>CM076186.1:60644296-62055909 GCA_038277355.1 Encarsia formosa
TTATTCATTTTTAAAAAAACTGGCGAGCTCGGTGTGATGGGGTTGTAGCAGCTTGGGGATTATTTATTCATTTTTTTAAAAAAAAGCCTTGCGAGCTCGGCGTTATGGGGTTGTAGCACCTTGGGGGATCATTTATTTATTTATTTGTAAAAAAAGCCTCGTGAGCTCGATGTTATGGGGTTGTAGCAGCTGGGGTATTATTTATTTATTTATTCATTTCTGAAAAAAACCTTCGAGCTCGGCGTTACGGGGTTGTAGCAACTTGGGGGATCATTTATTCATTTACTTAAAAAAAAGCCTCGTGAGCTCGGCGTTATGGGGTTGTAGCAACTCGGGGGATCATTTATTCATTTTTTTAAAAAAAAGCCGCGCGAACTCGGCGTTATGGGGTTGTAGCACCTTGGAGGATCATCTATTTATTTATTCATTTTTAAAAAAATTCACGAGTTCAGTGTGATGGGGTTGTAGCAGCTTGGGGGATCATTTATTCATTTATTTTAAAAAAGCCTCGTGAGCTCGGCGTTATGGGGTTGTAGCACCTGGGGGGATCATTTATTCATTTACTTAAAAAAAAGCCTCGTGAGCTCGGCGTTATGGGGTTGTAGCAGCTTGGGGGATCATTTATTTATTTATTAAAAAAAAAAGCCTCGCGAGCTCAGCGTTATGGGGTTGTAGCACCTTGGGGGATCATTTATTCATTTACTTAAAAAAAAGCCTCGCGAGCTCGGTGTGATGGGGTTGTAGCAGCTTGGCGGATCATTTATTCATTTTTTTAAAAAAAAGCCTCGCGAGCTCGGTGTGATGGGGTTGTAGCAGCTTGGCGGATCATTTATTCATTTTTTTAAAAAAAAGCCTTGCGAGCTCGGCGTTATGGGGTTGTAGCAGCTTGGGAAATCATTTATTTATTTATTCATTTTTAAAAAAACTGGCGAGCTCGGTGTGATGGGGTTTTAGCAGCTTGGGGATTATTTATTCATTTTTAAAAAAAAAGCCTTGCGAGCTCGGCGTTATGGGGTTGTAGCAGCTTGGGGCATTATTTATTTATTTATTCATTTCTGAAAAAAACTCGCGAGCTCGGCGTTATGGGGTTGTAGCAGCTCGGGGGATCATTTATTCATTTTTTTAAAAAAAAGCCGCGCAAACTCGGCGTTATGGGGTTGTAGCACCTTGGAGGATCATCTATTTATTTACTTAAAAAAAAGCCTCGTAAGCTCGGCGTTATGGGGTTGTAGCAGCTTGGGGGACCATTTATTCATTTATTTAAAAAAAAGCCTCGCGAGCTCGGCGTTATGGGGTTGTAGCAGCTTGGGGGACCATTTATTCATTTATTTAAAAAAAAACCTCGCGAGCTCGGCGTTATGGGGTTGTAGCAGCTTGGGGGGTTATTTATTTATTTATTCATTTCTGAAAAAAACTCGCGATCTCGGCGTTATGGGGTTGTAGCACCTTGGAGGATCATCTATTTATTTACTTAAAAAAAAGCCTCGTAAGCTCGGCGTTATGGGGTTGTAGCAGCTTGGGGGACCATTTATTCATTTATTTAAAAAAAAGCCTCGCGAGCTCGGCGTTATGGGGTTGTAGCAGCTTGGGGGACCATTTATTCATTTATTTAAAAAAAAACCTCGCGAGCTCGGCGTTATGGGGTTGTAGCAGCTTGGGGGGTTATTTATTTATTTATTCATTTCTGAAAAAAACTCGCGATCTCGGCGTTATGGGGTTGTAGCAGCTTGGGGGACCATTTATACATTTATTTCAAAAAAAGCCTCGCGAGCTCGGCGTTATGGGGTTGTAGCAGCTTGGGGGATCATTTATTCATTTTTAAAAAAAAAAGCCTTGCGAGCTCGGCGTTATGGGGTTGTAGCAGCTTGGGAAATCATTTATTTATTTATTCATTTTTAAAAAAACTCGCGATCTCGGCGTTATGGGGTTGTAGCAGCTTGGCGGACCATTTATTCATTTATTTAAAAAAAAGCCTCGCGAGCTCGGTGTGATGGGGTTGTAGCAGCTTGGCGGATCATTTATTCATTTTTTTAAAAAAAAGCCTTGCGAGCTCGGCGTTATGGGGTTGTAGCAGCTTGGGAAATCATTTATTTATTTATTCATTTTTAAAAAAACTGGCGAGCTCGGTGTGATGGGGTTGTAGCAGCTTGGGGATTATTTATTCATTTTTAAAAAAAAAAGCCTTGCGAGCTCGGCGTTATGGGGTTGTAGGACCTTGGGGGATCATTTATTCATTGACTTAAAAATAAGCCTCGTGAGCTCGGCGTTATGGGGTTATAGCAGCTTGGGGGATCATTTATTTATTTATTAAAAAAAAAAGCCTCGCGAGCTCGGCGTTATGGGGTTGTAGCAGCTTGGGGCATTATTTATTTATTTATTCGCTTCTGAAAAAAACTCGCGAGCTCGGCGTTATGGGGTTGTAGCAGCTCGGGGGATCATTTATTCATTTTTTTAAAAAAAAGCCGCGCAAACTCGGCGTTATGGGGTTGTAGCACCTTAGAGGATCATCTATTTATTTACTTAAAAAAAAGCCTCGTAAGCTCGGCGTTATGGGGTTGTAGCACCTTGGGGGATCATTTATTCATTTACTTAAAAATAAGCCTCGTGAGCTCGGCGTTATGGGGTTATAGCAGCTTGGGGGATCATTTATTTATTTATTAAAAAAAAAAGCCTCGCGAGCTCGGCGTTATGGGGTTGTAGCAGCTTGGGGCATTATTTATTTATTTATTCGCTTCTGAAAAAAACTCGCGAGCTCGGCGTTATGGGGTTGTAGCAGACTTGGGGGATCATTTATTCATTTACTTAAAAAAAAGCCTCGCAGAGCTCGGCGTTATGGGGTTGTAGCAACTCGGGGGATCATTTATTCATTTTTTTAAAAAAAAGCCGCGCGAACTCGGCGTTATGGGGTTGTAGCACCTTGGAGGATCATCTATTTATTTATTCATTTTTAAAAAAATTCACGAGTTCAGTGTGATGGGGTTGTAGCAGCTTGGGGGATCATTTATTCATTTATTTTAAAAAAGCCTCGTGAGCTCGGCGTTATGGGGTTGTAGCACCTGGGGGGATCATTTATTCATTTACTTAAAAAAAAGCCTCGTGAGCTCGGCGTTATGGGGTTGTAGCAGCTTGGGGGATCATTTATTTATTTATTAAAAAAAAAAGCCTCGCGAGCTCAGCGTTATGGGGTTGTAGCACCTTGGGGGATCATTTATTCATTTACTTAAAAAAAAGCCTCGCGAGCTCGGTGTGATGGGGTTGTAGCAGCTTGGCGGATCATTTATTCATTTTTTTAAAAAAAAGCCTCGCGAGCTCGGTGTGATGGGGTTGTAGCAGCTTGGCGGATCATTTATTCATTTTTTTAAAAAAAAGCCTTGCGAGCTCGGCGTTATGGGGTTGTAGCAGCTTGGGAAATCATTTATTTATTTATTCATTTTTAAAAAAACTGGCGAGCTCGGTGTGATGGGGTTTTAGCAGCTTGGGGATTATTTATTCATTTTTTAAAAAAAAAGCCTTGCGAGCTCGGCGTTATGGGGTTGTAGCA
This sequence comes from Encarsia formosa, assembly GCA_038277355.1. Classification (NCBI taxonomy): domain Eukaryota; kingdom Metazoa; phylum Arthropoda; class Insecta; order Hymenoptera; family Aphelinidae; genus Encarsia; species Encarsia formosa. The sequence goes on from CM076186.1 coordinate 60,647,838, forward strand.
GCTTGGGGCATTATTTATTTATTTATTCATTTCTGAAAAAAACTCGCGAGCTCGGCGTTATGGGGTTGTAGCAGCTCGGGGGATCATTTATTCATTTTTTTAAAAAAAAGCCGCGCAAACTCGGCGTTATGGGGTTGTAGCACCTTGGAGGATCATCTATTTATTTACTTAAAAAAAAGCCTCGTAAGCTCGGCGTTATGGGGTTGTAGCAGCTTGGGGGACCATTTATTCATTTATTTAAAAAAAAGCCTCGCGAGCTCGGCGTTATGGGGTTGTAGCAGCTTGGGGGACCATTTATTCATTTATTTAAAAAAAAACCTCGCGAGCTCGGCGTTATGGGGTTGTAGCAGCTTGGGGGGTTATTTATTTATTTATTCATTTCTGAAAAAAACTCGCGATCTCGGCGTTATGGGGTTGTAGCACCTTGGAGGATCATCTATTTATTTACTTAAAAAAAAGCCTCGTAAGCTCGGCGTTATGGGGTTGTAGCAGCTTGGGGGACCATTTATTCATTTATTTAAAAAAAAGCCTCGCGAGCTCGGCGTTATGGGGTTGTAGCAGCTTGGGGGACCATTTATTCATTTATTTAAAAAAAAACCTCGCGAGCTCGGCGTTATGGGGTTGTAGCAGCTTGGGGGGTTATTTATTTATTTATTCATTTCTGAAAAAAACTCGCGATCTCGGCGTTATGGGGTTGTAGCAGCTTGGGGGACCATTTATACATTTATTTCAAAAAAAGCCTCGCGAGCTCGGCGTTATGGGGTTGTAGCAGCTTGGGGGATCATTTATTCATTTTTAAAAAAAAAAGCCTTGCGAGCTCGGCGTTATGGGGTTGTAGCAGCTTGGGAAATCATTTATTTATTTATTCATTTTTAAAAAAACTCGCGATCTCGGCGTTATGGGGTTGTAGCAGCTTGGCGGACCATTTATTCATTTATTTAAAAAAAAGCCTCGCGAGCTCGGTGTGATGGGGTTGTAGCAGCTTGGCGGATCATTTATTCATTTTTTTAAAAAAAAGCCTTGCGAGCTCGGCGTTATGGGGTTGTAGCAGCTTGGGAAATCATTTATTTATTTATTCATTTTTAAAAAAACTGGCGAGCTCGGTGTGATGGGGTTGTAGCAGCTTGGGGATTATTTATTCATTTTTAAAAAAAAAAGCCTTGCGAGCTCGGCGTTATGGGGTTGTAGGACCTTGGGGGATCATTTATTCATTGACTTAAAAATAAGCCTCGTGAGCTCGGCGTTATGGGGTTATAGCAGCTTGGGGGATCATTTATTTATTTATTAAAAAAAAAAGCCTCGCGAGCTCGGCGTTATGGGGTTGTAGCAGCTTGGGGCATTATTTATTTATTTATTCGCTTCTGAAAAAAACTCGCGAGCTCGGCGTTATGGGGTTGTAGCAGCTCGGGGGATCATTTATTCATTTTTTTAAAAAAAAGCCGCGCAAACTCGGCGTTATGGGGTTGTAGCACCTTAGAGGATCATCTATTTATTTACTTAAAAAAAAGCCTCGTAAGCTCGGCGTTATGGGGTTGTAGCACCTTGGGGGATCATTTATTCATTTACTTAAAAATAAGCCTCGTGAGCTCGGCGTTATGGGGTTATAGCAGCTTGGGGGATCATTTATTTATTTATTAAAAAAAAAAGCCTCGCGAGCTCGGCGTTATGGGGTTGTAGCAGCTTGGGGCATTATTTATTTATTTATTCGCTTCTGAAAAAAACTCGCGAGCTCGGCGTTATGGGGTTGTAGCAGCTCGGGGGATCATTTATTCATTTTTTTAAAAAAAAGCCGCGCAAACTCGGCGTTATGGGGTTGTAGCAACTCGGGGGATCATTTATTCATTTTTTTAAAAAAAAGCCGCGCGAACTCGGCGTTATGGGGTTGTAGCACCTTGGAGGATCATCTATTTATTTATTCATTTTTAAAAAAATTCACGAGTTCAGTGTGATGGGGTTGTAGCAGCTTGGGGGATCATTTATTCATTTATTTTAAAAAAGCCTCGTGAGCTCGGCGTTATGGGGTTGTAGCACCTGGGGGGATCATTTATTCATTTACTTAAAAAAAAGCCTCGTGAGCTCGGCGTTATGGGGTTGTAGCAGCTTGGGGGATCATTTATTTATTTATTAAAAAAAAAAGCCTCGCGAGCTCAGCGTTATGGGGTTGTAGCACCTTGGGGGATCATTTATTCATTTACTTAAAAAAAAGCCTCGCGAGCTCGGTGTGATGGGGTTGTAGCAGCTTGGCGGATCATTTATTCATTTTTTTAAAAAAAAGCCTCGCGAGCTCGGTGTGATGGGGTTGTAGCAGCTTGGCGGATCATTTATTCATTTTTTTAAAAAAAAGCCTTGCGAGCTCGGCGTTATGGGGTTGTAGCAGCTTGGGAAATCATTTATTTATTTATTCATTTTTAAAAAAACTGGCGAGCTCGGTGTGATGGGGTTTTAGCAGCTTGGGGATTATTTATTCATTTTTTAAAAAAAAAGCCTTGCGAGCTCGGCGTTATGGGGTTGTAGCAGCTTGGGGCATTATTTATTTATTTATTCATTTCTGAAAAAAACTCGCGAGCTCGGCGTTATGGGGTTGTAGCAGCTCGGGGGATCATTTATTCATTTTTTTAAAAAAAAGCCGCGCAAACTCGGCGTTATGGGGTTGTAGCACCTTGGAGGATCATCTATTTATTTACTTAAAAAAAAGCCTCGTAAGCTCGGCGTTATGGGGTTGTAGCAGCTTGGGGGACCATTTATTCATTTATTTAAAAAAAAGCCTCGCGAGCTCGGCGTTATGGGGTTGTAGCAGCTTGGGGGACCATTTATTCATTTATTTAAAAAAAAACCTCGCGAGCTCGGCGTTATGGGGTTGTAGCAGCTTGGGGGGTTATTTATTTATTTATTCATTTCTGAAAAAAACTCGCGATCTCGGCGTTATGGGGTTGTAGCACCTTGGAGGATCATCTATTTATTTACTTAAAAAAAAGCCTCGTAAGCTCGGCGTTATGGGGTTGTAGCAGCTTGGGGGACCATTTATTCATTTATTTAAAAAAAAACCCTCGCGAGCTCGGCGTTATGGGGTTGTAGCAGCTTGGGGGACCATTTATTCATTTATTTAAAAAAAAACCTCGCGAGCTCGGCGTTATGGGGTTGTAGCAGCTTGGGGGGTTATTTATTTATTTATTCATTTCTGAAAAAAACTCGCGATCTCGGCGTTATGGGGTTGTAGCAGCTTGGGGGACCATTTATACATTTATTTCAAAAAAAGCCTCGCGAGCTCGGCGTTATGGGGTTGTAGCAGCTTGGGGGATCATTTATTCATTTTTAAAAAAAAAAGCCTTGCGAGCTCGGCGTTATGGGGTTGTAGCAGCTTGGGAAATCATTTATTTATTTATTCATTTTTAAAAAAACTCGCGATCTCGGCGTTATGGGGTTGTAGCAGCTTGGCGGACCATTTATTCATTTATTTAAAAAAAAGCCTCGCGAGCTCGGTGTGATGGGGTTGTAGCAGCTTGGCGGATCATTTATTCATTTTTTTAAAAAAAAGCCTTGCGAGCTCGGCGTTATGGGGTTGTAGCAGCTTGGGAAATCATTTATTTATTTATTCATTTTTAAAAAAACTGGCGAGCTCGGTGTGATGGGGTTGTAGCAGCTTGGGGATTATTTATTCATTTTTAAAAAAAAAAGCCTTGCGAGCTCGGCGTTATGGGGTTGTAGGACCTTGGGGGATCATTTATTCATTGACTTAAAAATAAGCCTCGTGAGCTCGGCGTTATGGGGTTATAGCAGCTTGGGGGATCATTTATTTATTTATTAAAAAAAAAAGCCTCGCGAGCTCGGCGTTATGGGGTTGTAGCAGCTTGGGGCATTATTTATTTATTTATTCGCTTCTGAAAAAAACTCGCGAGCTCGGCGTTATGGGGTTGTAGCAGCTCGGGGGATCATTTATTCATTTTTTTAAAAAAAAGCCGCGCAAACTCGGCGTTATGGGGTTGTAGCACCTTAGAGGATCATCTATTTATTTACTTAAAAAAAAGCCTCGTAAGCTCGGCGTTATGGGGTTGTAGCACCTTGGGGGATCATTTATTCATTTACTTAAAAATAAGCCTCGTGAGCTCGGCGTTATGGGGTTATAGCAGCTTGGGGGATCATTTATTTATTTATTAAAAAAAAAAGCCTCGCGAGCTCGGCGTTATGGGGTTGTAGCAGCTTGGGGCATTATTTATTTATTTATTCGCTTCTGAAAAAAACTCGCGAGCTCGGCGTTATGGGGTTGTAGCAGCTCGGGGGATCATTTATTCATTTTTTTAAAAAAAAGCCGCGCAAACTCGGCGTTATGGGGTTGTAGCACCTTAGAGGATCATCTATTTATTTACTTAAAAAAAAGCCTCGTAAGCTCGGCGTTATGGGGTTGTAGCAGCTTGGGGGACCATTTATTCATTAATTTAAAAAAAAGCCTCGCGAGCTCGGCGTTATGGGGTTGTAGCAGCTTGGGGGACCATTTATTCATTTATTTAAAAAAAAGCCTTGCGAGCTCGGCGTTATGGGGTTGTAGCAGCTTGGGAAATCATTTATTTATTTATTCATTTTTAAAAAAACTGGCGAGCTCGGTGTGATGGGGTTGTAGCAGCTTGGCGGATCATTTATTCATTTTTTTAAAATAAAGCCTTGCGAGCTCGGCGTTATGGGGTTGTAGCAGCTTGGGAAATCATTTATTTATTTATTCATTTTTAAAAAAACTGGCGAGCTCGGTGTGATGGGGTTGTAGCAGCTTGGGGGACCACTTATTCATTTTTTTAAAAAAAAAGCCGCGCAAACTCGGCGTTATGGGGTTGTAGCACCTTGGAGGATCATCTATTTATTTACTTAAAAAAAAGCCTCGTAAGCTCGGCGTTATGGGGTTGTAGCAGCTTGGGGCATTATTTATTTATTTATACATTTCTGAAAAAAACTCGCGAGCTCGGCGTTATGGGGTTGTAGCAACTCGGGGGATCATTTATTCATTTTTTTAAAAAAAAGCCGCGCGAACTCGGCGTTATGGGGTTGTAGCACCTTGGAGGATCATCTATTTATTTATTCATTTTTAAAAAAACTCGCGAGCTCGGTGTGATGGGGTTGTAGCAGCTCGGAGGATCATTTATTCATATTTTTAAAAAAAAGCCTTGCGAGCTCGGCGTTATGGGGTTGTAGCAGCTCGAGGGATCATTTATTCATTATTTTAAAAAAAGCCGCGTGAACTCGGCGTTATGGGGTTGTAGCACCTTGGAGGATAATCTATTTATTTATGCATTTTTAAAAAAACTCGCGAGCTCGGTGTGATGGGGTTGTAGCAGCTCGGAGGATCATTTATTCATATTTTTAAAAAAAAGCCTTGCGAGCTCGGCGTTATGGGGTTGTAGCAGCTGGGGTATTATTTATTTATTTATTTATAAAAAAAAATTTGCGAGCTCGGCGTTATGGGGTTGTATCAGCTTGGGGGATCATTAATTCATTTATTTAAAAAAAAGCCTCGCGAGCTCGGTATTATGGGGTTGTAGCAGCTGGGGTATTATTTATTTATTTATTTATAAAAAAAACTCGCGAGCTCGGCGTTATGGGGTTGTAGCATCTTGGGGAATCATTTATTTATTTATTTAAAAAAAAGACTTGCGAGTTCGGTGTTAAGGGGTTGTAGCAGCTTTGGAGATTATTTATTTATTTATTCATTTCTGAAAAAAACTTGCGAGCTCGGCGTTATGGGGTTGTAGCAGCTTGGGGGATTATTTATTTATTTATTCATTTTTGATAAAAACTCGCGATCTCGGCGTTATGGGGTTGTAGCAGCTTGGGGGACCATTTATTTATTTATTTAAAAAAAAGCCTCGCGAGCTCGGCGTTATGGGGTTGTAGCAGCTTGGGGGATCATTTATTCATTTTTTTTAAAAAAAGCCTTGCGAGCTCGGCGTTATGGGGTTGTAGCAGCTTGGGAAATCATTTATTTATTTATTCATTTTTAAAAAAACTGGCGAGCTCGGTGTGATGGGGTTTTAGCAGCTTGGGGATTATTTATTCATTTTTTAAAAAAAAAGCCTTGCGAGCTCGGCGTTATGGGGTTGTAGCAGCTTGGGGCATTATTTATTTATTTATTCATTTCTGAAAAAAACTCGCGAGCTCGGCGTTATGGGGTTGTAGCAGCTCGGGGGATCATTTATTCATTTTTTTAAAAAAACTCGCGAGCTCGGTGTGATGGGGTTGTAGCAGCTCGGGGGATCATTTATTCATATTTAAAAAAAAAAGCCTTGCGAGCTTGGCGTTGTGGGGTTGTAGCAGCTTGGGGGATCATACATTCATTCATTTAAAAAAAAAGCCTCGCAAGCTTGGCGTTATGGTGTTGTAGCAGCTTGGGGGATCATTTATTTATTTTTCTTAAAAAAAACCTCGCGAGCTCGGCGTTATGGGGTTGTAGCAGCTCGAGGGATCATTTATTCATTATTTTAAAAAAAAGCCGCGTGAACTCGGCGTTATGGGGTTGTAGCACCTTGGAGGATGATCTATTTATTTATACATTTTTAAAAAAACTCGCGAGCTCGGTGTGATGGGGTTGTAGCCGCTTGGGGGATCATTTATTCATATTTTTAAAAAAAAGCCTTGCGAGCTCGGCGTTATGGGGTTGTAGCAGCTTGGGGGATCATTTATTTATTTACTTATAAAAAAAGCCTTGCTAGCTCGGCGTTATGGGGTTGTAGCACCTTGGGGGATCTTTTATTTATTTATTTGTAAAAAAAGCCTCGCGAGCTCGATGTTATGGGGTTGCAGCAGCTAGGGTATTATTTATTTATTTATTCATTTCTGAAAAAAACTCGCGAGCTCGGCGTTACGGGGTTGTAGCAGCTTGTGGGATCATTTATTTATTTATTTAAAAAAAAAGCCTCGCGTGCTCGGCGTTATGGGGTTGTAGTACCTTGGGGGATCATTGATTCATTTACTTATAAAAAAAGCCTTGCGAGCTCGGTGTTATGGGGTTGTAGCAGCTTGGGGGATAATTTATTCATTTATTTAAAAAAAAGCCTCGCGAGCTCGGTATTATGGGGTTGTAGCACCTTGGGGGATGATCTATTTATTTATTCATTTTTAAAAAAACTCCCGAGCTCGGTGTGATGGGGTTGTAGCCGCTTGGGGGATCATTTATTCATATTTTAAAAAAAAGCCTTGCGAGCTCAGCGTTATGGGGTTGTAGCAGCTTGGGGGATGATCTATTTATTTATTCATTTTTAAAAAAACTCGCAAGCTCGGTGTGATGGGGTTGTAGCCGCTTGGGGGATCATTTATTCATATTTTTAAAAAAAAGCCTTGCGAGCTCGGCGTTATGGGGTTGTAGCAGCTTGGGGGATCATTTATTTATTTACTTATAAAAAAAGCCTTGCGAGCTCGGTGTTATGGGGTTGTAGCAGCTTGGGGGATAATTTATTCATTTATTTAAAAAAAAGCCGCGCAAACTCGGCGTTATGGGGTTGTAGCTCTTTGGAGGATGATCTATTTATTTATTCATTTTTAAAAAAACTCCCGAGCTCGGTGTGATGGGGTTGTAGCCGCTTGGGGGATCATTTATTCATATTTTAAAAAAAAGCCTTGCGAGCTCGGCGTTATGGGGTTGTAGCAGCTTGGGGTATGATCTATTTATTTATTCATTTTTAAAAAAACTCGCGAGCTCGGTGTGATGGGGTTGTAGCCGCTTGGGGGATCATTTATTCATATTTTTAAAAAAAAGCCTTGCGAGCTCGGCGTTATGGAGTTGTAGCAGCTTGGGGGATCATTTATTTATTTACTTATAAAAAAAGCCTTGCGAGCTCGGTGTTATGGGGTTGTAGCAGCTTGGGGGATAATTTATTCATTTATTTAAAAAAAAGCCTCGCGAGCTCGGTATTATGGGGTTGCAGCACCTTGGGGGATCATTTACTTATTCATTTCTGAAAAAAATTCGCGAGCTTGGCGTTATGGGGTTGTAGCAGCTTGGGGGATCATTCATTCATTTATTTAAAAAAAAGCCTCACGAGCTCGGTGTTATGGGGTTGTAGCACTTTGGGGGATCATTTATTTATTTATTTGTAAAAAAAGCCTCGCGAGCTCAATGTTATGGGGTTGTAGCAGCTGGGGTATTATTTATTTATTTATTCATTTTTAAAAAAACTCGCGAGCTCGGTGTTATGGGGTTGTAGCAGCTCGGGGGATCATTTATTCATATTTTAAAAAAAAAGCCTTGCGAGCTTGGCGTTGTGGGGTTGTAGCAGCTTGGGGGATCATACATTCATTCATTTAAAAAAAAAGCCTCGCAAGCTTGGCGTTATGGTGTTGTAGCAGCTTGGGGGATCATTTATTTATTTTTCTTAAAAAAAACCTCGCGAGCTCGGCGTTATGGGGTTGTAGCATTTCGAGGGATCATTTATTCATTATTTTAAAAAAAAGCCGCGTGAACTCGGCGTTATGGGGTTGTAGCACCTTGGAGGATGATCTATTTATTTATACATTTTTAAAAAAACTCGCGAGCTCGGTGTGATGGGGTTGTAGCCGCTTGGGGGATCATTTATTCATATTTTTAAAAAAAAGCCTTGCGAGCTCGGCGTTATGGGGTTGTAGCAGCTTGGGGGATCATTTATTTATTTACTTATAAAAAAAGCCTTGCTAGCTCGGCGTTATGGGGTTGTAGCACCTTGGGGGATCTTTTATTTATTTATTTGTAAAAAAAGCCTCGCGAGCTCGATGTTATGGGGTTGCAGCAGCTAGGGTATTATTTATTTATTTATTCATTTCTGAAAAAAACTCGCGAGCTCGGCGTTACGGGGTTGTAGCAGCTTGTGCGATCATTTATTTATTTATTTAAAAAAAAAGCCTGGCGTGCTCGGCGTTATGGGGTTGTAGTACCTTGGGGGATCATTGATTCATTTACTTAAAAAAAAGCCTTGTGAGCTCGGCGTTATGGGGTTGTAGCAGCTTGGGGGATCATTTATTTATTTATTTGAAAAAAAGGCCTTGCGAGCTCGGCGTTATGGGGTTGTAGCACCTTGGGGCATTATTTATTTATTTATTCATTTCTGAATAAAACTCGCGAGCTCGGCGTTATTGGGTTGTAGCAGCTCGGGGGATCATTTATTCATTTTTTTAAAAAAAAGCCGCGCAAACTCGGCGTTATGGGGTTGTAGCACCTTGGAGGATCATCTATTTATTTACTTAAAAAAAAGCCTCGTGAGCTCGGCGTTATGGGGTTGTAGCAGCTTGGGGCATTATTTATTTATTAATTCATTTTTAAAAAAATTTGCGAATTCATCGTGATGGGGTTGTAGCAGCTCGGGGGATCATTTATTCATATTTAAAAAAAAAAAGCCTTGCGAGCTCGCCGTTATGGGGTTTTAGCAGCTTGGGGGATCATTTATTCATTTTTTTAAAAAAAAGCCATGTGAACTCGGCGTTATGGGGTTGTAGCACCTTGAAGGATGATCTATTTAATTATTCATTTTTAAAAAAACTCGCGAGCTCGGTGTGATGGGGTTGTAGCCGCTTGGGGGATCATTTATTCATATTTTTAAAAAAAAGCCTTGCGAGCTCGGCGTTATGGGGTTGTAGCAGCTTGGGGGATCATTTATTTATTTACTTATAAAAAAAGCCTTGCGAGCTCGGCGTTATGGGGTTGTAGCACCTTGGGGGATCATTTATTTATTTATTTGTAAAAAAAGCCTCGCGAGCTCGATGTTATGGGGTTGCAGCAGCTGGGGTATTATTTATTTATTTATTCATTTCTGAATAAAACTCGCGAGCTCGGCGTTATTGGGTTGTAGCAGCTCGGGGGATCATTTATTCATTTTTTTAAAAAAAAGCCGCGCAAACTCGGCGTTATGGGGTTGTAGCACCTTGGAGGATCATCTATTTATTTACTTAAAAAAAAGCCTCGTGAGCTCGGCGTTATGGGGTTGTAGCAGCTTGGGGCATTATTTATTTATTAATTCATTTTTAAAAAAATTTGCGAGCTCATTGTGATGGGGTTGTAGCAGCTCGGGGGATCATTTATTCATATTTAAAAAAAAAAGCCTTGCGAGCTCGGCGTTATTGGGTTGTAGCAGCTCGAGGGATCATTTATCCATTATTTTAAAAAAAAGCCGCGTGAACTCGGCGTTATGGGGTTGTAGCACCTTTAAGGATGATCTATTTATTTATTCATTTTTAAAAAAACTCGCGAGCTCGGTGTGATGGGGTTGTAGCCGCTTGGGGGATCATTTATTCATATTTTTAAAAAAAAGCCTTGCGAGCTCGGCGTTATGGGGTTGTAGCAGCTTGGGGGATCATTTATTTATTTACTTATAAAAAAAGCCTTGCTAGCTCGGCGTTATGGGGTTGTAGCACCTTGGGGGATCTTTTATTTATTTATTTGTAAAAAAAGCCTCGCGAGCTCGATGTTATGGGGTTGCAGCAGCTAGGGTATTATTTATTTATTTATTCATTTCTGAAAAAAACTCGCGAGCTCGGCGTTACGGGGTTGTAGCAGCTTGTGCGATCATTTATTTATTTATTTAAAAAAAAAGCCTGGCGTGCTCGGCGTTATGGGGTTGTAGTACCTTGGGGGATCATTGATTCATTTACTTAAAAAAAAGCCTTGTGAGCTCGGCGTTATGGGGTTGTAGCAGCTTGGGGGATCATTTATTTATTTATTTGAAAAAAAGGCCTCGCGAGCTCGGCGTTATGGGGTTGTAGCACCTTGGGGCATTATTTATTTATTTATTCATTTCTGAATAAAACTCGCGAGCTCGGCGTTATTGGGTTGTAGCAGCTCGGGGGATCATTTATTCATTTTTTTAAAAAAAAGCCGCGCAAACTCGGCGTTATGGGGTTGTAGCACCTTGGAGGATCATCTATTTATTTACTTAAAAAAAAGCCTCGTGAGCTCGGCGTTATGGGGTTGTAGCAGCTTGGGGCATTATTTATTTATTAATTCATTTTTAAAAAAATTTGCGAATTCATCGTGATGGGGTTGTAGCAGCTCGGGGGATCATTTATTCATATTTAAAAAAAAAAAGCCTTGCGAGCTCGCCGTTATGGGGTTTTAGCAGCTTGGGGGATCATTTATTCATTTTTTTAAAAAAAAGCCATGTGAACTCGGCGTTATGGGGTTGTAGCACCTTGAAGGATGATCTATTTATTTATTCATTTTTAAAAAAACTCGCGAGCTCGGTGTGATGGGGTTGTAGCCGCTTGGGGGATCATTTATTCATATTTTTAAAAAAAAGCCTTGCGAGCTCGGCGTTATGGGGTTGTAGCAGCTTGGGGGATCATTTATTTATTTACTTATAAAAAAAGCCTTGCGAGCTCGGCGTTATGGGGTTGTAGCACCTTGGGGGATCATTTATTTATTTATTTGTAAAAAAAGCCTCGCGAGCTCGATGTTATGGGGTTGCAGCAGCTGGGGTATTATTTATTTATTTATTCATTTCTGAATAAAACTCGCGAGCTCGGCGTTATTGGGTTGTAGCAGCTCGGGGGATCATTTATTCATTTTTTTAAAAAAAAGCCGCGCAAACTCGGCGTTATGGGGTTGTAGCACCTTGGAGGATCATCTATTTATTTACTTAAAAAAAAGCCTCGTGAGCTCGGCGTTATGGGGTTGTAGCAGCTTGGGGCATTATTTATTTATTAATTCATTTTTAAAAAAATTTGCGAGCTCATTGTGATGGGGTTGTAGCAGCTCGGGGGATCATTTATTCATATTTAAAAAAAAAAGCCTTGCGAGCTCGGCGTTATTGGGTTGTAGCAGCTCGAGGGATCATTTATCCATTATTTTAAAAAAAAGCCGCGTGAACTCGGCGTTATGGGGTTGTAGCACCTTTAAGGATGATCTATTTATTTATTCATTTTTAAAAAAACTCGCGAGCTCGGTGTGATGGGGTTGTAGCCGCTTGGGGGATCATTTATTCATATTTTTAAAAAAAAGCCTTGCGAGCTTGGCGTTATGGGGTTGTAGCAGCTTGGGGAATCATTTATTTATTTATCATTATAAAAAAAGCCTCGCGTGCTCGGCGTTATGGGGTTGTAGTACCTTGGGGGATCATTGATTCATTTACTTAAAAAAAAGCCTGTGCAGCTCGGCGTTATGGGGTTGTAGCAGCTTGGGGGATCATTTATTTATTTATTTGTAGAAAAAAGCCTCGCGAGCTCGGCTGTTATGGGGTTGTAGCAGCCTTGGGGCATTATTTATTTATTTATTCATTTCTGAAAAAAACTCGCGAGCTCGGCGTTACTGGGTTGTAGCAGCTCGGGGGATCATTTATTCATTTTTTAAAAAAAAAGCCGCGCAAACTCGGCGTTATGGGGTTGTAGCACCTTGGAGGATCATCTATTTATTTACTTAAAAAAAAGCCTCGTGAGCTCGGCGTTATGGGGTTGTAGCAGCTTGGGGCATTATTTATTTATTAATTCATTTTTAAAAAAATTTGCGAGCTCATTGTGATGGGGTTGTAGCAGCTCGGCGGATCATTTATTCATATTTAAAAAAAAAAGCCTTGCGAGCTCGGCGTTATGGGGTTGTAGCAGCTTGGGGGATCATTTATTCATTTTTTTTAAAAAAAGCCTTGCGAGCTCGGCGTTATGGGGTTGTAGCAGCTTGGGGGATCATTTATTTATTTATTTTAAAAAAAGCCTCGTGAGTTCGGCGTTATGGGGTTGTAGCAGCTTGGGGGATCATTTATTTATTTACTTATAAAAAAAGCCTCGCGGGCTCAGCGTTATGGGGTTGTAGCACCTTGGGGGATCATTTATTTATTTATTTGTAAAAAAAGCCTCGCGAGCTCGGGGTTATGGGGTTGTAGCACCTTTAAGGATGATCTATTTATTTATTCATTTTTAAAAAAACTCGCGAGCTCGGTGTGATGGGGTTGTAGCCGCTTGGGGGATCATTTATTCATATTTTTAAAAAAAAGCCTTGCGAGCTTGGCGTTATGGGGTTGTAGCAGCTTGGGGGATCATTTATTTATTTACTTATAAAAAAAGCCTCGCGTGCTCGGCGTTATGGGGTTGTAGTACCTTGGGGGATCATTGATTCATTTACTTAAAAAAAAGCCTTGTGAGCTCGGCGTTATGGGGTTGTAGCAGCTTGGGGGATCATTTATTTATTTATTTAAAAAAAAAGCCTCGCGAGCTCGGCGTTATGGGGTTGTAGCACCTTGGGGCATTATTTATTCATTTTTTAAAAAAAAAGCCGCGCAAACTCGGCGTTATGGGGTTGTAGCACCTTGGAGGATCATCTATTTATTTACTTAAAAAAAAGCCTCGTGAGCTCGGCGTTATGGGGTTGTAGCAGCTTGGGGCATTATTTATTTATTAATTCATTTTTAAAAAAATTTGCGAGCTCATTGTGATGGGGTTGTAGCAGCTCGGCGGATCATTTATTCATATTTAAAAAAAAAAGCCTTGCGAGCTCGGCGTTATGGGGTTGTAGCAGCTTGGGGGATCATTTATTCATTTTTTTTAAAAAAAGCCTTGCGAGCTCGGCGTTATGGGGTTGTAGCAGCTTGGGGGATCATTTATTTATTTATTTTAAAAAAAGCCTCATGAGTTCGGCGTTATGGGGTTGTAGTCGCTTGGGGGATCATTTATTTATTTACTTATAAAAAAAGCCTCGCGGGCTCAGCGTTATGGGGTTGTAGCACCTTGGGGGATCATTTATTTATTTATTTGTAAAAAAAGCCTCGCGAGCTCGGCGTTATGGGGTTGTAGCAGCTTGGGGGATCATTTATTCATTTTTTTTAAAAAGAGCCTTGTGAGCTCGGCGTTATGGGGTTGTAGGAGCTTGGGGGATCATTTATTCATTTATTTAAAAAAAGGCCTTGCCAGCTCGGCGTTATGGGGTTTTAGCAGCTTGGGGGATCATTTATTTATTTATTTAGAAAAAAGACTCGTGAGCTCGGCGTTATGGGGTTGTAGCAGCTTGGGGGATCATTTATTTATTTACTTATAAAAAAAGCCTCGCGGGCTCAGCGTTATGGGGTTGTAGCACCTTGGGGGATCATTTATTTATTTATTTGTAAAAAAAGCCTCGCGAGCTCGGCGTTATGGGGTTGTAGCACCTTTAAGGATGATCTATTTATTTATTCATTTTTAAAAAAACTCGCGAGCTCGGTGTGATGGGGTTGTAGCCGCTTGGGGGATCATTTATTCATATTTTTAAAAAAAAGCCTTGCGAGCTTGGCGTTATGGGGTTGTAGCAGCTTGGGGGATCATTTATTTATTTACTTATAAAAAAAGCCTCGCGTGCTCGGCGTTATGGGGTTGTAGTACCTTGGGGGATAATTGATTCATTTACTTAAAAAAAAGCCTTGTGAGCTCGGCGTTATGGGGTTGTAGCAGCTTGGGGGATCATTTATTTATTTATTTAAAAAAAAAGCCTCGCGAGCTCGGCGTTATGGGGTTGTAGCACCTTGGGGCATTATTTATTTATTTATTCATTTCTGAATAAAACTCGCGAGCTCGGCGTTATTGGGTTGTAGCAGCTCGGGGGATGATTTATTCATTTTTTAAAAAAAAAGCCGCGCAAACTCGGCGTTATGGGGTTGTAGCACCTTGGAGGATCATCTATTTATTTACTTAAAAAAAAGCCTCGTGAGCTCGGCGTTATGGGGTTGTAGCAGCTTGGGGCATTATTTATTTATTAATTCATTTTTAAAAAAATTTGCGAGCTCATTGTGATGGGGTTGTAGCAGCTCGGCGGATCATTTATTCATATTTAAAAAAAAAAGCCTTGCGAGCTCGGCGTTATGGGGTTGTAGCAGCTTGGGGGATCATTTATTCATTTTTTTTAAAAAAAGCCTTGCGAGCTCGGCGTTATGGGGTTGTAGCAGCTTGGGGGATCATTTATTTATTTATTTTAAAAAAAGCCTCGTGAGTTCGGCGTTATGGGGTTGTAGTCGCTTGGGGGATCATTTATTTATTTACTTATAAAAAAAGCCTCGCGGGCTCAGCGTTATGGGGTTGTAGCACCTTGGGGGATCATTTATTTATTTATTTGTAAAAAAAGCCTCGCGAGCTCGGCGTTATGGGGTTGTAGCAGCTTGGGGGATCATTTATTCATTTTTTTTAAAAAGAGCCTTGTGAGCTCGGCGTTATGGGGTTGTAGGAGCTTGGGGGATCATTTATTCATTTATTTAAAAAAAGGCCTTGCCAGCTCGGCGTTATGGGGTTTTAGCAGCTTGGGGGATCATTTATTTATTTATTTAGAAAAAAGACTCGTGAGCTCGGCGTTATGGGGTTGTAGCAGCTTGGGGGATCATTTATTTATTTACTTATAAAAAAAGCCTCGTAGGCTCAGCGTTATGGGGTTGTAGCACCTTGGGGGATCATTTATTTATTTATTTGTAAAAAAAGCCTCGCGAGCTCGATGTTATGGGGTTGTAGCAGCTGGGGTATTATTTATTTATTTATTCATTTCTGAAAAAAACTCGCGAGCTCGGCGTTATGGGGTTGTAGCAGCTTGGGGGATCATTTATTTATTTATTTAAAAAAAAGCCTCGTGAGCTCGGCGTTATGGGGTTGTAGCACCTTGGGGGATCATTTATTCATTTACTTAAAAAAAAGCCTCGTGAGCTTGGCGTTATGGGGTTGTAGCAGCTTGGGGCATTATTTATTTATTTATTCATTTCTGAAAAAAGCTCGCGAGCTCGGCGTTATGGGGTTGTAGCAGCTCGGGGGATCATTTATTCATTTTTTTAAAATAAAGCCTCGTGAGCTCGGCGTTATGGGGTTGTAGGAGCTTGGGGTATCATTTATTCATTTATTTTAAAAAAAGCCTCACCAGCTCGGCGTTATGGGGTTTTAGCAGCTTGGGGGATCATTTATTTATTTATTTAGAAAAAAGACTTGCAAGCTCGGTGTTATGGGGTTGTAGCAGCTGGGGTTTATTTATTTATTTATTCATTTCTGAAAAAAACTCGCGAGCTCAGCGTTATTGGGTTGTAGCAGCTTGGGGTAACATTTATTCATTTATTTAAAAAAAAGCCTCGTGAGCTAAGCGTTATGGGGTTGTAGCGGCTTGAGGTATCATTTATTCATTTATTTAAGAAAAGCCTTGTGAGTTCGGCGTTATGAGGTTGAAGCAGCTTGGAGGATCATCTATTTATTTATTCATTTTTAAAAAAATTCGCGATCTCAGTGTGATGGGGTTGTAGCAGCTTGGGGGATCATTCATTTATTTATTTATAAAAAAAACTCGTGAGCTCGGCGTTATGGGGTTGTAGCGGCTTGAGGTATCATTTATTCATTTATTTAAAAAAAGCCTTGTGATTTCGGCGTTATGAGGTTGAAGCAGCTTGGAGGATCATCTATTTATTTATTCATTTTTAAAAAAATTCGCGATCTCAGTGTGATGGGGTTGTAGCAGCTTGGGGGATCATTCATTTATTTATTTATAAAAAAAACTCGTGAGCTCGGCGTTATGGGGTTGTAGCAGCTTGGGGGATCATTTATTTATTTACTTATAAAAAAAGCCTCGCGGGCTCAGCTTTATGGGGTTGTAGCACCTTGGGGGATCATTTATTCATTTACTTAAAAAAAAGCCTCGTGAGCTTGGCGTTATGGGGTTGTAGCAGCTTGGGGCATTATTTTTTTATTTATTCATTTCTGAAAAAAACTCGCGAGCTCGGCGTTATGGGGTTGTAGCAGCTCGGGGGATCATTTATTCATTTTTTTAAAAAAAAGCCGCGCAAACTCGGCGTTATGGGGTTGTAGCACCTTGGAGGATCATCTATTTATTTACTTAAAAAAAAGCGTCGTGAGATCGGCGTTATGGGGTTGTAGCAGCTTGAGGGATTATTTATTCATTTATTTATTCTTGAAAAAAACTCGTGAGGTCGGAATTATAGGGTCGTAGCAGATTGGGTGATCATTTATTTATTTATTTTAAAAAAAGCCTCACGAGCTCGGTGTTATTGGGTTGTAGCAGCTTGGGGGATCATGTATTTATTCATTTCTGAAAAAAACTCGCGAGCTCGGCGTGATGGGGTTGTAGCAGCTGGGGTATTATTTATTTATTTATTCAAAAAAAAGCCTCGCGAGCTCGGCGTTTTGGGGTTGTAGCAGCTTGGGGGATCATTTATTTATTTACTTATAAAAAAAGCCTCGCGGGCTCAGCGTTATGGGGTTGTAGCACCTTGAGGGATCATTTATTTATTTATTTGTAAAAAAAGCCTCGCCAGCTCGTCGTTATGGGGTTTTAGCAGCTTGAGAGATCATTTATTTATTTATTTATAAAAAAAACTCGTGAGCTCGGCATTATGGGGTTGTAGCAGCTTGGGGGATCATTCATTTATTTATTGAAAAAAAAAGCCTCGCCAGCTCGGCGTTATGGGGTGGTAGCAGCTTTGGGGATCATTTATTTATTTATTTTAATAAAAGCCTCGTGAGCTAAGCGTTATGGGGTTGTAGCAGCTTGAGGGATCATTTATTCATTTATTTAAAAAAAGCCTTGTGAGTTCGGCGTTATGAGGTTGAAGCAGCTTGGAGGATCATCTATTTATTTATTCATTTTTAAAAAAATTCGCGATCTCAGTGTGATGGGGTTGTAGCAGCTTGGGGGATCATTCATTTATTTATTTATAAAAAAAACTCGTGAGCTCGGCGTTATGGGGTTGTAGCAGCTTGGGGGATCATTTATTTATTTACTTATAAAAAAAGCCTCGCGGGCTCAGCTTTATGGGGTTGTAGCACCTTGGGGGATCATTTATTTATTTATTTAGAAAAAAGACTCGTGAGCTCGGCGTTATGGGGTTGTAGCAGCTTGGGGGATCATTTATTTATTTACTTATAAAAAAAGCCTCGCGGGCTCAGCGTTATGGGGTTGTAGCACCTTGGGGGATCATTTATTTATTTATTTGTAAAAAAAGCCTCGCGAGCTCGGCGTTATGGGGTTGTAGCACCTTTAAGGATGATCTATTTATTTATTCATTTTTAAAAAAACTCGCGAGCTCGGTGTGATGGGGTTGTAGCCGCTTGGGGGATCATTTATTCATATTTTTAAAAAAAAGCCTTGCGAGCTTGGCGTTATGGGGTTGTAGCAGCTTGGGGGATCATTTATTTATTTACTTATAAAAAAAGCCTCGCGTGCTCGGCGTTATGGGGTTGTAGTACCTTGGGGGATAATTGATTCATTTACTTAAAAAAAAGCCTTGTGAGCTCGGCGTTATGGGGTTGTAGCAGCTTGGGGGATCATTTATTTATTTATTTAAAAAAAAAGCCTCGCGAGCTCGGCGTTATGGGGTTGTAGCACCTTGGGGCATTATTTATTTATTTATTCATTTCTGAATAAAACTCGCGAGCTCGGCGTTATTGGGTTGTAGCAGCTCGGGGGATGATTTATTCATTTTTTAAAAAAAAAGCCGCGCAAACTCGGCGTTATGGGGTTGTAGCACCTTGGAGGATCATCTATTTATTTACTTAAAAAAAAGCCTCGTGAGCTCGGCGTTATGGGGTTGTAGCAGCTTGGGGCATTATTTATTTATTAATTCATTTTTAAAAAAATTTGCGAGCTCATTGTGATGGGGTTGTAGCAGCTCGGCGGATCATTTATTCATATTTAAAAAAAAAAGCCTTGCGAGCTCGGCGTTATGGGGTTGTAGCAGCTTGGGGGATCATTTATTCATTTTTTTTAAAAAAAGCCTTGCGAGCTCGGCGTTATGGGGTTGTAGCAGCTTGGGGGATCATTTATTTATTTATTTTAAAAAAAGCCTCGTGAGTTCGGCGTTATGGGGTTGTAGTCGCTTGGGGGATCATTTATTTATTTACTTATAAAAAAAGCCTCGCGGGCTCAGCGTTATGGGGTTGTAGCACCTTGGGGGATCATTTATTTATTTATTTGTAAAAAAAGCCTCGCGAGCTCGGCGTTATGGGGTTGTAGCAGCTTGGGGGATCATTTATTCATTTTTTTTAAAAAGAGCCTTGTGAGCTCGGCGTTATGGGGTTGTAGGAGCTTGGGGGATCATTTATTCATTTATTTAAAAAAAGGCCTTGCGAGCTCGGCGTTATGGGGTTGTAGCAGCTTGGGGGATCATTTATTTATTTATTTTAAAAAAAGCCTCGTGAGTTCGGCGTTATGGGGTTGTAGTCGCTTGGGGGATCATTTATTTATTTACTTATAAAAAAAGCCTCGCGGGCTCAGCTTTATGGGGTTGTAGCACCTTGGGGGATCATTTATTCATTTACTTAAAAAAAAGCCTCGTGAGCTTGGCGTTATGGGGTTGTAGCAGCTTGGGGCATTATTTTTTTATTTATTCATTTCTGAAAAAAACTCGCGAGCTCGGCGTTATGGGGTTGTAGCAGCTCGGGGGATCATTTATTCATTTTTTTAAAAAAAAGCCGCGCAAACTCGGCGTTATGGGGTTGTAGCACCTTGGAGGATCATCTATTTATTTACTTAAAAAAAAGCGTCGTGAGATCGGCGTTATGGGGTTGTAGCAGCTTGAGGGATTATTTATTCATTTATTTATTCTTGAAAAAAACTCGTGAGGTCGGAATTATAGGGTCGTAGCAGATTGGGTGATCATTTATTTATTTATTTTAAAAAAAGCCTCACGAGCTCGGTGTTATTGGGTTGTAGCAGCTTGGGGGATCATGTATTTATTCATTTCTGAAAAAAACTCGCGAGCTCGGCGTGATGGGGTTGTAGCAGCTGGGGTATTATTTATTTATTTATTCAAAAAAAAGCCTCGCGAGCTCGGCGTTTTGGGGTTGTAGCAGCTTGGGGGATCATTCATTTATATATTGAAAAAAAAAGCCTCGCGGGACCAGCGTTATGGGGTTGTAGCACCTTGAGGGATCATTTATTTATTTATTTGTAAAAAAAGCCTCGCCAGCTCGTCGTTATGGGGTTTTAGCAGCTTGAGAGATCATTTATTTATTTATTTATAAAAAAAACTCGTGAGCTCGGCATTATGGGGTTGTAGCAGCTTGGGGGATCATTCATTTATTTATTGAAAAAAAAAGCCTCGCCAGCTCGGCGTTATGGGGTGGTAGCAGCTTTGGGGATCATTTATTTATTTATTTTAATAAAAGCCTCGTGAGCTAAGCGTTATGGGGTTGTAGCAGCTTGAGGGATCATTTATTCATTTATTTAAAAAAAGCCTTGTGAGTTCGGCGTTATGAGGTTGAAGCAGCTTGGAGGATCATCTATTTATTTATTCATTTTTAAAAAAATTCGCGATCTCAGTGTGATGGGGTTGTAGCAGCTTGGGGGATCATTCATTTATTTATTTATAAAAAAAACTCGTGAGCTCGGCGTTATGGGGTTGTAGCAGCTTGGGGGATCATTTATTTATTTACTTATAAAAAAAGCCTCGCGGGCTCAGCTTTATGGGGTTGTAGCACCTTGGGGGATCATTTATTTATTTATTTAGAAAAAAGACTCGTGAGCTCGGCGTTATGGGGTTGTAGCAGCTTGGGGGATCATTTATTTATTTACTTATAAAAAAAGCCTCGCGGGCTCAGCGTTATGGGGTTGTAGCACCTTGGGGGATCATTTATTTATTTATTTGTAAAAAAAGCCTCGCGAGCTCGGCGTTATGGGGTTGTAGCACCTTTAAGGATGATCTATTTATTTATTCATTATTAAAAAAACTCGCGAGCTCGGTGTGATGGGGTTGTAGCCGCTTGGGGGATCATTTATTCATATTTTTAAAAAAAAGCCTTGCGAGCTTGGCGTTATGGGGTTGTAGCAGCTTGGGGGATCATTTATTTATTTACTTATAAAAAAAGCCTCGCGTGCTCGGCGTTATGGGGTTGTAGTACCTTGGGGGATCATTGATTCATTTACTTAAAAAAAAGCCTTGTGAGCTCGGCGTTATGGGGTTGTAGCAGCATGGGGGATCATTTATTTATTTATTTAAAAAAAAAGCCTCGCGAGCTCGGCGTTATGGGGTTGTAGCACCTTGGGGCATTATTTATTTATTTATTCATTTCTGAATAAAACTCGCGAGCTCGGCGTTATTGGGTTGTAGCAGCTCGGGGGATCATTTATTCATTTTTTAAAAAAAAAGCCGCGCAAACTCGGCGTTATGGGGTTGTAGCACCTTGGAGGATCATCTATTTATTTACTTAAAAAAAAGCCTCGTGAGCTCGGCGTTATGGGGTTGTAGCAGCTTGGGGCATTATTTATTTATTAATTCATTTTTAAAAAAATTTGCGAGCTCATTGTGATGGGGTTGTAGCAGCTCGGCGGATCATTTATTCATATTTAAAAAAAAAAGCCTTGCGAGCTCGGCGTTATGGGGTTGTAGCAGCTTGGGGGATCATTTATTCATTTTTTTTAAAAAAAGCCTTGCGAGCTCGGCGTTATGGGGTTGTAGCAGCTTGGGGGATCATTTATTTATTTATTTTAAAAAAAGCCTCGTGAGTTCGGCGTTATGGGGTTGTAGCAGCTTGGGGAATCATTTATTCATTTTTTTTAAAAAGAGCCTTGTGAGCTCGGCGTTATGGGGTTGTAGCACCTTGGGGGATCATTTATTTATTTATTTGTAAAAAAAGCCTCGCGAGCTCGGCGTTATGGGGTTGTAGCAGCTTGGGGGATCATTTATTTATTTACTTATAAAAAAAGCCTCGTAGGCTCAGCGTTATGGGGTTGTAGCACCTTGGGGGATCATTTATTTATTTATTTGTAAAAAAAGCCTCGCGAGCTCGATGTTATGGGGTTGTAGCAGCTGGGGTATTATTTATTTATTTATTCATTTCTGAAAAAAACTCGCGAGCTCGGCGTTATGGGGTTGTAGCAGCTTGGGGGATCATTTATTTATTTATTTAAAAAAAAGCCTCGTGAGCTCGGCGTTATGGGGTTGTAGCACCTTGGGGGATCATTTATTCATTTACTTAAAAAAAAGCCTCGTGAGCTTGGCGTTATGGGGTTGTAGCAGCTTGGGGCATTATTTATTTATTTATTCATTTCTGAAAAAAGCTCGCGAGCTCGGCGTTATGGGGTTGTAGCAGCTCGGGGGATCATTTATTCATTTTTTTAAAATAAAGCCTCGTGAGCTCGGCGTTATGGGGTTGTAGCAGCTTGGGGCATTATTTATTTATTTATTCATTTCTGAAAAAAGCTCGCGAGCTCGGCGTTATGGGGTTGTAGGAGCTTGGGGTATCATTTATTCATTTATTTTAAAAAAAGCCTCACCACTCGGCGTTATGGGGTTTTAGCAGCTTCGGAGATCATTTATTTATTTATTTAGAAAAAAGACTTGCAAGCTCGGTGTTATGGGGTTGTAGCAGCTAGGGTTTATTTATTTATTTATTCATTTCTGAAAAAAACTCGCGAGCTCAGCGTTATTGGGTTGTAGCAGCTTGGGGTAACATTTATTCATTTATTTAAAAAAAAGCCTCGTGAGCTAAGCGTTATGGGGTTGTAGCGGCTTGAGGGATCATTTATTCATTTATTTAAAAAAAGCCTTGTGAGTTCGGCGTTATGAGGTTGAAGCAGCTTGGAGGATCATCTATTTATTCATTCATTTTTAAAAAAATTCGCGAGCTCAGTGTGATGGGGTTGTAGCAGCTTGGGGGATCATTCATTTATTTATTGAAAAAAAAAGCCTCGCCAGCTCGGCGTTATGGGGTTTTAGCAGCTTGAGAGATCATTTATTTATTTATTTATAAAAAAAACTCGTGAGCTCGGCGTTATGGGGTTGTAGCAGCTTGGGGGATCATTTATTCATTTTTTTTAAAAAAAGCCTCGTGAGCTCGGCGTTATGGGGTTGTAGCAGCTTGGGGGATCATTTATTCATTTTTTTATAAAAAAGCCTTGTGAGCTCGGCGTTATGGGGTGGTAGCAGCTTTGGGGATCATGTATTTATTTATTTTAAAAAAAGCCTCGTGAGCTAAGCGTTATGGGCCTGTAGCAGCTTGAGGGATCATTTATTCATTTATTTAAAAAAAGCCTTGTGAGCTCGGCGTTATGGGGTTAAAGCAGCTTGGAGGATCATCTATTTATTTATTCATTTTTAAAAAAATTCGCGAGCTCAGTGTGATGGGGTTGTAGCAGCTCGGGGGATCATTTATTCATACTTTAAAAAAAAAGCCTTGCGAGCTCGGCGTTATGGGGTTGTAGCACCTTGGAGGATCATCTATTTATTTATTTTAAAAAAAGCCTCGTGAGCTCGGCGTTATGGGGTTGTAGCAGCTTGAGGGATCATTCATTCATTTATTTCAAAAAAGCCTTGTGAGCTCGGCGTTATGGGGTTGAAGCAGCTTGGAGGATCATCTATTTATTTATTCATTTTTAAAAAAATTCGCGAGCTCAGTGTGATGGGGTTGTAGCAGCTTGGGGGATCATTTATTCATTTATTTAAAAAAAAGCCTCGCGAGTTTGACATTATGGGGTTGTAGCAGCTTGGGGTATCACTTAATCATTTGTTTTAAAAAATGCCTCGTGATCTCGGCGTTATGGGGTTGTAGCAGCTTTGGGGATCATTTATTCATTTTTTTAAAAATAGCCTTGTGGGCTCGGCGTTATGGGGTTGTAGCAGCTTTGGGGATCATTTGTTTATTTATTTTAAAAAAAGCCTTGTGAGCTCGGCGTTATGGGGTTGTAGCAGTTAGGGGGATCATTTATTCATTTATTTAAAAAAAGCCTTGTGAGCTCGGCGTTATGGGGTTGTAGCAGCTCGAGGGATCATTTATTCATTATTTAAAAAAAAAGCCGCGTGAACTCGGCGTTATGGGGTTGTAGCAGCTCGGGGGATCATTTATTCATATTTTTAAAAAAAAGCCTCATGAGCTCGGCGTTATGGGGTTGTAGGAGCTTGGGGGATCATTTATTCATTTATTTAAAAAAAAGCCTTGCCAGCTCGACGTTATGGGGTTTTAGCAGCTTGGGGGATCATTTATTCATTTATTTAAAAAAAAGCCTCGCGAGCTCGGCGTTATGGGGTTGTAGGAGCTTGGGGGATCATTTATTCATTTATTTTAAAAAAAGCCTCACCAGCTCGGCGTTATGGGGTTTTAGCAGCTTGGGGGATCATTTATTTATTTATTTAGAAAAAAGACTTGCAAGCTCGGTGTTATGGGGTTGTAGCAGCTGGGGTATTATTTATTTATTTATTCATTTCTGAAAAAAACTCGCGAGCTCGGCGTTATGGGGTTGTAGCAGCTCGGGGGATCATTTATTCATTTATTTAAAAAAAAGCCGCGCAAACTCGGCGTTATGGGGTTGTAGCACCTTGGAGGATCTTCTATTTATTTACTTAAAAAAAAGCGTCGTGAGATCGGCGTTATGGGGTTGTAGCAGCTTGAGGGATTATTTATTCATTTATTTATTCTTGAAAAAAACTCGTGAGGTCGGAATTATAGGGTCGTAGCAGATTGGGTGATCATTTATTTATTTATTTTAAAAAAAGCCTCACGAGCTCGGTGTTATTGGGTTGTAGCAGCTTGGGGGATCATGTATTTATTCATTTCTGAAAAAAACTCGCGAGCTCGGCGTGATGGGGTTGTAGCAGCTGGGGTATTATTTATTTATTTATTCAAAAAAAAGCCTCGCGAGCTCGGCGTTTTGGGGTTGTAGCAGCTTGGGGGATCATTCATTTATATATTGAAAAAAAAAGCCTCGCGGGCTCAGCGTTATGGGGTTGTAGCACCTTGAGGGATCATTTATTTATTTATTTGTAAAAAAAGCCTCGCCAGCTCGTCGTTATGGGGTTTTAGCAGCTTGAGAGATCATTTATTTATTTATTTATAAAAAAAACTCGTGAGCTCGGCATTATGGGGTTGTAGCAGCTTGGGGGATCATTCATTTATTTATTGAAAAAAAAAGCCTCGCCAGCTCGGCGTTATGGGGTGGTAGCAGCTTTGGGGATCATTTATTTATTTATTTTAATAAAAGCCTCGTGAGCTAAGCGTTATGGGGTTGTAGCAGCTTGAGGGATCATTTATTCATTTATTTAAAAAAAGCCTTGTGAGCTTGGCGTTATGGGGTTGAAGCAGCTTGGAGGATCATCTATTTATTTATTCATTTTTAAAAAAATTCGCGAGCTCATTGTGATGGGGTTGTAGCAGCTCGGAGGATCATTTATTCATATTTAAAAAAAAAAGCCTTGCGAGCTCGGCGTTATGGGGTTGTAGCAGCTTGGGGGATCATTTATTCATTTATTTTAAAAAAAGCCTTGCGAGCTCGGCGTTATGGGGTTGTAGCAGCTTGGGGGATCATTTATTTATTTATTTTAAAAAAAGCCTCGTGAGTTCGGCGTTATGGGGTTGTAGCAGCTTGGGGGATCGTTTATTCATTTATTTATGAAAAAGCCTCGTGAGCTCGGCGTTATGGGGTTGTAGCAGCTTGGAGGATCATCTATTTATTTTTTTCATTTTTAAAAAAATTCGCGAGCTCAGTGTGATGGGGTTGTAGCAGCTCGGAGGATTATTTATTCATATTTAAAAAAAAAAGCCTTGCGAGCTCGGCGTTATGGGGTTGTAGCAGCTTGGGGGATCATTTATTCATTTTTTTTAAAAAAAGCCTTGCGAGCTCGGCGTTATGGGGTTGTAGCAGCTTGGGGGATCATTTATTTATTTATTTTAAAAAAAGCCTCGTGAGTTCGGCGTTATGGGGTTGTAGCAGCTTGGGGGATCATTTATTTATTTACTTATAAAAAAAGCCTCGCGGGCTCAGCGTTATGGGGTTGTAGCACCTTGGGGGATCATTTATTTATTTATTTGTAAAAAAAGCCTTGCGAGCTCGGCGTTATGGGGTTTTAGCAGCTTGAGAGATCATTTATTTATTTATTTATAAAAAAAACTCGTGAGCTCGGCGTTATGGGGTTGTAGCGGTTCGGGGGATCTTTTATTCATTAATTAAAAAAAAAGCCTCGCGAGCTCGGCGTTATGGGGTTGTAGCAGCTTGGGGGATCATTTATTCATTTTTTTTAAAAAGAGCCTTGTGAGCTCGGCGTTATGGGGTTGTAGCAGCTTGGGGGATCATTTATTCATTTTTTTTAAAAAAAGCCTTGCGAGCTCGGCGTTATGGGGTTGTAGCAGCTTGGGGGATCATTTATTTATTTATTTTAAAAAAAGCCTCGTGAGTTCGGCGTTATGGGGTTGTAGCAGCTTGGGGGATCATTTATTTATTTACTTATAAAAAAAGCCTCGCGGGCTCAGCGTTATGGGGTTGTAGCACCTTGGGGGATCATTTATTTATTTATTTGTAAAAAAAGCCTTGCAAGCTCGGCGTTATGGGGTTGCAGCGGTTCGGGGGATCTTTTATTCATTAATTAAAAAAAAAGCCTCGCGAGCTCGGCGTTATGGGGTTGTAGCAGCTTGGGGGATCATTTATTCATTTTTTTTAAAAAGAGTCTTGTGAGCTCGGCGTTATGGGGTTGTAGGAGTTTGGGGGATCATTTATTCATTTATTTAAAAAAAGGCCTTGCCAGCTCGGCGTTATGGGGTTTTAGCAGATTGGGGGATCATTTATTCATTTATTTAACAAAAAGCCTCGCGAGCTCGGCGTTATGGGGTTGTAGGAGCTTGGGGTATCATTTATTCATTTATTTTAAAAAAAGCCTCACCAGCTCGGCGTTATGGGGTTTTAGCAGCTTCGGGGATCATTTATTTATTTATTTAGAAAAAAGACTTGCAAGCTCGGTGTTATGGGGTTGTAGCAGCTGGGGTTTATTTATTTATTTATTCATTTCTGAAAAAAACTCGCGAGCTCAGCGTTATTGGGTTGTAGCAGCTTGGGGTAACATTTATTCATTTATTTAAAAAAAAGCCTCGTGAGCTAAGCGTTATGGGGTTGTAGCGGCTTGAGGGATCATTTATTCATTTATTTAAAAAAAGCCTTGTGAGTTCGGCGTTATGAGGTTGAAGCAGCTTGGAGGATCATCTATTTATTCATTCATTTTTAAAAAAATTCGCGAGCTCAGTGTGATGGGGTTGTAGCAGCTTGGGGGATCATTCATTTATTTATTGAAAAAAAAAGCCTCGCCAGCTCGGCGTTATGGGGTTTTAGCAGCTTGAGAGATCATTTATTTATTTATTTATAAAAAAAACTCGTGAGCTCGGCGTTATGGGGTTGTAGCAGCTTGGGGGATCATTTATTCATTTTTTTTAAAAAAAGCCTCGTGAGCTCGGCGTTATGGGGTTGTAGCAGCTTGGGGGATCATTTATTCATTTTTTTATAAAAAAGCCTTGTGAGCTCGGCGTTATGGGGTGGTAGCAGCTTTGGGGATCATGTATTTATTTATTTTAAAAAAAGCCTCGTGAGCTAAGCGTTATGGGCCTGTAGCAGCTTGAGGGATCATTTATTCATTTATTTAAAAAAAGCCTTGTGAGCTCGGCGTTATGGGGTTAAAGCAGCTTGGAGGATCATCTATTTATTTATTCATTTTTAAAAAAATTCGCGAGCTCAGTGTGATGGGGTTGTAGCAGCTCGGGGGATCGTTTATTCATACTTTAAAAAAAAAGCCTTGCGAGCTCGGCGTTATGGGGTTGTAGCACCTTGGTGGATCATCTATTTATTTATTTTAAAAAAAGCCTCGTGAGCTCGGCGTTATGGGGTTGTAGCAGCTTGAGGGATCATTCATTCATTTATTTAAAAAAAGCCTTGTGAGCTCGGCGTTATGGGGTTGAAGCAGCTTGGAGGATCATCTATTTATTTATTCATTTTTAAAAAAATTCGCGAGCTCAGTGTGATGGGGTTGTAGCAGCTTGGGGGATCATTTATTCATTTATTTAAAAAAAAGCCTCGCGAGTTTGACATTATGGGGTTGTAGCAGCTTGGGGTATCACTTAATCATTTGTTTTAAAAAATGCCTCGTGATCTCGGCGTTATGGGGTTGTAGCAGCTTTGGGGATCATTTATTCATTTTTTTAAAAATAGCCTTGTGGGTCCGGCGTTATGGGGTTGTAGCAGCTTTGGGGATCATTTGTTTATTTATTTTAAAAAAAGCCTTGTGAGCTCGGCGTTATGGGGTTGTAGCAGTTAGGGGGATCATTTATTCATTTATTTAAAAAAAGCCTTGTGAGCTCGGCGTTATGGGGTTGTAGCAGCTCGAGGGATCATTTATTCATTATTTAAAAAAAAAGCCGCGTGAACTCGGCGTTATGGGGTTGTAGCAGCTCGGGGGATCATTTATTCATATTTTTAAAAAAAAGCCTCATGAGCTCGGCGTTATGGGGTTGTAGGAGCTTGGGGGATCATTTATTCATTTATTTAAAAAAAAGCCTTGCCAGCTCGACGTTATGGGGTTTTAGCAGCTTGGGGGATCATTTATTCATTTATTTAAAAAAAAGCCTCGCGAGCTCGGCGTTATGGGGTTGTAGGAGCTTGGGGGATCATTTATTCATTTATTTTAAAAAAAGCCTCACCAGCTCGGCGTTATGGGGTTTTAGCAGCTTGGGGGATCATTTATTTATTTATTTAGAAAAAAGACTTGCAAGCTCGGTGTTATGGGGTTGTAGCAGCTGGGGTATTATTTATTTATTTATTCATTTCTGAAAAAAACTCGCGAGCTCAGCGTTATTGGGTTGTAGCAGCTTGGGGGATCATTTATTCATTTATATAAAAAAAAGCCTCGTGAGCTAAGCGTTATGGGGTTGTAGCGGCTTGAGGGATCATTTATTCATTTATTTAAAAAAAGCCTTGTGAGTTCGGCGTTATGGGGTTGAAGCAGCTTGGAGGATCATCTATTTATTTATTCATTTTTAAAAAAATTTGCGAGCTCAGTGTGATAGGGTTGTAGCAGCTCGGGGGATCATTTATTCATATTTTAAAAAAAAGCCTTGCGAGCTCGGCGTTATGGGGTTGAAGCAGCTTGGAGGATCATCTATTTATTTATTCATTTTTAAAAAAATTCGCGAGGTCAGTGTGATGGGGTTGTAGCAGCTTGGGGGATCATTTATTCATTTATTTAAAAAAAAGCCTCGCGACCTCGGCATTATGGGGTTGTAGCAGCTTTGGGGATCATTTATTCATTTATTTAAAAAAAAGCCTCGCGAGCTCGGCATTATGGGGTTGTAGCAGCTTAGGGTATCACTTATTCATTTATTTTAAAAAATGCCTCGTGAGCTCGGCGTTAAGGGGTTGTAGCAGCTTGGGGGATCATTTATTTATTTACTTAAAAAAAAGCCTCGCGAGCTCGGCGTTATGGGGTTGTAGCACCTTGGGGGATCATTTATTCATTTACTTAAAAAAAAGCCTCGTGAGCTTGGCGTTATGGGGTTGTAGCAGCTGGGGTATTATTTATTTATTTATTCATTTCTGAAAAAAACTCGCGAGCTCGGCGTTATGGGGTTGTAGCAGCTTGGGGGATCATTTATTTATTTATTTAAAAAAAAGCCTCGCGAGCTCGGCGTTATGGGGTTGTAGCAGCTTGGGGGATTATTTATTCATTTATTTTAAAAAAAGCCTCGTGAGCTCGGCGTTATGGGGTTGCAGCAGCTTGGGGGATCATTTATTTATTTATTTTAAAAAAAGCCTCGTGAGTTCGGCGTTATGGGGTTGTAGCAGCTTGGGGGATCGTTTATTCATATTTAAAAAAAAAAAGCCTTGCGAGCTCGGCGTTATGGGGTTGTAGCAGCTTGGGGGATCATTTATTCATTTTTTTTAAAAAAAGCATTGCGAGCTCGGCGTTATGGGGTTGTAGCAGCTTGGGGGATCATTTATTTATTTATTTTAAAAAAAGCCTCGTGAGTTCGGCGTTATGGGGTTGTAGCAGCTTGGGGGATCGTTTATTCATTTATTAAAAAAAAAGCCTCGTGAGCTCGGCGTTATGGGGTTGTAGCAGCTTGGGGCATTATTTATTTATTTATTCATTTCTGAAAAAAACTAGCGAGCTCGGCGTTATGGGGTTGTAGCAGCTGGGGTATTATTTATTTATTTATTTATAAAAAAAACTCGCGAGCTCGGCGTTATGGGGTTGTAGCAGCTTGGGGGATCATTTATCATTTATTTAAAAAAAAGCCTCGCCAGCTCGGCGTTATGGGGTTGTAGCAGCTTGGGGGATCGTTTATTCATATTTAAAAAAAAAAAGCCTTGCGAGCTCGGCGTTATGGGGTTGTAGCAGCTTGGGGGATCATTTATTCATTTTTTTTAAAAAAAGCATTGCGAGCTCGGCGTTATGGGGTTGTAGCAGCTTGGGGGATCATTTATTTATTTATTTTAAAAAAAGCCTCGTGAGTTTGGCGTTATGGGGTTGTAGCAGCTTGGGGGATCGTTTATTCATTTATTAAAAAAAAAGCCTCGTGAGCTCGGCGTTATGGGGTTGTAGCAGCTTGGGGCATTATTTATTTATTTATTCATTTCTGAAAAAAACTAGCGAGCTCGGCGTTATGGGGTTGTAGCAGCTGGGGTATTATTTATTTATTTATTTATAAAAAAAACTCGCGAGCTCGGCGTTATGGGGTTGTAGCAGCTTGGGGGATCATTTATCATTTATTTAAAAAAAAGCCTCGCCAGCTCGGCGTTATGGGGTTGTAGCAGCTTGGGGGATTATTTATTCATTTATTTTAAAAAAAGCCTCCTGAGCTCGGCGTTATGGGGTTGTAGCAGCTTGGGGGATCATCCATTTATTTATTGAAAAAAAAAGCCTCGCCATCTCGGCGTTATGGGGTTTTAGCAGCTTGAGAGATCATTTATTTATTTATTTATAAAAAAAACTCATGAGCTCGGCAATATGGGGTTGTAGCAGCTTGGGGGATCATTTATTTATTTACTTATAAAAAAAGCCCCGTGGGCTCAGCGTTATGGGGTTGTAGCACCTTGGGGGATCATTTATTTATTTATTTGTAAAAAAAGCCTCTTGAGCTCGATGTTATGGGGTTGTAGCAGCTGGGGTATTATTTATTTATTTATTCATTTCTGAAAAAAACTCGCGAGCTCGGCGTTATGGGGTTGTAGCAGCTTGGGGGATCATTTATTTATTTATTTAAAAAAAAGCCTCGCGAGCTCGGCGTTATGGGGTTGTAGCACCTTGGGGGATCATTTTTTCATTTACTTAAAAAAAAGCCTCGTGAGCTCGGCGTTATGGCGTTGTAGCAGCTCGGGGGATCATTTATTCATTTTTTTTAAAAAAAGCCGCGCAAACTCGGCGTTATGGGGTTGTAGCACCTTGGAGGATCATCTATTTATTTACTTAAAAAAAAGCCTCGTGAGCTCGGCGTTATGGGGTTGTAGCAGCTTGAGGGATTATTTATTCATTTATTTATTCTTGAAAAAAACTCGTGAGCTCGGAATTATAGGGTCGTAGCAGATTGGGCGATCATTTATTTATTTATTTAAAAAAAAGCCTCGCGAGCTCGGCGTTATGGGGTTGTAGCACCTTGGGGGATCATTTATTCATTTACTTAAAAAAAAGCCTCGTGAGCTCGGCGTTATGGCGTTGTAGCAGCTCGGGGGATCATTTATTCATTTTTTTTAAAAAAAGCCGCGCAAACTCGGCGTTATGGGGTTGTAGCACCTTGGAGGATCATCTATTTATTTACTTAAAAAAAAGCCTCGTGAGCTCGGCGTTATGGGGTTGTAGCAGCTTGAGGGATTATTTATTCATTTATTTATTCTTGAAAAAAACTCGTGAGCTCGGAATTATAGGGTCGTAGCAGCTTGGGGGATTATTTATTTATTAATTAAAAAAAAAGCCTCACGAGCTCGGTGTTATTGGGTTGTAGCAGCTTGGGGGATCATTTATTTATTCATTTCTGAAAAAAGCCTCACGAGGTCGGTGTTATTGGGTTGTAGCAGCTTAAGGGATCATTTATTTATTTCTTTTAAAAAAAGCCTTGCGAGCTCAATGTTATGGGGTTGTAGCAGCTGGGGTATAATTTATTTATTTATTTATTTACAAAAAAAACTCGCGAGCTCGGCGTTATGGGGTTGTAGCAGCTTGGGGGATCATTTATCATTTATTTAAAAAAAAGCCTCGCCAGCTCGGCGTTATGGGGTTGTAGCACCTTGGGGGATCATTTATTCATTTACTTAAAAAAAATCCTCGTGAGCTTGGCGTTATGGGGTTGTAGCAGCTTGGGGCATTATTTATTTATTTATTCATTTCTGAAAAAAACTCGCGAGCTCGGCGTTATGGGGTTGTAGCAGCTCGGGGGATCATTTATTCATTTTTTTAAAAAAAAGCCGCGCAAACTCGGCGTGATGGGGTTGTAGCAGCTGGGGTATTATTTATTTATTCAAAAAAAAAAAAGCCTCGCGAGCTCAGCGTTATGGGGTTGTAGCAGCTTGGGGGATCATTTATTCTTTTTTTTTTAAAAAAGCCTCGTGAGCTCTGCATATGGAGTTGTAGCAGCTTGAGGCATTATTTATTTATTTATTCATTTCTGAAAAAAACTCGCGAGCTCGGCGTTATGGGGTTGTAGCAGCTGGGGTATTATTTATTCATTTATTTAAAAAAAAAACTCGCGAGCTCGGCGTTATGGGGTTGTAGCAGCTTGGGGGATCATATATTCATTTATTTAAAAAAAAGCCTCGCGAGCTCTGCGTTATGAGGTTGTAGCAGCTCGGGGGATCATTTATCATTTATTTAAAAAAAAGCCTCGCCAGCTCGGCGTTATGGGGTTGTAGCAGCTTGGGGGATTATTTATTCATTTATTTTAAAAAAAGCCTCACGAGCTCGGTGTTACTGGGTTGTAGCAGCTTTGGGGATCATTTATTCATTTATTTAAAAAAAAGCCTCGCGAGCTCGGTATTATGGGGTTGTAGCACCTTGGGGGATCATTTATTTATTCATTTCTGAAAAAAATTCGCGAGCTCGGCGTTATGGGGTTGTAGCAGCTTGGGGGATCATTTATTCATTTATTTAAAAAAAAGCCTCACGAGCTCGGTGTTATGGGGTTGTAGCACCTTGGGGGATCATTTATTTATTTCTTTGTAAAAAAAGCCTCGCGAGCTCAATGTTATGGGGTTTTAGCAGCTGGGGTATAATTTATATATTTATTTATTTAGAAAAAAGACTCGCGAGCTCGGCGTTATGGGGTTGTAGCAGCTTGGGGGATCATATATTCATTTATTTAAAAAAAAGCCTCGCGAGCTCGGCGTTATGGGGTTGTAGCAGCTTGGGGGATTATTTATTCATTTATTTAAAAAAAAGCCTCGTGAGCTATGCGTTATGGGGTTGTAGCACCTTGGAGGATCATCTATTTATTTATTCATTTTTAAAAAAATTCGCGAGCTCAGTGTGATGGGGTTGTAGCAGCTCGGAGGATCATTTATTCATATTTTAAAAAAAAAGCCTTGCGAGCTCGGCGTTATGGGGTTGTAGCAGCTTGGGGGTTCATTTATTCATTTTTTTTAAAAAAAGCCTTGCGAGCTCGGCGTTATGGGGTTGTAGCAGCTTGGGGGATCATTTATTTATTTATTTTAAAAAAAGCCTCGTGAGTTCGGCGTTATGGGGTTGTAGCAGCTTGGGGGATCGTTTATTCATTTATTAAAAAAAAAGCCTCGTGAGCTCGGCGTTATGGGGTTGTAGCAGCTTGGGGCATTATTTATTTATTTATTCATTTCTGAAAAAAACTCGCGAGCTCGGCGTTATGGGGTTGTAGCAGCTGGGGCATTATTTATATATTTATTTATAAAAAAAACTCGCGAGTTCGGCGTTATGGGGTTGTAGCAGCTTGGGGGATCATATATTCATTTATTTAAAAAAAAGCCTCGTGAGCTCGGCGTTATGGGGTTGTAGCAGCTTGGGGGATCATTTATTTATTTATTTAAAAAAAAGCCTCACGAGCTCGGTGTTACTGGGTTGTAGCAGCTTTGGGGATCATTTATTCATTTATTTAAAAAAAAGCCTTGCGAGCTCGGCGTTATGGGGTTGTAGCAGCTTGGGAAATCATTTATTTATTTATTCATTTTTAAAAAAACTGGCGAGCTCGGTGTGATGGGGTTGTAGCAGCTTGGGGATTATTTATTCATTTTTTAAAAAAAAAGCCTTGCGAGCTCGGCGTTATGGGGTTGTAGCACCTTGGGGGATCATTTATTTATTTATTTGTAAAAAAAGCCTCGTGAGCTCGATGTTATGGGGTTGTAGCAGCTGGGGTATTATTTATTTATTATTTCATTTCTGAAAAAAACCTTCGAATTCGGCGTTACGGGGTTGTAGCAACTTGGGGGATCATTTATTCATTTACTTAAAAAAAAGCCTCGTGAGCTCGGCGTTATGGGGTTGTAGCAACTCGGGGGATCATTTATTCATTTTTTTAAAAAAAAGCCGCGCGAACTCGGCGTTATGGGGTTGTAGCACCTTGGAGGATCATCTATTTATTTATTCATTTTTAAAAAAATTCACGAGTTCAGTGTGATGGGGTTGTAGCAGTTTGGGGGATCATTTATTCATTTATTTTAAAAAAGCCTCGTGAGCTCGGCGTTATGGGGTTGTAGCACCTGGGGGGATCATTTATTCATTTACTTAAAAAAAAGCCTCGTGAGCTCGGCGTTATGGGGTTGTAGCAGCTTGGGGGATCATTTATTTATTTATTAAAAAAAAAAGCCTCGCGAGGTCAGCGTTATGGGTTTGTAGCACCTTGGGGGATCATTTATTCATTTACTTAAAAAAAAGCCTCGCGAGCTCGGTGTGATGGGGTTGTAGCAGCTTGGCGGATCATTTATTCATTTTTTTAAAAAAAAGCCTCGCGAGCTCGGTGTGATGGGGTTGTAGCAGCTTGGCGGATCATTTATTCATTTTTTTAAAAAAAAGCCTTGCGAGCTCGGCGTTATGGGGTTGTAGCAGCTTGGGAAATCATTTATTTATTTATTCATTTTTAAAAAAACTGGCGAGCTCGGTGTGATGGGGTTTTAGCAGCTTGGGGATTATTTATTCATTTTTTAAAAAAAAAGCCTTGCGAGCTCGGCGTTATGGGGTTGTAGCAGCTTGGGGCATTATTTATTTATTTATTCATTTCTGAAAAAAACTCGCGAGCTCGGCGTTATGGGGTTGTAGCAGCTCGGGGGATCATTTATTCATTTTTTTAAAAAAAAGCCGCGCAAACTCGGCGTTATGGGGTTGTAGCACCTTGGAGGATCATCTATTTATTTACTTAAAAAAAAGCCTCGTAAGCTCGGCGTTATGGGGTTGTAGCAGCTTGGGGGACCATTTATTCATTTATTTAAAAAAAAGCCTCGCGAGCTCGGCGTTATGGGGTTGTAGCAGCTTGGGGGACCATTTATTCATTTATTTAAAAAAAAGCCTCGCGAGCTCGGCGTTATGGGGTTGTAGCAGCTTGGGGGACCATTTATTCATTTATTTAAAAAAAAGCCTTGCGAGCTCGGCGTTATGGGGTTGTAGCAGCTTGGGAAATCATTTATTTATTTATTCATTTTTAAAAAAACTGGCGAGCTCGGTGTGATGGGGTTGTAGCAGCTTGGCGGATCATTTATTCATTTTTTTAAAAAAAAGCCTTGCGAGCTCGGCGTTATGGGGTTGTAGCAGCTTGGGAAATCATTTATTTATTTATTCATTTTTAAAAAAACTGGCGAGCTCGGTGTGATGGGGTTGTAGCAGCTTGGGGGACCATTTATTCATTTATTTAAAAAAAAGCCTCGCGAGCTCGGCGTTATGGGGTTGTAGCAGCTTGGGGGGTTATTTATTTATTTATTCATTTCTGAAAAAAACTCGCGATCTCGGCGTTATGGGGTTGTAGCAGCTTGGGGGACCATTTATTCATTTATTTCAAAAAAAGCCTCGCGAGCTCGGCGTTATGGGGTTGTAGCAGCTTGGGGGATCATTTATTCATTTTTAAAAAAAAAAGCCTCGCGAGCTCGGTATTATGGGGTTGTAGCAGCTGGGGTATTATTTATTTATTTATTTATAATAAAAACTCGCGAGCTCGGCGTTATGGGGTTGTAGCAGCTTGGGGGACCATTTATTCATTTATTTAAAAAAAAGCCTCGCGAGCTCGGTGTGATGGGGTTGTAGCAGCTTGGCGGATCATTTATTCATTTTTTTAAAAAAAAGCCTTGCGAGCTCGGCGTTATGGGGTTGTAGCAGCTTGGGAAATCATTTATTTATTTATTCATTTTTAAAAAAACTGGCGAGCTCGGTGTGATGGGGTTGTAGCAGCTTGGGGATTATTTATTCATTTTTAAAAAAAAAAGCCTTGCGAGCTCGGCGTTATGGGGTTGTAGCACCTTGGGGGATCATTTATTCATTTACTTAAAAATAAGCCTCGTGAGCTCGGCGTTATGGGGTTGTAGCAGCTTGGGGGATCATTTATTTATTTATTAAAAAAAAAAGCCTCGCGAGCTCGGCGTTATGGGGTTGTAGCAGCTTGGGGCATTATTTATTTATTTATTCATTTCTGAAAAAAACTCGCGAGCTCGGCGTTATGGGGTTGTAGCAGCTCGGGGGATCATTTATTCATTTTTTTAAAAAAAAGCCGCGCAAACTCGGCGTTATGGGGTTGTAGCACCTTAGAGGATCATCTATTTATTTACTTAAAAAAAAGCCTCGTAAGCTCGGCGTTATGGGGTTGTAGCAGCTTGGGGGACCATTTATTCATTTATTTAAAAAAAAGCCTTGCGAGCTCGGCGTTATGGGGTTGTAGCACCTTGGAGGATCATCTATTTATTTACTTAAAAAAAAGCCTCGTAAGCTCGGCGTTATGGGGTTGTAGCAGCTTGGGGCATTATTTATTTATTTATACATTTCTGAAAAAAACTCGCGAGCTCGGCGTTATGGGGTTGTAGCAACTCGGGGGATCATTTATTCATTTTTTTAAAAAAAAGCCGCGCGAACTCGGCGTTATGGGGTTGTAGCACCTTGGAGGATCATCTAGTTATTTATTCATTTT
Organism: Encarsia formosa; assembly: GCA_038277355.1. Classification (NCBI taxonomy): domain Eukaryota; kingdom Metazoa; phylum Arthropoda; class Insecta; order Hymenoptera; family Aphelinidae; genus Encarsia; species Encarsia formosa. Next base: position 60,684,582 of record CM076186.1, read on the forward strand.
TAAAAAAACTCGCGAGCTCGGTGTGATGGGGTTGTAGCAGCTCGGAGGATCATTTATTCATATTTTTAAAAAAAAGCCTTGCGAGCTCGGCGTTATGGGGTTGTAGCAGCTCAAGGGATCATTTATTCATTATTTTAAAAAAAGCCGCGTGAACTCGGCGTTATGGGGTTGTAGCACCTTGGAGGATAATCTATTTATTTATGCATTTTTAAAAAAACTCGCGAGCTCGGTGTGATGGGGTTGTAGCAGCTCGGAGGATCATTTATTCATATTTTTAAAAAAAAGCCTTGCGAGCTCGGCGTTATGGGGTTGTAGCAGCTGGGGTATTATTTATTTATTTATTTATAAAAAAAAATTTGCGAGCTCGGCGTTATGGGGTTGTATCAGCTTGGGGGATCATTTATTCATTTATTTAAAAAAAAGCCTCGCGAGCTCGGTATTATGGGGTTGTAGCAGCTGGGGTATTATTTATTTATTTATTTATAATAAAAACTCGCGAGCTCGGCGTTATGGGGTTGTAGCAGCTTGGGGGACCATTTATTCATTTATTTAAAAAAAAGCCTCGCGAGCTCGGTGTGATGGGGTTGTAGCAGCTTGGCGGATCATTTATTCATTTTTTTAAAAAAAAGCCTTGCGAGCTCGGCGTTATGGGGTTGTAGCAGCTTGGGAAATCATTTATTTATTTATTCATTTTTAAAAAAACTGGCGAGCTCGGTGTGATGGGGTTGTAGCAGCTTGGGGATTATTTATTCATTTTTAAAAAAAAAAGCCTTGCGAGCTCGGCGTTATGGGGTTGTAGCACCTTGGGGGATCATTTATTCATTTACTTAAAAATAAGCCTCGTGAGCTCGGCGTTATGGGGTTGTAGCAGCTTGGGGGATCATTTATTTATTTATTAAAAAAAAAAGCCTCGCGAGCTCGGCGTTATGGGGTTGTAGCAGCTTGGGGCATTATTTATTTATTTATTCATTTCTGAAAAAAACTCGCGAGCTCGGCGTTATGGGGTTGTAGCAGCTCGGGGGATCATTTATTCATTTTTTTAAAAAAAAGCCGCGCAAACTCGGCGTTATGGGGTTGTAGCACCTTAGAGGATCATCTATTTATTTACTTAAAAAAAAGCCTCGTAAGCTCGGCGTTATGGGGTTGTAGCAGCTTGGGGGACCATTTATTCATTTATTTAAAAAAAAGCTTCGCGAGCTCGGCGTTATGGGGTTGTAGCAGCTTGGGGGACCATTTATTCATTTATTTAAAACAAAGCCTTGCGAGCTCGGCGTTATGGGGTTGTAGCAGCTTGGGAAATCATTTATTTATTTATTCATTTTTAAAAAAACTGGCGAGCTCGGTGTGATGGGGTTGTAGCAGCTTGGCGGATCATTTATTCATTTTTTTAAAAAAAAGCCTTGCGAGCTCGGCGTTATGGGGTTGTAGCAGCTTGGGAAATCATTTATTTATTTATTCATTTTTAAAAAAACTGGCGAGCTCGGTGTGGTGGGGTTGTAGCAGCTCGGGGGATCATTTATTCATTTTTTTAAAAAAAAGCCGCGCTAACTCGGCGTTATGGGGTTGTAGCACCTTGGAGGATCATCTATTTATTTACTTAAAAAAAAGCCTCGTAAGCTCGGCGTTATGGGGTTGTAGCAGCTTGGGGCATTATTTATTTATTTATACATTTCTAAAAAAAACTCGCGAGCTCGGCGTTATGGGGTTGTAGCAACTCGGGGGATCATTTATTCATTTTTTTAAAAAAAAGCCGCGCGAACTCGGCGTTATGGGGTTGTAGCACCTTGGAGGATCATCTAGTTATTTATTCATTTTTAAAAAAACTCGCGAGCTCGGTGTGATGGGGTTGTAGCAGCTGGGGTATTATTTATTTATTTATTTATAATAAAAACTCGCGAGCTCGGCGTTATGGGGTTGTAGCAGCTTGGGGGACCATTTATTCATTTATTTAAAAAAAAGCCTCGCGAGCTCGGTGTGATGGGGTTGTAGCAGCTTGGCGGATCATTTATTCATTTTTTTAAAAAAAAGCCTTGCGAGCTCGGCGTTATGGGGTTGTAGCAGCTTGGGAAATCATTTATTTATTTATTCATTTTTAAAAAAACTGGCGAGCTCGGTGTGATGGGGTTGTAGCAGCTTGGGGATTATTTATTCATTTTTAAAAAAAAAAGCCTTGCGAGCTCGGCGTTATGGGGTTGTAGCACCTTGGGGGATCATTTATTCATTTACTTAAAAATAAGCCTCGTGAGCTCGGCGTTATGGGGTTGTAGCAGCTTGGGGGATCATTTATTTATTTATTAAAAAAAAAAGCCTCGCGAGCTCGGCGTTATGGGGTTGTAGCAGCTTGGGGCATTATTTATTTATTTATTCATTTCTGAAAAAAACTCGCGAGCTCGGCGTTATGGGGTTGTAGCAGCTCGGGGGATCATTTATTCATTTTTTTTAAAAAAAGCCGCGCAAACTCGGCGTTATGGGGTTGTAGCACCTTAGAGGATCATCTATTTATTTACTTAAAAAAAAGCCTCGTAAGCTCGGCGTTATGGGGTTGTAGTAGCTTGGGGGACCATTTATTCATTTATTTAAAAAAAAGCCTCGCGAGCTCGGCGTTATGGGGTTGTAGCAGCTTGGGGGACCATTTATTCATTTATTTAAAAAAAAGCCTTGCGAGCTCGGCGTTATGGGGTTGTAGCAGCTTGGGAAATCATTTATTTATTTATTCATTTTTAAAAAAACTGGCGAGCTCGGTGTGATGGGGTTGTAGCAGCTTGGCGGATCATTTATTCATTTTTTTAAAAAAAAGCCTTGCGAGCTCGGCGTTATGGGGTTGTAGCAGCTTGGGAAATCATTTATTTATTTATTCATTTTTAAAAAAACTGGCGAGCTCGGTGTGATGGGGTTGTAGCAGCTCGGGGGATCATTTATTCATTTTTTTAAAAAAAAGCCGCGCAAACTCGGCGTTATGGGGTTGTAGCACCTTGGAGGATCATCTATTTATTTACTTAAAAAAAAGCCTCGTAAGCTCGGCGTTATGGGGTTGTAGCAGCTTGGGGCATTATTTATTTATTTATACATTTCTGAAAAAAACTCGCGAGCTCGGCGTTATGGGGTTGTAGCAACTCGGGGGATCATTTATTCATTTTTTTAAAAAAAAGCCGCGCGAACTCGGCGTTATGGGGTTGTAGCACCTTGGAGGATCATCTAGTTATTTATTCATTTTTAAAAAAACTCGCGAGCTCGGTGTGATGGGGTTGTAGCAGCTCGGAGGATCATTTATTCATATTTTTAAAAAAAAGTCTTGCGAGCTCGGCGTTATGGGGTTGTAGCAGCTGGGGTATTATTTATTTATTTATTTATAAAAAAAAATTTGCGAGCTCGGCGTTATGGGGTTGTATCAGCTTGGGGGATCATTTATTCATTTATTTAAAAAAAAGCCTCGCGAGCTCGGTATTATGGGGTTGTAGCAGCTCGGAGGATCATTTATTCATATTTTTAAAAAAAAGCCTTGCGAGCTCGGCGTTATGGGGTTGTAGCAGCTCGAGGGATCATTTATTCATTATTTTAAAAAAAGCCGCGTGAACTCGGCGTTATGGGGTTGTAGCACCTTGGAGGATAATCTATTTATTTATGCATTTTTAAAAAAACTCGCGAGCTCGGTGTGATGGGGTTGTAGCAGCTCGGAGGATCATTTATTCATATTTTTAAAAAAAAGTCTTGCGAGCTCGGCGTTATGGGGTTGTAGCAGCTGGGGTATTATTTATTTATTTATTTATAAAAAAAAATTTGCGAGCTCGGCGTTATGGGGTTGTATCAGCTTGGGGGATCATTTATTCATTTATTTAAAAAAAAGCCTCGCGAGCTCGGTATTATGGGGTTGTAGCAGCTGGGGTATTATTTATTTATTTATTTATAATAAAAACTCGCGAGCTCGGCGTTATGGGGTTGTAGCATCTTGGGGGATCATTTATTTATTTATTTAAAAAAAAGACTTGCGAGTTCGGTGTTAAGGGGTTGTAGCAGCTTTGGAGATTATTTATTTTTTTATTCATTTCTGAAAAAAACTTGCGAGCTCGGCGTTATGGGGTTGTAGCAGCTTGGGGGATTATTTATTTATTTATTCATTTTTGAAAAAAACTCGCGATCTCGGCGTTATGGGGTTGTAGCAGCTTGGGGGACCATTTATTTATTTATTTAAAAAAAAGCCTCGCGAGCTCGGCGTTATGGGGTTGTAGCAGCTTGGGGGATCATTTATTCATTTTTTTTAAAAAAAGCCTTGCGAGCTCGGCGTTATGGGGTTGTAGCAGCTTGGGAAATCATTTATTTATTTATTCATTTTTAAAAAAACTGGCGAGCTCGGTGTGATGGGGTTTTAGCAGCTTGGGGATTATTTATTCATTTTTTAAAAAAAAAGCCTTGCGAGCTCGGCGTTATGGGGTTGTAGCAGCTTGGGGCATTATTTATTTATTTATTCATTTCTGAAAAAAACTCGCGAGCTCGGCGTTATGGGGTTGTAGCAGCTCGGGGGATCATTTATTCATTTTTTTAAAAAAAAGCCGCGCAAACTCGGCATTATGGGGTTGTAGCACCTTGGAGGATCATCTATTTATTTACTTAAAAAAAAGCCTCGTAAGCTCGGCGTTATGGGGTTGTAGCAGCTTGGGGGACCATTTATTCATTTATTTAAAAAAAAGCCTCGCGAGCTCGGCGTTATGGGGTTGTAGCAGCTTGGGGGACCATTTATTCATTTATTTAAAAAAAAGCCTCGCGAGCTCGGCGTTATGGGGTTGTAGCAGCTTGGGGGGTTATTTATTTATTTATTCATTTCTGAAAAAAACTCGCGATCTCGGCGTTATGGGGTTGTAGCAGCTTGGGGGACCATTTATTCATTTATTTCAAAAAAAGCCTCGCGAGCTCGGCGTTATGGGGTTGTAGCAGCTTGGGGGATCATTTATTCATTTTTAAAAAAAAAAGCCTTGCGAGCTCGGCGTTATGGGGTTGTAGCAGCTTGGGAAATCATTTATTTATTTATTCATTTTTAAAAAAACTGGCGAGCTCGGTGTGATGGTGTTGTAGCAGCTTGGGGATTATTTATTCATTTTTTAAAAAAAAAGCCTTGCGAGCTCGGCGTTATGGGGTTGTAGCAGCTTGGGAAATCATTTATTTATTTATTCATTTTTAAAAAAACTGGCGAGCTCGGCGTTATGGGGTTGTAGCACCTTGGGGGATCATTTATTTATTTATTTGTAAAAAAAGCCTCGTGAGCTCGATGTTATGGGGTTGTAGCAGCTGGGGTATTATTTATTTATTTATTCATTTCTGAAAAAAACCTTCGAGCTCGGCGTTACGAGGTTGTAGCAACTTGGGGGATCATTTATTCATTTACTTAAAAAAAAGCCTCGTGAGCTCGGCGTTATGGGGTTGTAGCAACTCGGGGGATCATTTATTCATTTTTTAAAAAAAAAGCCGCGCGAACTCGGCGTTATGGGGTTGTAGCAGCTTGGAGGATCATCTATTTATTTATTCATTTTTAAAAAAATTCACGAGTTCAGTGTGATGGGGTTGTAGCAGCTTGGGGGATCATTTATTCATTTATTTTAAAAAAGCCTCGTGAGCTCGGCGTTATGGGCACCTTGGGGGATCATTTATTCATTTACTTAAAAAAAAGCCTCGTGAGCTCGGTGTGATGGGGTTGTAGCAGCTTGGCGGATCATTTATTCATTTTTTTAAAAAAAAGCCTCGCGAGCTCGGTGTGATGGGGTTGTAGCAGCTTGGCGGATCATTTATTCATTTTTTTAAAAAAAAGCCTTGCGAGCTCGGCGTTATGGGGTTGTAGCAGCTTGGGAAATCATTTATTTATTTATTCATTTTTAAAAAAACTGGCGAGCTCGGTGTGATGGGGTTTTAGCAGCTTGGGGATTATTAATTCATTTTTTAAAAAAAAAGCCTTGCGAGCTCGGCGTTATGGGGTTGTAGCAGCTTGGGGCATTATTTATTTATTTATTCATTTCTGAAAAAAACTCGCGAGCTCAACGTTATGGGGTTGTAGCAGCTCGGGGGATCATTTATTCATTTTTTTAAAAAAAAGCCGCGCAAACTCGGCGTTATGGGGTTGTAGCACCTTGGAGGATCATCTATTTATTTACTTAAAAAAAAGCCTCGTAAGCTCGGCGTTATGGGGTTGTAGCAGCTTGGGGGACCATTTATTCATTTATTTAAAAAAAAGCCTCGCGAGCTCGGCGTTATGGGGTTGTAGCAGCTTGGGGGACCATTTATTCATTTATTTAAAAAAAAGCCTCGCGAGCTCGGCGTTATGGGGTTGTAGCAGCTTGGGGGGTTATTTATTTATTTATTCATTTCTGAAAAAAACTCGCGATCTCGGCGTTATGGGGTTGTAGCAGCTTGGGGGACCATTTATTCATTTATTTCAAAAAAAGCCTCGCGAGCTCGGCGTTATGGGGTTGTAGCAGCTTGGGGGATCATTTATTCATTTTTAAAAAAAAAAGCCTTGCGAGCTCGGCGTTATGGGGTTGTAGCAGCTTGGGAAATCATTTATTTATTTATTCATTTTTAAAAAAACTCGCGATCTCGGCGTTATGGGGTTGTAGCAGCTTGGGGGACCATTTATTCATTTATTTAAAAAAAAGCCTCGCGAGCTCGGTGTGATGGGGTTGTAGCAGCTTGGCGGATCATTTATTCATTTTTTTAAAAAAAAGCCTTGCGAGCTCGGCGTTATGGGGTTGTAGCAGCTTGGGAAATCATTTATTTATTTATTCATTTTTAAAAAAACTGGCGAGCTCGGTGTGATGGTGTTGTAGCAGCTTGGGGATTATTTATTCATTTTTAAAAAAAAAAGCCTTTCAAGCTCGGCGTTATGGGGTTGTAGCACCTTGGGGGATCATTTATTTATTTATTTGTAAAAAAAGCCTCGTGAGCTCGATGTTATGGGGTTGTAGCAGCTGGGGTATTATTTATTTATTTATTCATTTCTGAAAAAAACCTTCGAGCTCGGCGTTACGGGGTTGTACCAACTTGGGGGATCATTTATTCATTTACTTAAAAAAAAGCCACGTGAGCTCGGCGTTATGGGGTTGTAGCACCTTGGGGGATCATTTATTCATTTACTTAAAAATAAGCCTCGTGAGCTCGGCGTTATGGGGTTGTAGCAGCTTGGGGGATCATTTATTTATTTATTAAAAAAAAGAGCCTCGCGAGCTCGGCGTTATGGGGTTGTAGCAGCTTGGGGCATTATTTATTTATTTATTCATTTCTGAAAAAAACTCGCGAGCTCGGCGTTATGGGGTTGTAGCAGCTCGGGGGATCATTTATTCATTTTTTTAAAAAAAAGCCGCGCAAACTCGGCGTTATGGGGTTGTAGCACCTTAGAGGATCATCTATTTATTTACTTAAAAAAAAGCCTCGTAAGCTCGGCGTTATGGGGTTGTAGCAGCTTGGGGGACCATTTATTCATTTATTTAAAAAAAAGCCTCGCGAGCTCGGCGTTATGGGGTTGTAGCAGCTTGGGGGACCATTTATTCATTTATTTAAAAAAAAGCCTTGCGAGCTCGGCGTTATGGGGTTGTAGCAGCTTGGGAAATCATTTATTTATTTATTCATTTTTAAAAAAACTGGCGAGCTCGGTGTGATGGGGTTGTAGCAGCTTGGCGGATCATTTATTCATTTTTTTAAAAAAAAGCCTTGCGAGCTCGGCGTTATGGGGTTGTAGCAGCTTGGGAAATCATTTATTTATTTATTCATTTTTAAAAAAACTGGCGAGCTCGGTGTGATGGGGTTGTAGCAGCTCGGGGGATCATTTATTCATTTTTTTAAAAAAAAGCCGCGCAAACTCGGCGTTATGGGGTTGTAGCACCTTGGAGGATCATCTATTTATTTACTTAAAAAAAAGCCTCGTAAGCTCGGCGTTATGGGGTTGTAGCAGCTTGGGGCATTATTTATTTATTTATACATTTCTGAAAAAAACTCGCGAGCTCGGCGTTATGGGGTTGTAGCAACTCGGGGGATCATTTATTCATTTTTTTAAAAAAAAGCCGCGCGAACTCGGCGTTATGGGGTTGTAGCACCTTGGAGGATCATCTATTTATTTATTCATTTTTAAAAAAACTCGCGAGCTCGGTGTGATGGGGTTGTAGCAGCTCGGAGGATCATTTATTCATATTTTTAAAAAAAAGCCTTGCGAGCTCGGCGTTATGGGGTTGTAGCAGCTCGAGGGATCATTTATTCATTATTTTAAAAAAAGCCGCGTGAACTCGGCGTTATGGGGTTGTAGCACCTTGGAGGATAATCTATTTATTTATGCATTTTTAAAAAAACTCGCGAGCTCGGTGTGATGGGGTTGTAGCAGCTCGGAGGATCATTTATTCATATTTTTAAAAAAAAGCCTTGCGAGCTCGGCGTTATGGGGTTGTAGCAGCTGGGGTATTATTTATTTATTTATTTATAAAAAAAAATTTGCGAGCTTGGCGTTATGGGGTTGTATCAGCTTGGGGGATCATTTATTCATTTATTTAAAAAAAAGCCTCGCGAGCTCGGTATTATGGGGTTGTAGCAGCTGGGGTATTATTTATTTATTTATTTATAAAAAAAACTCGCGAGCTCGGCGTTATGGGGTTGTAGCATCTTGGGGGATCATTTATTTATTTATTTAAAAAAAAGACTTGCGAGTTCGGTGTTAAGGGGTTGTAGCAGCTTTGGAGATTATTTATTTATTTATTCATTTCTGAAAAAAACTTGCGAGCTCGGCGTTATGGGGTTGTAGCAGCTTGGGGGATTATTTATTTATTTATTCATTTTTGAAAAAAACTCGCGATCTCGGCGTTATGGGGTTGTAGCAGCTTGGGGGACCATTTATTTATTTATTTAAAAAAAAGCCTCGCGAGCTCGGCGTTATGGGGTTGTAGCAGCTTGGGGGATCATTTATTCATTTTTTTTAAAAAAAGCCTTGCAAGCTCGGCGTTATGGGGTTGTAGCAGCTTGGGAAATCATTTATTTATTTATTAATTTTTAAAAAAACTGGCGAGCTCGGTGTGATGGGGTTGTAGCAGCTTGGTGGATCATTTATTCATTTTTTTAAAAAAAAGCCTTGCGAGCTCGGCGTTATGGGGTTGTAGCAGCTTGGGAAATCATTTATTTATTTATTCATTTTTAAAAAAACTGGCGAGCTCGGTGTGATGGGGTTGTAGCAGCTTGGGGATTATTTATTCATTTTTTAAAAAAAAAGCCTTGCGAGCTCGGCGTTATGGGGTTGTAGCAGCTTGGGGGATCATTTATTTATTTATTCAAAAAAAAGCCTCGCGAGCTCGGTGTTATGGGGTTGTAGCAGCTTGGGGGACCATTTATTCATTTATTAAAAAAAAAGCCTCGCGAGCTCGGCGTTATGGGGTTGTAGCAGCTTGGGGGGTTATTTATTTATTTATTCATTTCTGAAAAAAACTCGCGATCTCGGCGTTATGGGGTTGTAGCAGCTTGGGGGACCATTTATTCATTTATTTCAAAAAAAGCCTCGCGAGCTCGGCGTTATGGGGTTGTAGCAGCTTGGGGGATCATTTATTCATTTTTAAAAAAAAAAGCCTTGCGAGCTCGGCGTTATGGGGTTGTAGCAGCTTGGGAAATCATTTATTTATTTATTCATTTTTAAAAAAACTCGCGATCTCGGCGTTATGGGGTTGTAGCAGCTTGGGGGACCATTTATTCATTTATTTAAAAAAAAGCCTCGCGAGCTCGGTGTGATGGGGTTGTAGCAGCTTGGCGGATCATTTATTCATTTTTTTAAAAAAAAGCCTTGCGAGCTCGGCGTTATGGGGTTGTAGCAGCTTGGGAAATCATTTATTTATTTATTCATTTTTAAAAAAACTGGCGAGCTCGGTGTGATGGTGTTGTAGCAGCTTGGGGATTATTTATTCATTTTTTAAAAAAAAAGCCTTTCAAGCTCGGCGTTATGGGGTTGTAGCACCTTGGGGGATCATTTATTTATTTATTTGTAAAAAAAGCCTCGTGAGCTCGATGTTATGGGGTTGTAGCAGCTGGGGTATTATTTATTTATTTATTCATTTCTGAAAAAAACCTTCGAGCTCGGCGTTACGGGGTTGTACCAACTTGGGGGATCATTTATTCATTTACTTAAAAAAAAGCCACGTGAGCTCGGCGTTATGGGGTTGTAGCACCTTGGGGGATCATTTATTCATTTACTTAAAAATAAGCCTCGTGAGCTCGGCGTTATGGGGTTGTAGCAACTCGGGGGATCATTTATTCATTTTTTTAAAAAAAAGCCGCGCGAACTCGGCGTTATGGGGTTGTAGCACCTTGGAGGATCATCTATTTATTTATTCATTTTTAAAAAAACTCGCGAGCTCGGTGTGATGGGGTTGTAGCAGCTCGGAGGATCATTTATTCATATTTTTAAAAAAAAGCCTTGCGAGCTCGGCGTTATGGGGTTGTAGCAGCTCGAGGGATCATTTATTCATTATTTTAAAAAAAGCCGCGTGAACTCGGCGTTATGGGGTTGTAGCACCTTGGAGGATAATCTATTTATTTATGCATTTTTAAAAAAACTCGCGAGCTCGGTGTGATGGGGTTGTAGCAGCTCGGAGGATCATTTATTCATATTTTTAAAAAAAAGCCTTGCGAGCTCGGCGTTATGGGGTTGTAGCAGCTGGGGTATTATTTATTTATTTATTTATAAAAAAAAATTTGCGAGCTTGGCGTTATGGGGTTGTATCAGCTTGGGGGATCATTTATTCATTTATTTAAAAAAAAGCCTCGCGAGCTCGGTATTATGGGGTTGTAGCAGCTGGGGTATTATTTATTTATTTATTTATAAAAAAAACTCGCGAGCTCGGCGTTATGGGGTTGTAGCATCTTGGGGGATCATTTATTTATTTATTTAAAAAAAAGACTTGCGAGTTCGGTGTTAAGGGGTTGTAGCAGCTTTGGAGATTATTTATTTATTTATTCATTTCTGAAAAAAACTTGCGAGCTCGGCGTTATGGGGTTGTAGCAGCTTGGGGGATTATTTATTTATTTATTCATTTTTGAAAAAAACTCGCGATCTCGGCGTTATGGGGTTGTAGCAGCTTGGGGGACCATTTATTTATTTATTTAAAAAAAAGCCTCGCGAGCTCGGCGTTATGGGGTTGTAGCAGCTTGGGGGATCATTTATTCATTTTTTTTAAAAAAAGCCTTGCGAGCTCGGCGTTATGGGGTTGTAGCAGCTTGGGAAATCATTTATTTATTTATTAATTTTTAAAAAAACTGGCGAGCTCGGTGTGATGGGGTTGTAGCAGCTTGGTGGATCATTTATTCATTTTTTTAAAAAAAAGCCTTGCGAGCTCGGCGTTATGGGGTTGTAGCAGCTTGGGAAATCATTTATTTATTTATTCATTTTTAAAAAAACTGGCGAGCTCGGTGTGATGGGGTTGTAGCAGCTTGGGGATTATTTATTCATTTTTTAAAAAAAAAGCCTTGCGAGCTCGGCGTTATGGGGTTGTAGCAGCTTGGGGGATCATTTATTTATTTATTCAAAAAAAAGCCTCGCGAGCTCGGTGTTATGGGGTTTTAGCAGCTTGGGAGATTATTTATTTATTTATTTATTCATTTCTGGAAAAAACTCGCGATGAAAAAAAAAAAAAAAACTTTCATCATTGACATTAATATAATTTTTATTTAAAGGTCCATCTTTTTTTCAAACGAGCAACGATATATTTAAAATTTTTTATATTACCCGTACTCTAAAATGCGTATTTTACGCATTCAAAAGAGCTATTTTGAGTGTGTAAAATCGCACATTATGATTGTGCTCATGTTGATAGAGCTGCCATCTATTGATTTAAATTCAAAGCTGAGCAGCAGGCACATTTGGTTTTAGCTGCTTTTGCTTGTTGCAAGTGTCTTGCTGCGGCCTGCGGCTCATATCGTTAATCGTCCGTGTATTTTACAAAATAATACTTTTTTATAAAAATCAAACGTCAAGTATAGGTAGTTATGAAAAGTTTTATTTTTTTCTTTTTATAAAAAGTCTACTTAGTTAAAAAGAAAACGTACATAACCTCGGCCATCAAGTTGTGTTGCGTGCAGCGGTGAGGCTACGTAGATTTTGCTAATCATATTTTACAAAATAATAATCAGCAGTTGAAATATATTTACTCAAATAAAAATCTGCTTATAGTTAAAAGTGTAATAATAATAGTATCAAATTTTATAAAAAGTGTTTAAACTGTAAGTTGAAGTTAACTTAGGAAGAACAGTGTGTTTGATTTCAAAAATATATTTTATTTTAAAACACATTAGACTAGATTACGAAGGATCAAATGTTTTTAAACACGAGCAACTACCTCAGTTTTTGGCTTGAGCACTGGCGGAGACCGTGACTTCAAAAAATTAACGTCGGGAAAAATTAGGTGTAGGTAAACACCGAGACAGCGGCCGGCGGCGGCAGCGTGGAGAAAGCAGACGACACTGGCAGCAGCTGTGTTTCGATGACCGAGCTTATACTTATATGAATGATTATTTCGGGATCATTTTTGTGCATCAGTTTCAACGTTAGCATTCCTATAAGTAAACAAATCAAGTGACGCTAAATCGTGAAATCTTTTCTCCTTACAAGGTCACAACGCGCTGTTGTGAGTTCGAGTTCGAGGCCGCGGTGTGAAACGTACACTATAGCAAACCCATGTATATTATATAGTGTACAGCTAAAACCAAAGTACCCATGCTAGCAAGAACAACTATGGCGGTCTGCTAGCACGATCTAACCTATCAATTTAAAAATTTAAAAGTTTAGCCAAATTCTGTCAATAAATTCACACTTTTGACGCATTTTCGAGTACTCGTAATATAAAATAGTATACATAATGCGTGCGTAAACTGCATTGTTCACACACTTGTGCTATTGGCGTCGGCAAAGCCGACGCCAGCACGCGTGCGTGAATGATGCATTTTACGCACTTATTATATAATATACTATTATTTCTTTTCAAACGACTATATCACGCCAAAATACAACAAAAAACTCTGAAAATATCAAAATAAATCTTTTTTGAGAAGAGCAGACGACATTTTATATCTCTGGAGAAATGTGCGCTCTGAACTTAGCAAACCGTGCCCATGATTCTAATATCGAAACCAACGCTGTGTGCAGCTGCACAGACAGCACCTGAGCAGAAGCAAAGAAGCAATGAAACAAATTGACTTGAATGAATAAATTAAAAATTAATAAATGAACCTTCAGTTTTATGGTCAGGGTAACACCTGTTGCACTTGCTGATAGTTACACCTTGGAGATGATTCTCTCAAGAAGTTTTGACTCCAAAGGGCTCAGGAAAGGCACCTCGTGCACTTGTTGATAATTACGCCTTGGTGATGATTTCCTCAGGAAGTTTTGACTTCGCAGGGGTCAGGAAAGGCACCTAGTGCACTTGTTGATAATTGAGGGACCAGGCCGAATAACGGTATAACTCGAAAAACGTGATTTTTGAGAAAATGAGAAAAACGTGCCGAACTAACTTGATTAAGAGATATTGAAATAAAAATTTTTTTAGGTATTCATTAATCTTTAATCTATCAAATCGTACCATTATTTTATCAGTATCTATTAAAAAACCCGTTTAAAAAATTAAAATAAATTTTTGAGTTATACCGTTTTTCAAAAATATGAACTAATTTTTCAGTTTTAAGTATTTTAGCAGGCAAAAAGTCACTACATTTAGACAGAAAATTAAATTTTATTATTTTTTTAGTCTTTTACAATATTTATCATTTACAAAAAGTATAATTTTTTATCCTTTTTTAAATTTTTTTACAGCAACTTTTTTAGTCTTTGATTTTTCTTCTGTAATCTTATTTTTGTGAGCAGTCTTGACATTTTTTTCATCTGTAATCTTCCTTTTTCGAGGAGTCTTGACATTTTTTTCGTTGTTTTTTGCTGCTGTACTATTTTCTGGCTCTTTTACTTTTTTATTTTTTTTAATATCTTTGATTTCTTCAAATATATCATTAAACCAAGACTGGGCTTCGGGTGTGAGAAAACTCATCAAAGACTTTAAGTCTGCTTTTTTTTCTTCACTTAATCCAACAACAGGGATATTTAAAAGCGTATCTGGAATAGATGAGAATTTAAATAAATTTTTCCATACTTTAAATTTTTCTTTTTTACTGTGATCCAACGAATCTCGAACCTCAACCGAACCATCATTTGTGAATTTTAAATAATCGTATGACTGAATTTTGAAAGATTTTTTTCTTTCGTAAGGCTTAGAAAATGCGTTCTCGATTAATTTAGAATGCCAGTCTTTTATCATTCGTTTGCCATCGACGACAATAAATGGCTGCGGTTTGCTGCGGCAAGTTTCCAAAATTTGTACATACTTAGCTGCAGTTTCAATTGTTTCAATTTTTTTTTTCTTTTGCCCATAGCAACCAAAATTTCGATCACACTGATTGTATGAGTGTCCTCGAACAGGAAAAAAATGCTCAATTTCAATATTATACTGTTTACTTAACCAAGAAAAAAACATGACGATGCAATGATTCTTGTTTTGGCCACCGCAAGCATCCGAAAAAACAATGACCTTTTTGATAGTTTTTGATGGCAGATAAAGTTTTAAAAAATCATGTATAAATGAAGCAACAGAATTCGGAGATTTTCCCGCTACGTATTCTAAAAACCAATAAAAGGCACTATTTCCATCATTGTGACAGTGTACGTTGAAAACTTGCATCCATAACAAACGTTTATAAAACTGTGACGATACCGTTAATTTTGGCAAAGGCAGGTTCTGACCGTAATCAAACTCTAAAACTAATATTGACTTGTCCTTTTTACATTCCTTGAGTGTATTTTTTTTCATTTTTGAGTACTCTTCAACATTCATTTTATGTATCTCAAACTCATTTTTGCATGGATCATCAGGATTTTTGTTCAATTTAATGGTCCATTGAGTACAAAAATCACAAGTATCAGTTCGAGGCTGTTTTATGGAGTAAGGACTATTTTCATTAAACCATTGTCTATACGTGTCATATTTCATTCTCAACTCTTGACCAGATACTTCAAAAAAATATTTTTGAAATTCCCTGTAAATTTCCACCATTGTTAATGCCGGATTATCAAAATAAAGTCTGTTTGAGTCAGTGTAATGACTTTTACTGTGCGGAATAAGAGATAAATGTGTCAAGCCAACTTCTTGAACAAATTCGGAAATTTTTCTAGGATTTTTTCCCTTTCCACGTTTTTCTTTCAGATCCAAAAAAGGCAATTTCATCTTAGAGGTTATAAAGGTCAAAAGCCGATTAGTAATTTTGAAGACTCGAAGGATAAATGTTTTGCAGACTCTCATTTCTGAACCATTGACTTTTACTTTATAAATCCATGAGCTCGTTCTATTTTTGGTTTTCACATTATTTGCTGATGTCTTTAACGGTGTGCTTTCAATGCAACTTGTCAAAAATAAACATTTATTTTCTTTATCTTTTAATCCATAATACGTAGTGTATAATTGCGACTGTTGCTCACTGCTTATTTTACTACAGCACGATAATTTCTGGCAGCATTTTTGAACTGGCTCGAAAACTTTTCCACGAACCTAAAATTTTATGAGTTGAAAATAAATTTTGATAAAAACTGAAAAAAATATAATCAGTGCAACTACTACTCTAAGTTTTAAACTAAGTCTAAATTTTAAAAAAAAAAAAAAAAAAAAAAAAAAATAAATAAACTTTACACATTTTTCAGCAAAGCAGCTGATTAAAAAAATTACATATTAATTATATTTATAGATTGGATTCAAGAAAAGAAATTTATTTTTTATGAAGCAGTAGCTCTAAATTGTAAGATACCTTTTTGCCTTTGCGCGTAGTGTAGGATTTCCCATCATTCTTTCGCTTTTTATTGACATAATCCAAGTGAGTATCGGGCATTCTTTTTCGTTTTTTGCCTCTTCTGTTGTTTAACCGACGAGAAATAATTTCTTCTGAAGATAACTCCTCAGAATTTTCTGCGGTACAGTCACTTTCTTGAGAATCACTGACACTTTCATTACTTTCCATTTTACTAAAGCTTCAGACTACGATGTGGTTTACTTGATAGTTAACGCAGCACTGACTGCTACGTATTTGAACTATTTCGACCAAATTCATGAGACACTTTGTTTACGTTTAGCATTCTTCTGCTATCACAACAATATAAGAAGCATGATCTTGAAAGTTTAAAAGTATGACAATAATAATAATAACCAAAATAAATATTTTAGAACTATTTTTAAAATCGGTACAAGACGAGTTATACCGTTTTAAAAAAAATGGTACAATTCGAGTTGTACCGTTTTTACATATTACTATGCTTGATTGCCGATTAAAAACTCCTTTTTCTCTACTAATTTTTGCCAGAAGATGTAAAATATTTTTCTGATTTCGATTTTGAAAAAAAAAAAAAAACGGTATAACTCGAGTTATATCGTTATTCGGCCTGGCCCCTCAATTACACCTTAGAGATGATTTCCTCAGGCAGTTTTGACTTCGGAGGGTTCAGGGTAGGCACCTGGAGTATCTGATTATAATTACACCTTAGAGATGATTTCCTCAGGAAGTTTTGACTCCGGAGGGTCAGGAAAGGCACCTAGTGCACTTGATGATAAGTACGCTTCGTAGACGATTTCCACAAAAAGTTTTGACTCCGAAGGGGTCAAGAAAGGCACCTAGTGCACTTAGTGATTGTTACGACTTGAAGATGATTTCCTCAGGAAGTGTTGACTCCGGAGGGGTCAGGAAAGACACCTAGTTCACTTGATGATAGGTATGCTTCGTAGTTGATTTCCACAGGAAGTTTCGACTCCGGAGGGGTCAGGAAAGGCACCTAGTGCCCTTAGTGGTAGTTGCGCCCTGGAGACGATTTCCGGTGGGAAGTTTTGACTCCGGAAGGGTCAGGGAGGACATCTGGTGCACTTGGTGATAGTTACGTCTTGGAGATGATTTCTCCAGGAAGTTTTGACTTCGGAGGTGTCAGGGTAGGCACCTGGAGCATCTGATGATAATTACACCTTGGACATGATTTCCTCAGGAAGTTTTGACTCCGGAGGGGTCAGGAAAGGCACCTAGTGCCCTTAGTGGTAGTTGCGCCCTGGAGATGATTTCGGGTGGGAAGTTTTGACTCCGCAAGGGTCAGGGTGGACATCTGGTGCACTTGGTGATAGTTACGTCTTGGAAATGATTTCTCCAGGAAGTTTTGACTTCAGAGGGGTCAGGGTAGCCACCTGGAGCATCTGATGATAATTACACCTTGGAGATGATTTCCTCAGGAAGTTTGGATTCCGGAGGGGTCAAGGTGGACACTCGGTGCACCTGGTGATACTGACGCCTTGGAGATGAATTCCCCAGGAACCAAGGACTCCGGAGGGGTCAGGGTGGACACCTGGTGCACCTGGTGATACTTTCGCCTTGGAGATGATTTCTTCGGGAAGTTTTGACTCCAAATGGGCCAGGGTGGACACCTGGTGCCACTGGTATTAATTACGCCTTGGAGATGATTTCCCCAGGAAGTTTGGACTTCGGAGGGGTGAGGGTGGACACCTGGTGCACCTGGTGATTCTTACGCCTTGGAGATGATTTCCCCAGGAAGTTAGGACTTCGGAGGGGTCAGAGTGGACACCTGGGACACCTGGTGATACTTACGACTTCGAGATGTTTTTCCAGGAAATTTTAACTTCGTAGGAGTCAGGGAAAATACTTGGTGTGCCCGGTAATAACTACACTCTGAAGATGCTATCCTTATCGTAAACTTGATGATGTGAACCCACTGGGATCAAAACTTCCTGAGAAAATCATTTTCGAGGCGTAAGTATCACCGGGTGCACCTGGTGTCCACCCTGACCCCCCCCCCCTCTCCCCAGAGTCCTAACTTCCTGACGAAATCATCTTTAAGGCGTGAGTATCACCAGGTGCACCAGGTGTCCGCCCTGACCCTTCCGAAGTCCTAACTTCCTGGGGAAATCATTTCCAAGGTGTAATTGATACCAATTGCACCAGGTGTCCACCCTGGCCCCTTTAGAGTCGAAACTTCCTGGGGAAATCATCTCCAAGGCGTAAGTATCACCAGGTGCACCAGGTGCCCGCCCTGACCCCTCCGGAGTCCAAACTTCCTCCGAAATATTTTTTCACCCTTCTGTTATAAAAACTTCTTGTGCGTATGCAGGTTACAAGCATAAACTGCTGTGCGTCGACTAGACTTGACTCGACTCGACTCGAGTTACTCGGTATTGGATTCTCTAATCGAGTTTACAACCATGCTTTCGGCATCCCTGAGTCTGTACCATGTAGTGTACAGGCCTGTAAATACCGGCAGAAATTATATATATATATATATAATTATAAAACTTTAGA
Organism: Encarsia formosa; assembly: GCA_038277355.1. NCBI lineage: Eukaryota > Metazoa > Arthropoda > Insecta > Hymenoptera > Aphelinidae > Encarsia > Encarsia formosa. The sequence goes on from CM076186.1 coordinate 60,702,960, forward strand.
ATTATGTTTTTTGGTTGTTTTTTATAGCACCAATAGAAAATAGAATATTTTTAATCCCGTAAGTTACCTGCAGAAATTTTTTGATGAAATTTTGAAGAAATTGAAAAATCTTAAAATGAAAAACTTCATTGCAAGCATTCATAATAATTATTTCTCTCAAACTTTATGTTTTGATGTCTTCAAAAAGTTATCTTTTTTTTATTCAAAATTACATGCAAAACAAATCAACTCACTAAAAAATGGTGTCTTGATTAAGTCAATTTGCCATACCAATAATAAATATCCTGCAGATTTTATATCCTACAATTATGACAATACTGTAGATAATAAAAACTCTTTAAAAATCATTAGTGATTCTAAAAACTGCCAAAGTGTGGATAATAACTTACATTATGAAAAAAGCAAGAGTAAGTAAAAAAAGTAATACATAAATTTAAATGATTAAAAGTACCCGTTTTTGTTTTTCACAATTATTTATTAATAACACTTAACATTTTTGTCTGATGGTGGCTTTTTGACTTATATTATCATCTTTAGATGAGTTTTATACAAAAGTATATAGTTCATTATTTACAGTTTCAGTTGTTTATTTGTTAAAATTTGTCTGGCCGTTATTATTTTAATTAGCAGTAAAATGATCATTAAATGTTATTTAAATGAATTTTACCCTCTTTTGTTCTAATTATACTTCTTATTTAAGTTTGCCAGCAGATGTTTCATGAGTATTATTTTTTTATTTAGAAATTAAAAATTTGTTTTAATTACAACTTTGATATAAATTCTTCAAGTTATTGAAAACTTATCAAAAGATTTTTTCTAACTTCACTCTAAAAGTAATAAATCATAGAGCTACTAATTAAGACTGTAGCACTCTCCATTGCAAAATCTACAGTTTTTTTCCTTAAAATTCAAACAATTTTTAACTGAGCTTATGACAGCTTTTTAGATGACTTAAGGCCTCCACTTAAATAAATGCCAGAAGGCAATAAAAACTTTAGGGCAGTTTATGGCAAACTTATAGCCGCTTAAAGTTGCTCAAAGCAGTATTAAAGCTAAGTCTACTAGTAAAAAAAGGCAGTGTTAAAGCTGAGTCTATTAGTATGATAAGTATATTTTTTTTCAATTGACGTCAAGTTCAAGTTCTCATCAGACAAACAAAGTAAGGTTAGCTTTAATGCTTGCATTAAGCTGCCATAAGCTTGCCATGAGGTTTTTACAGCTTAAAGTATTCATCCAAGTGGAGGCCTTATTATGCAACATAACTTGGTAGGTAATTGCGGAAATTCCACAACAGTTTAAAATTTAAAATTCACAATTTTTAAATTGTAGACGCTACCCATGTTTTGTGTGAATACATCATCAATCTGGTTTTATTATACAGGCATTAAAAAAAACTTTATGTTTTAATAAACTTTTTAGTCATGGAACAATTTGTTTTTTAACTATTGCCATCAATACTGGTTTATAATATAGATTGTAAAAGTATAAAGTGAGTGAATAACTTGAAAAAAAAAAATTTTTTTAGGGGTGCGTAACTGTTTTTTACGATTTCCGGCGAAACTAGACATCTTATCAAAAAAAAGTTGAATGTAAAAGTTGTAAATAATTAAAAAATCTACAACTTTTGTTCTATGAATTTTTTTACATAACCTAAAAATTTACGAGATAAACGCAAAAAACGAGTTTTTTTGTTTTTTATTTTTCCTGGCCACAAAAATGGATGTATCTTAATGAAACTTGGTCAAAGTAAAGTTTTTTTTATGTAAAATAAGCCATAATTTTTTTGTATAAAAATATTGAACCGTTTAAAAAATACAGGTGGCTAAAGTGAAAAAAGGTGTCGACTTTACGAGAAAAGTTTCTTAGTTTGAAACGCTCTACGATTTTCATTTGGGTCTCATTTTTTTTGTTATTACGAGTAGATTTGAAAGAAATAAAAAAAATAATATACTTCTAGAAGAAAAAGGCGAAAAAAATGGAAAAAACCCAAAAAATCACTTTTTTTTACCAATTTTTGTTGTATTTGTTGTAAATTTTGTACTTATTGTTTAAATTTTCAATTAAATTTTGATTTTAATGTTAAGCACACCAATAACTGAAAACTAAGATTAATTTTTATCATAAACAATACGAAAATTAGTAATTGACAATGTAATTGCTTCTAATAAACGTTTTTGGCATATTTAAAAAAATGTTAAAATCATGCAATTTTGTTTAAAAAAAATTTTTTTAACTTTTATAATCGACACTTAACGTTACAAAAACATTTTTTTTTTATATATTTATTTTTTTTTTACAAAAACTGTTTTCAATTGAATTTTCAGCTTCACAAACTTTTTTAAAAAGACCGACAAGATTTATTAATTAATTATAAAATATTTTATTTACATTCATGTTTTATTCTTTAAATACAAGATACTTAATCTTAGCTATTCTTACAAATATTGAAAAAAAATTGTTAATAGTAACAGATACTTTCAGTTTTAATTTAGCCGTGCTCTTTTATGCGGTAAAACTGGAGTATCTTCATCATCTTCTTCTTCTTCTGAATCTTCTAAATCTTCTGAATTTTCAGTCGCCGACTGTACGCCTACTTCCAATTCTCTTTCAGCTTCTTCAAAATCACAGGTGAAGTTTATTGATTCCTGTTCACAATTTGTACAATTCCCCAAACTTTGACAGTTGATACATAGATTGGAACATTTTAGACCATGCTTTCCGCAGCCGCATCTGCCTTTGTCACACCCTTTCTCGCAGCTGCAACTAATTGTTTTCAACAAATGGTATGGGATCAAACTTTCCTCTGTATAAGTCGGCATGATCAATCCTTCTGAAATTTTTTTCCATCCCCATTCAGTCGCATTTAAACTATCGTTTCCAAGCCACAACTGCAACTGGTAGTATGCTCTAAACGAATGTTGACGAGCTGCTCCGGACGTAGGGGGCAAATTTTTTAATTTGAACGATTTTTTAATCATACAAGTTTCATACATTTCAAATCGTAAATGCTTCAAAGTAACAGTGCTTTTTTTTTGCTGTTCATCGATGCGATTAACTTACCACCATTTTCAGCTATCAAATCTTTATCCGGATTTTTTTCATAAAAAACAGCTGCAAGACTCGCAAGCTCATCGTTGGCGATCAATTTTTTTACTGATGTTACTTTACCTTTACCTGTAAAACCAGAGGTTGTATCACAACCAGTAAAGCAATGCAAGAACGCAACGATTTCCCGGTTTAATGGATAATTAAAACTGTTCGATGAAAAAAAAGTATCTATAACATTTCCTGAACCTTGCTTATGAAAGTATATACTCAAACCAGAGTTATTTAGCTGATTTAAAAGCACTAGAAGATCGATATCTTGACCAATAACTAATACGCTTTTATTGTTTTTGGCTGCGATGATCGCTGTATTAATGATCAAAGCATCAGCATCTTCGGTGGCCTGTTTACAGAAAAAATCAGCCGCATCGAAAGCTTCCATCAAGTGCTTAATTAATTTGTTTTTATTTTTCTCATTTGATAAAAACTTTTCTTTTGTGTATGAAATCACCGTGTGGTCATGAATCTCATTAAAATCAGGAACCGCGGTAGATTTTTTTCTTCTTAAACGTTCGACAGCTTTAGTTGAAGAAGTAGTAGATGAATTCGCATCTGGGTAGCCATCAAAGATAATCCAGCTGTTTGCCTCATAATTTTTTTTTTACATAATTTAAATATTTAGCTGTAATGTCTTGAACATTTTCATTTTTTTGCCAAAGAACTTTATGTAACAAGAAACCTCCGTCAACGACATGAACTGTATTAATAGCTTTTGGCAACGTATCAATGCTTGTAAATAGTTTAGACAACTCAGATTTAGTACCTTTTTTCAATCCGTTTTCATTGAAAAGAGATAAAGGAAAAGGTGACAACTCATACTCCAAATGCTTTTTCATGTCACTTGCTTTTGAAATTTGCATTGTTATTCGTTGAAATAATAATAAAGGGTTGATTGAAATTTTTTCACCATTTACTTTAATCGAGGATTGTACTGATTTTAATGTTAAAACTGTATTTTTTCGTGGAAGTTTTACGCTGCCAAAGTTTTGACCGATAACAGACTGTAAAATTTTTTTACCAACCTCGTATGCGTCCTGACAATTGACCGAGTCGCCTCTAATAACACCAGAAAAAATAGACATAATATGTTCTGAGTGAGGAAACGGATCATATTTTTCAAAAAAGTTTTCAAGTATCTTTACATCACTGACATCTCTTGCTATACGAGATTCTCTTGCGTCCACGTGCTGCTCCGAAGAAACACCTGCAGTATTGCAAAATTCTTCGACTTCGTTGCAAACGTCTACTAATGCAACCATTGTTAATGTAAATTTTGTCAGTACACTATCCGAAATTCCGCGACCACGCGTCAGTCCACCTTGAGATTTTATTGAACGCATAAGAACCTGTTCAATGGTCATGTCTGACCATATACCTGACCAAAACTTATCAGTTCTTCTAATCGTAAAAAATCCATTTGACGTGAAACGTTCAAATTCATACGGATTCATTGTTTCCTGCAGGCTCATTAACTCTTGAAGGTACAAGTGCGCGCTCTTTGCCTACAGGTAATGACCAGTGGCATGGAAGTAGGGAATCATTTTCTTAATACAATACACATGCAAATCAAAGTTACCTGATCTTTCAGCTCTTATGTAATCTTTTATTAGTTGAATAAGTTCCATGTAGTTAACCATTAACTTTGCTGTGGGTCCTCTTTTTTTAAAAGCTTCCAGCTGCTGCATAAATTTGTTTTTCAAAGCCACAATCTCTTCATCTTGAATATCATTAAGAAAACTTTCTTCTTCAACATTTTTTAACAGCATATTCAATTGAACTTTCTCTTATTCAGAAAATTCCATTGATGATAAAACAATATTTGTTAAGGCCTCGTGAACTAAAAAATGACCCCTGACAGCTCGCTCATATACATGGCCTGTCATAATTTTTTCAGCAGAATTTTCGGCGTATACAGTTGTCAATGCCTCTTTGAGGCCCCTGCCATCCATTATTTTACCAGCCGAACCAAATATTGACAAAAAAAGATGAAAACCGCCGAGACGTAGTCTGACTCCTTTTACTTTGAAAATGGACTTTTGCTTGCATTATTTTCGATGATATTAACTATGTGTTGAATGAAATCTTTTGTAATTGCGCTGGTAGGACGGCCAACTGATGAGGTGAAAGAAAGCGTATAAAAATTAATCATACATTTTGCATGATAGCGACCATTCAATTCACCTTCAGTGTTTAATTTATTTAACCTACTTAACAAGGCTTTATTAAAATCTTCGGAAATATCCCTTTTATTCAATTCGTCAAAAATCTTTGTTCTAGTACTTTCTTTTTTAATCACGCGAAACTCTTCTGCTTGTAAGCATTCATTGCAGCAAAAAATACATACAGAATTAAAATCAAAATTGGATGTTTCTTTTGAAATTTTTTTACCGTCGGATCTTCTTTTTACAGTTGTTTTGACAGAAGCATCTATCGAAGCAGTTCGATTGTAAATAATGCGGCAACTATCGTGTACGTGAGCTTCGCTGTGTTTTTCAAAAGTTTTGTATCTTTGATCCTTTCTCTGTTTACTGGATTCAATCAGTGTACGCAAACCTCTTTCTTTAATTAACTTCAAATCAGCACCACCACTAGAGTAGCAAATAATGCATGAAGGACGTTCTTCCATCTTATAAATCTGTAATATTCAATAGAAGTTTGTTACAACATTTTCAAGGTAATAGGAGAAGTAAAGGTGCAGAGTGTACAAATCTGCAATCGCGAGTTTAAAAAAAAAAAATAATATTTTTTGAATTTAACAACAGTAATAACAAAATTAAATTTCAATAAAAAAAAAATTTCAATTGATCGAAGCCAAAAAATATTTGTAAATTGTTTTTATTTAAAAAATTTGTTTTTTTTTTTTAGTTCAATTACAAAAAGCTCAGAATAAATACAAAAATTTGAAAAAATTTTTTTAATTTAAAAGTTTTTTTTTCATTTTAATAACAACTAGGTTCGAAGTACATATAAAAATTTGAAATACCTTCTTTAACGACTGCTGCTAATAATGCTGGAATCATATGGCAGCCAGTCTTGTAATTCTAAAGATGAAAAATTGATATAATACGGATACTCTTGTTTTGCATCTGGGCAGGAGAGTTCGTTTTTTCTGGAAGTACAACAAAAAATAATTTTGAGAACGAAATAAATGTCGTATTACTATAACTAATAACTGGTTTTCCAAAAATATGTTTTCTCATAGAACCACTTTTTTTAAATATTAATAAAGACTGAACAGATCTAATAGTAAACGCAATCTTATTGTATAGATTACTCACCTACTTTTTTTTTACACTATAAATAAGCCAAACAATGAAAATAAAAATCACAACTCCACACGTGCTTCTTGTTGGATTGAAAGACGGTTGGTTTACTAAGCCTAGCACAACACAAGAAATGGCGGTAAATCGGAGCAGCAGCTGATGCGATGCTGCGTGCCGTCTGCTACTGCTTCAAAACGATCCTCTCCCCTGGGCCCTGACCCCTCCTTCTTTTGCTTTCAAGTCAAAGGAGCTCAGTGACTCAGTGTACACGGAGAGAAAAATGTAGGGTTTGACCCATGCTATCGCTCATGGAAAAGATCCGTAAGCAGCGCACGGAATCGTCCAATGATATTCATCGGTCGAACCCAGCGCCGCGACGTGCCGAACGCGCGCAGCAGGCACGGGACGATTCCATGCTCGCGACCGGATTATTCGGTGCTGCTCATGCGATTGGACTGGCGAAACAAAACACGATGACTCGCACGCGCTTGCGGGCAAAATATTATGCGGATAATAAATGTTATTAGCTAATTTTTATTAAAAAATAATTTTTATTATTAAAAATTTTTATAATTATTATTTATTATTAAATCTTTATTATTAATTAATATATCGCTGTCAAAAAAATGTTACTGTAAAAAAACATCTTTTTCAACTAACTGTTGAAGAGAGTAACTCAATAGTGAAATAATATACAAAAAAATATTAAATTTTTTATTAATAGATTTGTTTAAAAAATAACAGTTTTTTGATAAGTGTTGCATCAATTGAGTATTGAAAATATTTTAATAATTATAGGATTATTTGGAAATTGGTACAACGCATATGATGGAAAATAAGGTTTGAATAGGATAAATAATAGTAAAAATATTTTGAAGCGTAAAAAATTTTTATTAAATAATTGAAGAGCTTGAGATTTATTAATTTATAAATTAACAGATTTTAATTGAGAGTAATTAAGAAATTTTGTATCGAGTTGCCACGTAATCGTCTTCGAATACTTTGGCGTGTAAGCATGGGGGTATTTTGGGAATTGAATCAACTTTGAAAAAAATTGTTTCAGCATTTACATTAGCTACAACTCGATAAGCTTGAAAATGCTGACTAAAGAAAAGAGTTTCGAATTCTTGTACCTCAAAAAATACACCTTCTTTTCTCAGTGAAATTTGAAATATTTTCGCAAATACTGGGCCTTCAGATGTGTATCTTGAAACACATATACTACCGGGAGAATACTGTTCGTTCCATATAAAAATGTGCTTTAACATGCGAATATTTGCATCAGTATTATTTTCAATAACTGGGCCTAGTTCTATTTCATTATTAGTCGAGGAAGGAAAATTCAATTCATGGCACAAACTTAGCTGATTTCTCAGAGCCATTGTAAGAGTCAGTTGAAGATTAGATGAGGTACCAATGATGAAATCTTTCATTTTTTTATTATGTCTTTCAAACTTTAAACCGGAATAATGAATTACAGGACCGCAAGCTTTAATAACACGCGGATAGTGAAGCAAAAGATGCATTTTTGGCTTAAGTTTGCCAAATAATTGAAAATATAATAAATTATGTTTTTCTACGAGATATTGAACTTCATCAATTTCATCGTCAGAAATTTCTGGTTTGGATAAAATACCTACCAAACTTCTTAAATACCCATATAGCTCCCAGTGCGGAGTAGGTTCAACAATCTTATCCCCAACAATTAACCCAAAATAACGCGTCAAACATAACATTTCAGCGGACGACTGTTTTATTTTAATTTTCAAGACGCCTTTTTTACCATATTGTTGTAGAATCGGCATTGGTTTATTTCGTTTTTCTAAATCACTAAACAAAAAACTTTTGATTCTGTTATTCAATGTATCGAGATCTATTATTCCTTCTTGAATCCACCAATTTATTATACGAGACAATGTGTAAGAGCATATGCCTTCGAAAACGTCATGCATTACATCAACAACAAGATTTTTATAAACGTGATACCATTTGAACCTGTGAAATATACAATTTTGTTTGAGACCTGTTAATTTAGCATTATTAGTTTTAATATCCTGCTCATAATTTTCAATTTTCCTAATTAAATCGAGTCTCTCCCTGCACAAACATTCACACAACTCCTTGTTGGCGTAGCAAAACCTACAATATATAGTCGCACTAAAGCTTTCGCTAAAACCAAGAGTGGAATTAAGTCCCAAATTGTCACCGAGTATTAAATCACAGTCAAAGTAAATTCTTCTTTTGGAACCTTGCACTAAAATTTCGATTCCTTGCTCGGATAAATAAATACAGTCTAAAATAAATTTTTTAAAAGCAGACTCGTAATCGATGCCTCCCTCACCAATATACTTAGAGTGAAATAAGGTTGAAAGAAAAACATTGTTAGACCTTGAGACTAAATGAGGAGGTAAGCACGGCAAAGAGTAATAAACACCGACGATTTTTTGCTGTCCAGAATGACTACTCAAAGGACCTCTGCTTTCAAAAGCGTCGCTGAATCCGTCAATTGGAAATCGTAACTTTCCTTCTCTAAGAAGTGTTTCATTGAATTGATATTTTTTTTTTCCTACTTCGAACTGAATACAATTACATTTAGGGTATTCACTTTGAGATAAACTAAGTGCATACTTAAACATGTGATCAAACAAATTAGTTTTAGAAAATACAGCCTGCAAAGTTTGTGCCATCGGAATATAAGCCGCGTATACCGGTTTCGGTTCTACTTTTGGACGCGAGTTAGAATCTGTTAGTTTGAATTCAGATATTTCACCCAATTTAAACGTTTGCGCTGGTATGTATGAGCACTTCTGTTCATAATATTTCAATCTTTTATGTTCAGTATCAAATAGTCCAAAAAAGTTTTTATTCGTTTCCAAAATATGGTTGACTTTATAACGAGCATTTTCATCTTCTTTAGAATTCAGTTTATTATTTACTTGAAGTTGTAGGTGAGGTATAATGATATTTGAAATTAACGAATCTACGCTATTAATAACAACATCGACAGCTGCGCGCGACAAAAGTGTTTGATCGTAAAGTTCAAGAGTAAATTTTAAGATTTCGAGTTCGATATTTTGTTTTGACATAAAACAGTCATAATTTGAGGGTACACTCATTTTTATTTTCTTCTTAAGAAGGAAAATAACCAAAGAAATAATTTTAATTTTTTAATCAATTTTTTGACTACAGCTTATTTGTAACAGATTTCAAATTTTCAATACAATTTTTAAAATTCACAGCAATATTGAAAGCTTACAATTATTATTTAAATTCGTACTTAAAAATTATAAAAAAATTTATTTTTTTAAAAATTTTCTATTGCTGAAGCAAGATCAATAACTGCTTGAGGGCACTTTTTTATATCCAGCCCATAAACAGAATATTCTATGAAATTCCATAGATGACTGCGCACGACGGGAAAGCTTTTACGAAAAACTTTGACGTATTCAAAGCAGTCTTGGAAACGAGATTCTTCACATGGGGACAAAGCGTTCCCTTCATAGCATACAATTTCGACCAAGCGTCGACTTCAGGTTGTATAATTTGAGTTTCGGGAAAAAAATAGGTATGTTCGGTCATACACAAGATAATATATACCCTACGCGGCCAAGTTAAATTTTTAAATAAATAAATAATCCTCCCAAGCTTCAAATCCACAATACCCTGGGTGTCCCATTTAAATATTTTAATAAATAAATTATCCCCCAAGCTCTAAACCCACGAAACCCTGGGGGTCCGAGTTTCATTATTTAAAAAATGAAAGTAAATAAATAAATAATCCCCCAAGCTCTAAACCCATGAAACCCTGGGCGTCCGAGTTTAATTTATGAAAAAAATATAAATAAATAAATAATCCCCCAAACTTTTAACCTACAAAACTTTGGGCGTCCGAGTTTGATTATTAAATATTATTATTATAAATAAATAAATGGAGTTAAATTTTTAAATATTATTATCATAAATAAATAAATGATCCCCCAAGCTGTAAACCTACAAAACCCTGGGCTTCGGAGTTAAATTTATAAATAAGTTATCATGAATAAATAAATAATCTCCCAATCTCTAAACCCAAAATATCCTGGGCGTCAGCATGTAACTTTTTAAAACATCAATATAAATAGATAAATAATCCCCCAAGCTCTAAACCCACGAAACCCTGGGCGTCCGAGTTGAATTTTTAAATAAATTATTGTGAATAAATAAACAATCCCCCAAGCTTTAAACCCCCAAAACCCTGGGCGTCCAAGTTAAATTTTTAAATATTATTATTACAAATAAATAAATATTTCCCCAAGCCGTAAACCCACGAAACCCTGGGCGTCCGTGTTTAATTTTTGAATTGTATTATCATAAAAAATAAATAATCCCCCAAGCTTTAAAACTCCAAAACCCTGGGCGTCCAAGTTAAATTTTTAAATATTATTATTACAAATAAATAAATATTCCCCCAAGCTGTAAACCCACAAAACCCTGGGCGTATGTGGCTAATTTTTTTGATAAATAAATATAAATTAATATAAATAAATAAATAATCCCCTAAGCTTTAATCCTAGAATATCCTGGGCTTCCAGGTTAAATTTATAAATAAGTTATTATGAATAAATAAATAATCTCCTAAGCTCTAAACCTACAATACCTTGGGCGTCCGAGTTGAATTTTTAAATAAATTATTATAAATAAATAATCCCTCAAGCTGTAAACCCTTGGCGATACGACAAAAGACTTGGCGCCCAAGTTCCAATTATGAAGATATAAATATAAATAAATGAATAAATTCTTTAAGTCATAGACCAACAATGATACTGGACGGCTAAGTTTTATTTTTAAATAAACAAAACATCCTTAAATTTTTATTACCTTACGTTGTACTTATTAATTTACTAGACAATTAAACTATGACTTAGGGTTTGGTGGGTTTCGAGTTTGGAGGACTATTTCTTTTTTTATATTTGTTTATTAAAAAATTACGTACTGACGCTCAGGATATTGTGGGTTTAGAGCTTGGGGGATTATTTATTTATTTATATTGATGTATTAAAAAGTTACATGCTGACGCCCAGGGTTTTGGGGGTTCAAAGCTTGGGGGATTATTTATTTATTTATGATAATAATTAAAAATTAAACTCGGACGCCCAGGGTATTGTAGGCTTAGAGCTTGGGGGATTATTTATTTATTTATAATATTAATATATAAAAATTAAACTCGGACGCCAACGGATTTGTAGGTTTACAGCTTAGGGGATTATTTTTTTATTTGTAATAATAATATTTAAAAATTCAATGCGGACGCCCAAGGTTTCGTGGGTTTAGAGCTTAGGGGATTATTTGTTTATTAATATTTATTTATCAAAAAATTAACCACCTACGCCTAAAGTTTAGTGTGTTTACAGCTTGGGGTTTATTTATTTATTTGTAATAATAATATTTAAAAATTAAACTCGGCCGCCCACGGCTTTGTGGGTTTACAGCTTGGAGATTGTTTATTTATTTGTAATAATAATATTTAAAAATTTAACTTGGACGCCCAGGCTTTTGGGGGTTTAAAGCTTGGGGAATCATTTATTATTTTCATAAGAACTTATTTAAAAATTTATCTTGGACGCCCAGGGTTTTGGAGTTTTGAAGCTTGGGGGATTATTTATTTTTTATGATAATAGTATATTATAGTACGGGTGCAGCATCGTCACCAGGGCGGTTTTAAGGACCCGAGTGCGTAGCGAAGCGGAGCACGAGGTCCTTAAAGAGCCCTGGTGACCTGCTGCACCAGTGCTATATACTATTTTATAGTACGAGTAACCGAAAACACGCATCAAAGATTTGATTTTGAGGTTAGAGTGACCAGGAGTACTATAATAATATTTAAAAATTAATCTCGGACGCCCAGGGTTTCGTGGGTTTACAGCTTGGGAGATTATTTATTTATTTATAATAATAATATTTAATAATTAAACTCGGACGCTCAAAGTTGGACACCCAGGGTTTTGGAGGTTTAAAGCTTGGGGGATTATTTATTTATTCATAATAATTTATTTAAAAATTCAACCCAGACGCCCTGGGTTTCGTGGGCTTAGAGCTTAGGGGATTATTCATCTATTTATATAGATGTTTTAAAAAGTTACATGCTGACGCTTAGGGTATTTTGGGTTTAGAGATTGGGAGATTATTTATTTATTCATGATAACTTATTTATAAATTTAACTCCGAAGCCCAGGGTTTTGTAGGTTTACAGCTTGGGGGATCATTTATTCATTTATGATAATAATATTTAAAAATTTAACTCCATTTATTTATTTATAATAATAATATTTAATAATCAAACTCGGACGCCCAAAGTTTTGTGGGTTAAAAGTTTGGAGGATTATTTATTTATTTATATTTTTTTCATAAATTAAACTCGGACGCCCAGGGTTTCATGGGTTTAGAGCTTGGGGGATTATTTATTTCTTTACTTTCATTTTTTAAATAATGAAACTCGGACCCCCAGGGTTTCGTGGGTTTAGAGCTTGGGGGATAATTTATTTATTAAAATATTTAAATGGGACACCCAGGGTATTGTGGATTTGAAGCTTGGGGGATTATTTATTTATTTAAAAATTTAACTTGGCCGCGTAGGGTATATATTATCTTGTGTATGACCGAACATACCTATTTTTTTCCCGAAACTCAAATTATACAACCTGAAGTCGACGCTTGGTCGAAATTGTATACTATGAAGGGAACGCTTTGTCCCCATGTGAAGAATCTCGTTTCCAAGACTGATTCAAAGCATATTTCTACGGCCGTGGGAATTGTATTTACAGAGACTAGTTTTCCGGATATATATGCGTTAACTGAGGTTACATCTAAAATATCTTGACCATTGACTATAATAAAGAAAGGATAGAAAGGGAGCTTGTGGTCTGCGTGAAATTTTTCAATTCTTAAGATTTTTGCTGCAACCGCCTCTTCGAACTTATCAGGATCCTAGAATATATTAATTATTTTTATAAAAATAGAGCCAAGTAAGAAAATAGTAAAAAAAAATCATGATTTAGATCAACTAGTTTATCTGCGTTTCATAAATTTTTTGTTTGTCACTAAATTGTAATGATTCGGTCTCATTATTTTGATCAATGATTGTCGAATCAAATTTTATATTGAAAAAAAAGGATTTATGAATAATGCTTGAATTTTATGTATGAAGTTAAGTAAAAATTTAATGTAAATACTGTAAGAACCTGATTAATTATTAGTAAAGTTGTCAATTCATCATTCATTATAATTTTCTTAACACGAAAAATTGAAGCGAATGAAAATAATTTAAAAATGAACTAATCATTTCTACAAATACTCGTTTGAAAGTGCTAATAAAATAAACTAATTTATTTACCTGCTCAAAAATTTTCAATATGAAGCAGTCAAAGACTTCCGATTTTTCTGGACTCCAATTCTTTCCTACGAGACCTCTTTTAGATGTTTTTTGTACTTTCTTGAGTCGTACGTTTAATAATGAAAATGCCAGTACTAATTTTTGATCTGATAGTAAAAGAAACAATTTGTTTAGGACTATTATATACATAATAATATTAATAATAATAATAAAATTTTTTTTTTTGCATATATCAATAAAATTTGTTTTTACCTGGACTTGCATTTTGATACTTTTTTTTTATTTCTTTGGCTTCGACATTTTTTTTGACAGTTCCTGAGAATTTGAATAATTTATTTGAAACATTAGGCCACTCCGTTTGAAAAAGATCTAAATTTTTACAATAGAAGTCTGAAAATTCAGCCTTAATCTAAAAACAAAAAAACAAATGAATGTTCATAATGAAGCAACAATAACACATATGCCTATATAAATAAAAGAAATTTATCAAATAATTTTTGCTCACAAGTCTATATCCTTCTGTAGATGCTAAATTTGGTAGTTTTTCGAAAATCTCTTCAATTGTGTGGTTGGCATAAAAATTATTTAGACCTATTACTTTACTAGTGCTCGACCACTTGTCTATGTATGCTTTATCAATTATAGATACTGGTGCTTGTAAATCCAAGAATTCCTGAGATGATTCTATGTTTACTTCATCTTTTGTTTTTTTTTTTTTTAATAAAAAAAGTATTTCAATTAATATTTATTTTTTTTCTCATTATACTATTAATAAATGGAAATCATTTTTTCGTTGATCTGAATACATACCTTCTTTTTTTCTTTTTGATGAATTTTTTGTTTGCTTTAAAATCTGAACACCACACGGAGAGAAGAGTCGGAGATCCGTTTACGAAATTGGGACCTAACCGGGTTGTCTTTGTTAAGCGCAATCGGGCTTCGAACTAGTTCGCAATCAGATTGCGAACTGGTTCGAAGCCCGATCGCGCTTAACTAAACACAAGCAGGTTATGTTCCAATTTCGTAAACGGATCTCCGACTCTTCTCTCCGTGCATGTAACTTTTCATTGATGGTTTCATAGGCAGAATGTAAACATCCGCGAGGACTTGAGTTTTCGTCGCGGGGTTTGTAAAAACAATCTAATTTTATCTTAGAAAATACTTCATGGCAACTCTTTGCCAACTCCAACAATCTTGCAGGTACTATTCTAAAACATTTTTTTTTTTTTTAATAGGTAATTTAAGAGCAAAAAAAACAATATTTTTATTAAAAATTTTTCATGTAAAGGTTTCATGCGATTTCATTATTCATATTTCAAATTAAAGGAAGCTCTTACTGATAATTACCCGTTACATAAATTTCATTCCATAGTACGAATCTAGCCACAAGGTGGTAATCGAAAAAATTTTTCTTGGCATCTATTCTGGTCGATGGACCAAGTTGATCGTAGTAATAGTCGTATGCTTGGAGTTGAAACACTCCTTCACCGCAACCGATTAATACATTATAGACGTAATTTGATTTTAATGAAGTCTTATTTAAAATGTGGACTGTAAGAATAAATAATCTGAATAAGTAAAAGAAAATCATTTTCTTCATAAAATAGTAGCATTGAATATAAAAAAAATAAATAAATAAAAACAAATTATTAACAATTATTAACTTGGATTTTTATGCAACTGTTAAACCATTTTTTATAGGTGACTTTGATTTTTATACAATATATTTAAAATTAGCATGTTATTCAAAATAAAGTTTAATTACCTAAATTATCAGTTTGACTATGTGAATGAGTAAGATTTTGATTTTCAGTTATGTTTATACAAACATTTTTTCCAGATTCGGGTGAATTGTGACTTGAACTCTGATATGTATTTATGGATGTATCTATAAATCAACGCAAACATCATTAATCATTTCAATCATCATAAAGAAAGTAGTTATTTAATAGAGGAATAGATAAAATAATTATTTACCTGCGCTACATACATTTTTAAGAACATTCCCATTTGTATCAGGGTTTGAAACTACTGTCAAATTTAATAGATTACAATCATTCTCAAATGATTTCTCTATTTCAAAATCTTGTGAATAGTTGACCGGTGAAACAAAGAGTGGATTACCACTTGAAGTTGAATTGATTGAATCAACTATAAAATTAAATTATTTTTACTGTTGAAATTGAATAATAAAATAAAAATAGTGAAAAAAATATACTACTACATAATCAAATCATTTGTTACTATGATAAAAAATATAAAATTGTTTTTAAACGTATACATTACATTGAAAAGTATGCCAAGGTACTCGTGAAGTGGAATAGTTTGAAAAACTTGGTGAAATATAGGAAGGTGTATCTGAAAAATTCATTCAATCATCATTACTTAAATTTTTTAACCATATTTCAAGAAAAACCCATAACTACAAAATTATTTAGAAAATATGTTTAATTTAAAACAAATCATTGTAAAGATATTAATACAAGCAGTTTCTAACCTTAAAATCATGCCACTCAGTTAGGTTAGGTATTTAATGAGTTAATAAACCAGCAAAAAAAAAATTATTAAATTAGTTTTTACCAAATCAAATATTTAACCACCACCAATAAGAGTTACACAAATTAAAACAAACCATCCAAGTTTTTGTTGGGATTATTATAGGAGTGTGGGAGGTTAAAGTTGTTGCCGTTCATTTTTAAATGAAATTTCAAACAATGTCAGTCAACATAAGTAATATTTTTTTTCCGGTTCAACTTACTCTTGATGCATCCAACTATACAATATTTGAAATTCTCACTTACACTTATAAAAAATAAGAACAGATATAATAATTTTTAAACGCACGTTCTGCAGCGACGTGCGCGCACAAAAATCATCAGTTCCAATCGCATGAGCAGCACCGGATAAGGAAGTGTATAGGGACCAGGGCCGTGTATCGATCACGGTGCACGGTACTCGGTACACGGTGCACGGTACACGGTGCACGGTCCACGGGGTCTGTGTAAGAAACTTTCCTTTAACTTTTGCTTTCACGGTACACGGCGCACCGTACACCTGGTGAACTTTTGGTCGCACGGTGCACTTAATTATACATGTGTTTGCGTACACGGTGCACCGAGCACGAGGCACTTTACTATGCATGTGCTTGCGTACACGGTGCACCGAGCACGGTCCACTTTTAGTTATATGTGTTTACGTACACGGTGCGCCGAACACGGAACAGTTTTAGTTACATGTGCTTGCGTACACGGTGCACTGAGCACGGTACACTTTTAGTTACATGTGCTTGCGTACACGGTACACCAAGCACGGAACACTTTTAATTACGTTTGCTTGAGTACACGGTGCACCGAGCACGAAGCACTTTACTATGCATGTGCTTGCGTACACGGTGCACCGAGCACGGTCCACTTTTAGTTATATGTGTTTACGTACACGGTGCGCCGAACACGGAACAGTTTTAGTAACATGTGCTTGCGTACACGGTGCACTGAGCACGGTACACTTTTAGTTACATGTGCTTGCGTACACGGTACACCAAGCACGGAACACTTTTAATTACGTTTGCTTGAGTACACGGTGCACCGAGCACGAGGCACTTTACTATGCATGTGCTTGCGTACACGGTGCACCGAGCACGGTACATTTTTAGCTATATGTGCTTGCGTACACGGTGCACCGAGCACGGTACACTTTTAGTTATATGTGCTTGCGTACACGTTGCACCGAGCACGAGGCACTTTATTATACATTTGCTTGTAAACACGGTGCACCGGGCACGGTACAATTTTAGTTACATGTGCTTGTAAACACGGTGCACCGAGCACGGTACACTTTTAGTTATATGTTCTTGCATACACGGTACACCGAGTACGAGGCACTTTATTGTGCATGTGCATAGGTACACGGTGCACGTAGCACGGGACACTTTCAATTATATTGTTTTCTATACAATGTGCACCTGGAGACACGTTACTTGGTTTTCGAGTAAAAATTTTAGGGCTTGTTAGAGTACTTAACTTTAAACATTTTAAATAAGGATTGGTGACAGTGGTTCTCTAAGCATTTTTAACAGCATTAATATTGCTTCGAGTCGTTTTAAGGTGAACCCGGCAGCCCTTGCACTGCTTAGCTCACTCAAAATTAAAGCTTATGTGCTCTGTAGAGCGTGGGCGAAACTCGACAGTAGGTAAATAAGCTTTTTATGACGGCTTGCCTACCCATAGAATAAAAAGCTTTGATATAATTTTTTATTTTTTCGCTATGCATTGTTGATTTTGGGAAAAAGGTAAAACGACGCGCAATAGCTTATTCTTACGAGTTTCTTAGTCTAAAAACATACTTTCTAAAATTGCATTGCATTCTGTATGGGCGTTAATACCTTTCACTTAAACATTAAATTTAATATTGCAATTTCATTTTTGGATTATTTTTTATTTTCAAATTGATTTTAATTAATAAGTTAATAAATTCATCCCAATTAAAATTCAAAATTTTTTTTTACTAATTTTCAATTTTTTGTTTCTTGTAATTTTACTGGTAAAGTTACAGTTTCATACTATAGATTTATAAATTTCCATTTTACGTTAGAAATACCATGAAATCAAATATGCTGGAAAAGTAAAGCCAATAACTTAATTTCATAAATAATTTCTGTTTTACTTCAATTACTTAACTTAAAAGTTGAATTCAAGTTCAATTGACTATATCTACAAGTAAATTTTAAAATTTACAAAAACTTATTCGAATTCCATCGTAATAAAAAATTTGAGATTTTTAATTACATGTGTAAGCTCACGACACCGTCAACTCCTTTTGCGCCTGATTGGCACAATGAACTTTACTTCGAATCTGCTTATTCGTCAACATACTCTGTATATTATGTGAAATTTTAATGTACGTTCATTCAAAACAAAAAAAAAAAAAAAAAAAAAAAACTTTTATCTCAAAACTTTTTTGAACAAACATTAAAATTTTCCATACGGAAAAAGCGTAACTTTATTCTAACGAAAAATTTATTTTTAAAAATTTATTCGAGTAGAGAAAGCGTACCTCTTTTTCACACAAATTAAAAAATTTTTTCTTATAAATAGTCGACGAAAAATTTCAGAAACATGCAAAGAATTTTCTTTTCTTTTTTTTTTTTTTTTTTAACCTACGTGTACTAATTATTTAATAATTTGCAGGATGAAAGGAGTAAATTAAATATTCATCTTAATTCTTTATTATGAATCAAAATTTTCTTTCTGAAGTACTTATTGTTGTACGACATTAATATTTCCAATCAAAGTATAAAAGTGCGCATGTGTCGAATAAATACTGTGATTCATTAAGTTTGAAATTAGTGAAGAATCAAAAAAGTCCATGGGCTTAAGAAGTGCTTCCGTAATAGATCAGTTGAAAGTTATGTTTTTTATTCAAATAACCAACCTAAAATGTGGTCTGAAACCTATGACATGACTTGATTATTAGAGCAAAAATCGGTCACGGTCGTATCACGTTATTCAACCGTGAAATCGGAATGAACCATTAGAATTCTAAGAATAAAATTAGGGCTGTGCGAGTACTTGAATTCTTGAGTTACTCGACCAAAAAACTCGATTCTCCGAGTTCGAACAGTTCGAGTCGAATACTCGAGTTTTTCGAGTACTCGGATCTTGTCGAATTACTCCAGACATAAAATAAAATCGACTCATTAAAATAATTTTAAGATTGTAAAAAGTAAAATTTTTATGATTTCTTTAATTATTGAATAAAACAAGAAGTTAACCAACTGATTAAAAAATTTAAATAATCTAAAACCAACTTTATCAGGATTCAAATTTATTTTACATCTCGAGTGACTCAAAATGATTCGAGTACTTGAACAACTCGAGCAGCTCGACATGATTCAAGTACTCGAAAAATTCGAGTTACTCGACAGGATTTGAGTACTCGGAAAACTCGAGTACTCGGCTCGAACACGGACAAAAAAACTCGAAGCTACTCGAACTCAAGAATTCAAGTACTCACACACCCCTACCTGCATCGTGGTTTACAGTGTACGGAAGTCGTCATAAAAAGCTTATTTACCTATTGTCGAGTTTCGTCGACGCTCTACAGAGCACATAAACTTTAATTTTGAGTGAGCTAAGCAAAGGAAGGGATGCCGCGTCCACCTTAAAACGACTCGAAGCAATATTAATGCTGTTAAAAATGCTTAGAGTACCGCCGTCACCAATCCTTATTTAAAATGTTTAAAGTTAAGTACCCTAACAAGCCCTAAAATTTTTACTCGAAAACCAAGCAACGTGTCTCCAGGTGCACATTGTATAGAAAACAATATAATTGAAAGTGTACCCTGCTACGTGCACCGTGTACCTAAGCAAATATATAATAAAGTGCCTCGTGCTCGGTGCAACGTGTACGCAAGCACATGTAACTAAAAGTGTACCGTGCTCAGTGCACCGTGTAGGCAAGCACGTGTAACTAAAAGTGTACCGTGCTTAGTGCACCGCGTACGCAAGCACATATAACTAAAAGTGTTCCGTGTTCGGCGCACCGTGTACGCAAGCACATATAACTAAAAGTGTACCGTGCTCGGTGCACCGTGTACGCAAGCACATATAACTAAAAGTGTACCGTGCTCGGTGCACCGTGTACGCAAGCATATATAACTAAAAGTGTTCCGTGTTCGGCGCACCGTGTACGCAAGCACATATAACTAAAAGTGTATCGTGCTCAGTGCACCGTGTACGCAAGCACATATAACTAAAAGTGTTCCGTGCTCGGTGCAACGTGTACGCAAGCAAACGTAATTAAAAGTGTACCGTGCTCGGTGCACCGTGTACGCAAGCACATATAGCTAAAAGTGTACCGCGCTCGGTGCACCGTGTACGCAAGCACATATAGCTAAAAATGTACCGTGCTCGGTGCACCGTGTACGCAAGCACATGCATAGTAAAGTGCCTCGTGTTCGGTGCACCGTGTACTCAAGCAAACGTAATTAAAAGTGTACCGTGCTCGGTGCACCGTGTACGCAAGCACATATAGCTAAAAGTGTTCCGTGCTCGGTGCAACGTGTACGCAAGCAAACGTAATTAAAAGTGTACCGTGCTCGGTGCACCGTGTACGCAAGCACATATAGCTAAAAGTGTACCGCGCTCGGTGCACCGTGTACGCAAGCACATATAGCTAAAAATGTACCGTGCTCGGTGCACCGTGTACGCAAGCACATGCATAGTAAAGGGCCTCGTGTTCGGTGCACCGTGTACTCAAGCAAACGTAATTAAAAGTGTACCGTGCTCGGTGCACCGTGTACGCAAGCACATATAGCTAAAAATGTACCGCGCTCGGTGCACCGTGTACGCAAGCACATATAGCTAAAAATGTACCTTGCTCGGTGCACCGTGTACGCAAGCACATGCATAGTAAAGTGCCTCGTGTTCGGTGCACCGTGTACTCAAGCACATGCATAGTAAATTGCCTCGTGCTCGGTGCACCGTGTACTCAAGCAAACGTAATTAAAAGTGTTCCGTGCTCGGTGTACCGTGTACGCAAGCACATATAACTAAAAGTGTACCGCGCTCGGTGCACCGTGTACGCAAGCACATATAGCTAAAAATGTACCGTGCTCGGTGCACCGTGTACGCAAGCACATGCATAGTAAAGTGCCTCGTGTTCGGTGCACCGTGTACTCAAGCACATGCATAGTAAATTGCCTCGTGCTCGGTGCACCGTGTACTCAAGCAAACGTAATTAAAAGTGTACCGTGCTCAGTGCACCGTGTACGCAAGCACATATAACTAAAAGTGTACCGCGCTCGGTGCACCGTGTACGCAAGCACATATAGCTAAAAATGTACCGTGCTCGGTGCACCGTGTACGCAAGCACATGCATAGTAAAGTGCCTCGTGTTCGGTGCACCGTGTACTCAAGCACATGCATAGTAAATTGCCTCGTGCTCGGTGCACCGTGTACTCAAGCAAACGTAATTAAAAGTGTACCGTGCTCAGTGCACCGTGTACGCAAGCACATGTAACTAAAAGTGTACCGTGCTTGGTGCACCGTGTACGCAAGCACATATAATTAAAGTGTTCCGTGTTCGGCGCACCGTGTACGCAAGCACATATAACTAAAAGTGTATCGTGCTCAGTGCACCGTGTACGCAAGCACATATAACTAAAAGTGTTCCGTGCTCGGTGCAACGTGTACGCAAGCACATGCATAGTAAAGTGCCTCGTGCTCGGTGCACCGTGTACTCAAGCAAACGTAATTAAAAGTGTACCGTGCTCGGTGCACCGTGTACGCAAGCACATGCATAGTAAAGTGCCTCGTGCTCGGTGCACCGTGTACGCAAGCACATGCATAGTAAAGTGCCTCGTGCTCGGTGCACCGTGTACGCAAGCACATGCATAGTAAAGTGCCTCGTGCTCGGTGCACCGTGTACGCAAACACATGTATAATTAAGTGCACCGTGCGACCAAAAGTTCACCAGGTGTACGGTGCGCCGTGTACCGTGAACGCAAAAGTTGAAGGAAAGTTTCTTACACAGACCCCGTGGACCGTGCACCGTGCACCGTGTACCGAGTACCGTGCACCGTGATCGAGACACGGCCCTGGTCCCTATACACTTCCACCGGATAATCCGGTCGCGAGCATGGAATCGTCCCGTGCCTGCTGCGCGCTTTCGGCCCGTCGCGGCGCTGGGTTCGACTGATGAATATCATTGGACGATTCCGTGCTTTGCTTACGGATCTTTTCCATGAGCGCAGCATGGGTCAAACCCTACATTTTTCTCTCCGTGTAGTTAATATCACTACCTGCTATTTCAAATTTTCAAATTCTACGCAGGTACACCAGAAACCAAACTATTATTAACCCTTAAAGTACACACGGGGTCCAAAATACCCCACATAACTGTCAGTGGGACAGTTCTGGATTTGGGTGTGTACTTTAAGGGTTAAAAAAATTTCAGATTTTTGTTTAGCAGTTGTAAAAATTTGTTAGAAATTAATGCCTTTTTTGATAAACAGAGATATTAAAACATTTTTTGTAAAAAAAAAGAATAAATATATTTCAAAAAAAATGTTTTTTTAAAGTTAAGTATCGATTATAAAAGTTAAAAAAATTTTTTTTAAACAAAATTGCATGATTTTAACATTTTTTAAAATATGCCAAAAACGTTTATTGGAAGCAATTACATTGTCAATTACTAATTTTCGTATTGTTTATGATAAAAATTAATCTTAGTTTTCAGTTATTGGTGTGCTTAACATTAAAATCAAAATTTAATTGAAAATTTAAACAATAAGTACAAAATTTACAACAAATACAAAAAAAATTGGTAAAAAAAAGTGATTTTTTGGGTTTTTTTCATTTTTTTCGCCTTTTTCTTCTAGAAGTATATTATTTTTTTTATTTCTTTCAAATCTACACGTAATAACAAAAAAAATGAGACCCAAATGAAAATCGTAAAGCGTTTCAAACTAAGAAACTGTTCTCGTAAAGTCGACACCTTTTTTCACTTTAGCCACCTGTATTTTTTAAACGGTTCAATATTTTTATACAAAAAAATTATGGCTTATTTTACATAAAAAAAACTTTACTTTGACCAAGTTTCATTAAGATACATCTATTTTTGTGGCCAGGAAAAATAAAAAACAAAAAAACTCGTTTTTTGCGTTTATCTCGTAAATTGTTAGGTTATGTAAAAAAATTCATAGAATAAAAGTCGTAGATTATTTAATCATCTACAACTTTTACATTCAACTTTTTTTGATAAGATGTCTAGTTTCGCCGGAAATCGTAAAAAACAGTTACGCACCCCTAAAAATCAACCCCCTTCCACCCCAAAAACTCGAGCGCGGTTCGCTCCGATGTCTTTTCATTTCTTACCATATATCCTTCCCCTTTCAATCATAAAATTGCTGTAAGGAATTTTTTCCACTTTTACCCACTTTCAGACTTAGTACGACTGGCCTAAATGATTTTAAAGACAAATAAAATGTGGCATATTAAAAAAAAAAAAATTTCAAATAGCTAATTATTAAAGAAGTAAATTTGTCATCTCAATTTTTGATTTAAAATTAAAACAACTAGCGTCTCTCAGTGCGCACGCGCCCACAATTTTAAATACATTATTTAATTTTTTTTTTTTTTTTTTTTTTGAAAAATAAAAAATTGATTTAGACTCATAAGAGAATATGAAAAATTTTATCAAAGCCTTTTCTAAATTAATATAAGTACTATTCTACTTATTGAGGTTCTTATGGGACTTTTTTGGGTCAATATTTTTAAAATTTCGAGAAAGCGAAGTTTTGTGTAAAGAAAAAAAAATTCAGATTGAGGACTGATTGAAAGAAATATTAGTTGAAAAACTTACAATTTCAACACATATCCTCATCAAAATTCGATTATTTTTCTTTCGTTAAAAAACTAAATATTTTGGTGTAAAGGAAATAATAGTTGGGGGCCATTCATAAATTACGTAACGCTAATTTAGGAAATATAACGGCTCCATAACGGTAACATGAAAACATTTTATAAAAAAAATTTATTTTAACTAAAGAGATTTAACTTTAAATAAACAATGAATAAAATGTTTATTATGATACTATTATACACATCATATTTTAGATAATATATAATTTTGATAAAATAAAGAAACAGTTATGTAAAAGAATGATTGTAAATTTTTTAGATAATATTTTAATTCAAATTATAAGTTACAATTCAAGTTTTTTAGTTATTTAAATCTTCTTCAATACATAGATGAATGTATTTGATTAAAAAACTTCTAAATTTGCTCAAATAATGAAAGCAAACTCTCAAAAAATTCTTAAATTCATATCGTACAATCACATATTAAGAAAGATGAAAAATGTACCGATGTGAGTAATTCTATTGCATACTTAGACGATTTGAAAATTAAAAAAAAAAATGGTTTCGAACTCAGAAGCATGTGTAAGCAGAAGAGAGTAAAAAATTAGGGATCCTATTTCTAAATCTCTCCCAGAAGTCTACAATGTATGCCCACATTTGAAAGACTTTGATAAGTAAAAAAAAAAAATAAAAATTGCAAAATCAGTTTTCAATTTTTCTAGTTTTTACGATAAATATACTAATAGAACTGCAATTGATGAAATTCATATTTAAACGCCAAAAAAGTCTGAAATATGTTTATTTAAACTCTTATTTTTATAAATTCAGAGGTAAAAAATACTCTCTTGCTCGATCAGATGCCCTTACTTGATACGGCCCTGCTAAGGTGAGCTTTTTGAAGATGTATCTTATTTCCTAAACTTTTTGCTTGCAGTTAAAAAAAACTTTTGCAAAATAATTTTTTGGTGAATTTTATCGGAAACATCAAATTAAACAGTTACAGAGGAAATTATTTTATAAATACATTTAAACCATGTTAAAAAATTTAAAAAGATTTTTCATAAGATTGCCAAAGATTTGATGGTAAAGGTCTGAAACCTCGCAGAGAGATTTTATTTTTATAATCTCTTAAATAAAAAATATTGTGAGAAGCTCGAAGTAAGAGTTCTGATCGAATTCTCCATACCAACTTGCAACATAGTTTTACTTCATAGTTTTATTATTTTTTTACTATTTTTATAAAATTTCAAGGCTAATGCACTGTACTGACGCCATAAGGAAAAGAGTATGTAACTGCATAAGTGTTCGAAATTGAGATTTTTAATTTATTAAATATAATTTAATCTTCTTTTTTGAATTTTATTAACTCGAAGTTATAATGAATTTTAGAAAATTGATGATTTGTAAAAGTTAATCTCCTGACCTACGAATCAAAAATTTCGAATTATTTTACCATAGCACATAATTTTACGTAATTATTCGACAAATATTTTAGATGACTAATATAAAATGTTTGAAATTTTCATCAGTTAATATATATGAGCAAATCCGCCACCCAGCTGAAAAAATCCATATGGAAATCCGTAAGGAAACCCGTACGAGGACCCATAAGGGTTCCCGTAAAGGACCCCATACGGGACCCCGATACTGATATTTGGTCAGGGTTTCCGTACGGGTTTCCATACGTATTTTTTCTTTCTTTTAATTTTATTTTCACACTATTTTTTAATTTATTTAATATTATTATTAGATATTGATTATTTTATTCTTTATTAGATTTAATTATTAATAAAAAAATTGTTTTGAATAAAATTATCGAAGAAAAAAATTTAGTTCGACTGGGATTCGAACCCTCGTGGGTGACCATCACATGCAAGAGCCCAAAAGTCTTCAACAACTATTACTATTGTTGAAAAAAAAAAAATAAATAAATAAATAAAACTAAATTGATTGCAATTTTAACTTGTTAGGAACCGATTGTGATTTTAACGTTTTTAAAAATCCTTTTATTTTATGAAAAATGAATAAAAAAATTAATGCTTCAGTGCTGGTTCTCTAAAAAAACCCTTGTACATCAAAATCGTTATTTTAAGCATTTTCTTCCTTTCTGTACAAATATTATAATCTTCATTTCTTTAAATGAAAAAATATATATTGTCGGTACTTTAAAAACGTTTAATTTTTTATTTAAAAAAAATTATTATTAATATCATTACAAAAAAAAAAAGAGTTTGTCTGGACGGCACCTTTCACGTACGCGTGCGCGTACGGAGGAGTCTCCGCGTACGCGCAAACTTTACCCGTACAAACAAAAGTTTGCGCGTACGCGCAAACTAAATTATCCCGCGTACGCGCAAACTAAGGCGTTCCGCGTGCGCGCAACAACTCAATATCTCCACGTGTGCGCAAACTTAGCCGTTCCGCGTGCGCGCAAAAACTTATGATGTTCCGCGTGCCCAATAACCCTTCTTAAATCCAAAATAACCCATTTTTTAATCCAAAATAACCCTTATTATTCTTAACCAAAATAACCCTTTTTCACCCTCCTAGAGTAATAATCATCCCTCTTTCACCCTCCTAAAGCAATAATCCCTTCTCCAACCTCCTTCTACAACCAAAATAATCCATTTGACATCCCCTAAAGCCAAAATAACTCCTTTTACGCCCTCCTAAAGAAATAATCATTCCCTTTTCGCCCTACTAAAGTAATAATCCTTCTCCAAGGGTAAGTTTGCGCGCACGCGGACACTCCTCCGCCTACGCGCTCGCGTACGCGGAAGGTGCCGTCCAGACAAACTCAAAAAAAAATTCAGTTGAGAATCAATTGATAATCAATTGAGAATCATTTGATTTTTTATTGTTATTTTGGCCACACTCTCGAATGATTCTCAAATGATTATCAATTAGTTATCTATTGAGCTTTAACAATAGGGTTATGTTTATCAATTTCTTTTGCTTTTTACTTATTTATAATTTATATTAGTAGATTAGTGTAAAAATATCAGTAGGTGAATATCATCGCCTATATATTATTATTGCCAATATTAAAATACTTAAAAAATAGATGACCCTAACCTATTCATAAAGTGCCGTATTTTGACTATTATAAAAAATTTAAGTTGTTTAAATGATTACTATTAAAAAATTCAGCTTTTAATTGAAAAAATACTATCCATCCTTTTATTTTTTTTTATAAGCTTCAAAAATTGAAATTTCAAAATTACGGAAAAAAACAGATTTTGGCAGATTTGCTTATATATATCCTTCTTTTTTTTTTCTGTAACGGTTTGTTCAATCTGAACATCACATCCATGAGAAGTCAAACTTTGAATTCAATATACTCGAAAAGTGACAGATTGCGATTACCTACCTTTTTGCTTATGATAGCATAGCAGTAAAAAAGGGGACTTGCCAAAGTTATCTTGAAAGTTATACTTTTTTTATCATAATCAAAAAGTTTGATAGGTAAATAAATATCTTGTTCTTAATCATATAATCATCTATAATTACTGTGTTGATATGAAGTTGTGATAATGAAAATTTAAAATTCAATTTTTTAATTTTGCTCTTCAACCGATCATAACACGAATAAAATTCTAACTTTTTTAAGGTTCTTTTTTTTTTTTTTTTATTGTTAATGATGGTTAATGATGATGATGATGATTATGATGAATGTACATTCATCACTTATAGTCAAATGTTGGATCGGTTAACAACATCAATAATAAAACCTCAGTTGTCATAGCAACCTCTCTGTACATGAATTCACTCAGTATGAAAACGACTGCAAACATTTTGTTATTATTTAAAAAAAAAATATTAACATTTTTTTTAGTGCAAAAAAAAAAGTCAGAAAAAATTATTCATTATTTTTCCAATGTATTAATTAAAAATCTACACTAATCATAATACTAATACTTAAAAAATTCAATCTTTAAAATTTATGATTTGAATTTTATCGTCTCAGCCAATCACGTCACGAATAAAATGCTGACATTCTTTTTGGGTTCTCTCTTTTATAAGGGGATTAAACCAAAAATCATTAACATATTCTAAACTCGCACTACCGTCCGAATTTGGCGTCTGTGTTGTCATTCCGGGTGCTTGTGCGAACTACCTAACCTACAATTTAGTATTGCTCAATGCAATCTGCTTGGAGCTTCTTCGATTTTTCTTTAACAACTTTTAACTTAAAATGTATATTACCATAAGCAAACTCATTTAGTTTTTTAAAATACTGTTAATAAATAAACGTCAATCTAACCTCTACATTAAATTTTGTAGTTGGCACGATCGCCCTCGCACAAACAGCCTGCATCGCACAAACATTAAACGCTATATCCCCAGCAAAAAGTGCGGAGCAGAGGAGCCGAGCGATGAAAAAAGTTCAAGTATTCAGGCATGCGCACAATGGCGTAAGGTGCACATTTGACACTATGGCGGCACCATTCAAATTGAAATTAAATAAAATATTCGCCTAATTACATTGGGAGTGAAAATTCATAAATAAAAGGAGGCAATCGAGTGCGCGCGTGATATAAGATGAATGCGTGTACTTGCATACCTTAAAATAACTCAATTTTATTGTTATTATTATTTAAATAAACGAAATCACCCATTTCTATTTTACTTTTAAACTTTCTCTTTTTGTTGCTTAAAAAAACCAAATAACCCATGGCTCTTTTTTTTATTCAAATAAACCAAATAATACAATGATATTTTTATTTGTAATTCTCTTATTATAATTAAAAAACCAAATAACCCATGTCTCTTTTTTTTATTCAAATAAACCAAATAACCCAATTATATTTTTATTTGTAACTCTCTTATTATAATTAAAAAACCAAATAACCCATTTCTATTTCACTTTTAAACTTTCTTTTTATTGCTTAAAAAACCAAATAATCCATTTCTCTTTTTATTATTGAAATAAACCAAATAACCCAATTCCATTTATAATTTTAACTGGGAATGGGTCAAAATATCCTGGCGACAAAATATCCACGACAAAACATCCGCGACAAAATATCCGGTTGACAAAAAATCAAACGACAAAACATCCGTATGACAAAATAACTGCGACTAAACATCCAATGCAAAAATATCTGCGACTAAACATCCAAAATCAAAATATCTACGACATAATATCTGAAGTCAAAATAACTGTATAATATGGGAGCGGGACAAAACGTCAGACGACAAAACGTCAGATAATAGACACAAAAATTTTATTTTTTTAATATAACTATAACAAATCTTTATTTCAAACACTTTTATTATTACAACAAATTTAATTTTACAATTTTTTTTACAAACATTCTACAGTATATCATATAATTCAAGTGATCATATACAGTATACCATATAATTCAAGTTCGGGGGGAAATAGTTATTATGAAGTTTCTTTTGATTTTGAACAGTGAATTAATACAAACGTGAGAAAAAAATTGATTTTTAATAAAACACTAACGGGTTATTTTTTAAAACAATGCGCGCCGTGGGGCCCGAAGGGGCGCAGAGGCGCGCCATAAAATTTAGTTCCAATCAAAATCTAGTTCGAATATTTTAATATAAAATAGTTCGAATTGATTGTCGTGGATATTTTGTCGTTGGACGTTTTGCCGCGGTTGTTTTGTCGGAGATATTTAGTCGTCGGATTTTTGGTCGCCCGGATAATTTGTCGCGGATGTTTTGTCGCGGATATTTTGTCGCCTGGATGTTTCGTCGGTAACCCTTTTAACTCTCTTTATATTATTTAAAAAAAAAAAAGGCCGAATAATTATGAGATATTTTTTCAAAAATCTATCTAATATACATGTAAAATAACGGGAAAAAAAAAATTTTTTTTGAGTCCGAGGATCGAACCCACAACCCTTGGCATGAGAGTCCTATACCTGGACCACTAAGCCATTAAGCTTGTTATTTTCTTGAAACTATAGAGCACAAAGATTTAGATTAAAGAGTTGACGCACATACGCCATCTGTATGCGTTTAGTGCTCCTCTGCTCCGCTGCTCCGCACTTTTTGCTGGGGATATAGCGTTTAGTCACACAAACAGCCTCGCACTAACGGCCTTGTGTTCGCACAATCACCCGAACTTTTTTTTTTTTTTTTAACTTAATTATTTTATTAAAAAATGTTTATATTGTACCAGGAAATTTCAGAGTTACTTCTAAATAGTTCAAATATTTATTTAAAAAAAAAAAGTTGAAATTTTTAATATAGTTTTTTATTTACTAGCTGTCAAAGTCATGGGTACAACTCCAATTCGCACAAGCGCCCCTACTTATCCTAGGTCAGACGAAATTGAGCTCAAAACTTTAGGTTAGACCCTAGGAGTCTCAACTCTGGTTTTTTAAATGATGGATAAACCTTTGATTTGGAAAAAGCAGAAAATTTGGTTACCTTTGACATTTTTTTTTTACCTTTCTCTTAGATCCATAGAAAATGAAGGTCAATATTTAAAAATTAATAACCCACAAAATTTTAATAGCATATAGATGACATATGTCAGCCTCTTCTTCAAATTAAGACTTTTGAAAAAAAGTTTTGCTTGCCTGAAAAAGATGGTTGAAAATAATTTTTTTTGCAAAAAAAACCATTGAACACTGAAAATGATCCCTTCAGAAAGCTAAATCAATTGTGTCGATTTTTTTGCGTAAAGTTATGTTCTGAGGTTAAAACAAACATTTGTAAAAAAATTCAAGCTACTTTTTCATACCTCCGGGCCGAAAACACCAAATCCCCGGAGCGGGACTTTGGGTTTTCCTCCCGTCGCTATGAAAAAAACATTACACACGACACTGGAAAAGTATTAGCAAATCCCTAGCAAACCCTTAACACCCTCGCCTTCGGCTCGGGCGTCAATTTGGGTTTGCTAGGGCTTGCTAATACTTTCCAGCGCCCGGTGTGTAATATACTTTTACTATCTAGAAGTACTCTAACAATACCAAACAGGCCTAGAAATACCCCAGACAGATTCTGGTAGATAAATCAATGTATAAGATCTTTTTGCACTAAGATTAAAATCCTGCACTTCGCGAGAACGCAACGCTCTTGCCACACTGTAAAAAAAATCGGGGTAAATTTACCTCGCTCAGCGATGTAAAAAATGAAAACCTCGCTCAGCGAGGTAAAATTACTACGACCTGCGCAGAAAATTTACGCGTCGATAGTAAATATACAAATATTTGGTAAATTTATAAATATCTAGCAGAAGGTAATTTTGCTATCAAGAAAAAAAATTATTGATAAACATTAATCATTAAATACTAAATGGGAAAGATAAAAAACAACAAAATAGCTTAACAAATGATTTTTTTTTCGTAAATTCTGATCCTAACCTCACATTTCACAAAGTCTTAGAATCTATGCATACTAATTTGGCTATTTTTTCAGTTAAGTAATTAAATTAAAACTTCAAATTTTATGATGTTGGAATCTTGAAATCTAAATAGATAATCAACGTAAATTTTATTGAAAACTTCGAGGAAAACTTTGTTAAACCGGCCACTTGATTTTCACGTTTGTTGCCTTAGACTATCGAGGGTAAATTCGATTAATCCCACTATACTTGTAGCCGACAAGTTCTACTGAATGAAATTAAAACCTCTCTGTAATCTTCTAAATCGTTCTCTTTAATTTAGATCGCTTAAATAAAAAAATATATTAAAATATTAGATTGCTACGTATCGAACCGGTGATGCCTGCAAGCCGACTGATATCAACGCCAACAAAACCTCACTCTCAGCTACCAAAATATATTTCCGAAACCTGGCGTAAAAATACGAAGCTGAAAGATGTAGATTTACCAAAAATTTATAACTTTACGTTTGAGCGGTAAATTTACAAATCTTGGTAAAATTACTCCGCTGGACCACGTTCTCATTTTCACATCGTTGAGCGGTGTATATTTACAAATATTCGTAAAATTACATAGCTTAATGGTGTAAATTTACCCTGATTTTTTTTACAATGCATAGGGTGTGGTTAAGTGAAGTACAAGTAAAAAGACGAGGGTGGTCTTAGGAAGAATGGAAAAATCGAAGACGATTATTATTTGTAAAGTTCCAAAAAAACTTGCGAAAGCTCATCAATTTTTATTTCTTTAGTGTAACTGATACTTTTTTGAAAATTATCATATCCTTCAAGAAATCATACCATTTGATATTAATGATAGTTTATTACCAGTAATTTCATTTGAGCATAGCTCTAGTACGTCAAACCCAAATATTTAACAATTTTTAATAATCTTTTTTTGCAACTAAATTTGTTTTAAAGTAATAAAAGTAATTTATTCATTCAAAATCATCATGTACTTAAAATTTTACATTTAAAAACCAAATTTTTTAAACAAGTAATTTTACTGTCTAGATGCGAAATGATCGTCCCGGGACCTCCCGTCATTGGGACTGGAAAAAAATTAAGGACCATCAATCCGGCATTTAAAAATGCCAGCTTTTTGCGTCGGACGTAAGACCATCCAAATGACCATCGGCAAGCCCGATTTTAAAAAAGGGCGTCATTTTGCATCTCTAGTGCGGTTATATGGCACAAAATTCAGCGTAAGAATGGACCTATTCATATCCGTTAATCCAATGACAGCTCTTCGTAAACATAAAGATCCAATGTGATTGGTTAGTAAATTTAAGGAGTCTTTTTTATAAAAACTGACGTAGTGTGCAAGTTCCATGAATACATGTGTTACGCCAAAAATTACACCGGAAGAAGAATAATCGTCTGGTCCGAAAATGGGGGCGAATAATGAAACACAGGACTCGATCAGACGCCCTTTAGAAAGCTGATATT
Source organism: Encarsia formosa (assembly GCA_038277355.1). Taxonomy (NCBI): domain Eukaryota; kingdom Metazoa; phylum Arthropoda; class Insecta; order Hymenoptera; family Aphelinidae; genus Encarsia; species Encarsia formosa. The sequence goes on from CM076186.1 coordinate 60,735,866, forward strand.
AAACGCGAGCTGACAGTACCTCGAACGCTTCTGCAAAATGGCGTATGTGAGCGTATAAATAGCACCCTGATCAAGCCCACGCGCACTATACTGCATAAGTCTGGTCTGCTGAAAGCATTCTGGTGAGAAGCCGCGGCCACCGCGTTGCGTTCGGATTGGATGCGTGAGGAAGTCGCTTGACAATACCACACCCAACTAAATGGAATTCTAGCACGGCCGGAAACCAAAAGTCAGACATCTACGACTCTTTAATAAAATTTCACTTCTTTTACAAGTGCCTAGGCAAGGACAAGTTGGACCTAAAGAGGATTGCACCTTCGTTGGCTACTCATCAGTAGTAGAGGCAATACTGATCCTGTATACATCCCCTCGCCCCCTCCCCCCCGTTCGGAGGGGGTTGAAAGGGTATAGGGGGTGGGTAAGGTAATTGCTGGGAGGAGGGGGGTTGTGATGGTGGTTTTGCTATTGGATTTTGAGTTGACCGTTGGTCTGTGAGGGGTTGTTGAGAAATTGTTTGTCTCTGAGGGGTGGTTTTACTATTCTATTATTAGATTGACTATTTGTCTATGAGAGGTTGATTTTGAGAGTGGTTTTACTATTTGATTTTTAGATTGATTGTTTATCTATGAGGAACGGATTAGTAATAATAGAGAGTAAAAAGAGCTCCGACCAACGCACTTTTCTGTGAGATACATGCTTACTTGCTTTATCTCCCCAGTTTACTCTCTTTATTACTTACGAGTTTTTAAATTGACTAATGTACGTCTTAGTTCTGAAACCATTATCGAATTTTTCTGAACGACCATCAAGTTTCATTTTTTCGTACTTAAGTCATAGTTTTTTAGGGATTCCTCTGTTTTCACAGATTCTTTGCATACTCAACATCTCCCGACATAGGATTGTATTGAACAAAACGATCGTGAAGAATAAGACAATATGCAGCAGTATCAGCAGGGGTATTTGCTCTAGTTTCAAATTCAAGTCTAATATCAACTGTAGCCTTTTTCAAGGATTCATCTTGTTTAGAACAAGCAATGACTATAAGGGTCATATGTTCCTTAAAATGTTCCTTTGTTATGAAAGGTTCAGGATCTTTGTTGTAATAAGCATTTCGAAATTTAACGAAAATATTATACAAGATAGAGAATTGATTATGACTAAAATTTAAAGATTTAAATTACCATAAGGTAATTCAAAAAGCAAAAAGAAATAAAAATAAATCAAAAAGCTTCTGCTGTTGTGAGCTAAACACGTGATTTTCATTGCTCTCTTAAATTTTATCTTATAATTCTTAGTTTTAAGTCACTAGAAAATCCGCTAGCACGCGTACCGCGCGCCTGAACTTTGATCGACTTTTCGCTTTTTTATCCATTTAAATCCGAGTTAAATAGTACACGAGCATGCACATATTCTAACTCAAAACTTTTTAATAAGTCACATTAATAATACTTTATTACGGACAGTTGCGCCTCGTATAAGTTCACGTGGAAATTTCAAACTGCTCTTTTTCTTAACAAATATTAATTTTAGCATCGAAGAATTACGTACTTAATTTTCATCAAGTTTAGTAAATTTTTGCAACTGAGTGCCCAATGTACCCACATTTCTATCCTAAATTATTGTGGGTAGCTTACTCAAATTAAAACCAGCAGAGTGTAAATAAAACACACTATTTGTAGTTATTTCGGTTTATTTCCTATTTGTATGTATTATATTATACTTTGGGTGAGGTCTAAGCTCGTAACTTCGTAGCAGCCGCTCTTCAACTTTCCACCTTCCCACAGACACTCCACTTTTATGAGTGGCCGCCCACGGCCACACGCATTTGTATCTCTCTCAATTAAAGCAGGTTTTCTCTAAGTACTCGCGGCTCGGACCGTACATCTGGTGGCACGTCCAATGCTAGTTGCGTCCTCTCGGCTGGATCACATTCAATGTTCGGGTTCAGTGGGATCACTTTTTCTCAGGCTGAAGCTTAGAATGCTCTAATCTTCCTTCGGTCGTTCGACTCGCATCCCTTTAAGAATCCGAATTCAGTCCGTTTCCTGACTGAACTCTTAGGTAAGCCCCTTCTAATATTGGCCCAGGTACTTACTTTGCGCTCGCAGTCAACCTGCGCCTGCTCCCTTTAGTGCCTGACGGGCGGAGCCAGACCTGACTATAACTCCAGTCGGAGGCTTTGGCAAACTGGTTCGCTCGCTAAATCAAAGCTATTACAAGATAAGTTGTCTTTTTCTTACATTGCGTCTCGGAAAGAGATCTCGTTTCTTCGAGGAGACTGCAACCGCTCTCGCTCGCTGTGACGCAGATTGTGCAGTTGACCCCCCAGTCTGTGGGTTTCGCTTACTGCCTTTATTTGCTCACGGAGAGTCCGGATCTTGGCGTTGGATGTATCAAAGTCAGGAAGTGGTGGATTTCCCTCTCTGTCAAGATGGTCATGCCTTTTATTGCTGATCTGATGATGAGATGTACTTCCGGTAATTACTGAAGTCAGTGCCGATGACTTTGTCGGAGTCGAAGAGGCTCAATTTTCCGCTCCACTCATCGTTCACCTGAATCTATATCACGCGGTTTCTTTGACTTAGCCCTTGTGGTACGGAAAACTTATGGTCGTAACCTTTTTCCCAACCTTCTATTACGCAGTCTGCTCCCCGTTTGACAAATCGCGCTGTCTGCAATTGCGAGCTACATTCGCTTCTTTGCTCATTCTTAAACCTTAACCTTTACCCACTCACACTCTCGTCTTCGCTTAGACTTCGCTTATACTTTGCTCCTTCACTCTTACTTCGCTTCTTCATTCTTACTTCGCTCTCACTTCGTTTTGACTTTGCTCTTACTTCGCTTTTACTTCGCTCTCACTTCGTTTTTACTTCGCTCTTTCTTCGCTACCTTTTACCTTTTTACTCAACTTTGCTACTTTTTTCTGTTTTTTTAACAAAAAATCCCGGTTGAACCCCAATTTGAGAAGCTTACTCAAATTAAAACCAGCAGATCTCTATAGTTGTATAAAATTGTTTATATAATTCAATTTCTTGTCCTGACTTGTATTGAATATCGTTATAATTCATAAATCGTTGCCGTAATCGTCTACTATAAGAATCTTTTAGTACGCTTTTAAAATCACTTTTATTTTTCAAACGATATTTTCCGATATCTTCGAACTGCTTAAACACAAATTTCTATCCGTTATAAATTTTGTTGGAGATTATTTTTAAATTCATTTTTTATTGAAAATTTAAATTAAGTAGGAAAGAGATTAATCAAAAAATGGTTGATACTGCCAATCATCAGATAAATTATTTCACTTGTGTCAAAAATAAAAATTCACTGCAACTTTTCATATGACACTTAACACTTTGAGTTGAAATGTTCTTTTAATTATTATTTATAGCTTTTTTCGTAATATCTGCTATAAGGGGACGTTCAAAAATAACGTAACGCTTTTTGGTATAGTCTCGTACTGCCACTGTAATATCCGACTATACCAAAAAAGCGTTACGTAATTTTTGAACGTTCCCTAATACAAATTTTGAAAATTTTATGTATGAAATAGAATTATTTTTACTAACGTTTGTTAACCTTGCTGTCAAGGGTCGAAAACGCCATACAAGAAGAGCTCGGTGCAACAACCAGTTAGGTGCTCGAGTCGCTCGAAATTGGCTCGGGCAGCACTAGTCGATTTTTGGAAAATACTATCATTTTCAACCTATAAGAAAACTAAAGCAATAACTTAAATTTTGTTTATCATACAAATTTTTATTTTAACTCGTCAAAAATCATGAAGAACTAAATATTTTTTTATTAAATTCTAAGACCGCATTATTTGAAGCTTTTCCGCTAATAAAATGATACAGATATTTTTAAAAATTTCATGAGCCGTGTTTCTAACTTTTTAATGATAAATTGGCAATTTCTAACTTTGGATTGAAAAATTAAGCATAAAAGTTTAGCGTTAAGAAAACTGTCAGCGAGGAATTTTGTCATTATGTTTCAAAGAATATTTCTGTAGAATTTCAAATGATATTTCTCATTTAGGTAAAAAATGATAGCGTTTTCCATAAAGTGACTGGTGCTGCCTCAATCAATTTCGAGCGTCTCGAGCACCTAACTGGTTAATTCACCAAGCTGTTTATATTGTCGAAATTCAACATGCCCAGAATCTCAACAATTACCTTTTTACCTATAGAATAAAAAAAATTTTTACTTCACATTCAGAAAAAAGTTTTTTCAGCCTATCCTAGCGTACTAAGTTTTAAGAAAATATCAACAAAATGAGGTTACTTATAGTGCCGTACAGGAGCAAAACCGTACTATCTACTATGTGTTTCCTATGTAGATAGTGATTTTTCCCCTATTCGGCAGCATAAATATCCGATTTTTTTTCAGATAACGATTTCCCTACGATAAAAAATCTTAGAGACACGTTCCGAAAAAGGATTTCCAGTTATTCTTATTTGACTATTCGCTCTGTGTGAGTTAGTGGCGCCACCTCGAATTAACAGCCGGATTTTTCTGTAAGTGTTGTCGCCAGCGCAACGCCACCTCGGCATTCAGAACTTTTCATTAACTTCTGACCGTTTTCGTACCTTTTATAATAAAAGAAGCGAAAAAGAAAACTTGAAAAAAAAAATAACAGTCATGTTGCTTCTAATAGTTTAATTTTATAAGGATCCGGCTTTCTAATAGCATATTGTTCAAAATTTACCTATATTAAATCCAACTTTTACTATAAAAGATAAAAATCAATAAAAAAAAAAATGAAAAAAAAAACTAAAATTATGAGTTTTAAAAAAATTTTTTGGTTAAGAGTCTCTTTATATATTATGCTTAAATAACATGATACATTCGATTTATCTTTAATTGTACGTTACAAAATTTTTTTTTTTTTACTGGAATCAACTAAAACTCATAGATTCTTCAAACTTTACAAATGATATTCCTTCAACATTTTCCCGTAGTAGTTTTTGTATTTTTTTTCCTTAAGTAAATTATAAGATACATTAAGTTTAATAATTCAGTAACAAAGTTTATGCGAATAAGTGCTGGTCTGCCTCCAACATTCATTGTTTATGTTAAAGATTTATTACAAAAATATTTTTATGACTTTTTATTTTATAATTACTTTTACGAAAAGCATGCTATTAAATGTTAAAATAAAAAAAGATTTAAATATATACAAATAGTGCTTGAAATATTTGTATAACTAAAGTTCTTTTAAAGAAGAGTGCCGACGTCAACGCGACGGTTTTCACTGAGTTACTCAAGTAGATTTGAATAGTCTCTATTCATATATTTATGCACTTAATTATGACTCAGAAAGAAGAAAGTTCTATTTTTTACTTGTACATAAAAAAGAATTGAAAGGAATCATAATTTTCAAGTCTTTCAGAATTGTTTCACAAACATTATTTTCTTAATAAACGATTTCTACAAGAAATCAGAATTCTCCGGTCAGAATTCTGGAAACTTTTAAAACAGTTTTTAATCTTCAGTTGAGTTTCACTCCAAAAACTTTTTAAGCTTGAAAAAAATATTTTACGAAACAATTGCGTTTTTAGGTTAGCTTACTAAATCAAAGATATTCACGAGATTTTTTTATTTTTTTAAACTAGTTCACTTTGTTTTGGATACCATTTACTTACACATTCACTTTTTCTTCACCACAGATTATTGAATACGTTTTGAAATTCAATGCATTAAATAACGATTTATTCTTCATAAAAACGAGTTTGTTTTTGTTATTACTTTAAGGTCGTAACGCACTTGTGAACACAGACTTCGAACTAATTCAAAGAAATAAGTATATATTTTTTATTCTAAAGAGTTAAATAATCTTTGAACTAAACGCGATTTGAAACGATAAACGGTTGTTTACAAAAAACAAATTAAGTCCGTTACACGATACGCTTATGATACCGTGCAAAAAAGTTTAAGCGATTTCGTAAAATATTGATTTCGGTTATATTACATTTGTTTATTATTATTATTAATTTATTAGATTTATTTTTATTATTACATCGAAACATTTTCTTATCGTAAAAAATTATTTTTTTAGCCTTCGTCATTGTATTTTAGAATTGTTATTTCAGCATTCAGGAGTTAATTCTAGAATAATTATACGAAGAATAATTGCACTTTATCTATTAATTAATTAATTCATTTTTTACTACTGTATGATTTCGGATTTATGCAATTTTTTAACGTTTTTTCAGAGGCTTTCAGAACTTTTTTCAGAATCCTGGCGTTGGCAGACCGTAATGGATCCTTTATTCATCGACTGGTGACTTATTTTAAATAAAGGCATGTCAGAAATATATTAAAAATTCCCCTGAAGCTCTTCGAAAAGTCGAAGAATCATGCTCCTCTAACCCCCCTTACCCCAAAATTCCGTAACTCCAACAAGAAATATCTTTGAACCATGAGTTTTTACAGCTTAGTGCCCATTGAGACTTTTGATCTACTAGTTATAAACTACTAAAATAATTAATTTAAACCGATTTGACCGAAAGCCATTTCCCATAAGGATTCCGCGGGGTCCTTTCTTTTTCAAATTTTTTTTTTTACTTCAAAATTTCCCTTTAAACCCTTTAACTCCCTTTAAACCAGAGCTAATGTATTCAGTCAAATATTAATTACATATACAATACCTTTATTTATATTTTATAAATTTTGTTTGAAATTAAAGAATATTTCTTGTATATTTTCGAGTTACAACATGAACCAAATTGAGTATAAATCAAATAATTTAGATATCCTTTTCAAAAATATTAGACTGCCTTGCACGATTCCATAGAGTCTTATTCCAAAAATTAAAACTATATATTCCTTGAATTTATTGCTGCGGGACATTACTTTATGGTTTTGGTAGTTTTAATTTTTTACTGGACCTTTTATAGCTGAAAAACTTTATAATCCTTTGATCAAGATTGAATTAAAAAAATTTTCAATTTGGCAGAAATTGATTTCAATTAAAATCACTTGCGTTACGAAAATATTCACAGTAAATTATAGCCATTGATATTACTAATTCGGTTGAAAATTTAACCAAAAAATATTGCTCCTAACCAAAAAATTTGCTTCCACATCGGAACCATGATTTTGTAAATGATGTTGACTCTCATACTGCTACCTAAAAGTTAATTAACTTAAATTAATTAAACTTAAGTTAATTAAGTTAATTAACTTTATTTTTATACAGTCATTATCATAATGTATTTTAAAAAAATGCATAATCTCTTCAATTTTTTGCATAAATAAATAAAATCATTTAATTAATGTAAATAAAAAATTACTTACTAAAAAATTTCGGATTTTTTTTTCTTTCAAAATTCACTCTTTGATAAAGTATTTTCTTATTAGAAGATTGAATTCTTTTTTAAATCACTTGTACACATTAACTTAATCTTCTTCCAAATTTAGATTGCAGATCTTTTTCTTAACCTTCTGCACTTTTGGAATATATGTACATTGACAAAACTGAGAGCTCGAGTAAAATGTAAACACTCTAAATCAACCGATTCTCTACGCAACAAAAATCACTTACTTAGTTTTTTACGAATGCACAGCGTGATCACGAAATGATTTAACCTCGCACATCTAACTTGTTTATTATTAAATTTCTACCAAAACACTTTTGACAGAAAATTATCCAAAATATACCTCATTATACATCTCGCTCGAAAACTTTCAATCGGTGTCGTCACCTCGAGCCAATCAGATCCAGAATAAAAGTCTGAATCTTCAATTCGATAATTTCTCGAGCTCGAAACTCGACACTCGCACTCTCCTTTTTATAAGTAGGATTTGTTCGGGATTCAAATGCCCTTCGCGGGGCCTTGACAGGCCAATCACGCAGCGCGACGAGAAGAAGAAGCGCTTGTGCTGCCGCTCGCGCGTCGAAGCGTTAGTGAGGTAAAACTCCCGCTCGCACGATGTATTAAAAAAACCCCCAATAAATAGTTAAGTTGAAAAATAAAGTACTCTTTTGATTTACCCGAACCACCCCAACCACTCCTCCGCAATATTTGGTCCTTCGCAGCCCGGATGTGGTGGTTTTCGGAAGATTAAAAGTTCACAACTAGCAGTTCTCGAGGCGCCGCCATCTTGTCTACCTCGGGCACAGTGAAGCTTTGTTCGTGTGATGTTGTGGCCTTGCGCGTGCGCTCACTCAGCTGAGAGTTGCGAAGCTCGACGTTGTATAAATGTTACTTTTTAGTGGTTTTGTTTAATTGTGGTGCTCCGTTGCGTAGCACAAGCAGCAAAACAACGCCTCTCTCAAGTTTAAAGTATATTATCTCAAGTTTTCATCGAAAGCTCAGTGTTCTCAACAGTGTGGATTCCTCTTCAAGCTAGCTTTCCCCAAGTTCAAACGCTCAAGAACGAGTTCAATCTTCAAGGATTTATTTTTCTCTTCATTCAACACTGTTGCACATCTGCACCACCGTGAATCAACTCAAGTATTCTAATCGGTTTAACTCTCCATACTCACCTCACAGACAGCCACTTTCAGTAAAACTTATGCTGCATCGCCATAGTGCATATTTCTCAACATAAACATGACAGGAACACTTGACCAGTGACATCAAGCGCAGTTAGAGTTACAAAAGAAAGTCGCCAACTCTTTTGACAATTTTGGCAAAAAAGGAGAGGAAGGCAAGACGAGAGGACAAGTTCAAGTAAGGTTGGAGGCCCTGGAAAAATATGTGGCACAATTTCAAAAAAATCATGCAGCCATTCTCAATTTGCCGGATCTAGACAAGAACCACTTATACTTCACAACCAATCTTTTTGATCTGGTAGAAGACAGTTACTATCAGCGAAAGGGTGATTATGCTGACTTTATCATGGAACTCGATAAGAAAGAAAAACAAGCAGCTCCTCCACCTCAAGTGCAAGATCAATCAAGTAGGCAGACTCGGCTGAGCGTTTCCTCGCTCCTTCAAAATTTACCCAGCATTGATGTTCCTAAATTCTCTGGCAGGCACTCGGATTGGTCAAATTTCAGGGATACGTTCGCTCTCTTATCCATCGCAGGACAGATGTGACTGCTGTCATGAAGTTTTATTATCTGAGGACACACCTCACCGATGAACCCTTGGACATGATTAAGGGCATCACAGTCACAGATGATAATTATGAAAGGGCTTGGAGTGATCTTGTCAATTACTATGACAGCCTCAGAAGGCTGGTGAACACACACCTGTCAGATTTATTTTCAGTAAAACCAATGAAAGTTGACTCGGCTGGTGAGTTAAAGAGGATAGCCAAGAAGATCTTCAACCCATTGGACAGTTTACAAGCTCTTCAACGTTCAGTGGAGCAGTGGGATGACATCATCACATTCCAGGCTGTTCACATGTTTGATCCTAGTACAAGACAAGACTGGCAGAGATACCTCAAGGATGGTGAAAATCCTCCTACGGTGAAGCAGCTCAAGGATTTCATCAAATCTCAAGTGTTCACCCTGGAGTCTATGGAGTCATCAAGTAAGCTAACAAGCCATTATTCAAAGGTAGCACATGACAAAAGTACCTCCAGCTCTCGAGGTACATCTGCCCAGACTTCACACCATATTCAAGCCTCTAAAAAGTCAGATTCAAGACAGAAGTACACCAAATGTTTCTGCTGAACTGGAGCTCATAACATTTATGAATGTCAGACATTTAGATCAAAATCAGCATCCGAGAGAAGATCTATCGCTTCAGATAGTGGCCGGTGTTTCAATTGCCTAGGTTCACACTTCATAATGGAATGCAAGTCTATCAGAACCTGCTCCCAATGTAAGCAGAAGCATCACTCGCTTCTCCATAGTGACCAACCTGGGAATGCTGACAGTCAGCAGAGTGATTATTCAGCTCACAAGGAAAATACACTCCAACATTCAAATGGTGGTATAAATTCAACTCATGTTACTTCAGTCTCTCGAATACTCAAGTCTGGTGCACTACTGGCTACTGCGAAGATTCTTGTTGAAGGTCCAAATGGCTTTCAGATTGTTGCTCGAGCTCTCATTGATAATGGCTCCCAGCCATCATTGATATCTACTTCACTTTGTCAGCGGCTGAGACTGAAGCAAGCAAAGGTACATATTCCTATAAAGGCTGTTGGTGGTCAGACAGTCATGACTGTAATAGGGGTAGCTCAGTTCTTGATTCGTCCTTGGTTTGAGTCTGGCTACAGCTGCGAGGTCCAAGCCTTAGTATCCCCCGCTATATCCTCCTACGTGCCACCAAGGGTAGGAAGTTTGCCAGGATTGGATCATATCAATGGTTTACAACTTGTGGATCCACACTTCATGGATGATTCTCACATTGATGTTTTGTTGGGGTCATCAATCTACAGCCGCCTCATGTTGGGTCAGGTCATAAAGGGTGAGCCCAACATGCCCATAGCAACACAATCTCACCTTGGTTGACTGCTAACCGGTGAAGTGTTAGGTGACCATGACTCATCCAGGATCGCCACTGCCTCGCTTCACTGCGCCACTGAAATTCAATTCAATGAAACTCTACAAAAATTTTGGAAACGGGAGGAAGTTCCATAGGCATCTACTCTTACTGAAGATGAGCGTAGATGTCAGCACCACTGTGAATCAACGCACAGAAGGCATAGCTCAGGTCGCTACGTGGTTAAACTGCCTTTCAAAATTTCTCTGGACCCAAAATCTCAAAATCTGGGAGACTCTTACACTCCAACGCTCAGGATGCTTTACCGGATGGAGAGCAGGTTTGACGAGGATCAAGATCTCAAGCTAGCATATGGTTCATTCATGGACAAGTACGAGCGATTCGGCCACATGGTTCCCGTACACCCAGCAGTTACAGATGAAGATCTCAAAAACTGTTTTTTTTTGCCGCATCATGGAGTCTAGAAGAAGTCCAGTAGCACTACCAAACTTCGGACAGTCTTCAACGGATCTGTTCGTACGAGATCAGGTAACTCACTCAACGACCTTCTTTACCCAGGTCAAAATCTACTGTCAAACCTACTCGACCTAGTCTGCAATTGGCGCTATTACAAGTTTGTTTTCACTGCCGACATCGAGAAGATGTTTAGGCAGATTCTCGTCGACACGAGTGACCAACACTTCCAGTCAATCCTATGGCGTCACAGTAAGAATGATCCTGTGCAAATATACAGATTGACGACGGTCACATATGGACTCACCTCTTCGGCCTTTCTCGCATCGCGAGTGATCAAGCAAGTTGCCCTGGATCATCGTGACACACACTTGCTGGGATCTGAAGTCATTGACTCCGAAATATACATGGACGACGTGCTGTCCGGTGCACACTCGATCTCAAAAGCACTCCAAAAACAGCGAGAGACGCTCGACATTCTCAGGCTTGGAGGTTTTCCACTGCGCAAGTGGCAAGCGAATGACCCTCGCATGCTCAACTGGCTGCCTTCTCAATTATTGGCATGGGGAGACAAGGCTCTGTCAGACGTGGAGTCTGTCACCTCCGTCCTCGGGCTTTCCTGGCAACCCCGGGAGGATGTCTTCACGGTTCAGCTGGATTGTATTCCTGTCAGCGGTCTGGTAACCAAACGCACTGTACTCTCGAAGATCGCTCGCATCTTTGATCCCATGGGTTGGCTCACGCCAGTGGTCATCACAGCCAAAATCCTGATGCAGTCACTCTGGCTTCTCAAAATTGACTGGGACACTCTGCTGCCAGAAAACATCGTCAAGGACTGGTTATCTTGGAGCTCGGGTTTGAAACATCTGCTAATTTTGAAAATACAGAGATGGTCTCACTATCGCCAGAGTTGAGCTGCTTGGGTTCGCCGATGTTTCATAGCGTGCTTATGGTTCGGTGATTTATCTGAAGGTCGTTACCGACACCGAAGTTTTCGTCTTGCTGCAGTTGGCAAAATCACGAGTCGCGCCGATCAAGACCTTGACAATTCCAAAGTTGGAGCTGAGTGCCGCTCATATGCTGGCCAAGTTGGTGCATCACTACCTTGAAGTGGTGCCATAATGAAATTCGGAGTGTGAACCTCTGGACTGACGCAAAAGACGTGCTCTACTGGCTATAAGACCACCCCTCACGTTGGCCAGTGTTCATTGCTAACAGGTGTGTGGATATTCATACCCTGGTACCAAACGCACAATGGCGGCACGTTGACAACAAGATTAACTCAGCTGACATGGCTTCTCGAGGCGTGGAACCACATCAATTTCCAGACCTCAAATTGTGGTGGGAAGGCCCTGAGTGGTTGAAAGAGTGGAAGTCTTTCGGGCCTGTTGAGAACGAGGGTCAGCTGCCACCACTAAAACAAAGCCTCTCGGTCAACGCTACAGTCTTCGTGTCAAGTGAACCTCAGCCACTATTCACGATCTGTCCTGAGATAGAGGCCAAGTATTCGCTGAACAAGTTGTTTCGCATCACAGCGCATTGTGTTCGTTTCATTTACAATCTTGCAAGAAAATTAAGAGAGCGAAATAAGGGGAGAGTTCAAATAGTCGCTCAGGCACTGGGTCAATTGGCTCAAGACTCTCAGTCTTCCACTCTTTGTCAGGACAGTCAGTCGCTGGAACGTGTTTTGGAACTGCTCTCAAGCAAGCTCAACTTCAAGATCAAGTTCCTGGATCATGGTTTCATGAAGCTCTCTGGCAACTTTTAGCCAACTTGCAATTTTTAGCCATGTTCTTCAACACGGCCACGTACTCATTAAAGGATTCATCATGATGTTGCATCCGATGCCGAAAATTAGCACGATGCACTAAACATGACGTTTCCGGTTTTAAATATTTTTCAACTAATTCAATAGTTTCTTTGTAAGTTTTATCACCTGGTTTCTGTGGATGACAAATTTTATCGATTACATCATATGTTTCTGCGTTTACTTTGCTCAATAAAATAGCTTTTTTCTTCTTTTCCTCAGCTACATCGTTTGCTATAAAATATTGTTCGATACGGTCCACAAATTTTCGCCAATCGTTTTGTCTATGTCAAAATCCAAATTTGCTGACACTTCCATTTTTCCTTTTTCTCTTTTTAGAATTCGCTGTTCAGTTTTTTTTTTTTTTATTACCACTTGAAAATTTTCTATTGATTTCTTAGTCACTTTTCGTAGTTCATCCAAAGCGATTCGCTCGTAGATGTCCTGGTCCCATTATAAATGAGAGCTATCGCTATCTTGCGTAAACTTTTTATTCGTGAGCTGATTGGTGAAGAAGTTTTTAAAATATTCGAATAGTGCATTTTGAGGTTACTATTGATGTTTTCCTATGCGCGCTTGCAGCGCGCTTATAGGGGCTATACCTATAAATAGACAAAACTTCGATCAATTCTTGCTTCGATACTCTATTTAAATGAACAGGTTCTTCCTCATCTTGTCCAATACTATTCAATTGTTCATCTGGCGCTTAGTTTAAAACTTGTTCTGGTTCAAACTTTCCCAAAAATTCAATTAAACTTTTCTTTAATTGCGCATGCAGCCACGTTGCGTTTTTACCTTCAACAAGTGCACTTCTTTCTGCTCTATTCATTTGATTAATTGTCAACAATATATATTTATAATAGTTACTCCATCACTTTTCACAATTTTCCCGATTACAGTTTGACTATTTTTCGATTACTACTTTCGAATATTGACCACGCCCGACAACTTCCTCTCGCACGGTCACACTTTAACTGAATACTTCCTTTAACGCGTGCTTCTTACTTGGATTATAACGATTACGTTTACGTTTCCTTTTTTTTTTTTAATTTAGTTTATCCTCGTTGCCACTGTACAATATGTGGGACAGGAGAGGATAGGGTGAAGTGATAACCACCGTGGTCCCATTACAACTGACTCTTTATACATTATAATACACCTACGATGCAGTATCCTGCACACTCAGCGCTATGCGCTCACACACATACACTACACTACATTAGCGTAAGTACACGCGCACACACACACACACGCACACACACACACACACACGCGCGCGCGCGCACGCATGCACGCACACTAGGGGGGTGTACCCCCTGCTCTCTTCGCTCGCCAACCCCCCAGAATTTTATGCTTGAATCTACCTTATTTTATGCCTACCTTTGTTCCTACCTTTCATCTTACTCCAATCCCTTGCAACTACCCTTGTTCTTACCGTTGCACTTACTGCTTTTTATAACCAAGCTCTTACCCAGGAATATCCTCATATTTATCTATCTGTTTTTATCATGGTGATTACTATAGTTTAAATTGACTTTTTCTTCTTCCTACATATGTTAATAATCTTGGGCTTATTACCCATTTTTTACTCAAGCTTCTAACGCTGAACTTTCTACACATGCATTTGTTTCTACATCTGTTTCTACTCCTACGCTAACTGTAGTTCTTTATTTTTATTTATTTAAATTTTTAACACTGAATCTGGCCTTGTGCATAATTTTTTTTTTATCCTCTTGTGCTTACTATTGTAAATAACCTTATAACAAACCTTGTTCATAACATTGTTTCAAACTTGGTAACTACTGTGGTAACTACATTGTACCTACTCCCGTGCCTGGACTTGTCATTACGTTTGTAACTTTGAATCTACGCTTATATGTACATTTTTGCTTAATATTGTTTCTATCTCTTTCACATGAATCTACTTGCTTTAATTTTGGTGTTTACTGTTGTTTTTTCTTTTTTTCATGCTTTGGTCTCTAACTCTGAATCTTTGGTCTCAACTTTATGAAAACTATTTTTTCTATTGTTCTTCTCAAATTTTTTTGTAATTACAATCGTAAAACTAATCATCTTCATACAATTTTGCCCACACAGCTCTTTATCTTTTTTGACAAATATTTTCTACATCCTTTTACATTTGTTATCAACGCTTTTTCTACCTAGGTTTCTCCCAACTAACCTATCCTGATTAATATCGAAGTTTACCTTACGACACCAGTTTCCAGCCATGTGCAGCCTCTTTCACTTTGTTATTATTTTCATACTTCAATGTGTAACTTTGAACGTATGTTGTTCTTTTTTTTTTTTTTTTTTTTTTTATTCTGAACATCTAACCCTGAAACTATCATCTTTTATACTATTGTTTACGATCCTGTACAAACCTTTGTAGGTAAACACTTAGCCACTTTTGAATCTACCCATGTACCTACCCTCTTGCCAAACCTTGAAGCTCTCTTAGCGAAGCGCACCCGCAATTGTATTATATTATCTAAAACAAATTTTGTCGAAGCTTCATATAAATTAATCTACAATAGGTTATGTACACCCTTTACGTTTGCGCTACGTTTAGAGTTCATATTCGTTTGAACTTTTGTGGTTATAGATTCATTGGTTTTGTTTCAGTTTGTATGCTAATAATTATTATTTTCATGATTTTAATCGGATAATTTCGAACACTTGATTACATAATTATTTTTTTATCAAATCTATTCTCTGGATGTTTTAATTGAATTGTAATATAAAAATTTAAAATTAAAATTAAAATTTTAAATTTTATCCTTCAACCAATCACATCACGAATAAAATGCCGACGTTCTTTTTGGGTTCTCTCTTTTATCTTAGGATATTAGATAATTTTTTTACTGTTTCGTAGTTACTTTTTAAATTTCTATAGTTACATAGCTGATAACCTGTATCAAAAATTGGCGGTGTGGGTAGAAACTGATAACATATATAAAAAAATGGGGGGCATGAGTAAAAAAAAGGGCGTGGGGCTGGGGGGGGGGTGATTAGAAAAGGGTGTGATTTCTTAGCACAGGAAAAAAAAGCAAACGCACGGGAAATTTTAAGTCAAATTCACGGGAAAAAAGACATTTGCATGGAAAAATAAGTGATTAAACGGGAAAAAAAATAAATGCACGGGAAAAAAAAAATACTTGAGCGGAAGCTAAATGTATTAAACGGGAAAAAAAATATATTGAACGGGAAAAAAAATGTATTAAACGACAATAGAATTGATCTCGCACGAGAAAAGAATTGAGAGCAAAACTCAACAAAAATCAAGCAAAAAATTTGTTTTATTGAACATCATACAACTGTTATTAAGATTAACGATATTTATTATAAAAGATAAATGCATTAGTAAAGCTTTTTTTTATTTTGTAGATCAGGTTGTAGGTTGCATCTGTTGTGCACTACTCACATGAATTTCCTGGCCAATGCTAATAATCTAAGCGTTGATAAAATTATTTTCAAATCCTGTTCTTCTAAATCAAAAGTTTCTGCAAAAATTTGGAAATCAACCACGCATGATACATCTTTATCATCTGGAACTTGAGTGCGCTCATTGCACCAAGCTCTAAGATCTGTGGCCAATACGGAAGGAGTGCCTTTATCATTTCGGATTGTTCTAAGAAATGCAACAAGTTTTTCTTTTGCAGGTTCTATCATCTGATTTTTACGAATGAGATTTAGTAGTGCATTTGGCTTTGTAGTACTATCTGCTATGACGAGAATGTAGTCGCGACAGGGGAGCTCAATTACCAAAAGAAGACCCAAAACGACCAAGCCCTCAGGGCCACAAAATCGTCTTCCCGGTCACTACTACTCCTCGAAATAACAAAACGCGAGGGCCGTAATTTTCCTGGGCGCCAAGGCCCCGCTAGCTCGCCGGCGGGCTGGTCCGCGCCGTCGTCGCTCGACGATCCACTGCTCTGCTGCTGACTCCTCGTTGCGCGAGATCGGCCGCGATAATTCCCGAGGGCTGCCGCCCGTATCACTTGGTCAGAACCCCTGGGCACACGAGCTCTACACCTAACAAACAGAAATAGCCGGCCCAGGGAAAATCTTAGATAAGAAAGGCCGTGAAGAAATCTAAAAATAATCTTAGCGGACGGGAAGAATGTTGAAGGAATAAAAAAGGGTACAATAAATGTGAATAAAAACTCAGTAGTTCACTTAACGAAACGCATTTAATTAAAAATTAATCGAACCGGGTGGCAAGGGGATTACTTATAATCTAATGGGAACGTATTCCTGTCACGCACCTTATAACTCGGTAGAAACCCAGAATTTCGATTACCGCAGAGGTGAATCACGCCGTTGTCGTCGGTCGGCGTCCACGTCTCCTTTTTCCTGCTCCTCCGCTCAGCGCTCAGCGACGGGTCGATTGATCGCCAGGTGACTTGGACAGCTGTTCGGATGATTTTACTCTTTATCTCTCTCCACTGCGGAAAAACGACGTGGTCGTGCAATTCACTCTCTCGAGGAGGACCGCGTGGGCGTCCTCCGGGGTCACGGGTTTACAATCGGTCGCGAATACCACAAATTTTAGAATGCTCGGAAAAGACAGCTGCGGGCGTCCGAACTGCACGAGGCTCCAAACTAGAGTAGTGAAAATGGCCGCGGCTCGGGCTTGGAGAGCCGGTAACCGGCGGGAGGGGAAGTAGGCGGGCGGCTCCTCGGCAGCTACTGCCCTCTACGGACGCCGCCGAACTTCCTCCTCTCTCCCGCCGCGTAGCATTTCTCCACGCCACAGATTCCCCTGTGGCGTACCACGCCACAGACCACCCCCCACCTAGATGGAACATCGTACAATCCCAACACCATAAATAAAAGAAAATTTAAACTAACGGAACTAACTAACGGAATCACGGAAAAGGACCCAACCAGTCCTCAGGGCCGTTGCCCTGCTCGCTTACAGAGATATGCCCTTGCCACCTACAAATTTTCCTTATTACTACTTATGGGTACCACAAGGTACAACTAACTACAAGTATAAGTTAACTAATTTCCCATTCGGTGGGACGCCGCAAGAAAAAATACAAATATATAAAAAAGAAAAGTACATAAGAAATTTCCCATCCGGTGGGACGCCGCAAATAACAGATACTTAAGGAAAATACAAATCTCATACAAAAAAAAAAAGAAATGAAAGAGAATAAAAGAGAAGGTATTACCTTCCCTTGCTGCTACCACTACTAGCGAACATCGGGATCTCGCCCCTCCTGAGCGACGCGGAGTAATATGGCCTCCTGAGCCTCCGGGCTAAAATCCACCACCAGAGCCGCAGCGGCCTGGAGTCGGGTAACTAGATTGCCCCCTTGTGAGACCGATGACTGAGCTGGAGGTTCGGAGCTAGGTAATTCAGGTGGGACGGCCCTGGGGCGAGGCAAGAACCAAGCCCTATACGATGTGTACCCACTCGCACACCGAGGGCACGAGACCACTGCGGTGCCCCGACGCCCACAATTTAGACAATACAGCCCTGGCTCTGGCGAAGGGCACTCTTCTGCTCCGTGACCTGGCTTCCAACACGCAAAGCAGGAGTTGAGTGGTGGATCCTTGGTAGCGTCCGTGACAATCAAGCTGAGCCCTCGGCTGAAGCGGACGCCTTTGCTTCCGAAGCGGGCTCGGGTAGCGGCAGAATCGCAGGCTCGCTTGCCACTTCGGGTGGATTATTTACGCATCTCGGCGGCACGTAGCGCTTGAGCTCGCTCACGTGTACCTTAGGATTTTTCCGGCTATCTCCCATATCCAAAAGGTACACCGTAGGGGAGAGGATGGTCTGCACCCTGTAGGGCCCTTCGAATTTAGGCGCTAGCTTCTTGTTGAACTTCTTCGAGGCATCCGACAAGAAGTGGGTCGCCCGTAAGACCATATCCCCCACCATAAACCGGGTATCTTTACGACCTTGGTTGTACTGGGCTTCCTGCTTGCGACGGGCCTCGTCAAGGTTTCGGCAGACCAGATCCCGCAGGTGGTCCAGGCGTTTAATCCTGTCCAACCAGACCTCCGGATCCAAGCGGAGCAGGGTCGCCGGAGCCTCTACCTTACGGCGCAAGCTCTTTACGGGCCGCGGGTGTCTGCCGAAATTGAGAAACGCGGGTGAAACCCCGGTGGAGGACTGAGTAGCCGTGTTCACCGCATGACGGAACTCATGCAAGTGCATGTCCCAATTGCGGTGATCGGACTTGACAAAAATTGAGATCATGGTTTTTAGCGTCCGATTGCTTCTCTCCACGGGGTTTGCTTGGGCGTGATACGGAGGGATCGTCGTGTGGGAGATCCCGTACTCGTGCAGGGTCATAAATAAGTCTTTATTTACAAACTCCGTGCCGTTGTCGGTCAAGATGTAATCGGGGGCCTCCCACCGGAAGAGCACCAGCTCTTCGAGGGCTAAGGACACCGACTTTCCATCGCCCTTCCTCAGGGGCTTCAATTCCAACCACTTAGTGAACAAATCAATAAATACCACGAGGTACTTAAACCGATTCTTCATGTAAGTATATTCATACTCAACTTTGTATTGCCCAACGAAATTTCAAATTAGTTAAGATGATGACTTTGTGTTGATAATTCGGGCATTTAAATAATTAAAAATCTAGTGAAAATATCATTTCACCTAGAGTATTCCCTTAGTTTTTAAATAAATGAAAAAATTGAGAAGAAAAAAATTGTCCCAGGTGAGATTCGAACACACGACCTCCTGCATTCCGGGCAGTCGCTCTACCACTGAGCTACCGGGCGATTGTGTGTTCATACTCTTCTAGTCAAATTTATTTTCTTCTCAATTAAAAACCCGATTCCCCGTACCCACCCATTTTTCCCATTGCGACCTACCTCTCAATCAGGGTCGATATTACTCATGTAAGTATATTCATACTCAACTTTGTATTGCCCAACGAAATTTCAAATTAGTTAAGATGATGACTTTGTGTTGATAATTCGGGCATTTAAATAATTAAAAATCTAGTGAAAATATCATTTCACCTAGAGTATTCCCTTAGTTTTT
Source organism: Encarsia formosa (assembly GCA_038277355.1). Taxonomy (NCBI): domain Eukaryota; kingdom Metazoa; phylum Arthropoda; class Insecta; order Hymenoptera; family Aphelinidae; genus Encarsia; species Encarsia formosa. The sequence continues at coordinate 60,755,547 of CM076186.1, forward strand.
AAATAAATGAAAAAATTGAGAAGAAAAAAATTGTCCCAGGTGAGATTCGAACACACGACCTCCTGCATTCCGGGCAGTCGCTCTACCACTGAGCTACCGGGCGATTGTGTGTTCATACTCTTCTAGTCAAATTTATTTTCTTCTCAATTAAAAACCCGATTCCCCGTACCCACCCATTTTTCCCATTGCGACCTACCTCTCAATCAGGGTCGATATTACTCATGTAAGTATATTCATACTCAACTTTGTATTGCCCAACGAAATTTCAAATTAGTTAAGATGATGACTTTGTGTTGATAATTCGGGATAATGGGAAAAATGGGTGGGTACGGGGAATCGGGTTTTTAATTGAGAAGAAAATAAATTTGACTAGAAGAGTATGAACACACAATCGCCCGGTAGCTCAGTGGTAGAGAGACTGCCCGGAATGCAGGAGGTCGTGTGTTCGAATCTCACCTGGGACAATTTTTTTCTTCTCAATTTTTTCATTTATTTAAAAACTAAGGGAATACTCTAGGTGAAATGATATTTTCACTAGATTTTTAATTATTTAAATGCCCGAATTATCAACACAAAGTCATCATCTTAACTAACTTAAACCGATTCTTGCTCGGCGGGAACTCCATTAGATCCACCGAGACGACTGACCAGGGGCGTTCCACGATCCGCCGGCCCATCAGCCCTTGAGGGCTAGAGCTCATGGCCTTGTATTTCTGGCAGTCTAGGCAGCCCAAGACGAATTGGCGGGCGTCCGTGTACACCCCTGGCCAATAGTACTCTCGGATGATTCGGTCGTACGTTTTTTCCACACCAAAATGTCCCGATGAGGGGTGGACATGGGCGTCCTGGAGGACCTCGTCCCGATATTCTTTAGGGACCACCAGGCGCCAGCCCTCTTCCCCATGGGTGACCGGGTCGAGGAGAGGATCATGTCGATGCCGATACAACATCTCGTCGACCACGCACCACTGTGGAAACTTTCCCGGCTTCTCGAGCACCTCTCGGCGTCTTTCCAAGTACCAGGGGTCTTCAATGGCCTCGAAGCCCGCAATCTCTGCCGGCTCGTCCTCGAACATCCGGGAGAGGGCATCAGGCACATGGTTCAATGACCCCCGCCGGTACTCGATGGTAAAGTCATACTGGGCTAGTTCCTGTCGCCAGCGGCCTAGCCGACCCGTGTCGTCCTTCAGATTATTTATCCACTTAAGGGCCTTGTGGTCGGTAATTACTTTGAATTTATAGCCCTCGAGATAGGGCCTCAACTTGTCAATGGCCCATCTAATCGCAAGGTATTCGCGCTCCGAAGCCGAATACCTCCTCTGAGTGTCGGACAGTGATTTACTTATGAACAGTATCGGGTGTTCCCCGTCTTCAAACTCCTGGGTAAGGACTCCTCCTAGGGCTCCGGCACTGGCGTCCGTTTGCACCGTAAAGGGCTTGCTAAAATCTGGTCTAGCCAGCACAGGCGCCGAGGTCAAGGCCCTTTTTAAGGCTTCAAACGCGATCTGATGCTCCTCGGTCCACACATACTTGGCGTCCTTACGCAGAAGTTTGAGCAGGGGCAGTTTGAGCTCGGACTCGTGATCAATGAATCTCGAGTACCAGTTGAACATAGCCAGAAAACTCCGGAGCTTAGTGAGAGTGGTAGGCCTCGGGAAATCGAGGATCGGTTGAATCCTCGCAGGATCCGGACGCAGACCCTCCTTGTCCAGGAGAAAACCCAAATACCGGAGCTGGGAACATCCGAACTCGCATTTCTCGGGATTCACGGTCAGCTGAGCCTCGGATAGGCGTTTCAGCACGAGCTCTAGCCAATACAGGTGGGCCAAGAAACACGCCGTGACGATTATAATATCATCCAGGTACCTAAACACGTACGGCTCAAATTCGGGCGGGAAGAGTTTATCGATCAGTTTTTGGAAAGTGGCGGGAGCATTTGTTAGCCCGAAGGGCATCCGGAGGAATTGCAAAAGGCCGTAGCCCTTTACAGCGAACGCAGTATATTTCCGGCTGTTCGCCTCCATCGGGATTTGGTAGTAGGCTTGTTTCAGATCAATTTTTGTTAGAAACACTGCTCCGCGCATGCGGTCTAGAATCGAATCCACACTGGGCAATGGGTAAGCCATTTTGCGTGTGACCGCATTAACCCAGCGGAAATCGATACACATGCGTACCGACTTGCCATCCTCCTTGCGCACTAGAACCGGCGGGCTACTCCAATCACTGGTGGACTCCTCCACGATTCGGGCCGCCTTAAGTTTTTGCACTTCCTCAATCAATTTATCATTCATCCACGGCGACATGCGTCGTGGGCGGATCCTGATTGGCTCCTCGTTGAAAACTTCGATTTTATGCTCAGCGAACGTCGTGGCTGGCAACAGATCGGTCGGTTCTGGTATTAACCGGGCAATCAGAGCTTGTATTTGGGCTCTCTGATCCTCGGATAGCTCACAGATTCCTGCACACTCAGCCAACACGACTGGTTCGTCGTTCTGGTTCTGGGGGCTGAGGAATCCGTGCCAGGGCCCTTCCTTCACCCTCCACAACCCTGCATCGAACTGGACTTCGATCTCGAATAATCGACAGAAGTCCATGCCTAGCACTGCGTCGTGTTCCAGGCCCTCATACACCTTGAGGTCAAATGGTTTAAGGGTCCCATCGATCTCCAGCTGCGCCTGCAGGACTCCCCCCAAGCTCTTAACCTCTCCGGTGACTGCACGGATTAGGGTATCCGTGGGCCTCAGCTGATCGGACAGATTGTCCGCGATCAGCGGGCCTGCCAGGGAGAGCATAGCTCCGGGGTCGAACAGGGCTTGATATTTGCGCCCGTTTAACATCAGGGTTATAAAGCACCTATTATCATTTCTCACTGCCGAAATCATCTCTATTATATTATCATTAACGACGATGTTACCCTGCAACCGCGGGTCCCGCTCGTCGATGTCCCAGCTCTTCCAGGTCTCAATCAGGGTTTGCCCCGAGAGACCTTCGGACCGGAGCTGACTCTCTTCCCACCCTGCCTCTCGCACAAACTGCACAACGGCCTCGGCGATCTCGTCTTGGTACTCTACTCCAGCTTTGAGCTGAATTTTCCCACGATCTACGCCCCCGCCCTCACTGTGCCCAAGTGCGCGGCTATCCCCAAAGTCAACGCCTCCAAGGGCTGGTTCTGGGCTCTTTTCCCGTCCTGCTTCTCGTACGGTCTGCACACTGGCCTCGGTGATCTCGTTTTGGTACTCTAGCTCAGCTTTGGGCTGAGTTTTCCCACGATCTTCACCCCCACCATGACCGTGCCCGATTGCCGGACTAAACCCGAGGCCAGCGCCTCCACAGTTTGACTCAGGGCTGAGTGTATGCTCCTTGAGCTGGTTGGTCCCTATTTGCCTTAGCAGGCAGGGGTGGGACCAACTCCCCCCGCATTGCCGTTTCCCAACATCCACGAACAGTTGGGGCATTCAGGTACCGCTACCCCCGGGCAACCACAGATCTGACACTTTATTTTTAACTGACGTTCGGGACATTCAGGCGAAAAATGACCTGGCTTGTGGCAGGTATAGCAGATGCGATGGGGGCAAGAGGTTACCTTGTGCCCCGCTTGTTTACACTGGAAGCAAACAATATTCGCATCTGCGTCCCCTCCCCCCACCAAGCCTGGAGACCGAACGGCAGGATCTGATGGTGGCTGATTCCGGACCCAATTCTGCCCTTTACCAACGTTACCCGGAGGCCGATTGGTCGGGTTAAACCCGGCTACCTCTTCGGGCTCGGGGTTACTCTGGGGCGGGTGTTTTGTCCTTTCGGTACTGGGTGCGATGTCCGTTTTACCCGAGCTTTTTCCCCGCCGTCTTGACCGATCTGCCTTGGGCTCCACACCCAGCTCAACTTCTGCCCTCTTTACGGGCTCGGTTCGAGCGTTCTCCTGGACGCTCGCAACTCGCTGAGCTTTGGGAGGACCCGACCAGGCCGCAGCGGGAAGCCTAGCTTTGTCGCGGGAAGGAGGCTGGACATGTCGACTATTTAAATCCTTCATACGCTCGTGCTCTTTCCCCTTTTTCAAGAGTGAGCTAAACGAGTGCGGGGGTCTCGGTCCTATATAATTACGATAGCCCGAATCAAGATTTTTATAAGCTATTGTTAGTAGCTTTTCCCTCGACGGGCGATCCCGGAATTTAGAAATGATCAGGTGAAATTTGTCCACAAACGCTTCAATTTTTTCTCCTTTCGCTTGCGTACGAGCTTTCAGCTCGTCGAGGAGGTCGTCGTCGTCGATCTCCCCCACGAAATGTTCCGTAAACTCCTCTGCGAACTTACGCCATGATTTAAATTTACGTCCACGATGACGGTACCACGAGCCCGCCGACTTTGTCAGGATCCCTGGAAGAGCACCCAGGATTTCCTGGCTGGTCCACTTGGTACAGCCCCGAAAGTCCTCCAAGCGACCTAGGAACTCATCGGGATCATCCTTATCAGTCCCGCCGAATTTAATATCCCACGCCTTCAATTCCCGGACTACCCGGGCTGGGTTTTCCCCACGACGCGGACTGGTGCGGCGGCGGCACGGGCTCGAGTCACTAGCACTACTCGACCGGCTTTCCGAGTCGGACCTGCGCCCTGACGAGGTCTCCGATACCCGGCGATTTCTGGATTTTGGATTATTTTTCTCCCGGGTGGTCGAAATTTTTCGTCGCGATTTCCTACCAGTAAGCTTCCGACTTTCTCGAGAATTTTCTCGATTCAAGCGAGTGTCGACCTCCCGGGTAGAAGCCCGGGACGGCCGGGGAATCTCCGTGGCACTTTTTCCCAAAGGGCCTGGAGAGTCGCTCCAAGCCGAATCGCTGGAATGGTCTCGCGACGAAACTCTCTCTCTGGTCCTATTCTGGTTTTGTTTGCTCGATTTACCCCGCCCTACTTTGGACGAAGGGGCCGGCTCCGGTCTCACCGGTTGGCTGGCTGCGGGGGTCGTCCGTATTCTTAGACTTTCGTTTTGTCTTTGATACGCCTCCTCTACCGCTGACTCCGTGTCCCCTGACCTCGAATCTTGATCAGAGAGGTCTGAATCCCAGGAGTCACTTTCGCTCCCGATAGTACTCTCAGAGAGTGCCCCAGAACCCGAACAAGGCGGGCGGGGTGCAGTGTTGGTCGCCCTCCTCGGAGCGCCCGCCGGATCACCACCTACCGGCGGCAGTGGAGTATCGAATAAGCGTGGTTCTTCCCACGTCTGTACCGCCCCACTCCCCGCACCCCCCGTGGCAAGTCCCGGGAACCCCCAGCCGGCGCTATACCAGTCGAGAAGGTTCCCCAAGTGCAAGCGCGGCATGGGACACAACTCTTGTCTATTCCATTGCGTCATCCAGGCGGCCCCCATTCCCCCCACAGCACTCAATGGGGCAAACGGGGTAACCCGGGAACTAGTTACGGTTGGTGACATCCCGGGGGTTCTACTCTGGGACGTGCTTGTCAGGGTCTCCGACAACTGACTGCCCCCGGAGGACGTTGACGTGGCAGACGTGCGAGTCTCGGCCACTGACACTCCCTCTACGGAGGTGGGCACTGTTAAAAAGACCGGAGAAGCATTCTGATCTGAAGCCGCAGCCTTCCCAGCTGGGTTCGCCTGCTGCTTCGTCGTAGCCCTGGTCTGGCGCGTCACCCTCACCGGGGGTGGTTTGCTCCCTCCCTTTTTTGATAACTTTCCGGTTTGTTTTGTTGGTCGCTCTCTGGAAGTCCGCGATCCAGTTTCAGTGGCCGAGCCGGAGGGATTGTCGTCGACCTTCTTGGGACGCCCTCTACGCCTCGGCAACTCCAACTGCACCTCCCTTGACGTCTCCAGGACCAGCCCCGCGGTCGTGGCAGGTACGACTTCACCTCGCTCATCCACGTCGCGATCCCATGGTACGAGGGTATTCGGGTCTGCGCGTCGGATATTGAATCGCAGTAGCCGGTTTCGAAGCTCCCCGGTAGAGCCGACCGTACTCAGGCCTTCAGTGTCAAGGGCCTCCAGCAAAGCCTGCGGGTTCAGCTGGCCGATCGTCCCTGCAAGTTCTCGAGCGCCCCGGGACGTTCGAACGATCTCATTTACAGCCAACCTCGCACCTAACTGTTCCGCCGTAAGCCCCGGCTCACGGTAGTCTGCCATAGTAACGCCAGGAATTTTATTATTCCCCGGGTGTATTTAAAATGGCAGAATCTACTCTCTCCGGTCCCTCTACTGCTCTAGCAGGAGGTAGACCGTATAGGAGCTCGCGCAGGCTCACTAATTTAGCGTATCGATAGAATAATTTAGTTAGTGGTAACAGCAGTTTTATACAATTATTAGATTACAACGCAACAAAAATTCGAACCTGATTTTTTCTCTTACGGGGCAACCCGTTAACCGTGCTTGTGCCACACAAAAAAAAAACGACGACAAAAAGCCGAAGAGCAAGAAAACAAATAAACACAGAGAAAGCAAAAGAAACTATAGCCTATTCGGCCTGGCCGCCAAGCACGGTGTACACAAAAAAAATCAAGCTTGAATTTATTCGTCTTAACTTACTAATACTAAATTTCCTCCTTGCCACAATAACACGGAAAAGAAAGGAGGGGAAAAGAATTCCGAACGCTAATATTCCCGTGCCGGTATACGAGTCTTGCTTTTCTCGGAACGACAAGTAAACTCTCTCGACTCGATTCCGACCAAGGTTATGCGATCAAAACAACATCCAAAACTCTCCGCTGGCCTTGGCTCGGAATGCGAGTTCACTATTACGCAGTTACGTAATCCTAACACTCGGCACGCTCAGCAGCAAAGTTTATGTGGGATCGAGCCACACGTTGGTGACGTCATATGACGAGAATGTAGTCGCGACAGGGGAGCTCAATTACCAAAAGAAGACCCAAAACGACCAAGCCCTCAGGGCCACAAAATCGTCTCCCCTGTCACTACTACTCCTCGAAATAACAAAACGCGAGGGCCGTAATTTTTCTGGGCGCCAAGGCCCCGCTAGCTCGCCGGCGGGCTGGTCCGCGCCGTCGTCGCTCGACGATCCACTGCTCTGCTGCTGACTCCTCGTTGCGCGAGATCGGCCGCGATAATTCCCGAGGGCTGCCGCCCGTATCACTTGGTCAGAACCCCTGGGCACACGAGCTCTACACCTAACAAACAGAAATAGCCGGCCCAGGGAAAATCTTAGATAAGAAAGGCCGTGAAGAAATCTAAAAATAATCTTAGCGGACGGGAAGAATGTTGAAGGAATAAAAAAGGGTACAATAAATGTGAATAAAAACTCAGTAGTTCACTTAACGAAACGCATTTAATTAAAAATTAATCGAACCGGGTGGCAAGGGGATTACTTATAATCTAATGGGAACGTATTCCCGTCACGCACCTTATAACTCGGTAGAAACCCAGAATTTCGATTACCGCAGAGGTGAATCACGCCGTTGTCGTCGGTCGGCGTCCACGTCTCCTTTTTCCTGCTCCTCCGCTCAGCGCTCAGCGACGGGTCGATTGATCGCCAGGTGACTTGGACAGCTGTTCGGATGATTTTACTCTTTATCTCTCTCCACTGCGGAAAAACGACGTGGTCGTGCAATTCACTCTCTCGAGGAGGACCGCGTGGGCGTCCTCCGGGGTCACGGGTTTACAATCGGTCGCGAATACCACAAATTTTAGAATGCTCGGAAAAGACAGCTGCGGGCGTCCGAACTGCACGAGGCTCCAAACTAGAGTAGTGAAAATGGCCGCGGCTCGGGCTTGGAGAGCCGGTAACCGGCGGGAGGGGAAGTAGGCGGGCGGCTCCTCGGCAGCTACTGCCCTCTACGGACGCCGCCGAACTTCCTCCTCTCTCCCGCCGCGTAGCATTTCTCCACGCCATTTATCTTTTACAAAAGTTTTAATTTTTGATGATAAGCCTCGTGTAGAATCAATATTTTTATGTTCGTGCTCCTCTTCTGTCTCGTACAAGGTCACGCAAGTATCTGAAGAATGATATAGTAGGTACAAGCACGCTAGACACTCAGACACACTATAAATTTCCTTTGGGCACCGATATTCAACTCGTTTTCCTTCTGCCACCATTTTCGTTGAAGATATTTTCCAAACTTCTTTTAACTTTATAGCACTTTCTGCCTTCGTTGCTGATGGGTATTTGTTACGTAAAAGCGACACTCGTGTTGGTTGCCTGCATATTTGTTTTGTCTGCTGGATCACTTCAGATGAATTTTCTTCTTCAGATGAGTCCTCAGAGGTTTCAAAATATGTTGACTCACCAGCCATCTTTTGGCTCTTTGCTTTACTCGTCGACTGAGGCGACAATATGAGTTGAACTGAGCTCAATAATAAAATGGGTTGAGAGATGCTTAGTGAAAGAGCACGTTGTCTTATGTTTCTAGGCTTGGTAGGTAAACACGTTTTAATTAAACCGTACAAAAGTATATATACTCTCGTGCAAAAGTATTTATATTCTCGTGCAAAAGTCTTTATATTCTCGTGCAAAAGTATTTATTTTCTTATGCAAATTTATTTATTTTCCCGTGCAAAAGTATTAATTTTCCTGTGCAACCCACATCCCGTGCAAATGATTTTATTTCCCGTGCATTTTAATACTTCCCATTAGAAAATTATAGGAAAAATTAAAACACATAGAAATAAGCATATTTCGGTACACTTTTACGGTTAGTTAAGCACTTTTTTGGGGGGCGTGGGGAGAGCGTGGGAAAAGATTAGGGGGGAGGGGGGGTACCCCCTGCTCGCTCCGCTAGAAACAAGTTCTTTTTATTGATCTTTTCTTCAAGCAAAGCAAGACCGTAAATAATAATTTAAAAAAAACTAAGATTTTGTTATTTTTATTCTCAGTGTAAACTTGGTTGCGTACAAGGATCATCAATTGTGAAGAATCAAAAGTGATTTACCCTGGACTGCACAATACTCACTGATCCAAACCTTTTTTTTTATTATTGGACATGGCTTTCCTCTAGAAAATTGTTTGTCAAGAGAGTACGGGGAGCTTATTTTTGTCAAACCCATTTGCTCGCTTCATCAAAAGCTGTCTATACGTTCAAAATGCAGCTTGATACCACATGAAGAATAGGTAAGAAACAAGTTCTTTTTATTGATGTTTTTTTTTAAACGAAGCAAGACCTTCAATTTTAATTAAAAAAAAAAAAATAAAGTTTTGTGTTTTTTATTTTCAGTGTTAACTTGATTGTGTACAAGGATTACCAAGAAGTATGAAAACTGATTTACCCTGGACTGCACATTATAGTCACTGTTCTACACTTGTTTTTCATTTTTGGCATGGTTGTGAAGTTGGTTCGAACACCCATGTCAAAGTGTATCAGAGAGATAGAGAGTACTTTCGTAATTTACTGTTTTTGGTCTGAGCTATTGTTTGTGTGTAAATGATTGATTAAATTAAGAATGATTTATATGTGATTATGAACGATATAAATAAATCTTGTCAGTTTTATTCATATACAAGTTTTTTATTTTATTAAGAATATAAATTAACAACTTCATAATGTATACAATTTTTAAATTAGTATCCACTTATAGTTAATATTCATTATTTTTTTATATACTCTCATAATAAAAACAATTTTTTGAATTGAATCCTTAAAAAAAAACTAAAGTTTGGTTTAATTTAAAAATACAGTTTGGAAAATTGTTATTGACATTTTTATGAATACTCCTCATCAGACCCCGAGAAACTCACATTTTTCCCCGTTCTGTGAGCAGTATGCTCCTTGAGCCAGTCCAGCTCTTCCCAGATCGACTTTGTCCTGCGTCTCATTGACGATTTGCTGCCTCCTGCAATCACTTGCCTCTGTAACGTCATGTACGCCCGATATAGCTTATCCCACTTTTTCCAAATAATAGTGGCTGTAACAAAAAATGACAGAAAGCACTCTTTACTACATGTTCAGATTTCACAAAGGAAAATTCATATTATTATTTCAAATTTACATTTATGTACAGAAAATTAAAAATTCGTTTGAATAAAATAAATCTAGTTTATTTATATGATATTTACCGTCAATGACACTATCAGGGAAATAACGAAGGGTTTCCTCAAGGCTAAGTGCCTTCCGAAGATTTTCAACGACGAGATGAACAGCTGGCACTCGAGGCTCAGCTTGAATCCTTAGGCTATGGCCTTTTTTGTTCAGAATATCCTGGTTTCGGATACATTGCACGAGTTTTTTCTCAAAACTATTAATTTTTGCGAAGATTTTTACGAAGTTAGAGAAAGTAACTGCTTTGGAGACTGATGCTTAGTCGAATGAAGAAAGCGTGCGGAGTGGCGGGACGCGCGAGCTTTCTTCTAGATATTCATGCAGTTAACCAATGAGTGGGAGCCGCGCTAGCTTCTCACATTTTTCGACCAATAGGAGCGAAAGCTGTCTGTCCCTGCAACCTTCCCAAAGAGAACTAAATAAATAATGATGCCCCTTCAAATGTTTTTATATTGTAATTAAATTTAGGTTACGTTCAAAATATCCGTATTAATCGTACGCGAGTACTAAAAATATTAAAGTAAAAAATGGTTCTTCAACCCACGAAGGAGAACATAGCTATTATTTACTGAATAATAATGTCTCATTAGAAAACATTGCAGTTCAAATGGGGGCTACAATTCAGTGTATACGTAGTTGGAGGCGGCGCATTGAAGAAGAGGGAAACGATGCTTATCAAGCACTCGACTTGCGCGCGATTCGGGTACCATGGCGAAAAATGACGGACGAAAGACTGGACCTTGTTACCGCTTATTTGAGGCACCTGGATCACGCCTTCGAACCTGTGAAGCACCTCCCGGTAGCTTTAGGTTTACCTGTAAATGAAAAAACAATGAGACGCGCTCTAAAAAAGCGCAGTAATGTGAAATTTTGCAAAGCAGCAAATAAAGCTGAATTAATCCTGGGAGACGAAGCGCGGATACTCCAGTATGCCCTGGATCATGTTAATTGGCCTGCAGAAAGGTGGAGAAGAACGATTTCTATCGATGAGAAAGTGTTTTCGACTCAAAAAGATGGTATATTTTATCTCCAAACGTTATCTATTTGATCATCGCGTGATTGCGTCTGCTGCACTCGCTCTTTGCTCCGATTCAGCCTGAACTAGTGCCGGAGAGCTTAATTGACTCTTTCAACTCGAAGTCATGTAGATTTAAAATAAAATGGCGATAAGAAATTACATAGTGCGACTGCAGCGGACTTTTTTTATTTATTTGAATTGTATAAAGCAGATCATGTTAAAAAACCTTTTAATCTTTTTTCAGGAAGAATTGGGGTTTGGCGACCGGAAGGGGAGAGGTTCAACAAGCTTTACGTGAAGCCTCTATGGGGAAGAATCTAATTAAGCCCGCGCGGAAAAGGAAAAAGAAATGCCCCAAAATACCCCAGGATATCACCGCTCAAAAAAAACCAACAATAATGCCCCTCCAGGCCGAATATTTGTCTAGGGCGCCTCCGGTCCGGTCAGATCAGCAGGCGTAGGTTCGCCGTCGTCACTCGGTGCTCTGTCGTCTTGCTGCTGCTACCTCGTCGACGTGAAAACGCGGCCCGACCGCTCGACGGGCTCAACAAAACCACCGCGGCAAGCCGCACCAAAGAAAGAAAAAAAACAAGACCCGTCGACTGCGGTACTCGGCAGTACCTTCACGTCCAGTCGATAACCTAAATAAAGAATCGAGAGGTTGGGATAAAAAAAAAAAAAAAAAGAGGACTTTACAAGAAAGGAAAACACGACCAATTCGTGAATATCGTAGATTTATTCTATCAAAGCAAATTAATATGGGGCAAGGGGATCGCAATAAGGGACCGCTGTCCCGGCACGCACCTTCAGATTACTCCGCAAAAACTCTCCGTTGTTGACTCGCCCGCGGTTGATGTGCTCCGCTGTTACTGGCTGCGATGCACGGCTCCTCGTGAGCGGCTGTGTGGCGTCGGGTGAGCGGCGGTGCAACGGCGTCTCGTCGGCGGCTGCGACGGAGTCTCGTGGGCGGTAGTGCAAGCTTCCACTATGAACTCACTCCGGGCAACACTCACGCGAAAACGAAAACAAGGACCGCATGGGTGTCCTAGCAAAAAGGGTGAGAATTCGCACAATTATCGGAGATTTTTACTCCTCGTAAGCTACAGGAAAATCGGTCTCACGCAACACGTCTCGAACTCTCGAAGGTACGACGAAGAGTACCTCAAAATAGCGGTAGCTACTCGCCCCCCCCCCTTCCGGCACCCAGCGAGGAGAGGGGAAGGGACGGGTGGCTCCCTGCAATCCGGCCCTCTGCGGCCGCTGCCAGAACTCCTCCGTTCCTCCCTTGCCACAGATCAAATTCCACGTTACAGAGATTCCTGTGGCATCCCATGCCACACCTCTAAGAAAATCTGGTAGAATCAGTCAAAATTATTGGGGGTGGATGTTTTACGGGGGAAAAATCAGACTTCACGAGCTTACTAGGAGAATGAATGCTGAACTTTATGTGGAACTGTTGAGCAATCATTTGTACCCTGTAGTTCAGCAACTTTTTCGTGATACCCAGCCGATTTATATTATAGAAGACAACAGCCCCGTGCATACCGCTCGCATAGTTACCGAGTGGTACAGTCGCCATACACGCCAGGTGTGACCACCACACCCACTGAGATCCCCAGGTAAAAGAGAGACTTTACTTTATTTTGTATATTACTCTGTTGATATAAGTAGTTATAGTAATTTTTTTATCTTTTTAAGACCTCAATCCCGTGGAGAATATGTGGAGCAAGATGGTTCGCGATTGGCACGGAGTTCCGCACGACCTTCAACAACTTCGTAACAGAGTGGACCAAAGCTGGCTCGATTTGGACAATGACGTGGAATATTTCCATCGGATAATGAATTCTATGCCTCGCAGATTTCAGGCAGTCATTGACAACGCAGGTGGATACATTGATTACTAAAGTATATTAAAAAATAATGAATAATAACTATAAGATGATACTAATTTAAAAATTGTATACATTATGAAGTTGTTAATTTATATTCTTAATAAAATAAAAAACTTGTATATGAATAAAACTGACAAGATTTATTTATATCGTTCATAATCACATATAAATCATTCTTATTTTAATCAATCATTTACACACAAACAATAGCTCAGACCAAAAACAGTAAATTACAAAAGTACTCTCTCTCTCTCTCTCTCTCTGATACACTTTGACATGGGTGTTCGAACCAACTTCACAACCATGCCAAAAATGAAAAACAAGTGTAGAACAGTGACTATAATGTGCAGTCCAGGGTAAATCAGTTTTCATACTTCTTGGTAATCCTTGTACACAATCAAGTTAACACTGAAAATAAAAAACACAAAACTTTATTTTTTTTTTTTTTAATTAAAATTGAAGGTCTTGCTTCGCTTAAAAAAAAACATCAATAAAAAGAACTTGTTTCTTACCTATTCTTCATGTGGTATCAAGCTGCATTTTGAACGTATAGACAGCTTTTGATGAAGCGAGCAAATGGGTTTGACAAAAATAAGCTCCCCGTACTCTCTTGAAAAACAATTTTCTAGAGGAAAGCCATGTCCAATAATAAAAAAAAAAGGTTTGGATCAGTGAGTATTGTGCAGTCCAGGGTAAATCACTTTTGATTCTTCACAATTGATGATCCTTGTACGCAACTAAGTTTACACTGAGAATAAAAATAACAAAATCTTAATTTTTTTTTTTTATAATTGAAGGTCTTGCTTCGCTTAAAAAAAAACATCAATAAAAAGAACTTGTTTCTTACCTATTCTTCATGTGGTATCAAGCTGCATTTTGAACGTATAGACAGCTTTTGATGAAGCGAGCAAATGGGTTTGACAAGAATAAGTTCCCCGTACTCTCTTGACAAACAACTTTTTAGAGGAAAGCCATGTCCAATAAATTTTTTTTTTCTTTTTATTTGAAACAATGTACATTAAGCTACAAGAGTATATTGATACAATTGTTAATAAATCATGTTCAATAAATAATTGTTGGTAAATAACATTAGTCATACAGAATCAAGTATTAAGTATTAATAACTGTGCGTAGCGTACAATAATAATATTAAAATATTAAAAATATAAACTAATATAATATTGCAATCAAATTATAATATAACAAAAAATATAATATAAGAAGGATAATAATTTAAAAGTCACATATTAGCATCGCGGATCCAGTTTTTCAGCAATTTCCTAACTAGCCTATTATTCACATATTTACATTTTAAGTAATTCGGTAGTAAATTAAACGTGGTAACACTAGTATAATAACTGCTGCACTTATAGATTGATTTCTTTATATTCACAAGTTGAAGCAATTTTCTCTTAGTTTTACTTTTTGATGATTGCCAGTTGATTTGATGTTCATTGAAAAAATGAGCCAAACTTTCCAATGTAAAATTATGTCTAATGTTCATTGGTGATCTAACTTTATTGGTTTTGTGAAAGATGAGACGTATAAAACTATTTTGCAAAGAGTATGATGGTTTAAGAGTTGTATCAAGTGCACCTCCCCATGCAATTACTCCATAGTTAGCTATGCTATGGAATAGGGCATAGTAAATCATTCTAATGATTTTCAGGTTCATGATTTTTCTCAGTTTATAAAATACAAACAATAGGGAGCGAAGTTTTTTGGTGATGAAGTTTATGTGATTTTTCCAGGTCATTTGATTATCTTTAATAACTCCCAGATATTTAGTTGAATTTACTGTCTGAACTAATGGACCTCCGATCCTAATTGAGTGATCAATTATTGGTAAACTATCAGAGTAACAAGCGAAACACATATGAACAGTTTTAGCAATATTTAAGGAAATTCTGTTCTGAATTAGCCACAGATAAACAATTTGAAGTTTCTTATTCATGTCTATCTCATTAAGTAACCAGGTTTTCATAGAGCTTAATACAACTGCATCATCTGCATGTGCTATCATGTCACCAGATAGTAGTTCCAACAGATCATTGATGAAAACAATAAACAAAAGCGGTCCTAGAATCGTGCCTTGCGGTACTCCCACCAGTAGTTTACCTAATGAAGATCTTGTATTATTGCATGATGTGTACTGATATCTATCAACATAGCTTTTAAGTAATTTAAAAGCTATCCCTCTAAAACCCAATTTTTCAAGCTTGTCAAGTAAAATATCGTGCGACACACTATCAAAGGCTTTCTGGAAGTCAAGAAAAGTTGCTGAAACTTTTTCATTCTGGTTTAACTTAGTATAAATATAGTTGGTGATCCTTGCAAGTGCATGACTAGTACTAAAATTTCTTCTAATACCAAATTGCTGCTTATTGACAATTTTATATCTATCGAGGAAAGACACTATTCTGTTATGAATTATCTTCTCCAGTATCTTGGCAAGATTTGATATCAAAGATATTGGTCTATAATTATTCATGATCTTTCTGTCACCATTTTTAAATAATGGAATTACTTCCGCCTTTTTGAGATGATCTGGCCGAATACCATTATCAAGGCATAGATTGAAAATATGATTCAGTGGAGCAGTAAGACTATTGATATTATGTTTAATTGTCTTCATGTTCAGATTATCAACACCACCAGATTTCAGTTTCATATTTCTCACAATTTGATATATTTCATGCTCAGTCGTGTGAGTTAAGAAAATTGAATGACTATTGTATAAGGATTCAGTAAATGTATTCCTGCCACTGTTGTCACTATCATCTGATTTTATCATTTGTTTACCAATGTTAATGAAATTATTGTTAAAAGATTCAGAAATTTCTCTCGGGTCACTAGTAACTTGCTCTTTATCTGTCGTTATTAAAGTAATCACTATCTTGTTATCACCATTCTTTAGTTTTGAGTTTATGTGTTGCCACAATTTCCTTGGATTACTCGATCTTGTACTAATTTCTTTCTCTTCCCATCTAATCTTTGCATCCTTAATAATTGATTGCAGTTTTTTATTGTATTTGATATATTCATGTTTAAGTTGATTATTGGATTTATCCTGACTCCATGTTTGGTAGAGTTTTTCCTTAATTAATATACTATCAATTATGCCATTGGTAATCCATGATTTGCGAGGTAGTTTCTTTCTATTCTTGATTTTACTGCGTGAAAATGTTAGATATTTATTGATTCTATCAATCAGGATATTTGTAGCAAGATTAGGTTCTTTCTCTCTGTAAATATCATGCCAGGTTTCCTCTCGCAAGTATTTTGTGAATTTCCTATAATCAATCATCGAATTGAGACCTTAAGCTTGTTTTGGGGGTTGCATCATGAATTTGAAGGTGTATATTATAATGATCCGTAAAAGGCAAGACTAGTTTAGCAGAATTTATCATTGTAAAATTGGTTCTTACAAAGAAATTATCTATACAAGATCCAGAATTAATATTGGTGTTATTAATAATTAACGTGTAATTCCAGTTACATATGGTATATATCCATGTTCTAAAAGTAGGTTCTGAAAATCCCCCGCAAGTTGTTCCTCCCTCAAGATATCAAAATTAAAATCTCCAGTTATGATATGATTTTTAATATGTTTGTGTTTAACAATGAATTTATATAGTGCATCCAAAAATTTACCTCTAGGTAGTGCAAAGCATCTATAAATTGCAGATATTTTCATCTGTTGGTCATTTAGATGAAATGTAGTAGTTATAAATTAAAAACTGTCAAATTCTTCTATCTTAACAGTGTTTTGAATACCATCCTTAATACATAAAACCACACCATCGTTTTGGTTGAGCTGACTTTCATTATAATAACTGCAGTGTCCTGCCAATTTGTATAAGTTAAGATTATGAACAAGTCTCGTTTCTCCACATACAATAATATCTGGCTTCACAGTAAGTCGGTCAATGAGTAATTCAAGCTTTTCAAAATTATGTTCAATGCTTCTAATATTGAGAGTGAGTAAGGTTAAGGAGTTGTTATTCTTCAGGCCTAAATTTAGTTCATCAATGGAAAAATAAACACTTTCATTTATTGGTTCCAGATAATTTATTGATGTCAAATTATTGTTCTCCATTTAAGCTGGGTGGTTAACTTGGTTTTTTGTTGTTAGTGTTGTGGTAGTAAATCATCTTACTATCAACCTCGGGCCTGATGGGGTAATCAATACTGTTAATAATTTTATTGATCCTGGAATTTAGAGATTCACATTTTTCCAAATCATAAGCTGTATGGTTAGTCTTTAGATTCCTGTTAAATTTTCTATTATAATAGTCACAATTGGGATATTTGATAGAATTTGCCTTTTTGTTTTTACATTCAGTTATCCTGTGTTTACCAGAGCATTTCATACATGTTGGATTATTATCACACTTATTGGATCCATGCCCAAATCTGCCACAATTAATACATGGTCGTATATTCATATCATCATAAGCAGTTAAACATTATGTTCCAACGTAAATTAAAAATTTTTTTTTTCTAACACTAGCATAAAGTTCAGGTTTTAATTCAATTATTGCACAGTTTGTTTTATGTTTATTTTTAAAAAGATGTATAATTTGACAGGTTGAATCGAAGTTGGAAAAATTTCTGTTCTGAATATCATCCTGTAGTTCAGACAGGTTCATATCATTGTCAATTCCAGGTAGCTTGATTTTAGGTAGACTTAATTTTTCCAGCTCTATGGTGAATTCCTTACCTATTTTACTTGATATGCTTTTCTGCGCATATGTGACATCTTCAGGATTTTTACACTTCACATAAACATCTGATTTGTTATTTTTTATCATTGAAACCTTCTGAAATGGAAGTATTATTTGATCACTCAAAACTGATTTAACTGTGTTTAGTGCCTCACCTTCTTCAGTGGAATTTTTGGGTGTAATTATGATTCTTGGAACTTTTACAAAATGTTTTGAATCGGTATCTGTTTGTTTATTTTCTGTAATGGCAGGTGTAGTAGCTACACTGGCATATGTAGTTCTTTTCTCTCTATAGGTATGCAAAAGCTCTTGTAGGACAGCATTTTTATCTATAAAGGTAGCATTAAGTTGTTGAAGTAGAGAATTTTCAGTTTTAAGTGCATCCTCTTGTTCGCTTGATGTATCAAGTATTGTTGCATCCAGGTTGGATTTTGAGATATTTCTAGTTGAATTAGTAATTGATTCTTGAAATTCTCTCTCAGCAGCCTGTTTTCCATGCAGTTTAATTTGAGCTATCAATAATTTCACACTGTCATTAAGTGGTTCAATATCATCAATTGAGGTTAGGTCTACCTCTTGATGATTATTGCAGATAACAAAAACTTCACTAATATAATGCACATTATTGAAGCGAGTAAAATCTGATCTGTGATAGATGTTTTCACAGATCAAACAAACTATCGCTCTGAATTTGGTTTTGAGATGGCATTTAAAAGATGCGACATTCTCACCAGAATCACAACCGTCCGCCATGGCGGCCGGATCGAAACTGAATAAAAAAAAGGTTTGGACCAGTGAGTATTGTGAAGTCCAGGGTAAATCACTTTTGATACTTCACAATTGATGATCCTTGTACGCAACCAAGTTTACACTGAGAATAAAAATAACAAAATCTTAGTTTTTTTAAATTATAATTTAAGGTCTTGCTTCGCTTAAAGAAAAGATCAATAAAAAGAACTTGTTTCTTACCTATTCTTCATGTGGTATCAAGCTGCATTTTGAACGTATAGACAGCTTTTGATGAAGCGAGCAAATGGGTTTGACAAAAATAAGCTCCCCGTATTCTCTCGACAAACAACTTTCTAGAGGAAAGCCATGTCAAATAATAAAAAAAAGGTTTGGATCAGTGAGTATTGTGCAGTCCAGGGTAAATCACTTTTGATACTTCACAATTGATGATCCTTGTACGCAACCAAGTTAACACTGAGAATAAAAATAACAAAATCTTAATTTTTTTTTTTATTATAATTTAAGGTCTTGCTTCGCTTAAAGAAAGGTCAATAAAAAGAACTTGTTTCTTACTTACAAATCAGTTCATGCTTAGCTTTTGATCAAGCAAGCGAATGATTTTGAAATAATGAGCTCCCCGGATCCTCTTCACAAATTATGTACTGACCATACCAGACATGAACCAATTAATTTTTATGCACCTTTTTAGTTGAAAACCCTTTTGCGCAATGAAATGGAGATCTATAAATAAAAATAATGAAAGTTTAGTTAACAAAAAATTACAAGAAGATGTTTTGTTTAGTTTAAAGGAAACAAAAGTTAATAAAAAGGAGGAGTATCTTACCTTGCATTTTTCAAGCATTGATAGAAATGGTGATACAAATGATGTTTAAAACCATGAGAAGAAATTTTGATTCCATGAAAGAGGTCATCAATGAAATTGTGAGTTTTGTAGTTTTTAATCTATACAAAATTCTTTTTACAAATTATGAAACTTCAAACTGTAAATAAAAATTACAAAATTAAGTTACAAAAATCACCTCAAATTTTTATCATAACTATAAATGAAAAAAAAAAAAAACAAGGAATAAAGTTGTTACTTACCTTTAAGAAAATTTACCACAATTATCAGCGCACCTGCATTTTGTTAAAGCATACAGCTTAAAAATGAAACAATTTCTTTTGTAGAATGCTTTTATAAAACCAGTTGCTTTGACCAGAGAGCAAAAGGTTCTTTAAATTAAGTTTCATCAAAAAATAATTTTAACCTCTTCACTAACAAGACTTTTCATTACTCATTTATATATAAATATATATTTTTTTCATCAATAACAATTCTAAATTAATAAAATCTTAAAATAATTTGATTTAGTTTTAGTTTGGATTGGTTACCCATAACCTAATTACCACATCCAAGCAGAAGAGTTTTTTTTTTTTTTTTTCTCTCGCAAGCGGTTGGTACCAACTGAAATTTTTTCGGACGGAAACGAATTTTTTCGGCGCTAATTTTGAACTGCGAAAAGATAGGTTGTCCGTCTAGTGTACTAATACTAATTCAAGTGATCAAATTAAATCTGGAAATAATCATCATAGTTTTGATGATATTATGTAAAAAAAAAAATTACTTCCTGTATTCAAAAACTAGTGGTGATCTCATCTAATGTTAATCAAAATCTTGAATCAGGTAGTATGGTCTGGTATCAAGTTATGAAAAATTGCCTTCAATTTGTTCAAAAAACACAGTATTTGTATCTCCATCTAAACTTTAGAATCCAAATCATTAAAATAACTGACTTGGAGTTCGTAAAAAAAATCAAGAATTAACTGAAGATCCAAATGCTGATTCAGGTGCAGGTTCTTTTGGGGAAGTAAGGAAAGTCAGATGGCTCAGTGACTTTGTTGCTGTCAAAATCATTAAAGTCAATACTCCGCAGGACAGAAGGCTTACTATCTGTGAAATTGCTATTATGGAAAAAGTTAGACATAAAAATATTGTGCAAATTCAATCAGTCTGCTTCGAAGAGGTATAAATGCCATCTAATACTGGAATTGGTTGATGGCGCAGACTAGGGATCTTATAGGGAGGGATCGTTCAAAAGCGTCTATCCTTTTCTAATGTATTGCTTTTTCTCTCGCACCGACTGGTCCAAGATATATAGATGTATCTTACTCTTAGTATAGATAATATACATCTTGCAACAAACATTTTTTTTACGAGTAAATAAAATAATAAGTACGAATAATAAAAAATCATGATTTCGAATGAATTTTTTAACCAACAAAACCTAACACGTTTTATAAGCAGATAATGCTTTTAAGGAGAAAAAATATAATACAGCTGCAGTGATAGTTTAACTAAAGTTAATAGTTAATGTATTGATGTTGTGCTTTATTATAATCTTTTGTAAAACATGCAAGAAACTTTAGTGTATTTATCTGAGACAAAAGAGTTTATTTTAATTTTTAGGTTAAAAAATTAAACTAATATTTTAAATGTAAATGTTAAATGAAAATCAAATAGATTGTTATTATTTTTTTCATAATCATTTGAGATTTTAAACATTGGTTATTTTTAAATGAATACAAAAATTAATCTTTTCACAACAATATTCTGTTATTTATATGTGTATTTGATTCGATTATTATTGTGTTTAGTTTTTCTAAAGTCAATGTTTGGATCATAGTGATAAAAATAATCATTTTACAGCAAATTTATTTTTTACGATAGGATTTGTCTATAGCTGTTTAAATTTCTTTATGCGCAAGCTATTTCAATTTTTCTTGTTGATCTTAAATAGAATAAATTTGAAGCAGTTTAAAAAAATGTATTTCTAAAATATCCATACAGTTGAGCTTTGTTTCACAATCTACTTTCTTTTTTATTTCTATGTAATTTAGTTAAAAGTGTGTCTTATAGAAAATTTAGATAAAAAAATTACTTTTAGGTCTACCTAGAATATTTATCTCGTTTGGGAATATAATTTCCCTATTGGTTTCAATTATGTTGCATGATATTTATATTTTTAATACCATTTCATTTAAATTAATGGCCAAAACTGCCCTTTAAAATATAATGATTGCTGAATACAAAAGTAAAAGAATAAATCTAAATAGGATAATTTAATAATTTTGAAAGATATAATAATAAAAGATAAATTAAGTATGTAGTAACAATGAGTGTAGCATAATAGTATAGCATAAAAGCAAATGAAAGTAAAATAAAAAGTGTATAAATCACAATAAAATAAAATATGAGTAGATGAGTTATATTCAAAGATTTTGAATACAATGAAAAAAAAATCACAAAAATAAAAAATTTAAAAAGTTTGAATTAATCATACACTTTTCTAAAAAATATTGCAGTCATCTAGCAGTTAGTTTTTAAAATTCATGGAAAATTATTAATTACGCTTAACTTTTAACTTAATTATGTGCAATTTGAATTTGTCTGTTGAAAAATGAAGTACAAAAAATTATTGTGACTCTGATTGTTTTGAATTTAAACTTTATATGACTTAAAGAATGTTGTTAAGCATAATTTAAAATTTTTAGTTTTAATTTAAAACAAGTCTTAGTATAACTTTAAAGCTAGCGTTTGTGGATTCCTTTGACAAATTAGGTAATTTATTATTAATTGAGGAGAAGAAATTAGGTTTGTACTCCGGAATCATATCCTTTTATTCAATTTAAATGACTGAAAAAAATAAAATAAAAAATTAAAATTGAGAACGCAAATTAGAAATGAGTACATATTAATTTAGTGATTCAAATGATTTTTATACACACTAGAAAAATTCATAAAAGTTCTTAGGAATTAAATAGTAATATTAAGATAGGTAGCGAATTGAATAAAATTATTGAGAAAAAAAAAGAAACAGTAAAAAAATGAAGTAATAAATTTTGTTTGTATTTTATTATAAATTTAATAAAATTTTACAATTGTATCAGTAATTACTTAAGTTTATAGTTTTTGGTTTAGTTGACTCAGAATTGTTAAATTATACATTTTATTAGAATTGTAAATATATACATTTTAGATATTCTAACTTAACATCCTAAAATCACAGTTAAAAATTATTTTTTCAATTGCAAAGAATAAAATTATTTAATGCGCGAGTGCATTGCAACAGTTTTACTATCGTAATCATTGATTTTTTATGACTTATTAATAAAATTAATGTCTAATTTTTATTTGAATTCTAAAAGCAAAAGGTGCTTTTGCAATTTTTTCTTTCAACTGATAGCAACTAGAAAGGGTATAAGGTATGGCTAAAAATTTTTTCAAAAAAAAGGAACCAAGAGAGGCATTTGAGTCGCGAGCACTTGCGTAAAACTTTCTAAATATAGTGTCCATTTCATGAAAATATTGAAAAGCTTCTCCCGTTACCCACGTGACGCTAGAGGGAAAGTTTTTTATTTTGCCTCTGCGAATATATGATGTGAAAGTAGTTTTTGCGGTTTCTTGGTAACGACTTCTTTTATGCAATTTTTGCATACTTTACGAAATTTATTTTTGCTTGATTTAATTTGGTGGACTAAGTATCCTGCAATCTAATAAAGAACGTTCAATTCATGAGAATTTAATGGCTCGACATCTTGTGGTGTTGCAGATGAGTTAGATGAATAGTTTGCCGAAACTGTTTGATTTGAACATTTCATTTCTTGAAGCATTTCTAAGAAGCCACTCAAATACTTTCGATCGTCCTTGTCATAGTTTCCTTTAATTATGGTTTTCATAATTTGAGCTATAGCAATAAGTTTCAGATTATGTTTAAACTGCAAGGGAGAAGGCATGGGAGTCCTGGACCTCATAACTGAAAAAAGGTTCTCAACACAGTCTTGTGTCAATCGACTTGGTAAAAAGTAAGTAACGGCAAAGTCACCTTCTAGTTTCAGTAAGTACTCGGAAAGCTCGACGACAGTGGTAGTTGAAATTGTTAAGCCTCTTTGCCACGGTTTCCAGTCCCCTTTTGCCTCAACATGCAGATTTGTTATAAACTCAATAGCATCCTTGAGCATCTGAATCTGCTCTTTGTATTTGTTACCATCTTTATAACTGAGAGCCAAATAAATGTTTCTTGAGCACAAAGCATCGAACCATTTAAAGATAATTATTGACATCTGCGCCGTGGTTAAGCGCTCATCTTCTGGATTGTCATGTGCCAGATATTTTTATTATTTTTTTTTTTTTATTTTATTTAAATATACGAGCTTGTGGGCTCATTACAATTTAATTCAATGAATTAATTACTAACAAGGAGAGGTCACACCCTCCGGGTCACCGATCTTGACGAAACTTTGGGAATCGTTTTCTTATACCAAAAGATGAAGAAATCTACCAATCATCCCGTCTAATGGGCCTTTTATACCTAGTTCCTACATAGCTTATATCGTATTTTTAGCTCTTTTTGGGTTTTTTTGCGAATTTTCAAAAAATTCCTGTTCGAAGCCTATTACACTTACAAAATTCTGCAACCCCGCATTCTCTTTATTTTTTCATCTTCTTTTGAGAAAAAATATTTTAAAATCTAATTTTGAAGAAATAGTCCATGTAAAATTAAAGTAATCAAAAGCATTTTTTACTGTTTTTTTGGTTTTATGAACTTAAACTGTATGTCGTCAGCCTTATCAAAATTATGTCTAAAAATATATTTTTTAAAAAATTCATATAAAAACAAAGAAAATGCGGGGTTGCAGAATTCTGTAAGTGCAATAGGCTTTGAGCAGGAATTATTTGAAAATCAGCTTGTTTTGACACTTTTAACACTTTTGTGCGACTTTTGTGTTTAATTGTAACAATTTTCAAAAAATTCCTGCTCAAAGCCTATTGCACTTACACAATTCTGCAACCCCGCATTTTCTTTGTTTTTATATGAATTTTTTAGAAAAAATATTTTTAGACATAATTTTGATAAGGCTGACGACTTACAGTTTAAGTTCATAATACCAAAAAAAACAGTAAAAAAATGCTTTTGATCACCTTAATTTTACATGGACTATTTCTTCAAAAATAGATTTAAAAATATTTTTTCTCAAAAGAAGATGAAAAAATAAAGAGAATGCGGGGTTGCAGAATTTTGTAAGTGTAATAGGCTTCGAACAGGAATTTTTTGAAAATTCGCAAAAAAACCCAAAAAGAGCTAAAAATACGATATAAGCTATGTAGGAACTAGGTATAAAAGGCCCATTAGACGGGATGATTGGTAGATTTCTTCATCTTTTGGTATAAGAAAACGATCCCCAAAGTTTCGTCAAGATCGGTGACCCGGAGAGTGTGACCTCTCCTTGTAAGTAACAATTGTATAAAATTAACATAATATAGAGAAACAGAGTTTCATATATCAAAAACATTTTATAAATTATAAATTATAAATTATAAATTATAAGTTCATAGAAATTAAATAAAGTGTTATAAACTAATTGGTAATTATAAAGCCTAGAAAATATTTAATTCATCACAAACACCTATTCAAAGGTTAAGATAGTTGGCTTTATACTTCTTGAAAATGTGGATAGTTCTTGAATTTTCCTATGGTGTTCATCTAAATTATTCCATTGTCGACGCATTCTATATGTGGTAGAGTTTCCAATTTCAGTAGAATAATAGTTTGATTCTTGGAGGATCCAGCTTCTTTTTGTTTGATATGGCCTTGGTTTAAGTTTAAATATTTCTTGTTCATTAGGAAGGTAGTTGAAATGAATACATTTATGTATGAATTCTAAGTCATAATATCTGTGGAGTGAATGAATAGAAAGGATGTTGAATTTTTTAGCTATTGGAGAATAATCATGTGAGAATCTATCCATTGGTTCATCTATCTTGTATGCAAGGTAACGTAGAAATTTATGTTGGACTTTTTCAAGTCTGTATATCTGATTTTGATATTGAGGTGACCAGATGATAGATCCAAAGATTAAGTTGGGAAGGATAAGGGTTTTGTATAGTTGAATAATAGTGTTTGGGTTTTTGAAAGTTCGAGAGGAATACTTTAATATACCTAGTTTTTTTAGTGAATTTGATATTGTGGATTGTATGTGATCGTCAAAGTTAAATCGATTATTGTAAATAATGCCTAGGTCTCGAATTTTGCTAACCCGAGTAAGTGTAGTGTTTAGGATTGAATAATCTTTATGTATGTAAGTGTGACCCGTGTGAAAAGACATAATATTGCATTTCTTTAGATTGAATGGCAGTAGATTTTTTATAGCCCAATTGTTAATAGAGTGAAGGTCTTTTTGAAAGAGGATACAGTCATTTAATGATTTTATTGTCCTAAATATTTTGACATCATCTGCGAATATTAGTATATAACAGTTGTGAATGCTTGAGGTTATATCATTTATATAGATGATGAACAGGAGTGGACCTAGATGGCTGCCCTGCGGCACTCCTGAAGTAGCTTTGTAAGGATCTGAGAATTCATTATTCAGGAGGACTTTATAGGTTCTATCAGATATGTATGAAATAATCCAATCTATAAGGTTTTTGTTTAGGTTAAGTTTTTTGAGTTTTTCAGTAAGAATATTGTGATTTATAGAATCAAAGGCCTTACTAAAATCCATGTAAGCAGTGTCAACCTGGTGTTTATTGTTTAGGGCATTAGCAATGTGGTCATTGAAAAAGAGCAAATTTGTTATAACAGATTTATTAGGAACAAAACCATGTTGATTTTCAACGATAGAGGGTAATAGAATATCATTTAATTTAAGTGTGACGATATTATCAAAAATTTTTGCAACAGGTGGAATTTGGGCTATGGGTCTGTAGTTTGTGATTTCAGTTTTTTGACCTTGTTTGAATATGGGTATGGTAATAGAGTTTTTCCATTTCTGTGGGAGGGTACTGGTTTCTAAGGATAGATTATATATTGAGTGTAAGAATGTTATGATATTTGGGCAGTTTTTTATGATGTTAGATGGTATACCGTCAATCCTATCATCGAAGCTAGGTTTACAATTTTTGACTGCTGTAATGACTTCATTAATATCAATTTGGAAATTATCGGCTTGAGATGAATAGTTTACAGTTGAGGGGGTCATAGTTTGGGGTTTATAGACAGATTGAAAAAATTTACTAAAAAGGTTTGCACTGGTTTTACTATTATTTGAGGTTATATTATTGTAATTCATTGTAGGTGGAATATTTTCGGGTTTATGTAGTGAGTTAAAGTAATTCCAAAAAGATTTCGGATTTTTTGTTATGTGTGATTCGACGTTTTTGTCAAATTCTTTTTTTGTTCTTTTGGAATTTCTAACACATAGTGCTCTCAAACGTTTGAATTCAATATATAATTTAAGGTCTTGAGTAATTCTCCATCTCTTGTGTGTAGTTTTCTTTAGAATTATTAAATGTTTAAGTTCATTAGTATACCATCTTGGAAAATTACTGTGATAGATTGGTATGATGGGTACATTTTGATCTATAATTCTTTCCATGATAGAATAAAAAGTGTCACATTGTTTATTGACATCATTTGAAACGTAAATGTTGGTTAGTTCAGATTGTATTAATTTGTTAATTTTTTCGTAATTAGCTGATTTAAAATTGTGTGAGTATAGTGTTTCAATTTCTGAAGTGTTGTTTTGGTGTAATTCCAATGAAAAGTAATAGGGGGGGTGGTTGGGGTCTATTTTCATTAAAGGTTCAGGTGGGCTAATAACATTAAAATCAATAGAAGAGAAAAAGAGATGAAGTGAATAACCAGTGTCTGAATTAGATGGGTAGATTTGTTTAGTGTTAAAAAGAGAGAAAGTATCT
Organism: Encarsia formosa; assembly: GCA_038277355.1. Lineage (NCBI taxonomy): Eukaryota > Metazoa > Arthropoda > Insecta > Hymenoptera > Aphelinidae > Encarsia > Encarsia formosa. Next base: position 60,782,664 of record CM076186.1, read on the forward strand.
TGTAATATTTGGGCTAGTTGAATATGAGAGTTGTTTGCATGGTTAACTATTTCAAAATTTAGTGAAGTATCATTTGTCCATTTAAGGTTAGGTAGGTTATAATCTCCAAGTACACATAGATGATGGTCAGGATAACTATTTTTTAGATCTTCAATAACAGCTGTGTGTTCTAGGTAAACTTTGTTATTTATTTGTGTCTTTTGTGATAGGTAAATAGATCCAATTAACACTTTAGTGTGTTGTAGGTTTATAGAGACAAAAATATGCTCACAAGTTGATGGAAGTAGGGTACATGAGGTAGTTTTTAAAGTGGATTTTGTGGCTATGAGGACTCCACCACCTCTAAGGTCTTGACTGGTATTAGAGTTTCTATCTTGCCTAAAAATATCATAACCAGAGAGTTGTAATAAACTATTGGGGAAGCCGTTGAAAAGCCAGGTTTCAGTAATAATAATGATGTCAGGTTTTATAGTTGCAAGGTGAAGATTACTAGCAAGTTGGTCAAATTTATTTTTTAGGCTGCGTGCATTTTGGTAATATATATTTAGTTTTTTATTTAGTTTGTGGTGTTTGGTGTTGGAATGGATGGAATTTTATTTTTTATATGCTTACTTATGATAGGGTTAGAATTTGAGTGAGAAATGACCCAAGCAAAAGTGGGATCATTGTTTATTTGGTTGAGTTTCTCACATTTTACTTTTAAGCTTTTTATTGTGTCTCTTTATTGTAAGGTCATGTTTAATTATTATGTTATTGAAAGTGTCTGAGGTAAGTAATTTAGAAGTATTCTTGAAAATAGATTTAATGGAAAGGGTATTGTTAAAAGAAAGAAGGAGGGGACGGATCTTATCAGTCTGGTACTTGCCTAGACGTCTGGTGTAGACTGGTTGTTCGATGGTGGGGTCCAACTCAGCTAGAAGTTTTTTGATTACTTTTTTGTTGTAGTCTGCTAGTTCCAAGAAAAATTCCTTCTTCTCTTCTGCATTTTTGGGTGTTATTTTGTTGAATTCTGGTAGATTATAAATGATGATGTTGTTTTGTCTCCTTTTTCTGTCCTCCTGTTCAGCTAAAATTGTTGTAATAATGTTGTTTGTGTCAGAACTTGAGTTTTGTTGGTTTTCCAGCTTTTTATTCATCTGAAAAATTTGTTGATTAATATTTTTTATATCATTAGAATTACTGGTAATTCTTTTTTCATAATTTTCCAAATTTTTGGAAAATTTATTCATTTCTTTCATCAAAATGTCTAGCAATTGATTGTTCGAGAGATCTGGTTTACTAGGTGAATTTGTTTGGTGTGATGAGAATTGAAAATTGTTTTCTTGTGTTTGATTCAAAACCGTACTGTTTTGTATTGCTGCATCAGCTTGGCCACCAGATATTGTAAAGAAGAAGCTTCGGAGAGTACCGCGCGTGCACTTCCAACTCGCATTTTGCCATAATGATCATCCTTGATATTAAGATGTTCTTCTTTTAACTTAGGAGAAAGTTTATAATAATTTTCTGTGTCAACTTCGACAATGCTTTGGATGTGTTTGATATGAAATTTGTTTGTTGGTAAACTAAATTTTTTAACTATATCAGCTGGAAGTGTGGCTACTTCGTTAGCTTGAAGTCCGCAGTTCATATTTTTCAATATGTGCGAAGGATCGCCGTAAAAATATAGTCTACGCGTTTTGTCTGCTGGGTGGACTATTGAATTTATTGCTTTTTCATATCTTCCGGTTATAATTCCGTAAATTCGCCACACAGTTTGGTTTGCTGGGCCCATATCAGATGTTACGACGTGAACTCGCAAACTCATTCTTTTTTCAGCAACAATAACTATTTCTTCTATAGCAGTAGTAGAGCAAAGCCGATCCTAACACCTTTTCCGCTAGGTGGCGTTAGAGTCGGCTCTGCAATTGTTTACAAAATTGTTTATTTAAAAAATTATTTATCCACTAGATGGCGGTACTGTCGGCTCTGAAATTGTTTACAAAATTGTTTATAAAATTGTTTATTTAACAAATTATTTATTTTGAACGGGATGACCCTTGGCCCTTTCAAAGTACTGGAGGGTCTAAAAAAATATTATGAATTTACCAATTGTTTATAAAATTGTTTATTTTAACAAATTATTTATTTTGAAAGGGATGGCCCTTGACCCTTTCGAAGGGCTGGTGAAAATTGTTTAATTAATGAAAAAAATTTAATTAATTTTACAATTGTTTATAAAATTGTTTATTTAACAAATTATTTATTTTGAAAGGGATGGCCCTTGACCCTTTCCTAGGACTGGTGAAAATTGTTTAATTAATGAAAAAAATTTAATTAATTTTACAATTGTTTATTTAACAAATTATTTATTTTGAAAGGGATGACCCTTGACCCTTTCGAAGGACTGGTGAAAATTGTTTAATTAATGAAAAAAATTTAATTAATTTTACAATTGTTCATAAAATTGTTTATTTAACAAATTATTTATTTTGAAAGGGATGACCCTTGACCCTTTCGAAGGACTGGTGAAAATTGTTTAATTAATGAAAAAAATTTTATTAATTTAACAATTTTTTATTTAACAAATTATTTATTTTGAAAGGGATAGCCGTTGACCCTTTCAAAGGCCTGGTAGATTTTCTACCTGATATTGAATGAAAAAAATTGTTTATTCAAAAATATTATTAATTAAACAGAGGAGAGACTGCAAAGTCTTATGCAGGTGAAGATATGAATTTCTACGATGCGCGTAAATAAATCTTGACTGTTTAATTGTTGGATTTTTAAATTTTTCAATTGCTTAAGTTTGTTTTTAAAATTAATATTTATGAAAAATAATTTTGTTTTTTCATAGAAATTAAATTGATATGTGATTATTTTTTTAACATGAATATTAATTATAATCACACTGAATTAAATTTTTCGTATTCTTAAAGAACGATTTTATTTTTTCTTCGTATGATAAATTTAGCATCGACTTTAAGAATTATCAAAAAACAAAACATCCTATCGCAAAACGAAAGAATTTCTTCACGTGATTTTCAGAGGAAGTTTTGAGTTAGATATCAGGATATAATAATACCCGTACCATGGAAGCTGCGTGCGTGAGCGTGAGTGTGCTAGTGCGAGCGCGCCACAATTCAAGTGCAGTTTTAAGATCGCGCTTACACCATACGCATGCACGAGTTTTTATTTTTCGGGTGGTTCGATAAATTGATCGAAAAATTAGCATAATTGCAGTCCTCATGTACCATGGAAGCTGATGCGTGAGCGCGAGTGCAAGAGTGTCTAAACTCAAGTGCGAGTGCGCCACAATTCAAGTGCAGTTTCAAGATCGCGCACCCACTATACGTATGTATGAGTTTTTTTTTTTTTTCGGTGACTATAAATTGGATGAAAAAAATTAGCATGATTGCAGTCCTCCTCAAGATCTCACGGGTGGATTGGTAATAGCTGGATCTTCAATCAGTGTTTAACAAGTGTTATAAATTTTTATGTCCAATGTAACAAGTGAGTAATTTATAATTTTCTAAAATTCAATAAAATTAACCTTTTAATTGTTTCAATTGATGTGATCTCAATAATTAATTTATGAACAAATAATTGCTAAAAAAATAAAAATATTTTTAACATAATAATATTTAAAAAATTCAACAGGTAATTATTTAATATAAAAAAAAAAATGTTTAAATATTTATTGATATTGACATGATAAATAAATAAATTTTTCTTTTTACATGTACAGTAGAAGTGGTTGATACTGCTCAGCCAGAGCCGAAAGGACCAACTAAAACACCAGCTACTGAGACTCTTCAAAAAAAAGAAGTACCGATGGACTTATCGGTTAAGCAAGCAGCAACAGTCTCGCCAAAACGAGCTAAAAAAACAACAGCGCCAACATCTGTAAAAACAGCTGGAGGAACACCAGCAGTATCAGAAAAAGCAACAACAGCAGCAGCATCAACAGCGCCAACATCAGTAAAAACAGCTGGAGGAACACCGGCAGTATCAGAAAAAGCAACAACAGCAGCAGCAGCATCAGCAGTATCAATGGAAAAAACAACAGCCCCAGCAGCAGTAACAATAAAAACAGCGCCAGCACCAGCAGCTACAACAACAGCAAAAAATTATGGAAATTTTCCAGCAGCAGCAGCAGTCAGTACAGCAGCTACGGTGACACTGGTCCCAAACCCCAGTGTTTCGCTGGTGAAAATATCAGCACCCACAACAAATGCACCAATTTCACCAATTGGTGAATATTTCAGAAACTTTAGACCATCAGAGGTAAGGTTATTTATTAACTTTTTAGATTATTCAAAAAAATAATAATAAATTCTTTCTTTTTTACAGAGTTCAAACACTTTACGCATCAAGTCTGATGTGCGGTTTGTTCCTCGCTCCAAGCAGAGTCCCATCCTCACTGAGACTCAGCATGAAGTTTTAAATAATGTAAGTTTTTTTATTTAAAAATTTTCAATTTTTTATTAATTTTTTTTTTACTTAAACAAAATTGAATTTCAGCTACTTAAATGTGAGCAACAAATAAAACAACAACAACGAATACAGCAACAACAAAAAATACAGCAGCAACAACATCAGCAGCAACAAATACAGCAACAATATCAGCAGCAAAAAATACAGCAACAACAACATCAGCAGCAACATCAGCCAAAACAACAACAACAACAACAACAACAAATCCAACAATCTACACAAAATGTAAGCGATTTTGTAAGAATTTCACAGTACTTATTATTATTATTTATGATTTTATTTATGATTTTTAAAACAATTTTTTTCAAATTTTTTTATAGCATGATGCTGCATTTAATCAAGATTTTGATATAACTGAAGGAATGGAAAAATTAATGAGTGGAGCAGAAGAGCCTCCAAAACCTAAGAAGGAAAGAAAAAGCAAGACAAAACGAAATGAGGGGGACGAGGAAAAAAAAAAAAAGAAGAGACAGAAAAAAGAAAGAAAAGATAAAAATAAAGTGTAAGCTCTTTTACATGTAAAAAAAAAAAAAAAATCTAAATATTTTCATTATTTTTGCTTAAATTAAATTCTAATTATGCTTGTAAACTTAAAAAAATAAAATAAAAGATAGAAATTAATTTTTTACATGTAAAATTTTTTTATATAAAATTATTAATTAATATAAATTATTTTGTAAAATTTTTTTAAAAAATACAAAAGAAAAAATCAAAGAGAAAAATGTGTGTAACTTTTATTTATCCTTATTATTAACAAAAAAAAATTTTTTATTCATAGAACTGAAATGGAGTTTATTTATCCATATTATACGAATGAAGAAAAATTTAATTTCTTATTGGATAGACATAAACCAGTACAGGTAAACTAAAATAAAAAAAAAAAAAAAAAAAAATCAAATCTATTTATTTTAACGCAATAATTGAGAAAAAAAAAAATCAAATCTATTTATTTTAACGCAATAATTGAGAAAAAAAACTTATTATATGCAGGAACATCTTGACGAGCTCATAATCGACATTAAATCAATGAAAAATCCAGAAAGCAGGGCAAGAGGAATTTTATATAGTTTATATATGTTAAAAAAATGGAGCGAGTTGAAAAATGTAAACTACTTTTTTCCAAACATTTTAAAAAGAAAAAGAAAGAAATTAACACTTAATTAAATATTAATTTAAAATTTCAGGATGTAATTTTGAAAAATGCATTTGATATTATGTATAATAAAAGAAAATGCATCAAAATACCGTCAATCTCATACTCTCCTGCTGAATGGGGAAAGGTTCGTGTTTTATGGAATTATCATAAGAAAATCAGAATACTTTTTTTTTAAAATATCAAAGAATTGGGGAAAAAAAAAATCAATTCAAGCATGTTATACTCGAAGATATATTCTGCAAATATAATTAAAGTAAAGTAAAAAAAATGAAACATTTTGTAAAATAATCTGACTTTTTTTTTTATTCAAAAATACTATTAAAACATGATTTTTACAATTTTAACTGTATAATGTATATATATAATGTATAAGCAACAGACATGATTATTTTAAACAACTTATGAAGAGTAATATGAAAATGATGGAGCAGAGAAAAGAAAGGAGTGATTGCAGCCACAGTCACCCTCATCAACATCATCATTAATTTTTCGCGTTTCTATATTATTGTCAATCCATATTTTTAACATGCTGACATTTTTAACTGCACAAGTAAAATTATGAAAATCATCTTTGTGGTTACTGCAAAAAACATCCTCGGGAATGGTAAGTTTTTTCAAAGATGGGCATCCTAGATTTTCCAAATCCACGATTATTCTAAAACAAAAAAAAAATTTTTTAACTAATAATAGCAATTATTATTATGAATAAAAAAAAAAAATCATGAGATACTTATGATTTTGGTAAAATTTTCTGAAGAAATAGTTTCTTCTCTAATCTTTTGATAAAAACTTTTTTTGCACCATCCAAATATTTGCGTAAAACAACGGTCATTTGTTCATATGGAATTTCTCCATGATTCCATCTGATACCGTGAAAACATCTTTCCAACCATCGCGCACTACATTGCTCATCATTGTATAATTCACTCCAGAGCATTGGTGCTTTAAAAGTAAAAACTAATGGTATTACAGAGTCCTGAACCTCAAAAATAGCCAATTCTTTTAAGATAAAGTCATTTTTCGATTTTTGAAATCCTTGGAAGTCAACAACAAATTGCTGCATGGTTGAAGTTTACAGTTCAACAATAATATTAGAACTAACTTTCTAATTCACACTGCAACTTTTTTTATACCATTCATAGTTTTAATAACTTAAATCAAATCAAGCTAAGCAGTGACATCTACAAGCTGATGAAAAACTAAACTCTACTTCATTCATACACAACCATTACATAAATATGACGTGAAGAGACCATTCGACTCAGTTCTATGCTTCACACTGTAAAATCATCATCGTAAAGCATTGGCCTTCTGTCAAGAATCTGGCGATTAACCCTACTAAATTTCTGCCCAATTTCGCTAAATCTGCGCACTGTCTGGCAATATTCTGGCGGAAATTTCTCGCAGGGCAAAGATCAATTTAAGTCAAACCCTCTATAATTATCTTCAGACGTCTCAATATTTTAGACACTACTTTTACAACTCTCAGGTTCAATATCTACTTCCATGAGATCTTGAAAACAAGAATTTTGATTTAGTTCTGTGTCAGCTGATTCTGAGATAAGATAGCTTCGTACAAGAAATTCTGAGCAATTACTTTGACTTTCTTTAGCCATAAGAGCCATGTTATCTGCTATTGAGGAATTTTTGTTTCCAATAGAAAAAGCAGGATTTTCAACTTTTTACATCATCTGGGCTTTAGAATCTTTCTTGGGATTAACTAGTGAGTTCTTCAAGTTTAAAGTATCATCATTTGATTATACTTGTGTGTCAAATATAGTGGGAACAGCATTGGGTTTTAATCTGCGCTTATTTGGACCTAATTCGCACCACATGCTTTTCTCGAAGTGGGCCTGAAAAAATAAAAAATGTCTTTTATTTTAAGATTCTCTTTTTTTAAGATGGAACAAAAAATAATTTCTTAAAAATTATAAAAATTTTTTGGTATTAGTAATATTTACAAAAATTTTCAGTAACACTAATTACAGTAAATTGTATAATATTTACATGGGGTCATTCACAAAGTACGTCACCAATTTTTTAGACACTTCTGACGTCCCCCCCCCTGTAACAGATAGTCACATCTTCGCAAACCCCTCCCCCTAAGAGTACGTCACCATTTTATCATTAACCCCCCCTTTTTCTGGGAAATGAACAATTATAAGTTTTCATAAGTGTTTAAAAAATTAACAGTAATAATAAATGAAAACAAAAACTTTTAGATGGTATGTTTAGTTTTAGTCATAATTATAACGTTACTTATTTTATTATTACTTTCATTTTTATTTTAATACTTGGTGCATTAGAGATAAATCAATAGTTAATTAAGGATGTTTGGTACTTACAAAAAAATGCAACCGTTTTGTCAATTTTAATCGAATCTTCTATTAATTTATATCAAAATAATCGTTGGAGTTGTTCCCTATTTTTGTCCATCTTAGTTTTTAGAAAAATCGAATTATTTGTTTAAACAATTGAAGAGGTGGTCTAAAAAAATCAAGCATTTTTTTTTCTTAATCACTTATAACTCTCTCAAAAATGCAGAGATCGCTGAAAAAACTGTGAGGTAGTTTTGGTGACACTTCAAAGAAAATTTTAATATTTTTAAAATATTGAATTTGAAATTTTTTTTATTTAATAAATTTTTTCATAAGATTACGGGTTTAATTATTTAAACAACAATTTCAATTTTTGAAAAACCAAATTGGAGAAAAATAGGAGAAAAATCCAACGTTTATTTTGATATAAATTATTAGAAGATTCAACTGAAATTGACAAAATGGATGCATTTTTTTGTAAGTACCAAACATCCTTAAAGTAAATTAAAACTACTCTTTAGCAGGGGCGCAACAACTCCTTCCAGCTAGGGGGTGTCCTGAGGTCCAACCCTCCCCCCTCTCCCCCAATGAAACTGACGTTTAAAAAACAAAAAAATGTGAGTTTAATAAATAGACTGGTTAATCATCCCCCAAGCTCTAAACTCCCAAATACCCTGGGCGCTCGAGGTCAACGGAAAAACTGATCAGCTATCCCCTAAGCTCTCAACCCCTGAAACCCTGGGCGTCGAGTTCAATAAATAATCTGATCAGCTATCCCCCAAGCTCTAAACCCCCCAATTACCCTGGGCGTCCGAGTTCAACAAAAAAACTGGTCGGCTATGCTTCAAGCCCTAAACCACCAAGACCCTGGGCGCCTGAGTTCAACAAAAAAACTGGAAGGCTATCCCCCAAGCTCTAAACCACCAAGACCCTGGGCGCCAGAGGTCAACGAAAAAATTGGTCGGCTACCCCCCAAGCTCTAAACCCCCAAAAGCCCTGGGCGCCCGAGGTTAACGAAAAAACTGATCAGCTATCCTCCAAGCTTTAAACCTCCCAAAACTCTGGGCGCCCGAGTTCAACAAAAAAACTGGTGGGCTATCCCCCAAGCATTAAACCCCCCAATTACCCTGGGCGTCCGAGTTCAACAAAAAAACTGGTCGGCTATGCTTCAAGCCCTAAACCACCAAGACCCTGGGCGCCCGAGTTCAACAAAAAAACTGGAAGGCTATCCCCCAAGCTCTAAACCACCAAGACCCTGGGCGCCAGAGGTCAACGAAAAAATTGGTCGGCTACCCCCCAAGCTCTAAACCCCCAAAAGCCCTGGGCGCCCGAGGTTAACGAAAAAACTGATCAGCTATCCTCCAAGCTTTAAACCTCCCAAAACTCTGGGCGTCCGAGTTCAACAAAAAAACTGGTCGGCTATCCCCCAAGCTCTAAACCCCCAAAAGCCCTGGGCGCCCGAGGTCAACGAAAAAACTGATCAGCTATCCCCCAAGCTTTAAACCTCTCAAAACTCAGGGCGCCCGAGTTCAACAAAAAAACTAGTCAGCTATTCCCCAAGGGGGAAGTCGGGCGTCCATGATATTTAGGGTTTTAGAGCTTGGAGGATAGCCCACCAGTCTTTTTGTTGAACTCGGACGCCCAGAGTATCTGGGGGTTCAAAGCTTGGGGATAGCTGACCAGTTTTTTCGTTGACCTCGAGCGCCCAGGGTATTTAGGGGTTTAGAGCTTGGGGAATAGTCGACCAGTTTTTTGGTTGACCTCTGGCGCCCAGGATATTTAGGGGTTTAGAGCTAGGGGAATAGCGGACCAGTTTTTTTGTTGAACTTTGGGGCCCAGAGTCTTGGACACCCCTAAGTAATTGTAAAGGGTGTGCTCTATTAGCTTAGGGGGTGTCAGGACACCTCCACCCCCCCCCCCTCCCCGTTGTTGCGCGCCTGCTTTTTAGTAATACTTAAAAATTTTGACGGTAACATACAAAACCAATTTTTATCTTTCTTTTACATCTTGCCAAGGATTTTCCATACAATTTTCAATAGATTCTATCACAGGAATATTATTTGATGGATCAGTTTTATCTATATTTGAAGGATCATACTCAACATCGGATTCTTCGATCTATTCAGTATCTTCTGCTCCTGTTTCTTGATCTTTTTTTATAATCATTAATTTGCTTGCTCGTTGAGCTGCAATTTTAACGCGTTGAATGTTGGTAGCACGAGCCGATGTTTTTTTATGCGTTTCTTGAATATGCTTTTTAAAAGACGTGCAATTCATTTTGGTGCGATTAAATCTTGAGAAAGAAAAAGAAAAGAAAAAAATTGTATGCATGTGCAATTTTATTTAGTTTTAAATTTTTATCAACGAGATTCATTCGACCGATCCCTCCCTATAAGATCCCTAGTGCAGACTTGAGAACTGTACTATTTATAGAAAAAGACAAGTCTTCCCTTAATAACGCCTCAGAATTAAATATTGCTTTCCAATTCTGTAAAGCATTTTCTTTGTTGCAAAACCATCCCACTGGTAGCATTGTTCACAGAGACATAAAACCTGAAAATATTTTGCTCAGTAAAAACAATATTATCAAAATCTGTGACTTTGGACTTTTATAATGAGAGCATCTTCAGTGAAATTATTATTAGAAATACAAAGTATTTACGCTGACCCCTTCGGGGTCAAAACTTCCTGGATAAACCATCTCCAAGGCGTAATTATCACTAGGTGCTCCAGGTGTCCGTCCTGACCCCTCTGGAGTCTAAACTTCCTGGGGAAATCATCTCCAAGTTGTCATTATCACAAGGTATACCAGGTGCCCATCCTGATCCCTCCGGCGTCTAAACTTCCTGGGGAAATCATCTCCAAGGCAAAATTATCACTAGGTGCACCAGGTATTGACCCTGACCCCTCCGGAGTCAAAACCTCCTAGGGAAATCATCTCCAGGTAGTGATAATTGTCTTATGCACCCGGTGTCTGCCTTGACCCCTCCCATTAACTGCAACCACGCAGCTGACTTACAACAGAAAACGAAAATTTCAAGTAATGTTGTGTCGAATCAGGACCAAACTAGTGCCCTGCCCGTGCTCCGTTACACGCCAGACAAGGCCCTCGCAAGGTTGCCGAACGAGGGTCACATTCGCTCCTAAAGATCTTTCTGTTCGGGTAAAAATAAATTTTTTTTATTAATTTGAACTACACCATCGTGTAGAGCATACCCGAAAATAGTAGATATGGTATTTTGTTTCACTAGTGAGGCACTGTGGTACTTTGCCGGAGCGAGCCGCATAATAGTTTGTAGGTCGAGGCGTAGGGGTCGTGCGCGACGCGCACGGAACCCCGCAGCCGAGACCCACAGACTATTATTCGGCGAGCCTGGCAATGATTCACTGAGCCGAAAGAGTGAGACACAATATTTTATTTCACGATTGACGTGCAATCTACACTTTCGCCCTCTGTACAAAATCAGCTTCGATTTAATCATAATGATTTATAAAATCCACTTTACTTTTTACTATAAATTTCAGGCTTGTAAGTGCGAATATTAAAGACGCTCAAATGAAACTGATCGGTCTAAGTTCAGTTTTTTTAATTGTTCAGGTAGCAGAAAGACGCATTACGTGAATTTTCGAATTTTTAAAACAAAATGCCATTAGTAAAAGATGAGTTCAACCGACGATGTAGGTAGTAGACAACCGCACTGCAGGACCCATTATAAGACATTGTGAGTAGCGTCGAGAGGTATACCTATAGATACCGATAGTTCAGGTATAAGCGTCTAAGTTTATTGGGGGTGGCCGCTGTAACTGCACTGATGGTTGCGTCTTCAAAATGTGAAACGAGCGAGCAATCTGCACTTTGCTCGACTGTTTTGAAAACAGACGAGCAAAGTGCGGATTGCTCATGCGTTTTAACAGTCTGGCAAAGCAGTACTTTATTTGACTGAAAACGGACGGGCAAAGTGAGGATTGCACGTCGGAGTGAAATAAAGGGTATTTTCTTACAGATTTAAAAAATTTTTTTGTATGATTCTACAGTTGGAAATTGACCAAAAAAAAATTGTCATTTCAGGCTTTTAAGGGTTAAACTGATTTCTATTGTCGATTCGTGGTTTGGGCATTCCTTTGAGCTTCCCCAATCCAAAGTCGCAGATTTTGATCATATTGTTTTTACTGAGCAAAAAACTCTTTAATAAAAATTTACTTTACTAAAAATTTTTTTCATACCTCCGGGACGAAAACACCAAATTCCCTCCCCGACTCGGAGCGGGACTTTGGGTTTTCCTCCCGTCGTTATGAAAAAAACATTACACACGACACTGGAAAAGTATTAGCAAATCCCTAGCAAACCCTGAACACCCTCGCCTTCGGCTCGGGCGTCAATTTGGGTTTGCTAGGGCTTGCTAATACTTTCCAGCGCCCGGTGTGTAATATACTATTTACTTGAACAAATCTTAACTTCTTGTACAATTTTAATTCCACGTTTTTAATATATGTATTTTTATTCTAATGACATTAAACAATGGTATTTGGTAAGCGAAAGCTATTTTAAACACTTATTTGGTAGTATATATAGAATAATGTTTTATGATTTTAAAATTGTTTTTAAAATGTTTCAGTCGTGATCGAGCACTCTACCGAGTAGGACGTGTTTGTAAACACTGTCTCGTCTGCTTGTGCCTTTGTTTTTATACTCAGCACAATTCGTATGGGTGTTTAATGGTGATAAGAGTGATCACATAAGCGCTAATAACGCAGCTGATTAGTGCAGTGATGCATACCGCCACAATAGAGCCTGCACTCCTTAAAAATGCAGAAATGAGTGAAGTTATTCAGGTCCCTCAACCGTTCAATCTACTGGTTTAGATAATGCAACTCATCTTTCCCTGACTCCTTGTACCACCACGTTGTCGTACTCCAAAGTCATGCAATTGGATAAGTATCCTTCAAGAAAAAAAGCTGTGGTTATGGACGCACTGGAAAAAACGTCTATTCGTGAATATGCTATTGCGATTGGAAGTATAATTGGTCCCGATAATTTATCATCTATTTTGAGGATTTACAACAACAGAGTGTGCGTGTGTGTCAACAGTATAGAAATCGCTGAGCATTTAGTCAACGTAACGAAACAAGTGTTTCTGAACAACATTTCCGTAAGCATCAAATCCTTGGTGAAAAATCGACCTACAGCAAAAAGGTTTATTATTTCCAACGTCTGTCCATGGATTACGAATGAAATTATCATCGAGGCAATTAAAAATTGTGGAGTGAGAATTTTTGGTAAAGTCACTGCCATCAAAACTGGAATCACAGATGAAGGGTACGATCATTTAATTAGCCATCGTCGACAAATTTACATAGATGAAGAAGATGTAGATAAGATGCCCGAAGAGTTGAAATTCACAACTGAGAATGTTAATTATAATTTTTACTTGTCATCTGAGAAAATCAAGTACCGTAATTGTGGTGTCGAAGGCCACATGAGGAAAGATTGCCATAATTTAATGATTAATAACGTTGATTTGGAAAATACGGGCGAGGCAGAGAAGCAGTTGAATCATCAATTAGAGCAACCTACACAAAATTCGGAATCTGCAGTCGACCAGAAAAGCTCACGAAAAAACAAAAGAGTGGAAGATTCTTCGGATTCATCTAGAAGTGAGTCTCATCCTAGGAAAAGCTCGAGAACTGATGCAGAGGAAAAAAATTCCCCAGCGAATTGATCACAGACCTAATCCTCCAAAAACAAACCTCGTACCAGTAAATTTGATAGTGAACTCGAAAAATTATTCGGTCATAGCCTTTATTCAGGAACCCTGGATAAGGGCGGGTAAAATCACAGGCCTAAACGGTTGCAGCAACCGTTTCAGTTGGAACGGAGACTCAGCCAGGCTGGCCCTGATAATTAAAGGGCTTGCTGCTGAAGCCTGGGGATCCTTCTGTGACAGAGACATTGCGACAGCGACCGTGAAATACAAGGATGAGAAAGGCACTGAAAGGCAACTCGTAGTTGCCTCGGCCTATTTTCCATACGATGAGGAGGATCCACCCCCACAATGGGTTAGGGATCTTGTCAGGACCTGCGAACTGAAAGGCTTGGACCTCTTACTTGCGTGCGACGCCAATTCACATCACACGGTGTGGGGCAGCTCGGATTGCAATAACAGAGGGGACGCACTTTTGAGCTTCCTGGCGGGTACCAATTTGGAGATCCTGAATAAAGATAGCAAGCCCACCTTTCGGGATGTAAGGCGTGAGGAGGTCATCGATATCACTCTGGCCACGATCGATCTGGCGGCGTCCGTGGAGGACTGGCGAGTCTCGGACGAGCCCTCCATGTCAGACCACGAACACATCACCTTTTCGTTGGTGGGCAGAACTACCGATAGGCCTTACTGGAGAAATCCCAGAAACACAAACTGGGAAGGTTACAGGGCCGATCTTGCCAGGAGAATTTCCAATTTTCCTGGGAGATACGGCACCCCGGTGGAGATCGAACACTGCGCAGAGTCCCTGCAGGAGACTCTGGTGACGGCTTTCGAGAACAACTGCCGGGTCAGCAAGAGAGGTAAGAGTCAGGGATGTCCGTGGTGGACACCCGAACTTACAGCCTTGAGGAAGGAAGTAAGGAGACTCTACAACAGGTCGTACAAGACTAAAGAAAGGGAGGACGAAGACGCCTATCGACAGGCACAACGACTATACAAGAAGGAGCTGGAGAGGGCGCCCACTCTGGGCTGGCAGAACTACTGCACAGAGCAAAAAGATGTCGCAGCGACATCCAGGCTCAGTCGCATTCTGCGCAGTGGCCCAAACCAGACGCCAGGTGTAATGAGGCTGAACTCGGGGCAATGGGCCGAAAATGGTGCGGACTGCCTCAACGCACTACTGGAGACCCACTTCCCCGACTTCAGGGAAGGCGAAGTACACCAAGGCACGCCAGAAGCGACAGCCGGCAGACAGGACTGGGAACTGGCCAGGACCATAACGACACCGGAGAGAGTCAGATGGGCAATCGGCACCTTTGACCCGTTCAAAGCTGCCGGACCGGACGGTATCTTCCCGGCCCTCATACAAAAAGGGCTGGAGGTACTGTTAAGCTCTCTGGTCAAACTCTTTGGGGCGTGCTTGGCCCTGGGATATGTCCCGACCTGCTGGAGGACGGCGAAAGTGGTATTTATAGCGAAGCCAGGCAGAGTGGTAACCAGCGCGAAGGACCACAGACCTATATGTCTGTCGTCCTTCGTACTGAAAGCACTTGAAAGGCTCGTGGATAGGTATCTCAAGGAGACGTCTTTGGTCGACAGACCGCTGCACTGCAGACAGCATGCCTACCAGGCAGGGAAGTCTGTAGATACAGCTCTTATAGAGGCGGAATCCTGGATCAGAAACGGGATGAAGAATAAAGGTTATGTACTAGCAGCCCTGCTTGACATAGAAGGCGCATTCAATCACACCCGGGTGGATAGCATCCGCAAGGGTGCAGAGAATCATGCCATTCCACCCACCCTGGTGAGATGGATGTGCCACATGTTAAGCACCAGGAGCCTGCTAGCCACATGGGGCGACCGTATCCGCAAGGGTAGGATCGGTAAGGGATGCCCACAGGGGGGAGTTTTGTCTCCCACTATGTGGTGCCTGGTAGTCGATACCCTACTGAGATTGTTGGATGAAGCCGGCATTTTTGCCTTGGCATATGCTGACGACGTCTTCATTCTCGTTAGGGCCGACGATCTGGATGTGGCGGTGGGCCTAATGCAACTAGCACTGAGAATCGTCGAGAAATGGTGTAAGGGGGTCCACTTGACGGTGAACCCGAGCAAAGTTGGAGTCACGTGCTTTACAACCAGATACAAGGTGGGCCCTGTCAAGGGTCTACATCTCATGGGAAGGGCACTAGACCTGACCAGTGAGATTAAGTATCTGGGAGTCACATTCGACTCCAAACTCAGTTGGAAAAGGCATCTCGATATCACCTCCGCAAAGGTGATTCAGTCCTTCTGGGCATGCAGAAAGGCTTTTGGCAGGACATGGGGACTGGAGCCCGAAAAGATACACTGGCTATACACAGCGGTGTTGAAACCCAAGCTACTACACGGGGCAGTCATATGGGCTCCCCGGGTGGCGACGGTAAAGGGCGCCAAGTCAATTTTGGGTCGCGTACAGACCCTCGTCTTGAGAGGCCTTACGGGATGCATGAGCACCACACCACTGGTTGCGATGGAACGTCTGACGGGAACCCTTCCGCTCGAGCTCGTGGTTAGAAGTGCGGCCTTCAAGGCCGTGTGTCGCTACGATGGCAAAGCGAAGGTTGACCACCTAGCAGACCGGCAGATAACCAGAGAACTAAATCTGGAGAAGCTGCCCAAGCTCGATCATACGGCGAGGAACATCAGTTTCAACAAGCCGTTTAGAGTCGAAACGGGCAGCCGGGCCGACTGGCAAGGAGGACGGCACAAGTATACAGGTCAGGGAGTTGTCTGGTTCACAGATGGCTCGAAAAGAAAGGAAGGCGTGGGCGCCGGAGCCTGGAGACAGGGCTGTTCCAGGGAGATAACGCTACACCTTGACGACTTTGCCACAGTCTTTCAGGCTGAGCTAAGGGCGATCACGGAGTGTGCACGGGCCACGCTGAGAGAGGTTAACAGGAGATGCCCAGTCACGATTTGCTCCGACAGCAAAGCGGCGCTTTTGGCGCTCAAGGGCTGGGCCACAAGCTCGAGGGAAGTGGCTCTCTGCAAAGAGGCACTGACTAACATGGCGTTGAACCACTGTGTCACCCTATTATGGGTGCCAGGACACTCGATGATCCTGGGCAACGAAAAGGCAGACAGGCGGGCGAACCGGGGCGCCTTGGGCATCAGGGCGGACCAATGCAACGTTGGAATGCCCGATTGCTCAATGCAAGAAGCCATGGAACGCTGGATGACAGGTGTAGCTGACCGAAGATGGAATGATCATCAGGGGCTGAGGCAGGCAAAGAGCCTCATCGGTGACAAGCCGCCTGAAACATGGCTGCGAGACCTGAGAAGGACTGGCAGAACAAAACTCAGGATGATCATCGGCTGGCTTACGGGCCACTGGATGGTGAGACATCACCTATCAAGGATAGGACTCAGCGATGTCTCAAACTGCAGGTGGTGCGGAGAATCGGCCGAAACGACGGGACATCTTCTCTGTGAATGTGCCGATTGGGCCACACTCCGGACCAGAAGGCTTGGCGGACCCATTATAGATCCATTGGATCTAAGGGAGGCAAGGGTTTCGGCAATCACGACGGCAATAGGCCACATCGAAGTGGCCTTGAACAGGGATTGAGTAAGGCAGGGAAATCAGCACAATGGGTGTATACCTGAGTGCTGGGGTCGCATGTTCCCGGGTAGGGACCGCGTACCCCTCCCACAAATGCGTGATGGCAAGGTGTTGGGAGGGAAGCTTAAAGACAGGGTTTCGAATTTTTGTGACAGGTTATCGTCCCTTATAGAAGATGAAGATTCAGAAAATGAAAATGAGATGAATGTTGACTCCCAAGAGGACGCTTTAAACTCAAATCCAGCTGAATAAATAAAGTTAATGAACTGTTATGGACCAAATGTTACAGTGATGAAAATGATTTCTGACTATGTTAAAAAGTAAAATAATGTGACCCTCAACTAAGGGTCTTATTTATATATTTATAAATTTATTATCACGTTACTATCCGGACAATCAGGATAGTGTTTGGTCCCATTTTTTTTCCGAGACCAAAATTTCATCATACTCTCTATTCGCTCACAATGAATAAAACACATGTTTATTACAATAATTTTTCAAAAAAACAATTTTTAAACATGATAACAATAAAATAGATTTAAAAAATTATTATTATCAATAACTATTTTCATCACACCCTGAAAGTATTACACTGAAATACACAAAATTTCATCTCCATTTACTGCATGTACTTCAAAGAACAAATAATAAAAAATTGAGCTTTTTGCTGTAATATGAAAGATTCTGGAGTTGTTAAAAACAATATTTCACTCTAATCTTTCAAAATTAATTCAAAAAGTCATATATGACTTTATTCTGTGTTTTTTCAAAAATTAAATCGTACGTGTAACGACCGTTACGATTGAGGCGTAACGACCTTTACGCAAACAATCATTTTTCTAAAAGTGAAAAAATAAAAAATGATGAAACTAATACCTCTGGGTGATAGTTTATACACTTGGTTTTGACATTAATTTTTTTCAGGTTTTTATCTGTTGAATATTCGCAGAGTTTTGACATGTTTTGAGGCAAGTCAAATTCTATGTCCAAACCATGTAACGACCGTTACAGACTTTAACATGCAATAACTTCAGTTTAAAAAAAGTTGCATGAATCGGCTGGTACTAAAATTTTATAAAAAAGAGTAGCTCTTGCTTTTACTTATTCATAATTTTTTTTTTAATTTTTTTAAAGGACATTAAATTAAAAAAAAAAATATGTACGAATGTAATGACCGTAACATATGAAATTGCCCTTAAGTAAACTTCACATAAGTCAAATTTCAAAACGTAAGCTCGGATTTGTAATCAGGAACCTCAAAAACCTCCGACTACAAAATTTCAAACAGAACCGATGATCAAAATAACTTTTTTATATTTGACCTAAAACAAGTACAATGCAGCCCTAGTATCGTGCTTACTTAATGTTAAATTGAAAAATAGATATTAAATTTGTAATCCACGGCATTGAAAACATTTAAATACCAAATTTCAAACCAATCGAATACATGAAAGTCCCTTTTTTTTTTTTTTTTTTTTTTTTTTTTTTAATAAGAAAGACGACTTTACGATGACGACGAAGGAAAACAAAAAAAAAGAGCAAAACTCAATAATATTTTAATCCTATAAATATTAAAATTTTTTTTTAAACTTCTGTAGTAAGTGTTATTATTTTCTTATTTTTCAGATCCAGCAAAAAAAAGTCCGTACGATGGACCTAACTTGCGTAATTTTTTAATAAAAAAGAATTCAAATAGTAGTTTAAACTTGGATAACATACCTTACGTACAAGAATTTAATGGGAATAATCAAAAAGGTAAGCTGTTAAATCTTTAATCGTTAAATATCGATAGTAGAACGAATAAGTATTTATTTTTTCTTCTTTAAATTTTTAAATGGGTTTACGCACCGTCAGGTGTCCGAAGACTATTGCTGTGAAAGGCTCAGGAATTATACTACCCACTGAACACTCATCTTCTTCACCTCGCCCAGCCTGGATCTGCTTCTTTAGTATTGCTTCTCGACTGGATGACGTTTCCAGCCCATTCTTGCGAAGGCGTCCGTATGCATCCTTTCCTTGCTCTCCTTTTCTTAAATCCCATCTTTTTGCATAGATGGCATTTTGGTAGTTGCCCGCACCCTTGCTTCTTGTGTCTACACTAGCAACAACGTAGACAGAACAATTAATTCTGTTGCAGACGTTACATTTTGTAGCTTTATAAAGCTTTCAAATTAATAACAATAAAAAAGTACTAAAAAGTAGTTTCTAGCAAAATGTAATTTAATGAATACAATATATGAAAACTCGCCTTCTCGCAGGCCGCTTCGCGGCCTCTCGAAGGCATCAGTGGTGTCCGTTGTTTTCTAATAGTGCAGATAACAAAATTTTCAGATATAAAAACCCTTAACTTCGTTTTAATATTTTTCGTGCTTTTTACTTATTTAATTTTTTTAATTATCAATACAAAGTCATCATCTTAACTAATTTGAAATTTCGTTGGGCAATACAACGTTGAGTATGAATATACTTACATGAATTATCAATACAAAGTCATCATCTTAACTAATTTTTTTATTATTTAATATCAACCGACATAGGTCTTTTAATAGGTTCTTGATGGAAAAAAAATTATTTTGAAGATAAAAAAATTTTTAGTTGATTAAAAATCCGTACATAGAAAAATTTTATAAAGTGATCCATTAAAAAATAATAAATTATTTTTCAAATAAGATTAAAAAAAATACATAATGGAAAAAGAGTAAATAAAAAAACTTTTTTAGGTTTTTATTCTTTTTCTTCAATTTTACAGGTTGTAACTTAACGAAATGAAGTTAAGTAGACTATTTAAACGAGCAAAATGAAACAATTTTTTTAATAGTAACTAATGAATTGTAATTTTTTTTCGTTGACATAAAGCATTTAGTATTATTAATTTTAATTAAGTTATTTTCTTATTACTAGCATCCCCCGTCTTGGCTTCGCCTCCGACTTTGTATTATACTTATTAACATTTGATAGTTTGGTTTGCCAGAATCAATTTATTAAAATTTCAAGCATCCTCCGTCTTGGTTTCACCTCCGACTTTGTCGTACAAATAATAACACTTAATAGTTTGTTTGGTCAGAATCAATTTATTAAAATTTAATTACAGTATAATTTTTATTCTAAAAAAGTAACATCAAAACAAAATTACAAAAACTCAGAGTACACTACATTTTTAATTTTCACGTCACATTGAACCAGTATAAATTGATTAAGTGGATTTCTTGTTCTAGACAATCCGACGTATAATTGCCCATGAGTGAAACATTGAGTTCGCAAATCCACACTAACGTATTTGAGTGTTTGACCTTGTGATTTTGTGATGGTTGTCGCGAAGCATATTTTTACTGGAAACTGCAGTCGTTTGAATTAAAATGGTAAATCTGTTGGAATCATAGGAATTCTTGGTATAAATGCTACCTCACCTGCTCCCGGGCCAGTAAGAATAATCGCTTCTATGACATTGTGTCGCAAAACTTTTATCTGCAATCTAGTGCCATTACATAATTGTGGTGGGTTTAAATTGCGTAACAACATCATGGGAACACCAACTTTAAGTTTTAGATTGTAAGGTGGAAATCCGGATGGACTTAACGAATTTAAGAATTCCGTTGGAAAGTTTACTGCTTCGTTTTGTTCCAAAATAGTATCAATAGCTTTATATTCTCTAACCTCACCAGGTACCATTTCTGATGTAATAGTATTAATCTCATCAGCAGATTCATTTGTTGGTGTAAAAATAGCTCTCTCACATAACTACTCGTAAGATTTATTGAATAAGTTATTAATGTCTGGGTAAACTTTATTAATTAAATCTAGTGTAGTGATTGTTTGACCTAATTTATCATCGATTGTAATGCAGCCATCTTCGTTATCGTATGTGCCATTTTCAATTTTTGAAAGTTGAGGCGGGAATTCAGTGTTACTTCCTCCAAGATGCGCTCTCATGTTGGTGCGTAACTTCAGTGTTATAACATCTGTCCAGATAGGAGAAGTTTTTAAGTATGCCTGTACAATATCGGCTCGTGTTCCATTGGGTATGACTGGCAGCGTTTGACGGAAATCACCCGCAAAAACAAAAGTAACACCGCCCATGAGTTTATTTGTAGATCTTAAATCTCTCAAAGTCCTATCAATAGCTTCACTATGAGCTCTATGACTCATAGTACATTCATTCCATACAATCAGTTTTGTTTTCTTCAAAACGTCTCCCATTGGCCCATTTTTTGTGATTTAACCGAAAAAGTCCTTGCTACAGTTCACACTCAATGGTAATTTGAATGTGGAATGCGCAGTACGTCCACCAGTGAGGAGAGTAGCTGCAATTCCTGACGACGCTACAGCCAATGCCATACCTCCTTTGGATCTAACTTCTGCAAGAATTAAATTAATAAGCCACGTTTTTCCAGTTCCTCCTGCAGCATCTAAAAAAAACATTTTTCCTAAATTATTTTCAATACTTTCAATAATCGAGTTAAAAGCTAGGCGCTGATCAGGACTAATTTAGGTGAATTATCTCGTGCAAAATTTTGCAATTCTTCAATATTATAATCTTGTATTAAAGCGGAATTTCGTGGATCTGGAAGTGTTTGTTGATTTCGAACAGGTGTTGGTAATCCGAAGTCACTTAGGTTTTTATTGTACCGATGCAGAAGTTTATCCTCAATTAAAACCAAACCTTCATTAAATATTTCATCACAGTATGTCAGATTATTCTTTTGTAACTGCAGCCTTTTTCTGTGCAATATGTCATCACAGAAATTGATCTTGAACTTTTCTCAAAGATTAGCGGGGTCTGATGGGTGGCAGAAACCGAAAATGATAGAAAACAGATCTCTCATTTTTGAAGCTGATCGTGATACTGCAGCATCAGTTAAAGTGTTGATCCAGTGATTGTCATTTTCCAGAAGTCCAAGTGCTAGGCAAGCTGATTTGAACTTCGGGTGAACCTGACCATTAACAGTCCTAAGGTAAGTGTGCGATGTTGAACCGCGGACATTGAGCAGTAATAAACGTAGATGAAAACATTTTCTCAGACTGGGATGAATGGTGTAAACTCTTCCTATTTCTTTACCTTTTTTTAGACCAGGATAATCAACAACATCTTTTCCTTGTTTTCTTCTAACAAATGATTTGTCTGTCCATCTGTAATATGAAGGAACTTCTTGGTATAACAAAGTTTTAGCAAAATCATCCTTGCTGCATAAATCAATAAAACCTGTTAAAGTAGTTTTAGGCGGATTTTGTCCAACATTGATAGCAGTTTCATTTGTAAAATATACTCTCTGATAATTTTCTAGATGAACTGCTAGTTTAGTAATCGCTGGAGAATGTTCATGAATATCAAATTGAAAAAATCGCCAAAAGGCCTGAGAAGTGCACAGGTACATACCATTATGAAAATGAGATACTTCATCATCGAATATTTGTTCTCCATCGTCATTAATACAAAAGGTTGCTCGATCAGACCCTTTATTAATGTATTTCGTGATATATTTAATCGATTTTATCGAGTGGCAGGATTCTGCATTTATGTGTGCATTGAAACTTCTTGATAATACAGGACAATAAGGCACTATCCAACGATTGTCAAGTTGTATGGTTTTTCCGCAAACGGTTTTAGTAAAAAAATGACCACCATCTTCCGGAGACCTTCGTCGATAAGAAGGGTAGCCGTCATCACCTGTTTGAGTTTCTTTGAGAAATTGTCGTGGATATTTTTTCGAGCATCTTCCACTAACCATGCACGGTGAATTGCTGTTGTATGTTCCGCATGGACCGTGTACCATGTTATTACAAACAATGTCGTACAGTAAAGGATCATGCTCTTTATCTGGTAATTCCGTTGAAATAACTTGATCGATTTCATCTGGCACTATTTTTCTGTCTAACCACAGTAATATGTGTGTATGTGGCAAGCCTCGCTTCTGCCATTCGACTGTGTACATGTGACACTTGACTTCACCAAATACATGATGCTTAGTAAAAAAATGCATCAATTTTTTCAATTTTAAATTAAAAACTCTTGCCATTATATCATGTCTATCAGCCGGTTTTTGATCGTCAAACAATTCTTTTTTTATTTCAGGCCAGTTAGAATTGCAGGTAAAAGTGACGAACAGATCTGCATTAACGTTTAACCGTGCATACGTTGAACCATCTTGAGTTTTTTCATGCATGTATCGCGGTGAACCTGTGACTGTCGACGGAAGTATCACCCGCTGACCTATATCAGCAAGAGTAGTATCAGTTTCAATGGCATCTTTCAAGTGAACGTAGTTTTTGGCGCGCAATTTTTTCTTATTATTACGAATTTACCTAAGCCTTTCTGTTATCATTTTTGCACCCATGTCAACGGCATACTGACTCAATAAATTTTTAAAACGATGAATATAACTATCTTCATTTTCTCTGATCATGAATCTATATGCGTAGAATTTCATACATGAAACTGATTTATCGATGGTATTTTGCTGCGGGATATTAATAGTATAACCATCTTCTCCAAAAATATGCATTAACGGATACTGCAACGCATCATATGAGTGATGAATTTCAGAAACTCGTTGCAAGTTAGTAGTGTTATTACTTCGTAATCGCACAACAATGTCTCTTCTTTCTCCTCTGTCTTCATTTACAATCAATGCTGCAACTTCATTCACCACAGGAGCATTATACCTACCTCTGTGTTCGCCAAAAGGAACTTTTTCAGCGTGTATAAATAAATTCAAATTTCTCAAACCGTTGAAAAAACTATTTTCTATATTATATTTAAAGGCTCGTAAAAGACTGTTATATTCTTGTAATATTTTTTGTAATAATTCAATAATTTCTTTTTTCAAACCAGGAATTAAATTACAACGTGTAGATATTTGATCAGAATCTGCCATAAAATAAATTTGTAGAAACTGATGCGGACTTCCAGTGTCTGGAAGTAAGCTTCCAATTCGGGTGATATACTTGATCCTTAATTTTGAATGTCGGCATAAAACCTTCTTTAATTTTTTTCTGCGCCAAAGGAAGTCATTTGAAATAGTGTATTGTATCGCCTGGCATTTTCTAAAAAATGTTTTGAAAAACGATGCGTACCTAAAATTAAATTGTTTATCTGATCTGGCAGCTTTTGAAAAGCCGTAAGTTTTACCTTGCCTTCTCTGCAACAAAAAGTATTTGGTTCGTCTTTCCATTTTTTCGCACCAACTTATCACAAACTTCATCCATTTCTCCTATTTGAATAGGTTTTAAGCGTAAATAATGAAAAGTAGGTTCATACCAAAACCCGAATCTGTAATCAGAATCGCCTCGACTACCATTCGCTCTTCGAAGAATGTAAAAGTTAGTCAGAATGTTGTTTTCTTCATGCCGTAATGAGCGTCGCTCGGCATTTTGCAAAACACGTAATTGATGCTGATTCTCTGTTTCAGTTTGACTTCGATTGCTAGCTGACCTGGCTCCTCTAGATTTTCTGGATAAATTAGACTTTCTTCGAACCATAGTAAAAACTAAAAAAATTAGAAAAATAAATAAGTAAAAAATTTAAATCAAATAAGGAAAAAAATCAAGAAACTTAACTGGGTAAAAAAAAATTCGATTAATCACAAAAATCACTATTTATTCACTACTCAATAAATTGAAAATTAAATTGTAAAATCTATTGTGATCTGTACTGTACTCAACAAAGCACGCATACACGAAGTAAACTTTGAAAGGAGTTTAAACGGCTTTGAAATTAGCTTGGTAAAAAGTGGGTGGGACGAAGTTGCTCCAAAAGAGTTTGATGCAACTGCGCTCCAAAATCCATCGAAAATTGTTTATTTATGCTATACGTTAACAGTTATTATTAAATTGTAAATAGCCTATGTCCTTTTTTAGAATACACTGTCCAAATTTTATAAGAATCGGTCGAGTAGATTTCGAGTTTACCGCATACATCGAAAATTACGGCTTGCGTTTATACAGGGTGGCGTAAATTAATCGTCCGGTACGATTATCTCAAAATTGAAGCCTCGTACGAACAAAACTCAAGAGACAGAAGTTGTTTTGATTGAAGGGGGAAGTAAAATGGGCCCAAAAAAAAGGACCCGGGGCCTTAGATTGGGCCCTATGAACCGAAATTCCGTTTTTTCAAATGGGAACCCCTATTTTTGACCCCAGATTCGGAAAGAGCGGAAAATTTTACGATTTTTAGGTATTTTTTGAAAATTTTTTTGGGGCCCAATGAGGCCTTGAAGGGCTTACAAGGCTTTCATAAGGCCCATTTCTTTTAAACGCGAATTAACTCGGAAAAAACGCATTTTTTGTACTGCACATGCATAAAGCTAGTTTCTTGTCTTCAAGTTTTCACCATAATGGGCCCAACAAAAATGGGCCCGGGGCCTTAGATAGGGCCGTACGGACCCAAAATCCGTTTTTTTGACAATTTATCGCCCAAACCACTGACTCTCCAAATTTCTAAGGGCCTGACATGAAAAAAGTTCATCAAAATCAATCTTAACCATTTTCTCATTTATAAACCGGGGCCTTAAATTAAATAAATCATTTACTTAAGCTGTTACTTAATTATTTAAAATTTCATAGCAATCTGTCGTGTCTTAATTGCCCTGCTATCTCAAAATCAAATAGTGATACATCAAGCGTAGGCATGCTTACGAGTTACGGGGTCTCGACTGTGAAGGGCTTTAGCTTTTGTTGCGTAGGTCTTAACTTCAAGCTCTCGCGTTTTTATGGCTGTAACGGGCCAAATGTAAACAAACAATGTCTTTTGATTGTGTGTAGTTAAGTCGTAGATTGTGGAAAATGAGAGCTAAAAATTGAGTTACGAATATTATTCAAAGCTTTAAAATAAAATAAACGATTACAAAAGCAATCTGTTCACATTTTATTAAATAATTTAAGCTTTACTTTTTATTTTTTATACCAGTTTATAATGTAATTGATCTAACCTTTTAGAAAAATATTACATTAAGGACGTTGCCTCGTGGAATAAAATTTATAAGAATCGTTTGAAAATTATTGCAATCTTTAAGTTCAAGCTTAAGGAATAACGTGTCAAAATTTCAAGAGGATTTACAATACAGTTGTTGAGAAATTTTAATTCAAAGTTGGGCTAAAATCGCTACAAATCGGGTGATTTAACATAAGCTCTTATGGGAAAACCATGCTGTTTTCATTTTGCTGTAGTTTTCGAACCAGGTTGGCAATCATCTTGAAATTTGGATATGTCATTCCTAGAGCCTTAAAGAACAAATTGCTATGTTTTTGGAAAACTTCTTATGGATTTTTAAACAATTTCGGCATTGTTTTGTTATTAAAAAATCAGTAAAAAGTTTGCTGATTTTTCCTTATTTTTAAAAAAGTTTTCTAGACTTATGATTCACACTGTTAAAAACGAGAAGTCTTTAGTAATACTATGTAAAAATTTCAGAAAGTTTTATTTATTCAGTCTTGAGTACCAACGAGTTGAAAATAAAATAATTTTGTTAATCGACCGGGTAGACTCGAAGCAAATGTCAGCTGTTCCCGTGCCTAACCTATGGGCGGCTTCCCCCACTACTGCCATGGCATGCCGCTGCGACGCAACGTCCTTAATAAATTTTATATGCAATCATTAATTAGTAGAGCTCGAGTTGAATTTTTTCGGCACTCGACTTCGTCTCGTGCTGAAACATCCAACTCTCGTGGAAACGACGCGTTTCCCGTACTTGTACAGGAATATACTATTCTTACCTAATTTTTTATTAAAACTCAAAAAATATTGATTTTTAAAAAAAAAGTTTCAAATAAAATTTGTGTTTTTTTATTTCAATTAACTTTTAATTCTTGCAAAATTTTCGAGAAACCGATTATTTTCAAGAAAATCGACAAAAACTGTTTTTCTAACCTAATGAACATACAAATATGGTGATTTAAAAAGTAAAGGAGTGGGAGATTTACTATTTTGACAATTTTTCGCTTCCCATAACCTTTCTCGTAGAATCGATTGCAACAAACCTCGTCCTTCTATCTGGTCGGGAAGGAGTCAAACATTTCGGTTACTCAATCAGTCAGTCAGTCAGTCATCTCTCATCCGGGTGTATAGGTAGTGGATTATTATACTATATGTAATTCATGAACTAAGTAAGACGCACGAGTCAAAAGTAGCTGTTACGGATGTTATGTCCGCAGTGCATATTTTTGAGTCGTGCGTTTTAATAAATATGGGTTATGTAACGGATTTCGAACTTTTGCTGTCGCAGCCGGATCGGTAAATCTAATCTCCAATTTTTTGGCTGATAATACAATCAAATGAAAGCCATCTCTTGCAAAAAGGATGTCTCTGTCTTATGCCTACTCAGCGCTATATTTTTTTGAAGGTTGAAAAGTTTTAAGACGTTTAAATTATTAATTTAAATCTCGGTGCGAATGCATTACGCGGGGTAACCGGCTAGGTTACCGGCCGAGCGGCTTTTTCGGCTAAGGATCGCGGGAGAAGCTGAGTTCGGCAGACATGTGGTTGCTGCTGGCTAAGTAGCAGCTTCTCGTTGTTTATAACAATTTATAGTGATTATTCCAAGATCTTGGTGGCGTCAAATCAGGATTGTTGTTCCGTAACGAACAACAGATTGTACTTCGTGCGAGTGGCGATAAGTCTTTTCTCTCAATTGTTTTTAAGTTCGAAAACTTATTTCTTTCATTGTTGTCGGTCGTCAGTAGTCAGAACATGTGGCTGGTCATACACCTTTCGGTTGGGTCTTAATGGGCCCTACCGTCGGTGAGAAAACCAATGCCGTTCGTTCCCAGTTAGTCTGGTAATCGCTCTCAAAATGCTTTTGAGAACCTCTCGACATTCGGATCGAGAATGACCTTGCCACAAGCAGTTATGGCATATATTCAGACAGCATGCTTTATATTTGCGTTGCGAGGGCTACATAGCCAAAAATTGTGGACAAGGTCCCAGTCTATGTTTATCTGAGCAGAGTGTACGAATTTTTGATTTACCCTTTTCCTTTGAGGGATCAGAATAACTATCATCTGAGTTAAGCTTTGACTCTCGGGCCTTTGTTGCGCTTAGCGCAGTTTTAGTATGCAACTGGCCTCGATTATTTGAAGAAACTTTAGAATTAGAGTCAGTTTGTTTTTGCGATCTAGCATTAACCGTGGGGTTAGAATTAGCTGACACAAATTCGAACGCGTGTGTGCGATTTTCAAGAAACTCAGACAACGCTTGGAAATTCGGAATTTTCTTCCTGTCAGCGAGCGAAGTTTCCCACGCGTATTGAGTAGAGTGGTCCAATTTTTGGACAAAAATATAGACTTTTTTTCGCGGTCAGTCTCTATCAATCAGCAGATAAAAGTTCATTGAAAGTTAGCGACGTTATAAAATTTGCCTCGCAGTATGAAAACAAATAAAATTAAATTTACAGATTTTACTAAATAAAAGTATATCTCGATCGCTTTGTAGATCAAATAATGAATATAAAAATTAAATACAGAATTACTTTATTTTTCGTTGTCGTTGATCGCGTGAAATAGCGAAGACGCAAATGTTTTGATTTGTTCGATGTAATTAATAAAAGGTATTAAGTTAGGCGTATTAAATCAATTACGAAATTATAGCAACCCAATATTTACGAAGAAGTAATTGTAACACAAGTTATAAGTGTAACCTTGAAGCTCGATGGTCTTGACGATTGATTGATTTGATTTGATTTAATTTGATAAGTTTATTGATTGTACATTATGTTGTACAAAACATATATAGATTTGTAGAGTCGTAAAATTAGTATAAATATGAAATAATATCAATCAGATAGAATCAAGTTAAATGTTGAATAATAAATTAATAAATAAAATAATACTAGATAAAATAAACAAATTAGTAAACAATAAATAATATAAGTAATGATAAATAATAATCTCATATTAATTTTGGGTATACTGACATAGAGATCAATCTTACTAATATAATAATACAAATGTTTATAATAAGTCTGCAAACTCGAAAGTTTATCATTACACTTCGCATATATATGGAGTAAATCACATAATCATAGTAAGTCTTTAGTCTTGGATGGAATCATTCTAATAAGAGTTCCTGCCTGGTGAGTTAGAAGTTGTTCTCGTTGAAGTTGTCAGTTGGTGACTGTAGTTTGAGTTTGGGGAACTGCTCACCGCTCTCTGCGGTAAAAATGAATGTGTTAATGAGGCCCTTGAAGGTAGTTAGAGATGAGGCTGAACGGATATGGGGAGGTAAACTATTCCATAGGTAAGTAAGTGGTAGAGACATGAAAGGACTTTACACGACAGTTTGTGCGGCAGTTCAGCTTATAGGAGCTAGGAGGTTGTTAAGTGGGAGTACGAGTGACTTTTTCAACTGGTCAGGAAAATTGGACAGTGACAGCGACTGGTTGAAAATGGAATAGATGAAGGGACCAATGGTTGGCTGCGAAGATTTAATGAAGCTTTGCGGAAGGTGATCAATGCCTACCGCCTGGAAAGTCGACCCATTTATGGCATTTTACGACATCTCGAATAGTTATCTTCGAATAGGTATCTTCTTACCTTCTTCATCCAGGCTACGAAGAAACGAAGTGAGCTCGGAAGCAGGAAAATCAAACGATATTGACGCAAAATAAGCATTGAGTTCTTCCGCAGAATCAATCTTCTTTCGTCATAGATTTTGAGGATATGCTCAAGTTGCGTAGCTCTTTCCAGATCTGTTGGGGATCGCTCAGATTCTTAATGCGGTGCCAGTAATAGTCTAGCCGCGCTGTTTCTATCTGCTCATGAGCGAAGTCACGGGCCTGCCTGTAGAGAAAGAGTTCGAATTTCGAGCGCTTATAGCGTCTATAGAGTCTGTCCCTCTCAGTTATGAGAGAGCGGATGTACGAGGTGAACTATCGATGCTTGTCTTGCCTGTGGGTAATCGTCTTAACAGGGGCAGCTATATCAAAAGCCGCATGTAGATTTCCAAGCAGACAGTAAAGCTTTTCCTCTAAGGAGGACGTGAGACTCGAGAATATGGACCAGTCATATCCGGCTGAGGATTTATTAAGAACCGCAGGGTATACTGATTTGAAGTCCCTAAATGTGAAGCTGCTTGGCACACTCACGGGTATAGGGATTGTTGAATTATGTGAATATTCTGACATTATTTATATTATTATTTGAATACCGCGGTATGAGTGTCGTGTGTTCTGAAGCTGCTGCCAAAGACCGACGGCGTAGCTAACTTCTCGTTCTGGTACTCGTGCATACGGTCACGCGATGTAAGGCTTATCGAAGCCAAGTATATTGTTATACATTAATAAACGTTAATAATTGTTTTTAATTACACTGAGTCTTTCTTCAATGATCCTCGATCCTTTGATTTACAACATGGAAGCCGTGAGCGTAGTTTAGTGTACAAAAAGTGTGGTTAAGTAAAAAACATGTGCTCCGAAATTTTTTTTCTCTTTTCTATGCGACCTTTTGCAGGAGCATAGAAAATATTTTTACTAATAATTAACTTAGAAGCTAAGTAAGCGAGAGGCGTGAAAAGCCTGTAGAAAAAATCCGTGCAAAAGGTTGATGCACGAGGATTTAATTTTGTGAGACCGCATGGCGCGTCGCGAGGTTAAGCCAACTAAAAAACCGTGAAAACTAGCTTTTTTGCGGACCGGAGATGATTTTAATTGATTAAACCTTGACAAGTCATATATTTTCAGAAAGATATTTAAAAAATGAAGCTTTCTGCGTGAACCGCACCTCGATAACTTCAAAATTACTTTCACGCGGTTCAAAAAATAGCTTTTTTGTGGAACGGAGATGGTTTCAATTGGTTAAACCTGGACAAATAATCTCTTTTCGGAAAGATATTAAAAAAAGAAAGAACTCTGCGTGAACCGCACATCGATAACTTCAAAATGGCCTTCACACGATCCAAAAACCAACGAAAAAATCAGTATCCAATCCGTGAAAATAAGATTTTGCGGACCGGAGATAGTATCAATTGATTAAAACTGGACAAATCATATATTTTCGGAAAGATATTAAAAAAAGAAAGAATTCTGCGTGAACCGCACCTCGATAACTTCAAAGTTGCCTTCACACGATCCAAAAACCAACTAAAAAGTCAGTATCCAATCTATGTAAATTAGCTTATTTGTGGAACGGAGATAGTTTCAATCGGTAAAACCTGGACGAATCATATATTTTCGGAAATATATTTGAAAAAGGAAGTTTTCTGCGTGAACCGTACCTCGATAACTTCAAAGTTGTCTTCACAC
The DNA here is from genome assembly GCA_038277355.1 of Encarsia formosa. Classification (NCBI taxonomy): domain Eukaryota; kingdom Metazoa; phylum Arthropoda; class Insecta; order Hymenoptera; family Aphelinidae; genus Encarsia; species Encarsia formosa. Next base: position 60,814,148 of record CM076186.1, read on the forward strand.
GATCCAAAAACCAACTAAAAAATCAGTATCTAATCCGTGAAAATTAGATTTTGCGGGCCGGAGATGGTATCAATTGATGAAACCTGGACGAATCATATATTTTCGGAAAGATATTAAAAAAAAAAAGAATTCTGCGTGAACCGTAAATCGATAACTTCAAAGTTGCCTTCACACGATCCAAAAACCAACTAAAAAATAAGTATCCAATCTATGTAAATTAGCTTATTTGTGGAACGGAGATAGTTTCAATCGGTTAAACCTAGACAAATCATATATTTTCGGATAGATATTTAAAAAAGAAAGAATTCTGCGTGAACCGCACATCGATAACTTCAAAATGGCCTTCACACGATTCAAAAACCAACGACAAAATCAGTATCCAATCCGTGAAAATTAGATTTTGCGGACCGGTGATGGTATCAATTGATTAAACCTGGACAAATCATATATTTTCGGAAAGATGTTTAAAAAAAAAGAATTCTGCGTGAACTGCACCTCGATAACTTCAAAGTTGCCTTCACACGATTCAAAAACCAACTAAAAAATCGGTATCCAATCCATGTAAATTAGCTTATTTATGGAACGGAGATAGTTTCAATTGGTTAAACCTGGACAAATGATCTCTTTTCGTAAAGATATTTAAAAAAGAATGAATTCTGCGTGAACCGCACATCGATAACTTCAAAATGGCCTTCACACAATCCAAAAATCAACGCAAAAATCTGTATCCAATCCGTGAAAATTAGATTTTGCGGACCGGAGATAGTTTCAATTGGTTAAACCTGGACAAATGATCTCTTTTCGTAAAGATATTTAAAAAAGAATGAATTCTGCGTGAACCGCACATCGATAACTTCAAAATGGCCTTCACACAATCCAAAAATCAACGCAAAAATCTGTATCCAATCCGTGAAAATTAGATTTTGCGGACCGGAGATATTTTCAATCGGTTAAACCTGGACAAATCATACATTTTCGGATGGATATTAAAAAAAGGAAGTTTTCTGCGTGATCCGCACCTCCATAACTTCAAAATTGCCTTTACGCGATTCAAAAAACAACTAAAAAGTCAGTATCCAATCTATGTAAATTAGCTTATTTGTGGAACGGAGATAGTTTTAATTGGTTAAACCTGGACAAATCATCTCTTTTCGGAAAGATATTTAAAAAAGAAAGAATTCTGCGTGAACTGCACAACGATAACTTAAAAATGGCCTTCACACGATCCAAAAACCAACTAAAAAATCAGTTTTCAATCCGTGAAAATTAGCTTTTTTAAGGACCGGAGATCGTATCAATTGATTAAACCTTGACAAATCATCTCTTTTCAGAAAGATATTGAAAAAAAAAGTTTTTTTCTGAACCGCGTCTCGATAACTTAAAAATTGCCATTACGCGATGCAAAAAACAACTAAAAAATAAGTTTCCAATCCATGTAACTTAGCTTATTTGTGGAACGGGGATAGTTTCAATCGGTTAAACCTGGACAGATCATATATTTTCGGATAGATATTAACAAAAGGAAGAATTCTGCGTGAACTGCACCTCGATAACTTCAAAGTTGCCTTCACACGATCATAAACCAACTAAAGAATCAGTATCCAAACCGTGAAAATTAGCTTATTTGTGGAACAGTGATGGTTTCAATTGGTTAAACCTGGACAAACCATATATTTTCGGAAAAATATTGAAAAAAGGAAGTTTTCTTCTCGAACCAAACCTCGATAACTTCAAAGATGCCTTCACACGATCCAAAAACCAACTAAAAAATCAGTATCCAATCTATGTAAATTAGCTTATTTGTGGAACGGAGATAATTTCAATCGGTTAAACCTGGACAAATAATCTCTTTTCGGAAAGATATTAAAAAAAAAAAAGAATTCTGCGTGAACCGCACATCGATAACTTCAAAATGGCCTTCACACGATCCAAAAACCAACGAAAAAATCAGTATCCAATCTATGTAAATTAGCTTATTTGTGGAACGGAGATAGTTTCAATAGGTTAAACCTGGACAAATAATCTCTTTTCGGAAAGATATTTTTTAAAAAGAAAGAATTCTGCGTGAACCGTACATCGATTACTTCAAAATGGCCTTCGCACGATCCAAAAACCAACGAAAAAATCAGTTTTCAATCCGAGAAAATTAGCTTTTTTGAGGACCGGAGATGGTTTTAATTGATTAAATCTGGACGAATCATATATTTTCGGAAAGATATTAAAAAATGGAAGTTTTCTGCTTAAACCGCACCTCGGCAACTTCAAAGTTGCCTTCACACGATCCAAAAACCAACTAAAAAATCAGTTTTCAATCCGTGTAATCCAATCTATGTAAATTAGCTTATTTGTGGAACGGAGATAGTTTCAATCGGTTAAACCTGGACAAATCATACATTTTCGGATGGATATTAAAAAAAGGAAGTTTTCTGCGTGATCCGCACCTCCATAACTTCAAAATTGCCTTTACGCGATTCAAAAAACAACTAAAAAGTCAGTATCCAATCTATGTAAATTAGCTTATTTGTGGAACGGAGATAGTTTCAATCGGTTAAACCTGGACAAATCATCTCTTTTCGGAAAGATATTTAAAAAAGAAAGAATTCTGCGTGAACTGCACAACGATAACTTAAAAATGGCCTTCACACGATCCAAAAACCAACTAATAAATCAGTTTTCAATCCGTGAAAATTAGCTTTTTTAAGGACCGGAGATCGTATCAATTGATTAAACCTTGACAAATCATCTCTTTTCAGAAAGATATTGAAAAAAAAAGTTTTTTTCTGAACCGCGTCTCGATAACTTAAAAATTGCCATTACGCGATGCAAAAAACAACTAAAAAATCAGTTTTCAATCCGTGTAATCCAATCTATGTAAATTAGCTTATTTGTGGAACGGAGATAGTTTCAATCGGTTAAACCTGGACAAATCATACATTTTCGGATGGATATTAAAAAAAGGAAGTTTTCTGCGTGATCCGCACCTCCATAACTTCAAAATTGCCTTTACGCGATTCAAAAAACAACTAAAAAGTCAGTATCCAATCTATGTAAATTAGCTTATTTGTGGAACGGAGATAATTTCAATCGGTTAAACCTGGACAAATAATCTCTTTTCGGAAAGATATTAAAAAAAAAAAGAATTCTGCGTGAACCGCACATCGATAACTTCAAAATGGCCTTCACACGATCCAAAAACCAACGAAAAAATCAGTATCCAATCTATGTAAATTAGCTTATTTGTGGAACAGTGATGGTTTCAATTGGTTAAACCTGGACAAACCATATATTTTCGGAAAAATATTGAAAAAAGGAAGTTTTCTGCTCGAACCAAACCTCGATAACTTCAAAGATGCCTTCACACGATCCAAAAACCAACTAAAAAATCAGTATCCAATCTATGTAAATTAGCTTATTTGTGGAACGGAGATAATTTCAATCGGTTAAACCTGGACAAATAATCTCTTTTCGGAAAGATATTAAAAAAAAAAAGAATTCTGCGTGAACCGCACATCGATAACTTCAAAATGGCCTTCACACGATCCAAAAACCAACGAAAAAATCAGTATCCAATCTATGTAAATTAGCTTATTTGTGGAACGGAGATAGTTTCAACAGGTTAAACCTGGACAAATAATCTCATTTCGGAAAGATATTTTTTAAAAAGAAAGAATTCTGCGTGAACCGTACATCGATTACTTCAAAATGGCCTTCGCACGATCCAAAAACCAACGAAAAAATCAGTATCCAATCTATGTAAATTAGCTTATTTGTGGAACGGAGATAGTTTCAATAGGTTAAACCTGGACAAATAATCTCTTTTCGGAAAGATATTTTTTAAAAAGAAAGAATTCTGCGTGAACCGTACATCGATTACTTCAAAATGGCCTTCGCACGATCCAAAAACCAACGAAAAAATCAGTTTTCAATCCGAGAAAATTAGCTTTTTTGAGGACCAGAGATGGTTTTAATTGATTAAATCTGGACGAATCATATATTTTCGGAAAGATATTAAAAAATGGAAGTTTTCTGCTTAAACCGCACCGCGGCAACTTCAAAGTTGCCTTCACACGATCCAAAAACCAACTAAAAAATCAGTTTTCAATCCGTGTAATCCAATCTATGTAAATTAGCTTATTTGTGGAACGGAGATAGTTTCAATCGGTTAAACCTGGACAAATCATACATTTTCGGATGGATATTAAAAAAAGGAAGTTTTCTGCGTGATCCGCACCTCCATAACTTCAAAAATGCCTTTACGCGATTCAAAAAACAACTAAAAAGTCAGTATCCAATCTATGTAAATTAGCTTATTTGTGGAACGGAGATAGTTTCAATCGGTTAAACCTGGACAAATCATACATTTTCGGATGGATATTAAAAAAAGGAAGTTTTCTGCGTGATCCGCACCTCCATAACTTCAAAATTGCCTTTACGCGATCCAAAAAAACAACTAAAAAGTCAGTATCCAATCTATGTAAATAAGCTTATTTGTGGAACGGAGATAATTTCAATCGGTTAAACCTGGACAAATAATCTCTTTTCGGAAAGATATTAAAAAAAAAAAAGAATTCTGCGTGAACCGCACATCGATAACTTCAAAATGGCCTTCACACGATCCAAAAACCAACGAAAAAATCAGTATCCAATCTATGTAAATTAGCTTATTTGTGGAACGGAGATAGTTTCAATAGGTTAAACCTGGACAAATAATCTCTTTTCGGAAAGATATTTTTTAAAAAGAAAGAATTCTGCGTGAACCGTACATCGATTACTTCAAAATGGCCTTCGCACGATCCAAAAACCAACGAAAAAATCAGTTTTCAATCCGAGAAAATTAGCTTTTTTGAGGACCGGAGATGGTTTTAATTGATTAAATCTGGACGAATCATATATTTTCGGAAAGATATTAAAAAATGGAAGTTTTCTGCTTAAACCGCACCTCGGCAACTTCAAAGTTGCCTTCACACGATCCAAAAACCAACTAAAAAATCAGTTTTCAATCCGTGTAATCCAATCTATGTAAATTAGCTTATTTGTGGAACGGAGATAGTTTCAATCGGTTAAACCTGGACAAATCATACATTTTCGGATGGATATTAAAAAAAGGAAGTTTTCTGCGTGATCCGCACCTCCATAACTTCAAAATTGCCTTTACGCGATTCAAAAAACAACTAAAAAGTCAGTATCCAATCTATGTAAATTAGCTTATTTGTGGAACGGAGATAGTTTCAATCGGTTAAACCTGGACAAATCATACATTTTCGGATGGATATTAAAAAAAGGAAGTTTTCTGCGTGATCCGCACCTCCATAACTTCAAAATGGCCTTCACACGATCCAAAAACCAACTAAAAAATCAGTTTTCAATCCGTGAAAATTAGCTTTTTTAAGGACCGGAGATCGTATCAATTGATTAAACCTTGACAAATCATCTCTTTTCAGAAAGATATTGAAAAAAAAAGTTTTTTTCTGAACCGCGTCTCGATAACTTAAAAATTGCCATTACGCGATGCAAAAAACAACTAAAAAATAAGTTTCCAATCCATGTAAATTAGCTTATTTGTGGAACGGGGATAGTTTCAATCGGTTAAACCTGGACAAATCATATATTTTCAGATAGATATTAACAAAAGGAAGAATTCTGCGCGAACTGCACCTCGATAACTTCAAAGTTGCCTTCACACGATCATAAACCAACTAAAGAATCAGTATCCAATCCGTGAAAATTAGCTTATTTGTGGAACAGTGATGGTTTCAATTGGTTAAACCTGGACAAACCATATATTTTCGGAAAAATATTGAAAAAAGGAAGTTTTCTGCTCGAACCAAACCTCGATAACTTCAAAGATGCCTTCACACGATCCAAAAACCAACTAAAAAATCAGTATCCAATCTATGTAAATTAGCTTATTTGTGGAACGGAGATAATTTCAATCGGTTAAACCTGGACAAATAATCTCTTTTCGGAAAGATATTAAAAAAAAAAAGAATTCTGCGTGAACCGCACATCGATAACTTCAAAATGGCCTTCACACGATCCAAAAACCAACGAAAAAATCAGTATCCAATCTATGTAAATTAGCTTATTTGTGGAACGGAGATAGTTTCAACAGGTTAAACCTGGACAAATAATCTCATTTCGGAAAGATATTTTTTAAAAAGAAAGAATTCTGCGTGAACCGTACATCGATTACTTCAAAATGGCCTTCGCACGATCCAAAAACCAACGAAAAAATCAGTATCCAATCTATGTAAATTAGCTTATTTGTGGAACGGAGATAGTTTCAATAGGTTAAACCTGGACAAATAATCTCTTTTCGGAAAGATATTTTTTAAAAAGAAAGAATTCTGCGTGAACCGTACATCGATTACTTCAAAATGGCCTTCGCACGATCCAAAAACCAACGAAAAAATCAGTTTTCAATCCGAGAAAATTAGCTTTTTTGAGGACCAGAGATGGTTTTAATTGATTAAATCTGGACGAATCATATATTTTCGGAAAGATATTAAAAAATGGAAGTTTTCTGCTTAAACCGCACCGCGGCAACTTCAAAGTTGCCTTCACACGATCCAAAAACCAACTAAAAAATCAGTTTTCAATCCGTGTAATCCAATCTATGTAAATTAGCTTATTTGTGGAACGGAGATAGTTTCAATCGGTTAAACCTGGACAAATCATACATTTTCGGATGGATATTAAAAAAAGGAAGTTTTCTGCGTGATCCGCACCTCCATAACTTCAAAATTGCCTTTACGCGATTCAAAAAAACAACTAAAAAGTCAGTATCCAATCTATGTAAATAAGCTTATTTGTGGAACGGAGATAATTTCAATCGGTTAAACCTGGACAAATAATCTCTTTTCGGAAAGATATTAAAAAAAAAAAAGAATTCTGCGTGAACCGCACATCGATAACTTCAAAATGGCCTTCACACGATCCAAAAACCAACGAAAAAATCAGTATCCAATCTATGTAAATTAGCTTATTTGTGGAACGGAGATAGTTTCAATAGGTTAAACCTGGACAAATAATCTCTTTTCGGAAAGATATTTTTTAAAAAGAAAGAATTCTGCGTGAACCGTACATCGATTACTTCAAAATGGCCTTCGCACGATCCAAAAACCAACGAAAAAATCAGTTTTCAATCCGAGAAAATTAGCTTTTTTGAGGACCGGAGATGGTTTTAATTGATTAAATCTGGACGAATCATATATTTTCGGAAAGATATTAAAAAATGGAAGTTTTCTGCTTAAACCGCACCTCGGCAACTTCAAAGTTGCCTTCACACGATCCAAAAACCAACTAAAAAATCAGTTTTCAATCCGTGTAATCCAATCTATGTAAATTAGCTTATTTGTGGAACGGAGATAGTTTCAATCGGTTAAACCTGGACAAATCATACATTTTCGGATGGATATTAAAAAAAGGAAGTTTTCTGCGTGATCCGCACCTCCATAACTTCAAAATTGCCTTTACGCGATTCAAAAAACAACTAAAAAGTCAGTATCCAATCTATGTAAATTAGCTTATTTGTGGAACGGAGATAGTTTCAATCGGTTAAACCTGGACAAATCATACATTTTCGGATGGATATTAAAAAAAGGAAGTTTTCTGCGTGATCCGCACCTCCATAACTTCAAAATGGCCTTCACACGATCCAAAAACCAACTAAAAAATCAGTTTTCAATCCGTGAAAATTAGCTTTTTTAAGGACCGGAGATCGTATCAATTGATTAAACCTTGACAAATCATCTCTTTTCAGAAAGATATTGAAAAAAAAAGTTTTTTTCTGAACCGCGTCTCGATAACTTAAAAATTGCCATTACGCGATGCAAAAAACAACTAAAAAATAAGTTTCCAATCCATGTAAATTAGCTTATTTGTGGAACGGGGATAGTTTCAATCGGTTAAACCTGGACAAATCATATATTTTCAGATAGATATTAACAAAAGGAAGAATTCTGCGCGAACTGCACCTCGATAACTTCAAAGTTGCCTTCACACGATCATAAACCAACTAAAGAATCAGTATCCAATCCGTGAAAATTAGCTTATTTGTGGAACAGTGATGGTTTCAATTGGTTAAACCTGGACAAACCATATATTTTCGGAAAAATATTGAAAAAAGGAAGTTTTCTGCTCGAACCAAACCTCGATAACTTCAAAGATGCCTTCACACGATCCAAAAACCAACTAAAAAATCAGTATCCAATCTATGTAAATTAGCTTATTTGTGGAACGGAGATAATTTCAATCGGTTAAACCTGGACAAATAATCTCTTTTCGGAAAGATATTAAAAAAAAAAAGAATTCTGCGTGAACCGCACATCGATAACTTCAAAATGGCCTTCACACGATCCAAAAACCAACGAAAAAATCAGTATCCAATCTATGTAAATTAGCTTATTTGTGGAACGGAGATAGTTTCAACAGGTTAAACCTGGACAAATAATCTCATTTCGGAAAGATATTTTTTAAAAAGAAAGAATTCTGCGTGAACCGTACATCGATTACTTCAAAATGGCCTTCGCACGATCCAAAAACCAACGAAAAAATCAGTATCCAATCTATGTAAATTAGCTTATTTGTGGAACGGAGATAGTTTCAATAGGTTAAACCTGGACAAATAATCTCTTTTCGGAAAGATATTTTTTAAAAAGAAAGAATTCTGCGTGAACTGTACATCGATTACTTCAAAATGGCCTTCGCACGATCCAAAAACCAACGAAAAAATCAGTTTTCAATCCGAGAAAATTAGCTTTTTTGAGGACCAGAGATGGTTTTAATTGATTAAATCTGGACGAATCATATATTTTCGGAAAGATATTAAAAAATGGAAGTTTTCTGCTTAAACCGCAACGCGGCAACTTCAAAGTTGCCTTCACACGATCCAAAAACCAACTAAAAAATCAGTTTTCAATCCGTGTAATCCAATCTATGTAAATTAGCTTATTTGTGGAACGGAGATAGTTTCAATCGGTTAAACCTGGACAAATCATACATTTTCGGATGGATATTAAAAAAAGGAAGTTTTCTGCGTGATCCGCACCTCCATAACTTCAAAAATGCCTTTACGCGATTCAAAAAACAACTAAAAAGTCAGTATCCAATCTATGTAAATTAGCTTATTTGTGGAACGGAGATAGTTTCAATCGGTTAAACCTGGACAAATCATACATTTTCGGATGGATATTAAAAAAAGGAAGTTTTCTGCGTGATCCGCACCTCCATAACTTCAAAATTGCCTTTACGCGATTCAAAAAAATAACTAAAAAGTCAGTATCCAATCTATGTAAATAAGCTTATTTGTGGAACGGAGATAATTTCAATCGGTTAAACCTGGACAAATAATCTCTTTTCGGAAAGATATTAAAAAAAAAAAAGAATTCTGCGTGAACCGCACATCGATAACTTCAAAATGGCCTTCACACGATCCAAAAACCAACGAAAAAATCAGTATCCAATCTATGTAAATTAGCTTATTTGTGGAACGGAGATAGTTTCAATAGGTTAAACCTGGACAAATAATCTCTTTTCGGAAAGATATTTTTTAAAAAGAAAGAATTCTGCGTGAACTGTACATCGATTACTTCAAAATGGCCTTCGCACGATCCAAAAACCAACGAAAAAATCAGTTTTCAATCCGAGAAAATTAGCTTTTTTGAGGACCGGAGATGGTTTTAATTGATTAAATCTGGACGAATCATATATTTTCGGAAAGATATTAAAAAATGGAAGTTTTCTGCTTAAACCGCACCTCGGCAACTTCAAAGTTGCCTTTACACGATCCAAAAACCAACTAAAAAATCAGTTTTCAATCCGTGTAATCCAATCTATGTAAATTAGCTTATTTGTGGAACGGAGATAGTTTCAATCGGTTAAACCTGGACAAATCATACATTTTCGGATGGATATTAAAAAAAGGAAGTTTTCTGCGTGATCCGCACCTCCATAACTTCAAAATTGCCTTTACGCGATTCAAAAAACAACTAAAAAGTCAGTATCCAATCTATGTAAATTAGCTTATTTGTGGAACGGAGATAGTTTCAATCGGTTAAACCTGGACAAATCATACATTTTCGGATGGATATTAAAAAAAGGAAGTTTTCTGCGTGATCCGCACCTCCATAACTTCAAAATGGCCTTCACACGATCCAAAAACCAACTAAAAAATCAGTTTTCAATCCGTGAAAATTAGCTTTTTTAAGGACCGGAGATCGTATCAATTGATTAAACCTTGACAAATCATCTCTTTTCAGAAAGATATTGAAAAAAAAAGTTTTTTTCTGAACCGCGTCTCGATAACTTAAAAATTGCCATTACGCGATGCAAAAAACAACTAAAAAATAAGTTTCCAATCCATGTAAATTAGCTTATTTGTGGAACGGGGATAGTTTCAATCGGTTAAACCTGGACAAATCATATATTTTCGGATAGATATTAACAAAAGGAAGAATTCTGCGCGAACTGCACCTCGATAACTTCAAAGTTGCCTTCACACGATCATAAACCAACTAAAGAATCAGTATCCAATCCGTGAAAATTAGCTTATTTGTGGAACAGTGATGGTTTCAATTGGTTAAACCTGGACAAACCATATATTTTCGGAAAAATATTGAAAAAAGGAAGTTTTCTGCTCGAACCAAACCTCGATAACTTCAAAGATGCCTTCACACGATCCAAAAACCAACTAAAAAATCAGTATCCAATCTATGTAAATTAGCTTATTTGTGGAACGGAGATAATTTCAATCGGTTAAACCTGGACAAATCATACATTTTCGGATGGATATTAAAAAAAGGAAGTTTTCTGCGTGATCCGCACCTCCATAACTTCAAAATTGCCTTTACGCGATTCAAAAAAATAACTAAAAAGTCAGTATCCAATCTATGTAAATAAGCTTATTTGTGGAACGGAGATAGTTTCAACAGGTTAAACCTGGACAAATAATCTCATTTCGGAAAGATATTTTTTAAAAAGAAAGAATTCTGCGTGAACCGTACATCGATTACTTCAAAATGGCCTTCGCACGATCCAAAAACCAACGAAAAAATCAGTATCCAATCTATGTAAATTAGCTTATTTGTGGAACGGAGATAGTTTCAATAGGTTAAACCTGGACAAATAATCTCTTTTCGGAAAGATATTTTTTAAAAAGAAAGAATTCTGCGTGAACCGTACATCGATTACTTCAAAATGGCCTTCGCACGATCCAAAAACCAACGAAAAAATCAGTTTTCAATCCGAGAAAATTAGCTTTTTTGAGGACCAGAGATGGTTTTAATTGATTAAATCTGGACGAATCATATATTTTCGGAAAGATATTAAAAAATGGAAGTTTTCTGCTTAAACCGCACCGCGGCAACTTCAAAGTTGCCTTCACACGATCCAAAAACCAACTAAAAAATCAGTTTTCAATCCGTGTAATCCAATCTATGTAAATTAGCTTATTTGTGGAACGGAGATAGTTTCAATCGGTTAAACCTGGACAAATCATACATTTTCGGATGGATATTAAAAAAAGGAAGTTTTCTGCGTGATCCGCACCTCCATAACTTCAAAAATGCCTTTACGCGATTCAAAAAACAACTAAAAAGTCAGTATCCAATCTATGTAAATTAGCTTATTTGTGGAACGGAGATAGTTTCAATCGGTTAAACCTGGACAAATCATACATTTTCGGATGGATATTAAAAAAAGGAAGTTTTCTGCGTGATCCGCACCTCCATAACTTCAAAATTGCCTTTACGCGATTCAAAAAAACAACTAAAAAGTCAGTATCCAATCTATGTAAATAAGCTTATTTGTGGAACGGAGATAATTTCAATCGGTTAAACCTGGACAAATAATCTCTTTTCGGAAAGATATTAAAAAAAAAAAGAATTCTGCGTGAACCGCACATCGATAACTTCAAAATGGCCTTCACACGATCCAAAAACCAACGAAAAAATCAGTATCCAATCTATGTAAATTAGCTTATTTGTGGAACGGAGATAGTTTCAATAGGTTAAACCTGGACAAATAATCTCTTTTCGGAAAGATATTTTTTAAAAAGAAAGAATTCTGCGTGAACTGTACATCGATTACTTCAAAATGGCCTTCGCACGATCCAAAAACCAACGAAAAAATCAGTTTTCAATCCGAGAAAATTAGCTTTTTTGAGGACCGGAGATGGTTTTAATTGATTAAATCTGGACGAATCATATATTTTCGGAAAGATATTAAAAAATGGAAGTTTTCTGCTTAAACCGCACCTCGGCAACTTCAAAGTTGCCTTCACACGATCCAAAAACCAACTAAAAAATCAGTTTTCAATCCGTGTAATCCAATCTATGTAAATTAGCTTATTTGTGGAACGGAGATAGTTTCAATCGGTTAAACCTGGACAAATCATACATTTTCGGATGGATATTAAAAAAAGGAAGTTTTCTGCGTGATCCGCACCTCCATAACTTCAAAATTGCCTTTACGCGATTCAAAAAACAACTAAAAAGTCAGTATCCAATCTATGTAAATTAGCTTATTTGTGGAACGGAGATAGTTTCAATCGGTTAAACCTGGACAAATCATACATTTTCGGATGGATATTAAAAAAAGGAAGTTTTCTGCGTGATCCGCACCTCCATAACTTCAAAATGGCCTTCACACGATCCAAAAACCAACTAAAAAATCAGTTTTCAATCCGTGAAAATTAGCTTTTTTAAGGACCGGAGATCGTATCAATTGATTAAACCTTGACAAATCATCTCTTTTCAGAAAGATATTGAAAAAAAAAGTTTTTTTCTGAACCGCGTCTCGATAACTTAAAAATTGCCATTACGCGATGCAAAAAACAACTAAAAAATAAGTTTCCAATCCATGTAAATTAGCTTATTTGTGGAACGGGGATAGTTTCAATCGGTTAAACCTGGACAAATCATATATTTTCGGATAGATATTAACAAAAGGAAGAATTCTGCGCGAACTGCACCTCGATAACTTCAAAGTTGCCTTCACACGATCATAAACCAACTAAAGAATCAGTATCCAATCCGTGAAAATTAGCTTATTTGTGGAACAGTGATGGTTTCAATTGGTTAAACCTGGACAAACCATATATTTTCGGAAAAATATTGAAAAAAGGAAGTTTTCTGCTCGAACCAAACCTCGATAACTTCAAAGATGCCTTCACACGATCCAAAAACCAACTAAAAAATCAGTATCCAATCTATGTAAATTAGCTTATTTGTGGAACGGAGATAATTTCAATCGGTTAAACCTGGACAAATAATCTCTTTTCGGAAAGATATTAAAAAAAAAAAGAATTCTGCGTGAACCGCACATCGATAACTTCAAAATGGCCTTCACACGATCCAAAAACCAACGAAAAAATCAGTATCCAATCTATGTAAATTAGCTTATTTGTGGAACGGAGATAGTTTCAACAGGTTAAACCTGGACAAATAATCTCATTTCGGAAAGATATTTTTTAAAAAGAAAGAATTCTGCGTGAACCGTACATCGATTACTTCAAAATGGCCTTCGCACGATCCAAAAACCAACGAAAAAATCAGTATCCAATCTATGTAAATTAGCTTATTTGTGGAACGGAGATAGTTTCAATAGGTTAAACCTGGACAAATAATCTCTTTTCGGAAAGATATTTTTTAAAAAGAAAGAATTCTGCGTGAACCGTACATCGATTACTTCAAAATGGCCTTCGCACGATCCAAAAACCAACGAAAAAATCAGTTTTCAATCCGAGAAAATTAGCTTTTTTGAGGACCAGAGATGGTTTTAATTGATTAAATCTGGACGAATCATATATTTTCGGAAAGATATTAAAAAATGGAAGTTTTCTGCTTAAACCGCACCGCGGCAACTTCAAAGTTGCCTTCACACGATCCAAAAACCAACTAAAAAATCAGTTTTCAATCCGTGTAATCCAATCTATGTAAATTAGCTTATTTGTGGAACGGAGATAGTTTCAATCGGTTAAACCTGGACAAATCATACATTTTCGGATGGATATTAAAAAAAGGAAGTTTTCTGCGTGATCCGCACCTCCATAACTTCAAAAATGCCTTTACGCGATTCAAAAAACAACTAAAAAGTCAGTATCCAATCTATGTAAATTAGCTTATTTGTGGAACGGAGATAGTTTCAATCGGTTAAACCTGGACAAATCATACATTTTCGGATGGATATTAAAAAAAGGAAGTTTTCTGCGTGATCCGCACCTCCATAACTTCAAAATTGCCTTTACGCGATTCAAAAAAACAACTAAAAAGTCAGTATCCAATCTATGTAAATAAGCTTATTTGTGGAACGGAGATAATTTCAATCGGTTAAACCTGGACAAATAATCTCTTTTCGGAAAGATATTAAAAAAAAAAAAGAATTCTGCGTGAACCGCACATCGATAACTTCAAAATGGCCTTCACACGATCCAAAAACCAACGAAAAAATCAGTATCCAATCTATGTAAATTAGCTTATTTGTGGAACGGAGATAGTTTCAATAGGTTAAACCTGGACAAATAATCTCTTTTCGGAAAGATATTTTTTAAAAAGAAAGAATTCTGCGTGAACTGTACATCGATTACTTCAAAATGGCCTTCGCACGATCCAAAAACCAACGAAAAAATCAGTTTTCAATCCGAGAAAATTAGCTTTTTTGAGGACCGGAGATGGTTTTAATTGATTAAATCTGGACGAATCATATATTTTCGGAAAGATATTAAAAAATGGAAGTTTTCTGCTTAAACCGCACCTCGGCAACTTCAAAGTTGCCTTCACACGATCCAAAAACCAACTAAAAAATCAGTTTTCAATCCGTGTAATCCAATCTATGTAAATTAGCTTATTTGTGGAACGGAGATAGTTTCAATCGGTTAAACCTGGACAAATCATACATTTTCGGATGGATATTAAAAAAAGGAAGTTTTCTGCGTGATCCGCACCTCCATAACTTCAAAATTGCCTTTACGCGATTCAAAAAACAACTAAAAAGTCAGTATCCAATCTATGTAAATTAGCTTATTTGTGGAACGGAGATAGTTTCAATCGGTTAAACCTGGACAAATCATACATTTTCGGATGGATATTAAAAAAAGGAAGTTTTCTGCGTGATCCGCACCTCCATAACTTCAAAATGGCCTTCACACGATCCAAAAACCAACTAAAAAATCAGTTTTCAATCCGTGAAAATTAGCTTTTTTAAGGACCGGAGATCGTATCAATTGATTAAACCTTGACAAATCATCTCTTTTCAGAAAGATATTGAAAAAAAAAGTTTTTTTCTGAACCGCGTCTCGATAACTTAAAAATTGCCATTACGCGATGCAAAAAACAACTAAAAAATAAGTTTCCAATCCATGTAAATTAGCTTATTTGTGGAACGGGGATAGTTTCAATCGGTTAAACCTGGACAAATCATATATTTTCGGATAGATATTAACAAAAGGAAGAATTCTGCGCGAACTGCACCTCGATAACTTCAAAGTTGCCTTCACACGATCATAAACCAACTAAAGAATCAGTATCCAATCCGTGAAAATTAGCTTATTTGTGGAACAGTGATGGTTTCAATTGGTTAAACCTGGACAAACCATATATTTTCGGAAAAATATTGAAAAAAGGAAGTTTTCTGCTCGAACCAAACCTCGATAACTTCAAAGATGCCTTCACACGATCCAAAAACCAACTAAAAAATCAGTATCCAATCTATGTAAATTAGCTTATTTGTGGAACGGAGATAATTTCAATCGGTTAAACCTGGACAAATAATCTCTTTTCGGAAAGATATTAAAAAAAAAAAGAATTCTGCGTGAACCGCACATCGATAACTTCAAAATGGCCTTCACACGATCCAAAAACCAACGAAAAAATCAGTATCCAATCTATGTAAATTAGCTTATTTGTGGAACGGAGATAGTTTCAACAGGTTAAACCTGGACAAATAATCTCATTTCGGAAAGATATTTTTTAAAAAGAAAGAATTCTGCGTGAACCGTACATCGATTACTTCAAAATGGCCTTCGCACGATCCAAAAACCAACGAAAAAATCAGTTTTCAATCCGAGAAAATTAGCTTTTTTGAGGACCGGAGATGGTTTTAATTGATTAAATCTGGACGAATCATATATTTTCGGAAAGATATTAAAAAATGGAAGTTTTCTGCTTAAACCGCACCTCGGCAACTTCAAAGTTGCCTTCACACGATCCAAAAACCAACTAAAAACTCAGTATCCAACCTATGTAAATTAGCTTATTTGTGGAACGGTGATAGTTTCAATTGGTTAAACCTGGACAAATCATATATTTTCCGATAGATATTAAAAAAAAAGAAGTTTTCTGCGTGACCGCACCTCGATAACTTCAAAATTACTTTCACGCGGTTCAAAATAGTATATTACTTAACTAGGCAGTATGAATGGGAAACGTCTCAGATCGCATGAGATTGTCGTCCGAGGCGTAGCCGAGTGTGACAAACATGTGATCTGAGACCTTCCCATTCAAAAAACAACTAAAAAATTTGTTTCTAGTCCGTGAGAAATCGCATTTTTGCAAAATGGAGATGGTTTCAATTGATTAAACCTACAAAAATCATGTGTCTTAAAGGTTGTCACAGGGTTTGTTTCCCTGAGGACTAATTTTTATAAACAATCGTGACCGGCTCCTGAAAACCCTCGACGACTCGATGTTAGCAGTCCTCAGCCTGTAGACAACATGCACATACAGTGCACACCTCAACTTGTCGGTTTCTTCAGTACCTGAAATCGGGGGGAAAGACGCGTATGCGAACTAGCTTATCTGTCACGTGGCGCTGCTCTCTCCTCGTGCGATAATTCACCGGTTGGCGCGCACACCAACATGCACACACTCGTACACTCAGCTACTAGCTGAAGCGCGCCAAAACCCAGACGAAGACTTGGACTAACTTCGATACCAAAATGTAAGTACTTCCTGCACTTCGCACATACTCTGACTCGAATCCTCACACGAGCAAACATACAATGATTAACTGCTTCGCGGACTTACTTTTTTAGCAGGTGCACCTTCGATTGATGTAACAATAATTATAATAATTACGACTAGCCCGAATGGCTTTACACAAGACGAAAATGCCTTCCTAGGCCGCACGCTGACTCTCCGTGAGATGTTCGTCTTCATGGCTCCGATCCAATGACAACTGGATCACAGGAAAATCTACGCAACTTCTCATTGATAACTTTATCTGACTCACTCCAATAAAGTTATCTAACAACAAAAAAAAGTAAATTCTATATTTGCTCTCGGACACACGTGTGATCGCGCCAAGTGCCAAACTTAAAGTAATGCTGATCGGTAGATTTCGTCATCACCTGACTAACCGATCCGTATCTTTGTTCTATAACAGTTAGCGCGAAATTCGACTTACATTTCTGCGCTAGCTGTTACAGTCCCCTCCCAGAGGTGACGTACCCGGGACTCTTTACCTCGATAATCGTAAGAACGAAGCTAATTTAAGTGGGGATTACATCAATTCCCATAAAACCCGATCGCACGCTACCTGACACTTGTGTCAGGATTTTCGGACGCATCCCTCGATGGTTGATCTTCCTCTCCGGGTGGTTCTTGCTCCAGTCTTGCGATCCAAATTTCCAGCCAGATATCGTAATTACCGACTGTCTGGTTAATCAAGTCGTTAGGCTTACAATCGTCAAGCCTATCATCCACGACTCCTAACCTTAATAATCTTCTAGGTTTTTCTTGACTTAAAACCTCATTCAATTTCCAGCCGTCCAGCTCTCTGACAAGACAGTGTATGGCTGCATCATTCAGATTCTTCTTCAGCACACACTTGCCGGCCTGACCGATTAACCTTGACTTCGTTAATTCGGTTATGACCACAGCTGTATCTTTGAGGTTAAATCTCTCAATAACCCACAATTCAATCTTCCAGATACGTGCTGCCATATTATGTTTACTAGCTTGTTCAGTCTTTATCTGACCAACTAAACAAGCTCGGGTGCCATCTCCGAGTGATGGCTTGGCCGCAACTTTGGCGGAGTAGAATTTATGACTTTCTACTCCGCCGGTTGTTCGTTTTTCGGCCGTTCAGGACAACTTAACCTTATGTGCCCTCTTTGCCTGCATTCCCAGCACTTAACTGGAGAACCTTTGCCAGGACTTCCCTTACTTCCATCACTCTTACTCGATCCTGGAGATGAGCTTCTAGCCTCTTCATCATCCGTCGACTTACGTCTTGCTTTGGTTCTTCTGGCTTTGTATGAGTCTTGGCGCCTTGGATCCGTAGGCTTTCCAAACGATATAGAATTAGTCTCGAGTTTGTTAAGCAAAGTCTCGAGACGGCTAATAACCGAAGTCTCGGCAGACCTGCCTTCTACAGCCGTTGCGGCTGTGTTAACTTTCGGTATTCTATTAGCTCTATCGTCTCTATAAGCCAGATTAGGCCATACTGACGTAGACGGAGACGGAGGTTGCTTGTACACCAATTTCATATTGATAATTCTTTCGACCTCAACCGTTTGGCTTAATAAGCCTTTAATTGACTTAACCTCTTCACGCCTGATCTGTCTACGTAATCGAAGCAACATGTTCGTCAACATGAAGTCAATCTGTTCTTTCTCAGTCGGTACTGGTCTAATTTTCAGCAAATATGATTGCAAGCAAGTCATGAAATTCCGCACTGACTCATGTTCGAGTCCGGGTAGTCGCTTCCATCCTTGCAGTCTGCTGGTAGTCTCCGACTCCGTACCACTCACGGGCTTCCTGACAAAATGTCTCCCATGAGTTAATTGTGCCCCGCACGTTACGGAACCACGTAGCCGCCATACCGGTCAACATCATTGGTAAAGCATCCAACAACTGTGATCCGGTTAAACCAGCGAGTTTATTGTACTCTCCAATTTGCAATAAAAATTGTTCAATACTAGATTCACTATCGCCGTTGAATCTAAAATTCCATCTTCGAACAATAATGCCAACGTCGATTGGCTTCATCGGATTGCCTTGAGCCTGAATTGGGTCACGACTGGCTAAACTAGCCGTTTGCTCATGGCTTTCCAATTGTTCGAGCTTGGCCTGCAAGGCCTTAATTTGATCTTTCAATTTTTGTGCTTTGTTCTGCCTCGTAACTAGAGGGCTTGAACTATTTCTTGTGTCCTGTACCGACACATCACAAAAATTGACTCTAGCGTGCGGTATATTACCATCTGTCGAAATACTGCAGTCATTCAACGAGCTCTGCAGTTCTGGCCTTATTGTCGAGGAAACGGGACCTCCAGTTCCTCGGTTCCGATCCGGTTGACGGCACATATCAGCCTCCATTGTCGCCACTCTGGTTGCCATGTCACCATATGCCTTTTTCAACCACCTACACTCTTCTGTCAACGATCTCATGGCTTGAAGCACCTCGCCGTTGATATCGCCAACTCGATCAGTAACTTGATCCATGTGTTCTTGCCTAGCCAAATTTTCATGAGTCGGGATGTGATCGTGTGCCTGATCGCTCGAGTATTCCTCCTGGATTCTCGAAGCTGCCTTTTGAACTATTTCCTCGTCCATGAGGACAGCCAAGGGGTGTGTGCCACTTGTGGTGTAATTTGGGTCAAGTATTGTCGATCCAGATTTTTCCCACATTGTCGTCGCTATAAAAGTGGCTCTTAGATTTTCTCGCTTAACCTTAACCACATCCGCATCCTCAGATTCGGTCTTGAGAAAGTCTTCAGCTAAATAATTGCCTAACAGCCATTTCAGCAGCCTAATGCTTTTTTGGTTCAGCGTACCGTCAGGCCTGAGCTCAAGCTCATTCAAAGCCTCGGAAACGACATCTGCCCCTTCATTGAAGACCCATGAAAAGACTAAGTCTTCCTTCGTAAGTTCTTCCATCCTAATCCTCGATGTCACCAATACTACAAAAGAAAACGGAAAACTTACCCACGTGACAGTGTCAACACACTCTAATTTAATTATATTTTACGACAAAATTTAAATTTCGCAATCTCCCGAAAAAAAAAAAAAAAATTCCAAATTATATTTCTGAGTTATTGAAAAAAAAAAAAAATTGATTCACTGATATCAATAATAATCTGAAATGACTAAAAAGTCCACCAACTACGTCTGGTTTTGACAAAAACCCCGATTGGCAAAAAAAAACGAATTATCCGTTGAAGCCACGATAGGATCAACAACAACAAAAAATCAAAGAAAAATCAATCGTTTTAACCCGTGTCAAAACTCAATTTATTTTATTCTACTCAGAAATATAAATTACAGTTGTTATCGAACATCAGTCAATAACAGCCTCTACGTAAAATAAAATTACTATTTTACAATAATAATACAATAAATTAATAGTATTCCGCGCTCTACTCTCGCTACTGTCACGTATAGGTTCTGCTTGGTGGAGTATCTTCCAAGAGCTGAACTTGCTCTCAAAAATAAAAAAACCAAAAAAATATCCTAGTCAAAATCGAAAAACGCAGCTCGAAATATCCGCGCCGGAGTTATATTATACAGGCTATGCCTAAAAGAAAAACAAACACTCTACCGTATGACAACACGGTCTACTCAAAACAACTCCGATGTGAATT
Organism: Encarsia formosa; assembly: GCA_038277355.1. Lineage (NCBI taxonomy): Eukaryota > Metazoa > Arthropoda > Insecta > Hymenoptera > Aphelinidae > Encarsia > Encarsia formosa. Next base: position 60,834,726 of record CM076186.1, read on the forward strand.
TAACTTCGAGTTGCTTAAATATTCAAACCCGAAAATTAATGATTTTACTTAAATATATTTCCTACCTATCTAAGGTACCAGCACTCCACCGAGCAATTGACAAGAACAAAAAAAAATTCTTGCTATGCTATATACTATAGCAACAGCACGTTCTTCGCCTTTGTCTCAATTTCAATATTTACTTTACTGACCGGCCTTGAACCCCCCGCCGGACAGTACACACCTGCGCTCTCTCACACACACAAACAACCGCTATTTCGGTTATTTATCTACACACGTAGTTGGGTGCCAATAGTTACAGGGCCCACATCAAATAATTCGCCCCACGTTGGGCGCCATTTGTCACAGGGCTCGCTTTCCTGAGGACTAATTTTCATAAACAATCGTGACCGGCTTACGAAAATCCTCAATGACTCGACGTGAGCAGTCCTCAGCCTGTAGACAATATGCACATACAGTGCACACGGCAAATTGTCGGTTTCTTCAGTACCTGAAATCGGGGGGAAAAACGCGTACGCGAACTAGCTTATCTGTCACGCAGCGCGGCTGTTCTCTTGTCGGTAGTGGCGTGAATTTAATTCTGGATCGAACGCAGGAACACGGGTTTGATAAATCAAATAAATTCAGTCAATTTGATTAATTTTAATAACAAAAACAAAACTACTAAATAATACAATAAAATTACAACCCGTATTGTTTACAAACAAATAATATTAGAACGGCTATTAGCCCGATATTACATGATAGCAAAACAAATCGAATTATGGCGATTCTCTCCTCGCGCGATAATTCACCGGTCGGCGCGCACACCAACATGCACACACTCGTACACTCAGCTACTAGCTGAAGCGCGCAAAAACCCAGACAAAGACTTGGACTAACTCCGATACAAAAATCTAAGTACTTCCTGTACTTCGCACACACTCTGACTCTAACCCTCACACGAGCAAACATACAATGATTAACTGCTTCGCGAACTAACTTTTTTAGCAGGTGCACCTTCGATTGATGTAAAAATAATTATAATAATTACGACTAGCCCGAATGGCTTCACACAAGACGACAATGCCTTCCAAGGCCGCACGCTGACTTTCTGTGAGATGTTCGTCTTCCCCGCTCCGATCCAATGACAACTGGATCACAGGAAAATCTACACAACTTCTCACTGATAACTTTATCTTACTCACTCCAATAAAGTTATCTAATAACACAAAAAAGTAAATTCTATATTTACTCTCGGACACACCTGTCATCGCGCCAAGCGCCATACTTAGAGTAATGCTGATCGGTAGATTTCGTCATCACCTGACTTACCGATCCGCATCTGCGTTCTATAACAGTTAGCGCGAAATTCGAATTACATATGTGCGCTAGCTATTACAAGGTATCGAAAAAAGGAAGAATTCTGCGTGAACCGCACCTCAATAACTACATAATAGCCTTCATGCGATTCAAAAACCAACTAAAAAGTCAGTTTCCATTTCGTGAAAAATCGTTTCTTCTGGGAACGGAAGTTTTTAATTGATTAAACCTTGACAAATCATATATTTTCGGAAAGATATTTAAAAAAGGAAGATTTCTGCGTGAACCGCACCTCGATAACTTTAAAATTATCTTCACGCGGTTCAAAAAATAGCTTTTTTATAAGCCGGAGATGGTTTCAATTGATTAAACCTACGCAAATCATATGTTTTCTGAAAGGTATCTAAAAAAGCAAGAATTCTGCATGAACTGAACTTCAATAACTTAAAAATCGCCTTTACGCGATTCAAAAAACCAACTAAAAAATCAGTTTCCAATTCGTCAAAATTAGCTTCTCTGCGGACCGCACGGAGAAAAGGTCCACTCTTCTTTTGTAGCGCCCCCTGAACGAGAAAAGACGGTGCAGCATGCGTACTCGTTTTTGGCGTGCGGTGCACTGGAATTTCGCGTGCACCCGTTCAATCCAAAACGAGCTCCAGTTTAGCGCCGCGTGCTGCTTTTTTTAACGTGCAAGCAATTGTAATATACCGCGGGAGCAAACGATAACTTTACTACAAATTAGAGCACTAGCAAAATGAATAGTGCGTATTAACTTGATATACTTTCGTTAATTATAAAAAATATTGGAAATTAAAATAAGTAAATAACTTTTTTCTTTTAATTATGTTTAAAATATATAGTCACGCTTCAAAAAATTGAAAAAGTTTTTGAAATAAGCACATAATATTTAATTTTTAGTAAAAAGTAAAAATATAAATATTGAACGTGTATTAAATTGCAGCCAGTAAAAAATTAAAAAATCTTTTTATCGAAGTAAAAGATATGAACGAAACCTTATTTTTCAAATTTTGGGAGTATATAAAATGAAAATATTTAAGAGAATGGGAAACAGAATTGAACGAAAAATAACTTACATAAAAAATAATGATTCAAAAGCAAATATAGATTATATAAATTTGAGAAAACGGCTCATGAGAAATTATTTATTTCAATATTACTTTCTGTTTGTTCAGATCGAAATTTTTTTTTTTTGTATATAGCTATTACGAATTTTATAAAAGTTGTAGCTAAGTATACTTATTTTTATAAAGTTTTTATCAGGGAAAAAGTTTTAAAATAATTTATACGTAGTATGTAATCATGAGATGAATTGTAATACATAAAAAAATAAAAATAATTTGAAATAAATAAACGTTACAATGAAGTAATATAATATTTGTAGAGGATAAATTTATTTGATGGATTAGTAACATTTATCAAGCATTTTTAATGTAATTGGCAATTTTTTCACTGAATTAAGGCATTACAATAATTTATTATAAAACGGATCGGGTGATAACAATCCAATTTTTTTCTTCAGTTAAATACAATATACAAATTGTACGGTTTTGTAATTCTTGGTATTTTTTTTTTTTTAATGCTATTTTTCGACTCAAAAACTGAGTACCCATGATAGTGTTCATCAAAACCTACTGTTTCTAGCGGTATGTATTCGAAAGTTATTTCATTATCCAATAATAAAATATTTAAAATTTTTCCAAACTCGGGTAAATTAGAAGTCGAATTGCAAACTTCAGGGATAAAAAACATGTCCGGCTTGTAAGTAAAATCATTTATTTTCACATTATTTATAATATATCTTAATGAACCTGTTTTTTTTGTGTCGATAAAAGTTTTATCAATATTATTTTTCCCGTACGTTATGTAGCTGTCTTGGTATTCGATTTGACTCATCATTGATAACTGATATCTTTGTGCTGTGCTGAATAGAGTGTTAATATTATTTGTGTCTGGTGCAGCTCCAAGTACAGTCTGGTGCTTGGATTCAAATCTTAACGTCGATAGTTTCATTAAAGGGCCATTAAGACGTAACAATCTTCCATAGTGTAGCATAATATGAAATTTCGGTTTGAGGGAGCCATAAAGCTGAATGTACAAACTGTGATGTTCTGCAATTAGTTCTTCTTATTGCAGAATATGAGATTCACAAGTCACATGACTATGTAAAATATCAATTATTCCCCTCAATTTTTTCCACAGTTTCCAGGCTTTGTGTTCTTTGGCAACTTCGGATCCTACTAATAAACTAAAATATCTTGCATAAAACAGACATTCTGAGCCCGACATTTTAAGTTTGCGGTGAGTTTTCAAATAGTCAATATTAAGTTCATGTGGTAAGTTTGCACTTTCGAAACAAAATTTTACATGTTTCAATTTGAAATTTAAATAACTGAGATTAAAAAATTTTTCTTTCACTAGCGTTACTGTAATGTCTGCCATAACATAGCTGCAAAGGCCATAAAAATCATGGAGCAAGTCTCCATACTGTCTTTCTATCACATGAAAACCTTGTATCTCATGTAAGACGGTAACATCTTTTATGCCACTAACAGCTACATCAAGTTTTTGTATGTCTTCTTCGTAGGACTTAGCAGTACGAATTAGTCTTGGATCTTCTCTGATTATGGTGGGAACAAGATGCGGAAAGGAATAGAAAGTCCTACAAAAAACAGTACCCTGAAAAGATTCTGTGAACCCGAACAATTGGTTTATACCGAGGTTATCCCAGTCATTAAAGAAAAGATAAAATAAACTTTAACTTTTTTACCGTCAATTGTAAGAGTCAAACCATCTTTTTGTAATTTATTAACATCTTCAATGTAATACTGAAAAACAGCTTTCGTTCCATACTTTTTTCGGTGTTTGGCTAAGAATAAATCACAAAGTACTATGCTATTTAGTTTTGAAAAAAAACTGGGTGGTAAGCAAGGAATCGTTGAATAAATAGTGCCTATTTTGTGCTTAGCGGCATGGCCACTAAGGGCTTTACCTGGATCAAGATCGTCAGTATAACCAGTCATTGGGAAAACTGTCGCGTCTGAATCGAAATTTTTGGATACATTTTTCCAAGTGCCGGTTCGATAAAAATTTTCCACGGTAGTATTATTACTACGTAAGAAATTAATGTAATCTATGGTCGCGGTAAAAAGTCCGTCGGTTTCTAGTATTCTAGTTAGAGATTCCTGAATGTGATACATTACAATTTCTTTTGTTCCAACTGAAACATTACTTCCATCTTCTTTAAAAACATTTTCCACCGCAATGACTTTTTTGACCGGAGGTATATATAAATTATTATTTTTAAACAAAGTTTCGCGTTTTGCTTCTATATTTACAAATTTGAAAGGATCTCTAAAATTAGCGAATATTTGTTTTATTTCTTGTAATTCTGTAGTATTTATTGCATATTTTAAAACACTGGTAATTTGTTCTAATAAAAAAGTGTTATAATCATTAGTTATAAAATTTCCGAAAATTTCTATCATATCTTGAATATCAGAATTACGGAGATAAGTGTTTTTATAAATTTTAGTTGTCAAATGTAAGACTTCGTCATTCAAGTTTGTTTTTGGAAATTGATATGGTAAATCCAAGATTTTATTCATTATGAAAAATTATGAAAAAAAAGTTTTTTTAAGTTATTAAATTTTTTTAAATAATTGAATATACTTGATGTTTGTTATATGTCCCCGTGGACATATAACCAGCTCCTAATTTGGCAGACCCGGGAAGGAGTCGCGGGGAAAACCGGGGGTGAACGGCACCCCTTGTGTGACGACAGGAACGCGCGAATTATTAATTAAATAAGGTGAAATTTTTATATTAAACTCATTACCTTGGTTCGGGGTCCAAACTCGCTGGTAATTGGTCGATGTGATGTGGTCTGCTTAATCTCCCAGACGTAGGTAAAATAATAGGTTTAATTACTTAATTCACTCACGGGCAAGTTACTTTTAAAATAGGTTTTATTAGATCCAAATCAATACACTGGGGCTACAATTATCGAATCTGATAGGTCCAAATGGGCAAATATAGTATTAGGTAATTTAGTAAGTAATAGCTTAGGTTTAACAAGGCTCGCGATCTTTTCACTCTTTAATTATATTTCATACTAACTCGACGTCCGGCGCTCTTCCTCCCTGCTGCATCTAAATCCTTCCCCCGCCACCTTGATTTTTTCCCATCAAAAGTGCAGGAGCAGCATTCAGCTGCAGCTGAAATCCGAAGTGCTGACCGGACCCCTCATCCACATGCACGCACACTCGCGCGAGAATGCTCGTTCGCGGATTTTTATTTAATTGTCACATAACAGCCCCCCCTTCTTAAACTGTTCACCGTCCCTGGTGAATGTAGGTATAGGGCTGGAAATAGGTGTAGGTTAGGTAAGTTTTATTATTTTTTTTTTTTTATTTTTTTATTATTTTTTTTTTTTATTCCCAAGGTCTGAAAACGCGAGGCTTTTGGTCTGCCTCCTTCCTCTTCTTGCACGGTGGGTCCTCTTTGGGGGGTCTCTCGTCCTTCAAGCTCAGCCGCTGCAATTCTTTTTCCAATCGGAGAGTGGCCGCATAATCGTTGTTTCTCCTTTCGTCTGGTTCCTCCTTCTTTTCGTCCCATATTCGTTCCTGGGTGTGGAGTTGTTGGTGGTCCTTAATATCCAGCCGAGACACTTGTACATTGCAATATTCACAATGGATTATCGGGAAAGGTTCCCGGAGCTCGCGCAAGTCGCACTTCCATTGACGAGGTTTCCCTAGTCTTGCTCCGTATTCCTTTTCCATGCGTTCCCTTGCTATTAACGCACTTGTGGGATGCCTATATTTGGCAAAAGCCAGATACAGGGGGTCTAGGTGTGCGTCTCGCTCTGGCGTGCGCATTTTCCAAAAGCGCAGCCACAAGAGGGGTCCGTAGGTTTTTAGGTCGTGGTAGACTCTTTGATGACTTCGGGCTACGGGTACACGCACGTCTAGCAATTGGGTTCCCTCGTCTACCAATCGCTGGTCGTCTTCTAAATTCTTTATTTGGGCGATGCCTTGCTGCTTTAGCTCAGGCGTTCGGAATCGGAACTTTACAAAAATGAGGGGGTCTTCTTGGTCATCCTCATTTTCGTGCTCCTCCAATAAAGTAGGGTTGACCCCTTTCAGGTATTTTCCGAGTTCTCGGACGTCGAAGGGCCGATTGATGACTATTCCAACCTCATTTTCCCCCACCATTTCCGTTCCCAGGGCTCGTAACACAAATCGGTGCCCCTGTAGATCTTTTAACGGTCTTCGTGGTTCGCTGGGTTCGAGTTGCTCTCTTAGTCTTGAGGAGGCCATGTTTGCTGCAAGAAGGCGTTATGAATTGATTACTCTAGATGAATTGGGCTTTCCGCTTGGGGAGGGGCTGGTTATGGGTAGGAACTTGAGAGGAGGTAGGTCACGAGGTGGATAGTGGTTTCGATTATATCAAGGATGGTTAATAGAAGACTGAAGGGTTTAGGGCTGTGACACATGCATTCCTACTCGCCGCTTTTCTTCTTTAACCCCTATATCGACCGCATATCTACGCACATTTTATCAAATTTTTTTTTTTTTTTATTTTTTTTATCGTATATACATGTATATATGTGCACACACACATACATGCAGATACATATCATACATATACATATTCTTTCCTTCATATTATTATTGTTATATTTTATTATTATTATTATTATTATAATTAATTTTTTTTCTCTTTTTTATTTTTTTTAGTTTTTTTTTTTTTTTTTTTTATGATTTTTTAAGATCGAACATTATTGACTTAGGGTCATTCTAACTTATGCCTCTTAGACAGTTACTCATACAAACATTCCGTTTCGCGGCCATATGCATTCATACACACTTTTATCGCGCACTAGCACGGTCTTGTCTTTAGTCACTCTATTTTGGGTCTTACAGTCTCTAATTACACAAGTGTTTCCATCTGCATTTCCATCCTTTCTTCGGTGTTCCGCGCATTTGGGTCGGTTTGCTTCTTTGGTGTTGGCAATAGGTCTGTCGATTTACCTTCTAAATTTCCGGTCGTGGGCGGGTCTTTTATATCTGTTCTCGGGACCTCTCTCTCCGTCGGTGTGGTCTTTGTCGTTGGCGACACTTGGTGGTGACGCTGGTCCCAAAGCTTGACGATGTGTTCCGCCAACACATGCATTTGGCTCGATGCTAATTCTAACGTGGTATTTGAAGGTTGTGTTGTTTCTTCCCAGAAGTCAAGGTCCATTAGGTTCGGGGACTGATTGATGATCGGTGGTGGGTGGGTCAGTCCTTGTATTAGTTGGTTAACGTAGTTGGCTTGTCTTTCACAAATTCGGTCGTGATGTTGATACGTGCCGGCTCCAATCCATCGCCCACAGCTATGTTGAATAACCTCCTTGTTTTCACTCGATTTACGGTGAAACGCTGCATATTTTGCACGGTAGGGTTTTTGGCTTTGTCGTAGGGCGCGTTCCGCATCTAGTGGGTCGAGGTAGCGCACATAACCCCATACCAGCCGATTTTGCTTATTGCGCACGGTTTGGTAATATTCTAAAGGTCCGAATTGGGTGAACTCCTTGAAGAAGAGCTCATCTCGGTATTCGACGGGTATTTCCTCGGGGAGAATACAAAAGAGGCGATGGTGATCCACTCCTTCCTGTGGGTCCGTGGGTGCTTTAGGTAGCTCCGGATCGGGGGCTTGCTCGCTCCATAGGCGTGGCGTCTCGGTAGATATCTTTTTTGGTTGTCTTTCCTCTAGGTTCCCTGGTGGAGTTTTTTGCTTCTTTCGACCTTCCTCCCTTTTGGGTTTCGGTGGCGGTTTGACGATTACTGATCTGACCGGTCTTGAAGGCTCCTCCGGTGGTGAGGGTGTAGTCTTGGACGGCTTTCGGGCCTTGTTCGTATTCTTTGTTGTTTCGTCGAACTCGATCCGCGTCGCTTACATTTCGGAAGGTTATCCGACTGATGTTTCCATTGGACGTGTTGGTTTCTAAATGCCCGCCTATGATGAGCCCATAACGGCGCAGTCCTCGAATGACCTCCCATAATTCCACATCTCGAGGGTGTTTCACTCGGATCATGCAGGGGTCTTGGCCGGGGCTTTCTTTCAACACTTGGTGATCCATTTTTTTTTTTTTTTTTTTTTTTTTGACTCGGTGATGCTGTAATCATATTTATTAGTTAATTTAGGTCTCGGTTAACCGTTGGTCGTCATTCAGATGATGGGTGATAGGTGGGGGGGGGGGGGGGCTTCTAGAAATTAGGAATCAATCCAAGGTTCTTGCGTCGTAGTTTTCCTTGGAGGAGTGGATAGAACATCGTGGGGTTCTCGATCCCTCGCTGCATTTGGGGCTTCGTTACTCGTGCTTGGGAGCTCGGTTGAGTTCTCGGTGAGCGCCCTAGTCCGTGGCCTTACCACCCGGATATACACGACTAACCCGATCATCACGGTCGTTACCATAATAAACCCGCTCAGGCTCAGTCCGGTAGTTACTATCTTATCGCCTTGCCGTTGCTCCAAACGTTTGAGCTTGTCTAATAATTCTCGCAAGGGCAACCCACGCCGGGTTTGCCACCCGTCATCCTTAATCCCTTCATTGTTCCAATCGGCTTGCGGTAGGTTTTGGACGCCTTTGGATAATTCGGGGTATAGTTGCGAAAGGGTTAAATTGATCTCCGGATGGTAGAAAAATTCTCCCTTTTGTCGGTGAATTTCGGGGTTTGGCAGGGTAATTTTATCTGTTTTTCCTACACATTCCTGGGCTAGTTGCAAAAGTCCTAGGCCTTTCACCGAGATTATAGTTGTGTTACTGGGACAAAGAATTCGTATTTGCTCCTTGAGCTTTCTCCACGTCGTCCGCCGTAGCTAGTCCAAATAAGCTTTCGCCAAGGGATCCAATGATGCCAAATGGAGCTAGTCGCCTGATGCGTTTGGTCGATGGGTTTTCTTTTTCGGTCGTTTCTTCGGTAGTTAGGTCATTTATTTGGTCGGTGATTTCTTGGTCCAATCTTTGGAGGGTTCGATAGGTATTGGTCAATGAGTTTAGGTCAACCAATTCTTCGCAAGGGGGGTCGTCCACATGATTATGGCATCTTAGAGAGAGAGCAGCTATTCGGTCACCCACGTCGTGATTTTGAAGTAGTTGTCCACTCTCCACTGCTATTATCACCTTCCAATCTGCTTTTCGAAGATGTACCACTCCCACCTTTTCATAATATAACCCTGGGTTATTGTGGAATTGAGTTATATTGTAGGTCGCCTCCCCCATAACTAAACGAATTCCCCACATCACAAACGTTAGATAGCTTAGCATCTGTAATCATACAAGAACCTGTTAATTATTTAGGTCGGATTCTTCGGAACCGGATGGGACGCCTATGAGCTTATCCACGTGTTTTCGAATTTTTTTCCCATTGGGCAATTCGAGAATCACGTTGTTTTTTCCCACGACCTCGACAATTTTCAGCGGCTTTTTATAGTAGCTGTCAAACTTCGAGATGCGGGGTTCGACTAGCACCCAGACGTACCCACCCGGCTTGCCGCAGAACTTTTTTCTTTTTCGGTCGTATCGGTCCTTGGTCTTAATTTTCTCGGCTATCTCTCTTTCTCCCGCGGTTAGTCTCATTTCGTCCAACCGGACTATTAGGTCGCGTAGGTAGAGGTTATAGGTCCGTAATTTTTCTTCGTCTGGTATCCTGATGGGGAACCTGGCCACCCGGCCATACACTAGTTCAAAAGGCGTGAAATTCGTGGCGGAGTGGACACTGGTATTATACGTGAACGCCGCGAAGGCCACAAGACGATCCCAGTCGTTATACTTCTCCGAATAACACCGGATAAAGTCCATGAGTGGCGCATGGCTTCTTTCCAGGCTTCCGTTCGTCTGAGGTCTATACCCTGAGGTAGTAAGACGATGTACCTTGAATAACCTCAAGAGTTCATCAACCAGGGCCGAAAGGAAGCTTTTACCTCGATCAGACAAGAGCGCTCGTGGAGCTCCAAATTGGCATATGAGATGCCTCACCAACGTGTCAGCGATGGTGGTGGCGCGTAGATCGGGGATAGGGATCGCAACAATGTACTTTGTTGAGTCTCTTTGTTGTCTCACCCTTGACGCCCCAGATTGGGGGGTGCTACTCCCCTTGGGGGTGTCAGGCTTATATCTTGGGTCAACTGAAACTCCGGTCTTCGCCGGCCATTTCCCGGAAGACTCGTCTCTCCGTTCCTCTTCTCTAGCACTTTCATCTGCCTCGTCGTCAGAGTCAGGGTCCGATGCGGCCGAGATGCAACGGTTCACTTCCCGATCCGTGCGGGCTTGAGCGCTGGTTACCAGTCTCTGCACTCGTTCACTCATCACGCTGTCATCCAAAGTCTCAGCATCGTAAGGGTCGGCCTGGTTGAGCAGATCCTGCAGCTCTTCGTCGACCTCTTCCCCTTCTGAGAATCGGTCCTTGTCTCCCTGCACGGGGGTTCTCACATCTCCATCACCGTCTGAAAAATGTGTGGGCCACTTATCTTCCTCAAGGTTCGGTAGCCCATACCAATTGTTGGTACGCTCGTAGTGGTCCAATAAGCTTTGGTTTAGTTTATCGCTGCTCTCTTGCAAGTCTTGCAAGTTAATGGAGTGTGATGGACCCTCGAAAATTTCCTCGCTCTCGTCCCCCACAGTCTCCGTCTCGCTAGGCGTCACTGCGCTAACTTCCGTGGCGGCGACATCGGGGTCGGTTTCTCGATTCTCTGGATTGTCATCTTTTTCCGAAGAAACTTCGTCGGTTGTCTCATCTCGCAGTCCGCTATCCTTCAGATCAACCACGGGGGGTCTTGAGTCTGACGTGTCCCAGTCACTCATGGGGTCCACCGTCAGAACGCCCCGAGTTTCTTCGTCTTCTTCCGGATCGAAAGCGTCACTGTCGGCACGATCTCCGGGTTCGGCTTCGTCCCTTATTTCTTTCACGCGTGAGGGTAGTGGACTCAGTCCTGGGGCTGGGGGTAAGGAACTGCCCCTCTTTGGTGGGAGTCCTAACGGTTGTCTGGATCTCGTACGTTGGGCTATGGTACTATGGTCCAGTGGAGGCGGGTTCTTGTTTGTTTTAGATCCTACCGGTCGACCTCGACGAGGCTTTATTCCCTCGTCCACCGATTTTGCCCGCTCCCGGCGCAACGGAGTAGGGGTCAAAGAGGTCGTTTTCGTGACTCCCTTTGCTTTATTTAGGGTTGGTTGTCTTGGGCCTGTCCCCGAGGTACTAGGGCGTGAATTGCCAACCATTCGTCCCGAAGGCTTTCGAACAGGCCTCTCGATTCTCTGAGCCTTATCTTGGTCTCTCTGGTTCTTATCTTCCAGGACCAGGACCTTGATCGTGGGCAGGGTGGTATTTATCTCATCTTCCGGTATTGGCCGATCTGCCGGGTTTCGTGAGAGGGCGTCGGCATTGATGTTAAGTTTTCCTGGCTTGTACTTGAAGTCGTACTCATAGTCTGTAAACTTCAGCATCCATCGTAGCATCCTTTTGCCGGGGTCTTTTTGGTTATGCATCCAGCTTAAGGGTTCGTGATCACTCACGAGCAAGAATCGCCTCCCCAGCAAATAAGTTCGGAATTTGCGGAAGGCGTACAACACTGCGACGCATTCTTTTTCGGTGGTGGTATAGTTAAGTTCCGGTCCCGTCAAGCTTCGTGACAAATAGGCGACAGGATGGTCGAAGCCATCTTTCTCCTGGCTAAGTACTGCTCCCACAGCATAGTCGCAAGCATCGGTTGTTAGGGTAAATTTTTTATTAAAATCGGGAAACTGCAAAATAGGAGCCTCGCAAAGTTTTTGCTTTAGTAGATTAAAGCTTTGCTCTTGGGCATCGGTCCAGACGAACTTGGTATCTTTCTTCGTGAGGTCATACAGAGGCTTCGCTATTTTGCTAAAGTCTTTTATGAATCTCCGATAGTATCCGGCCAAAGCCGTGAACGACCGGATACCGGTTACATTGCGAGGTCGGGGGAAATTTTTCATGGACATGATTTTGTCAGGGTTTGGTTCACACCCCTTCTCGGACACGATGTGTCCCAGGAATCCTACCTCTCGTCGGAGGAAGAGTACTTTGTCGGGTTGTAACACCAGTTTCGCATGCCTTAATCGGTCAAACAACAGTCTCACCTTTCGCAGATGCTCGCTAAGGCTACTGGCGTATATGATGATATCATCTAGATACACCAACATCTCCACATTTTGCAGGCCCAGCAGGATGCGATCCATTAGTCGTTGGAAGGTCGCGGGCGCGTTTTTGAGTCCCATAGGCATCTTCTTAAACTGCCAGTGTCCCGTTATTGTGGAGAACGCCGTCTTAGGTCTGTCACTGGGTTTCATGGGGATTTGATGAAACCCACTGGCTAGGTCAAAGGTAGAAAAGTATACCGAGTCGCCCAATTGGTCCAGGATGTCCGCGATGCACGGCAGCGGGTATGCGTCCCCAATTGTTTTGGAATTGAGAGCTCTGAAGTCCACCACCATACGCCATCTTGGACGCCCTTGGCTGTCCCTTTTCTTGGGCAAAATCCACACAGGAGACTGGTACAGTGAGGTTGAGGGTTCTATGATGTCATCATGGAGCTTCTTCTCGATGTCCTCTCGCATCACCTCCCGGTTAATGGGTGGGTGGCGGTATTGTTTAGTATGCACAGGGATGTTGTCTTCGGTAGGTATCTCGTGTTCCACTAGATCAGTGCAGGACAATTTATCCCCGGGTAGTAAGAAAACGTCGTGACATTCTTTCACGACACTCCGCACTTGGTCCCTCTCCTCGGAGTTTAACTGCTCCGCGTCGAACAGCTCTAACACGCGCCTCACCCTCTCTCCCTCATCTGTGATTTTTTTGCCCTCAGGCTCGGTCTCTGAATCGGGATCGAACGGGGGTGCGTCGTACTCGCAGGGAATTAATTCATGGGGGTGAACCTCAATGGTCACATCTTCCTCGGTTGTATTCACTGCCAAAACCTTGCAACTCCCATTTTCACTGGTGACGAGTGCATTTCCGATGAACACTCCTGGGGTTCTGCTAAGGGCCGGGAGGTATCCTACTCCCGTATGGGCGTTGATCAAATTAACGCTGATAACTTGGCGGCACCGTTTTTTAATTGTCCACGTGGTACTCCCTTCTTTGGGGTTCAAAGGGGCTTCCAGCTGGGTTTCCTTAGGTCCTTTCTCCTCAGCCGGGGCTCAGCCGAGCCCGTACTTACAGGGGAGGGCTCGGCTAACTCAACCTTGTGAATTCCCTCTGGCATGGGGTCTCGTGGGTTTAAACCCCGCTCTTGGTCAACCATTTCATAACCCTCGGAGTCTAGGAAGGGTAGGGGGTTCATAACGTCACTACCTATCATTATTTTATTCTTATAATAAGATATTACGGCCTCATTCTGCTTTAAGAATACTCGACCCAGTATTCCGTCGTACCGAATGGGGAATTGGTCTGGCACGACATGGAAAAGAGTAGGTTGGTCGCCTATTGGTATCCAGGTGATGCCTAAGGTCATTACTTCCTGGGCGGCGATTCCCACCAAGGGGATGGCCGCCGCTGTTTCTACCTGGGCATCCGGGTGGAGCGCCTGAAGCTTGATCAAGTTGACGGCAGACCCCGTGTCCAGCATGAGCACCAGATGTCTTTGCTCCTGCGGGAGATATACTCGGATGTGGGTGCCCGGGTCGGGGTCTATTGCAAGCTCCGCAGCGTACGGGCAGACCGCAAGGTGGATGGTACTCCCTTGGTTTGAATTTGCATGGTCTGTGCCGCCTGCGGGGGGCCTGGTTGGTTCACCACTGGCCCGGAGGGTCCTTGAGGCTGGCTCGCCACCATAGTTGGGCGAGCCTCCAGCCAGTTTAATGGCTGTTGGTATGGGGGATTAGGTCGTAGTTCAACGTCCTCCGCGGTTACAGGTTGACACTGCACCGGAGGCATGGCTGGGTTACGGCTCGGGGGAGGTGGCCCCGTCATCGTAGGTTGTCCATTAGGGGGTCCATATCGTGGATATTGGTAGGTGGGCACTTTATTCTGTTGACTACGGTCAGGGTCATAAGTTTTTGGTCGGGGTGGACCAGGCGGTCGGTAATTCACTCGGTGTAGTCCGTAATTGGAATTATGCCCAGGGGGCGGTTGCCGATACCCCTGGGGGGCTTGCAGATTCGGTACCGGAGGTCGGGGGTATCGCTGTCCCTGGGGGTATTGTTGACGCGGTTGAGGTGGTCCGTTCTGCGTCTGGAACTGCGGCGATCCTGGTTGCGTATACCGGGGTGTTTGGCTTGGGTAAGCCTGGTAGGGCTGTTGGTAATAGACCTCGTAGGCAGTCTCAGCACTCTGAGGTGGTAGTCCCTGCCATGGTTCCTCCTGCTCCGGCAGCTGGCTTTGTTCAGACCACGGGTACCACTCGCCCGCGTCCTCCCCCTCTTGCACCCATCCTACGTAGGCAGTCTGGCCCTCCGCTCCATAGCGAGAGTCTTGTCTCCGCCCGTCGGCTTGGTAGTAGTTGGATCTCTGGCGGGCATCCGGGATGATACGGGCGTCCATCCTTGACTCGAGTCGCACGGCCTCCTCATAGGCGTCTTCCAACTTGGTAGGTTTTTTGGAATCCACCCATTGGCTGAGGCTTGCGGGAAGTCCCTTGATGAAGACATCCACGGCAGCTTCGGTCAAGGGCACCATCATCTTCTCATGATATTCTTCTTTCTTCTTTTCCTTCAAAGCCGACCTGGCACACCGGAGGAGAATGTTAATCTGGTCCTTGAATCCCCCGACCGAGTCACCTTGTTTCATATGCAGGGTGTGGAGCTTATTGTTGTAATAGGCGAAGCCCTTACCGGGGGCAAAACGTTTTTTTAGGTGGCTGCATATTTCCTCCACGTCGGCAAAGTCTTGCCCCCAAGCGCAGTCTTTCGCTGCACCTCTCAGTTTGCTTAGAACAGCCCGCTTATACACCTCCTTCTGTTCGTCGGAGACGCAGTCTGCTCCATTCCGGACATCCTGGATAAAGTCCTTGAGGGGTATATTGCTGCCGTCGTAAGTACTCAGACCCGCGATGGCATTTTGCAGGCAAAGACTGTTAGTCAATGCCAGCAATGTCGTACCCATGGTTCGGGTCAGG
Source organism: Encarsia formosa (assembly GCA_038277355.1). Lineage (NCBI taxonomy): Eukaryota > Metazoa > Arthropoda > Insecta > Hymenoptera > Aphelinidae > Encarsia > Encarsia formosa. The sequence goes on from CM076186.1 coordinate 60,850,164, forward strand.
TCCTGCTGGCCCTGCCCGTTGGCATTTGTCCCGCCAGTCATCTCGTGGGGTCCCAAAAGACACCAGCTTAGCTGCCACTCCACTGTTCAAGGTAGGGGTCTGGAGGAACTACCGGTGTAGGTGTTCGAGATTCGGTCTGGGTCTATCTTTAACGGTGATAGATAACTAGGTCGTCTGCATATAGGGTCAGCTCGATCCGTATAATTCTTAATTCGAATCGAGTGAGCAGGAAGATCCGAAACCCAAGGGCTAGCCCTTCCTAGCTGTAGAGGCGCACTGCGCCGGCTTGCATTCAATTCCCCAGACGGGGTCGCTTTCAACGCCCCTTGGTCGGAACTCCCGGTTGGGCACGAGTCAGGAACCCACACGGTGATAGGAGAATGACGACCCCTTTTCTTTATTTATTTATTTGACTGTGAAAGCAGGCGAGTAGAGTAGGTCAATGGTCAGACAAAAAAAACAGGGTAGCGAGTAAAAATAGGTCAAGAATTAGTCAGACGTCACACAAGGGTGGGAAGTGGTCGGATTCAGTAGCGCGCGGCTTCCTCTCTCTTTTTACTTTTTTTTTTTTCTTTTCTCGGTAATATTCACGATATTTTATCAAACCTACCAAATTAATTATTATTAAATATGCGTTATAATTATACTAATTATATTATCGATCATTATTAAATTAAATTAATTATAGTAATTTGTTTTTTTTTATTAATTATTGAACCTATCAAATTAATTAAACACTACCTCCTATCAATATTATTAATGCTATTACTACTAAAAAAAAAAAAATTATTTTCCAAGTAGCGGTTGCCAATACTATTGAATTTAAAGTAGCGTCTAAAGCATTCCGGTTATAGGTCGGGCGTCTCTCCGGTCAGCTCGGCGCTCGGAAGGAGAGAATGGAGTGAAACGCCGATAGGCGGACAGCGGCACAAAGAAGAAATGGCTTAGTGCTACTGCGACTCCACGGTGGGGGACTGCACGGTAGAGGGAATACGAACGGGAGAATGAAGTGAAACGGCGATTACTTGCGCGCACTTCTTCTCTCGGTCACTTGGGTCTCCTCAATTTAATGTCTCCGCCTTGTAATATATTTTCTTTCTCTGTAGAATCGAAATTTAAAATAGCCGAGGGAAAATTGCAAAAAAAAAATTTTTTTTTTCTTTTTAAATTTTGAAGATCTAAAATTAAAATTAAAACCTCGAAACAATTAAATTTGAAAAGGCTTTTATTTCTACCACTAAACTTTTACTGTAGTGATTGAAGTTCTATTATTTTATTTTTTATTTTTTTGTTGTATAATTAAAGTTGAAAAAGATATAAAATTGGGAAAATTGAATTCTTTAAAATTTGAATGAGCAACAAAAAATATTTTTTTTTTTTTGTGTAAATTAAAATTTATGCAAAGTAATTTCTTGAGTTTATTATTAAAATCATTACCTCTGATTTTTTTTTTTCTATTTTAAATAAGAACCTGTTCTAGCATTAAAGTCAACAACTTTGGTTGAGCTTAAAAAAAAAATTAATTGAGAAAATTACCAAATCTGAAAGGTGAAACTGGAAATAATTGAAATTGCAATTCCAAAAATTTCCAATTTGAAAATTGAAATCGAATTTACGCACTGAAAATTTATGCCCCTGGAAAAATAGGGTTTGACCTCAAGAGTAATATTTAAAATGACCTTCAAAAATTGTAATTTGAAAAATTTGAGTCTTCGCTTTAAAAGGTTTTTCCTCTTTTCCTTTTATTTTATTTATTTATTTTTTTTTTTTTTCTATTTATTATTATCATTATTAATTTTTTGTTACAGTTAAATTTATTTCTAGTGTAAAATTTAAACTCTGTAAGTTATAATAAAAGTGTGCAATAAGTAACGCGACTAAGTATTTCTTTATACAGACAGCCGTGCAGTCACCCGATAACGATAGCCTCGCCACCGGATGGTAACTCGAGCTTTTTCGAGTTCGGGAGTTTCGTCTATATTTTTTTTTTCATTAAAAATTTTTTCTTTTCGCGCACAATTTATAATTCTAATTGCTAACCTGTTTAAATACTAAACTTAAACTACAGGACGGTAGCCTACGCACTGTCCTGGCACGAGGGGAAACTTATTAGCCTAAAATAAAAATTCAAAGTTCTAACTCTAATTACTCCAAAAAAAATTTTCCTATTTGTTTCAAATTATACTGTATAAGGTCCCAAACAAGGGGTTTTAAATTATCAAAAGAAGATTATAATTTTAAAAAAATTTTTTGAACTTTATAACATGAATATAAGTTTTACTTAAGCTTAAATGATGTGCAGCTGCACGAGCTACACTTTTTCCGTCACCGGATGTAACTCGAGACTTTTCGCGTCGTAGGATGATTTCGGTTATTCTAAAATTTTTTGATTCTTACGTCGCACTAAAATTATTCTAATTCGGCCTGATATAAAAATCACGCACGGTCCTATTAGAATTGATTATTTCCTAAAAAAGAAAATCACTCCGAATAACGTTTTATGCACGAGCTTAAACCTAACTTCTTTCCAACTTAAAATTACTAAAATCTTAAACTACAAGACTGTCGGGCGAGCGACTCGTCTTGGCAAAAAAATTCAAGCGCTAAAACTAAAAAATATTTATTTATTTTTTATACTCTAAGTTTAATGCGCGCTCCGCGGGGGGCCTAACTAACTACGCTTTCTGCTACCAATTTTGTTATATGTCCCCGTGGACATATAACCGGCTCCTAATTTGGCAGACCCGGGAAGGAGTCGCGGGGAAAACCGGGGGTGAGCGGCACCCCTTGTGTGACGACAGGAACGCGCGAATTATTAATTAAATAAGGTGAAATTTTTAGATTAAACTCATTACCTTGGTTCGGGGTCCAAAGTCGCTGGTGGTCGATGTGATGTGGTCTGCTTAATCTCCCAGACGTAGGTAAAATAATAGGTTTAATTACTTAATTCACTCACGGGCAAGTTACTTTTAAAATAGGTTTTATTAGATCCAAATCAATACACTGGGGCTACAATTATCGAATCTGATAGGTCCAAATGGGCAAATATAGTATTAGGTAATTTAGTAAGTAATAGCTTAGGTTTAACAAGGCTCGCGATCTTTTCACTCTTTAATTATATTTCATACTAACCCGACGTCCGGCGCTCTTCCTCCCTGCTGCATCTAAATCCTTCCCCCGCCACCTTGATTTTTTCCCATCAAAAGTGCAGGAGCAGCATTCAGCTGCAGCTGAAATCCGAAGTGCTGACCGGACCCCTCATCCACATGCACGCACACTCGCGCGAGAATGCTCGTTCGCGGATTTTTATTTAATTGTCACATAACAATTTTTACTAAAAATGTAACGGTGTATATTTATACAAACTCTTAGTTTTACATATTAGAGTACTAGATTTTTCACGCAATTTTATTTAAACTTTTCGTAACACTAACAAGATATAATATCTATATTTTTAATTTTACTAATAAACATTTATAAAAATTTGAACCTTAACTTTCGTTGTACATTATTGTTTCAAAATAAATTTTAAGTTTGAAAAAAAAGCTTTGGACTGTAATTTAAATTTAATCAATCGGGGAAAGAGACTCAGTTTTTTGACTTTTTTTTCCTGTAAAACCCTACGCTGATTTACGTTTTTTTACGGAGCGTAATTTTTCTATTTCTTCAAATAGCTCGTTCCCACTTCGTTTCGAGATACAATTTCTATCCTTATACATGACATATATTTGTCTTTGAAAGAATCCCCATATGTGCGGACAACCAAGTCGATACGGGATGGATAACACAAAAAAAGTTTTATACAAAAAATCTAGCACACCGAAAATATCCTTAAAGTCATAGACAAAGCTGTCAATCACAACGTGATAGCAATTAAAATCATTTATTGTACCACAGCAAACTAAAAAAGGTTGTGCTGTTTTTACTTTGAGACTTTCGTACTTTTCTTTAACTGTCTTAACTAGTTCACCAAGGGAAGGACTTCAGGTGTTCGGCTCCGATCGACATCGGACAAGGCGCAAAATTTAGTTTAAGTTACCTAAAAAAAAGTCCGACCGGTCCCAGATTCTCGATCTTTGATATTTTTTTTTCCCAAGCCCTCAAAGATTATATTTTTAGCATTAAATTACTCCTTTTTGGCTTCAAAAGACGAGACTTCATTTTACTGTCTTTTCCATAGAAAATCAAAATAAACATCGGGATGGATAAGATTATTTTTCAATTTTGAAAGCTTCTTTTTATAGTTTTGAAATTAACTTTTATCTTAAAATGATTTTATTTACCATATCAGTCTTATTTTATCTATTTTTTCAAAAAATACCCAACTACGCATTTGATGCGATTTTTCACCTCTCACATTTTCTTTCAGGAAATTCACTAAACCATCATTTTTGAAATATTATTTATACATTTTTTAGCTAATTTCAATTTATTTTTAATTTACGATCGTCTCATTGATATTTTTTTAAAGGGTTACATGTAATTCAGAATATCGGGAATACGTTTAGGTCAACAGATAATTTTATTTACAATATTTTTAACAAAATTTTTTACAAAATTTTTTTTTCATACTATTTACAAAAATTACTGTCCTTATTTTTTAATGAAAGCACACTTTTTCCAAGAAGTGTTTTAAACACAAAAGTTTATTACAATGTGCACATTTTATAAAAGCTATATTTGCGCAGCTGACACGATTAACCAAAATTTCATTTTTACCAAAACAAATTTCATTAACATTTTTAAATTTACCTGGATCAGGCACAGAGTATCCACTTTTATACTAAGCAAATTTAATCATTGGTCGAAAAACGTTGGCTGTCAATTGGTTGTGTACAAGTGAGTGAATTTAAAAAAAAAAAAACAATCTATTATAAACTTGCTGTGCTTCGAACTCTTACATCATTTCATCGTATATTCGACGTACAAATCCTTTATATTGTCTGAAAAAGTAAACATCTAAAGGTTGGCAAGGCCCTGTTGTGCCAGCAGGAATCGTCATAGTTTCTACCAGTTCCTTTTTTTGAGACAATAAAGATTCTTTTAAAAAAGAATCAGTTTGTCCTGACCAACTATCAGTTAATAGCAAACTTTTTTGTAAAATGTGGGGCGTTAAGCAGTCTTTCAGCCAGATTTTGACATGCTCTTTTGTTAATTTACCTGATTTACTGCATATCACAACCAAATTATTCGGTGTATTTTCTTCAACTTGCGCAGCAACAACAGGTCCGAATTCGTTTCCAGTGGTTTCTTGTAAGCATATTAACATTGGCGATAAAAGCTTAATTACAATTACTGCTTAGAAGCAGTAATTGTAGATTGAATCGTGTATGAATGAGTAGTGTTTGCAATACTATTTACCATGACTTTCGTCTGTTTTTCACCTTTATAACTTAATGTTCTTGTTGAATGAAACTCTTTTAAAAATCCAGATTGATCGGAATTCAATACACAATCTAAACTGTAAGCAGGAATTTGAGCATTTGTTAGTTGTAAATGTTGGCTTAAATTTTTATCTATATTAGCTTTTTCAGTCGGATGTTTTCTTGTTATGAGGTGAGTCACTTTGTGCGAGTTAATTCGAAGTCGACGTTTTAAATTTTTCACAAATTCCAAAATTTTCTAATCTTATTTCTCGTGCTTTTTGGATTGCCCAGCGCCGAATATGTACATCATGGACAGCTGATAAATCATTTTTTCTACACTTATCAATCTTATTCTTAAGGTACTGCTCTAGTTCATACATTCTCATGGCAAAGGTTCCTTTAGCTTCTACATATTTTCGAAATCTAGTAATGTGCACAGGATATAGCTTCGGACATAAATTTTGGATGGATTTAAATGATCGTTTATGAGTATCTTTTAATTCAATAATTTTTTTCATAGTTTCATATGAAAATGTGTGATCGGGACATTCCATTTCAAGAAAGTAATCATAACCATCCGCCTCAAGTTTTTGTTTTTTCAAACCAGGCTTCGAAAAAGATGGGGATTCTGAATCATTGGAAATACTTGCTTGAGAGTCAAAAGTTTGTGAAAGTTTGAGTTCTAAATTGTCATTAGCGTCGTCACTCACAATTTCAGTTTTAGAAAATTCACTGTCATTGCTATCACTATCGCCGTCACTATCACTTTCAATATATAAAGGTTCTTCTGTTTCTATTTCGATCGTTTTTTTGCACAAATTTTCAAAAACATCCCAGAGACTGCTAGCAATATCAGCATGATGAACGTCGATTTTTCCTCGGAACTCCTCTGGTTCAACAGGTCCACACTGTTCGTTAAAATATATTTGAAAAAGAAAAAATACTTGACGAGGATCAATCTCCATGATGAAATGTATTTTTCAAGCAGTTAAAAATAAACATGGTAAATCGATGGTTAATCGATAACGAGCTACTTTGTCTAACTCTTGAAAAACTTTTCATATGAATTAAAACTTAAATATTTATACGAAATATTAAAAACAAAAGAAAAACTCATAAGTTTAAGCTAGTCTACTTCAAAAACGGTAAATGCTATTTAAGCGCCACCTAGCAATGACACCTAGTAATGACAACCTTAACTTTACTTTTGAGTTAAAAAAATTAAGTAGGTACTTCCTTTTAAATTCATAACAATGTCAATATTAATAATCATACATCCATCTACTTTGATTGTAGAATAAGTGTTTTAGGCGCTAACTAGTGGTGGTTGCCTCAACTTACTGCTTTTTGTTCGAGAATATTTGCTACAAAATAAGTAAAAAGTACTTTTATCAATATTACTGTGTACTTTTACTGAATTGAAAAAAATGTTTCGTTAACAATGAAACACGTATATTCATTTGTTTGCACATTTTGATATTCTGAATTAAATGTAACCCTTTAAAATAATATCAATGAGACGATCGTAAATTAAAAATAAATTGAAATTAGCTAAAAAATGTATAAATAATATTTCAAAAATGATGGTTTAGTGAATTTCCTGAAAGAAAATGTGAGAGGTGAAAAATCGCATCAAATGCGCAGTTGGGTATTTTTTGAAAAAATAGAGAAAATAAGACTGATATGGTAAATAAAATCATTTTAAGATAAAAGTTAATTTCAAAACTATAAAAAGAAGCTTTCAAAATTGAAAAATAATCTTATCCATCCCGATGTTTATTTTGATTTTCTATGAAAAAGACAGTAAAATGAAGTCTCATCTTTTGAAGCCAAAAACGACTAATTTAATGCTAAAATTATAATCTTTGAGGGCTTGGGAAAAAAAATATCAAAGATCGAGAATCTGGGGCCGGTCGGACTTTTTTTAGGTTACTTAAACTAAATTTTGCGCCTTGTCCGATGTCGATCGGAGCCGAACACCTGAAGTCCTTCCCTTGTGATAGAGAGTGGAGGAAAAGTAAGAGAGAAGAGCACTTTTAGGTGGGTGATAAATGACGGAGAGAAGTAATTTAGTTGATTTGAGGTCGATGTCTACAATAAAAAATTCAGGTAGTGCTTGATATGAAATAAGTACGGGAGATGTGGAGACGATGGTAGCTTTAAGATGGTCGCAAATGTAGAGGGCAAAATCCCCACCAGGTTTACCGACTCAGTCGTAGTGAATTAGGATGAAGTTGGGCAGGTCGTACATGTGAGTGGGGGTGTTTGGTGCAAGGTGAGTTTCGGTGAGTGCAATGATGCCATATTTTTCTTTGGCAATTTGGAGTTTAAGTTCCATAAAATGGGCAGAAAGATGACTGATATTTGCATGAGCAATATGAAAATGAGCGGTATGTTTTGGATTCAATGATGGAGTGGCATGTAGGGTGTTCAGGGAGGGGAGTATGTTTAAGGGAGGGCATTGCGAATTGCTTAAACTTCATGAAGATGAGTGGTTTGAAGAAAAGTCTTGTTTGATTGAGGATTTATGGGTTTTAAGGTCCATTACAGTAGCAACGGAAGTAGAGAAGGTGGATGGGGGTGGGGGTAGAGAGGGATTGTTCGAAAAGAGATAAATCAAGTTCAGTGAAAATTTCCTGTAATTCGCCGTTTCGTGATTTACGAAGAAGTAGCTTGTTTCCGCGGGTGATTGGGCCAGGAAGTTTAAATTTAGAGTTGATGAGGCGGGCTTTTTGGGAGAGTTTATGGAGGGATAGTTTGGAAAAAGCATTCATATAGACAAGGTGGTTTTCACCTCCCAAAGATTTGAACGTCCTATTACTTCTATGAGCCGGTGTAATGTATTTGTAATAGGTTTGTAAGGTGTGGAAATGAGTTGTAATCAGGGAATTAATAAAACTTTAAGTTAACGTAAAGAAGAAGTTTATTCGTTTAGAGGCGCGTTACAACTGAGCAGTGTCATGGCTCGACACTCTTAGCTTAGCGCCGCGTATGTGCTGCGTTAGCATAAATTCTACATACTTTTTATTTCTGCATACACTATAATTCCCCCCTTTTTAGTTTTCTTATCCTTTCAGATCTTCTGGGAACATTTTCACTTTTCACTTTTGATTTTTTAGATTTCACTGAACCTTTTTTAACTTTTGTATTTATTTGTTTTTCACTGACTCCCTCATCATTCTTTACATACTTGCGTATATCATTCTCTTCGTTTACAATTTTGTCTCTAGAAGGAGTCGCTCTTTCATCACTCTCCCCCTTTTTTGAATTTGATTCAATCTGCGTTTTTACAAGCTGATTTACATGTTTTTTTGTAATATGACCGTCGTTAAACTTAACACTATACATAATTGGTGATATTCGCTCTACAATAATCGCTTCGCTTTTTTTATTACAATATTTTCGAAAATCTTTTGCATAAACAATTTCGCCTATACAAAATTCTACGTTTCTGTTTCCTGATCTAAAACGTTTCTGATTATACTGCTGTAATTATACTCTGGCTTGAGTGTTTGGTTTAAGTAAGTCAAATCTTGTTCGCAATTCCCGTTTAAACATTAAAAATGCTGGCGTTTTATTGGTTGTTGTGTGTTCAGTGTTTCTATAATCTAATAAAAATCTGTTTGCTGAAAAATTTAATGAATGTCCGTCACGAATCATTTTATCTACTTTATCTTTAAAAGTACGTACTCCGTTTGTAGCCGGATAATATGGTGCTGAAAAACTTTGTATGATTTTATAGTTTTTTAAATACTGTCGAAACTCGTCACTTTTAAGTTGAGGACCGTTGTCGCTCACTACAATGCTAGGTTTTCCGAATCTGCTAAAAATTGAGTCTATGACCTTAATCAAATTTTTTGCTGTTGTGTCTTTTCGCATATTAATCATTTCTGGCCATTTTGAGTGTGCGTCTACGATCGCTAAAAACATACAACCGTGAATAGGTCCTAAGAAATCTATGTGTATCCTTGACCATGGTGTACTTGGCTATTGCCACGGTGAAAGCTCTACTTTCCCTGGATCTGGTCTTGATTCTGAACATATTTTACATGTGTTAGCTAATGCTTCTATATCTTAATCTATACCAGGCCACCAAAAATAATTTCTTGCCGTTTGTTTCATTTTCAATATACCCATGTGTGAAATGTGTAAGTCGCGTAGTATTTGTGCTTTGAGTGTTTCTGGAATAACTAATCTACGACCCCATGTTAAGCATTTTCCTTCTATGTCCAACTTGTTTCGTTTTGTGTGAAAATTCTTTTCTATTTGAGTTAATTCATCGATTTCGGCCAATCGTTTTGTGTGTATGACATTATATTCTTTAGCGTTCTGTCGTTTGCTGTTTCTTGAGCTACTTGTTTGAAATCAATTGTGTACCACCCATTTTGTATGTAATTAATGTTTGTGTATTCTGACGGAAATACGGGTGTATCGTCTTCGACCGGTAAACGTGATAGCGCGTCACAGTTTCCGTTTGCTTTAGACTTTTCTACTTCTATTGTGTATGTGTACCCCGATAAAAAATAAGCCCATCTTTGTAATCTGCTGTGTAGCATTGTTTAAATGCTTTTATTTCCAAAAATAAATTTTAACGGTTCATGATCTGTTTTCAAAATTATGTTATTACCGATTATGTATTGATAGAATTTTTTAAACCCGAATATTATCGCGCTTGCATCTTTATCTATAATAACATGATGTCTCTCGCTCTTTGAAATAATTTTTGAACCAAATGCTATCGGTTTTTCCGTACCGTCATCAAATCTATGTGATAAAATTGCTGACATGCCCAAATCACTGGCATCGCAAGCTAAGACTTATTGAATATTTGGATCGAACAATGTTAGCGAGTTTTCAGAAGTAATTTGACTTTTTACCCAATTAAATCCTTCTTCGCATTTATTTGTCCATTTCCATTCTTTCTGTTTGAGTAAATTGTACAGTGGCCAGATATGTTCTGCCCTGTCTTTTAAAAATCTTTCGTAAAAGTTTACTAAACCTAACCATGCTTCTAATTCCTTATGATTTTTAAGTGTTTTAGCTTCGTTAATTGCTTTAATTTTAGAGGGACTTGGGTTTAAACCTTTTTCATCGATCACGTAACCCAAGATTTCTATCTCGTCTTTGAAAAAATCGCATTTGTCTAACAAGGGAAGGACTTCAGGTGTTCGGCTCCGATCGGTACCGGACCAGGTGCAAAATTTACTTCAAGTTACCCAAAAAAAAGTCTGATAGGTCCCAAATCCTCGATCCTTGATATTTTTTTTCCCAAGCCCTTGAATATTGCGATTTTATGAGCTAAAAGAGTCATTTTTGGCCATTAAAGTATGAGACTATTTTTCAATTTATTTTTCATGGTAAAACGAAATAATTAACAGTATAAATAATTTACTTTTTTAATTTTAAAAGCTTCTTTTCATATTTTTGATATTATAGTTTGTCTTGATATGATTTTATTAACCTAATTTGATCTATTTCATCAAAAAGTACAAAACTTAGCAAATGGTGGAATTCTTCATTTCTCTCATTTTCTTTCAGAATATTCTAGTAAATATTCATTTATTAAAGGTTAAACTAATATTTTTTAGACAATTTCCGTTTATTTTAAATTTAAGATGGTCTCATGAATATTTCTTTGAAGTATTTCAATTATTCAGGCATTAAAAATGAAAAAAAAAAAATTTATTAAAAATATTAAAAAAAAAAAAAAAAAAAAAAAAAACGTAAAAATCAACGTATATCATTCATTTTTGATGAGATATTTTTTTTAATTTAGTAAAAGTACACAATGACATTTTGGAAATCACTTCTCATTAAGTTAATAACAAATATTTTTATAATAATTGCGGAAAGTTAAGGTAACCACCACCAGTCGGCGCCTAGAACACTTTTTCTACAATCAAAGTAGATAACTTTATAATTATAAGTCTTTACATTTCTGCAATTAAAAGAAGTTAAAACTATTACCACCAGGTGGAATCCAGAAATTTTTTTTCACAATTAAAGTAGCTGACTCTATGGTTATAAGTATTTACATTCCCAAATCTCAAAAAAAATTGTAAATAGTTTTGAGAAAATTTTGTAAATAGCTATGTGAACAATATTGTAAATAAAAATTATATGTTAACCTATACTTATTCTGTAAATTTTTAATAAAAAATACTCCCAAGAAATATTCACGAGTCCATCTTAAATTCAAAATAAACTGAAATCGTCTGAAAAATATAAAATATTAGTTTAACCTTTAATGAATGAATATTTACTAGAATATTCTGAAAAAAATTGAGAGAGGTGAAGAATTCCACCATATGTTAAGTTGAGTACTTTTTGACGAAATAGATCAAATTAGGTTAATAAAATCATATCAAGACAAACTATAATATCAAAAATATGAAAAGAAGCTTTTAAAATTAAAAAATTAAATTATTTATACTATTAATTATTTTGTTTTACCATGAAAAAAAAATTAAAAAATAGTCTCATACTTTAATTGCAAAAAATGACTCTTTTAACTCATAAAATCGCAATATTCAAGGGCTTGGGAAAAAAAATATCAAAGATCGAGGATTCGGGACCTATCAGATTTTTTTTTGGGTAACTTGAAGTAAATTTGGCGCCCGGTCCGGTACCGATCGGAGCCGAACACCTCAAGTCCTTCCCTTGTAAGTTTACTCGTAGCCCTGCTTTATCTAATTTTGAAAAAATTTCTGTTAAAATTTTTATATGCTCTTGGTCCGTTTGACCTGCAGTGTAAATATTGTCAATGTATATATGTGTGTGTTTTATGCCCTTTAAGATATCTTCTAGAATATCTTGGCATTCTGCTGGACTCGAAGCTGTACCCTCGCCCATTTTCGTGTACCTATATAAACATTCATGTGTGATGATTGTAAGTGCGTTTTTGGATTCGTCATCCAGCTCAAATTGCATAAAAGCGTGTTTCAAATCTATCTGAGACCAATTTTTACCTACTCTCACTGTGTTAAAAATTTTCTCTTTCAAAGGAATCAGGTGTCTTTTTACAATTAATTGAGGATTTACTGTGAGTTTAAAATTACCACAAATTCTAACTTCCCCGTTTTTCTTTACTACCGGTATGATGGGTGTTGCCCATTCACTACACTCTACTGGCTCTAAGTTTCCTAAAGTTATCAATCTTTGTATCTCGTTTGAAATTTTTGGCATTAGCGCGAATGGCGCGTGATGTGGTTTCAGTTGTATTGGTCTTACATTTTCTTTAAAAACTAAGTGTACTTTTTTAACTAAGGAAATTGTTTTAACATTTTTTGTTTTATTGTATCACTTTATATCTATAATACGTATATATAATAAGTTCTTGATTTGACTATTTGGAATTAATTTTAAAGGCCAAAAGTTAAACGCTTTTAACCATTGTTTTCCCATAAGTAATGGTCCCGTACTTTTTATAATACAGTAGTGCTCAAAAGTTTAGGCCACCCCCAAATGTTATCTATTTATTATGTGATTTTTGAGGTTGTAAGTGACCGCCACCATCCAAAACTTCAATTAAGTCATCTCTAACAGTTTTTTTCGATTAATATACTCAATTACTCAAGGTAAAAACATTTACAATATAAAAATTTAGCTTATAAATTTATTCTTACCTATATTTTAGTTTGAAATGTTATTTTTTTAAAAACTGCTATTTTAAGTCATTTTGTGATTTTTGATCGACTGTAAAACAATTTTATTAACTTTCAGGTTTATAATTTTTTCCCCCCTATTTTTCTTTTATGATCAAGTTTGAAGAAAAAAATTTTCAAGTTGTTATATATAAAATTGTTCAAACCACAGCCAAAAAACGTATTTTTTTTATCTTCGAAAAATCACCGATTTTTCGTTATTTAACCCTATTTTACGATTGAATGCATCTTTTTTTTTATTGTCATGGTCAAAATTAAATAAAAACTCATTTTTTTAAGTATTTACAAGTTATTTATTAGAAACAATTGGAAATTTTTTAAAAAATATAATAAAAACTATCTATTTTTCAGAATTTTTAACACTTTTAAAATTTAAGAAAATTACTTTTATTTGTTTTTTGAATAATTTTTTTTTTAATCGAATAAAAAAAAAACATTTTGATAAGACTATCCAATTGAGACATAACAAATATCTTTTGAATTAGATAGTTTTTTAGTTAATTAGTACTTTGTAGCTCCTCCTTTGGCATTGTAGCAAGCTTTCACTCTTCTAACCATCGAAACTGCAAGCTTCTGACACTAACTTGGGCTTAAACTTTGCCAGGCTGCAGCAATCTCCTGTTTTAAATCTTCTATATTTCTCAACTTTTTATCCTTGATCATTCTTTCGATCTGATCCCAAGCGTTTTCGATAATGTTAAGATCAGGTGAACGGGCGGGCCACTTTGAAAAAAACTGTTAGAGATGACTTAATTAAAGTTTTGGATGGTTGCGGTCACTTACAAACTCAAAAATCACATAATAAATAGATAACATTTGGGGTTGGCCTAAACTTTTGAGCACTACTGTATACAAATCTAAGTTTTTCTCGCTTTCTAAGAAACTTACATTTACTTTTAAAATTTCGATAGGATTCAGTGGTAATCCTCCGTAACACGTTAATGTAAGATCACTTTTGCTTAATTTTTCGTTTCGAAAATATTTATTCTTATCTTTTTCCGACATAGCTGTTACATCGAGTGTTACATTATGGTGTTCGCTGTTCTCAAAGTGCCGGGGCATGACCGGAAACCTCTCAAAAAATTATTTTAAGACAAAAAAATGATTTTCCAACAAAAAAAAATTTTTTTTCCCTTTTTATATCCTGTCTTAATTCAGGATTGCTTTGCTGTTCCCCTATGTCACAAAGACTCGCTCCTATTCAGTCTTAGCGACTGAACTGGGGGAGTGTCCGTCGAGTCCAGGTGTCGAGCGGTTGCCACCTGACTCTTCTGGGTTGGGTTCTTGCCCAGTCAAAACGCTTAAAAGCGTACCCAGTCCTTTTTGTCTTTACTTATATTTATTATCTACTTAGGACTGAATTACAGCCCTATTGTCTACCATAAAATTGTAATATAAAATAAACTAAAATATAGTTAAATTTTAACTTGAACTAAAATATAGTTCAGGTTTTATTTTATTGTTTTTAAACTAAGATACAGTTTAAATTTTGAATTGAACTAAAATATAGTTCAGGTTTCATTTTATTGTTTTTAAACTAAGATACAGTTTAAATTTTGAATTGAACTAAAATATAGTTCAGGTTTTATTTTATTGTTTTTAAACTAAGATACAGTTTAAATTTTAAATTGAACTAAAATATAGTTCAACTTAGTTGTTATTTAAAATATTGTCTAGAGTAATTTGGTGTGAAAATATTTTTTTTCGGTGAAACTTTTGTTAATTTAGAAGTTTTAATTTACTTGATTTTTATTTTATTTTACTTACATTAATTGAGAGAAAACAGATAGGTTCGGTGCCTTAAGTGCCTTAAGGGTTGAGGCCGCGCCACTCCTAAGATGTGCACGATAAAACTTTGCACCAGGTTTTAAACTCGATCAACTCGGAGCGCCTAAGTCACTCTTGAAGCGGATGAGAAGTAGGGTCCAGGTCACTAGGAGGTCTGGAGGTTCAGGAGAGATGAGCACAGGTCACTAGGAGGGCTGCAACTGAGCTGCTCGGGCTAGTGCAGCTTCCTATAAGGGATGCGTTTTTTGGTACAGGGAGTCGGAAAACTGGAGGGGATAGTTGGCCCTTGTAGGAGCGGCGGCGGCTAGATTTTCCTAGCTTCTAATTGGTCCTTAGGGTTTTTTTCCTTCCCTCTCTCTGTCTCTCTGCTTATGGCTAAGAGGAGCTGACTTTGAAATGGTTGGAGGGGATAGTGATAAAAAAAAACAAATGCATGATAGAAATAAAATGAACGAATAATTAAACAATTCAATAATTAACTTCTTCCAAATAAAACCAAAGTCACTTCCTTTACAAAATTATAAAAATATAAAATAGGAGTTTAATTCGCGACATAGCTTATAAATATTAAGGTAATTTTTCCTGGGTGGAAAGGTAAACTAAATAAAGTTGTATCAAGTAACAAACATATAAACAAAGTTGCATAAAGTAACAAAAATGCGGTATTCTTTGGTATTACTTTGGTATACGTAATTAAATATTAATCAATAAAGTTTAAATAAATAAATTGCTATTGCAGTTAACCCAGGATAAAATGATAAACTAAGTAAGATTAAAAATAAGGTTAAACTACGTAGAAATATTTGCGAGTATTTATTTAAATAAAGCAACACAAATTTTAAAAACTACGCAAAGATTTCTATGTGATATTTTTCTTTAGGAGAGAAACATAGCATAGCATCGTGAGTTTTTCTCAACGGAAAACTCAAGTGCCTCACGCTGAAGCGATAAAGCGCCGGATAGGCGCTGGCGAGAGCGCCTGCAAGCCATAAAAAAGGCCATGTGTTTCCCCGCGCCTACTTTCTCCGAGTTTCCTGGAGTTTTTAGGCGACAAAAATCAGGGAAAAATTTACCATGGAGTAAAAACATAAAATATGAAGAATGAAAATTGTAATTTTCAGCGTGCGCGTACGTTACAATATTATGCGTGTATAAGTGCACATATCAATACATCAAAATTCGAATCGTATTTTTAGATTCAAAAAAAGATGTAAAATGAGGATTAAAGAGTAAAAAAAAAAACAGATATAATTGTGAATAAAAATTTTTTTATATATTTTTTATTTATACAATAAAATAAAGTATACATGTACACATAACATATAACTAATTTAAAATTTGATTATTAAATAACTTCATTCATAAAAAAATTAAAATGTACAGTACAAGTTAAGTTAAATCTGTTTTTTTTTTTTTTTTTTTTTTTTTTTTTTTTTCTTAATAATAATTAATTAAAGTCAACTTAAAAAGAATATTAAATTTACTTCAATAGTTACTTTCACAAGTAATGTTAATATCCATCATATTTTTTTTTTTATCATTCTTAATTTATTTTTCATTTTTTTAAGTAGATAAGCTGTGAGGATTCTAACTCATCTTTCTATCTCAAGAATCCCCATACCTTACCTACTTTTTTATTGCGGGAAAAATTTATTAATTTATCTTGAATAAAGTTTCAATAAATTCAGTATTTTCTATCAGAATCAAAGTCATAGCCCAGACTTTCAACCCAAGAAAGCTCGGTTTATCATGACTGATCTCACAACTGGTTTAAACAATTTTCATAATTAGTTTTAGATATTTTATTGAAAAAAATAAAACCATAATTTATTTGCCTTATAGTGGGTCTGGATGCATCCAGACCCGGGCGCGTTAAACCTACCATTGATCAGTTATCCCTCAAGCCTGAAACCCCCCAAACCCTGGGCGCCAAGATCTATAAATGATCGATCGGTCATTCCCGAAGCCTTAAACCTCCAAATACCCTGGGCGTCGAGTTCAACAAAAAAACTGATCAGTTATCCCCCAAGCTCTAAACCTCCAAAACCCTTGGGAGCACGAGTTGAATTATTCCAAAAATATGAGTGCATTTTAGTTAACTTAAGCATGAAATAAATAATTTTGTAACAATACTTAATTACGCTTCACTGGTGCAATTATCATAAAGTTATGAATCATGATATCATAAAGTTGTAAATCTGAAATTGTTAACTCCAAAATGGCTTGGTTGACTAGGAAAACGCTATAAGTTTTTACTTATTGTTTAACTCTTTGTTTGCAACTTGCAATGAGACATTTCGAGAAAAGCGTTAAAATTTTCGTTTGTTTATCGGTTATTTATTTTTTTTTTTTATAGTATTTTTTTACTATTTTGTAATATTTTTAAGTGATGTAAATTAAAGTACACCATAACCTTTTTGTGGAATAAAAAAAAAAAACAAAAAAAAACACTTTTTTATGGACTTGATATTTAAATATAAAGTACGCTTAACTTGTAAAATTATTTTACTTGGTAACCACAGTTTTGGGAGGTCTAGAGCTTCGAAGATAGCTGATCAGTTCTTTTATTGAACTTGGGCTTCCAGGGTTTTAGAGGATTCAGAGCTTAAGAGATAACTGGTCAGTTTATTCATTGAACTCTACGCCCGGGGTTTAGGGGATTTAAGACTTGAGGAATGACCGATCGATCATTCATCGAACTCGGCACCCCGAGTTTGGGGGGTTTCAGGCTTGAGGGATAACTGACCGATTATTTATTGAACTCAACGCCCAGGGTTTTGGGGGCTTAGAGCTTGGGGGATAGCAGATGAGTTTTTTTTGTTGAACTCGGGTGCCCAGGGTATTTGGGGGTTTACAGCTTGGGGGATAGCTGATCAGTTATTTATTAAACTCGGGTGCCCAGGGTTGTGGGGGGTTCAAGATTTGAGTTTTTTTTTTTTTTTTTAATTAGGCACTGAACTGTTCAGAGTTAAAAAATACTAAGATAAGTGGAGGGGGGGGGAGGGGGGTCGAACTTTATCCAGACCCGTGCCCAAACTGTAATAACGCCCCTGAGTGGAGGAAAACTTCGATTAAACTTATTATATTATAAGACACCCAACAGACTTTATTTTTAAAATAAATATTATTTTGCAAAAGTATACATTGGTATAGAATAATATTTTTAAACTAACTAAAAATCGTTGTTTCTCAAAAATAAATAATTTAAAAGCAGATAAAAAATTAATGGATTATCATTTCGGTTGAAGAGGAATCCTCTTGATTGACATATAAATAATTTTCATTAAAAAAAGAATATTTCAAAAGGAATTCCTTTAAAATAAACAGCACTCCTCTTCATTTGAGATTATTTTTTTAAAAGGATTTTCTTTTAGAATGAAACGGATATCCGATTGACGCTATATTAAGCTGAAATCATCTTAAATCAAGCAGATTCCTCTCAATCCAACAAGAAATACTCTAGAAATTTTTTTTTTTTTTTTGAATTTTTTTTTATAGATGTTAAAATTTGTTAATTTTTGTATAAAAAAAAATTTTTTTTTCCTCAGCACTTTTCACACTTTCAGTTTTTTATGTAATGTCTAGTAATGAAATTTACTTAAAATAATTTAAATTTTTGTGATATTACTAGATGCAATTTTTTAAAATTAAAAATTCGAGCTAATAATAATTGAGGTTAACATTGGATTAAAACTTATAATTAAAGAATTATTTTATTTAAGTGTCAATTGAAATCAGTTGGTTGGGTACTCTGATCAATTTTCTTCTGCAGTAAAAAAATTTTGTATCGTAGACTTTTGTTGAATATTAGATGTCTTTATAGTCATAGTGTACAGTTGTGTACCTGAACCACAAAAATAAAAGCAAGTAATTACGAAAGTTTCAATGTAATAAATCTAATAGGATTTCTTTAGTCCGTATATTTGAATAAAATAAAGTTTAACAACAAAATTTTATGTATTTTAGTAAGAGTTAAAATAAAATTAAATATTAACCAGAAAAATGTAATGGCACATGATATTCCACTAAAGAATTAAAAATGTCAAAAGTTAATCAAAATTAAGTACTTATGACAAAGTATTAATTTATAATTCTTTGTGTGTTACAATAATTTTGACATTTATAATATAGTAAACACTTGAGTTGTAAAAAGTATGGAAATGTGTAATAAAATGATGTAAAAAATATTATTAGTAGAGGTGAGCTATTTGATAGAAAAAACTTATTTTTTTTATTTATTTATTTTTTCAATTATGTACTTTTAATTGTATATTAGATAAGGTGTTACCCTAAACAAATGAGATAATTCAGAGAAAAAACATGAAATTATGAAAATTCTTTCGATAAAATTTATTTAGGATTGACTAGTAAAGGTAAACTTGGCTAAATTGCCATGGCATGTATGAATATTTTTATATGCATATGTTCAATGCGGATAATGTTGGTCACATACAAATAAAATTACTGGATTTACACAAGAATGTATGAATATGTGAAAATCATACTCCTGAAAATAATAGATTTTGAGTGTTGTAAAACAATTTTTTTTCAGTTTAAAACTTTAATTTAATTTAAATGCAAGTTAAAATAAACATACATATTTATAGTATATTTAAAATTACCTAGAAAACTTGAATTGGTCTACGATAAAGGAAATTCTATAAAAACAGTGTTCATTAAGTTAAAAATTACTCCTTTTATATTTTTCTAATTTAATTTTACTGGTCACGTAATTTACCGTGATGATTTATTAGATTTAAAATTTAATAATTCTTTTAAGGTACCTGTGACCGACACAAAAATTTTTCAGTAAAAGAATGCTAGATCGAGGCGCTGAGGTAAATTCCGAATCGGAAGGGATTACGGGGGATACGGGGAGAGTTGGACATTGTTTACACTAACCAGTATAGTTACTACCACAATAAAAATATTCCAACCATTATTTATACATACATAGTTACTCTGTGGCTAAGTATCCCCCAAGTTTTAAACCTCCATAGACCTGGGTGCGTAGCACAAAAATTAATGAGTGGCTAATTATCCCCCAAGTTTTAAACCTCTATAGACCTGGGTGCCAAGCACAAAAAATAAGTGACTAATTATCCCCCAAGCCTCAAACCCCCAAGACCCTGGGTGCCCGAGGTCAACGAAAAAACTGATCAGCTCTCCCCCAAGCTCGAAGCCCCCAAAACTCTGGTTACCGAGAGGAATAATTTTAGAAGTTAAGCGTACTTTATATTTGAATATCAAATCCATAAAAAAGATTTTTTTTTGTTCCACAAAAAGGTTGTAATTCACTTTTATTTACATCACTTGAAAATATTACAAAATAATAAAAAAATATTTATAAAATAAAAAATAAATAAATAACCACTAATAAACGAACATTTTTACACTTTTCTCGAAATGTGTCTGATTCTTAGAAGTATTTAATTTATAGTTAAAAAAAAAAATTTGTTGATAATATTGCAAACAAGGAGTAAAACAATAAGTGAAAACTTATATCGTTTTCCTAATTAACCACGCCATTTTGGAGTTAAAAATTTCAGATTTAAAACTTTATGATATAATTGCACCAGTGCAGCTTAATTAGGTATCGTTACGAAATTATTTATTTCGTTAACTAAAATGCACTCATATTTTTCGAATAATTTAACTCGGGTTCCCATGGTTTTTAGGGGCTTAGAGCTTGCGGGATAGCTGATAAGTTTTTTTGTTGAACTCGGGCGCCCAGGGTCTTGGGGGTTTAGAGCTTGGAGGATAGCTGATAAGTTTTTTTGTTGAACTAGGGCACCCAGGGTTTTGGGGGCTTAGAGTTTGGGGGATAGCTGATCAGTTTTTTCGTTGACCTCAGATTTGTTTAACGTCGAAAGGGTTTGTTTATCGTCCGTATATTTTATTCGTAGCTTTTAGCAGGCCCTCGATATTATGTAAAATTACTATCAAAATTTTTCAAGATAAAATCTTAAAAAACAATAAAAAAGAAAAACACATGGAAAGGACATCCTCTTGATTTTAGATGATCTCCTTTGAAATTAAGATTACTTTGTTCTTAATTCAAGATTTCGTCCTCTTGAATCAACAGAGACTCCTCTTGATTCAAGATGAAAACCCCTTTAATTTAGATGAAAAACTCAAGCGGATTCTTCCTCTTGTTTCTAAACGACATTTTTGTGAGTGATATGTACACAGTTTTGTTCCTTTTTCAGATCTTCATTATTTGGTACTTATGTTTTTTGTCGGTTTTTTAGTGTTACAAACAATTTGTATGATACTAATGAATTTTTTAGCATATGAATTGCTGCTAAAACTTAGATCCAAATTTTTGAATAACTATTTTCCCGAACATAGTTATTCAAGGTATACTTCCTGATATTTGTATACTAATTCTTACTTTAAAATTTTGATTATGATTGCAGCTTTGAAGTCATTCTAAATATTTTAAAAAGTCAATAATATTAAAACATAATTAATTTTATAGCCCATCATTTTTTAAAAATAAATTTTGAATTGAACTGACAAGGTTTTCAATCATGCTCGCTCGAAATAATTAAAAAAAATTGCATAAGTAAAAAAAACATTTTTTTTGAATGAAAAAGTAGCTGAAAAATATATATTACAAAGTGAAAATATTCAAACTTTTTTTTTACTAAGAGTAGAGTGGGCGCGCGTACGCGCAGAATTTGATAAAATTACAACCTCTAAAATTTATTGTTGATTAATAACCAAGTTCATGATGAAGAACTCGATAGAAGACGACATGCTTAACCAATAGGATCAAAAATAAAAGTCTTCAACTCAAAAATCGATATCGCTTATTCAATTTTAAGAGTGGAAAGGTGCAAGATATAATCAGGTTCAATGTGAACTCAGCCAACCACCGGGCGATAAGATATAAGATATAAAAATAATCGATTTCAACGCTGAATTCACTAAGACTACAGTTGGCAACATAACCTCAGTCAGTGTACGAACTTTGGTACTTACTGTTATTTTTGTTTTCATTGTTAGAAGTGAATAAAAAAGTCGCGTGCTGTAAGCTTCATTTGAGTGATACTCAAACTTTTGATTTAATTGTTTTCATCTATTGGATTCAACTTTACTCAAAGTTTCAGTAAGTATCAAATTTTTTGTAATTTCAGTGCCTAGTTTGTTTGTTTTGACTTCAATATAAAAAAAAAAAATTAGATTTTGCCAAGTATTTTATCAAAATCTCGTTTTAATTTTTTCACTCTGTGATTTCATTGTTTTAAACACTGATTTGCTTAAAAGATGTAAGGGACAGTCTAATGGGGTGCATTTGTTAGCAAATATTTGTTGACAAAAGTGATTTTTGTTAGCAAATGCACCAAAATCTAGTTCCAATTTTTCTAGTGTTTTTTTTATTTTTTAGAAATTTTTTTTGCTTTTTACAAATATCAGGAAGTATACCTTGAATAACTATGTTCGGGAAAATAGTTATTCAAAAATTTGGATCTAAGTTTTAGCAGCAATTTATTTGCTAGAAAATTCATTAGTATCATACAATTTGTTTGTAACACTAAAAAAACCGACAAAAAACATAAGTACCAAATAATGAAGATCTGAAAAAGGAACCAAACTGTGTACATAGTATTATAAAGTATTCATTTCAGTCCAAATTTTAAAAATAATTAAAAAAAAAAAACGCTAAAAATTAAAGTGACTAAAACGGTTTTTTTGATCGTAAGTACCTAATAATAAAGATCAACACAAAAAATCATACGTTTTTGAAAACTTCATAAAAAAACCTAAAAAAATTTATCGGGGCAATTTTAACGAAAAACGCTTCCTAGTTGGGCTAGTATGAGGTCAAACTTTGGGAAATAGTAAAAAAACGCTAAAAATTAAAGTGACTTAAACGGTTTTTTTGATCGTACGCACCTCATAATAAAGATAAACCCAAAAAATCATATGTCTTTGAAAACTTCATGAAAAAACCTAAAAAAAATTATCGGGGTGATTTTACTGAAAAACGCTTCCTAGTTGGGCTAGTATGAGGTCAAACTTTGGGAAATAGTAAAAAAACGCTAAAAATTAAAGTGACTAAAACGGTTTTTTTGATCGTACGCACCTAATAATAAAGATAAACCCAAAAAATCATATGTCTTTGAAAACTTCATGAAAAAACCTAAAAAAAATTTGCTGGGCGATTTTACCGAAAACACTTTCTAGTTGGGCTAGTGTGAGGTCAAACTTTGGGAAATAGTAAAAAAACGCTAAAAATTAAAGTGACTAAAACGGTTTTTTTGATCGTACGCACCTAATAATAAAGATAAACCCAAAAAATCATATGTCTTTGAAAACTTCATGAAAAAACCTAAAAAAAATTTGCTGGGCGATTTTACCGAAAACACTTTCTAGTTGGGCTAGTGTGAGGTCAAACTTTGGGAAATAGTAAAAAAACGCTAAAAATTAAAGTGACTAAAACGGTTTTTTTGATCGTACGCACCTAATAATAAAGATAAACACAAAAAATCATATGTCTTTGAAAACTTCATGAAAAAACCTAAAAAAAATTTGCTGGGCGATTTTACCGAAAACACTTTCTAGTTGGGCTAGTGTGAGGTCAAACTCTGGGAAATATTAAAAAAAACTCAAAAAACGAAAAAAAAAACCGTTTTTTCAATGGCAAAGGTGCAATTTTGAAATTAGAGATCTGAAATTTTGCACAGAACTTCCTTTTTGACATACCTTTCGAACGATATATAATTTGTGTGGGTTGCCAGCATGTATTTTTTTTTAACATTTTTTCTATTGATTCCGTTTTTTATTCTTTTTTCATTGTTTTTTTTTTTTTACTTCATGCGTCTGGGGGCACGGTATAAAAAGGGAAAAAAAAATTTTTTTTGTTGGAAAATCATTTTTTTGTCTTAAAATAACTTTTTGAGGGGAAACAGCGAACACATTACTGTTACATATGACCCGGTGTCAATTTCCATTTCAAATTGAATATTATTTATTATTACCTCTACAAATTGAAGTTTTGCGTCTTATTTATTAATAATTTTGACGTCAGTTTCTAAGATTGAATCAAATTTGTCGTTTTTTTCGTTTTTGTTATTTGACGCTAACTCGTCG
Organism: Encarsia formosa; assembly: GCA_038277355.1. Taxonomy (NCBI): domain Eukaryota; kingdom Metazoa; phylum Arthropoda; class Insecta; order Hymenoptera; family Aphelinidae; genus Encarsia; species Encarsia formosa. Next base: position 60,874,081 of record CM076186.1, read on the forward strand.
GGCTGCACGTGATGACTTTGCTTGCTTGCGTTGCGTTTCGCGTTACTATCGTGATTTTTAAAGATAATATTTTTACCGTGTTTTTTCATGCAAACTTTTTCTAAATGACCTGTTTTTTTACAATAATCACAATTATAGTTTCTCAATTTACAATCTTTCGTAAGGTGATTATTTTTCATACCGCAACAATAACATACTTTTACATGATTACGCGAATTATCAGCGCTCGAATTATAATTATTAATGTTACGGCTCCTGGAGTTGTTTCCGTTGTACCTGCAGTCCTTGCTCGTTGCTCCTCCCTTGCGCTGAAATTGTTGAGAACCCATGTATGGAATTGGTGTAAAGTTTTGATTCTTTTCTGTTGACGATGTATTTTTCACTGCTGTTTCTCGAGTGCTAGCGATCACTATTGCTTTTTTCAATGTTAGTTCGCTTTCACTGAATAAAGCAATTTTCGTGTTGTAGTCTCGAACTCCGCATACTATTTGGTTACATATAGGCTCGTCCAAGTCTTTGAAATTGCAGTTCATAGCTAATTCTCTTAACCTAGCTATAAACTCGTTGATTGATTCACTTACATTTTGCTTTGTTTGTGCAAAAATGCATCGTTCCATCGCTGTGTTCTTTTTTAGTGTAAGGTGATCACTCACTAGTTTTGTGATCTCATCGAACTTTTTGTTTTTTGGTTTGCTTGGAGCACACAAATCGCGTATCAATTTGTATGTTTCTGCCCCGCACTTTGTAATTAGTGTAGCAACTTTTATATCGTCATCGTTAATTTTATTTGCAATACAGAAGAATTGGGTTCGTTCAATGTATTCTTCCCAGCTGTCTTTATTCTTGTGGAATTCGAAGTCAGACATTTCGATGTCTTGTGAAAAAATTTCTGTGAATTGTAATAAACTGTTACTTGTATAAATATTTTGAATCGTATCGTTTTTTGCTGACTCTTCTTCGTCAGCGTCTTCGTATTCGGTTGAAGAATCTAGAATTTCTGATTTTTTTGGAGTGGTTTCCGTTTCTTTACTCGTTTCACTTTTTTTGCTTAAATTTTTTGTAACTCCTTTAGCAATTGAATCTTTGTAATTTTTTAACATGTTTTTAGCTACTCTTCTTAAATCGTCGAATTTGCACAGATTCAGTAATTTTAAGTTTCTTTTTTTGCTGTTGCAGTAATATTCAAATACTGCTAGAAGATGTATAAATGTGTTTTTTTCAACGGCTTTTGCGTTAATAGAGCTGAATTTTTTTGCTAATTTACGTAATTCTTCATCAGAAAATTCCTCTAGTACTGATTCTATACCAAATTTTTCTAAGCATTCCACTCACTCTTCTTTATTTAACGTATGAATCCACGTTGGTGTTTTATCTTCCACGTAATCTCGTAAGCTTTCGTCACTCATTAAAATTTTGAGTGGATTTGGAAATGAGTTGTTATTAAGGAATTAATAAAACTATAAGTTAACCTAAAGAAGAAGTTCATTCGTTTAGAGGCGCGTTACAACTGGGCTGTGTCATGGCTCGACGAATACATGAAAAAATCTACCACGAAAAAATCTACCCGAAAAAATCTATCACAAAGCAATGTAACAATGAGAATCCACCTCAAAAATATCAACTATTAAATATGTACAATTTAAAAAAAAATCGGATTACTTGAAAAAATCCATGACAATAATATTAGATAACAGAAAAAAAAAAAAAAAAAAAAAAAAAATTTATTCGAACTAGATTTGGTTGGAACTAAATATTATGGCGCGCTCTGCGGGGGCCCTTCGGGCCCCACGGCGCGCATAGTTTTAAAAAATAACCCGTTAGTGTTTTAATATTGTTTATTTTAGTAATTAGTACATGATATTATTAATTACATAATAGTACAACTTTATAACAAAAAGTAAACAATCTTATTACATCAAAACGATCATTAAAACACGATTATAGATGCTACTCTTCTCAAATATTCTACAATGTCATCACGTGCATAATCTTCAACTATGTTTTTTAAACGGGAGTCGTAATCTTTATACTTTTTTCTTTTCGGCTGTGCTTCTTCACCAGTTTTTAACAATAAAATATATTGTATAGACTAGATTTTTTCGTGGTAGATTTTTTTTGAGATATATTTTTTCGTGGTAGATTTTTTCGTGTTACCGCTCGCAGGCTAGCGGGAGCGCAACTGGTTAGAAAAACGGAACGCACGGCAAGGTGCTAATACGCTGTGGTACCGAGCAAGTCAGTCAGTTGCGTTGTTAACTGGACTAGTCGGCCCGGTGGAGTTCATCGCGGTTGAAATGGCCGTAACATGCCGCGCGTCTCGTTGGCAGCAAGTCGACGACCGTCTTGCAAATTAGTAAAAAAATTGATTAGAAAATTATACAAACCGAAAAATTACTCGATTCAAATAATAAATGTGTATGTAGTTAAAATGATTGCTTTGTAACACAGAACTTAGAAAAAGAAAAAAAATACAATTTAATTTTAGTTTTTACTCTTCTTCTTGCGTGACGCCGTCCGCCATGAATTGGTCGGCGTTTCCAGGTTGTTGAGTTGGTTGAGGCAGCAGGTGTTCTACTGGTGGTAGCTTGATGACTTTGGCAACTGGTCGATCCAGGATGTTATGGTCTGTTTGAAGTTTGACTACCCGGACTAGACCATCTTTACCTCTGGTGCATTCTAAGATTCGAGCCAGGGGCCATTTTTCAGGGAGCTGGATCTCGTCGTTCAAGAGGACAAGGTCTCCCACATAAATGTCCTTGTTGGGTTTGAACCACTTGGTTCTTTTTTGCATTTGCTGGAGCACCTCTTTACGCCGTCGATCCCAGATGTAATTCCGCATTCGAGTGACCATGACATGGCGGTCAGTGAGTGAGTGAGGTTCTTGGTTAGTGAAAGGCTCTGGAAAGGTAGTGAGCGCTTTCCCGACCAAGAAGTGACCTGGGGTGAGGGCTGCTACGTCTTGTGGGTCACTGGTGAGAGGAGCCAATGGCCTTGAGTTTAAACACGCTTCTATTTGGCAGAGGAGCGTGGCAAACTCTTCGTAGGTTAAAGTTGCATCTCCTATTGCTCTACGGAGGTGGAACTTGAAAGACTTCACTCCGGCTTCCCAGAGCCCTCCGAAGTGAGGCGCTCGAAGTGGAATGAAGTTCCAGGTAACGCCTTCCTCTGCAACGGCGTCGGCAATTGCTTGACCAATTCCCATCATAGCGTCGAAAAGTCGTTGAAGTTCGTTGGCGGCGCACAGTGAACGGATCCGAAAATCGTTGGAAAGAATCTATTTAAATGAAAGAAAATAAAGCTAGAGAGATGTGGTCAACGACAATCAAAAGCTAATTTAATAACAATCATAGGAAAAATATAAAAATTATAGGTTTTCCATTCCTAACCTGAAAAAAATGCAGAAAAAAAAAAAAATCACGAATGTGTAATTTTCGTCCAAAATCTGAAAAGAACGAATACGATTGTAAAATCAATTTTTTTTTAGTTTATGGCAAAAATAAATGATTTTATAAACATTTCTTCTACTGTTTTTAATTAAACATGTTTAAATCGTAATCATCGATAAAACAAACTATTTTTTAAACATAAAATTCATGTAACTTCATAAAATATACTATGTAATTAAAAAATATTACGTGAAAAATGTAAAAAATCATACAACCCCATAACTGAATTCGTCAGACTTCTACAACCCAATAATCGAAATTATCAGGCTCTTACAACCCTATAACTGAATTCGTCAGACTTCTACAACCCAATAACCGAATTCATCAGGCTCTTACAACCCTATAACTGAATTCGTCAGACTTCTACAACCCAATAACCGAATTCATCAGGCTCTTCCAACTCCATAACCAAATTCGTCAATTTCCTACAACCCTATAACTTAATTCATCAACCTTCAATCCTTCAAACATACAACTCCATAACCAAATTGATCAGATTCTTACAACCCCATAACCAAATTGATCAGACTCCTACAACCCATAACTGAATTCGTCAAATACCCACAATCCTATAACCATGTTCGTCAAACTCCTACACAACCCCATAATAGAATTTGTCATACTTCTACAACCCTAACTTCGAAATCATCAGACTTTTATAACCTATAAAAGAATTCATTAGACTTCTACAACCCCATAACCGAATTAATAAAGCTTCTGAAACCAATAAGCAAACTTGTTAGACTTCTACACACTCATAACTAAATTCTTTAGACTTCTTTTTATTCTTCAAGCCTACAACTCCTTAACCGAATTCGTCAGACTTTTACAACTCATAAATAAATTCATGAGACTTCTGCATATTCCTTAAGCCTAAAACCCCATAACCAGGACTTCTAAAACTCCATATCTTTATTCGTTAGATTTCTCAGTATTTCTCAAGTCTACAACCCTGCTAACTGAAATAGTTTTAATTTTACAACCATATTCATCAAGCCCCTACAATCTTGCAACCAAATTTATCAGAGTTCTACAACCCCATACTTGAACTTGTCGTATTTGTAGAACCTAACGGATTTCCCTTTACTTCTACAACCCCATAACCGAACTCATCTAACAAAAAAAATTGATTAAAATCAACAAAATTCGTAAAGAATTATCAATGATCCAAATCATTGGTTTTTGGACTTATGGTAAAAAAAAAAAAAAAAAAAAAAAAAAAAATGATAAAAATGAGCCTTATGATCATTTTATGAATCTTTGGGATCTTTAAAAATGATTATAAGGATCATTTTGTGATACTCACAAATTCATCGGATCATTCCAAAAATTTCACAATCTTTTAAAATAATTCGTACAATTATCAACTAGGATCAAAAATTTGTTTTCCATGTATTATCTTTCTAAAATAATTGTTCATTGCTATTATCTTTTAAATACATTTTTACTGCGTAAACTTTATAATTAGAATCGGCAATAAATGGAAGTTTTCTATCATTGGAATTTTTTTTGTCTACCGAAAGAAAATTTATTTTCTCTCTATGTAAAATATATTCGGCAATTGAAATTTCGATTGTTGGAAGTTTTCAATACTTGGAAACATTTCAAAAAATTCTTAAGGACAATTTTTAACCACTTTAATTCGAAGTGATTTAGCTTGTCCTGACCATCTTTTGTTACGAAAAGTATGGCATACTCGGAAATTATTGAACTTGTGGACGCGTTAAATCTGATAAAGAAGATGATTGTAAAAATATAATCGAAATAAATTGTAGAAATAAAACGAATTAGGTTATAGAGTTTTTAGCTTGAGGAATAGAAGGTTGGTGAATTCAGGCATGTAATTGGAGTTTGCTGAGTCGAGTTATAAAGTTGTTGAAGTCTGATCAATTCGGTTAGGGGCCATCCATTAATGATGTCACGTTTTTATGATATAGTCTGCTAATACTGTAGCGCTACGAGACTATACCAAATTAGTGTGACATCATTAATGGATGACTCCTTACAGAGTTGCAGGAGTATAAAAAATTCAATTATGAGGTTGTAGGCTTGAAGAATAGATTGTTGTTGGATTTGCGATCACTTATAGGGTTGTAGAATATTGACGGACTCAGTTATGGGGTTGTAGAATTCTGACGAATTTGGTTATGTGTTTAAAAACTTTAGGAATAGAAGTCTAAATAGGACTTCTAAAACCCCATAGCTTAATTCGTTAGACTTCTATGTATTCCTCAATCCTACAACCCTGTTGAATGGATTTGTCATAATTTTACAACCCTATAGAAATTTTTTATATACTCCTACAACCCCGCAATCAAATTCATCAGACTTTGATAACCCTATACTTGATTTTGTAATACTTCTACAACCAAGCAGAATTAGTTGAACTTCCGCAACCCCATGACCGAATTCTTTGAACTCTAATTCTACTCTAACAACCCTATAGCCGAATTCATCAGACTCTTACAACCCGTCTAGCTCCTGCTATCTCATAATTAACTTTATATGCCTTTGCAACCCCATAACTAGATTCGTTAGACCTTTACAACTACATATCCAAATTCATCAAGCTCCTATAACTCCATAACTGAAATCGTCAAGCACCCACAACCCTATAATCATATTCATCAGATTCCTACACAACCCCATCATAGAATTTGTCTGACTTCTTCAACCCTATACTCAAACTTATCTAACTTCTACAACCTATAAAAGAATTCGTCAGACTTCTACAACCCCATAACTGAATTAGCCGAATTCCTTTAACTCCATAACCGAATTCATCAGCCTTTTATTCCTCAAACTTGCAATCCCATTACCATTTTGATCAGGCTCTTACAACCTCATAACTTAATTGATCAGATTCCTACAACTACATAACTGAATTTGTTAAACGCTCAAAATCTTATAACCAAATACGTCCTTTATATGTAATTCTCAAGCCTATAATCCCATAAATGAATTCGTCAGAACTATATAACCCTAGAAGTATATTTGTTACATTTTCATTAAGTCTAAAAATCTATGATTTGGTGGATCTGTTGAATTATCAAGTGTGATAATCTTTACACATTGATGAAACAGTACACGCATCGCCATCTATTGGGCGTTGGCGTTATGAACTGTTGGAAATTTAGTGAACAGCTGAGCGCAGCACAGCTGGCAGCTAACCGCTGTTCTCTCCTTCTTCTACGATGCGAAGCCGAGCGTATCGGTCGATTAAATGTCACGCTCCGCGTCATTTGTCCTACCTCGTTAAACATAAGTATTGTTAAGCTAACTAATTTATACATTTAATAAATAAATTATTGTTGTTTTCTTTATAAGTAAAAGTGAGTAAACCTGATTATTTATCCCATGCTCGCTATTTATTTCACACCTCATTTTAACAGGATCATTGATAATTCTTGTTACACAGATAATAATTATAAAAAAAAAGTTGAATGAATTCCACGATAAAGTGCAAAAAGAATGCAATAGTAATACAAAGTGCACAACAATCAAAATGACATGAGACATCGTTGTTTTACGAATTTTGTTGATTTCAATCAATTTTTTTTTTGTCAGATGAGTTCGGTTATGGGGTTGTAGAAATAAAGGGAATTCTGTTAGGTTCTACAAGTACGATAAGTACAAGTATAGGGTTGTAAAAGTCTGATAAATTTGGTTGCAGGGTTGTAGGAGCTTGATGAATATGGTTGTAGAATTTAAACGATTTCAGTTAACGGGGTTGTAGACTTGAGGAATACTTAGAAATCTAACGAATTAAGATATGGAGGTTTAGAAGTCCTGGTTATAGGGTTTTAGGCTTAAGGAATATGCAGAAGTCTCATGAATTTAATTATGGGTTGTAAAAGTCTGACGAATTCGGTTAAGGAGTTGTAGGCTTGAAGAATGAATAGAAGTCTAAAGAATTTAGTTATGAGTGTGTAGAAGTCTAACAAGTTTGATTATTGGTTTCAGAAGCTTTATTTATTCGGTTATGGGGTTGTAGAAGTCTAATGAATTCTTTTATAGGTTATAAAAGTCTGATGATTTCGAAGTTAGGGTTGTAGAAGTATGACAAATTCTATTATGGAGTAGTCTAGGAGTTTGACGAATATGGTTATAGGATTGTAAGAATTTGACGAATTCAGTTATGGATTGTAGGAGTCTGATCAATTCGGTTATGGGGTTGTAAGAATCTGATCAATTTGGTTATGGAGTTGTATGTTTAAAGGATAGAAGGTTGATGAATTAAGTTATAGGGTTGTAGGAAATTGACGAATTTGGTTATGGAGTTGGAAGAGCCTGATGAATTCGGTTATTGGGTTGTAGAAGTCTGACGAATTCAGTTATAGGGTTGTAAGAGCCTGATGATTTCGGTTATTCGGTTGTAGAGGTCTGACGAATTCAGTTATGGGGTTGTATGATTTTTTATCATTTTTTACGTAATATATTTTAATTACATAGTATATTTTATGAAGTTACATGAATTTTATGTTTAAAAAATATTTTGTTTTATCGATAATTACGATATAAACATGTTTAATTAAAATCAGTAGAGGAAATGTTTATAAAATCATTTATTTTTGCCATAAACTAAAAAAAAAATTGATTTTACAATCGTATTCGTTCTTTTCAGATTTTGGACGAAAATTACACATTAGTGATTTTTTTTTCTGCATTTTTTTCAGGTTAGGAATGGAAAACCTATAACTTTTATATTTTTCCTATGATTGTTATTAAATTAGCTTTTGATTGTCGTTGACCGCTTCTCTCTAGCTTTATTTTCCTTCATTTAAATAGATTCTTTCCAACGATTTTCGGATCCGTTCACTGTGCGGCGCCTTGGAAGTTCTTAGCGTTGTCGCTGTAGACGTTGCTCGGAGCTGATCTTCTTGATACAAAACGACGAAAAGCTTGCAGGAAAGCTTTGGTCGTGTAATCGGTCACGGCTTCAAGATGTATGGCCCTGGTGACCATGCAAATAAAAAGAGCTACGTAACCTTTATACGCCTTATGTCCACGCCCAGCTATTGTGTGATTCATGAAGGGCCCAGCGTAGTCCAAACCCGTTGATTCGAAAGGTCTTGCAGGTGTGACTCGTACTGCAGGAAGTGGCGCCATTTGCTGAACTACAGGTCGGCCATCGTATCGTTGGCAAGTTATACAGCGAAAGATTACTGAACGGATGTGGACGCTTGCACGCGTGATCCAATAGGTGCGTAGCAGCACACTTGCGACTAGTTGTGCCCCACCGTGCAGTGTGCGTTCATGGACCTCTTGCACGAGTAGCTTGGCGAAGATACTGTTTCCTGGAATTATGATAGGGTGTTTTTCACCGTGAGCGAGGTAAGAATTCTGCAGCCGACCACCAACCCGCATGATTTTCTCCACGTCCAAGTAGGGAAGAAGGCGTCGGATGGCACTACGGTGAGAGAGCTTCTGATTCTTTTGGATTCTTAAAATCTCTTCGGAGTATTATTCCTGTTGTAGGCTACGTATAAGGTTCGTCCGTGCTAGGGCAAGCTCGCCTGCACTTGGATGCTCAGGAGTGCCCAGAACATGCCCTCGTAGCAGAGCGTTCAGAGTTTTGAAATTTGTCATCATTTCGTGGATTGGCTTAAGTTTGTTGTCAATTTGCGTGGCGAAACTTGAGAGTTCTTTACGCCTTTCTACGTCTGTTTGGTAGAGGTTGGTCTTCTCTGGTACGGTACGCCAATCAATGGTGAGCCAGTCTGGTCCATGCCACCAAAGTTCGTCATTGAGCAGTTGATTGGGCAGGACTCCTCTCGAGGCCACATCCGCTGGATTGTCCTTTGACTTTACATGATTCCAATGAGCGGCAGGCAATGCAGTGATGATTTCGCTGGTTCTGGTAGCTACGAATGTGTTCCACTTTGACGGGTGGTCACTAAGCCAAGCCAGGACGACAGTGGAGTCTATCCAGCAAAACGTTTCCTCTGGGCTAAGCTCAAGTTCAGCGATTAAGTGCTTGATCAACCTCGCGAGGAGTACGGCGCCTAAGAGCTCAAGCCGTAGAATGCTCAGAGTCTTTATGGGGGCCACTTTTGTTTTGGCCATGAGCAGACTGGACCTGATTGACCCAGATTGGGAGCTAACTACCGGATAGACTGCTGCTGAGTAGGCACGTTCTGAAGCATCCGAAAAACCATGCAGATGGTACCAAGAACTTCTGTTTGTCCTCAGCCAGCAAGGAATTTCCAAGTGTTGTAGCTCTGGAAGCTGTCGTCTCCACTCTTGCCAGATCGAGAGAGACTCTTCGTCAACTGGTTGATCCCAATCAAGACCATGGATCCAGAGCTTTTGAAGCAGTATTTTTGCAGTGATAACGACAGGTGAGAGCCAACCTTGAGGATCATAGAGTTTGGCGATCTTGCTAAGCATAGTTCTTTTTGTTACGCTAGCTTGCGGCGGTTCCAGAGTTACAATAAAGCAGAACATGTCTTTTACAGGGTTCCACTGCAGACCAAGGGTGGAGACCACATTCTTCTCAATCTGGAATCGGGTGACTTGGGTTTGCTGGGAGCTTTCCGACAAAACAGTAACGTCATTTGCTGCCCATTTTTCTAGTGACATGCCAGCAGTGGACAGGATGTCGATAAGTTGCCGGATGATTTCAAGCAATTCCTCCAATGTGTCAGCACCAAACAGAAAATCATCGACATAGGAGTTCTTGCGTATAGCCCTTTCTCCTTTAAGGTACTTATGACGTAAAATCTTTGCTAGTTGCCTGAGGGCTCGGATAGCTTGAAACGGTGCGGATTTTGTGCCATAGACTACCGTAAGCAGACGATAACTGCGTAGAAGCTCTTCTGGAGTATGTCGCAACAGGAGTCGTAACCAATTTGTGTCATCAGAGTGGATGCGAAATTGTCGAAACATCTTGACTATATCTGCAGTGCACACAAAGCGGTAAAACCGCCACCGTGAGATGATAGTGGTTATGTCCGATTGAAGCTTCGGGCCTGCATGTAGGCAATCGTTGAGAGAGATACCGTTCTGGGCGGTCTGAGATGCATTGAAGACCACACGGATTTTTCCAGAGCCATCCTGCTTACTGACTGCGTGGTGTGGCATGTAGAAAGATTGCTTGACTTCTTCTTCTTCTGGTGGAACAAATTCCATATGGTTCAGGTCGATCAGCTCCTGCATGAATTTCTGGTATGCTGCCTTCTTGACAGGGTCGGCTTGTAGTTTTCTTTCAGTCGACAAGAATCGGGCTTTAGCAATCAACTGGGATCCGGACCACTCTTGCAGATTGTCGAACGGGAGCCGAAGTACGAACTGTCCTGTAGCATCTCGGGCGTGCGTTGAAACAAAATGCCTTTCGCACTCCTCTTCTTTTTTGCTCATGATGGCTTTTGCAGGTAATTCTTCGAGTTCCCAAAATCGCTGAAGATCAGACCTCAGGCTGGTGAAATGGGTCCAAATTTGACCATGTTGGGCATCGAAGCCAGAGGACGTAGGTCCGGTGACGACCCAACTGAAGATTGTCTCCTGTGCAATGGGTTGACCAGGTTGACCTGTGCGCAGACCTGGCTTCAGCTCGGAAGCGTAGACATCGGCGCCCAGAATGCAGTCCACCTCGCTTGACTTGTAGAACTCAGGGTCTGCCATTTCCAGCTGCTGGATATGAGACCAAGTCGTTGCACCAATTGAGCTTTTTGGCAGTAGAGCTGTAGGTTGAATTACAATTATTGCTGAAAATGACAATGAAATCTTAGAATCTCGTTTAGACTTAAGAATCAAATGGGTACTGTGTTTTGAGGTTAGGTGAACGTCATCCCCAACTCCGCTGCCATTGTGTCCACACGTTGCCGTTTCAACCTCATGAGCTGAGCCACGCGCTCTGAGATGAAGGATCCTTTCGAAGCAGGATCGATGAGTGCTCTTACTTCCAATTCAGCGCCACTGTATGACTGCAGAGTCACTCGAGCGGTGGCCAGCAAAATTGATGAAGTTTTAGGGTTGGTACAGCAAGAGTTGCTACTCACCGATGATTGCTGGATCGCGCCTGGGAATGTACCAATGTGTCCTGCGGGAGGCGTCTTTGCCTCGCCTGGAGCCGCAGAGTCTGGGTGGAGAGTAGTGTGATGCCCAAGACCGCAACCAGGAACCTTGCACTTTACCGAAGAAGGACAAGCAGTTGCGAAGTGACCAAATAGGCAATTCAAGCAGAGCCTGGTTTCCTGTACCACTGATAGTTTCTCTGAATGTCCAAGACAAAGAAAAGCCGGGCAGTGAGCGATAAAGTGTGCCTCTTTGCAATGAGCACATCCTTTTGCTGCATGCTGCCGCTGGTGCTGATATTGTTGTAGGTGCTGAGGCTGGGATTAGTGCTGAAAAGGCGTCTGCTGGGGCCGCTGGCGCAGCTGTTGCGGTTGCTGTGGCGAACCTACAGATTGAAGCTTAACTGCTGGAGCAGGGGTAGCTATCCCATGTGCGGCGACCACTGCGTTGCTCTTGTTCTTTCTGCTGCTAGTGCTTGTAAGCACCAAGGGTTTAATTAGGTTGTTTGTTGCTGTAGAAGAGGCCAAAGCCCGTGCCTTCTTCTCCAAATATTCAGCTAACTTGTCGAAGGAAGGAAAGGAGTTGCTGTCGAGCGTATTCTCCCATGCCTCTCTTGTTAAAGCATCCAACTTGCTGAGTATGAGCTCGATGAACCAATCATCCCAACTGTCCACCGGTCTTTCAAGTAAAGTTAGCGCCCTCATGGACTCTTTGGTGTCGTCGATGAGGCGCCGAATGTCTACCGCTGACTTACTGGATCCTTTCTGCATGTTGATCAATCGATTGAGGTGAGCCGATAGTCTCAGTCTCTTGTTGTCGAACCTTGCCTCTAGCGCGGCCCAGGCGACTTGGTAATTTGCGTCGATGATTTCGTAATTGCTGACGCACGCGGCTGCTTCGCCCTTGACACAGGCCATGAGCAGCTGTAGCTTATCCACAGGTTCGATTGTAGTGACTTTTCCAACTCTTGCGTCGAACCGTGCACGAAAGGACTCCCATTCGGCCTGGTTGCCGGTAAAGGTGGGTAGGCCTGCGACTGAGACTGGTGGAGGCGCCGTTTGCACCACAATGTTTCTGTGTTCACTGCCAGCGTCTTCAAAGATAGTTGAGTTGCCTTGGGGGAGTGCGGGAGAAAGAGGAAGTAGCGGCTTCCTCTTAGACTCTAATTGAGCTTTTGCTGAACAATAAGCCTCATATGTTGCAAAAAAATCTTCCGTGAAGTAAGGATTGTCCTCGAGACTGTCACGGTATCGGTTGAGCACCTTATCCGAATTTGAGACGGACTTCCACAGAGCTTCCAGCCGCTCGATGCGCTTCGTGAGATACTCAGCATCAATGTGAGATGCGCCTCTAGAGTTCGTATTTTTGATAAAATTTGTGATGTACCGACCTTCTGTGATTTGATCTTCCAACAACTCCTCCAGCTGCTGGGCATCCATGGTTGTGTTGAGAGAAAATAGGTGACGGCGTATCAAAATTTGAAGAAGAGCGAATATCCGAGATATTTAAGTTCGCAGCACTCCTCCCGAATCGCAATCTGCTTTTTACTTTTGTTCGCTATCCGGCTCGAAGGACCAGTGTTTTTGCGTGCACAAGCTTTTTTAATAAGCTGATGTGCTTGACGCGGCTGAAGAACCGATGTAGCTAGTAGGAGCAGTGATGAGAGAGAAAGAGTGCTGATTAACTTCAAACTATTTATTTTTATTAACCCATTAAGTCCCAGGATTTTTTAAATTTTTCTTGTACTTTGAACTCTGGAATTTTGATGAAAACGATAAAAAATATTTTCAAAAAGACCATATACCACTATTTTTGGGTATGCTCTACACCATGGTGTAGTTTAAAAAAGTCAAAAATGTCATTTTCAATTGTTAATTAACAAATTAAAAAAAAAAACTCAATTTTTTGCTGCATTTTTTTTTTTTTTTTTTTCAAAAATGTGATCAGAGGTGATCACGATACTTGAAATTTTCGGTAGGATTTTTTTTTTGTATAAAAATCTTTTTTAACAAAATGGTGGCCATAAAACGAAGTCGAAAATCTCGAATTTTTCGTTTTATTCACTTGATTCAAAAAATGGTTTTTATTGTCAAAATTTTTTCAATTGTTTAAATAAATAATGTTTAAACAATTAAAATCAACAATGAATATATCCACATTAGTTCTTTTTTTGATACATTTCGTTTTTCAGTTGGAAGTTTCCGAATAAGTCTGTTTGGATCACCGCGGACCCAACTAAAATCGTGTAAAAATCACCTCTCATAACCTAACAATGAATATTTTATAAGTATTACAATTTTCATGCTTCTTTGTACAATTATTTTGACTTTTCCAACAAAAAATAGCAGTAAACGTTAAATACTTGTGCGATTTCAAGGAATAAACATGAAAAAAGTGAATAAAACGAAAAATTCGAGATTTTCGACTTCGTTTTATGGCCGCCATTTTGTTAAAAAAGATTTTTATAAAAAAAAAAATCCTACCGTAAATTTCAAGTATCATGATCACCTCTGATCACATTTTTGAAAAAAAAAAAAAAAATCCAACTGAAAAAATTCATAAAAAAAAAAAATGCAGCAAAAAATTGAGTTTTTTTTTTAATTTGTTAATTAACAATTGAAAATGACATTTTTGACTTTTTTAAACTACACCATCGTGTAGAGCATACCCGAAAATAGTGGTATATGGTCTTTTTGAAAATATTTTTTATCGTTTTCATCAAAATTCCAGAGTTCAAAGTACAAGAAAAATTTAAAAAATCCTGGGACTTAATGGGTTAAAGAAAACGTGTGAATGTTCAACTATAATTGCTTAACAATAAGAGTGAATGAAAAAGGTAAGAAATATTAATTATTTGGCTTTACGTCGCCTGCGCTTCGCTGCTGCATGTTGCTCGCAGGCCAGTGGGAGCGCAACTGGTTAGAAAAACGGAACGCACGGCAAGGTGCTAATACGCTGCGGTACCGAGCAAGTCAGTCAGTTGCGTTGTTGACTGGACTAGTCGGCCCGGCGGAGTTCATAACGGTTGAAATGGCCGTAACACAGGGCATGAAAATTTCATCATAATGGAGTGGGGGTGGGGGGTTGTTTTGACGTTGTGAAGGTTTGTAGTTCCAGGGGCTGGCAGTGAGGATGGTGTTTATAGCTGTGGGACAATCAATGAATTTGAGGATAGTATGAGAAGCGATGATAAAAGTGGGAGGCAGTGGTGAGGGTTTGAGAGGTTGTGGGTTTATTCGAAGTAGTGGGAGGGTGGGTGGAGGGAGTAGGTTTCTGTGCAGTGGAGTTGAGGACACGATTTTTAATGATGGATTTCCGAGGTCTATTCAAAGGGAGAGTAAGAGTGTGACAGTTTAAGCATAGAAATGGTGTAGTTTGGGGGTGAGTCTCAGGGACACAGTTTGCGTGGATTAAGGAAGAGCAACCGTTGCAGAGTAAAGAGGACTCACCACGTTTCACTGTAGATATGCAAAACTGCAGGTACTGGTGTTTTTATCGAACATCTGCGGGCTGGTTCAAAGTGAAAAGACATTAGCGCAGGTATAGTGGTGCCTGTATGACAATGAGTACGGCTAGTTTGTATGATGGTGGTAATTGCGGTAGCGCAGAAGCCGTAGGTGCACCCAGCGTAGTTATCGTTGATGGTGCAGGCGAAAGCACGGGCGAGCGGAGCAGTTCTACAATATGGGTACAGCTGGCTTCGCGAATTTTGGCGGGAGCACAGGTATGCAGCATAATAAAGTTGTCAAATTAACTAGCTGTATGCAGGTGTGGCAACGGTGTAACGGTGCCCTTCCGAACTCTCTGGTGATGAGTTAACCTCAAAAGTTGATAACAGATTTTTCCGGGACCTTTAGCTCAATAATTAATGAGCCAGGGTATGAGTAACACTATGCGTAAGAGCCAGAAGGTAATCCAGAAAAATCTGAAACAGAATTCACACTCAAGGCGATACGATGGTAAATAAAAAAAGCAAAGAAGAGTGGAGCAGATAAACAAGCGGTGCAACACTTACCAGAGAGAGATTTGATTTGATTTGATTTGATTTATTTTTTTTTTTTTATTTATTTCGAGCATAGGGAGAACCCTACCAGAGAGAGGGAGAGAGAGAGAGAGAGAGAGATTTTTTGATTTGATTTTGATAGAGTCTCAAAAATCATAGCTTTAGTCTTACTAGCATTCAGTACCAAACGGTTAACGGCACCCCAGTCAGCGACGTGCTCAGAACCCTGGCTCAGTCTTCCCAGGGTGGGATGTATGTCCTCAAGTTGGCTGCACATGTAAATCTGCAGATCATCTGCATAAGTCACATGGTAGATATCAGGGCCAAGACCCTGGGTGATATCAATGACAAACAAAAGGAAGAGCAGAGGACCCAGCACCGAACCCCCAGGCACACTCTTATTAAGGGGACAGAAAGAAGTAAAGCTGCCGTCTTCTGCCCTTACTGCCTACGAGGGGCCAGTCAGATAAGAAGCAACCCACTTCAAGACTCCATGAGAAAAACCCAATGATCTCAGTTTTCTGAGTACACTGGGAAAAAGTTGGCCGTCAACAGTCCCAAAAATGAGAGCGCTGCGTCCCAACGCCATGGATAATATTCGGCCCACAGACGGGAGAGATGAAGCAAAATCAAGTTGTCGAGGCCGCCGTAGGCGGTGCTGCATGACAGGCTTGGGAGATACGCTTCCCAGGTGAGCAGAATACTGCCCAACACGGTTAAACTATCGCCCGGACGGTACTACAAAATTTTACCATACCTTTGGAGGCGCTATCTCCCGACCTTTTCCCAGTGTAGTGTTCTTTCTTTGTTTTAAGGTTCTCAGAGAAGCGAAAATATCAAGAGCAATATTAAGGTTAGAGCATAAACAATCTATTCTCACTAAGGGAACTCATCTCGTCCGTGAGTACTGACTAATCACATTTAAGTAAAAAATCGTTCAAAGCCCCACAGTCAGCCGATTTAAAATCCCTGTAATTAAAGTCATTTGCTGAAGGTCGTGGGGTTTGTATGTAATAGTCAGTAGGTCGTGTCCTGCGATGAAAGGTGTTTCTGTCTTCCAGTAGCTATTCATGGTGTCAAGTGCATCAACAAGAACCAGATCAAGTCAGGTATCCGAGTGGGAAATGTGATGTGTAGACCCAAATGGAACCGAGAACAGAGAATTCTTCTCAACAAAGTTACATACAAAAATCGCATCAGGTGAGTCTGAAAGCTGATCCGCATGGAAGTCCCCACCTTAGTGCCATAATCGTACGTAGTCTCACGCAGATCGGACACAAAGTTAGACCCAAGCACAAACGGGGCGTAAGAGGGGCCCATACACTATACCTACAAATATGGGATCGGTGCCTCCAAGAGAGTTGCAGCAAGCAGATAGTCAGGATGAGCTGGCCTAAGGCCCCACTCACAAGGAGATGACCAGGCCTTCGGGTCACCAATTTCACTGAAACTTGGTAGGTAGGTTCCAAATATGTTAGAATTAAACCTCCAATAGTCAGTTGCTTTGAATAGGCCTTTTTCTGTTTCCAACACCACCCCAAGTGCATTATTTATGCTTTTTTTAGCGAATAAACTCTTCCTGGGGCTTAGCGCACTCCCATCACTTCTAAAAATCAAATAGTCACATAGAGTCACTTCAGCATACTTACATCCATTATATATGATATGAAACTATGAGTATAAGCTAAAAAAAATTTAATATTATTTTTATATGTAATTATTGTGAGTAAAAACCAGTGTGATAAATAACAAAAATACAGTTTTTTTAGCTCTTTGAACACTCTTGTCACTTACATAACTCTTAAAACGACTCGTCGTCTGCAGTCAACTGTAGATGCCATAAAGTGCAAATGGTAATGATTATCGATGCAAAAAATTAGTAAAATTCAGCTCTACCACCACAACTGTGCAAAACTGGCATCTGTCAAGTTCAATGGGAAAAATGGAAAAGCATGCCCAACGTGTATTATTAAGGCTACTCCCACAGGTAGAACTCGCTCTTCTTCTGTTCCGTCTCCTGGCTTCAATACAACGTCTACGTGTACTGCTAGTTCTTTACCTCCCACCTCCACCGAAGCCATATTTCAACTCCTCATGGAGGAAATGAAGACCCTCAAAACTTCGGTCAACACCGGGTGTTGACCGATGACTTCGGGTATAAACTGCAGGGACTCGACGCTATCCCTGGCCTCATGTCAAGAGTTGACACTGTAGACTGCGGAGGGGGAACTGGAGGAGATGCAGCAAGAGCTGTCTGAAATTAAACAGCGCATGGACCTACTTACCTCTGAGTCTTCTTTCTCTCAAGATGCTCCTTAGCTCCTCACCAAAGTTCTAGACTTAAAAAAGAAGAAATCTGAACTTTCAACTAGGCTTAACCAGGTCTATAACATCAGGCACGCAAGCTCTACGGATGTTGTGATTGGAGGATTGGCGGTTTCACTGAGTACTTCTCCTAAAGCGTTAGCACTGTCTATGCTCAAAACTTTTCACCCCGATTTGGAATCTCGTAACATTATTTTAGCACGGCGGCTGCACAATCAGCCACTAATCACAAGATGTCAGCCTCTTGCTCAAATTGAGAAACCACATTTTCAAAAGTCAAAAAAATATTCATTCACTCACTACTATTTTATTGCTGTTATGGAACGAGTGCAGGAGCGGTAGTTAGTAAGATTTTGATACGAAAATATACGACATCGCGCTGCGATTTTTAATAAGTCCCCTTATATTCAGAATACTACCATTTAGCATTTATAACTTATTTCTTGTGACCAAATAATTTACAAAGTGTTTCGCTTAATTTATAATTATTTCTTGTGACCAAATAATTTCGCCAAGTGTTTCGCTTAATTTATAATTATTTCTTGTGACCAAATAATCGACCAAGTGTTTCGCTTCATTTAAAATTGACTAGTGTGACTTAACCCATTAAGTCCGAGGATTTTTTGAATTTTTGGTTGTGTTTGAGCTGGGAAATCTTAGGGAAAACTGTGAAAAATGTATACCTGAATACCCTATCCCCCTATTTTCAAGTATGCCCTACACGATGGTATAGTTCAAAAAAGTCAAAAATTCGATTTTCATTTGTTTATAAACAAATTAAAAAAAAAAACAAGATTTTTTTTGCACTTTTTTTTTTTTAATCGAAAAATTGAGTGGTTAAAAAATTTTTTACACACTTTAGAATATCATCACGGGTGATCACGCATTTCAAAGTTTCCAAACCTTCTTGAAAATTGTAGCTGCGATTTTTGTAAACAAAATGGCGGCCAAAACACTGCGAAGAAAAAATTCGTAAAGCAGCCGAAGGCGGAACCAACATCGAAAAACTTATTTTGCTCAAAAATATTTATTGAAAAAGCATAAAAAGTCTTTGAAATGTTAATTGTTAATATTTTTATCATTTCAATTGCATATATGCGAGTATTGGGCCCAATAGGGAGGGACCCAAAAATAAACATTGAGAAATCGAAAAATAAAAAATACTAACTTATTCTACGTAAAATTATAAGAACAAAATATACTTGGTGTTTTTTTTATTGGGGCCACTATTTTTTCATAAAAATTCGTTGAAGTTGGGACTATCAACCAATTGAGTCCAAGGATTTTTTGAATTTTTGGTTGTGTTTGAGCTGGGAAATCTTGGGGAAATCTTGGGGAAAATGTATACCTGAATACCCTACCCCCCTATTTTCAAGTATGCCCTGCACGATGGTGTAGTTTAAAAAAGTCAAAAATTCGATTTTCATTTGTTTATAAACAAATTAAAAAAAAAAAAACAAGATTTTTTTTGCACTTTTTTTTTCTAATCGAAAAATTGAGTGGTTAAAAAATTTTTTACACACTTTAGAATATCATCACGGGTGATCACGCATTTCAAAGTTTCCAAATCTTCTTGAAAATTGTAGCTGCGATTTTTCTAAACAAAGTGGCGGCCAAAAAACTACGACGTAAAAATTCGTAAAGCAGCCGAAGGCGGAACCAACATCGAAAAACTTATTTCGCTCAAAAACGAGGCCTTCAGATGTATTTATTTATTTATTTATTTATGTTATTTATTTATTAGATTATTTGATTTTTCTGTTAAAAAAATAAATTAATAAATAAATACTTGAATTTTTATTTATTTCCTTTTTTTGTTATGCAGTGTCAAACTGAATACGAAATATATGTTCAATAAAAATAGCCTGCGTATTTTATAATTATTAGAAATACAATTTTGTTATGCAGAAGAAGAGAAAGTAAGAAAGAACAACGGATTCATTGATGCTGTTAAAGCTTTTGCCAGGTGTATACGACTATAGCTGAAAGGCATAGAGTCTGCTTCGTAATCACAAGTCCATGGGTTCAAATCCCGCTTAGAGCAAAAAGTATCTCAAATACAGAAAAAAATTGTAAATCCAAAAAAAAAAAAAAAAAATTCGTCTTCCAATGACTTTAAATCTTTTTTTTTTTTCTACTTTCAAATACACCTTTTTGAAAGGATATACTTCACCAAATATTGGTCTGAACTGAATAAAAAACTATAAGAAAAATTAACTTTTAGTAAAAAGCGATCAGACTAAAATTATCATAGATGCAGGCTAGAAAAAATTACAAGAAAATTTTGTTCAATTATATCCATAAATCAAATCTTTTATAAAGAAATATTTCATCAGATATAAAGAAAAATTGGCAGATTGAGAGTTGAAAAAAAAAAAATTTTTTTTATAGCCTAAGGATGAAATTTTTTTTTTCAATCACCACGAAGTCAACGCCTCTGAGAAATTTTTATTACGACTTTTACAGTTTACAACTGTATCTGCGCTTTTTCTGAATACTCGCCGTGAGCGGGATTCGAACAACGATCTAAGCATTGCTAAACTGGCTCTTGGCTGCTTTAGCCAACGGCCGTGTACAGATTTACAGATTTAGACTTCATTTATATGTAAAAATAATAAATTATGAATTTTCTGTAGCAATAATAGTCTTTACCAATCTCTCTCAATCAAAAATTATAAAAATGTATAGAAAATTTTTAAAAAGTAACAATAACTCGTCAAATTGTAAATTTCATCTCTTAGCCGTTACACTTATAAAATACAAAACATAACGTTGCCCAACACCTACCACGCGGAGGTTGATGAAACAAAGTGTCTTTTTTTTTTTTTTTTTTTTATTACTTTTATACTTTTTTTGTGTTTTTCTAATTTTT
This sequence comes from Encarsia formosa, assembly GCA_038277355.1. Taxonomy (NCBI): domain Eukaryota; kingdom Metazoa; phylum Arthropoda; class Insecta; order Hymenoptera; family Aphelinidae; genus Encarsia; species Encarsia formosa. The sequence goes on from CM076186.1 coordinate 60,894,743, forward strand.
TTTTTTTTTTTTTTTTTTTATCAATTTTTTTATAAAAATAATTTTTTAGTTCAACAATGAAACTTTCTTAGAAATTATGAAAACTTTTAGACTACAATAAATTTAATGATTATTTTTAGGAACGCAATTTTGACAAATAGATAAGCTGCACTTTTCACAGTACAAACGTGTCCTAATGGGACAGAAGCAACATTTTCTTAGTTTTTCTTTAGTCAAAATTTGGTGATTGCCTCTAGTAGACTTTTCCTTTGAAAGATAATGCTTGGAAATTGCCATCATAAAGTCAAGCGAACTTGATTTTTTAGTTTCCTTGCCGTGAACATAGTTCGAAAGAACAACTGCATTAGCTATTGACGCTTGAATAAGACGAATAAAAACGATCCACGTCCACTTTTTAGACCTTATGCAAGGCATAGCGTAGTTACAACGTCCATCATGAACGTCAACGCCACCCATATTTTTATTATAAAGTTGGAATGCATTAGGGAAAGCAATTTCTTCTTTTTCTTTTTTTTCTTTGCTCCTCCTTTTCGCTGTGTATGTGGGTGTGACACCAGCAGCAGTAGAAACCATCGACACTGGTTTAGAGTCCTGCAATGTAATGTAATTTATACCACTACTTTTTTCGCCACAGTCTTTGAGCAGCTCCCCTGGTGGAACTTATCATCTGCCAGGGTAAAAATGTCATCAAACCAACCATTGTTTATATTCTTTTTTCACCTAATTTATTAGTATGTTGTTTAAACGTGACGCCACCTAGCGGACTCTTTTCGTTATGAAGCATGTTTACCCTAGCAGATGATAAGAATTTTCACCATTGTCATTTATAAAAAATGTTTTTTCATTTTTATTTTTTTTTTCGAAATAAATTATTATTTTTTATAAATATATAAATTATTGGAAATATCTGCAAACATTAAAAATATTCTGTTCATTTAGTTTTCTCTTCAATTAGTTTTTGCCCAACTAGAATGACTACATTCAAAATTTTATTAATTTTTACAAAAACATAATGTAATAAAATGTAAAAAAATAAAATATATTGTACGTTACATTTCTTGTATTTTTTTTTTATTTATGGCAATAATTTTGAGTTTTTAATTTTCGTAAGCAAGGTTCGAACCCATGAAGTGGGGATTATGAAGCAGACTCTATGCCTTTCAGCTATACTCGTATACACCTGGCAAAAGCTTTAACAGCATCAATGAATCCGTTGTTCTTTCTTACTTTCTCTTCTTCTGCATAACAAAATTGTATTTCTAATAATTATAAAATACGCAGGCTATTTTTATTGAACATATATTTCGTATTCAGTTTGACACTGCATAACAAAAAAAGGAAATAAATAAAAATTCAAGTATTTATTTATTAATTTATTTTTTTAACAGAAAAATCAAATAATCTAATAAATAAATAACATAAATAAATAAATAAATAAATAAATACATCTGAAGGCCTCGTTTTTGAGCGAAATAAGTTTTTCGATGTTGGTTCCGCCTTCGGCTGCTTTACGAATTTTTACGTCGTAGTTTTTTGGCCGCCACTTTGTTTAGAAAAATCGCAGCTACAATTTTCAAGAAGATTTGGAAACTTTGAAATGCGTGATCACCCGTGATGATATTCTAAAGTGTGTAAAAAATTTTTTAACCACTCAATTTTTCGATTAGAAAAAAAAAGTGCAAAAAAAATCTTGTTTTTTTTTTTTAATTTGTTTATAAACAAATGAAAATCGAATTTTTGACTTTTTTAAACTACACCATCGTGCAGGGCATACTTGAAAATAGGGGGGTAGGGTATTCAGGTATACATTTTCCCCAAGATTTCCCCAAGATTTCCCAGCTCAAACACAACCAAAAATTCAAAAAATCCTTGGACTCAATTGGTTGATAGTCCCAACTTCAACGAATTTTTATGAAAAAATAGTGGCCCCAATAAAAAAAACACCAAGTATATTTTGTTCTTATAATTTTACGTAGAATAAGTTAGTATTTTTTATTTTTCGATTTCTCAATGTTTATTTTTGGGTCCCTCCCTATTGGGCCCAATACTCGCATATATGCAATTGAAATGATAAAAATATTAACAATTAACATTTCAAAGACTTTTTATGCTTTTTCAATAAATATTTTTGAGCAAAATAAGTTTTTCGATGTTGGTTCCGCCTTCGGCTGCTTTACGAATTTTTTCTTCGCAGTGTTTTGGCCGCCATTTTGTTTACAAAAATCGCAGCTACAATTTTCAAGAAGGTTTGGAAACTTTGAAATGCGTGATCACCCGTGATGATATTCTAAAGTGTGTAAAAAATTTTTTAACCACTCAATTTTTCGATTAAAAAAAAAAAAGTGCAAAAAAAATCTTGTTTTTTTTTTTAATTTGTTTATAAACAAATGAAAATCGAATTTTTGACTTTTTTGAACTATACCATCGTGTAGGGCATACTTGAAAATAGGGGGATAGGGTATTCAGGTATACATTTTTCACAGTTTTCCCTAAGATTTCCCAGCTCAAACACAACCAAAAATTCAAAAAATCCTCGGACTTAATGGGTTAAATATTGATAATTAAACAATCTCGACCTGAAAAATTGTGAATTAAACTTGTGACCTTAAACAAAATAAATAGATAACTCGAAAATACCAGAGGGAATTGTGTACTCTTCTACCTTTTTTTTATTCATTATCACCGCCAGGGCCCGAAGAAGGGACACCAGAAAGGTAAGAATTAATATTAAGTAATCTTAGCGCTTTCCCGTCTTTGTTCGAGAGGTGCAGTCTGCCCCCGGTTTTTTTTCACTCCTTTCCGGGTCTGCGCGAATTAGGAGTGGGTTATATGTCCTCGGGGACATTTAACATTTGCCATTTAATAAACAAAAAGACTAGTAATTTTTTATTCATAAATAAGCATTTTTTTGTACTTTTAAATGCTTTAAAAAGCATTGAAAAATCTTTTGTTGATTTTTTTTTTTTTTTACATTTATTTTACTTTTTTCATCTCTTGCTATTGACATTGACCAGTGTGTGTGAAATATTTTGAAAAAACAGTCGCTCACATAACTTTGGATAAATAGCTTTCTAAATCTCTAATTACTTTAATAATACGCTAATCACTTTATTGATACTCTAGCGATAATGGGACTGTAAATACCAATAAATTCATTTGTTTATATTTCTACTAATAAATTTTACTAATTTTTTGCATCGATAATCATTACCATTTGCACTTTATGGCATCTACAGTTGACTGCAGACGACGAGTCGTTTTAAGAGTTATGTAAGTGACAAGAGTGTTCAAAGAGCTAAAAAAACTGTATTTTTGTTATTTATCACACTGGTTTTTACTCACAATAATTACATATAAAAATAATATTAAATTTTTTTTAGCTTATACTCATAGTTTCATATCATATATAATGGATGTAAGTATGCTGAAGTGACTCTATGTGACTATTTGATTTTTAGAAGTGATGGGAGTGCGCTAAGCCCCAGGAAGAGTTTATTCGCTAAAAAAAGCATAAATAATGCACTTGGGGTGGTGTTGGAAACAGAAAAAGGCCTATTCAAAGCAACTGACTATTGGAGGTTTAATTCTAACATATTTGGAACCTACCTACCAAGTTTCAGTGAAATTGGTGACCCGAAAGCCTGGTCATCTACTTGTCAGTGGAAGATGAGCAGAGTTGTTTGAGAGTGATCGATGGACATAAAATGCCACCCCACCCCCCTGGTTATTACGCTCGTGCCTAAGAATAGTATACCCCTTCAAAGCAACAAGCGTGTCCTCAATCGAAGGACCCAAAGGGGATTCTGTAACAGCGATCACAGCTATCAAAAGAAATATCCTGAGCTTTTCAATATGTTCCCTAAGGGCGTTCGCATTGAGATGACAGATACGTAGCATCATGTCCCTACCCCGCAGGGACTTTTAATTAGGAGACTGAAAAGATGTTTGAGATAATAAAGGTGGAGATAAAGGTGAAGAATTGATGAATCTTAGATGGTATGATGAGTGTGATGATATATTACTACGAGTGAGAAGATGTAAGAGAAGACCTGTTAAAATAAAAACCGATCAAGATCTTTCTTGTTCGTGATGAGTATCGGCGTGCCTCCCTTCTTCTTTCTAACGTAGATGTGCCCATTCCGGACGAAAGTGACAAATCCAGAGTTAGATTGCTTTGCTTTCGCGTAGACGGTACAGCGAAGTCTGAAGACATCTTTGGGCAGGAACTCGTTTACGTTAATGAGGCAAGGTTTAATTCCTGTAGGTAAGGAGCATCTTGAGAGAAAGAAGACTCAGAGGTAAGTAGGTCCATGCGCTCTTTAATTTCAGACAGCTCTTGCTGCATCTCATCCAGTTCCGCCTCCGCAGTCTACAGTGTCAACTCTTGGGGGGGGGGGGGGGGTCCTTTTATCCGAATGTGAAATTGTTCGAAGGATCATAAAACCGAAATTATCTTATTCGAAGTTCAAAAATTTGAAAGCTTACAAATTCGAAAGGATTTATATCCAAATAGGTGATTTTTTAGAAGGTTAATTTTTTAGTTTATTTTAAACTCGATATTAAATTAAGCAAATGGATACATTGCTGAAAGTAAATATGTTCGAAAATAGTAATTTCAGAATGTTAAAAAAGCAGACTTAATGTTAATCCGAAAATTTTTTTTAAGATTAAAAATTTATCGAAAGCTCTATTGGCAGAGTTTATTTTTGAACGAAGGGGGGGGGGCCCTCAAGTGCAGACTGGATAATGTGCAGACGACCTATTATCAGAATATTTACAACAGAAAAGCAAATACTAGACTGTAGTAATATTTTTATCGAATTTTCAAAAATAAAATAAAATGTTTTATAAAATAGTTATAAGAAGTTGATATAACCGCAAGTAGAACTGAAGAAAACTAATAACAGATGTAAGTTTTGAAATTGTACTTAAGTTATTTTCATTTTTTTTAAATAATTTTCTGAAAATTTTAATCCTATACGTGTAAAATTCGGTAAAAAAAAATACTACATTGTGGTATTTACTTTTCTGTAACAATGAGTCTAATAATGAGATGTCTGCACATTACCCAGTCTGCACTTGAGGTTCCCCCCGAACGAAGGCTTGAAAAATCGAAAATAAAAATTACCGAATAATGATTTTCGATTGTTTGACAATTCGAAAATTCAAGATACGAAAGTTCAGTTTTACAAATCCTAAAATTATGAAAGAATAAGATTACGAAAAAAAAAATACCGTAGGGTAAAAATTACGAAAAAAAAAATACCGAAGGGTAAAAATTACGAAAGACAAAAACTGATGAAATTTATTGCGTAATATATCCAAAACAGATTGTAATCTAGAAAATATGGTATATTTCAAGCGTTTCGTATGTCTAACGATAACCGAATGATTTGGAAGGAAAAAAAAACAAAAAAAGATAGATGTAATATGGCCATTCTCGATCTTTTCAATATGTACGTTCCGTGGCCTCTCTGCAGGGTAAAAAAAAGTCAAATCCTTAAATAATAAAAACTAGAGGTAAACAAGAAATTAAAAATAGCTGTTGGGCTCCGTAGATAACAATGGGAGGGGGGTGGGGCTCAATTGCAGAGTGAGTAATGTACTGACGTCTCATTATTAAACTAATTGTTAAAGAAAAGTAAATACCGCGAGATGTAGTATTTATATTACCGAATTTTACAGGGATTTAATTAAAAGTTTCAGAAAATTATTGAAAAAAAATGAAAATGGGGGGACCTCAAGTGCATACCAGTGTTGGGCGCGTCGAAAAGTCGAACTAATAAGTGACATTTTTGACATGTCAAAAATGTAGTTTAAGACAGTCGTAAATTTTTTTGACAAAAATATTTGTCAAAAACTCCGACGCAAACTTTTTTTTTAATTTGTTAAAACTATTATATACATGCGCGCAGAGACTCTATATTATGAAAAAAAATTTATTAAAAAATTAAAAAAAAAAATTTGCATAAAGCATCATCAAGTTGCTGTTTTCGAAAAAATAAATAAATAAAATAAAAAAGAAAGAAAAGAATTAACTGTATAAAAAACTTTTTTATTAATTAAACACTATAAAATAAAACGTTATGACAATTTAAATTTAAGAGGCTTTAAAAACTACCTTTGGGGGATGTTTATATTTTTTTTAAATAAACACTACCCTCGAGTGCAGACTGAATAATGTGTAGACGATTCATTATCAGAATATTTATTACAAAAAAGCGAACATTACATGCTTTGACTAATCAATAAATTTAAAAAAATAGTAATTTTCATGCACTTTAGTCAAGTACTAATAAAACAAGCAGAAGAATAAATCAAAATGAAATGACCCAAAGTAATCAGAGATCCTACAGTTTACACCCGTCTGCTAGTCATTTGATTATTGATTACCATCAAATTAGGCTTAAAAATAGCTAAAAATATTATCTAGCGCGGCTTGACCAATTTTATGAAGACGCGGTTACGTCTTTACCTTGCGTATTGAACTTTTGTTCATCTTCATAATTTTAAAAATTACAAAGAACTAACCAAGTGGTACTGAACTAGCAGTAGACAATAAATTGAAAGATTTCCAACCAGCACAATCTCAATTAAGCGCTCAATGTTCATACCTCCGTGCTCGCATTTGTAGATTGGAAAGAGCTCGCACTTATTGAAATCATAAAAAAAGGGTGCAAAATAAAACTACAGATTATACAAAAAGTTATTATATATTATATTTATTGTAACAGCTACCGCGTCGATTAAATTCGAATTCGGCGCTAACTGTTATGGAACGCAGATGCGGATCGGTAAGTCAGGTGATGACGAGATCTACCGATCAGCATTACTCTAAGTTTGGCGCTTGGCGCGATCACACGTGTGTCCGAGAGCAAATATAGAATTTACTTTTTTGTGTTGTTAGATAACTTTATTGGAGTGTGTTAGATAAAGTTATCAGTGAGAAGTTGTGTAGATTTTCCTGTGATCCAGTTGTCATTGGATCGGAGCGGGGAAGGCGAACATCTCACGGAAAGTCAGCGTGCGGCCTTGGAAGGCATTGTCGTCTTGTGTGAAGCCATTCGGGCTAGTTGTAATTATTATAATTATTGTTACATCAAGCGAAGGTGCACCTGCTAGAAAAGTAAGTCCGCGTAGCGGTTAGACATTGTATGTTTGCTTGTGTGATGGTTAGAGTCAGAGTGTGTGCGAAGTACAGGAAGTACTTAGATTTTTGTATCGGAGTTAGTCCAAGCCTTTGTTCTTTTGGCGCGCTGCAGCAAGCAGACGTGCGCGAGTGTGTGTGTGTGTGTCGGTGTGTTGATAGCGACCACAACACAGACGACGAACTTTATTTTTGTAGAATCAATTTTCGTCGACTTAAGATTTAGAGTCATTCGGGTTGGATTGTTTGTAAACAGTCAGAACTAATTTGAAATATTATGTAAATTTTTGATTCATTTATTTTTCTTGTTAATTAAAATTATTAAAATTTACATTTTATCATTAATTTAATTAACCCGTGTTCCTGCGATCGGTCCACGTAAACTCACGCCACTACCGACGAAGGAGAGCAGCCGCGCCGCGTAATAAAAACATTAGTTCGCGTACGCGTCTTCCCCCCTCTTTTCAGGTATTGAAGAAAAATCGACGGATTGTCGTGTGCACAGAAAGTGCATTTTGTCATCAGGCCGGAGGAGTGCGGACGACGATCGCCGCGGGTTCTCGTGTTCAATCACGATCCTCCGAGGAATTAAATTCCTTAATTCGAGCCCTGTGACATTATATATAGTCTTTTACAAACATAAAATATATATATCTATATATACATAATATTCATACATAAACTATTAATGTAAACGCTAAGATTCATTATAAAGGTATGCCGGAGCACTTGACCTGTAAAATTAAAAAAAAAAACAAATAATAGTATACTTGAATCATCGATTAAGTTAAAAAATAAAATTTTGTTGAATAAAACAGCTTAATTCTACAAAATGGAAAAATAAAATTTAATTGAAACTTCAATTATTTTATTTCTCAAATATATTTAACAACCAAAACTTTAATCGTAAAATAGTATTTATTCTGTTAAAAAAAAAAAAAAAGGCTTCGTTTAGACATGTCTATAGGTGCAATTACACTGATGCAAAAATAACGTGAGCTTAAAAAGCATAAAAACAACGATTAAATTCGCTAAATAGTAAAAAAAATCAAACATTAATACTTCGAGGAATGTCTGGTCTCAAAATAAGTAACTTCCCTGAATCTATAATTGAGGACCTGGATATAAAAACCTACTCCAGCCGAAGATTGACGAAGCTTGATTTTAAGTGATTTTGAAATTATCTCAAACTCAATTTAAAAATACTACTCGATACCAAATTTAATTACGCGTCTTTTTTAAATTAAAAGTCATAAGAGATTTGTCTTCGTTTTTGAGTGAAAAATAAAAAACCACGTTTTTTTACTTACCTCAAAAACAAAACAAAAATCGTCTTTACCTCACGATATCTTGGAAACCGGTCAATATTTTTTCACAGGGTTGGGACAACGTTTCTTTAACTCTTTTCGCTTCTAATGAGCTGATTTAAAAGCCACCCAAATATCTTCTGTCAAACGCATGATTTTTTGAAAAAAAATAAATAAATAAGTTTGCTATTTTAAACGATCAATTTCAGATTAAAAAAGTGAGCGAGGAAGTTTTGAGTTGGTCAAACTTGACCACATGAATTTGTTCGTGAACTATTACTGAAGTTTTTTTGGAAAGTTTCAGATTAAAATATGCCATAGAAACGAAATGACAGTGATATTGAGATTTTGTATAGGCGCGCAAGACGTTTATGAGGATGGCGTCAGAAAGGTACAGCAGAAGACTCGCGCTGCTTGGCCATTTGAGGGCCTCGATTCACAAACTGCCTTAGTGCTCGAGACGCTCGAGATCGGCCTAGGCAGCCCGATCCGCTGTTTCAAAAATACTGTCATTTTTTACCTATTCAATATATCGCTTTGAAATTTTCTAGAAATATTCATCGAAGCCTAATGAAAAACTTCTCCGGTGGATGTTTTTTCAAATATAAGTTTTTATACTCTTTTTTTTAATCCAAAGTTTTAGGTTAGAAGTTTAGGTTAGAAAATGTTAGTTTTTGATTTTTAATAGTTAATTACTCGGCTCTGAAATACTTTAAAAATATTTGGACCGTTCTGTTGGAAGTGGAAAGAGTTCAATAATATGCTGTTAAAATTTCATTAAAAAACATTCAGTCGTTTACGAGTTCTGGCGAATTGAACAAAAGATGCGTGTATCGAGAAAATTTTAACTTTTTTGTTCAACTCGCAAGATCTCGTAAACGACTGAATATTTTTTAATGAAATTTTAGCAGCATATTGTTGAACTATTTCCGCTTCCAAAAGAACGGTCCAAATATTTTTAAAGTATTTCAGAGCCGAGTAATTAACTATTAAAAATCAAAAACTCACATTTTCTAACCTAAAACTTTGGATTAAAAAGAAGAGTATAAAAACTTATATTGGAAAAAACATCCACCGGAGAAGTTTTTCATTAGGCTTCGATGAATATTTCTAGAAAGTTTCAAAGCGATATATTGAATAGGTAAAAAATGACAGTATTTTTGAAACAGCGGATCAGGCTGCCTGGGCCGATCTCGAGCATCTCGAGCGCTAAGGCAGTTTGTGAATCGAGGCCCTCAATTAACGCACCGTGCCCCATGGTGGGCGGCGTCTTGCACACCCATACAAAATCTTAATATCACTGTCATCTCGTTTCTATAGGGCATATATTGATCTGAAACTTTCCAAACAACTTCATTAATAGATCAGGAACAAATTCGTGTGGTCAAGATTGACAAACTCAAAGCTTCCTCGCACACTTTTTTAATCCGAAGTTGATCGTTTAAAATAACAAACTCTTTTTTTTCAAAAAATCATACGAGAGGCATCAATTATTTTGGTGGCATTTAAATCAGCTCATTAACCCATTAACGTCTGAAAGTCAAAAATTTTTTGGTAAATTTTGGGGTTAAAAATGTTTAGGATAAACTTGGAAAATTGATCGGAAAACTCCCCTACCGACTATTTTCAAGGATGCTCTACAAGATCCCGTAGTTAAAAATTAAAAAATTGTTTTTATATTATTTATTAACAAATAAATAAAAATCACCTTTTTTCATGCATTTTTTTTTTTCAATCGAATTTTACGGAGGGTATAAATTTTTTCTTTGATGTGGGGAAGTTGATATATCGGGGACGTTAAGTTTCTAGTTTCAGAATCTTTTTTTAAATTTTCGATATGATTTTTTTTGACAAAATGGCGGCCAAAAAACTTAGGTATAACTTATCGTAAAACGGCAAATAACAGAACCAGCAGTGAAATAAAAAGTTAGAAGTAAATTAAAATTATTCATAAAATAGTATGTTGAATATGTTTTATGATAATTTCAATCATTAAAATTGCAAAATGGAAAATTTTAGGCCCAAAACTGTGATGGCCCAAAAATAAAAATCGAATTATCGAAAAATAAAAAATAGTCGAAAAATAAAAAATACTCGAATTTTATTTTTGGGACTCCACGGTTTCGGGCCTAAAATTTTCCATTTTGCAAGTTTAATGATTGAAATTATCATAAAACATATTCAACATACTATTTTATGAATAACTTTTATTTACTTCTAACTTTTTATTTCACTGCTGGTTCTGTTATTTGCCGTTTTACGATAAGTTATACCTAAGTTTTTTGGCCGCCATTTTGTCAAAAAAAATCATATCGAAAATTTAAAAAAAGATTCTGAAACTAGAAACTTAACGTCCCCGATTTATCAACTTTCCCACACCAAACAAAAAATTTCTACCCACCGTAAAATTCGATTGAAAAAAAAATGCATGAAAAAAGGTGATTTTTTTGTTTTTTGTTAATAAACAATATAAAAACAATTTTTTTTAAATTTTTAACTACGGGATCTTGTAGAGCACCCTAGAAAATAGTCGGAAGGGGAGTTTTCCGATCAATTCTCCAAGTTTATCCTACACATATTTAACCCCAAAGTTTACCAAAAAAATTTTGATTTTCAGGCGTTAAAGGGTTAAAAGCGAAGAGAGTTAAAGAAACGTTGTGTCAAAACCCTATAAAAAAATATTTACCGGTTCCCAAGATATCGTGTGGTAAAGACAGTTTTTTTTTTTTTTTTTGAGGTTAGTAAAAAAGTGTGGTTTTTTATTTTTCACTCAAAAACGAAAAAAAATATCTTATGACTCTGAATGTAAAAAAGACGCTCAATTAAATTCTGCATCGAGTAGTATTATTTAATTTTGAGTTTGGTGATGTTTTCAAAATCACTTAAAATTAGGCTTCGGTAATCTTCGGCTGGACTAGGCTACAGTCAGCTGAGCGCTAAGGCGTTTTTTACATCCGGTTCCTCAATTGAAAAATATAGAAAAACGACATAATTTTTAATTATCTTTCACTTGAAAAATCCAGCAGCTACTACATAAAAGTAAATAGATAAAGACATTGTACGCTGAAAAAGGAACCCTGACCACACTGAGCTCCAAATTTTATAGTTTGCATTATGAAAAATTATATTTAACATTAGCTTTACCGTTAGCCGTTCCGTACATACATTTTTTTGTCATTAATTTTCCGTTGTCTCTGTTGAATCTGCTTAAATATATATATTAATATTTATTTTGAATAAAATTATAGGCAAAACTAGAAATACTTGATACAAGAGAGTGAACGAAAAGTTGTTATCTTCAACTTGGAACTGTCAGCAGCTACTGCATGTAAAAAGATTGATTCAGACTATGTACCTTTTGATAAGGTACCCTAACCTGACAGCATTCTATGGACAGTTCAAAAGAGTAAAAAAATATCTGATTCCTCTCAACGTCTCATGCCCGATTCAAAATATGTACATACTAAAGCCGCAGAACCACAAATAATGACAAGATCAAACACCAAGTCCCGCAAAAGGTCTCTGTCCCAAAGTCATCAACATCTCAACGGATTTTGTATAAACAAAATGGGGACAAGGGTCCTCCTTGTTACCTTCGGCTTGGAACTAACAGCAGCTAGTACATGTAAATAGTTCGATTCAGACAATCAACACTTGAGGAGGTGCCCTAACTTGAGAGCATATTATTACATAGTGCGCAAAGGAGTAAACAGAAATCTGATTCTTTACACGTAGCCATTGGCAACACCTGCTCGCGCTACGCACGCGCCAATTCTAGCCTGCAGCACCGTCCAGGAACACGCGCCCGTAAATAACCCCCATAATCGAACATGTCCAAATAAATACTATATTCAATTATCACACGTGTTATTACAGAGTTCCGAAAACACACGACCGTCACCTACGAAGGCGTCGGCCATACTGAAGTATTCTTTTATCTCGGAGTTTCGGCATACAATTTCACTTTCAGTATAGTCTTTTATCGAATAAGCAAAATTTAAGGACGTTCGGTCGTGTGACGAAGGCCATAAGAATCGTTTGAAAATTATTGCAATCTTTAAGTTTAGGTGTAAGAAATAACGTGTCCAAATTTCAGAAGGATTTATAACACGGTTTCTGAGATATTTAAATTCAAAGTTGGGCTAAAATCACACCAAATTGGGTGGTTTAACATAGGCTCTTATGGGAGAAGCATGCTGTTTTCATTTCGCTGTAGTTTTTGAACCAGGATGTGAATCATCTTGAAATTTGGATATGTTATTCCTTAATGAACAAATTGCTATGTTTTTGGAAAATTTCTCATGGGTTTTTAAAACAATTTCAGCGTTGCTTTGCAATTAAAAAATCAAAAAAAAGTTTGCTGATTTTTCTTAATTTTTAAAAAGATTTTCTGGACTTTTGATTTACACTGTTAGAAACAAGAAGTTTTCAGTAATACTCTGTAAAAATTTCAGAAAGATTCGTTTATTTCTAGTTACAACGAGTTGAAAATAAAAAAATTTTTGTCAATCGGCTGCAGCACGTGCCAGCTGTTCCCGTGCATAACCTATAGGCAGCTCCCCCACCACGACGCCACAATCGAACGTCCTTAAAAACAGATATTGTGGCTCACAATATGAAGTACATGTCAGTAATTTGATTGAAACATTTAACGATACAAAATAGGCAATAACTAAATTGAGCGCAAAATTCTATAATTTGTACTTCAAATAATGTCGTTATATACTTAGGGAACTAGTAGATTTAATCTTTTCTTCAAATAATTTGCCGTAGTCTTCGATCGAATCTGCTTGATTTCGAACTTGCATGTGAATAGTCAAATTCAGACGATCAAGGCTTAAGACCCTTACCTAAAAATTTCATTGGACTAAAAAGAAAAAAAAATCTAATTCCTCGTCTCATGACTCATTTAAAACATATGCATGTAAAAGAGGTTAGATCTCAAAGTGATGACAAGCTCAAAGACTAAGTCCCGCAAAAGGTCTCCGTCCCAAGCTTGTCAACAGTTCACTAGATCTCAGATACACAAATGGGGACAAGGGTCCTCCTTGTTATCTTTGACTTGAAACTGCCAGCAGCTAGTACATGTAAATAGTTCGATTAAGACAGTCAACGCTAAAGAATGAGCCCTAACTTAACAATTTTCAAAATTACATATTTCCTGCATAAGTTAATCACATTCGACATCTGCTTTGAAGATTGAATATTTCCTTCATTGAATTAAATAACCACAATTTCATTCTCGAGCTGGTGTTGCTAACTGCTACTACATTTTAAGAGTTTAATTTAGACATTCAACGATACAGAAAAAGCTCTAACTTGAATAAGCCTACAATTCAATAGTTTGTATTTCAAAAAATCTCGCTTAATATTTAGTGGACTAAGCGATTTGATTTTCATTTCTACTCATAAGCCGTAGTCTCTAATCGAATCTATTTGATTCAAAAAAGATATTGTGGCTAATTTTATAGACGAACCTTAAAATACATTGTACAAAATAGTCTAACAAAAGTAACTTGTTTCTCGTTACACCTCTCAGAACTGATTCAAAATATATACATGTAAAAGCGGTTGAATCACAAAGTGATGACAAGATCAAAGACTAAGTCCCGCAAAAGGTCTCCGTCCGAAGCTCGTCAACAGTTCACTAGATCTCGGATACACAAATGGGGACAAGGGTCCTCCTTGTTATCTTTGACTTGGAACTGCCAGCAGCTAGTACATGTAAGTAGTTCGATTCAGACAGTCAACGCTAAAGAATGAGCCCTAACTTAACAATTTTCAAAATTACATATTTCCTGCATAAGTTAATCACATTTGACATCTGCTTTTCATGACCTAGAAGATTGAATATTTCCTTCATTGAATTGGCCGTAGTCTTTAATCGAATCCGCTTGATTCAAAAAAAGATATTGTGGCCAACTCCGTAGATCAGTCTTGGTTCAAGTATAAGAAATAATTAACTGGTTAAATAACCACAATTTCATTCTCGAGCTGGTGTTGCCAACAGCTACTACATGTTAGTTAAAAAAATAAAAAATAAAATAAATAAATAAATAAATACATCAATTTTAGAGTCCATTTATTAAATATGCTTCGGTATAAATATCATCACATGACCAAAACTTTAATGGGCCAAATAGACTTGTCTTTTTTATTTTTAATAGTATATTATATAATAAGTGCGTAAAATGCGACATTCACGCTCACGTGCTGGGGTCGAAAGCCGACGCCAATAGCACAAGTGTGTGAACAATGCAAATTACGCACGTATTATGTATATATACTATTTTATATTACGAGTGCCCTAAAATGCTTAAAAAACATAAATTTATTGATTAACTATGCTAGATATGTATTTTGGTAGGTTAGAATAGGCATGAGAAGTATATAAGGTACTTTCGGTATATAAAGGGTGTGGAAAAAGTAGCGGTACCACCCCTTAACATTGAAATAAAGCATTTTTTGTGTAGCACATACAATGTAAAAGTTTCCTGAAATAAAATTTGCGATTTAGTGGGTTCTATGAAAAAGGGCCCGGGCCCTTATCTTGGGACCTACGGACCAAAGCTTTGTTTTTTCAAATGGGGATCCCCATTTTTTACCCCGGATTCGAAAAGAACGGAAAATTTTACGATTTTTATGTATTTTTTGAAAATTCTTTGTTCCTTATACTTAAGGGCCCTTTGCCTTCTTGCCCCTATTATCTCCGAAAATACGCAATTTTCGTATAGCACATGTAATGTAAAAGTTTATTGAAATAAAATTTACGTTTAAGTGGGCCCTTATCTTGGGTCCGACGGATTAAAACTTCGTTTTTTTCAAATGGGAACCCCTATTTTTGACCACAGATTCGAAAAGAATGGAAAATTTTACGATTAATTAGGGCTCTGCAGGGCCCTAGTAAGGGCCAAAAATTTTTTCAAAAAATGCATAAAAATCGTAAAATTTTCCGTTCTTTTCGAATCCAGGATCAAAAAGAGTAGTTCCCATTTGAAAAAACGAAGTTTTGATCCGTAGGTCCCAAGATAAGGGCCCGGGCCTTTTTTCATAGGACCGACTAAATCGCAAATTTTATTTCAGGTAACTTTTACATTATATGTGCTATACAAAAAATGCTTTATTTCAATGTTAAGGGGTGGTACCGCTACTTTTTCCACACCCTGTATATCATCATGCGTGTTTGGTCTTAGTCGTAAAAATTAATCAGTTACATTTTCTGGTGCACGGAAACCCGTGATCACCAGCACGGACGTCATTCGTATTATTTTAAGGTGACGATCGCTTAAAATGCTAGCGATTCACAGTGAAAAATAGTGAACAGTTTTTCGATCACTCTAATTTAGGATGATCGATCACAAAAAACAAGCAAAGAAAGAAAGTCAATTTTAGTCTGCTACTCTTCTACACATCCGCATCCTATAACTCACAAATATAAGAAATTTTTTAGCTTTAATCTTGAATTTACATGCTTTTATTAAGTCAAATTTATTTTTTTTAAAGTTCAGATGAACGGAATAATAGGTTTTTGAGTGAAACTTTTTCTACAAGGGTAAATAAATTAGTCAAATGTGAGGTTATGTGCACCTGAAGCTTAACTTTAAACTCGATCACCCGAAATTAAGGTGACCGTCATCTAAAATTACGGTGACTACCCGCATCACTTGCATACTTGTGATCACGGGTGTCCGTGTGTGCTAAATGCCACAGCTGCAGCTGAGTATGGGCAGCAGTATGGTGAGTTAAGTGATTTGAATAAAAAAATGTGTTCTGCAGGTGTAAACAAAAAAAGAGAAGTGATAAATATAACTTAAAAAATTTGTTAAGATTATTTAATAAATAAAGTTTGTTGGCAAAGCCCTTCCAAAAGTTTGCAATTTCGATGATTATTTTTCACGGCTAAAACTTAAACGTACGCTGCTCAAGCAGAAGTGTAATAGGCGATTTTACGGATTCAAAGTACGTCTTTTGCGTTCGGAAAATCAGCACTTTAGGGCACCAGTACTATAAAAACATTTCTGATGCTCCTAGAATCGGCAGGATGGTCTTTTGAGCAAGTATCAACTATTTTATAGTACTAGCTCTTCTGAGCGCGCTTCAAGCGCGCATAGGAAAAAACAATAAGAGTAACCTCAAAATGCACTTTTCGAATATTTTAAAAACTTGTTCACCAATAAGCTCACGAATAAAAATCTTACGCAAGATGGCGATAGCTCTCTTTTATAAAGGGACTCCTGGTCACTCTAACCACAAAATCGAATCTTTGATGCGTGTTTTCGGTGACTCGTACTATAAAATAGTATATAGTACGAGCTCCGCTTCGCTATGCACTCGAATCCTTAAAGCCGCCCCGGTGACGATGCTGCACCCGTACTATAATATACTAATATACTAGTATATTATTATATAAGTGCGTTCAACTCTCGACTCGCTTCGCTTGTGCAAAAACAGCTCCACGATTAGGAAATCATTTTAACTCATATGTGTACAATACTATAATTTTTTACACTAATGCTTGTGCGAGATTTTACGTACCTCGTTTGAGGTTAGCGTGCGTAAAATCAAGCCTCCACGCATAGTGTAATAAAAAAATATATTATGTTGAGCTAAATTAAAAAATTATTTACAAATTAAACTGAAGCAAAATATCAGTTCTATTTTGTATCCTAAAATTATCAGAAAACAATTCGTAACCTACGTTACATTGTCTGTGATTCAAAGAATTCAAAATAAAAAGCCGATTATCCCGCAAAATGTGAATTACTGTGCTTCTGTGGGTTGAAATTGAGCTGGGGAAAATAATCCAGCCAAATACCGCACGTGCTCCAAAATTATAAAAAAATTTTCTTTATTTTTTTTGTTAGAGCTACTCGCGAGGCAAATTTGGCAAAAAATCACTCACGCTTAGCACTCGTGATTTTTAACCTACCAAACTTTCTCCCCTCGTTGCTATGACAAAAAACAGTCCGTAAATTTTCGACAATTTTGGAGCACTCGTGGTATTAATGACGACTGAAAATCTCTCTGATACTTTCATATCCTTTTATAAAAGAGAGATATCGCGATTTTGATGAGATTTTCAATGTAAGATTTTATTCGTAAGCTGATTGGAGAAGTTTTTACAGTATTCGAAAAGTGCCTTTTGAGGTTACAATCATTGTTTTTTTCCTATGCGCGCTTGCAGCGCGCTGAGTGGTACTAGTCCCTATGTAAAATAGAGGCAGCGCCATTTTGGACTTGTTTCTATTGTTATAGCTGAAAACCATGACAAAACATATATTTTCTGAAAGAGCGCTAAAAAATACATCATCTCCTGGTATTGCAGTAGTCAATTTATGCAACAATAGCGTTGTTATAAGTCATAATATGAAAAAAAGTTAATACTCTTATAAACAATCAATTTTTACTCGAAAATTTCAAATAAAAACCATAGGTTTTTTTTTTTTTAATTTTTTTTCAAAGACGCGTTTTTTGCTCTACCTTTCAATGATATATATTTTTATATGCTTTTATACCATACTTTTATTAAAAAAACTTTAAAAAGTGGAATTTTGTTTAAAAAAAAAAACACTAAAATTATCGTAAAAATTCAAAAAATTAATAGGAACAATTACAAAAATTAACGATAAAAATACAAAAATATTATATAAATACATAATTTATTGTAAATATACTCAAGATGTAGTCACCGGCAAGCAGAAGTGATTTTAACCTTTCCAAAATAATAAGTAACCTCCAAATTATATTAGGTCGCTGCCTTCAGCGTCCTCTGGTGGCCGTGGAAAGCGACGTATACATTTTTAAAGTAAACCAAATGATAGCTGAACTCAAGAGCGATACATAATTTTATACAAAAATTCGTTTTTGAACCAAAGTTATAGCCATTCAGAGTAAAAAAAATCATGAGTGCTGCAAACGAGTCCATCAGACTGTAAAATATATGAACTGTAAAACACCTGCATGACTCATTTTTTTTACTCTAAACGGCTATAACTTTAGTTCAAAAACGAATTTCTGTATAAAATTATATATCGTTGGAAAGCTCTTAAGTTCAGCTATCATTTGGTTTACTTTAAAAATGTATATAGCACTTTCCACGGCCACCAGAGGGCGCTGAAGGTGTATACCTGATATAATTTGAAGGTTATTTATCATTTTGGAACGGTAAAATCACTTCTGCTTGCCAATGACTACATCTAAAGTATTTTTACAATAAATTATGGATTTATATAATATTTTTCTATTTTTATCATTAATTTTTTAATTGCTCCAATTAATTTTTTGAATTTTTACGATAATTTTAGTGTTTTTTTTTTTAAACTAAATTCCACTTTTTTAAGCTTTTTTAATAAAAGTATAGTATTAAAGCAATAAAAATATATATTTTATGGGAAAGAAGAGCAAAAAACGCATCTATTAAAAAAATAATAAAAAAAATATATAGTTTTCATTTGAAATTTTCGAGTAAAAATTGATTGTTTATAAGTTTTCACTTTTTTTTTCATATTATGACCTCTAACAACGCTATTGTTACATAAATTGACTACTGCAATACCAGGAGATGATTTATTTTTCAGCACTCTTTCAGAAAATATATATTTTGTCATGGTTTTAAGCTATAACAACAGAAAAAAATCCATAAAACCGTGTTTTTTTCAAAATATTGAAGTTGTTACACATATGGGTGATGAGAATTAATTTATTCATATTTAAAAAGATTTTTTAGTAAACTACAACTCAAGACGAAAAAAATGAGATCTTAACCATTTCAAACGAGTCATTTGGACGCTCACAATTAAATTTGAAAAAAAAAAAAAAACTCTAGTTTTAATGGTCAATAATAGGAAGGGGGGGGGGGCACGATTTCCAACCAAAGTAGGTAGAAAAGATGCGCCTTTGATGCCTCTAAAACATATCCAAAAACCAGAACAGTTTCATCCCCATTTTTTCTTTTTTTAATGCAAAAAAAAAAATACTTAAAACCATGTTTCCTCATGTATTTTAAATGGAGCATAAAAGTCTCTGCGCACGCGCAGTAAGTGAGCTGGCCGAAAAAACAACTACGGGATGTTAAAAAGGATCCTAAAAGACACCTAACCCTGAAGTTTCAGTTGATTTGGTGAGGATCAGATTTTGGCGATTTTGCAAGAGGTCCTTTCCGGGAATGTTCCAAATAGTAATTTTTTGTACAAAATCCATCGATACAGGAAATAGTATATTATTTAACTAGGCAGCTGGAATGGGAAGTGTCTCAGATCACATGAAATTGTCGTCCGAGGCGAAGCCGAGGTTGACAAACATGTGATCTGAGGCCTTCCCATTCAGCTGCCTAGTTGAGTATACTATTTTTCCGCACGACGGCGCCGGGAAGCGCTACTGACTGTAGCGGCAGCGGCTGGAAAGTAGCGATTCCCGGCTGAAGTGCTGAAAAAAATTTATGGGAAGGCAACTTTCGCCTTATCCTGGTGCTGGCTTAGACAACTTTTACTGTGCTATTTAGCCAGGTATAATATAGTCAAATCTGCCCCTCCGGTTAATACCTATACAGTATATACGTAAGTTGTAATCAAATGAGTATATACGTCATTTATGCTAAAGCCTAGGCATTTATTTAGAAGCCGATATGGCCAAAGGATGATTATCAATTAATTTTACCCACATCTCTCCACCAAATGTAAAATACGGCGTTTCTAATGGATTTAAATTCAGCTCGGAAAAATAATCACCTTTCGTTTCATATGTTTGATAATCTAATTATTAAACTGAAAAAATATAGTAAAATCATTGAACGATTGATTTCAAGTTAATTTTAAGCTAAAATTTTTAACCCTGGTTGCAGTTTCTGAAATAGTTTTTTTAACAATCGAGAGTATTTTTTGAAATTAAAATAATACTGGTAAGTGGATTGGTTTGGAAAAATTTTGAAATACAAGTAATATCCATCTAATGTTAGATTAGAGTTTTATCAAAATCCCAGAGACTGTACATTGTATCATTGAAAAGGGCATAAAAAAGGAAATTTTTGGCGCAAACCGCAGCTCTCTATTCTATGCCTAGGGACCCTAAAGTCGAAAATAGTTATTATTTATCTTTTATTAATACCTCAGAGCCAAAGAGGAGAGACTTGCGGTTTTACACTCGCTCTACTCGTCGAGTAACTTCGCGTCGTCTGCTAGTGACATATTTGATAATCTAACCTATGCCGCGTTATTTTGTGACTTTGATGCAAACTTTGGACACAAAGGCACAGTGTTGGAAAAGATTATTTTTATGGCCCGGCGGATGGCTAAGGTCAGAGTATTCAAGAGAAAAATTCCCGCCGGGTGAATAACTTCAAGTCGCAGATGGAATAAGTCTGTTCGGATTTTTTCCTAGTGAATGATTTTTTCTATCTGCTACTCTGCAAAAATTTGTTGATCATTTTGTTTTGACAATGATTATTTGATTATGTTTAATATGAGGAACATAAAAAATAATTCAATCATCAATGCTTGTTCTTTTATCAAGAGCTGTATTAAATAAATAAATGTAATTACTTTAAAGTGTAAGCACGAAACATTTTCTGTGTGTTAATTTGGTGAAAACTTATTTTTTAAGTGTGGCACTTTATTAAAAAATAAAGGCCCTTTTCAACAATGTTAAGAAATTTTATAGAGTTTTAGTTAAATAATTATGAATTTGAAAAAAGTCTTAATATGACTTCAATGTTTTTGAAAAATTTCTAGCTGTAAATTAAATAATAAATTTAAATTTTCATCTACATAAAATTTTTTTAAGTTATAAAGCACATAAGAATGAAATTTTTTTTGAAATCGTCATTTAACGCCGTCATAAAAAAGTGTATTGTTACTTTTGTTGAAGTAAAAATAACATTTTCTCTGATCGACCTCGGACCAGTCGGAAAATTTGCCGTTTTCATGCCGTGAAAACTGTTTTTTTGCCGTGGACTTATTTTCCGAGACATGGTGTGGCCCGCTAACTTGCAAAATAGTTAGCGGGACTCATCATGAAAAATCTATTTCCCGACGCGTACAAATTTTCTAAAAAGGCTCAGAATTTGCCGTGAATGAATTTTCCATCTCAACATATAAAAACTCGTATTTTCCGAATTTTCTTTTTTTTTCGCTGGTGTGGCTCTCTAACTTAATTTACCGATTTGACCTCTAAATAGGTTGATAACTTGAAATTAATCCATGCCGTGAATTCAGATTTTCCATCAATCTGAATTTTCCGGCCAAAACTGACGGAAATCCGAGTAAAAAAATTTTAATTTGAAAGGAAAACTCCAGATGGCTCAAAACTTTTAAAAATAATGCGTACAACTTTTATTTTATTTTTTCACCATAAAACGCGTGCGCTGTTATAAAATTTTCCGAATTTTCCTAACTTGTAAAGAAGTAAGCGAGCGCCGATTAGAAAAAAAAAATTTTTCCGACGCTTACTAATTTTCTAAATAGGCGCAGAATTTGCCGTTTTTTGCCGTTAAAGAATTTTCAATCAAAACATTTTAAAAATTATATTTTTTAACTTCCACGAGTTTTTTTTTTCTGTAGTGTGGCTCGCTAACTTGACTTCACGATTTGACCTTGAAAGAAGTCGAAAATTTTAATTTTTTTTAGGGCAAAATTTGCCGTTTTACCTTTAAAAATTTGCCGTAAATTTATATTTCCCATCGAATCAAATTTTCCGACCGAAATTATCGATTTTCTGAATTGAAAAAAAAGTGAACTGAAAAAATAACTCCAAATCGATGACTTCTAGGTACAGATACGTTATTTACTATGATTTTCACACGTCTAATGTCAATTTAAAACCTAAGCGTAGCATTTTTCAGTCATTTTCAAATTTGCTGTATGCAACGTTATGAAAACCGTTCTTAAATCGAACTTTCTAATTTACTAATTTTTCGAAAAGTTAGCAAGCCGCATTCCAAAAAATTAAATTCTTTATGGTTGCAAATTTTCTAAATAGTCACGGAATTCGTCTTTTTTTTCGATAAAATTATTAACCATCTTAATTTTTGAAACAAAATATTTCTTTAATTTTTTGTTTTGTTAGTGTAGCTTGCTTAACTTCAAGGTTTGACCTTGACAGAAGTTGATTACTCAAAAACTATTAAAGAAAAAATTTTCTGCCCACTATCTACTAATTTTCCGTAAATTCATACCTTTTATCACAGTCAAATTTCTGACAAAAATAAACCGTTTTCTGAGTCGAAAAAAATTAAATCTTAAAAAAAAATTTTTTGTTTAGGGGTGCCTCGAGATGAGACGAAACATTAGTCAGTCTTGACTCGAGTCTTGCCAAATCAAAAATTATCAGTCTTGCCCTCGTCTTCGTCTCTTTTATCTTTTTCGCCGACATTTAAAGATGACTACCAGTCCTTATATTAAACAACTTCGTGTTGTTACGAATCTTTTAATGAAAAAAATTTTTATAAAAGAAATTAATATTTTAAATCATTTATCGAGATCGTTTTTTTAAACCAAATGATGAACGAAAATTAGGCTCAAGTATCCAAATTAGGGTCAGTTACCTGACTCCATGTGTTTTTAAAATCAATAATCTTTTTTTTTTCAAGCTTGTCTGTGGTAAACTTGATTTAACAAGAATGATGAAAAAGTGTAAAAATGAATGACTTCCTCACGTGTGCTGAAGTAAAGGTTGAGATTTCATTTACTAGCTCAGTCCAGGGGCGCAACAACTCCTTCCAGTTAGGGGGTGTCCTGAGGTCCACCCCCCCCCCCCTCGCCTTCAATAAAATTGACGTTTAAAAAAAAAAAAAAGCTGAGTTTAATAAATAAACTGATCAGCTATCCTCCAAGCTCTAGACCCCAAAAACCCTAGGCACCCGAGTTCAACAAAAAAAAAAACTGATCAGCCATCCCCAAACTCTAGACCCCAAAAACCCTGGGCGCCCGAGTTCAACAAAAAAAAACTGATCAGCTACCCCCCAAGCTCTAGACCCCCAAAACCCTGGGTGCCCGAGTTCAATAAATAAACTGATCTGCTATCCCCCAAGCTCTAGACCCCCAAAACCCTGGGCGTCGAGTTCAATAAAAAAAACTGATCAGTTATCCCTCAAGCTCTAAACTTCCCAAAACTCTAGAGACCGACTGGAATAACTTTACAAGTTAAGCGTACTTTATATTTGAATATCAAGTCCATAAAAAAAAGTTTTATTTATTTATTTTTTTTTGTTCCACAAAAAGGTTGTTTACTTTTATTTACATCACTTGAAAATATTATAAAATGATGAAAAAAATATATAAAATTAAAAAAAAATAATAATAACCAATCATCAAACGAAAATTTTTACACTTTTCTCGAAATGTGTCTCATTCGTAGAAGCATTTAATTTATAGTTAAAAAAAAATTTGTTCATAATGTTACAAACAAAGAGTTAAACAATAAGTAAAAACTGATAGCGTTTTCCTATTCAACCACGCCATTTTGGAGTTAAAAATTTCAGATTTACAACTTGATGATATAATTGCACCAGTGCAGCGTAATAAGGTATCGTTGGAAAATTATTTATTTCATGCTTAAGTTGATAATGTTGCAAACAAAGAGTTAAACAATAAGTGAAAACTAATAGCGTTTTCCTAGTCAACCACGCCATTTTGGAGTTAAAAATTTCAGATTTACAACTTGATGATATAATTGCACCAGTGCAGCGTAATAAGGTATCGTTGGAAAATTATTTATTTCATGCTTAAGTTGATAATGTTGCAAACAAAGAGTTAAACAATAAGTGAAAACTAATAGCGTTTTCCTAGTCAACCACGCCATTTTGGAGTTAAAAATTTCAGATTTACAACTTGATGATATGATTGTACCAGTGCAGCGTAATTAGGTATCGTTGGAAAATTATTTATTTCATGCTTAAGTTAACTAATATGCACTCATATTGAATAATTCAACTCGGGCTCCTAAGGTTTTTGGGGGTTTAGAGCTTGGGGGATAGCTGATCAGTTTATTTATTGAACTCGACGCCCAGGATGCTTGGGGGATAGCTGATCAGTTTATTTATTGAACTCGGGCGCCCAGGGTATTTGGGGGTTTAGAGCTTGGGGGGATAGTTTATCAGTTTTTTTGTTGAACTCGGGCACCCAGGGTTTTTGGGGTCTAGAGCTTGGGGGATAGCAGATCAAATTATTTATTGAACTCGGACGCTCAGGGTATTTGGAGGATAGCTGATCAAATTTTTGTTGAACTTGGGCGCCCAGTGTTTCGGGGGTTGAAGGCTTGAGATTTAAAATTCCGTGAACACCCACAAGAAACTGTAAATGGTGTCCTCTACTAGCTTAGGGGTTGTCCGGATACCTCCGCCCCCCCGCCCCCCCCCCCCCGTTGTTGCGCGCCTGCTAGGCACATGATTCGTTAGTTTTTCGATTAGAGTTTTCATTATTTCCTGCTCTTTCTCACTTTTAGATTTAGTTTAAAAAGTTATAAAAACTTAAGTTTAAAAACTCTTATTCAAATGATAATTTTGTACGTCTGTACTCAAACAATTAATAAATTAATTTAATATTATGAATTCAATTTAGCTACATTAATAACTTTTATCTTGAATAAAAAAGCTGTATTCACAAGTGAAAATTCAAAAATTAAATATTTTCAGTCACTCTTGAAATACTGACGATTTATTTCCATAGTATAAAATTGCCTTAAAAATTTCATACTGATGATGTAACGTTAAAAAAATAAAAAATAAAAAAATACATGTATTCATTTTTCAGAATCCCATAAAAAATGTAATTTTTATGAATTTCTTTTCGATCTCCCTGATCTGATACAAGATAGTTGATTTAGACCTCTAACAATCCTTACAAGGATTATCGCACTTAATACTATAATAAGACTCGGTTCGCTCGTGCAATAATTTCCACACGAGGAGGAAATTATTATTTTTTTATGCACTAACAATAGTATATTAAGGTATGGGTGTAGTGTGTTCACCAGGGTTTATTTTAAAGTCGTAGTGAATTCAAAATCGCAAATTTTGCCCTAAAAAAAATTAAAATTTTCAACTTCTTTCAAGGTCAAATCGTGAAGTCAAGTTAGCGAGCCACACTACAGAAAAAAAAAAACTCGTGGAAGTTAAAAAATGTAATTTTTAAAATGTTTTGATTGAAAATTCTTTAACGGCAAAAAACGGCAAATTCTGCGCCTATTCAGAAAATTAGTAAGCGTCGGAAATAGTATATTACAGTCCCGAGGGAGCCAAAAATGAGTTAGCTTTTAGCAAACCCAAATTGATGTCCGAGCCGAAGGCGAGGTCATCAAAGGTTTGCTAAAGGTTAGCTCATTTTTGCACTCCTGAGGGCTGTATACTATTTTTCACGCTAGTAGTCAGAAAGTACAATATTCGTTTCCGGTACGAGCCCGAAAATTGTACTTTCGGGCTACTAGCGTGAAAATTTTTTTTTTTTAATCGGCGCTCGCTTACTTCTTTACATGTTAGGAAAATTCGGAAAATTTTATAACAGCGCACGCGTTTTATGGTGAAAAAATAAAATAAAAGTTGTACGCATTATTTTTAAAAGTTTTGAGCCATCTGGAGTTTTCCTTTCAAATTAAAATTTTTTTACTCGGATTTCCGTCAGTTTTGGCCGGAAAATTCAGATTGATGGAAAATCTGAATTCACGGCATGGATTAATTTCAAGTTATCAACCTATTTAGAGGTCAAATCGGTAAATTAAGTTAGCGAGCCACACCAGCGAAAAAAAAAGAAAATTCGGAAAATACGAGTTTTTATATGTTGAGATCGAAAATTCATTCACGGCAAATTCTGAGCCTTTTTAGAAAATTTGTACGCGTCGGGAAATAGATTTTTCATGATGAGTCCCGCTAACTATTTTGCAAGTTAGCGGGCCACACCATGTCTCGGAAAATAAGTCCACGGCAAAAAAACAGTTTTCACGGCATGAAAACGGCAAATTTTCCGACTGGTCCGAGGTCGATCAGAGAAAATGTTATTTTTACTTCAACAAAAGTAACAATACACTTTTTTATGACGGCGTTAAATGACGATTTCAAAAAAAATTTCATTCTTATGTGCTTTATAACTTAAAAAAATTTTATGTAGATGAAAATTTAAATTTATTATTTAATTTACAGCTAGAAATTTTTCAAAAACATTGAAGTCATATTAAGACTTTTTTCAAATTCATAATTATTTAACTAAATAAACTCTATAAAATTTCTTAACATTGTTGAAAAGGGCCTTTATTTTTTAATAAAGTGCCACACTTAAAAAATAAGTTTTCACCAAATTAACACACAGAAAATGTTTCGTGCTTACACTTTAAAGTAATTACATTTATTTATTTAATACAGCTCTTGATAAAAGAACAAGCATTGATGATTGAATTATTTTTTATGTTCCTCATATTAAACATAATCAAATAATCATTGTCAAAACAAAATGATCAACAAATTTTTGCAGAGTAGCAGATAGAAAAAATCATTCACTAGGAAAAAATCCGAACTGACTTACTATTAAGCGATGCAGACAGCTGCGACTTGAAGTTATTCACCTGGCGGGAATTTTCCTCTTGAATACTCTGAAGTTAGCCATCCGCCGGGCCATAAAAATAATCGTTTCCAACACTGCAAAGGCAGTACTATTAACTATGTATACACATTCGCAGTGCCACCTCGAATTGATGGCGCGGATTTTTTTGTAAGTGTTGACGCGAATATTGCGTGTCGTAATAAAGGCGTGAGGTTATCCTGTGAGCAGAGCGAGGTTCGAGCGATTTTGTAGTACTCGAGTGATCAAAATTTGTCACTAGTAATAGTAAAAAAAAAAAACCTAGTTTATTAAACGATGTTTAATAGACAGTAAATTTTGAAAAATTATTTAAGTTTGATCAATTATTTAAGGCTAAGCTTTGGAATTGAATTCTATTAAGATTCAAAGTTACACTGTTTTTAAAGCTAAATTTTACTTCATAACAGTATTTCCGAGTTTTTAAAAGACTTTACTTAAATATTTAATATTTTTGAAAAAAAAAAAAAAAAAAAAAGTTTTACAGTAACACTATTAAAGTCAACAAAATTTAATTTTGATCCGAGGTAAATAATGTTTTTTCAAAGTTTTTCAAAATAATTAGTATTTTTTTTTAAGATCGAAAAATTAATTATATATTATTTTTTCTTCAATCAAAGAAAACAATACAAGAGTTTAAGTAAATTATAACTTTAATGATAACTTGAAGTAATTTAAATCTTTATCTTGTGTTTCCACATCAAACCAGAAGGATCCGATCTCAAAAATTATTCGTAATCTTAAAAACTAGCAATTTTTAGTGTAGTTAGTGATCAGTCAACTGTAACATAAGTATACGCAGCTCAAAATTCAGCTTTAATCATTTCTTTTATCCTTGACCGCAATCCACTATTATACCTGATCAAAAACATATAATAAACTTACAATCATTTATGAAGAAAATACATCATATGGTAGAAAATTGTAAATATTTCAAGATTAATAGTAAGTTTCAATCACGTAATATATACGTAATATATACGTCCTTTTGGTGAAAACAAATCAGCGATTAAATTTAGTTAATCCAGCTCGAAAGAAAAACTAAAAAAGCTAATACTATAGAATCAAACTTTTTTTTTTTCATTTAAAAAAATAGACTTGGAGGGTTTTCTCTTAAAATTTTTGGTTTATTTTATCCTTGTTCTTACCGAAATCCAATAAAATTCAAAAACTGTGTTTATGCCATTCTAACTACTAACCACAGATTAGTTTTATTTGATAGAAAGAAAGAAAGAAGAAAAAAAAAAAAAAAAAACTACTTCTGCATAGGCTCTATATAACATTAAAAAACTATTGATGTTCTGTTCATCACTTCTATTTGGAGATAAAAAAAACGTTATTACCTGTGTACAATTCTTTCCATGCTTATCATGTATATATTTTTTTTGTGAATAAAATTTCTTGTCTACAGACTGGGCATTTGTCACTAGAAATTAGCAGTGTTTCTGCACACTGCTGACAAGCAGCGTAATGCCCACACAGCATAAACGCACATTCTGCATTTTTATCCATGCACACTTTACATTGTGGAACTTCTGGGGGAGCTTTTAATGATGTACATGCTGTATAAAGAATGATCTAGTGTAAATATTTCTTTTACGATGTAAATCCTTGATGCATCTTATAAGATTGTTATTTATAATTAAAATTGAAATGATCTTAACCTTTTTTCCTTTTATTTTTTTTCCTTTTTTTATTGATTGTTCTTGAGCATTCAGTGTCCCAAATCTTTCAGCTTTTTTCCTTTCTTTACACTTTAGACGATATTTTTTTCTTTTTTCAGCTAAAAAAAGTTTCAGATGTTTTTTTTTTTTTTTTAATAATTTTACATTAACAAAAAATTAATCATATTAAATTTATCTTCAAATTTTCTTTTAAAAATTTACACGGAAAAAAAAGTTACGGGTCTCGCCCGTGCTAAGATGCACGGTCAGAACCCGTACGGCGGCTGAACTAGCGCGTGCGATATTGCACGGCTTAAGGTGAAGACGTAACCAGCGCTGGAAGTAAAAAGTGGCTATAAAAAATAAATAAAAGGGAAAATGTAAAAAAACGCTCTGTAGCGCGCTAGATAATAATTTTAGCTATTTTTTAAGCCTTGTTTGATGAAAATCGGTTAAAAAAAACTTCAGGAAACTTGGAAAATCGTTTTCCTCCCGTTAACCATGTGTAGCAGATCCTTGCGTCGTCTGCTACCGCACGCGTAGTAAATGCACGAACCGCACATGCACCCGTTCTCATAACCTTTAAAATTTATTTCCCTCAATGAAATTCTAAATTTTTTAAATTATTTATTTCATGCAGCACATGCAAAGAAAAAAAAAAATTTTAGTAAGCAATCATACAAGCAGCAGGCAGTGATAAATAATTCTTCTTTCTTCAATATTAATAAATTATTTCCCCAACTGTCTGAAATTTCTTGAATAATTATCTTGATATGGGTACTTTATTAGATCCTGTTCTTGTAGCAACCGTGTCGATTACTTTTCTTCTTATAATCATCTTCCTTTTTTTACTAACACTGAAAGCTTCTCTC
Source organism: Encarsia formosa (assembly GCA_038277355.1). Classification (NCBI taxonomy): domain Eukaryota; kingdom Metazoa; phylum Arthropoda; class Insecta; order Hymenoptera; family Aphelinidae; genus Encarsia; species Encarsia formosa. The sequence goes on from CM076186.1 coordinate 60,924,290, forward strand.
TTGCCGTCACCCAGTAAGATAATTAATTATCAATAAAAGAAAAATTACATGCTTAGACTGATGAATATATTTTAAAAAATATAGTTTTCATGCATTTTAGTCAAGTATTAATAAAAAACAGAAGAATATATCAAAACTAAATGAACCAAAGTAATCACAGAACTTATAGTTTACACTTGGTTTACACCTGTGTGCAGTGTGCAGTGCACCCGTCTGCACCAGAGTGACCGATCCCGGCCCAGGTAGTACCGCGAAATTTGAAAATCTTCCGGCACAGATTAGGCAAACAAAAAACTCAATAACGCTGGGCGCCCAGCTTTTTTTATGAACTAATAATTCAATAAATAAAATACCCCCTAATTTTACAACCCAATAACGCTGGGGGTACAAGTTTTTAATAAGTAAAAAAAATAATAAACAAATTAACCCCCAAGCTATACAACCCAATAACGCTGGGCGTCCGAGTTTTTTGTAATTAAAAAAATTAATAAACAAATTATTTCCCCAGTAATACAACCCAATAACGCTGGGCCTCCTGGTTTTTTATAAATAAAAAAATTAATAAACAAATTATCCCCCAAACTATACAACCCAATAATGCTGGGCATCCTCGTTTTTTTATCGATAAAAAAACTAATTATAAGATTATCCCCCAAGCTATACAACCCAATAACGCTGGGCGTCCGAATTTTTTATGAAAAAAAAAATTAACTAACTATTGACCCATAAGTTAAACAACCCAATAACGCTGGGCATCTTAGTTATTTAAACAATAAAAAAATCTAAAATAGTATATTACTTAACTAGGCAGTATGAATGGGAAACGTCTCAGATCGCATGAAATTGTCATCCGAGGCGTAGCCGAGTGTGACAAACATGTGATCTGAGACCTTCCCATTCAGGTGCCTAGTTGAGTATGCTATTTTTCCGCACGACGGCGCCGGGAAGCGCTACTGACTGTAGCGGCAGCGGCAGGGAAGTAGCGCTTCCCGGCCGGAGTGCGGAAAAACAAATTATATCCAAGCTATACAACCATAACGCTGGGCGTCTGTTTTTTTGTTGTTGTCAACGGTAATTTAATCCTGGACATATCAACTGCAGTTTTTCTGAATATCAAAGATAAGTGCCTCGTGATACGATTAAGCCTGTTCATTTATTGAATTGGTAAATTAATTTTAAAAAGTCCCGTACTCCCAACGTTATTGGCTTGTAAAGCTTGAGGGATAATTTGTTATTTAGTATTTTTATTCATAAAATAACTAGGACGCCTAGCGTTATTGGGTTGTATAGTTTAGGGGATGATTTGTTTATTAGTTTTGTTACCTAGATAAAAAAAGTTAGGATGCCCAGCGTTATTGGGTTGTATAGTTTAGGGGATAATTTGTTTATTAGTTTTTTTATTGATAGAAAAACCAGGACGCCCAGCGTTATTGGGTTGTAAAGCTTGGGGGATAACTTGTTTATAAATTTTTTTGCTTATAAAAAACTCGCATGCCTAGCGTTATTGGGTTGTATAGTTTGGGAGATAATTTTTTCATTGGTTTTTTTATTGATAAAAAAACCAGGACGCCCAGATAAGGTCGAAACTTAAAATCTGATAAAACCAAGTATCGTTTTTTTTTTTAGGGTATAATTTTTATGAAAAAACCAATGGACCTATTGACTTGAAACTCTGGACCCTGCTTTCTAGTTATTTTAAATAAATTTAGAAATTTTTTTTACACTTCTAATCAATTACTAAAGCAGATAAGGTCAAAACTTAAAATCTGATAAAACCAAGTATCATTGTTTTTTTGAGGGTATAATTTTTATGAAAAAACCAATGGACCTATTGACTTGAAACTCTGGACCCTGCTTTCTAGTTATTTTAAATAAATTTAGAAATTTTTTTTACACTTCTAATCAATTACTAAAGCAGATAAGGTCAAAACTTAAAATCTGATAAAACCAAGTATCGTTGTTTTTTTGAGGGTATAATTTTTATGAAAAAACCAATGGACCTATTGACTTGAAACTCTGGATCTTGCTTTCTTGTTATTTTAAATGAATTTAGAAATTTTTTTTTACACTTCTAATTAATTACTAAAGCAGATAAGGTCAAAACTTAAAATCTGATAAAACCAAGTATTGTTGTTTTTTTGAGGGTATAATTTTTATGAAAAAACCAATGGACCTATTGACTTGAAACTCTGGACCTTGCTTTCTTGTTATTTTAAATAAATTTAGAAATTTTTTTTTACACTTCTAATCAATTACTAAAGCAGATAAGGTCAAAACTTAAAATCTGATAAAACCAAGTATCGTTGTTTTTTTGAGGGTATAATTTTTATGAAAAAACCAATGGACCTATTGACTTGAAACTCTGGACCCTGCTTTCTTGTTATTTTAAATAAATTTAGAAATTTTTTTTTACACTTCTAATCAATTACTAAAGATGTTTAATAAACTTAATTACTAAAGCAGATAAGGTCAAAACTTAAAATCTGATAAAACCAAGTATCATTCTTTTTTTGAGGGTATAATTTTTATGAAAAAACCAATGGACGTATTGCCTTGAAACTCTGGACCCTAATTAATAGTAAATCCTTTGACTAGAGAAAAGAGAGTAAAAAATTGTAGTGTTTATAAGTTGTGGGCAACTAAAATTTAATTTTATTATACTTATTGTGCCCTTAAGTACACAATTATTTTATCTAAGCGTTGGTTTCCACAAATCTTCATCAAATTCAAAAAGCCACACTCAAATTTGAGAAAACAACAAAAATTTATATTAGCAAAATTTATTTAAAAACAGCCGTTATACATTTACACCTATGATTCATGAACACAAGAGAGTTTTTTTCTTTTTTAGATATCTGGTAGTTATGAATTTCCACTTTTTATTTAAAAGTAATGTTTGATTAAAAATCTTTTACTAAATAAAAGTGAGTGAACAATTTTAGTTTTGATAAACTGTAATAGTTTTTAAAATTTAGTTTGATTTCTCTTATTGCACGCCAAGTATTAAAGAGAACGCAGCAACAGTCAAATTGGATGGAGGAGTCAACAAAAACATTTTTAAGATAAATTTATTTAAAAGCATTAGTTTATTTACATCTACTATAGTTATGAACACTAGATAGCTCACAAGAAAATGATTGATTTTTTTACTATTTTTATTTATCCTATTGTCATGAATTAACACTTTATATTAAAAAGTAGTTTTTGTTTTTAGTTTTCACTAATAATTGTTGCTTGATGCATATAAAATTATTGGTTATATTTGAAAGTACTGCATCCTTCGCTCACTAGCAGCAACTAGCAGACGACATACACTACTACAATTTTGCTGAATAAGAAGAAAACCGATTTTCCAAGTTTCCTGAAGTTATTTGTTAACCAATTTTTATCAAATAAGGCTCAAAAAATAGCTAAAAATATTATCTAGCGCGCTACAGAGCGTTTTTTTACATTTTCTCTTTTATTTTTTTTTAAATTGCAATCGAAAAATTTTATGAAAACGCGGTTACGTCTTCACCTTAATCGTGCACGCAGGCGATGAACCGGTGCGGAGGGCGGACTGACTGATGAGTCATCACCTTAAATTTCATAGTTCGCAGCGGCGGTGCACCTGAAAAAATTTCTTAGAAAAAAGTGTTCGTACTCGAAGCTCGTACGGGTTCTGACCGTGCATCTTAGCACGGGCGAGACCCGTAACTTTTTTTTCCGTGTAGTATTAATTCTAAATTAAAAGAAAAATAAATACGTAAATGGAGACTTCGAAAGTGGATACAAAGCAATAAAAGATGCAAAATGTTCATGAAAAATCCGATGAATTTAATAAATTTTTCCCTTTTTTAGTACTTAAATGAATAAAATATTTATCTATACAAAAATTTAAAATTAAATATAAAGAAATTTACCTAGTAAACATTTTTTTAAATTAATACACATTTACTGATTTATTGATTATTTCTGATCAATATAAAATATTTAAAAAACAAGATTTATCACTTCTTTTTACTACCGACTAATAAAAATTAGTTCGTCAGAATTGGAAGGTAGTAAAATGACAAAAAATTTCTAATAAAAAACTGTTTTTTTATCTTTTATAGTTCTTTTATGTTTCAAACCAAGAAACTAATATTAAAATTTGAAATAAGAATTTAACTCTTAAAGGCCACACGGGGTACAAAAGACCCCACATAACTGTCAGTGTGTCAGTTCTGGATTTGGGTGTGTCCTTTAAGGGTTAAAAATAAATTTTCTGCTTATTATGTATAGATTAAGGTGAAGACGTAACCGCGTTTTCATAAAATTTTTCGATTGCAATTTAAAAAAAAATAAAAGAGAAAATGTAAAAAAACGCTCTGTAGCGCGCTAGATAATATTTTTAGCTATTTTTTGAGTCTTATTTGATAAAAATCGGTTAACAAATAACTTCAGGAAACTTGGAAAATCGGTTTTCTTCTTATTTAGCAAAATTGTAGTAGTGTATGTCGTCTGCTAGTTGCTGCTAGTGAGCGAAGGATGCAGTACTGCCAAATATAACCAATAATTTTATATGCATCAAGCAACAATTATTAGTGAAAACTAAAAACAAAAACTACTTTTTAATATAAAGTATTAATTCATGACAATAGGATAAATAAAAATAGTAAAAAAATCAATCATTTTCTTGTGAGCTATCTAGTGTTCATAACTATAGTAGATGTAAATAAACTAATGCTTTTAAATAAATTTATCTTAAATATGTTTTTGTTGACTCCTCCATCCAATTTGACTGTTGCTGCGTTCTCTTTAATACTTGGCGTGCAATAAGAGAAATCAAACTAAATTTTAACAACTATTACAGTTTATCAAAACTAAAATTGTTCACTCACTTTTATTTAGTAAAAGATTTTTAATCAAACATTACTTTTAAATAAAAAGTGGAAATTCATAACTACCAGATATCTAAAAAAGAAAAAAACTCTCTTGTGTTCATGAATCATAGGTGTAAATGTATAACGGCTGTTTTTAAATAAATTTTGCTAATATAAATTTTTGTTGTTTTCTCAAATTTGAGTGTGGCTTTTTGAATTTGATGAAGATTTGTGGAAACCAACGCTTAGATAAAATAATTGTGTACTTAAGGGCACAATAAGTATAATAAAATTAAATTTTAGTTGCCCACAACTTATAAACACTACAATTTTTTACTCTCTTTTCTCTAGTCAAAGGATTTTCTATTAATTAGGGTCCAGAGTTTCAAGTCAATAAGTCCATTGGTTTTTTCATAAAAATTATACCCTCAAAAAAAGAATGATACTTGGTTTTATCAGATTTTAAGTTTTGACCTTATCTGCTTTAGTTATTAAGTTTATTAAACATCTTTAGTAATTGATTAGAAGTGTAAAAGAAAATTTCTAAATTTATTTAAAATAACAAGAAAGCAGGGTCCAGAGTTTCAAGTCAATAGGTCCATGAGTTTTTTCATAAAAATTATACCCTCAAAAAAACAACGATACTTGGTTTTATCAGATTTTAAGTTTTGACCTTATCTGCTTTAGTAATTGATTAGAAGTGTAAAAAAAAATTTCTAAATTTATTTAAAATAACAAGAAAGCAGGGTCCAGAGTTTCAAGTCAATAGGTCCATTGGTTTTTTCATAAAAATTATACCCTCAAAAAAACAACAATACTTGGTTTTATCAGATTTTAAGTTTTGACCTTATCTGCTTTAGCAATTGATTAGAAGTGTAAAAAAAAATTTCTAAATTTATTTAAAATAACAAGAAAGCAAGGTCCAGAGTTTCAAGTCAATAGGTCCATTGGTTTTTTCATAAAAATTATACCCTCAAAAAAACAACAATACTTGGTTTTATCAGATTTTAAGTTTTGACCTTATCTGCTTTAGTAATTGATTAGAAGTGTAAAAAAAAATTTCTAAATTTATTTAAAATAACTAGAAAGCAGGGTCCAGAGTTTCAAGTCAATAGGTCCATTGGTTTTTTCATAAAAATTATACCCTCAAAAAAACAACGATACTTGGTTTTATCAGATTTTAAGTTTTGACCTTATCTGCTTTAGTAATTGATGAGAAGTGTAAAAAATATTTCTAAATTTATTTAAAATAACTAGAAAGCAGGGTCCAGAGTTTCAAGTCAATAGGTCCATTGGTTTTTTCATAAAAATTATACCCTCAAAAAAAGAACGATACTTGGTTTTATCAGATTTTAAGTTTCGACCTTATCTGGGCGTCCTGGTTTTTTTATCAATAAAAAAACCAATGAAAAAATTATCTCCCAAACTATACAACCCAATAACGCTAGGCATGCGAGTTTTTTATAAGCAAAAAAATTTATAAACAAGTTATCCCCCAAGCTTTACAACCCAATAACGCTGGGCGTCCTGGTTTTTCTATCAATAAAAAAACTAATAAACAAATTATCCCCTAAACTATACAACCCAATAACGCTGGGCGTCCGAGTTTTTTATAATTAAAAAAATTAATAAACAAATTATTCCCCAAGCTTTACAACCTAATAACGCTGGGCATCCGAGTTTTTTATAAGCAAAAAAATTAATAAACAATAAACCCCTTCGCAGTAAAACTAAATAACGCTGGGCATCCTAATTTTTTATAAATAAAAAAATTAGTAAACAAATTATCTTCCAAGCTGTACAACCCAAAAATGCTAGGCGTCCGAGTTTTTTGTAAATAAAAAATTATTAAACAAGTTACTCCTTATCTGTAAAACTCAATAACGCTGGGCATCCTAACTTTTTTTATCTAGGTAACAAAACTAATAAACAAATCATCCCCTAAACTATACAACCCAATAACGCTAGGCGTCCTAGTTATTTTATGAATAAAAATACTAAATAACAAATTATCCCTCAAGCTTTACAAGCCAATAACGTTGGGAGTACGGGACTTTTTAAAATTAATTTAACAATTCAATAAATGAACAGGCTTAATCGTTAAACCTAGTGAAAAATTTGGGGCTCTTAATAAACAAATAAATGATTTAATAGACTATCACGAGGCACTTATCTTTGATATTCAGAAAAACTGCAGTTGATATGTCCAGGATTAAATTACCGTTGACAACAACAAAAAAACAGACGCCCAGCGTTATGGTTGTATAGCTTGGATATAATTTGTTTTTTAGATTTTTTTATTGTTTAAATAACTAAGATGCCCAGCGTTATTGGGTTGTTTAACTTATGGGTCAATAGATAGTTAATTTTTTTTTTCATAAAAAATTCGGACGCCCAGCGTTATTGGGTTGTATAGCTTGGGGGATAATCTTATAATTAGTTTTTTTATCGATAAAAAAACGAGGATGCCCAGCATTATTGGGTTGTATAGTTTGGGGGATAATTTGTTTATTAATTTTTTTATTCATAAAAAACCAGGACGCCCAGCGTTATTGGGTTGTATTACTGGGGAAATAATTTGTTTATTAATTTTTTTAATTACAAAAAACTCGGACGCCCAGCGTTATTGGGTTGTATAGCTTGGGGGTTAATTTGTTTATTATTTTTTTTACTTATTAAAAACTTGTACCCCCAGCGTTATTGGGTTGTAAAATTAGGGGGTATTTTATTTATTGAATTATTAATTCATAAAAAAAGCTGGGCGCCCAGCGTTATTGAGTTTTTTGTTTGCCTGATCTGTGCCGGAAGATTTTCAAATTTCGCGGTACTACCTGGGCCGGGATCGGTCACTCTGGTGCAGACGGGTGCACTGCACACTGCACACAGGTGTAAACCAAGTGTAAACTGTAAGTTCTGTGATTACTTTGGTTCATTTAGTTTTGATATATTCTTCTGCTTTTTATTAATACTTGACTAAAATGCATGAAAACTATATTTTTTAAAATATATTCATCAGTCTTAGCATGTAATTTTTTTTTTATTGATAATTAATTATCTTACTGGGTGACGGCAAGAGAGAAGCTTTCAGTGTTAGTAAAAAAAGAAAGATGATTATAAGAAGAAAAGTAATCGACACGGTTGCTACAAGAACAGGATCTAATAAAGTACCCATATCAAGATAATTATTCAAGAAATTTCAGACAGTTGGGGAAATAATTTATTAATATTGAAGAAAGAAGAATTATTTATCACTGCCTGCTGCTTGTATGATTGCTTACTAAAATTTTTTTTTTCTTTGCATGTGCTGCATGAAATGAATAATTTAAAAAATTTAGAATTTCATTGAGGGAAATAAATTTTAAAGGTTATGAGAACGGGTGCATGTGCGGTTCGTGCATTTACTACGCGTGCGGTAGCAGACGACGCAAGGATCTGCTACACATGGTTAACGGGAGGAAAACGATTTTCCAAGTTTCCTGAAGTTATTTTTTAACCGATTTTCATCAAACAAGGCTTAAAAAATAGCTAAAATTATTATCTAGCGCGCTACAGAGCGTTTTTTTATATTTTCCCTTTTATTTTTTATTTTATAGCCACTTTTTACTTCCAGCGCTGGTTACGTCTTCACCTTAATATTGTATAGAGTTGTGATGATGTTCTCATCATCTGCATTAAAAAAATTAATTATTTCATTTAAAAAAAAATTTTTTAAACCATCCTACGATGCTTTAGTAAATAATTAATCCTTCTAAAAAATTATCTCAGGTACCTTTAAACTTTTTAGCACTATCTTGTAAATCGCTGGTGACGTTACAAAAGCTGCTGGAGTTTCCAATTTGTCCATAACCTTCACTTGTATTATCATTACTTAGAGTATCACCATTTACATTGTCATCCTCAACACTACATTCTGTACAGACAAAATACAATGATCAAAATTTATTAACTTAAATAAATTATAATATTAGAAACCAAAAAAAATATTCTACTTAAGAATTTGACTGATAATCTCACACCAACAGAGAGTTTTAAATTTATAATTTAAATACATCATAAATAAACGATTTTTAATTTAAACGGAAGCAACAAGTTGTTAAAAAATTTCTCATTAGGTTTTTGAGTTATTTAGTCTCGAAATCACGCTATAATTTTCAAATAAATTTGTATTAATTTCATGTATTAAAAAAGTAACTTTGAAAAAGTTACTAATAGCTACGCAAGATCAAAGTTTGGTAAAACACTCCAGAGTCTTTTTAAAACTATTTAAAAAAGTTCCTTCTTTTAAAAAATTTATATATTTGCCCAAGAGTTTCATTGTTTACACAAATATCTGATCCGCTTTTAAACATTTATGTCAGGCTACGTTTTTTTACATAAATGCCTAGAATTTTGCAAAAATGATGGATTTACTAACAAACCTACAACACACTCACAGACAAAAATAAATATCATTCAAAAAGAATTGTAGTAAAATACCTTCATCACTTTCTGAAAATGTTTCCGGGTGAGTTGGCACATTTTCTAGACCACGTAATATTCCAATAACTTATATTTTGTCTACCAAAAACTATGTTTGATGAAGTATTTTCTTCGGGCACATCTAAAGGATGATGAACATGCATTTTTAATTTTTATTTAATTTTTAGAGACTCGATAATAACAAAAAGTTTTGTTAGCTTTGTTATGTTATAATTTTGCTACACATTTAAAAACAGCAAAATTATTATTCTTTTTTTTTAATCAACTTTTTTTTGTAACAAGATTGCAGTAAAAGTTTGAACTTTTGGTAAAAAAAACTGCTATTAAGTGTTAATAATTATTTTACTTTATTATTATTATCTATAGTCCAGATGAATCGAAATTTTTTTGCATTTTTACAGCAATTTAAAAAAAAAAAAAAAATTAATGACAGTCAAAAAATGATAAAACTAAAGCCTATATTTGTCATTGTCGAGTCGCTGATTTATACATTAATTAGCTAAGCAAATTTAAATTTTAAGAGTGTTAATATAAAATTTTAACTTTAAATAAAAGTATAACTAGATTCAATAAAATGTTTTCACCTCAAAATGAACATCTCAAATACATATTAGTAATATTTGCTCAGTTACTTTTATTTAATAAAATGAATTTATAGTTCAGCTTTTCTTTGATTGAATGCCACCGGTGTGAGAAATTTTTATATAAATTGAAGTTATTAGGAACGACAATGCAGAAAATATTTTCGCATTAATTTAAAAAAATAATATCATACATTTGAAAACCTGGCTCCATGAGACGTGAACGGTAAATTTATTCCATTTTGAAGCGAATATTGAAAATATTATGTTAACATCATACGTAACACAGAAATTTGTTTAAAACTATTATTAAAGATTAAAATTATTTGTTAACTTTAATACCTAGAGCATACAGCTGCGGTGAATCCATCATAACGATATTAACTTGTTCTGGAAGAAGTTGAGATTCAGTCTCAAGGCGGTGAGCTTCCCGTGGCTCAGAAGTAGTAGTTCTAGTTGAAGTATCGCCCATGCTTGATGATTCAATACTGTGCAGTGCGCACTATGGTGCCTGTGACTTTTGGATCTCCATCAAAGTTGACGAGGAAGACGCCTGTACAGAAGTTCCTGGACGAAGAATCAGTTCAGGCGGCGTCGACGAATTATCTAAATGATTATTAGACGTTTAGTTACATGTTTCTTCAATAGAAAAATGAATTATAAACACAAGAAAAATAATAGATAAATATTCAATTAAAAAATTTTAACAGTTTCGAATAAAAAAAAAAACGATAAAAAGTACTTATTTTTGTTTTATAATTTTTTTTTTTTTATTCTGTAATTGCATCTTAATATTATTGAAATGAGATGTATGGTACAATAAAAATGATTCGTTATAAATAAATTTTTATGGAGTTATTTTTTTGAAACTAATTCGTAAACTTATATAAAAATTTAAAAAATTAAAGTAAATTTCCTAATTTATTGCACATAACTTTTTTAAGAATAGAACTTATTAAAAAAGACTGCATGATGCAAAATTAATATTAACATTTTGAATACCTGCAAATGTCGAAACGCCAGTCATAGTTACTTCTTCTTCTCCTTCTTCTTCGCTTTGATCCAATTCGTTCAGAATGGGATCATTAGTTATGGGATCATAAAAATTACTTTCTTCAATGTCAAAATCGTCATTTTCTGGGATTCCACCAATTTGATCTACGGTCTCATTTTCGACTTCATCTCCCTCATCTGTAAATAGCAATTTATAAAAAATCAATACCCATTTTAAGAAAGTTATTTTCTAGTAATCATTAATACAATTATTATTAAACTTTGTATTGCCCAGTTTTAAATGAAGCATGAAAATCATAAAATTTAATTCATTAATCAACTGTACATAGATTTCAAATAACCGTTTAATAAAATTTCTGCTTCTGAAATAAATGTTTTTTCTTTACTATGTCAAAATAGGTCTTAGATAAGTATTTACTTATTCGATTAAGAAAAGGCACTTACAATGTATAATATTTTTGTGTCTAAATGAACTTTAAACTTCTATGTGATTCATGGCCTATACTAGATTAACAGTAGATCAGAATATTATCAACTCAACAAATTTAACAACATTAATAAGCTAAAGAAGTAAAATATAACTATTTTTATTTTAGCCAGTTTATCAGGAGATTCGTTACATCTAAGATCATGGCTATGATAATTAAACACACGAAAGGCACATCTTACTTTTAGATTCTCTAAATCTCTTATAAAGTATATAAATTACTATAATAAGTTATTAAATATTTAAATTATTTCAAATTGTTATTCGTATAGATATTTTAACATACTTTTAATAAAACACCGGGGCCTGATTGTCTAACTCGATACGCGTGAAACGCGCGTATATCGTTTGTTTCAAAGGTATCAGTTGTAAAAGCACCTTCATTAGAATTTTAAAATCGCCGGTAATTAATGTGCTGAGGCCTGAGTTACCAAAAATTTGTCTTGATTTTATTGTTATTAATTTTAATTAATTAATTGTCTAACTCGATACGCGTGAAACGCGCGTATCGAGTTAGACAATCAGGCCCCCGGTCCAAAAAATATTAGAAAAAAAATCATGAGTAAATATATTTATTGTTGTTAATGTAAATGCTGGTTTTTTTATGAGAAAAAAAAAAAAAAAAAATTAGCATGAATTCGGAAGAAGTTATTATTATTTAAAGTTTTTTTACTGCCTTAAATTAAATTTCACTTCTTTTCTAATTCATGTACTCACTCTCAAACTCCATGTTAAGATCTTCCTCATAAACGTCACGCTCAAAGTCAGGGTCATCTTCTGCAAACAAATTAATTTGTTATTATATTTAAATTGATATAGAAGTTTAAACTCTGAATGATCAGAATAACAAATAAAAAGTTTTTTTTTTATACACGTATGTAAAGTGTGAAAAAGAAACTTGAACAATTAATTATAATTTACTATTAATAGGTGATAATTAAAATTTAATTTAATTGTAATAAAAACAATTTTTTATTGGAAGCAATCACCATCTCAATTTTTAATGAGGCAATTACAATTTTAAAAAAGCTTTTGATAAAATATTTAGTATTATTTCCTAATAGACTATAGGTTAATTCTAGATTTTAAACTTTAGTTCATAACAAATGACTAAAGTCTTTTGAAAATACTTTTAATAATTTAACTCAGATTACTTAAAATTAGATGGAATGCAATTAGAAATTACAAATAAATAGCCTTTTTTAAACAATTTAACAATTTTTGAATAAATTTTTTAAACAAGAATTGAATTTCATAACTCATGTTAATATTGTAGTTTCAGGCTAATATTTAGTTCAATTATACTCTTTAAAACTTGAAACATTACTAAAAAAAAATTATTAGCGAGGAAAAAAGTATTTAGTCATTTCTGTGATATCTAGACTGACAAGACTTGAAATATTACCCATCAAATTGTGAAATTAGTGATATTTTCAAAATTTTTTATATTTAGGTTTCTTTAGATTAACGAACTTTGATATTTAGTCGATATTAAGCAATTTTTTAAGTAAAATATCATAAAAAATAATAAGATGTTATAATAATATTAAAGTAATAATATTCATTAGTTCACTGTTACTCTTACCGCGTCTCGATTCAAACAAATCTGGATCATCTTGAACAATCTGATGATCTGGTTCAGATGAAGGTGCCTCTAGCGGTTTGCCAATAAAGTCGATAATGACATCTAGAAACTCTTGAGGGCTTATAGCATGATTCCACAATTTTTGCCAATCTGGAATAAAAGTCGATCATTAAAACGCGGTAATTTTAAAATTAATTAAACAAGAAGAATAATCGTAATTATTATCATCTACGTAGTACAAGAACAAAAAAAAATCTTACTTGTAATGAAGGCTTTCTTTCTCCTTTTGGTTAAAGCTCTAGGCTGTCTAGAAATTCTCTTTCCTCTCTGTAAGCTCAATAAATCGGTACGGTGTTTTGAAGTTAATTTTTGGATTCCAGCTGAGCAATAAATATATTAATTAAATCGATAATTAGTTTAAAATATTTTTTAAAGAGATGCAAACTGTTACTTACCTAAATAGCTCCAAGGATAAGGATGAGATCCCAGCACATCCAACAAAATACTATTAAGGCTTTCGATTTCATTATTAGTACGGTTTGGCAGTCCAAAAACAGAAAAAGGTTGTCTTCGAAGCCACTGCCGCTCGAAATACAAGAAAAATCCTCTGAAACTTGATTTTAAACCCGCTGATAAATTATTTTTTAATATATAATAATTTTCTTCGAAAATTTCTGAGGGCAAACACGGAAGAGCTAGAATTTTTTTAACGAAAATCGCGGCCTCGTGGTTATTTTCAATGACAGCTCCAAGTCTGAACTCTTTACAAAGTTTTTTTATAACGGCCTGTAAAACATTTTTAAGTTAATAACATTAAAATAGAAATTTAAGTGAACAAAACTTATGCGTACCCTTTCGTAGTGGACTAGACATGCTGCCAGTCTCGCATGCGGAAATGCTGCCCTACAAGCATTTCTTAATCCCTCTTCAAAATCAGTCATTACGACTTTGACGTTATCGGCTTTTATAATGTTACTGGTTATGTAGTTCATAACAGCTCTATAGGCTTTTTCCGTTTTACGAGACATAGTAACATTGATAACTTGAAAGGCCTGAAATAAGTGAAAATGAATTTTTCAAAACTAATTACATTTGAATTGTATTGAATAAATTCAGTTGAAAATAAATATAATGTCAATACTCACATGGTCATATTTTGACAGCATGATATTCAAAGACTGATATGCGTCGTTTAATTTCATTGTCGTCTCGTAAGTAGCATCGATCCAGGCACGAATATTATTAATACAATTATAATTTTTGTCAATTAAATTTTGATCATAAAGGATAAAATGCTTGCATTGATCTTCATCGGTTATAACAACCGTTTTCAAAGAACCTTCACTGTGTTCTAACAGTTTTTGATTGTTTGGGTCCCGGAGAATGTCGCCCATTTCTTGGATTGTCTGCGGCTGTTTTGGGAACATCTTTTTTCGCCATTTTTTCATATTAGATTTGATAGAATTGTACGGATAGTAAACAACTATATCCTCTGGAGTCCTATCGAAACAAATAAGTGCATTAATAATTTCAAATTTCAAACAATAAATCTACAATAAAATACAATGTTTTTTTTTTTTTTTTTTTAATTTTAATAAATTTGTTCGTTAACCTTTTCAAAGAAGTTATTTAAACCTCATTATAATTAAAAATAAAGTGCGTGATTTTTTTTTGGAGATATTAAAATTGGAGTTGCCGGTTTTTATATTTAAAATTAAACAAAATCCAAAAGCAAAATTTTATGACATAAACCGTCCATGAAAGAAAAAAATATATGAAACTTGACTTGGAAAAAAAAAAAAAAAAAAAAAAAAAAAAAAAAAAAAAAATTAATAAGTAATGGTAGAAAGTAGACAGTTAAGATTAATAAGATTTTTTATACTAACACAACAGCTATGGTATCATATGCTTTTCTTAAATTCCAAAATTGACGATTGAGAAGATCTTTGATATCGTATAAAAATTTTGTTTTTGCTTCCAAATTAGGGTCTACTCGACATATTTTAGAATGTTTATGATTATGAATAATTTCACCAAATTTTCCATCCGGTAAAATTTTCATTTTAGCTGTACCATGACATCCTCTTACGATTCGTTAACATAAAAGCATTGCTTATTATTGTTAAAGAACTTCAAAGTTATCTAATTATGGTTAAAATTAAGTATTTTTATCCAGTAGTAATTCAGTGATTATTATCCAGTACTAATTTTTATCCAATAGTAATTAAGTATGTTAAATGGTAGAATAGAAGAAAATAAATGTCTCACGATAGCGTGCATACCTCATGTGTGTGCTCATGGTGACTTAACCTCTTCAATCAGAGCAAAATTTCTGTTTGTCATCACCGCGTAAAAAAAATTTATTACCTACGCCCAAGTAACTCTCATACGTCAGAAAACTTACAAGAAGAAAATTTTTATACGGATCGTGTCGAATGATCATTATTATCGCGTGGTGTAAAAAGAGAAAAAAGTATACATTATCCTGCAAGCATATAAGTAGGTTAGGGCTCAGCTGATCCAACATTTCAAGCTCCGTCTACAATGCAGGATCGTGGCTACCAACAAAGGTTCCCAATGATAGAACTAGTTGCGGGTTTCAACCGGCAACGAATGTGAGAAAACGTTTCTACATTTGTTATGGAACTGACAACGAAAAATATGTCAAGTAATAATTTTTCGTGAGGAATTGAAAATTTTTAGTCCTAATTTAATGTTTATCAGCTCATAATTAAAATTTGACTTTCTAAAAAAAAAAAAAAGCTAGTTTTGAAATTAAATCACGGTAACAACAATTGATTTATACAAACGAAATTGGATAAATCTAACGTATTTTTTCGAAACAAAAGTTGTTTATTTACTCTTCATCAATAAATAACCTGCACAGACAAAATAAGATTCTGCATGCTGTTTAATTTGTCCAATGTTTTGATTTAAAATAAAACGCATAACTTAAAATTGTAGTGAAAGTGTTTCTAATTATGTAAACCATAATTATGTATATCATAATGAAACAGACTCTAATTTCCAAAATTTAAAATTATGTCTCAAAAATTTCATCCATCTAAGCAAATATAATAAGTACGTATGATTTTCATATAAAAATTGAGTTCATTTCATAGAGAAGACGATTTCTCTGTACTTGTATCACCATGTGAAATGAAAAATATGTAAATTTATAATTATTCGTTAGAAATTGAAAATTTTTGGTCTTTATTCATGATTTTGAGTTTACAGTAAAAATTACCGTGTACAAACACGAGATAGAAATATTTAATTTATATATAAACATGATCGGATAAATCTGACTTATTATTTAAATTTTATTTTGATAATTTGAGAGAATAATCATCAACTATTTTTTTATTAATAAAAGTATGAATAATAAATTGTATTGCATGACTTTTTAGTTATTACAATATTAATGAATTTACTATAACTATTGATGGTTAGCAAAAAATCTAGAAGCTTCGAAATCGTTCTTTTTTGGTAATGGTTCATCAAATACTTGAAAAATAAGTTGAAATAGACTTCAAAAACAGTTACAAAGATAGTTGCTTACCTTATTACGATTTAGTATTAATTTGAAGTCTTTTGTTGAAAGTTTTAACAGCTTATTTTAGGCACTTATTCACTTTTTCGATGCGAACCGCACGCTATCACACGCTGTAGTAAAATGTTAGCAAAGAATCTTAGTAGAGCGGAAACCGTTGACTGCATCTAGAAAATTCGCTTTATCGATTGTGCTGCCATACAGAAAGTCGCTATATACTTCAAATGTTTACTGCTGTCTTCTGCTGCATTTAGGCGGTAGAGCACAGAAAAAATTGCGTATCGAGTACAAAAATCAAAAAGTACATCAAAAATTATGAACTAAATTGGTATGGGTGTCAGTATATCTTAGTTGAAAAACCATATTTAAAAATGTTCATAATTGAAATGAAAATTTTTTATAAATAAATTGTGTAGTTTCAAATTTTTACTAAGGAAACAAAATGACATTCATGTAAATTAAAACCATTTTCCTTCAGAAATAAAATTTTTTATAGAAATTCTGAAATTGCTCATATTTATTATATTAAGGTTTTCATATATTTTCTTCATTCTTTTGTATAAAATTTTAAAGTGAAAAATCAAGTTTAAAAAGTACTACTCACTCAGTTATAAATAAATAAAGATAATAGAATTTAATACTCACCGTATTTATTAGTTTTATATAATTAGATACATTAACAATACAATATTATAGTAAAGAATGAGATAATTAAAAAAAATAGTATGAGTATATAATGATATAAGAATAGAAAACAGATAATAGAATAAAAAATAGAAACTGAATATTGGAGTCAAAAATTTTTCAATTTGATATAGTATAACTTGCTTTGTGAAATTGCTACTGCTATTGAAACACTTTGCAGATTCTATATGTATCGCTTTACTAAATAAAAACCTACATTAATATCAATTATACAACTGAAACTTTTTTCTAATTAATCACATCAGCTTTAATAACTAATTATTTTCTTCTTAGCTCTAAAACAAACAGTTTTTAGCAAGGCACGAATATTTAACTTATTCATTTTAAAATAATGGATCTGTCATTAGGATGTTCACACCAGGCAGTGTTTGTTAGCTTTACATTATATGATTAATGTAATGCAGTATTTATTGAGAAAAAAAGTTTATAATGATCACCTTTTAGTTACCAACGTTGTAGAGGTTTTTAAGTAACAAATATAAAATTATAACCCAGTCTAAGCAACATTCTGCATATAATATTTCATTTAGTAAACTTTGTCCAAAAGTATCCAAGTTTTGAAAATTTTCACCAGGTTTAGATAAAAATTTACGCTCTGGACATAATTTATTATAAAAGTAAAAGCTGTTTTAAAAAGATATAATATGTATGCTTAAATTACTAAGTACTATATACATAACTAAAAAAAAAATTGTTAATCATTCTTTTGTTAGAAATTTTAAATTTCATTCAAATTCTTGTTTGAATCATACAAGCAAATTGGAGGATAAGTAGAAGTAAAAAATAATGTGTAACAATTTTATTTCCTGACTGCAGTCTTTGAAATAACAGTACAAAGTAACATTAAGTTGTGGTTTGTACTATTTGAATAATTTGATGAAAAAATTCATGTTAATCTGTTAAGTAGTTTTCATTTCAATTGTGAAGAAACTTGTTATTGAAAGTTAAGAAGTTTAATCAAATATTTTTATTTATTTGAAATTAATAAAGAATTTACTTAGGATATTTACAATTGACATCTCTTTTTTTTCAACCATATTTGTTTTGTATACAACTTTTTTTTATTCCACTTCAACAAAGGAAAAATCAACATTTACAAGTATAACTGCAACATGTAAACTTGTTGCAAAAATAACATCAGTGAGCACTAATATTTGATTAATAGACTTGACTGGTCACTCTATTGATATTTTTTCAAGTTCTTGATTCGAAAAATAATTTACCAAAAACTTTCTCATATAGCGAATGAAAAAACAGTGAATGAAAATTAAGGCAATATCTTTCAATCGCTAGGTATAGTTCTTTGCATCAGTCAGCTGATGCAATTCTCTTTCTCTCTCATCTCGGCCGCCGTCCGCGGATCAGCACTCGGTCGATAATAGATATTCACACGGTAAAAAGTTTAGGCGCGTGCGCGCAGCCGTAAGTCAACAGCCGAACTAAATGTGGGCCGTGCGCGAGACAACATTTTGGTGTGTGGTGCACCGATGTAGGGCTGTGAGCGCCTACTTAAGTTTGCACACGGCCTACGTAGGCGCGTAGCTAACCTCTTTGTGTAGTCGTGCAGCTGCCTAAGCGGTAAGCCGTCCAGCGAACTACCTTCGGTGCGCGACCACTCGAAACTCGTCCATCAGCTGTCCTTACCTCGTAGGACTGCTGCGACACTACTTTATAGCAGCCAGTGCCTAAACTTTTTACCGTGCAGTCATATTAAACTTTTTCTTTTCGATACTTCGTGTTAATAACAGATCGTAAACTAGCAAACCTTTGAATCCCTGTGAAACTACAGTGTCTCCTATCAAATCCGAGTATAATGTACTGATTATTGCCTTGTGTGTAAAAACTGTGAGGTGCCGAGAAGGCAGTCAGAATTTTTTTTCTCCTGTGAAAGCTATTGAGGTTAAGAGTGGCACTTGATAATTGCTGAACATTAACACGCTGTCACTAGGCTAACAAATAAATAGTTTATCAAAACTATATACTTCCTTTTTTTGATTACTCGAGAGCAGTAGCAGAAAAAATGTTAAGAAAAGTTATTTTGCCCAAAAATTTTGATACCACGCTACACAATTTCATAAGATCGGGTGACAACAACGCCATCAAAACTTTAGTCGATCAAGGAGCTGATATAAATAAAAAAGAGGAAAATTTTATAGGAGCTTTACCGCTACAATTAGCGTCAGTTCTGAACAATGAGGAACTTGTTAGGTTTTTTATAGAAAAAAAAGTTGACATTGATCTAAAAGATAACATGGGTTACACTGCTTTCAGATCTGTATTATCGTGCGAGGCTGATCTAATTATTGCAAAAATATTGATTGAAGCTGGAGCTGACATCAATAGTAAGTGTAATGAAGGCCTAACAGCGTTACATGTTGCTGCACTTCGTAAAAATTTAACTACTATTGAGTTTTTATTGTCATTTAAAAATTGCAAAGTCGATATTAATGATATTAATGATAAGACTCCAATGCATGTAGCTTGCGAATACTATACAAAAAAAAATTATTGTAAAAAAACCGTAAAAACTTTGTTATTAAATGGTGCGAATATAAATGCTGTCAACAGTGATGGTTACACACCATTCATGTACATGATGGTAAGAGATCAATATGATCAACCAGAATTCAATTGTAAAAATTCACAAATTTTTCTAAATTTTTTAATTCAATATTCTAATATAATTAATGTTGATTGTTTTTTCTTAAAAAATTATGATAATGCTCCGTTATGGAAAACTTTAATACAACAAATAGAAAAACTCTGCGCCCTCCAAATTGCTATATCCTCAGCTACGATGCAAATTATCAATGATAGAACTGACATGAACGATTATTATCAATTGTGCGTTGCTGAGTTAAAATCGACCAAAGCATTTAAATTTCCTTTAACTTGGGTAACTTTTTTTCATTTTCTAACAGGTGATCGTAAAAGATTAAAGAATTTGGCGAAAAATGTAGATGTTATTCAAGGTTTTAGAGATAATTTTTCTCTCTCAAAGTTTCCTATCTATGGGAAAATAATTGAAAAAAATTTTTTTAAAGGTATCAAGAGACAAGAAGTGTTTGATAAATCAGTTGTGTTACTTTCTATGTATTTACCAATATTTTATAAATGTAATCTGATTATAACAGATATTTTGGATCTTATTAACAATGAAAACTTAAAAAAATTCACTAAAAAATGTAATTAATGTCAATTTTAAAAGTAATTAAGTTCGAACATGAAAAAATTGTTAAATTAAAAAAAATAAATAAATGAAACTCGTAATAATAATAAATATCATTTAATAATAAATATTCGCAACTTATGAAATGCACAACGCTTTAATAGAAAAAATAATTGCTCATACTTAACACTTATAAATTTTCCAAAACTAGACTTTTAGAAATAAAACCGTCAATACCCTCCGAGAAATTTTGGTGGTAGAATAAACTGAGTTTTTGTCTCACTTTCTGGCGAAAATCCGCTGAAATTGCTTGCATGAGAGTTATAACAATTATTTATTTTATAAACGCAGTCCAGCTTCGTTAATTCGAAGTCGAAGATGTTCAACGAAGATTTCGAATTAATAAATACTTCGAATTATCGGGGATCGAATTAAACTAATTTTTTTAAATTTAAGATGAAATATACTCAGCTTATATTAATTATAAAGCACACAACGGATTTTTTTCGTTTTTTCTTAAATTTTCATTATAAATTCACTTTAGAGTCTTTAGAATATTTTAAATTTATTACAAGTACTGATTTTAACTAAAGTAGGGCGAGGGGCACTTTGGGTACACAATTTTTTCATTAGACGAAACATGTAAGGTCTCATTTGAAAGCTTTTGTTTTGACCTTTCAAATGAGACCTTAATCATTCAAAAATATTGATTGCGTCACTCACAATGACAGTTTTCGCTTGGGGCGGAGGGGGGGGGGGCAGTTGAGGTACAGTTACCTTAATAAAAATAATAAATCTAAAAAATCAAATCACCAAAAAAAGTCATTTTTCATATTTATTTTTACGATAAAAAAAAAAAAAAGAGCGCATCAATGCAAAAAAATTTACTGCGTACATATTCAATCTAGCAAGCTTTTACTACGTGTAAAGATTAGTTTTGAATTGCATTGCGGTTTTTTAAAATGTTTTAATAATTCAGTACTTTGATCCTTTAGTAAATACATTTTTCGTAATTTTTACCCTTCGCATAATTTGTGTATTCGTAATTTTTACCCTTCGCATAGTTTTTGAATTCGTAATTTTTACCCTTCGATAGAAAAATTTTTCGTATTTTTTATCTTTTCCCTTAGAGCATTTTATGAATAATGTTGTTTCGAAGATTTATATCGTCTGCTATAAAAAATTCTAATCAATTTTTATTCTGATATTTTAAATTCTATTATTGAACTATTCTCATTTTATTGACTTCGAGAAAAAAAAATTTGAAATATTTTTATTCAGTACTTTTTTCATTCGGCGTTTATGAAGTCGTCATAATAAAATTCTGATTTTTTATTAATCTGTAGCATTGTATATTCGTAACTTCTATTTTTGACTTTTTTCTTTTTTAGAATCTCGAAATTATGATTTTTTATTTTCTAAATTTTGATAGTTCGAAAAATAAGAATTTTGATATTGTAACCCTTCGAACAATTTCACACTCGGATAAAAGGACCCCCCCCCCCCCCCCCAAACTCTTGACATGAGGCCAGGGATAGCGTCGAGTCCCTGCAGTTTATACCCGAAGTCATCGGTCAACACCCGGTGTTGACCGAGGTTTTGAGGGTCTTCATTTCCTCCATGAGGAGTTGAAACATGGCTTCGGTGGAGGTGAGAGGTAAAAAACTAGCAGTAGACGTAGACGTTGTATTGAAGCCAGGAGACGGAACAGAAGAAGAGCGAGTTCCACCTGTGGGAGTAGCCTTAATAATACACGTTGGGCATACTTTTCCATTTTTCCCATGGAACTTGACAGATGCCAGTTTTGCACAGTTGTGGTGGTAGAGCTGAAGACAGTATTATACTTGTGTAGGGGTGTCTTAGGTTATGCAGAGCCAAGGCACATCTGGCATAATTTATTTGCGTTTTTATCTCCCATATTCCAAATAAGTAAAATCAGCAGAGAAGTGGTGCCGATAAATTATGGTCAGTTACTAGTTTCAAATTGAATTTTCACGGTTGAATTATAAATGGTGCCGGTAGTAAAGGTCAGCCGTAGCTCATTCGGCAATATAGATTGGCCCAGTTGGTGCTGCCACCTGACGACAGATTTCGGACACACGGGATAGGATGCGTGTCCCTCGATGATTGAGTTGCCCTAACTTTAAAAAGTAGAAAACAGACTAACTTAACTAATAAATTAGTTTAAGAGCAACCACAACAACAAACCGCGAAAAAAAGTTAAAGTCAGTGGAACACTGGAAGCACTGCACAACACCACACTAAATAAAAGTTGAGCAAATAAGTCCTTGAGAGCAATTAAACGTAGCGCAATCGACAACCGTACTTTCCCTCCAAGGAGCAGAGAGAGAGAGAGAGAGAAAGAGGACATTCTCGAAAAATCGGCAATGATATAATTTTGCTATTATACTTATTCTATGATGATCTAGAAGTTCATTATGCATTAGTAAGCCATTTAGCAATAAACAAATTCGGCGCTGTTTATATCTCAATTAATTGCCTTCCACTGGATATAGTGTCTCGTTTAAGCAGCATCATTTTTTGCAGGCTGGTCCACAGTGAAAAAAAAAAGAAAGTAATAATAAAAAATATTTCAAAAACTAGTAAACAAACTCAAATTTTTTGATACGACAGAGATTTCTATTTCTTATAAGGGAAAAAAATTGAACGTCAAATTTAAACTTGCACTTCTTTTGGGAGACAATCTAGGACTCAACAGCATATGTGGGTTCGTCGAATCATTCAAAGCAAATTTTTTTTTAGAACGTTTAAAACTTTTTCAAAAAATGGCCGAAAAAAGTTCACTTCTATTAAGAAATAAAAAAAATTACGAGGAAGATTTGTGTTACAATAATATGTCTGCTACTGGAATCAAAGAGTCGTGAATTTTTAACGAGCTTGCAAGTTACCATGTTACAGAAAACTTGATTATTGACAAGATGCATGACATTTTTGAGGGTGTATGCATGAGTTTTGCAATGTGCGGCGTCATTTTTTCTTTAATTTTTCTGAAAAATTATGATATAGCCCTTTAAGATGTCAATTGTAAAATCCAAGCTTTTGATTTTGGACCAAATGGGCCTAATAAACCACCTGAAATAAAAACGCAAAGAATTTAGCAAAAATTGGACTCAAAAATGTCTGTAGCAGAAATTTTATGTCTATTCCGTTACTTTAGCTTGATTATTGGCGATTCAGTTTCATAAGATGATGAATATTGGGCTCTGTTTAAATTATTACGACAAATAATTTATATTGTAACTGCACCATATGTCAGATTAATAGATGTTAAAGTTTTAAAAGTACAAGCAAAAGATTTAAAAAGTTCATACATAAAACCTAAATTTTATTTTTTAGGGCATTATCCACGTCTTTTATTAATAAATGGCCCGTGTATAAACTACTGGAGCATGAGGTTCGACTCTCGCCATAAACGATTAAAAGCTTTAATGTTCAATCTTCTTCTTAGTCGCGTCGTTGGCTCAGTCGGTCAATGCTTACACCTTAGCCGGCTTATACAACGCACGGCGCCGAGTGTCGCTGGATCGATTCCCCGCGCGCTCGAATTTTCCTTAGAGTTCCGTCGGAGCGCTTGGTCTGCTTGGTTCCTATGGTCTGCAAGTACGATGTAAGACGTTTTAAACTGGATCTTTCCTAAGTGTCTGGTTAGGCAAGAAAACGTGCTTGTTGTATCCTATGAGTCTAAGCGAGAGCGTGGTGAAAAGATTTACAACCAGTTCCAAATCACTGTACCAATTACCGAACCAAAATACTGTGCCTATTACTGCACCATACAATCCTAATTCTTTCATCGAATATTGGCTCACTCGGAAGATAACAGGGGATGGCCACTGATGGATGGACCATTGTTCATAAAAAAATTATTCTGATCACAGCTGATAAGAAAAAAAGACATTTCACTTATTATCGTTCACCATCAAGAACTTATGGAACTTGGACAGCCTCTTCGCCTTACCAGATGAAGAATCAATGACTTAATGATTGTAATATTGTACCAAATTCTTTTTAAATAAATCTCTCTAGAGATTTAAAAAAAAAAAAAATCTTCCTATACCATCAATTTGCTTGTTACGATTGCTAAAAAACAAATTTTGAAAATGTCTCAAATGTATCAGGATTTCGAAAATAAACCTACAATAAAGTTTAGTTTTATTGACAAAAATTATAGCAATTTTCCTTTTTTTTTCTTATGCTTTATTTTACAATAAAGTTACAGTTAAGGAGGCCCTAAACCCTCCAATGATAAAGTTTAAATTAAAGTTTGATGCTTCAAATAAGTTTTTTTAAGTGAATAAAACTCTTCTGAATACATTCGTGCAATAAAAAATATGGGCCACCGAGAATTTTATAGGGAAAAGCAATTTGAAATTTTCAATTTTTTCATGGTCGATTATGGAGGTGAAAAATTTTGAGCTCTTTAACAAAAAATTTCAGTTATTTCCCAAAAAGTTTACCCTTACAAACTAGGGTTCAAAATGATCCTTAGAATTTTAACTTTCAATACCCGGAATAAAAACTATGAGTCACTGATCATTTGAAAAATAATTCAATCGATGAACACCGAAAAACACTGGAAAAATGCCATTATAACCTCAAACTGCACAAGTCAAAACATGATTTTTTTTTCTCAAATTACTTATCTTTAACAAAAATGCATTTAAAAATTCTTGAAAAATCCTTTTTTAGCATAAAATCAATTCTTATCACATTGAAATAATCCATACCCTTTTAAATTTTATTCCGTAAATTTAAGCACTCAACTGATCCCACGGCATTTAGGACTACCCTAATGTTAGCATTTATAAAAAAGGTTAATTTGTCGTTACTAATGTAAGCAGTTATAAAGCAGAATTTTGTGAGATCATTAAAGTTAAAAAGAAACTTCTTTTTTTTATTGGACTTATAAAGAAAATTCTTGAGAGTTGTAATTAATTTACTTCTACTTGATTATCTTATTTATGTTTTTTTGCTTGTATTTTAATTTTACTTATTTTAACTCCTCTCCTTATTTAACTAGTCTCTTCTGGAGAGGAATGATTTCGCTTTTTGGGAAGAGACTCATTGTCTTTTAGAAACGACACTTATTTTAGCACAAAAGCAACTGAGTTAACTCTGACCTTTTCAGTATACGAACCATGATGTACGACGCACATAGTAATCTCTGAAGAAGATGGCGCCCTTGTAAATACCTTAGTTTCTAAGATTCCCAAGACGTTGCATGAAGACAGAAAGTCATTGACCGTGGTATCTTGGTCTTCTAAAATAGTGAGAGGAGTAGCTCCCCGCTCAGTATTAACTAGGATGGATGTGGCCAAGCTGGAGTGCTCATGGCAAAAAGGGGCGAGACCTGGGCTCTCGAGAAGGCTGAACGCAGGTCTTGAGAATTTGCGAGAGCGAGGACAAGATTTGGAGTACACCTTAGATAGGTAACAGTTGCAGAGGAACTCGACACTGATGGTTATCGGAGAAAGTATGGCTTCGGCAAGGAGGTTGTTCTTCCGAGTGCTCATTCGATAGCCCAAACCGGCCCTAATGGCTGAGTACTGGATACCTTCCACCTTGTCCCGGAGGTCAAAGGAAGGAGTCAGAGAAATGAAGCTGACGAAATCCACAATAAAGCGCTTGAAACTCTTGTACAGCTCGAGGAGTGTCTATGGTTCAGCATCCCACCAAGTGCCGCAGAGAAACCTTACAATGTTCAGAGTCTTGAGGCATCTTTTATGCACGTAGTCCACATGCTTGGCGAAGGAGAGCTTAGCATCCAGGACTACTCTAAGAAATGCGGGCTAGGAGCTATGGTATTGTCAGCTACCTTGATGACTACATTTCTGGTTGCGCCTGACCTTTTTTTTGCTAAAGTTCACAAACTTGGTCTTTTTGGGGGCAATTTCAAGGCCCAGGTCTAGAAAATTTTGACTCACAGCTTGATTGGCTTCCTTTAGAGTGAGTATGCCGTGAAGTGTATCCCCCGAGCACAAGTACAAGGCAATGTCGTCATTGTACTGTGAAACAGGAACTTATTTCGAAAGTCCACGAGTGATCATAGCCACGTAGATCAGGTACAGGAGTCAGCTCAGGACACCTCCGGCCCGTCTGAATTTATCGCCCAGGAAATCAGCGTGAACGAATCTCTCATGAGTCAAGAACTTGACAAATCTTATAATGTTGCGAGAGAAGCCCATTTGTGTCAGTTTGCAAAGAAGTATATCGGGGTTGCCGTTACCGGAACCGGTAGCATGCGTAAATCTTCAGGTGAGGGGAGAAGTCTGGAAAACACAAGCCAGCAAACTCAAAGGCCCCTCTCGCTGAGTCAAGGCCTGCAAGTTCAGTGTAAGCTGCAACTATTCTGACAATATACCGCCCCCATTAACGTCACCATTCGCTCTGCATTTGTTATATGTGATATATCCAGGAAAGTGGATCTCTTCATCAGCCTTTTACCAGGACTCCACTATGACGATGATGTCAAACTCCGTGTATTTAGTCAGCAGTTCCATTCTTCTTGCTCTCAAGCTTTTGGAGTTCCAAAAAAGTATCTTTGTGTTGTTGATCGTAATGTTGTGTTGGTTCATGGGGACCAGTACTCCGTGTATAAAACCGGAGGTGTTTTTTTTATGTAGCTGAGAGAGCTATCAGAGTCAGACTCCACGGAGTCTGTACTCTTGAGGGCTTTTTTCAGCCTTGTAATTTTGTTTTTGGTTGCAGCATGCTTGATTAATTTACAGACGCCCTCAAATAGCTGGATGACTATGGAAGTGTCAGGAAAGAGGTTGTTCGTAATCGCCCTCTTGATAGTCGTCTTTTTGCCTGCAGTCTTTTTTATCAGCTGGACTAGACCGTCGAAGGTTATTAGGGAAACCGCGAAATTGTCCCCGATATATTTCCTGGTAGGCTCGAGGTGCGTGGGCAGGTCGGAGATGGTCTGGAGTCTCCTCTCCTCTCGGCTAGCATCGTCCTGGTCACTGGGCATATTCGTTTTGTTTTTCTTTGTAGGCTTGGAAGTAGGAGCTATTGCTAATCACCCAGTGAGTCCTTTTAAACTTATTTTGAGCGGCAAGCGTCTTGAGAGGCATTGCGAGTCTTTTGAAAACGGGTAGGCACGAAACGTTTATCTGCTTGCTCAATGTAGATTCGCCCGGCGTGGTCTTGGGGACAGTGTCTCGCATTCGCGTCGGCTCCTCACTGAGTTTATCGTCTGCTGCCTGAGCCATAGACGCCACGTCTGTTAGCTGGTATACGTCCGCATTGGACTGCTTCTCGAGCTTGCTCACGTGTTCACCAGTTGGCTGCGTATGAGGGTCCTCCTCATCGTTATCCCCCGAAAACATGCCGTCTTCACCATTTACTGGTTTATGGGCACAGTTTTTTGCAAAATGGCCGGGCATATGACGCAACGGTGGACGACTTTTTGACTTTTGCCCGTGTACAGTTTATTAAAAAGAAAGGGTTGCAATTTGGCCGAAATTTGAACTACCCCAAATTGAATGAAACTGCAGGATAAGGTGTCTTTTTGGATCCGAAAAAACATCCCGTGATTGTTTTTTCAATAAACTCATTAAATGCGCATTAGATGTTGTTCGTTATTTCCCGAATTGTTCCTAGCACCCCTCCCTGTGTCGGGATCTTTAGTTTACGATATAAAAAGAAAATTTGAACGATAAAACTGCTAAAAAAAAAAAAAAAAAATTACGTTTGCACTATCAGCATGAAGTTTTTAAAGAAAATGCAGTGTTTTTTTATCACTCCACATTGAGCTTGTTAGTTTATTGGAATCGTCAACTTCAGTGACTAACATGATAAAAAAGTGTATAAATTTAGTAATAATGCTATTTTTGTTGTAATAAAACGCGTTTTGATAACCATTGATATTTATATTTAAATAAATCTATTGTAAAAATCTATCAAAAAATTATTTTCTTTTTTAAATAACATGTGTATTCACGATTTTTATGAAAGATTTGAAACTTTCAAAAAGATAATGATAACTTTAAATTTTTTGAACAAAATTTATAAATAATTTAGAAAAAAAATGAATTACAAGAATTAAAAAAGTTCTCATTTGTTCATTAAATAAATTTAATTATTGAAAAGTTAAAACTTGCATTTAGTTTAATCATACGCCGATCGCATTCAAAAGATGTCTGGAGTTTTAAAACGGTATTTCATTCATTGATTCATTGCTGTTATTGAAAGTAATTTTTTATTAAAAAGCAACTTATAAAAACAAAATTACATTTTGTTAACAAAAATAAAATAGAATAATTAAATTCATCTACAGGGAGTTCGATTTTAATGGATCCACCTTAATAGCTCGCTTAGGAAGGCCCAAATCAAAAAAAAGTAGAGACCAAAGTTTCATAATTTTTAGGGGCTAGTAAGATGGGTCCAACGAAATTGGGCCTTATGTTTTATTTTGGGCCCTAGGGGCCTTAACTTTGTTTTTTTAAATAGGAACCCCTGTTTTTGACCTCGGATTGGGAAAAAGCGTAAAATTTTACAATTTTTAGGTATTTTTCTGAAGTTTTTTTGGGCCTTATCAAGGCTCAGCAAGGCTTATTTTTCAATTAACTTTAATAACTCGAAAGTTTGAGTTTTTTGTGCTGCATGCGCATTGGGAAAGTTTTTAACTCCAATTTATTGATCAGAAAAGCCTAAAAAAATTGGGCCTTACGCTTTATTTTGGGCCCTAGGGGCCCTTACGTTTTTTGTTTTTTTAAAAAGGAACCCCAGTTTTTGACCTCGGATTCGGAAAGAGCGGAAAATTTTACGATTCTTAGGTATTTTTCGGAATTTCTTTTAGGCCTCATCGAGGGCTAGCAAGGCCCATTTTTCAATCAACTTTAATAACTCGAAAGCTTGACTTTTTTGTGCTGAACGCGTTTTACGTTCAAATACAATAATAAACGTAGTTTTTTGGTATTTAATGTCCCAAGAAGAGCCCAAAAGCTCTTTGCTCTTTATTCTAAAAATTAGATTGACTTATAAACAGCGCCCTCTAGATTTGAATTTCTTAAAGTTGAGATGAATGAAAAATATTATACAATTCATCTACTTCATTTTTTTTAACAAAATATATATTTGTTTTTATTCACTAATAAAACTCAATCAGTTAGTTGTTTATTTTAAACAACTAGATTTATCTTTTAATGAAGCAATAAACAAATAAATGAATCAAAAATAAAATACCGTTTCAAAAATCCAGACATCTTTTGAATGCGATCGGCATATGATTGAACTAAATCCAAGTTTTAACTTTTCAATAGTTAAATTTATTTAATGAACAAATGAGAATTTTTTTAGTTCTTGTAATTCATTTTTTTTCTAAATTATTTATTAATTTTGTTTAAAAAATTTAAAGTTATCATTATCTTTTTGAAAGTTATTCAAAAAAATTTTTTTTTTCAAAATTGTTTTGGTATATTTCTATTTTAATCGCAGGTCTATATTTATTATCAATTTAGATGGCAAAGATTCAAATCTTTAATAAAAATCGTTCATACACATGTTATTTAAAAAAGAAAATAATTTTTTGATAGATTTTTACAATAGATTTATTTAAGTATAAATATCAATGGTTATAAAAACGCGTTTTATTACAACAAAAATAGCATTATTACTAAATTTATAGACTTTTTTATCATGTTAGTCACTGAAATTGACGGTTAAAATAAACTAACAAGCTCAATGTAGAATGATAAAAATTTTCCCGTTTGTTTTCTACTTATTTTTCACTTATATTTAGCATAAATTCAAATCCATTTCAATTGAACAAATTTTTCAAAAGTTATGAAGCAAAACGTGTCGAGCAAATTAATTAAAACACTGCATTTTCTTTAAAAACTTCATGCTGATAGTGCAAACGTAATTTTTTTTTTTTTTAGCAGTTTTATCGTTCAAATTTTCTTTTTATATCGTAAACTAAAGATCCCGACACAGGGAGGGGTGCTAGGAACAATTCAGGAAATAACGAACAGTCTAATGCGCTTGCACAGAGACATTTGTGTCCCATTTAAAATACATGGGCATCCACAATTTTAGGTAGTTTTTCGTTTATTTCTCGAAAACCAGACTTGATCCATCTCTGAAATAAAACGTCGTTTTTTGGACTTTTCAATGCCGTTTTAGCTTAAAAGTATAACAAAATATATATTTTCACAAGGTTATTATACGATTTATGCGTTTAAAGTCGATTTAATTCGCATTAAAGGAAAAAAAATCGAGACAGTTCGTTAAAAAACCAGTCAAAACTTGAAAATTTGGCGCGTAAACCCCCGTTTTTTTCTCCTAAAATGATGCCTTTTTGCTCTAGTTTACGTTGATATATATTTTTATATACTTTTTTTCTATATTAATTGTAATAAATTTATAATACATGGAAAAAATACAAAAAAATACCCTTTTTTACTCAAAGAGTATAGCCGGGTAAGGTAATCGCATCGGGTAGTCCCACGGCAAATCCTTACAATATACATATTATTCAAAAGGGCATAGAAAAAGAAAATTTTTTGCGCAAACCGCAGCTCCCTATTTCCTCCCTAGGGTCCCATTTTCTTTTTCTATCATAACATACTAAAATTTCAGAGATGGATCAAGTCTGGTTTTCGAGAAATAAACGAAAAACTACCTAAAATTGTGGTTTCCAATGTATTTTAAATGGGTCACAAATGTCTCTGCGCATGCGCGTGTAATGAGATTATCGAAAAAACTATTACGGGATGTTTTTTTGGATCCAAAAAGACACTTAATCCTGCAGTTTCAGCCAATTTGGCGTGGTGCAAATTTCGGCCAAATTGCAACCCCTCCTTTCAATTATTATTATCGAATAATTGATGTATACAACATTCAATGAATAATTGTGAAAATCGAAGGCAACCGTTTTTAATTATTCGAATTTATAATGGACTCTCACCAAGTGCATGCGGCTACTCTCAAATAATAAAACTTGATGGTCACTCTAGGCTTCAAAATAGTATTTTCTCTGGAATTGACTTAAAATTTATCTAAAATACTGATTGTATGAGTTTAAAAACGGTTCAAACTTATTAATTCTCAATTTTTTCCAGTTTATTTAGAAATTTTTGGATGCCAAATGAACGTGAATGATGCTGAAATAGTCGCTGCAATCTTAAAAAATAATAACTATGAAATCACTGTTGACAAAACAAATGCAAGTATCATACTTCTTATCACATGTGCCATTAGAGATAGTGCAGAAAAAAAAATATGGAATAAGTTGAACGTTCTTAAGCAGTTAAAAATGAAAAAAACTATTTTGAAAATCGGAATATTAGGTAATATAAATATTTTTATTTATATTTTTTCTATTTTTTAAGCAAGAACTACCTTGATACGAACAATACTTAGCGCTCGCTACTAAAAATATTTTAGAATAAATAAATTCATAAGTTCATCAATACACAAATCTGAATGAATTAATTCTTCTTTTTATTATTTATATTTGGGAGATTCATTTAATTCACCTTTACAACAGATAGAATTGCTGAATAAAAAAAATTATAAAGTTTATATTAAAAAAAGTATATTGGTCAAAACAATACTTTTCGGCAAATCGGCCCGCACGAACTTCACGAATTTTTTTGAATTTTTTTGATAAAAGTGCTACTCAATAGAAGACTTTTACGCGAATTAGAGGTCTCTATCTTATTTCTGTTTGGTGCTAGATTTTTTCAAATATTGAAAAATGGCCTATTTTATAGCCTGCTTTAAGCTATTTTTAGATATTTCTTTGTAAAATTCTAACTTTTGATCAAAATGAGATAGAAATCTCTCATTTGCGAGAAAATTTTTTTTCGGACCAAAGACTTTTTTGAAAAATATTAAGACAAAACGATTCATTTATTTTTATACTAATACAGTCCAAAACAGATATTGCTATTTTTGCTCATTTTCAGGTATCTTCAAACGAACGTTGCTTTTTTTGCACAACGTGCAAATCCACGATAAAATGTACTTATTACCCATTCGCGATTCCCGCAGCGGACTAACTATATCAATTTCTTTATGACTTAAGACGTTTTCCGGCACCACAGTATATAGTTACATTGGTTGTCTAGTTTTCCTTCTAATGCATTTTATTCTTTGACATTCATCGCACGTTTTTAGCAAATTTGTTATTTGTTCTTTCATTCCTGACCACCAATAATTTTGTCGTACTCGGTTGTCTGTGCGCGCTACACCCGGATGTGTGGATTCGAGCGATTTGTGCACTTCCCAAATTATTCCGTCTCGCGCCTCCTTCGCTGGTATCTTAATATTTGCTTAGCAAACTGCTAAATTAATTTTTTGTGTGTCAATATACGTTTTTAGCGCGGTAAGTATCATTTGAAACTTTCCTAACTTACTGCTTTTGTTAAAATTTATACTTTTTATTTTTTTTCTTTTTTAAAATAGAATTTAAAACAAATAGCGATTTATAAAACTTGTCTTTATTTATTTGTTCATAATAACATTGTCTCGTGAAAAGGTTAAAAATGTATCTATTTTTAAAATTAGAAACTACTATTTCTCCGACTTTAGGACTATTCTTTAAGATTTGTTACCTATTAACCAATCCGTATTAAATTAAATCTGCGGTCACAACATTTTTTCACAAAAATCGCATGCACTAATGTGCAAAATGTTATCTTTCTGTATAAAAACTAGGTTTCGGCTAAAAAGAACCCAGTCTATTTTTACTAGACAAATTTTCCTAGGTCTCAAATCGTCATTCCAAAATAGATCATTAATATCATATGCTAAAAGGTTATCATCATTAATCATATTCGTATTTGCATCGATCTCTCGGGTTATTACCTGACTAACTATATTCTGATTATCCCCACAACTATATGTTTCGAACTTATCTGCCTGTGACAAAGAATTTAAATTGATCAATGGATCAATTAATAAAACGCTATCTCTAAACGATAGCATATTTCTCCATGAAAATTCATTATCAACCGAAAATTTATTCAAAAATATTTTTCTTTCCTTCTGTAGTTCCCAAATACCAAATCTTCGACCGAACCCGTGAGGAGTTCTTCCGTGCAGTCGCCTGAACGCCCCGGTCGCCTGGCAGAATTTTACAGTTCCCGCTATTATTTTGAAAATCTCGATCCCAGCCATCTACCGTTCTCTCTCTCTCTCTCTCAGTACTTAATTCCACTTCTGCTATTAATGATTTCGAATTTTGAATTTTTTCAATCTGATCTCTCGTAAATTCACCAAACCCACGATATATTACTTCTTCATCAGCAATAAAAATTTTCCCTGGCCAGAGGTTTTTTTCTACATTTGGGATTAGATTTTCATACTTATCGCCTTCGCTCAACAGATTATTTCTCAATAAACAGGCTTCATAGCGTTGGTTCTCAATGTTTTGGCTCTTGTCGCCCCAACCAACTTCCCCAGCGACGCGTACGATTTCTTGGAATGTCTTGCCCTCGGGATTCTCGTCTTCCCCGGTGGCGTCAACCGGTGTCGCGCTGCACGCTGTAAGATTGTTTATTTCCCTCGGCAAAACTTTATCTGATTCTCACCGCGTCGCTTGAACTTCCCCTTGCGCGTCGTGTTCTCCTGTTACCATCTGACTTGCATTAGTCTCAATAGGCTCCAAGTAATACGATTCCTTCCCTTTGAATGTGTTTGATAGCTCACAAACATTGACTATATCATCTGCGTATAGATGTAACTCCCCCGCTCGGTTCTTACGATTAATTTCTTTATACTATCTCTCTATTAACTCTAGTAACTTACATAAAAAAATTTCATAACTATTAATAAAAATTTCTTCCTGCTCTTTACTCTCTTCTGGACGTAAAAGTTCCTCAAAAATATTATTTAATATTCCGACAGTCTCTCAGTCACTTTCAAGCAATTTGAACAAATCTGACTCACTTTTATCAAACTCAAAAAAATGCGTTTCTAAATTAACAATTTTTGTAGATTTACATATTAATTTTTCCCAATTATCCGCGTCTCCTAGCCCATCATTTATCAAATTAGTTTTATCGTCCATTCCCACCGGGTATCTGCTTAAGCCATCCGCTATCCCGTTCTCTTTCCCTTTACGGTAATTGAGTTTAAATTCAAAATCCGATAGTCTTAACTTCTACCTTAGTAATTTAGATGTTGGGTCTTTAAAATTATTCATGTATATATATATATTGGCTTATGATCTGTGTAAGTGACAAACTCCGCATGATGTAAGTATGTTTGAAAGTATAGTACCAAGTATAAAATATAGCCCAATCTCACTAGGGCTGTATCCTAAAGCCCAATCGGGCTTTCAGGGTGATTTGTTTTTTTTTTTTTTCAAACCGACTGTCGTGAAAGCCTGCAGGGCTTTATATACTTTGATTTTCGGTTTTAGATTAGGACGCTTTGAAGAAAAACTATTTTAAGATGATTATTTCTTTTATATTATACATCCCGCGTGTAGCTGATGATCCCCTGAGTAACTAAAAAAAAAAAATTATCCCGAACAAAGCCCGCATTAAAAAGTTATGAACGTTTCATTTTTCGAAACGTTTATTTTCCTTTGGCTCGTCGGTAGACAGGGGAATTCGATTTCAATTTCGAGCATCCAGTCTCTCTGCCTGCGCTCTCTGTAGACTTAACCGGACGTGACGTATGCGGTGGGCGTGTCTACTTTTGCTGTCTCACTCTTACTGCTTACCTACAGCCGCAGACGGGGGCATGTAGGTCCGGGCCTGTAGCCATGAGGCGACTGGTGGCGCTGTATCAAGGATTCCCCGACAACTCGTCAACGACAATTCGTCAACACTACAACTCAAACTACAACTTGTCAAACAAAACATCATAAAGCTGTAAATTACAAAATATATTAAAAATTTTTATTTTAGAATTTAGTATTAAATAATTGAAATAAATCAAAATAAAATTTCTTATTGAAATTTTATTAAAAACAAAAAAACATAACTACATAACTACATTATCATTAATGCAGGTACTTATCGACAAAACATCAAACAAATCATCACGACAATCACATCTCCAACGAATAAAATCTTTTCCTCTATAATATTCTCTGTAAACAAAATTATCGTATACAAGTTTTTTTTTACTCTTTCGCTTAGTATAAAACTTAAAGGCATAATGAAAAATTAAGTGTACAGTTCAAGAGACGATTTCGGACTAAAATGAAAATCGTATGATGAAATTAATTCGCTCAAATGTTTGTAAACATTAACTTGACATGCAGAAAATTAATTCGCTCAAATTTTTGTAAACATTAACCCAGGAACGCATAAAATAATATATTTTGACGAGTTGTCACTTGATGAGTTGTCGTTCGTCAAGTTGTCGCGTTGACGAATTGTCACTTGACGAATTGTCGCGGTACCGTATTAAGCAGCTGACTACAGCTGACTGCGGAGCTGCTGAGCAGAGCAGCTTGTGCCTTGTACTAAATGTGTTATGAACAATAATTTTTTTATAAATAATTGATTGTCATAGAAAAAACAGCACTAAAGACCCATATTTTCATAATATATTTGAAGTGAAATATTCGGGAAGTCAGTTAGAGCCGAGAGCGCAATGCGCAGATGCTGCGACTTGTCTTTCGTTCGCGGCTGCCGCTGCAGCTGCGGTCCAGTCGAAGCCTCAACGCTGAGCTATACGCACGTTTGCTCTAGCTCCTCTCTTGTACCAAAGCTTAGATAAATAAATAGAGGTTTCGATAATACAATAAACGTTTATAGAAGTTAATAAAGGACTAAATATTTATTTATAACACCCAACCCACACCCACACACACGCACATACACACACACACACACACACACACGCGCGCGCGCGCACACAAGTTAACGTTCCAGAGAAGCAGCAACACCAAGAAAAGCAGAGTTCCGGTGGCTACTTTCAGACCGGGCCTTTGTTTAAATTAATCATATTCTATCAGGTTATGGAGACCCAGCAATCGCATTAAATTATTGTGTGTGCTCTGTGTTGATTGAAGAAAATGTGCGTTGTGGTAAGGTGTCTTCGATTGTCCGTTTTTTTTCATTTTGGTGAAAAAGAAAATACCTGCAAGTGAGAGAATGGCCGATGACGCAGTAAGTACTGTTTTAGTAAAATTTTTAGGAGTAGACGTGTTATTAGATGAATATTAAGTTGGGTGATTGTATGTTGTAATTTTTTTTGATGAAAATCGAAGTTTGTGCTGAGTGAAGGAGGGAGATTTGAAAGCGTGTTCAAACACGCCGCCCGGCAAACGAGGGGAGGGGACGCTTTGTGTGCTGTGCACACAAAGCTCTCGCCTCGTGGAACAGCAGAATCCTTCCGAGAATCGAGATGAAACGCGCGCGGGCTCGTGTGTTCTTATCTTTTCTGCTTTTTGTTTTTGGTTTAAGTTATTTTAGAACGAATTTACAGATGATAATTTTTTTTTCTTTGTCGACGAGAAGGGTAGAATAATGAAATAATTCCAGGGCGGCTGGTGCACAATTTTTTTTTGAATTTTCAAAAAGTGACGATCATCGTGAAATTTTTATTGAAAAATCGAAGGTAGAAATTTTTTTTGAAGTTGTTGAAGTTAGAAGCTTGGTGATGTTTTTTTTGACGGCTAGAAATTTTGATGGAATGATGACGTCACGCCGATTCCTGGGATGAAATGATGTTCACGGAGTTCCAGGGTCAGTTTGTGGCTAGAGTGTAGGTTTTCCAGAAAAACTCAAGCGTAAAGTCGGTTTCTTGGAAGTTTGGTTTGTAAGTTACTCGAACTACGACGAGAAATTCGCGAGAGTTTTAAAGACACGTACGCGAAAGCTTTAAAAATTTTGATCTATTGGACTGAATTTAAATCATAGTAGTTACTTTTAGACAGTCTTATTTTTTTTTGTAGTTATGGCTTGAATTAGAAAGAGCTCAAAATTTGCACCAATCGTAATAGCAAATTCTCTATTTTTAGAAGAAAATCGACGAATCAAGGAAGGATGGAGAAAACTCGATGATGGAAGTTCAAAACGAGAGTACCGCACAGTCCGGATTAGGACAGAACGGCGCAGTTCAAGGGGCAGGTGATTCGACCTCATTGCTTCGACTGAACCGACGCCTGATGATGATAGAGACCCGATCTTGCTTTATATATACAATCTATTTTTTCACTACGGCCTTCGAAGTCATCCATCGATTTGCAGATGCAGGCATGGGTATTTATTCGAATGAAAAGATTCTGAAAATATTTGATAGAAAATCGCATGAGGTATATTTGTCAGGAGTTTATGATAAACCAAACTGGGTAATTTCTTTCGATGCTAAAAATAATGTCGATGGTCAGAATTTTGAGTACGAAAATGATGTCTGTAAGGCGCGAATAGGGACTGTAGAAGAGCTCCTCAAACAATCTCAGTTGGAAGAGGTGGATATGAATTTGCAGAATTCGGAGGGAGAGATTGCAAGGGAAATTGAAGAATTTCCATCTAAATTGGGAGGGATAGTCTGAGGGAGTTCGATGTAAACATAGAAGGTTTAGACACAGATTTTGATTTGAATGAAAGTTCTTTAAACAGAAAAATTATCGACGCCGAGAAGCTAGGGTCGTTAGACAAAATGATGCGGATTTACATCTATGAACCTTTAAATTCCGCGAATGCAAATTACAAAGTAGAATCAGGTATGTTATGGCACATATGCTTGGGACACGTGTCGTTAGGTTATTTGAAACAATTACAGAAAGTCGAAGATAACTTGAAAGGCTTAAAATTCGGTGAAAATATCAAAGATTGTGAAGTTTGCGTTCTTCGAAGACCTTTCGAGACTGTAAATTGTGATACAATGGGGTCGATTAAACCATTGTCTTTTCCCGGTAGAAACAGATTTATTACGGTTTTTGTAGACGACCAAACTAGATTCGCGAAGATGTATGTATTAAGACGAAGGATGGCTCAGGTAACTGTCTAGAAAAATATCTAGTTACGGCTAGAAATCTGCTTGGGAAAAACGTAAAACTTTGCTATATTATGTCATATAGAGTAACCGAGTTTTTTGGCGGAAAATTTATCGAAGTTATAGAAAAAGAAGAAATAGAAGCGATTCTTGGACCTCCCAGCACTCCTGAACATAATGGGATTGCTGAGAAGTTCAATGACAGTTTGCAAAAGAAAATTAGATCGTTGATGTTAGACTGTGGATTACCTAAAACTATGTGGATGCTAGCCGCCGAAACAGCGGTCCACATGTACAATCAATCGCCGCATAAGTCGATAGATTTTAAAATCCCATTGAAGAAGTTTTCCGGTAAAGATAATCTGCACTTTGATAAAATTAGAAGATTTGGTTATCTTGCATACGTTAAAATTGTTGAAATGTAAACATACAGCTCATAGCGAGTGACGTAAGCGAGCGTGTGAGTGTGTGTGTGTGTGTGTGGGCTCGATCGTGCAGCGCGCGCGAGGCGAGACCAGTCGTTCGTCTGCGTTCGTCCGATCTACTAGGTGTAGTGGCCGCAGTAAGATAAAATGAGCTAGCGACACATGTAATATGTAGTCAGCATAAATTTACGTAAAGTTTTAAGTTGTTGTTATCAAGATAAAAGTAACTGTAAGACCAAACTTGTTAATCATATTCATTTATAATATTAATTTAATAAACTTCATTTATATACAAATAACCTCAGAGTAATTAATTACAAACAAACACAAGATCTACGATTCTGCATTACTACAATAGTAATACAGAATATATAAACTTTTATTAGTTTATTTCAACAAGAATCCCAATAGCAGAATCGAAGTTTTCGGAGAGAGCTCTAAGAACAATATTAGTTGGGTATTCTACAACTGGTTATGTTCTGTGGCACCCGTCATCGAGAAAGTTTTTATGTTCGAAGCACGTTAAATTTAATGAAAGAGTCGTATATAAAAACGTGTATAAAAAGAGTGTGCAGAACGAGATAAAATAGTTAGAAGGTTGTGACAGCCGCGATGATTTAACTGACGAAAATTGGCTAATCAGTTTCGATGAGCAGGAAGAAAACGTAAACGTCGCGAAAAACCAAAATTTAGTTGTAGAATAGAGAGAGAAACAGACAGTCAAACCAAAAAGAGGTAGGCCGCCCAAACGAAAATTAGATGACAAAAATTCAAGTCCGGTATCGAAGAAGTTAAAATCAAATGAGATATGAAGCGAGAAGAAAATCAAAGCCCCGAAACGCGTTATGCCTATGCGAAAACAAAAAGAAAATCGCGACTTCACAATCTACGCGAGAAATTCGAAGTTAGACAAAGAACTGGAAGATAATAGCTTTAAAAATTTCAAAACTAACCTGTTAAATTTAAACAAAATTAAATTTGAAGTAATCAATGAAAGGAGAAAGGAAATGAGTGCCGAAAAATTGTTAGAAGAAGACGAAGTAAAGTTTGTTTTTATGGCAGAACTAAATCGTGATCCGATTTCTTATAAAGAGGCTAAGAATTCGACGGATAAGTTTGACTGGAAAAACGCGATCGAGGAAGAGTATGAAAGAAAATAGTGTCTGGAAGTACGTAGATAGACCGGCTAAAGGTCGAAGCTGAGCGATGACTAGTGAATAGGTGTTTGAAAGGAAAACGAACGAAGACGAGGAAACTTTGTTCAAAGCGAGATTGGTAATTCGAGGTTTTCAAGATCCAAATGAGAACGAGCTTAGGGAAACCTATGCTCCAGTTTCGAGGCTTTCAGAGTCAGAATGGTCTTGGCCATTGCAAATAAACATGATTTGGAAATTTGTCAGATGGATGTAAAAACCGCGTTTTTAAATGGGGTTCTAGAAGAAGAGGTTTTTATGGAAATTCCCGAGGGAGTAGAGTGCGATGAAAACTTTAGAAGAGGCAAAGTTTGCAAATTACTAAAAGCGTTGTACAGTTTAAAAATTAGTTCGAAGAAGTGGAATAAGAGATTTGCGAAAGAAGTTAAAAAGTTGGGTTTTCAGAACGATACGAATGAACCCTGTTTGTTCCCTTGGCATCATGAAGGTAAATGCGCTATAATAGTGTTATATGTAGGCGACATGATAATCGCTAGTAATTCGAAAGATAAATTAGATGAAATTAAGACTCGGCTAAGTAGTGTTTTTAAGATGAAAGATTTTTGGAGAACCTAAGATGTTTTTGGGGATAAAAATTACTCGAGATAGAAGTAACCGTGTTTTGACAATCACTCAAGAAGAGTACATTGAGAAAATTTTGTAGAGATTTGACTTAGAATGTAGCCGCCCTTTTAACACTCCAATGATTACAACCCAGGCAAGAAAAGAGACACTCGATAGACTAGAAGAGAAGGGAGAGATAGAAGTCATGAGTAATAAAGAACCTTATCGTGCAGGGATAGGTAGTTTGTTGTACGTGGCGAACTTGTCGAGGCCAGATATAGACTTTGCGGTGAATTACTTAGCTAGACGTCAATTAAAAGCAACTGTACAAGACTGGTTAGAAGTATTGAGAATTTTTAAATATCTTAGAGGCACGTCGAAGTTAGGATTGACTTACCGAGCGAAAGATGACAATTTAGAAGCGTGGATGGATGCAAGTTTTTGCGACAATGAAAATTCAGTGAGCACGTGTGGTCATGTAGTTAGATTGTATGGTGATCCTGTAGCTTGGAGAAGTTACAAGCAGGTGATTAATAATCAGGCACTGGCAACATGCGGAGCTGAGTATGTAACGATGAGTGGTGCCTGTCGGGAAATAACCCCAGCTGATAAAGCTATACGTGACATGACGGGAGTTTCGATGTATCCTGCAACTATATGAAACGACAATAAAGCAGCGGTAAACTGCACACAGATGGAAGGTAGTAACAAATTAAACTGTTTCGATGACAGCGTAGAAGAAATTCGAGCGAATTGAGAATATCGAGAGAGACAGGGTAAGAAAAGAAGCATGATCGACACACACAATGATTTTGTAAAAGCTCAAGTCACTCAAGAAAGGGTTGTAACTAGATGGGTATGTAGGTAGGATAACATAGCTGATATCTTAACAAAACCACTAGCTTTTTCGAGGTTTAAGACGTTGAGAGACAAATTAATAAATTTAGAAGAAAAAGTAAACTGGCTGGAATTTTCATAACCATTTGATATTAATGGATTGCTTTTATACTTTCAGATCTAGACGCACAGGACGTTAGCATGGAGTCATGAAGTCACTCGACATCATCTCCAGCACCAGCCAAGAGTTGAAACGTCATTTCATTTCGAAGATTGATTTTCTTGTGTTAGTTTTTAAGTAACTTCAATTTTATGTGTTAAGATTGGCACTTTTGCAAAAGATTTAACTATAGATAATTCTTTTTGATTTAATTATAGATATTGGCTGGATTAAACCTAGGTGAGACGATAATATTTTAAAATTTATCCGATTGTTGAGTAGTTTGTGGTAGATGGAGATTTTGTTAAAGGGTTCAATTCCCTTCATACGACTGACAATTGTGATAATTTTTTTTTTTTGTATCGATTGTAGAAGTTTTTATATTTTTCTATTAGTTTTTTTTTTGTAAGCGAATGTTTGATATTTCGTGATGGAGATTATACTAACTTCCCTCAGGAGGGAGTGATGTGAAATATTCGGGAAGTCAGTTAGACGCTGCGACTTGTCTTTCGTTCGCGGCTGCCGCTGCAGCTGCGGTCCAGTTGAAGCCTCAACGCTGAGCTATACGCACGTTTGCTATAGCTCCTCTCTTGTACCAAAGCTTAGATAAATGAATAGAGGTTTCGATAATACAATAAGCGTTTATAGAAGTTAATAAAGGACTGAATATTTATTAATAACACCCAACCCACACACACACACACACACACACACACACACACACACACACACACACACACACACACACACGCACACACACACACACACACACACACACAAATTTACGTTCCGGAGAAGCAGCAACACCAGGAAAAGCAGAGTTTCAGTGGCTACTTCCAGACCGGGCCTTTGTTTGAATTAATCATGTTCTATCAATATTCAATAAGTGGTAGAATTTATAATTATTAATTTGTTTAATTTCAATAAGAGTATGAAATAAATAACCTCTACAGTCTTTGTATGATCATCATCATCAAAGATTTTTCAATTATTGTGGTGTGCCCTGTGAGTTGATAATAATCCCCCAAAAAAGCTCAAAGAGGTAAACAAACTTAGGGAGAGTTTTAGCACCAAAACATTGATTAAAGGATTTTTAACAAAAATTCGTGATATCAAACTATAAGAATTTTTTGATTTTAAAAATACGACATTTTTCTGTTAATTCAACTAAACTCTATCAAAGCTTACAGAAGTCAAAAAAGTATATTCATGTAGAGTTTGGTAGAGTTTAGTTGAATTAACAGATAAATGTCGTATTTTTAAAATCAAAAAATTCTTATAGATTGATATCACGAATTTTTGTTAAAAATCCTTTAATTAATGTTTTGGTGCTAAAACTCTCCCTAAGTTTGTTTACCTCTTTGAGGTTTTTTTGGGGGATATCACTATTTTTTGTTTAATGTAATGTTTTATTTAATACGTATTTTTTGCCTCTCCTTAAATTTTACTAATCGAAGTAAAATCAAATTTTTAAATAAGATACAAAAATTATTTATCAAACTTTTTGTCATCGAATATTGATATCAATTTTCTTTCAAACTAATTCAAATTTAAAAATTAGTGTAAAAATTTCCAAAATTTTACCATTGTTCCTGCTTTAAGAACTTTTTATGCTTTTTTATGAGGTACTAAAAATCAATATAGGTTCGAATGAAATAGGGAAGTAGGCTCAATGTAAGGTCAAGCCAAGCAAGCTAACGGTAAAAAATTTTTTTAAACGATTGATCTCAGCTTTTAAAGTTTTATCAATCTATTGATAGGTTATATAATTAATTTTTTTTTTTTTTATCATTAAATCTATTTCAATCCATAAAATATTAGAAAGAAATCTTTCAATCAAATCGAATACATCTTAAAGTTTATTTTTAAAAGAAATTAAGAAAACAAATTTAAATTTATTTTTTAAATAAAAATCGCTACTGTGGCATCTGGTGAAAATTCTGTGAAGTGCCGAATGTCGATCGGCGTTTAAATGTTTTTCGAAATTCGAACACTGTGGGAAGTCCGAAAAAAGGCCGAATTCAAAAATAAAAAAATAAAGAAATAAAAAAAATATACGATGCGAAAACAATCCTCATCTCTTCGGTAGTGAAAAATAGGCGTAAAACCTCTAGAGGTTTTATGATGCAGGTAACGTGCTTTAATTTTTAAATAATAAACTAATTATGGTTAGTAAGGTTAAGGTAGCTCCAGTACCTGCAAATAAGGCACGGCAGCTGGCTACTATTTTGGCGCAAAAAACTCTCCCAAGCCAGCCACCGCTGGCTTGGATTGTGCTGTGGTTGTGTTGGTGACCTGAAGGCTGGAGGTCCATACTTGGAAATATTAAAAATAAAGTTTATCCTAATTGTGCGCGTGCGTGTGCGTGCGTGCGTGCGCGCGCGCGCGTGTGTGTGTGTGTGTGTGTGTCAGGCAGTGTGGCCGATTCCGGCCCAGGTGGTACCGCGAAATTTGAAAATCTTCACAGATCAGGCAAGGGGCCATGCACATATTACGTCACGCCCCGAGGGGGGGGTGGGGGTTCCCATTTTTTTGAATTTTGTGACAAAGTGTGACAAGAGGGGGGGGGGGGTAAGGTATTACATCACGACTGAATACTTTATTTATTCCAGGTCAACCCGTTTTTTTAGGTTAAATTCTTTTCATTAATTTATTTTTTAATTTCCCACTATTTTTAAATATTTCGCGCCGTGAGAGTGGCACCACTGCTTGCGATGACACATGAAAACTCGTCTGCAGTTTAGTTATGCAGTCACTTGCCTAACGTTTACGTAATCTTCTACTCGTAATTTTTGCTGAATCAAAAGAAAAGTAAATTCAATCGAAAAATGTCTGCAGAAATTTATCAGAAGTTATATTCTGCAGTCAAACAGTATTATTCTACATCTACGGGAGCTTATCAACAAGTAAAAACCAATGAAATTTGGAATGAGCTAAAGTCAATGCACAATTCTCTTGGTGAACTCCACGAAGCTGCTACAGCTGAAACAAATATGTTACTTGAAAAAGCGAGTGCTAAAAAAGCTGCCTACAAAAATTTCTTTTTAAACGTATTTGTTTTGATTCTTTCTAACTACATTTTTATGCGTTGCAGCAGATTTTTTTTTTAGGCTAAATTTTTTTGCTTATTTTTAGGCGCCAAAAAAGAGAAAAAATACTACTGAAAATGATGACTCTTCGAATAACTCTAGCTCGTTAAAAGAAAATGATTTTAAAAATTTACGGCCGCGTTCCACTGAAACTTCAATTTCTTATAACACAAAAACTTCTGAACTTTCAACGTCTTCTAAAAACATCAATATAAATTTAAGAAAGCCTTCTCAAGAAGCTTCTCAAAACACAATAATTGCTCTCCAAGACAAACTGAGTGCGTTACTTGTTGCAAAAAATTCTGGTCTAGCCACTGATCAAATAAACAAGGAAATCGAAAAATTTAC
Source organism: Encarsia formosa (assembly GCA_038277355.1). Taxonomy (NCBI): domain Eukaryota; kingdom Metazoa; phylum Arthropoda; class Insecta; order Hymenoptera; family Aphelinidae; genus Encarsia; species Encarsia formosa. The sequence goes on from CM076186.1 coordinate 60,969,251, forward strand.
TTCAGACTTAGAAGTTGAAAAAAAACTACTAAAAACAAGACAGCAAAATGCTATTCGGCAACAAAAATCACGTGAAAATAAAAAAGCTAGACTTGATGATTTACTTGAAAAAATACCAGAAGCTGCAACTATTTTGAAAATTCAACCAGGTGCCGGGCAACCAAGGCTTGAAACTAAGTATCCGGATTTGATAAGCGTCATATCAAAATTGGCAATTCATGGCAGTGGTGCTGATGCTCGTCGTCGATCAGATCTTGTTCGCTCCTGCAAAACACTAGAAGATGTACATTCAGAATTAGTGAAGCTCGGGTATCAAATAAGTGAATCCGCTACCTATTTAAGATTGATACCTCGTCGATGTAACTCTAAAGAAGGTAAAAGACATGTAAAGACAGCTCCTGTAAAGTTAACTCGAACCCAAACGAGTGAACACAAGCGTCACATTGATACTGAATTCGCAACTGCCAGCATTCGCTTTTTGGAATCTTTGGCATCATACTTAGGTCCTGAAGAGGTATTTTTTCTGTCTCAAGACGATAAAGCTAGAGTCCCGCTAGGAATAACAGCGGCAAACAAGCAGTCTGCAATTTTAATGCATATGGAATATTGCGTAAAATTACCAGATCAAGACTGGGTAAAAGCCGAGCGTCATAAACTTATACCATCTGTGTACGCAGGTACTTCAATACAATTTAATTTTTAACTATACAATTTTCTTACTAATTTAAAACTAGGTGAAGCTAAAAAAAAATAAAAATTTCATTACTTTTCTAAATTGTAAATATTAAATAATTTATAATCATGGATTAATTTTGTCATCAATTAATTTAGTTTTAGTTAAACTTTTTCTTTCTTTACATGCAAGTAGATAAATGCGAAGTTTAATATTTTTTTTTTTCAAAATCACTACAGACTGATGATCAAGGCTGTATTATAATTGTTATGACTAATATTATTATTACTATTACTGCTATTTTTATTTTGAATTCATGACGCTTTTTTATACTGTTTTTAATTTAGGAATCGTCATAAAAGAAAACGGCAAAGGAAACACCGATGCAGTTACTTATTCTGGCCCTACCCTTATTTCAATCAGGAGTGGAAAACACAGCAGCTCAACTGCTCACACGCATGCAAACGATATTGATTCTCTTTTGAAAAATAAAATTTTTGAACCACTTTGTAAACACAAAGAGCAAGTGAAGCCGGTCATAATTATTTCTGTTGATGGTGGACCTGACGAGAATCCTCGATACGAAAAGGTCATAAAGCACAGCATTGAACATTTCAAAAGAAATAATCTTGACTCTTTATACGTTGCTACAAATGCACCTGGAAGAAGCGCGTTTAATCGAGCCGAACGGCGTATGACTCCTTTGTCACATGAATTGTCGGGAGTAGTTTTGCCCCACGATCATCATGGTAGTCATCTTGATAATCAAGGTAAAACAGTAGACGAAGAGCTGGAAAAAGAAAATTTTAAATATGCAGCGAATGTTCTTTGTCAAATATGGAACAACTTGACAATTGATGGACACAAAGTTGAATCTACTTATGTAGAGATAGAAGATATAAAAAACGGTCCCGAAGAAATTGATGCCGCTTGGTATGCACTTCACGTGCGAGAATCACAATATTTTTTACAGATTGTAAAATGTGATTCTCAGTCTTGTTGCGGTGTATTCCGAAGTAGTCTTCGCACAATTTTACCTGATTGATTTTTACCAGCTCCAATGAAGGAAAAAAATAAACAGATTACGAAAGCAACTGATCCAGCAGGAAAATTCATGCCACTTTTCACTCAACTGGCAGTGAACATCACACATCATGCCCCTGGATTCAGACAGGTATAAAGAAATTTATTTGTAAAATCTAGTAAAATTTTTGTTATTTTTTGTTTTCCTATTGCTGTTTGTTTTTAGTGAAATTAAAATCGATGCAATGATGATTTTGTTAAATAATTTAAATTAGTAATATAAAAAATAAAAACCAACTTTTTAATAGCATATTTTTTTACGAATACAGGCTTTAAATAAATGAAAAATATTTTTTCTAGGTTCCGTACGATATGCATTGCCCATCTATAAGCTCACAGTTAACCAGTCGAGTTTGTAAGATATGTGGTTTACACTTCGCAACTAAAAAATCCTTGATTAATCATGAGAAAAAAAATCATAATAATACTTCTGATACTTTAACCTGCAGTAGAGTACATCCCATTCACGTAGCTGCACGTCGTTCTGGAGAAGCTTTATGTATTTTACGCAATGATTATGATAATGAAGATGAGGAGTGGATTGATATTGAAAATATTGATCCATCCGTAGTTTTACCTGACGAAAGTGTAGCAGAAGAAACTTGCATACCAGAAATTGATGATTTGAATAGTTGGATAGTAAGTCCTTGGACCAAAGAATAAAAATAAATCGTTTTGTATTTAAATTTTATTAAAAATTAAAAATGTTCATCTGAAGTTTTTTTTTATTCAAAAATGAAAAAAATTTCCTTTTTTCTAAAAAAAATGGGGGGGGGGGTTACTGCCCTAGTGACATTGTGTGACAGGGGGGGGGGGGGGGACTCAAAAATCTCCTAAAAAAGCGTGACATAATATGTGCATGGCCCCCAAACAAAAAACTCAATAACGCTGGGCGCCCAGCTTTTTTTATAAACTAATAATTCAATAAATTAAATTCCCCCTAATTTTACAACCCAATAACGCAAAGGGTACCGGTTTTTAATAAATAAAAAAATTAATAAACAAATTAACCCCCAAACTATGCAACCCAAAAACGCTAGGCATTCTAGTTTTTTTATCGATAAAAAAACTAATTAAAAAATTATCCCCCAAGCTATAAAACCCTATAACGCTGGGCGTCCTGGTTTTGTTATCAATAAAAAAACTAATAAACAAATTATCCCCCCAACTATACATCCCAATCACGCTGGGCATCCTAATATTTTTATCAATATTAGAATTAATAAACAAATTATCCCCGAAGTTAAACAACTCAATAACGCTGGGCGTCCGAGATTTTTATGATTAAAAAAATTAATGAACAATTAACCTCCGAACTCAACAACCAAATAACGCTGGGCGTCCTGGTTTTTTTTATAAATAAAAAAATTAATTGAAAAACTATCCCCCAAGCTATACAACCCAATAACGCTGGGCGTCCTAATATTTTTATCAATATAAAAATTAATAAACAAATCATCCCCAAAGTTAAACAACCCAATAACGCTGGGCGTCCGAGATTTTTATGATTAAAAAAATTAATGAACAATTAACCTCCGAACTCAACAACCAAATAACGCTGGGCGTCCTGGTTTTTTTTATAAATGAAAAAATTAATTGAAAAACTATCCCCCAAGCTATACAACCCAATAACGCTGGGCGTCCTAATATTTTTATCAATATAAAAATTAATAAACAAATCATCCCCAAAGTTAAACAACCCAATAACGCTGGGCGTTCGAGATTTTTATGATTAAAAAAATTAATGAACAATTAACCTCCGAACTCAACAACCAAATAACGCTGGGCGTCCTGGTTTTTATTATAAATAAAAAAATTAATTGAAAAACTATCCCCCAAGCTATACAACCCAATAACGCTGGGCGTCCTAATATTTTTATCAATATAAAAATTAATAAAAAAACTATCCCCAAAGTTAAACAACCCAATAACGCTGGGCGTCCGAGTTTTTTATAAATAAAATAATTAATAAACAATTAACTCCTTAACTGTAAAACCGAATAACGCTGGGCATCCTAAAATTTTTTTTAATATTAAAATTAATAAACAAATTATCTCCCAAGTTAAACAACCCAATAACGCTGGGCGTCCGGGATTTTTATGATTAAAAAAAATTAATGAACAATAAACCTCTGAACTCAACAACCCAATAACGCTGGGCGTCCTGGTTTTTTTTATAAATAAAAAAATTGATTAAAAAACTATCCCCCGAGCTATACAACCCAATAACGCTGGGCGTCCGAGATTTTTATGATTAAAAAAATTAATGAACAATTAACCTCTGAACTCAACAACCAAATAACGCTGGGCGTCCTGGTTTTTTTTATAAATAAAAAAATTAATTGAAAAACTATCCCTTAAGCTATCAACCCAATAACGCTGGGCGTCCTAATATTTTTATGAATATACAAATTAATAAACAAACTATCCCCAAAGTTTAACAACCCAATAACGCTGGGCGTCCGAGATTTTTATGATTAAAAAAATTAATAAACAACTAACCCCTTAGCTGTAAAACCCAATAACGCTAGGCGTCCGAGTTTTTTTATCAATAAAAAAATTAATAATCAAATTATCCCCCGAGTTAAACAACCCAATAACGCTGGGTGTCCTGGTTTTTTTTATAAATAAAAAAATTAATTAAAAAACTATCCCCCCAGCTATACAACCCTATAACGCTGGGCATCCGAATTTTTTTATCAATATACAATTTAATAAAAAAACTCTCCCCAAAGTTAAACAACCCAATAACGCTAGGCGTCCGAGTTTTTTATAAATAAAATAATTAATAAACAATTAACTCCTTAACTGCAAAACCCAATAACGCTGGGCATCCTAAAATTTTTATTAATATTTTAAAATTAATAAACAAATTGTCTCCCAAGTTAAACAACCCAATAACGCTGGGCGTCCGGGATTTTTATGATTAAAAAAAATAAATGAACAATTAACCTCTGAACTCAACAACCCAATAACGCTGGGCGTCCTGGTTTTTTTTATAAATAAAAAAATTAATTAAAAAACTATCCCTTAAGCTATACAACCCAATAACGCTGGGCGTCCGAGATTTTTATGATTAAAAAAATTAATGAACAATTAACCTCCGAACTCAACAACAAAATAACGCTGGGCGTCCTGGTTTTTTTTATAAATAAAAAAATTAATTGAAAAACTATCCCCTAAGCTATAAAACCCAATAACGCTGGGCGTCCTAATATTTTTATCAATATAAAAATGAATAAACAAATTATCCCCAAAGTTAAACAACCCAATAACGCTGGGCGTCCGAGTTTTTTATGATTAAAAAAATTAATAAACAATCAACCCCTTAGCTGTAAAACCCAATAACGCTGGGCGTCCGAGTTTTTTTATCAATACAAAAATTAATAAACAAATTATCCCCCGAGTTAAACAACCCAATAACGCTGGGCGTCCTGATTTTTTTTATAAATAAAAAAATTAAATAAAAAACTATCCCCCAAGCTATACAACCCAATGACGCTGGGCGTCCTAATATTTTTATCAATATAAAAATTGATAAACAAATTATCCCCAAAGTTAAAAACCCAAAAACGCTGGGCGTCCGAGTTTTTCATGATTTAAAAAATTAATGAACAATTAACCCCTTAGCTGTAAAACCCAATAACGCTGGGCGTCCGAGTTTTTTTATCAATAAAAAAATTAATAATCAAATTATCCCCCGAGTTAAACAACCCAATAACGCTGGGCGTCCGAGTTTTTTATGATTAAAGAAATAAATAAACAATCAACTCCTTAGCTGTAAAACCCAAGTTAAACAACCCAATAACGCTGGGCGTCCTGATTTTTTTTATAAATAAAAAAATTAATCAAAAAACTATTTCCCAAGCTATACAACCCAATAACGCTGGGCGTCCTAATATTTTTATCAATAAAAAAATTAATAAACAAATTATCCCCCGAGTTAAACAACCCAATAACGCTGGGCATCCTGGTTTTTTTTATAAATAAAAAAATTAATCAAAAAACTATTTCCCAAGCTATACAACCCAATAACGCTGGGCGTCCTCATATTTTTATCAATAAAAAAATTAATAATCAAACTATCCCCCAAACTATACAACCCAATAACGCTGGGCATCCGAATTTTTTTATCAATATACAATTTAATAAAAAAACTATCCCCAAAGTTAAATAACCCAATAACGCTGGGCGTCCGAGTTTTTTATAAATAAAACAATTAATAAACAATTAACTCCTTAACTGTAAAACCGAATAACGCTGGGCATCCTCAAATTTTTTTTAAAATTAAAATTAATAAACAAATTATCTCCCAAGTTAAACAACCCAATAACGCTGGGCGTCCGGGATTTTTATGATTAAAAAAAATAAATGAACAATTAACCTCTGAACTCAACAACCCAATAACGCTGGGCGTCCTAATATTTTTATGAATATACAAATTAATAAACAAACTATCCCCAAAGTTTAAAAACCCAATAACGCTGGGCGTCCGAGTTTTTTTATCTATAAAAAAATTAATAATCAAATTATCCCCCGAGTTAAACAACCCAATAACGCTGGTTGTCCTGGTTTTTTTTATAAATAAAAAAATTAATTAAAAAACTATCCCCCCAGCTATACAACCCTATAACGCTGGGCATCCGAATTTTTTTATTAATATACAATTTAATAAAAAAACTCTCCCCAAAGTTAAACAACCCAATAACGCTAGGCGTCCGAGTTTTTTATAAATAAAATAATTAATAAACAATTAACTCCTTAACTGTAAAACCCAATAACGCTCGGCATCCTAAAATTTTTATTAATATTGAAATTAATAAACAAATTATCTCCCAAGTTAAACAACCCAATAACGCTGGGCGTCCGGGATTTTTATGATTAATAAAAATAAATGAACAATTAACCTCTGAACTCAACAACCCAATAACGCTGGGCGTCCTGGTTTTTTTTATAAATAAAAAAATTAATTAAAAAACTATCCCTTAAGCTATACAACCCAATAACGCTGGGCGTCTTAATATTTTAATGAATATACAAATTAATAAACAAACTATCCTCAAAGTTTAACAACCCAATAACGCTGGGCGTCCGAGATTTTTATGATTAAAAAAATTAATGAACAATTAACCTCTGAACTCAACAACCCAATAACGCTGGGCATCCGAATTTTTTTATCAATATAAAAATTGATAAACAAATCATCCCCCAAGTTTTAAAACCCAATAACGCTGGGCATCCAAGTTTTTTATAAATGAAATCATTAATAAACAATTAACTCATGAGCTGTAAAACCTAATTTTTTTATCTAGATAACAAAACTAATAAACAAATCATCCCCTAAACTATACAACCCAATAACGCTAGGCGTTCTAGTTAATTTATGAATAAAACAACTAATAAACAAATTATCGCTCAAGCTTAAGAAGCAAATAACGTTGGGAGTACGAGTTTTTTATAATTAAAAAAATTAATAAACAAATTATTCCCCCAGATATACAACCCAATAAGGCTAAGCGTCCTGGTTTTTTATGAGTAAAAAAACTAATAAACAAATTATTCCCCAAGTTAAACAAACCAATATCGCTGGGCGTCCGAGACTTTTATGATTAAAAAAATTAATGAACAATTAACCTCTGAACTCAACAACCAAATAACGCTGGGCGTCCTGGTTTTTTTTATAAATAAAAAAATTAATTGAAAAACTATCCCTCAAGCTATACAACCCAATAACGCTGGGCGTCCTAATATTTTTATGAATATACAAATTAATAAACAAACTATCCCCAAAGTTAAACAACCCAATAACGCTGGGCGTCCGAGTTTTTTATGATTAAAAAAATTAATAAACAATCAACCCCTTAGCTGTAAAACCCAATAACGCTGGGCGTCCGAGTATTTTTATCAATACAAAAATTAATAAACAAATTATCCCCCGAGTTAAACAACCCAATAACGCTGGTTGTCCTGGTTTTTTTTATAAATAAAAAAATTAATTAAAAAACTATCCCCCCAGCTATACAACCCTATAACGCTGGGCATCCGAATTTTTTTATCAATATACAATTTAATAAAAAAACTCTCCCCAAAGTTAAACAACCCAATAACGCTAGGCGTCCGAGTTTTTTATAAATAAAATAATTAATAAACAATTAACTCCTTAACTGTAAAACCCAATAACGCTCGGCATCCTAAAATTTTTATTAATATTGAAATTAATAAACAAATTATCTCCCAAGTTAAACAACCTAATAACGCTGGGCGTCCGGGATTTTTATGATTAATAAAAATAAATGAACAATTAACCTCTGAACTCAACAACCCAATAACGCTGGGCGTCCTGGTTTTTTTTATAAATAAAAAAATTAATTGAAAAACTATCCCCTAAGCTATAAAACCCAATAACGCTGGGCGTCCTAATATTTTTATCAATATAAAAATGAATAAACAAATTATCCCCAAAGTTAAACAACCCAATAACGCTGGGCGTCCGAGTTTTTTATGATTAAAAAAATTAATAAACAATCAACCCCTTAGCTGTAAAACCCAATAACGCTGGGCGTCCGAGTTTTTTTATCAATACAAAAATTAATAAACAAATTATCCCCCGAGTTAAACAACCCAATAACGCTGGGCGTCCTGATTTTTTTTATAAATAAAAAAATTAAATAAAAAACTATCCCCCAAGCTATACAACCCAATGACGCTGGGCGTCCTAATATTTTTATCTATATAAAAATTGATAAACAAATTATCCCCAAAGTTAAAAACCCAAAAACGCTGGGCGTCCGAGTTTTTCATGATTTAAAAAATTAATGAACAATTAACCCCTTAGCTGTAAAACCCAATAACGCTGGGCGTCCGAGTTTTTTTATCAATAAAAAAATTAATAATCAAATTATCCCCCGAGTTAAACAACCCAATAACGCTGGGCGTCCGAGTTTTTTATGATTAAAGAAATAAATAAACAATCAACTCCTTAGCTGTAAAACCCAAGTTAAACAACCCAATAACGCTGGGCGTCCTGATTTTTTTTATAAATAAAAAAATTAATCAAAAAACTATTTCCCAAGCTATACAACCCAATAACGCTGGGCGTCCTAATATTTTTATCAATAAAAAAATTAATAAACAAATTATCCCCCGAGTTAAACAACCCAATAACGCTGGGCGTCCTGGTTTTTTTTATAAATAAAAAAATTAATCAAAAAACTATTTCCCAAGCTATACAACCCAATAACGCTGGGCGTCCTAATATTTTTATCAATAAAAAAATTAATAATCAAACTATCCCCCAAACTATACAACCCAATAACGCTGGGCATCCGAATTTTTTTATCAATATACAATTTAATAAAAAAACTATCCCCAAAGTTAAATAACCCAATAACGCTGGGCGTCCGAGTTTTTTATAAATAAAATAATTAATAAACAATTAACTCCTTAACTGTAAAACCCAATAACGCTCGGCATCCTAAAATTTTTATTAATATTGAAATTAATAAACAAATTATCTCCCAAGTTAAACAACCTAATAACGCTGGGCGTCCGGGATTTTTATGATTAATAAAAATAAATGAACAATTAACCTCTGAACTCAACAACCCAATAACGCTGGGCGTCCTGGTTTTTTTTATAAATAAAAAAATTAATTGAAAAACTATCCCCTAAGCTATAAAACCCAATAACGCTGGGCGTCCTAATATTTTTATCAATATAAAAATGAATAAACAAATTATCCCCAAAGTTAAACAACCCAATAACGCTGGGCGTCCGAGTTTTTTATGATTAAAAAAATTAATAAACAATCAACCCCTTAGCTGTAAAACCCAATAACGCTGGGCGTCCGAGTTTTTTTATCAATACAAAAATTAATAAACAAATTATCCCCCGAGTTAAACAACCCAATAACGCTGGGCGTCCTGATTTTTTTTATAAATAAAAAAATTAAATAAAAAACTATCCCCCAAGCTATACAACCCAATGACGCTGGGCGTCCTAATATTTTTATCTATATAAAAATTGATAAACAAATTATCCCCAAAGTTAAAAACCCAAAAACGCTGGGCGTCCGAGTTTTTCATGATTTAAAAAATTAATGAACAATTAACCCCTTAGCTGTAAAACCCAATAACGCTGGGCGTCCGAGTTTTTTTATCAATAAAAAAATTAATAATCAAATTATCCCCCGAGTTAAACAACCCAATAACGCTGGGCGTCCGAGTTTTTTATGATTAAAGAAATAAATAAACAATCAACTCCTTAGCTGTAAAACCCAAGTTAAACAACCCAATAACGCTGGGCGTCCTGATTTTTTTTATAAATAAAAAAATTAATCAAAAAACTATTTCCCAAGCTATACAACCCAATAACGCTGGGCGTCCTAATATTTTTATCAATAAAAAAATTAATAAACAAATTATCCCCCGAGTTAAACAACCCAATAACGCTGGTTGTCCTGGTTTTTTTTATAAATAAAAAAATTAATTAAAAAACTATCCCCCCAGCTCTACAACCCTATAACGCTGGGCATCCGAATTTTTTTATTAATATACAATTTAATAAAAAAACTCTCCCCAAAGTTAAACAACCCAATAACGCTAGGCGTCCGAGTTTTTTATAAATAAAATAATTAATAAACAATTAACTCCGTAACTGTAAAACCCAATAACGCTCGGCATCCTAAAATTTTTATTAATATTGAAATTAATAAATAAATTATCTTCCAAGTTAAACAACCCAATAACGCTGGGCGTCCGGGATTTTTATGATTAATAAAAATAAATGAACAATTAACCTCTGAACTCAACAACCCAATAACGCTGGGCGTCCTGGTTTTTTTTATAAATATAAAAATTGATAAACAAATCATCCCCCAAGTTTTAAAACCCAATAACGCTGGGCATCCAAGTTTTTTATAAATGAAATCATTAATAAACAATTAACTCATGAGCTGTAAAACCTAAATTTTTTATCTAGATAACAAAACTAATAAACAAATCATCCCCTAAACTATACAACCCAATAACGCTAGGCGTTCTAGTTAATTTATGAATAAAACAACTAATAAACAAATTATCGCTCAAGCTTAAGAAGCCAATAACGTTGGGAGTACGAGTTTTTTATAATTAAAAAAATTAATAAACAAATTATTCCCCCAGATATACAACCCAATAACGCTAAGCGTCCTGGTTTTTTATGAGTAAAAAAACTAATAAACAAATCATCCCCCAAGTTAAACAAACCAATATCGCTGGGCGTCCGAGAATTTTATGATTAAAAAAATTAATGAACAATTAACCTCTGAACTCAACAACCAAATAACGCTGGGCGTCCTGGTTTTTTTTATAAATAAAAAAATTAATTGAAAAACTATCCCTCAAGCTATACAACGTAATAACGCTGGGCGTCCTAATATTTTGATGAATATACAAATTAATAAACAAACTATCCCCAAAGTTTAACAACCCAATAACGCTGGGCGTCCGAGATTTTTATGATTAAAAAAATTAATAAACAACTAACCCCTTAGCTGTAAAACCCAATAACGCTGGGCGTCCGAGTTTTTTTATCAATAAAAAAATTAATAATCAAATTATCCCCCGAGTTAAACAACCCAATAACGCTGGTTGTCCTGGTTTTTTTTATAAATAAAAAAATTAATTAAAAAACTATCCCCCCAGCTATACAACCCTATAACGCTGGGCATCCGAATTTTTTTATCAATATACAATTTAATAAAAACACTCTCCCCAAAGTTAAACAACCCAATAACGCTAGGCGTCCGAGTTTTTTATAAATAAAATAATTAATAAACAATTAACTCCTTAACTGTAAAACCCAATAACGCTCGGCATCCTAAAATTTTTATTAATATTGAAATTAATAAACAAATTATCTCCCAAGTTAAACAACCCAATAACGCTGGGCGTCCGGGATTTTTATGATTAGAAAAAATAAATGAACAATTAACCTCTGAACTCAACAACCCAATAACGCTGGGCGTCCTGGTTTTTTTTTAAAAATAAAAAAATTAATTAAAAAACTATCCCTTAAGCTATACAACCCAATAACGCTGGGCGTCCTAATATTTTAATGAATATACAAATTAATAAACAAACTATCCTCAAAGTTTAACAACCCAATAACGCTGGGCGTCCGAGATTTTTATGATTAAAGAAATTAATGAACAATTAACCTCTGAACTCAACAACCCAATAACGCTGGGCATCCGAATTTTTTTATCAATATAAAAATTGATAAACAAATCATCCCCCAAGTTTTAAAACCCAATAACGCTGGGCATCCAAGTTTTTTATATATGAAATCATTAATAAACAATTAACTCATGAGCTGTAAAACCTAATTTTTTTATCTAGATAACAAAACTAATAAACAAATCATCCCCTAAACTATACAACCCAATAACGCTAGGCTTTCTAGTTAATTTATGAATAAAACAACTAATAAACAAATTATCGCTCAAGCTTAAGAAGCCAATAACGTTGGGAGTACGAGTTTTTTATAATTAAAAAAATTAATAAACAAATTATTCCCCCAGATATACAACCCAGTAAGGCTAAGCGTCCTGGTTTTTTATGAGTAAAAAAAATAATAAACAAATTATCCTCCAAGTTAAACAAACCAATATCGCTGGGCGTCCGAGACTTTTATGATTAAAAAAATTAATGAACAATTAACCTCTGAACTCAACAACCAAGTAACGCTGGGCGTCCTGGCTTTTTTCATAAATAAAAAAATTAATTAAAAAACTATCCCTCAAGCTATACAACCCAATAACGCTGGGCGTCCTAATATTTTTATGAATATACAAATTAATAAACAAACTATCCCCAAAGTTTAACAACCCAATAACGCTGGGCGTCCGAGATTTTTATGATTAAAAAAATTAATAAACAACTAACCCCTTAGCTGTCAAACCCAATAACACTGGGTGTCCTGGTTTTTTTTATAAATAAAAAAATTAATTAAAAAACTATCCCCCAGCTATACAACCCTATAACGCTGGGCATCCGAATTTTTTTATCAATATACAATTTAATAAAAAACTCTCCCCAAAGTTAAACAACCCAATAACGCTAGGCGTCCGAGTTTTTTATAAATAAAATAATTAATAAACAATCAACTCCTTAACTGTAAAACCCAATAACGCTGGGCATCCTAAAATTTTTATTAATATTAAAATTAATAAACAAATTATCTCCCAAGTTAAACAACCCAATAACGCTGGGCGTCCGGGATTTTTATGATTAAAGAAAATAAATGAACAATTAACCTCTGAACTCAACAACCCAATAACGCTGGGCGTCCTGGTTTTTTTTATAAATAAAAAAATTAATTAAAAAACTATCCCTTAAGCTATACAACCTAATAACGCTGGGCGTCCTAATATTTTTATCAATATAAAAATTGATAAACAAATTATCCCCAAAGTTAAAAACCCAAAAACGCTGGGCGTCCGAGTTTTTCATGATTAAAAAAATTAATGAACAATTAACCCCTTAGCTGTAAAACCCAATAACGCTGGGCGTCCGAGTTTTTTTATCAATAAAAAAATTAATAATCAAATTATCCCCCGAGTAAAACAACCCAATAACGCTGGGCGTCCGAGTTTTTTATGATTAAAGAAATAAATAAACAATCAACTCCTTAGCTGTAAAACCCAAGTTAAACAACCCAATAACGCTGGGCGTCCTGATTTTTTTTATAAATAAAAAAATTAATCAAAAAACTATTTCCCAAGCTATACAACCCAATAACGCTGGGCGTCCTAATATTTTTATCAATAAAAAAATTAATAAACAAATTATCCCCCGAGTTAAACAACCCAATAACGCTGGGCGTCCTGGTTTTTTTTATAAATAAAAAAATTAATTAAAAAACTATCCCTTAAGCTATACAACCCAATAACGCTGGGCGTCCGAGATTTTTATGATTAAAAAAATTAATGAACAATTAACCTCTGAACTCAACAACCAAATAACGCTGGGCGTCCTGGTTTTTTTTATAAATAAAAAAATTAATTGAAAAACTATCCCTCAAGCTATACAACCCAATAACGCTGGGCGTCCTAATATTTTTATGAATACACAAATTAATAAACAAACTATCCCCAAAGTTTAACAACCCAATAACGCTGGGCGTCCGAGTTTTTTTATCTATAAAAAAATTAATAATCAAATTATCCCCCGAGTTAAACAACCCAATAACGCTGGTTGTCCTGGTTTTTTTTATAAATAAAAAAATTAATTAAAAAACTATCCCCCCAGCTATACAACCCTATAACGCTGGGCATCCGAATTTTTTTATCAATATACAATTTAATAAAAAAACTCTCTTCAAAGTTAAACAACCCAATAACGCTAGGCGTCCGAGTTTTTTATAAATAAAATAATTAATAAACAATTAACTCCTTAACTGTAAAACCCAATAACGCTCGGCATCCTAAAATTTTTATTTATATTGAAATTAATAAACAAATTATCTCCCAAGTTAAACAACCCAATAACGCTGGGCGTCCGGGATTTTTATGATTAAAAAAAATAAATGAACAATTAACCTCTGAACTCAACAACCCAATAACGCTGGGCGTCCTGTTTTTTTTATAAATAAAAAAATTAATTAAAAAACTATCCCTTAAGCTATACAACCCAATAACGCTGGGCGTCCTAATATTTTAATGAATATACAAATTAATGAACAAACTATCCTCAAAGTTTAACAACCCAATAACGCTGGGCGTCCGAGATTTTTATGATTAAAGAAATTAATGAACAATTAACCTCTGAACTCAACAACCCAATAACGCTGGGCATCCGAATTTTTTTATCAATATAAAAATTGATAAACAAATCATCCCCCAAGTTTTAAAACCCAATAACGCTGGGCATCCAAGTTTTTTATAAATGAAATCATTAATAAACAATTAACTCATGAGCTGTAAAACCTAATTTTTTTATCTAGATAACAAAACTAATAAACAAATCATCCCCTAAACTATACAACCCAATAACGCTAGGCGTTCTAGTTAATTTATGAATAAAACAACTAATAAACAAATTATCGCTCAAGCTTAAGAAGCCAATAACGTTGGGAGTACGAGTTTTTTATAATTAAAAAAATTAATAAACAAATTATTCCCCCAGATATACAACCCAATAAGGCTAAGCGTCCTGGTTTTTTATGAGTAAAAAAACTAATAAACAAATTATCCCCCAAGTTAAACAAACCAATATCGCTGGGCGTCCGAGACTTTTATGATTAAAAAAATTAATGAACAATTAACCTCTGAACTCAACAACCAAATAACGCTGGACGTCCTGGTTTTTTTTATAAATAAAAAAATTAATTGAAAAACTATCCCTCAAGCTATACAACCCTATAACGCTGGGCGTCCTAATATTTTGATGAATATACAAATTAATAAACAAACTATCCCCAAAGTTTAACAACCCAATAACGCTGGGCGTCCGAGATTTTTATGATTAAAAAAATTAATGAACAATTAACCTCTGAACTCAACAACCAAATAACGCTGGACGTCCTGGTTTTTTTTATAAATAAAAAAATTAATTAAAAAACTATCCCCCCAGCTATACAACCCTATAACGCTGGTTATCCGAATTTTTTTATCAATATACAATTTAATAAAAAAACTCTCCCCAAAGTTAAACAACCCAATAACGCTAGGCGTCCGAGTTTTTTATAAATAAAATAATTAATAAACAATTAACTCCTTAACTGTAAAACCCAATAACGCTGGGCGTCCTGTTTTTTTTATAAATAAAAAAATTAATTAAAAAACTATCCCTTAAGCTATACAACCCAATAACGCTGGGCGTCCTAATATTTTAATGAATATACAAATTAATGAACAAACTATCCTCAAAGTTTAACAACCCAATAACGCTGGGCGTCCGAGATTTTTATGATTAAAGAAATTAATGAACAATTAACCTCTGAACTCAACAACCCAATAACGCTGGGCATCCGAATTTTTTTATCAATATAAAAATTGATAAACAAATCATCCCCCAAGTTTTAAAACCCAATAACGCTGGGCATCCAAGTTTTTTATAAATGAAATCATTAATAAACAATTAACTCATGAGCTGTAAAACCTAATTTTTTTATCTAGATAACAAAACTAATAAACAAATCATCCCCTAAACTATACAACCCAATAACGCTAGGCGTTCTAGTTAATTTATGAATAAAACAACTAATAAACAAATTATCGCTCAAGCTTAAGAAGCCAATAACGTTGGGAGTACGAGTTTTTTATAATTAAAAAAATTAATAAACAAATTATTCCCCCAGATATACAACCCAATAAGGCTAAGCGTCCTGGTTTTTTATGAGTAAAAAAACTAATAAACAAATTATCCCCCAAGTTAAACAAACCAATATCGCTGGGCGTCCGAGACTTTTATGATTAAAAAAATTAATGAACAATTAACCTCTGAACTCAACAACCAAATAACGCTGGGCGTCCTGGTTTTTTTTATAAATAAAAAAATTAATTGAAAAACTATCCCTCAAGCTATACAACCCTATAACGCTGGGCGTCCTAATATTTTGATGAATATACAAATTAATAAACAAACTATCCCCAAAGTTTAACAACCCAATAACGCTGGGCGTCCGAGATTTTTATGATTAAAAAAATTAATGAACAATTAACCTCTGAACTCAACAACTAAATAACGCTGGACGTCCTGGTTTTTTTTATAAATAAAAAAATTAATTAAAAAACTATCCCCCCAGCTATACAACCCTATAACGCTGGTTATCCGAATTTTTTTATCAATATACAATTTAATAAAAAAACTCTCCCCAAAGTTAAACAACCCAATAACGCTAGGCGTCCGAGTTTTTTATAAATAAAATAATTAATAAACAATTAACTCCTTAACTGCAAAACCCAATAACGCTGGGCATCCTAAAATTTTTATTAATATTAAAATTAATAAACAAATTGTCTCCCAAGTTAAACAACCCAATAACGCTGGGCGTCCGGGATTTTTATGATTAAAAAAAATATATGAACAATTAACCTCTGAACTCAACAACCCAATAACGCTGGGCGTCCTGTTTTTTTTATAAATAAAAAAATTAATTAAAAAACTATCCCTTAAGCTATACAACCCAATAACGCTGGGCGTCCTAATATTTTAATGAATATACAAATTAATGAACAAACTATCCTCAAAGTTTAACAACCCAATAACGCTGGGCGTCCGAGATTTTTATGATTAAAGAAATTAATGAACAATTAACCTCTGAACTCAACAACCCAATAACGCTGGGCATCCGAATTTTTTTATCAATATAAAAATTGATAAACAAATCATCCCCCAAGTTTTAAAACCCAATAACGCTGGGCATCCAAGTTTTTTATAAATGAAATCATTAATAAACAATTAACTCATGAGCTGTAAAACCTAATTTTTTTATCTAGATAACAAAACTAATAAACAAATCATCCCCTAAACTATACAACCCAATAACGCTAGGCGTTCTAGTTAATTTATGAATAAAACAACTAATAAACAAATTATCGCTCAAGCTTAAGAAGCCAATAACGTTGGGAGTAAGAGTTTTTTATAATTAAAAAAATTAATAAACAAATTATTCCCCCAGATATACAACCCAATAAGGCTAAGCGTCCTGGTTTTTTATGAGTAAAAAAACTAATAAACAAATTATCCCCCAAGTTAAACAAACCAATATCGCTGGGCGTCCGAGACTTTTATGATTAAAAAAATTAATGAACAATTAACCTCTGAACTCAACAACCAAATAACGCTGGGCGTCCTGGTTTTTTTTATAAATAAAAAAATTAATTGAAAAACTATCCCTCAAGCTATACAACCCTATAACGCTGGGCGTCCTAATATTTTGATGAATATACAAATTAATAAACAAACTATCCCCAAAGTTTAACAACCCAATAACGCTGGGCGTCCGAGATTTTTATGATTAAAAAAATTAATGAACAATTAACCTCTGAACTCAACAACCAAATAACGCTGGGCGTCCTGGTTTTTTTTATAAATAAAAAAATTAATTAAAAAACTATCCCCCCAGCTATACAACCCTATAACGCTGGTTATCCGAATTTTTTTATCAATATACAATTTAATAAAAAAACTCTCCCCAAAGTTAAACAACCCAATAACGCTAGGCGTCCGAGTTTTTTATAAATAAAATAATTAATAAACAATTAACTCCTTAACTGCAAAACCCAATAACGCTGGGCATCCTAAAATTTTTATTAATATTAAAATTAATAAACAAATTGTCTCCCAAGTTAAACAACCCAATAACGCTGGGCGTCCGGGATTTTTATGATTAAAAAAAATAAATGAACAATTAACCTCTGAACTCAACAACCCAATAACGCTGGGCGTCCTAATATTTTTATGAATATACAAATTAATAAACAAACTATCCCCAAAGTTTAAAAACCCAATAACGCTGGGCGTCCGAGTTTTTTTATCTATAAAAAAATTAATAATCAAATTATCCCCCGAGTTAAACAACCCAATAACGCTGGTTGTCCTGGTTTTTTTTATAAATAAAAAAATTAATTAAAAAACTATCCCCCCAGCTATACAACCCTATAACGCTGGGCATCCGAATTTTTTTATTAATATACAATTTAATAAAAAAACTCTCCCCAAAGTTAAACAACCCAATAACGCTAGGCGTCCGAGTTTTTTATAAATAAAATAATTAATAAACAATTAACTCCTTAACTGTAAAACCCAATAACGCTCGGCATCCTAAAATTTTTATTAATATTGAAATTAATAAACAAATTATCTCCCAAGTTAAACAACCCAATAACGCTGGGCGTCCGGGATTTTTATGATTAATAAAAATAAATGAACAATTAACCTCTGAACTCAACAACCCAATAACGCTGGGCGTCCTGGTTTTTTTTATAAATAAAAAAATTAATTAAAAAACTATCCCTTAAGCTATACAACCCAATAACGCTGGGCGTCTTAATATTTTAATGAATATACAAATTAATAAACAAACTATCCTCAAAGTTTAACAACCCAATAACGCTGGGCGTCCGAGATTTTTATGATTAAAAAAATTAATGAACAATTAACCTCTGAACTCAACAACCCAATAACGCTGGGCATCCGAATTTTTTTATCAATATAAAAATTGATAAACAAATCATCCCCCAAGTTTTAAAACCCAATAACGCTGGGCATCCAAGTTTTTTATAAATGAAATCATTAATAAACAATTAACTCATGAGCTGTAAAACCTAATTTTTTTATCTAGATAACAAAACTAATAAACAAATCATCCCCTAAACTATACAACCCAATAACGCTAGGCGTTCTAGTTAATTTATGAATAAAACAACTAATAAACAAATTATCGCTCAAGCTTAAGAAGCAAATAACGTTGGGAGTACGAGTTTTTTATAATTAAAAAAATTAATAAACAAATTATTCCCCCAGATATACAACCCAATAAGGCTAAGCGTCCTGGTTTTTTATGAGTAAAAAAACTAATAAACAAATTATTCCCCAAGTTAAACAAACCAATATCGCTGGGCGTCCGAGACTTTTATGATTAAAAAAATTAATGAACAATTAACCTCTGAACTCAACAACCAAATAACGCTGGGCGTCCTGGTTTTTTTTATAAATAAAAAAATTAATTGAAAAACTATCCCTCAAGCTATACAACCCAATAACGCTGGGCGTCCTAATATTTTTATGAATATACAAATTAATAAACAAACTATCCCCAAAGTTAAACAACCCAATAACGCTGGGCGTCCGAGTTTTTTATGATTAAAAAAATTAATAAACAATCAACCCCTTAGCTGTAAAACCCAATAACGCTGGGCGTCCGAGTATTTTTATCAATACAAAAATTAATAAACAAATTATTCCCCGAGTTAAACAACCCAATAACGCTGGTTGTCCTGGTTTTTTTTATAAATAAAAAAATTAATTAAAAAACTATCCCCCCAGCTATACAACCCTATAACGCTGGGCATCCGAATTTTTTTATCAATATACAATTTAATAAAAAAACTCTCCCCAAAGTTAAACAACCCAATAACGCTAGGCGTCCGAGTTTTTTATAAATAAAATAATTAATAAACAATTAACTCCTTAACTGTAAAACCCAATAACGCTCGGCATCCTAAAATTTTTATTAATATTGAAATTAATAAACAAATTATCTCCCAAGTTAAACAACCTAATAACGCTGGGCGTCCGGGATTTTTATGATTAATAAAAATAAATGAACAATTAACCTCTGAACTCAACAACCCAATAACGCTGGGCGTCCTGGTTTTTTTTATAAATAAAAAAATTAATTGAAAAACTATCCCCTAAGCTATAAAACCCAATAACGCTGGGCGTCCTAATATTTTTATCAATATAAAAATGAATAAACAAATTATCCCCAAAGTTAAACAACCCAATAACGCTGGGCGTCCGAGTTTTTTATGATTAAAAAAATTAATAAACAATCAACCCCTTAGCTGTAAAACCCAATAACGCTGGGCGTCCGAGTTTTTTTATCAATACAAAAATTAATAAACAAATTATCCCCCGAGTTAAACAACCCAATAACGCTGGGCGTCCTGATTTTTTTTATAAATAAAAAAATTAAATAAAAAACTATCCCCCAAGCTATACAACCCAATGACGCTGGGCGTCCTAATATTTTTATCTATATAAAAATTGATAAACAAATTATCCCCAAAGTTAAAAACCCAAAAACGCTGGGCGTCCGAGTTTTTCATGATTTAAAAAATTAATGAACAATTAACCCCTTAGCTGTAAAACCCAATAACGCTGGGCGTCCGAGTTTTTTTATCAATAAAAAAATTAATAATCAAATTATCCCCCGAGTTAAACAACCCAATAACGCTGGGCGTCCGAGTTTTTTATGATTAAAGAAATAAATAAACAATCAACTCCTTAGCTGTAAAACCCAAGTTAAACAACCCAATAACGCTGGGCGTCCTGATTTTTTTTATAAATAAAAAAATTAATCAAAAAACTATTTCCCAAGCTATACAACCCAATAACGCTGGGCGTCCTAATATTTTTATCAATAAAAAAATTAATAAACAAATTATCCCCCGAGTTAAACAACCCAATAACGCTGGGCGTCCTGGTTTTTTTTATAAATAAAAAAATTAATCAAAAAACTATTTCCCAAGCTATACAACCCAATAACGCTGGGCGTCCTAATATTTTTATCAATAAAAAAATTAATAATCAAACTATCCCCCAAACTATACAACCCAATAACGCTGGGCATCCGAATTTTTTTATCAATATACAATTTAATAAAAAAACTATCCCCAAAGTTAAATAACCCAATAACGCTGGGCGTCCGAGTTTTTTATAAATAAAATAATTAATAAACAATTAACTCCTTAACTGTAAAACCCAATAACGCTCGGCATCCTAAAATTTTTATTAATATTGAAATTAATAAACAAATTATCTCCCAAGTTAAACAACCTAATAACGCTGGGCGTCCGGGATTTTTATGATTAATAAAAATAAATGAACAATTAACCTCTGAACTCAACAACCCAATAACGCTGGGCGTCCTGGTTTTTTTTATAAATAAAAAAATTAATTGAAAAACTATCCCCTAAGCTATAAAACCCAATAACGCTGGGCGTCCTAATATTTTTATCAATATAAAAATGAATAAACAAATTATCCCCAAAGTTAAACAACCCAATAACGCTGGGCGTCCGAGTTTTTTATGATTAAAAAAATTAATAAACAATCAACCCCTTAGCTGTAAAACCCAATAACGCTGGGCGTCCGAGTTTTTTTATCAATACAAAAATTAATAAACAAATTATCCCCCGAGTTAAACAACCCAATAACGCTGGGCGTCCTGATTTTTTTTATAAATAAAAAAATTAAATAAAAAACTATCCCCCAAGCTATACAACCCAATGACGCTGGGCGTCCTAATATTTTTATCTATATAAAAATTGATAAACAAATTATCCCCAAAGTTAAAAACCCAAAAACGCTGGGCGTCCGAGTTTTTCATGATTTAAAAAATTAATGAACAATTAACCCCTTAGCTGTAAAACCCAATAACGCTGGGCGTCCGAGTTTTTTTATCAATAAAAAAATTAATAATCAAATTATCCCCCGAGTTAAACAACCCAATAACGCTGGGCGTCCGAGTTTTTTATGATTAAAGAAATAAATAAACAATCAACTCCTTAGCTGTAAAACCCAAGTTAAACAACCCAATAACGCTGGGCGTCCTGATTTTTTTTATAAATAAAAAAATTAATCAAAAAACTATTTCCCAAGCTATACAACCCAATAACGCTGGGCGTCCTAATATTTTTATCAATAAAAAAATTAATAAACAAATTATCCCCCGAGTTAAACAACCCAATAACGCTGGTTGTCCTGGTTTTTTTTATAAATAAAAAAATTAATTAAAAAACTATCCCCCCAGCTCTACAACCCTATAACGCTGGGCATCCGAATTTTTTTATTAATATACAATTTAATAAAAAAACTCTCCCCAAAGTTAAACAACCCAATAACGCTAGGCGTCCGAGTTTTTTATAAATAAAATAATTAATAAACAATTAACTCCGTAACTGTAAAACCCAATAACGCTCGGCATCCTAAAATTTTTATTAATATTGAAATTAATAAATAAATTATCTTCCAAGTTAAACAACCCAATAACGCTGGGCGTCCGGGATTTTTATGATTAATAAAAATAAATGAACAATTAACCTCTGAACTCAACAACCCAATAACGCTGGGCGTCCTGGTTTTTTTTATAAATATAAAAATTGATAAACAAATCATCCCCCAAGTTTTAAAACCCAATAACGCTGGGCATCCAAGTTTTTTATAAATGAAATCATTAATAAACAATTAACTCATGAGCTGTAAAACCTAATTTTTTTATCTAGATAACAAAACTAATAAACAAATCATCCCCTAAACTATACAACCCAATAACGCTAGGCGTTCTAGTTAATTTATGAATAAAACAACTAATAAACAAATTATCGCTCAAGCTTAAGAAGCCAATAACGTTGGGAGTACGAGTTTTTTATAATTAAAAAAATTAATAAACAAATTATTCCCCCAGATATACAACCCAATAACGCTAAGCGTCCTGGTTTTTTATGAGTAAAAAAACTAATAAACAAATCATCCCCCAAGTTAAACAAACCAATATCGCTGGGCGTCCGAGACTTTTATGATTAAAAAAATTAATGAACAATTAACCTCTGAACTCAACAACCAAATAACGCTGGGCGTCCTGGTTTTTTTTATAAATAAAAAAATTAATTGAAAAACTATCCCTCAAGCTATACAACGTAATAACGCTGGGCGTCCTAATATTTTGATGAATATACAAATTAATAAACAAACTATCCCCAAAGTTTAACAACCCAATAACGCTGGGCGTCCGAGATTTTTATGATTAAAAAAATTAATAAACAACTAACCCCTTAGCTGTAAAACCCAATAACGCTGGGCGTCCGAGTTTTTTTATCAATACAAAAATTAATAAACAAATTATCCCCCGAGTTAAACAACCCAATAACGCTGGGCGTCCTGATTTTTTTTATAAATAAAAAAATTAATTAAAAAACTATCCCCCCAGCTATACAACCCTATAACGCTGGGCATCCGAATTTTTTTATCAATATACAATTTAATAAAAAAACTCTCCCCAAAGTTAAACAACCCAATAACGCTAGGCGTCCGAGTTTTTTATAAATAAAATAATTAATAAACAATTAACTCCTTAACTGTAAAACCCAATAACGCTCGGCATCCTAAAATTTTTATTAATATTGAAATTAATAAACAAATTATCTCCCAAGTTAAACAACCTAATAACGCTGGGCGTCCGGGATTTTTATGATTAAAAAAAATAAATGAACAATTAACCTCTGAACTCAACAACCCAATAACGCTGGGCGTCCTGGTTTTTTTTATAAATAAAAAAATTAATTGAAAAACTATCCCTCAAGCTATACAACCCAATAACGCTGGGCGTCCTAATATTTTAATGAATATACAAATTAATAAACAAACTATCCCCAAAGTTTAACAACCCAATAACGCTGGGCGTCCGAGATTTTTATGATTAAAAAAATTAATAAACAACTAACCCCTTAGCTGTCAAACCCAATAACACTGGGTGTCCTGGTTTTTTTTATAAATAAAAAAATTAATTAAAAAACTATCCCCCAGCTATACAACCCTATAACGCTGGGCATCCGAATTTTTTTATCAATATACAATTTAATAAAAAACTCTCCCCAAAGTTAAACAACCCAATAACGCTAGGCGTCCGAGTTTTTTATAAATAAAATAATTAATAAACAATCAACTCCTTAACTGTAAAACCCAATAACGCTGGGCATCCTAAAATTTTTATTAATATTGAAATTAATAAACAAATTATCTCCCAAGTTAAACAACCTAATAACGCTGGGCGTCCGGGATTTTTATGATTAAAAAAAATAAATGAACAATTAACCTCTGAACTCAACAACCCAATAACGCTGGGCGTCCTGGTTTTTTTTATAAATAAAAAAATTAATTAAAAAACTATCCCCCGAGCTATACAACCCTATAACGCTGGGCATCCGAATTTTTTTATCAATATACAATTTAATAAAAACACTCTCCCCAAAGTTAAACAACCCAATAACGCTGGGCGTCCGAGTTTTTTATAAATAAAATAATTAATAAACAATTAACTCCTTAACTGTAAAACCCAATAACGCTCGGCATCCTAAAATTTTTATTAATATTGAAATTAATAAACAAATTATCTCCCAAGTTAAACAACCCAATAACGCTGGGCGTCCGGGATTTTTATGATTAGAAAAAATAAATGAACAATTAACCTCTGAACTCAACAACCCAATAACGCTGGGCGTCCTGGTTTTTTTTTATAAATAAAAAAATTAATTAAAAAACTATCCCTTAAGCTATACAACCCAATAACGCTGGGCGTCCTAATATTTTAATGAATATACAAATTAATAAACAAACTATCCTCAAAGTTTAACAACCCAATAACGCTGGGCGTCCGAGATTTTTATGATTAAAGAAATTAATGAACAATTAACCTCTGAACTCAACAACCCAATAACGCTGGGCATCCGAATTTTTTTATCAATATAAAAATTGATAAACAAATCATCCCCCAAGTTTTAAAACCCAATAACGCTGGGCATCCAAGTTTTTTATATATGAAATCATTAATAAACAATTAACTCATGAGCTGTAAAACCTAATTTTTTTATCTAGATAACAAAACTAATAAACAAATCATCCCCTAAACTATACAACCCAATAACGCTAGGCTTTCTAGTTAATTTATGAATAAAACAACTAATAAACAAATTATCGCTCAAGCTTAAGAAGCCAATAACGTTGGGAGTACGAGTTTTTTATAATTAAAAAAATTAATAAACAAATTATTCCCCCAGATATACAACCCAGTAAGGCTAAGCGTCCTGGTTTTTTATGAGTAAAAAAAATAATAAACAAATTATCCTCCAAGTTAAACAAACCAATATCGCTGG
This sequence comes from Encarsia formosa, assembly GCA_038277355.1. Taxonomy (NCBI): domain Eukaryota; kingdom Metazoa; phylum Arthropoda; class Insecta; order Hymenoptera; family Aphelinidae; genus Encarsia; species Encarsia formosa. The sequence continues at coordinate 60,994,648 of CM076186.1, forward strand.
GCGTCCGAGACTTTTATGATTAAAAAAATTAATGAACAATTAACCTCTGAACTCAACAACCAAGTAACGCTGGGCGTCCTGGCTTTTTTCATAAATAAAAAAATTAATTAAAAAACTATCCCTCAAGCTATACAACCCAATAACGCTGGGCGTCCTAATATTTTTATGAATATACAAATTAATAAACAAACTATCCCCAAAGTTTAACAACCCAATAACGCTGGGCGTCCGAGATTTTTATGATTAAAAAAATTAATAAACAACTAACCCCTTAGCTGTCAAACCCAATAACACTGGGTGTCCTGGTTTTTTTTATAAATAAAAAAATTAATTAAAAAACTATCCCCCAGCTATACAACCCTATAACGCTGGGCATCCGAATTTTTTTATCAATATACAATTTAATAAAAAACTCTCCCCAAAGTTAAACAACCCAATAACGCTAGGCGTCCGAGTTTTTTATAAATAAAATGATTAATAAACAATTAACTCCTTAACTGTAAAACCCAATAACGCTGGGCATCCTAAAATTTTTATTAATATTAAAATTAATAAACAAATTATCTCCCAAGTTAAACAACCCAATAACGCTGGGCGTCCGGGATTTTTATGATTAAAGAAAATAAATGAACAATTAACCTCTGAACTCAACAACCCAATAACGCTGGGCGTCCTGGTTTTTTTTATAAATAAAAAAATTAATTAAAAAACTATCCCTTAAGCTATACAACCTAATAACGCTGGGCGTCCTAATATTTTTATCAATATAAAAATTGATAAACAAATTATCCCCAAAGTTAAAAACCCAAAAACGCTGGGCGTCCGAGTTTTTCATGATTAAAAAAATTAATGAACAATTAACCCCTTAGCTGTAAAACCCAATAACGCTGGGCGTCCGAGTTTTTTTATCAATAAAAAAATTAATAATCAAATTATCCCCCGAGTAAAACAACCCAATAACGCTGGGCGTCCGAGTTTTTTATGATTAAAGAAATAAATAAACAATCAACTCCTTAGCTGTAAAACCCAAGTTAAACAACCCAATAACGCTGGGCGTCCTGATTTTTTTTATAAATAAAAAAATTAATCAAAAAACTATTTCCCAAGCTATACAACCCAATAACGCTGGGCGTCCTAATATTTTTATCAATAAAAAAATTAATAAACAAATTATCCCCCGAGTTAAACAACCCAATAACGCTGGGCGTCCTGGTTTTTTTTATAAATAAAAAAATTAATTAAAAAACTATCCCTTAAGCTATACAACCCAATATCGCTGGGCGTCCGAGATTTTTATGATTAAAAAAATTAATGAACAATTAACCTCTGAACTCAACAACCAAATAACGCTGGGCGTCCTGGTTTTTTTTATAAATAAAAAAATTAATTGAAAAACTATCCCTCAAGCTATACAACCCAATAACGCTGGGCGTCCTAATATTTTTATGAATATACAATTTAATAAAAAAACTCTCTTCAAAGTTAAACAACCCAATAACGCTAGGCGTCCGAGTTTTTTATAAATAAAATAATTAATAAACAATTAACTCCTTAACTGTAAAACCCAATAACGCTCGGCATCCTAAAATTTTTATTTATATTGAAATTAATAAACAAATTATCTCCCAAGTTAAACAACCCAATAACGCTGGTTGTCCTGGTTTTTTTTATAAATAAAAAAATTAATTAAAAAACTATCCCCCCAGCTATACAACCCTATAACGCTGGGCATCCGAATTTTTTTATCAATATACAATTTAATAAAAAAACTCTCTTCAAAGTTAAACAACCCAATAACGCTAGGCGTCCGAGTTTTTTATAAATAAAATAATTAATAAACAATTAACTCCTTAACTGTAAAACCCAATAACGCTCGGCATCCTAAAATTTTTATTTATATTGAAATTAATAAACAAATTATCTCCCAAGTTAAACAACCCAATAACGCTGGGCGTCCGGGATTTTTATGATTAAAAAAAATAAATGAACAATTAACCTCTGAACTCAACAACCCAATAACGCTGGGCGTCCTGTTTTTTTTATAAATAAAAAAATTAATTAAAAAACTATCCCTTAAGCTATACAACCCAATAACGCTGGGCGTCCTAATATTTTAATGAATATACAAATTAATGAACAAACTATCCTCAAAGTTTAACAACCCAATAACGCTGGGCGTCCGAGATTTTTATGATTAAAGAAATTAATGAACAATTAACCTCTGAACTCAACAACCCAATAACGCTGGGCATCCGAATTTTTTTATCAATATAAAAATTGATAAACAAATCATCCCCCAAGTTTTAAAACCCAATAACGCTGGGCATCCAAGTTTTTTATAAATGAAATCATTAATAAACAATTAACTCATGAGCTGTAAAACCTAATTTTTTTATCTAGATAACAAAACTAATAAACAAATCATCCCCTAAACTATACAACCCAATAACGCTAGGCGTTCTAGTTAATTTATGAATAAAACAACTAATAAACAAATTATCGCTCAAGCTTAAGAAGCCAATAACGTTGGGAGTACGAGTTTTTTATAATTAAAAAAATTAATAAACAAATTATTCCCCCAGATATACAACCCAATAAGGCTAAGCGTCCTGGTTTTTTATGAGTAAAAAAACTAATAAACAAATTATCCCCCAAGTTAAACAAACCAATATCGCTGGGCGTCCGAGACTTTTATGATTAAAAAAATTAATGAACAATTAACCTCTGAACTCAACAACCAAATAACGCTGGGCGTCCTGGTTTTTTTTATAAATAAAAAAATTAATTGAAAAACTATCCCTCAAGCTATACAACCCTATAACGCTGGGCGTCCTAATATTTTGATGAATATACAAATTAATAAACAAACTATCCCCAAAGTTTAACAACCCAATAACGCTGGGCGTCCGAGATTTTTATGATTAAAAAAATTAATGAACAATTAACCTCTGAACTCAACAACCAAATAACGCTGGACGTCCTGGTTTTTTTTATAAATAAAAAAATTAATTAAAAAACTATCCCCCCAGCTATACAACCCTATAACGCTGGTTATCCGAATTTTTTTATCAATATACAATTTAATAAAAAAACTCTCCCCAAAGTTAAACAACCCAATAACGCTAGGCGTCCGAGTTTTTTATAAATAAAATAATTAATAAACAATTAACTCCTTAACTGCAAAACCCAATAACGCTGGGCATCCTAAAATTTTTATTAATATTAAAATTAATAAACAAATTGTCTCCCAAGTTAAACAACCCAATAACGCTGGGCGTCCGGGATTTTTATGATTAAAAAAAATAAATGAACAATTAACCTCTGAACTCAACAACCCAATAACGCTGGGCGTCCTGTTTTTTTTATAAATAAAAAAATTAATTAAAAAACTATCCCTTAAGCTATACAACCCAATAACGCTGGGCGTCCTAATATTTTAATGAATATACAAATTAATGAACAAACTATCCTCAAAGTTTAACAACCCAATAACGCTGGGCGTCCGAGATTTTTATGATTAAAGAAATTAATGAACAATTAACCTCTGAACTCAACAACCCAATAACGCTGGGCATCCGAATTTTTTTATCAATATAAAAATTGATAAACAAATCATCCCCCAAGTTTTAAAACCCAATAACGCTGGGCATCCAAGTTTTTTATAAATGAAATCATTAATAAACAATTAACTCATGAGCTGTAAAACCTAATTTTTTTATCTAGATAACAAAACTAATAAACAAATCATCCCCTAAACTATACAACCCAATAACGCTAGGCGTTCTAGTTAATTTATGAATAAAACAACTAATAAACAAATTATCGCTCAAGCTTAAGAAGCCAATAACGTTGGGAGTAAGAGTTTTTTATAATTAAAAAAATTAATAAACAAATTATTCCCCCAGATATACAACCCAATAAGGCTAAGCGTCCTGGTTTTTTATGAGTAAAAAAACTAATAAACAAATTATCCCCCAAGTTAAACAAACCAATATCGCTGGGCGTCCGAGACTTTTATGATTAAAAAAATTAATGAACAATTAACCTCTGAACTCAACAACCAAATAACGCTGGGCGTCCTGGTTTTTTTTATAAATAAAAAAATTAATTGAAAAACTATCCCTCAAGCTATACAACCCTATAACGCTGGGCGTCCTAATATTTTGATGAATATACAAATTAATAAACAAACTATCCCCAAAGTTTAACAACCCAATAACGCTGGGCGTCCGAGATTTTTATGATTAAAAAAATTAATGAACAATTAACCTCTGAACTCAACAACCAAATAACGCTGGGCGTCCTGGTTTTTTTTATAAATAAAAAAATTAATTAAAAAACTATCCCCCCAGCTATACAACCCTATAACGCTGGTTATCCGAATTTTTTTATCAATATACAATTTAATAAAAAAACTCTCCCCAAAGTTAAACAACCCAATAACGCTAGGCGTCCGAGTTTTTTATAAATAAAATAATTAATAAACAATTAACTCCTTAACTGCAAAACCCAATAACGCTGGGCATCCTAAAATTTTTATTAATATTAAAATTAATAAACAAATTGTCTCCCAAGTTAAACAACCCAATAACGCTGGGCGTCCGGGATTTTTATGATTAAAATAAATAAATGAACAATTAACCTCTGAACTCAACAACCCAATAACGCTGGGCGTCCTGTTTTTTTTATAAATAAAAAAATTAATTAAAAAACTATCCCTTAAGCTATACAACCCAATAACGCTGGGCGTCCTAATATTTTAATGAATATACAAATTAATGAACAAACTATCCTCAAAGTTTAACAACCCAATAACGCTGGGCGTCCGAGATTTTTATGATTAAAGAAATTAATGAACAATTAACCTCTGAACTCAACAACCCAATAACGCTGGGCATCCGAATTTTTTATCAATATAAAAATTGATAAACAAATCATCCCCCAAGTTTTAAAACCCAATAACGCTGGGCATCCAAGTTTTTTATAAATGAAATCATTAATAAACAATTAACTCATGAGCTGTAAAACCTAATTTTTTTATCTAGATAACAAAACTAATAAACAAATCATCCCCTAAACTATACAACCCAATAACGCTAGGCGTTCTAGTTAATTTATGAATAAAACAACTAATAAACAAATTATCGCTCAAGCTTAAGAAGCCAATAACGTTGGGAGTACGAGTTTTTTATAATTAAAAAAATTAATAAACAAATTATTCCCCCAGATATACAACCCAATAAGGCTAAGCGTCCTGGTTTTTTATGAGTAAAAAAACTAATAAACAAATTATCCCCCAAGTTAAACAAACCAATATCGCTGGGCGTCCGAGACTTTTATGATTAAAAAAATTAATGAACAATTAACCTCTGAACTCAACAACCAAATAACGCTGGGCGTCCTGGTTTTTTTTATAAATAAAAAAATTAATTGAAAAACTATCCCTCAAGCTATACAACCCAATAACGCTGGGCGTCCTAATATTTTTATGAATATACAAATTAATAAACAAACTATCCGCAAAGTTTAACAACCCAATAACGCTGGGCGTCCGAGATTTTTATGATTGAAAAAATTAATGAACAATTAACCTCTGAACTCAACAACCAAATAACGCTGGGCGTCCTGGTTTTTTTTATAAATAAAAAAATTAATTAAAAAACTATCCCCCCAGCTATACAACCCTATAACGCTGGGCATCCGAATTTTTTTATCAATATACAATTTAATAAAAAAACTCTCCCCAAAGTTAAACAACCCAATAACGCTAGGCGTCCGAGTTTTTTATAAATAAAATAATTAATAAACAATTAACTCCTTAACTGCAAAACCCAATAACGCTGGGCATCCTAAAATTTTTATTAATATTAAAATTAATAAACAAATTGTCTCCCAAGTTAAACAACCCAATAACGCTGGGCGTCCGGGATTTTTATGATTAAAAAAAAAAATGAACAATTAACCTCTGAACTCAACAACCCAATAACGCTGGGCGTCCTGGTTTTTTTTATAAATAAAAAAATTAATTAAAAAACTATCCCTTAAGCTATACAACCCAATAACGCTGGGCGTCCGAGATTTTTATGATTAAAAAAATTAATGAACAATTAACCTCTGAACTCAACAACCAAATAACGCTGGGCGTCCTGGTTTTTTTTATAAATAAAAAAATTAATTGAAAAACTATCCCTCACGCTATACAACCCAATAACGCTGGGCGTCCTAATATTTTTATGAATATACAAATTAATAAACAAACTATCCCCAAAGTTTAACAACCCAATAACACTGGGCGTCCGAGATTTTTATGATTAAAATAATTAATAAACAACCAACCCCTTAGCTGTAAAACCCAATAACGCTGGGCGTCCGAGTTTTTTTATCAATAAAAAAATTAATAATCAAATTTTCCCCCGAGTTAAACAACCCAATAACGCTGGTTGTCCTGGTTTTTTTTATAAATAAAAAGATTAATTAAAAAACTATCCCCCCAGCTATACAACCCTATAACGCTGGGCATCCGAATTTTTTTATCAATATACAATTTAATAAAAAAACTCTCCCCAAAGTTAAACAACCCAATAACGCTAGGCGTCCGAGTTTTTTATAAATAAAATAATTAATAAACAATTAACTCCTTAACTGTAAAACCCAATAACGCTCGGCATCCTAAAATTTTTATTAATATTGAAATTAATAAACAAATTATCTCCCAAGTTAAACAACCCAATAACGCTGGGCGTCTGGGATTTTTATGATTAAAAAAAATAAATGAACAATTAACCTCTGAACTCAACAACCCAATAACGCTGGGCGTCCTGGTTTTTTTTATAAATAAAAAAATTAATTAAAAAACTATCCCTTAAGCTATACAACCCAATAACGCTGGGCGTCCTAATATTTTAATGAATATACAAATTAATCAACAAACAATCCTCAAAGTTTAACAACCCAATAACGCTGGGCGTCCGAGATTTTTATGATTAAAGAAATTAATGAACAATTAACCTCTGAACTCAACAACTCAATAACGCTGGGCATCCGAATTTTTTTATCAATATAAAAATTGATAAACAAATCATCCCCCAAGTTTTAAAACCCAATAACGCTGGGCATCCAAGTTTTTTATAAATGAAATCATTAATAAACAATTAACTCATGAGCTGTAAAACCTAATTTTTTTATCTAGATAACAAAACTAATAAACAAATCATCCCCTAAACTATACAACCCAATAACGCTAGGCGTTCTAGTTAATTTATGAATAAAACAACTAATAAACAAATTATCGCTCAAGCTTAAGAAGCCAATAACGTTGGGAGTACGAGTTTTTTATAATTAAAAAGATTAATAAACAAATTATTCCCCCGGATATACAACCCAATAAGGCTAAGCGTCCTGGTTTTTTATGAGTAAAAAAACTAATAAACAAATTATCCCCCAAGTTAAACAAACCAATATCGCTGGGCGTCCGAGACTTTTATGATTAAAAAAATTAATGAACAATTAACCTCTGAACTCAACAACCAAATAACGCTGGGCGTCCTGGCTTTTTTTATAAATATGCCCAGCGTTATAGGGTTGTATAGCTCGGGGGATAGTTTTTTAATTAATTTTTTTATTTATAAAAAAAACCAGGACGCCCAGCGTTATTGGGTTGTTGAGTTCAGAGGTTAATTGTTCATTTATTTTTTTTAATCATAAAAATCCCGGACGCCCAGCGTTATTAGGTTGTTTAACTTGGGAGATAATTTGTTTATTAATTTCAATATTAATAAAAATTTTAGGATGCCCAGCGTTATTGGGTTTTACAGTTAAGGAGTTAATTGTTTATTAATTATTTTATTTATAAAAAACTCGGACGCCTAGCGTTATTGGGTTGTATAGCTGGGGGATAGTTTTTTAATTAATTTTTTTATTTATAAAAAAAACCAGGACACCCAGTGTTATTGGGTTTTACAGCTAAGGGGTTAGTTGTTTATTAATTTTTTTAATCATAAAAATCTCGGACGCCCAGCGTTATAACGCTGGGCGTCCTAATATTTTTATCAATATAAAAATTGATAAACAAAGTATCCCCAAAGTTAAAAACCCAAAAACGCTGGGCGTCCGAGTTTTTCATGATTAAAAAAATTAATGAACAATTAACCTCCGAACTCAACAACAAAATAACGCTGGGCGTCCTGGTTTTTTTTATAAATAAAAAAATTAATTGAAAAACTATCCCCTAAGCTATAAAACCCAATAACGCTGGGCGTCCTAATATTTTTATCAATATAAAAATGAATAAACAAATTATCCCCAAAGTCAAACAACCCAATAACGCTGGGCGTCCGAGTTTTTTATGATTAAAAAAATAAATAAACAATCAACCCCTTAGCTGTAAAACCCAATAACGCTGGGCGTCCGAGTTTTTTTATCAATACAAAAATTAATAAACAAATTATCCCCCGAGTTAAACAACCCAATAACGCTGGGCGACTTGATTTTTTTTATAAGTAAAAAAATTAAATAAAAAACTATCCCCCAAGCTATACAACCCAATAACGCTGGGCGTCCTAATATTTTAATCAATATAAAAATTGATAAACAAATTATCCCCAAAGTTAAACACCCAAAAACGCTGGGCGTCCGAGTTTTTCATGATTAAAAAAATTAATGAACAATTAACCCCTTAGCTGTAAAACCCAATAATGCTGGGCGTCCGAGTTTTTTTATCAATAAAAAAATTAATAATCAAATTATCCCCCGAGTTAAACAACCCAATAACGCTGGGCGTCCGAGTTTTTTATGATTAAAGAAATAAATAAACAATCAACTCCTTAGCTGTAAAACCCAAGTTAAACAACCCAATAACGCTGGGCGTCCTGATTTTTTTTATAAATAAAAAAATTAATCAAAAAACTATTTCCCAAGCTATACAACCCAATAACGCTGGGCGTCCTAATATATTTATCAATAAAAAAATCAGTAAACAAATTATCCCCCGAGTTAAACAACCCAATAACGCTGGGCGTCCTGGTTTTTTTTATAAATAAAAAAATTAATCAAAAAACTATTTCCCAAGCTATACAACCCAATAACGCTGGGCGTCCCAATATTTTTATCAATAAAAAAATTAATAATCAAACTATCCCCCAAGCTATACAACCCAATAACGCTGGGCATCCGAATTTTTTTATCAATATACAATTTAATAAAAAAACTATCCCCAAAGTTAAATAACCCAATAACGCTGGGCGTCCGAGTTTTTTATAAATAAAATAATTAATAAACAATTAACTCCTTAACTGTAAAACCGAATAACGCTGGGCATCCTAAAATTTTTATTAATATTAAAATTAATAAACAAATTATCTCCCAAGTTCAACAACCCAATAACGCTGGGCGTCCGGGATTTTTATGATTAAAAAAAATAAATGAACAATTAACCTCTGAACTCAACAACCCAATGACGCTGGGCGTCCTGGTTTTTTTTATAAATAAAAAAATTAATTAAAAAACTATCCCTTAAGCTATACAACCCAATAACGCTGGGCGTCCGAGATTTTTATGATTAAAAAAATTAATGAACAATTAACCTCTGAACTCAACAACCAAATAACGCTGGGCGTCCTGGTTTTTTTTATAAATAAAAAAATTAATTGAAAAACTATCCCTCAAGCTATACAACCCAATAACGCTGGGCGTCCTAATATTTTTATGAATATACAAATTAATAAACAAACTATCCCCAAAGTTTAACAACCCAATAACGCTGGGCGTCCGAGTTTTTTTATCTATAAAAAAATTAATAATCAAATTATCCCCCGAGTTAAACAGACCAATAACGCTGGTTGTCCTGGTTTTTTTTATAAATAAAAAAATTAATTAAAAAACTATCCCCCCAGCTATACAACCCTATAACGCTGGGCATCCGAATTTTTTTATCAATATACAATTTAATAAAAAAACTCTCCCCAAAGTTAAACAACCCAATAACGCTAGGCGTCCGAGTTTTTTATAAATAAAATAATTAATAAACAATTAACTCCTTAACTGTAAAACCCAATAACGCTGGGCGTCCTAATATTTTAATGAATATACAAATTAATAAACAAACTATCCTCAAAGTTTAACAACCCAATAACGCTGGGCGTCCGAGATTTTTATGATTAAAAAAATTAATGAACAATTAACCTCTGAACTCAACAACCCAATAACGCTGGGCATCCGAATTTTTTTATCAATATAAAAATTGATAAACAAATCATCCCCCAAGTTTTAAAACCCAATAACGCTGGGCATCCAAGTTTTTTATAAATGAAATCATTAATAAACAATTAACTCATGAGCTGTAAAACCTAATTTTTTTATCTAGATAACAAAACTAATAAACAAATCATCCCCTAAACTATACAACCCAATAACGCTAGGCGTTCTAGTTAATTTATGAATAAAACAACTAATAAACAAATTATCGCTCAAGCTTAAGAAGCCAATAACGTTGGGAGTACGAGTTTTTTATAATTAAAAAAATTAATAAACAAATTATTCCCCCAGATATACAACCCAATAAGGCTAAGCGTCCTGGTTTTTTATGAGTAAAAAAACTAATAAACAAATTATCCCCCAAGTTAAACAAACCAATATCGCTGGGCGTCCGAGACTTTTATGATTAAAAAAATTAATGAACAATTAACCTCTGAACTCAACAACCAAATAACGCTGGGCGTCCTGGCTTTTTTTATAAATAAAAAAATTAATTGAAAAACTATCCCTCAAGCTATACAACCCAATAACGCTGGGCGTCCTAATATTTTTATGAATATACAAATTAATAAACAAACTATCCCCAAAGTTTAACAACCCAATAACGCTGGGCTACCGAGATTTTTATGATTAAAAAAATTAATAAACAACTAACCCCTTAGTTTAACTATACATGCCAATAACGCTGGGAGCCAAGCTTTTTTTATAAACTAATAATTCAATTAATAAAATACCCCCTAACTTTACAACCCAATAACGCTGGGTGTACGAGTTTTTAATAAATAAAAAAATTAATAAACAAATTAACCCCCATGCAACACAACCCAATAACGCTGGGCGTCCTAGTTTCTTTATTGATAACGGAACTAATAAACAAACTAACCCACCAGCTATACAACCCAATAACGCTGGGCGTCCGAATTTTTTTATCAATATACAATTTAATAAAAAAACTCTCCCCAAAGTTAAACAACCCAATAACGCTAGGCGTCCGAGTTTTTTATAAATAAAATAATTAATAAACAATTAACTTCTTAACTGCAAAACCCAATAACGCTGGGCATCCTAAAATTTTTATTAATATTAAAATTAATAAACAAATTGTCTCCCAAGTTAAACAACCCAATAACGCTGGGCGTCCGGGATTTTTATGATTAAAAAAAAAAATGAACAATTAACCTCTGAACTCAACAACCCAATAACGCTGGGCGTCCTGGTTTTTTTTATAAATAAAAAAATTAATTAAAAAACTATCCCTTAAGCTATACAACCCAATAACGCTGGGCGTCCGAGATTTTTATGATTAAAAAAATTAATGAACAATTAACCTCTGAACTCAACAACCAAATAACGCTGGGCGTCCTGGTTTTTTTTATAAATAAAAAAATTAATTGAAAAACTATCCCTCACGCTATACAACCCAATAACGCTGGGCGTCCTAATATTTTTATGAATATACAAATTAATAAACAAACTATCCCCAAAGTTTAACAACCCAATAACACTGGGCGTCCGAGATTTTTATGATTAAAATAATTAATAAACAACCAACCCCTTAGCTGTAAAACCCAATAACGCTGGGCGTCCGAGTTTTTTTATCAATAAAAAAATTAATAATCAAATTTTCCCCCGAGTTAAACAACCCAATAACGCTGGTTGTCCTGGTTTTTTTTATAAATAAAAAGATTAATTAAAAAACTATCCCCCCAGCTATACAACCCTATAACGCTGGGCATCCGAATTTTTTTATCAATATACAATTTAATAAAAAAACTCTCCCCAAAGTTAAACAACCCAATAACGCTAGGCGTCCGAGTTTTTTATAAATAAAATAATTAATAAACAATTAACTCCTTAACTGTAAAACCCAATAACGCTCGGCATCCTAAAATTTTTATTAATATTGAAATTAATAAACAAATTATCTCCCAAGTTAAACAACCCAATAACGCTGGGCGTCTGGGATTTTTATGATTAAAAAAAATAAATGAACAATTAACCTCTGAACTCAACAACCCAATAACGCTGGGCGTCCTGGTTTTTTTTATAAATAAAAAAATTAATTAAAAAACTATCCCTTAAGCTATACAACCCAATAACGCTGGGCGTCCTAATATTTTAATGAATATACAAATTAATCAACAAACAATCCTCAAAGTTTAACAACCCAATAACGCTGGGCGTCCGAGATTTTTATGATTAAAGAAATTAATGAACAATTAACCTCTGAACTCAACAACTCAATAACGCTGGGCATCCGAATTTTTTTATCAATATAAAAATTGATAAACAAATCATCCCCCAAGTTTTAAAACCCAATAACGCTGGGCATCCAAGTTTTTTATAAATGAAATCATTAATAAACAATTAACTCATGAGCTGTAAAACCTAATTTTTTTATCTAGATAACAAAACTAATAAACAAATCATCCCCTAAACTATACAACCCAATAACGCTAGGCGTTCTAGTTAATTTATGAATAAAACAACTAATAAACAAATTATCGCTCAAGCTTAAGAAGCCAATAACGTTGGGAGTACGAGTTTTTTATAATTAAAAAGATTAATAAACAAATTATTCCCCCGGATATACAACCCAATAAGGCTAAGCGTCCTGGTTTTTTATGAGTAAAAAAACTAATAAACAAATTATCCCCCAAGTTAAACAAACCAATATCGCTGGGCGTCCGAGACTTTTATGATTAAAAAAATTAATGAACAATTAACCTCTGAACTCAACAACCAAATAACGCTGGGCGTCCTGGCTTTTTTTATAAATATGCCCAGCGTTATAGGGTTGTATAGCTCGGGGGATAGTTTTTTAATTAATTTTTTTATTTATAAAAAAAACCAGGACGCCCAGCGTTATTGGGTTGTTGAGTTCAGAGGTTAATTGTTCATTTATTTTTTTTAATCATAAAAATCCCGGACGCCCAGCGTTATTAGGTTGTTTAACTTGGGAGATAATTTGTTTATTAATTTCAATATTAATAAAAATTTTAGGATGCCCAGCGTTATTGGGTTTTACAGTTAAGGAGTTAATTGTTTATTAATTATTTTATTTATAAAAAACTCGGACGCCTAGCGTTATTGGGTTGTATAGCTGGGGGATAGTTTTTTAATTAATTTTTTTATTTATAAAAAAAACCAGGACACCCAGTGTTATTGGGTTTTACAGCTAAGGGGTTAGTTGTTTATTAATTTTTTTAATCATAAAAATCTCGGACGCCCAGCGTTATAACGCTGGGCGTCCTAATATTTTTATCAATATAAAAATTGATAAACAAAGTATCCCCAAAGTTAAAAACCCAAAAACGCTGGGCGTCCGAGTTTTTCATGATTAAAAAAATTAATGAACAATTAACCTCCGAACTCAACAACAAAATAACGCTGGGCGTCCTGGTTTTTTTTATAAATAAAAAAATTAATTGAAAAACTATCCCCTAAGCTATAAAACCCAATAACGCTGGGCGTCCTAATATTTTTATCAATATAAAAATGAATAAACAAATTATCCCCAAAGTCAAACAACCCAATAACGCTGGGCGTCCGAGTTTTTTATGATTAAAAAAATAAATAAACAATCAACCCCTTAGCTGTAAAACCCAATAACGCTGGGCGTCCGAGTTTTTTTATCAATACAAAAATTAATAAACAAATTATCCCCCGAGTTAAACAACCCAATAACGCTGGGCGACTTGATTTTTTTTATAAGTAAAAAAATTAAATAAAAAACTATCCCCCAAGCTATACAACCCAATAACGCTGGGCGTCCTAATATTTTAATCAATATAAAAATTGATAAACAAATTATCCCCAAAGTTAAACACCCAAAAACGCTGGGCGTCCGAGTTTTTCATGATTAAAAAAATTAATGAACAATTAACCCCTTAGCTGTAAAACCCAATAATGCTGGGCGTCCGAGTTTTTTTATCAATAAAAAAATTAATAATCAAATTATCCCCCGAGTTAAACAACCCAATAACGCTGGGCGTCCGAGTTTTTTATGATTAAAGAAATAAATAAACAATCAACTCCTTAGCTGTAAAACCCAAGTTAAACAACCCAATAACGCTGGGCGTCCTGATTTTTTTTATAAATAAAAAAATTAATCAAAAAACTATTTCCCAAGCTATACAACCCAATAACGCTGGGCGTCCTAATATATTTATCAATAAAAAAATCAGTAAACAAATTATCCCCCGAGTTAAACAACCCAATAACGCTGGGCGTCCTGGTTTTTTTTATAAATAAAAAAATTAATCAAAAAACTATTTCCCAAGCTATACAACCCAATAACGCTGGGCGTCCCAATATTTTTATCAATAAAAAAATTAATAATCAAACTATCCCCCAAGCTATACAACCCAATAACGCTGGGCATCCGAATTTTTTTATCAATATACAATTTAATAAAAAAACTATCCCCAAAGTTAAATAACCCAATAACGCTGGGCGTCCGAGTTTTTTATAAATAAAATAATTAATAAACAATTAACTCCTTAACTGTAAAACCGAATAACGCTGGGCATCCTAAAATTTTTATTAATATTAAAATTAATAAACAAATTATCTCCCAAGTTCAACAACCCAATAACGCTGGGCGTCCGGGATTTTTATGATTAAAAAAAATAAATGAACAATTAACCTCTGAACTCAACAACCCAATGACGCTGGGCGTCCTGGTTTTTTTTATAAATAAAAAAATTAATTAAAAAACTATCCCTTAAGCTATACAACCCAATAACGCTGGGCGTCCGAGATTTTTATGATTAAAAAAATTAATGAACAATTAACCTCTGAACTCAACAACCAAATAACGCTGGGCGTCCTGGTTTTTTTTATAAATAAAAAAATTAATTGAAAAACTATCCCTCAAGCTATACAACCCAATAACGCTGGGCGTCCTAATATTTTTATGAATATACAAATTAATAAACAAACTATCCCCAAAGTTTAACAACCCAATAACGCTGGGCGTCCGAGTTTTTTTATCTATAAAAAAATTAATAATCAAATTATCCCCCGAGTTAAACAGACCAATAACGCTGGTTGTCCTGGTTTTTTTTATAAATAAAAAAATTAATTAAAAAACTATCCCCCCAGCTATACAACCCTATAACGCTGGGCATCCGAATTTTTTTATCAATATACAATTTAATAAAAAAACTCTCCCCAAAGTTAAACAACCCAATAACGCTAGGCGTCCGAGTTTTTTATAAATAAAATAATTAATAAACAATTAACTCCTTAACTGTAAAACCCAATAACGCTGGGCGTCCTAATATTTTAATGAATATACAAATTAATAAACAAACTATCCTCAAAGTTTAACAACCCAATAACGCTGGGCGTCCGAGATTTTTATGATTAAAAAAATTAATGAACAATTAACCTCTGAACTCAACAACCCAATAACGCTGGGCATCCGAATTTTTTTATCAATATAAAAATTGATAAACAAATCATCCCCCAAGTTTTAAAACCCAATAACGCTGGGCATCCAAGTTTTTTATAAATGAAATCATTAATAAACAATTAACTCATGAGCTGTAAAACCTAATTTTTTTATCTAGATAACAAAACTAATAAACAAATCATCCCCTAAACTATACAACCCAATAACGCTAGGCGTTCTAGTTAATTTATGAATAAAACAACTAATAAACAAATTATCGCTCAAGCTTAAGAAGCCAATAACGTTGGGAGTACGAGTTTTTTATAATTAAAAAAATTAATAAACAAATTATTCCCCCAGATATACAACCCAATAAGGCTAAGCGTCCTGGTTTTTTATGAGTAAAAAAACTAATAAACAAATTATCCCCCAAGTTAAACAAACCAATATCGCTGGGCGTCCGAGACTTTTATGATTAAAAAAATTAATGAACAATTAACCTCTGAACTCAACAACCAAATAACGCTGGGCGTCCTGGCTTTTTTTATAAATAAAAAAATTAATTGAAAAACTATCCCTCAAGCTATACAACCCAATAACGCTGGGCGTCCTAATATTTTTATGAATATACAAATTAATAAACAAACTATCCCCAAAGTTTAACAACCCAATAACGCTGGGCTACCGAGATTTTTATGATTAAAAAAATTAATAAACAACTAACCCCTTAGTTTAACTATACATGCCAATAACGCTGGGAGCCAAGCTTTTTTTATAAACTAATAATTCAATTAATAAAATACCCCCTAACTTTACAACCCAATAACGCTGGGTGTACGAGTTTTTAATAAATAAAAAAATTAATAAACAAATTAACCCCCATGCAACACAACCCAATAACGCTGGGCGTCCTAGTTTCTTTATTGATAACGGAACTAATAAACAAACTAACCCACCAGCTATACAACCCAATAACGCTGGGCGTCCTCGTTTCTTTATTGAGAACAGAACTAATAAAGAAACTATCCCACCAGCTATACAACTCAATAACGCTGGGCGTCCTCGTTTCTTTATTGATAACAGAACTAATAAACAAACTATCCCACGAGCTATACAACTCAATAACGCTGGGCGTCCCATTTTTTTATGTACACAGAAAATAATAAACAACTAACCTCCAAGCTCAATAACCCAATAACGCTGGGAGTCCTAGTTATTTTATTGATAATAAAACTAATAAACAAACCATCCCACCAGCTATACAACCCAATAACGCTGGGCGTCCTCGTTTCTTTATTGATAACAGAACAAATAAACAAACTATCCCACCAGCTATACAACTCAATAACGCTGGGCGTCAAAAGTTTTTTATGTACACAGAAATTAATAAACAACTAACCTCCAAGCTTAACCACCCCATAACGCTGGGCATCCAAGTTTTTTAAAAATAAAAAAATTAATAAACAATTAACCTCCAAGCCAAACAACCCAATAACGCTTGGCGGCCTAGTTTTTTTAATGATAACAAAACTATTAAACAATTTATCCTACCAGCTATACAACCCAATAACGCTGGGCAACCAAGTTTTTTATAAACAAAAAAATTAATAAACAGATAACCCCTTAGCTGTAAGACCCAATAACGCTTGGCGTCCTGGTTTTTCTATACTTAAAAAAACTAATAAACAAATTACCCCCTAAAATATACAACCCAATAACGCTGGGCGTCCCAGTTTTTTATAATTAAAAAAATTAATAAACAAATTATTCCCTAGCTATACAACCCAATAACGCCGGGCATTCAAGTTTTTTATAAGCGAAAAAGTTAATAAACAATAATCCCGTCCGCAGTAAAACTAAATAACGCTGGGCATCCTAATTTTTTTACAAATAAAAAAATTAGTAAACAAATTATCCCCTAAGCTAAACAACTCAACAACGCTGAGCGTCCTGGTTTTTTTATCAAAATAAAACCAATAACAAATTATACCCCAAGCTTCACAACACATAAACGCTGGGCGTCCGAGGTTTTTATAATTAAAAAAATTAATAAACAAATTATTCCCCAAGCTATACAACCCAATAACGCTGGGTATCCGATTTTTTTATAAGCAAAACTAATAAACAGATTATCCCCTAAACTATACAACCCAATAACGCATGGCATTCTAGATAATGTTTGTACATTTAAGTTTTTTAATTATAAAAAACTCGTACTCCCAACGTTATTGGCTTCTAAAGCTTGAGGGATAATTTTTTTATTAGTATTTTTATTCATAAAACAACTAGGACGCCCAGAGTTATTGGGTTGTATAGCTTGGGGGATAGTTTTTCAATTAATTTATTTATTTTTAAAAAAAACCAGGACGCCCAGCGTTATTTGGTTGTTGAGTTCGGAGGTTAATTGTTCATTCATTTTTTTAATCATTAAAAACTCGGACGCCAAGCGTTATTGGGTTTTACAGCTAAGGGGTTGATTGTTTATTAATTTTTTTAATCATAAGAAACTCGGACGCCCAGCGTTATTGGGTTGTTTAACTTTGGGGATAATTTGTTTATTAATTTTTATATTGTCCTAACATTTTTATCAATATAAAAATTAATAAACAAATTATCCCCAAAGTTAAACAACCCAATAACGCTGGGCGTCCGAGTTTCTTATGATTAAAAAAATTAATAAACAATCAACCCCTTAGCTGTAAAACCCAATAACGCTTGGCGTCCGAGTTTTTAATGATTAAAAAAATGAATGAACAATTAACCTCCGAACTCAACAACCAAATAACGCTGGGCGTCCTGGTTTTTTTTAAAAATAAATAAATTAATTGAAAAACTATCCCCCAAGCTATACAACCCAATAACTCTGGGCGTCCTAATATTTTTATCAATATAAAAATTAATAAACAAACTATCCCCAAAGTTAAACAACCCAATAACGCTGGGCGTCCGAGTTTTTTATGATTAAAAAAATTAATAAACAATTAACCCCTTAGCTGTAAAACCTAATTTTTTTAATCTAGATAACAAAACTAATAAACAAATCGTCCTCCAAGTTAAACAACCCAATAACGCTAGGCGTCCTAGTTAATTAATTAATAAAAAAACTAATAAAAAAATTATCCCTCAAGCTTTAGAAGCCAATAACGTTGGGAGTACGAGTTTTTTATAATTAAAAAACTTAAATGTACAAACATTATCTAGAATGCCATGCGTTATTGGGTTGTATAGTTTAGGGGATAATCTGTTTATTAGTTTTGCTTATAAAAAACTCGGATACCCAGCGTTATTGGGTTGTATAGCTTGGGGAATAATTTGTTTATTAATTTTTTTAATTATAAAAACCTCGGACGCCCAGCGTTTATGTGTTGTGAAGCTTGGGGTATAATTTGTTATTGGTTTTATTTTGATAAAAAAACCAGGACGCTCAGCGTTGTTGAGTTGTTTAGCTTAGGGGATAATTTGTTTACTAATTTTTTTATTTGTAAAAAAATTAGGATGCCCAGCGTTATTTAGTTTTACTGCGGACGGGATTATTGTTTATTAACTTTTTCGCTTATAAAAAACTTGAATGCCCGGCGTTATTGGGTTGTATAGCTAGGGAATAATTTGTTTATTAATTTTTTTAATTATAAAAAACTGGGACGCCCAGCGTTATTGGGTTGTATATTTTAGGGGGTAATTTGTTTATTAGTTTTTTTAAGTATAGAAAAACCAGGACGCCAAGCGTTATTGGGTCTTACAGCTAAGGGGTTATCTGTTTATTAATTTTTTTGTTTATAAAAAACTTGGTTGCCCAGCGTTATTGGGTTGTATAGCTGGTAGGATAAATTGTTTAATAGTTTTGTTATCATTAAAAAAACTAGGCCGCCAAGCGTTATTGGGTTGTTTGGCTTGGAGGTTAATTGTTTATTAATTTTTTTATTTATAAAAAACTTGGATGCCCAGCGTTATGGGGTGGTTAAGCTTGGAGGTTAGTTGTTTATTAATTTCTGTGTACATAAAAAACTTTTGACGCCCAGCGTTATTGAGTTGTATAGCTGGTGGGATAGTTTGTTTATTTGTTCTGTTATCAATAAAGAAACGAGGACGCCCAGCGTTATTGGGTTGTATAGCTGGTGGGATGGTTTGTTTATTAGTTTTATTATCAATAAAATAATTAGGACGCCCAGCGTTAAAGGGTTGTTAACCTTGAAGGTTAGTTGTTTATTATTTTCTGTGTACATAAAAAAATTGGACGCCCAGCGTTATTGAGTTGTATAGCTGGTGGGATAGTTTCTTTATTAGTTCTGTTCTCAATAAAGAAACGAGGACGCCCAGCGTTATTGGGTTGTATAGCTGGTGGGTTAGTTTGTTTATTAGTTCTGTTATCAATAAAGAAACTAGGACGCCCAGCGTTATTGGGTTGTGTAGCATGGGGGTTAATTTGTTTATTAATTTTTTTATTTATTAAAAACTCGTACACCCAGCGTTATTGGGTTGTAAAGTTAGGGGGTATTTTATTTATTGAATTATTAGTTTATAAAAAAAGCTTGGCTCCCAGCGTTATTGGCATGTATAGTTAGGATGATAATTTTTTAATTAGTTTTTTTATGGTTAAAAAAACTAGGATGCCTAACGTTATTGGGTTGTATAGCTGGTGGGATAATTTGTTTATTAGTTTTGTTATCAATAAAAAAACAGGACGCTCAGCGTTATTGGGTTGTATAGCTGGTGGGATGGTTTGTTTATTAGTTTTATTATCAATAAAATAATTAGGACGCCCAGCGTTATTGGGTTGTTAACCTTGAAGGTTAGTTGTTTATTATTTTCTGTGTACATAAAAAAATTGGACGCCCAGCGTTATTGAGTTGTATAGCTGGTGGGATAGTTTCTTTATTAGTTCTGTTCTCAATAAAGAAACGAGGACGCCCAGCGTTATTGGGTTGTATAGCTGGTGGGTTAGTTTGTTTATTAGTTCTGTTATCAATAAAGAAACTAGGACGCCCAGCGTTATTGGGTTGTGAAGCATGGGGGTTAATTTGTTTATTAATTTTTTTATTTATTAAAAACTCGTACACCCAGCGTTATTGGGTTGTAAAGTAAGGAGGTATTTTATTAATTGAATTATTAGTTTATAAAAAAAGCTTGGCTCCCAGCGTTATTGGCATGTATAGTTAGGATGATAATTTTTTAATTAGTTTTTTTATGGATAAAAAAACTAGGATGCCCAACGTTATTGGGTTGTATAGCCGGTGGGATAATTTGTTTATTAGTTTTGTTATCAATAAAAAAACAGGACGCTCAGCGTTGTTGGGTTGTATAGCTTAGGGGATAATTTGTTTACTAATTTTTTTATTTGTAAAAAAATTAGGATGCCCAGCGTTATTTAGTTTTACTGCGAAGCGGATTATTGTTTATTAATTTTTTTGCTTATAAAAAACTTGAATGCCCGGCGTTATTGGGTTGTATAGCTTGGGGAATAATTTGTTTATTAATTTTTTTAATTATAAAAAACTCGGATGCCCAGCGTTATTGGGTTGTATAGTTTGGGGGATAGTTTGTTTATCTGTTTTTTTATTGATAGAAAAAGCAGGATGCCCAGCGTTATTGGGTCTTACAGTTAAGGGGTTATCTGTTTATTAATTTTTTTATTTTTAAATAAATTAGGATGCCCAGCATTATTGGGTTGTATAGCTGGTGGGATAATTTGATTATTAGTTTTGTTATCATTAAAACAACCAGAACGCCCAGCGTTATTGGGTTGTTTAGCTTGGAGGTTAACTGTTTATTAATTTTTTATTTATAAAAAACTCGGATGCCCAGCGTTATTGGGTGGTTAAGCTTGGAGGTTAGTTGTTTATTAATTACTGTGTACATAAAAAACTTTAGGGGGTATTTTATAAATTGAATTATTAGTTTATAAAAAAAGCTGGGCTCCCAGCGTTATTGGGTTGTATAGTTTGGGGGATAATTTTTTAATTAGTTTTTTTATTGATAAAAAAACTAGGATGCCCAACATCATTGGGTTGTATAGCTGGTGGGATAATTTGCTTATTAGTTTTGTTATCAATAAAATAACTAGGACGCCCAGCGTTATAGGGTTGTTTAGCTCGTGGGATAGTTTGTTTATTAGTTCTGTTATCAATAAAGAAACGAGGACGCCCAGCGTTATTGGGATGTATAGCTGGTGGGATAGTTTGTTTATTAATTCTGTTATCATTAAAACAACCAGAACGCCCAGCGTTATTGGGTTGTTTAGCTTGGAGGTTAACTGTTTATTAATTTTTTATTTATAAAAAACTCGGATGCCCAGCGTTATTGGGTGGTTAAGCTTGGAGGTTAGTTGTTTATTATTTTCTGTGTACATAAAAAAATGGGACGCCCAGCGTTATTGAGTTGTATAGCTCGTGGGATAGTTTGTTTATTAGTTCTGTTATCAATAAAGAAACGAGGACGCCCAGCGTTATTGGGATGTATAGCTGGTGGGATAGTTTGTTTATTAATTCTGTTATCAATAAAGAAACGAGGACGCCCAGCGTTATTGGGTTGTATAGCTGGTGGGATGGTTTGTTTATTAGTTTTATTATCAATAAAATAATTAGGACGCCCAGCGTTAAAGGGTTGTTAACCTTGAAGGTTAGTTGTTTATTATTTTCTGTGTACATAAAAAAATTGGACGCCCAGCGTTATTGAGTTGTATAGCTGGTGGGATAGTTTCTTTATTAGTTCTGTTCTCAATAAAGAAACGAGGACGCCCAGCGTTATTGGGTTGTATAGCTGGTGGGTTAGTTTGTTTATTAGTTCTGTTATCAATAAAGAAACTAGGACGCCCAGCGTTATTGGGTTGTGTAGCATGGGGGTTAATTTGTTTATTAATTTTTTTATTTATTAAAAACTCGTACACCCAGCTTTATTGGGTTGTAAAGTTAGGGGGTATTTTATTTATTGAATTATTAGTTTATAAAAAAAGCTTGGCTCCCAGCGTTATTGGCATGTATAGTTAGGATGATAATTTTTTAATTAGTTTTTTTATGGTTAAAAAAACTAGGATGCCTAACGTTATTGGGTTGTATAGCTGGTGGGATAATTTGTTTATTAGTTTTGTTATCAATAAAAAAACAGGACGCTCAGCGTTATTGGGTTGTATAGCTGGTGGGATGGTTTGTTTATTAGTTTTATTATCAATAAAATAATTAGGACGCCCAGCGTTATTGGGTTGTTAACCTTGAAGGTTAGTTGTTTATTATTTTCTGTGTACATAAAAAAATTGGACGCCCAGCGTTATTGAGTTGTATAGCTGGTGGGATAGTTTCTTTATTAGTTCTGTTCTCAATAAAGAAACGAGGACGCCCAGCGTTATTGGGTTGTATAGCTGGTGGGTTAGTTTGTTTATTAGTTCTGTTATCAATAAAGAAACTAGGACGCCCAGCGTTATTGGGTTGTGAAGCATGGGGGTTAATTTGTTTATTAATTTTTTTATTTATTAAAAACTCGTACACCCAGCGTTATTGGGTTGTAAAGTTAGGGGGTATTTTATTAATTGAATTATTAGTTTATAAAAAAAGCTTGGCTCCCAGCGTTATTGGCATGTATAGTTAGGATGATAATTTTTTAATTAGTTTTTTTATGGATAAAAAAACTAGGATGCCCAACGTTATTGGGTTGTATAGCCGGTGGGATAATTTGTTTATTAGTTTTGTTATCAATAAAAAAACAGGACGCTCAGCGTTGTTGGGTTGTATAGCTTAGGGGATAATTTGTTTACTAATTTTTTTATTTGTAAAAAAATTAGGATGCCCA
Organism: Encarsia formosa; assembly: GCA_038277355.1. NCBI lineage: Eukaryota > Metazoa > Arthropoda > Insecta > Hymenoptera > Aphelinidae > Encarsia > Encarsia formosa. The sequence goes on from CM076186.1 coordinate 61,018,076, forward strand.
GCGTTATTTAGTTTTACTGCGAAGCGGATTATTGTTTATTAATTTTTTTGCTTATAAAAAACTTGAATGCCCGGCGTTATTGGGTTGTATAGCTTGGGGAATAATTTGTTTATTAATTTTTTTAATTATAAAAAACTCGGATGCCCAGCGTTATTGGGTTGTATAGTTTGGGGGATAGTTTGTTTATCTGTTTTTTTATTGATAGAAAAACCAGGATGCCCAGCGTTATTGGGTCTTACAGTTAAGGGGTTATCTGTTTATTAATTTTTTTATTTTTAAAAAAATTAGGATGCCCAGCATTATTGGGTTGTATAGCTGGTGGGATAATTTGATTATTAGTTTTGTTATCTTGCTAGCTTGGAGGTTAGTTGTTTATTAATTACTGTGTACATAAAAAACTTTAGGGGGTATTTTATTAATTGAATTATTAGTTTATAAAAAAAGCTGGGCTCCCAGCGTTATTGGGTTGTATAGTTTGGGGGATAATTTTTTAATTAGTTTTTTTATTGATAAAAAAACTAGGATGCCCAACATCATTGGGTTGTATAGCTGGTGGGATAATTTGCTTATTAGTTTTGTTATCAATAAAATAACTAGGACGCCCAGCGTTATAGGGTTGTTTAGCTTGGAGGTTAATTGTTTATTAATTCTTTTATTTATTAAAAACTTGGATGCCCAGCGGTATTGGGTTGTTCAACTTGGGGGATAATTTGTTTATTATTTTTTTTAATTATAAAAAACTCGGACACCCAGCGTTATTGGGTTGTATAGCTTGGGGGTTAATTTGTTTATTATTTTTTTTACTTATTAAAAACTTGTACCCCCAGCGTTATTGGGTTGTAAAATTAGGGGGTATTTTATTTATTGAATTATTAGTTTATAAAAAAAGCTGGGCGCCCAGCGTTATTGAGTTATTTATTTGTCTGATCAGTGCCGGAAGATTTTCAAATTTCGCGGTACCACTGGGGCCAGGATCGGTCACACTGGTGTCTGGTTGAACTTGCAAATTACTCTTTTAATAACCATCCAACTTGCAAATAGCAAAAGGTGCAATTGCAGAAGATAATGTCATTGTCATACACATGCTGCTGCATTTTCGCTTAATTTAAATCATCATAGAAATGTATATGCTCTGAGCTAATACTCTTGATTGTAATACTGCAAACATTTTTTTTTTTTTTTTTTTTTTTTTTTTTTTTTTTTTTTTTTTTTTTATCTGAATTTACAACAATTTGAATTTTATTATCTTTTACAAGAAAATCTGTCATTTTACAGAATTGTCGATGAATTTATAAATTTTGCATGAATAAATTTTAACTTCATTAATTTTTTTTTTTCTTTTTGTGTAACTGTGCTTACAAAAATTTTTGTGTTATTATAATCTTCAATTAATTATTATATTTATTGATAAGAATTAAAAAAATACTTACTTTTAGTAAAAACTTTTATTAGAATTTTCTATTTTAAAATTTAGCGCCATTTTACTTCCTTCAGCAGCGCCTGTAACGGCGTTATTCGAGCTGCTAGAAAAAACGAATTCAGTGGAATTGTATATATAGATAGAGTACCGTGTATATCCTTTTTACGAGCGCTTTTTTCTTAATTTCAACCCTTTGTAAATACAAAGGGGTTGTTTTCACATTATTTTTCATCAATTTTTAACACTTACTTTTCATATACATGTATAAGATAAAATTTTTTTATCATTTTCGGCTTTAATTTTAATGAAGAAAAATAAGTTCGATTCTCGATTATCTGACCGACGTTTAGCACCGGCCAAAAAAAAGACATTAAAGTCCTCTTCGTCTCAAACAGAACGACATTCTTTCGGTTATCTCTCTAGGTTATCCTAGTCAATGGCATTCAAATTTTAGAACTGCAGTAGGTCAGTTTTAAATGTTTTGAATTCAATTTATATGATAATATGAAAGTTAATTTTTTTTTAATAATTCAAACAATCTATGATTAAAAAAAAATTAAAAAAATAAAAATAAATAAATCAAAACATTTTGAATTTGATTTATATGACGATTTGAAAGTTGTCATAAAAATAAATAAATCAAAACATTTTGAATTTAATTTATATGACAATTTGAAAGTTGTAAATTATTTTGTATAAAATTTATTTTTTGCATCATAAATTGTTTGAATTATTAAAAAAAATTTTTTTTTATTTAGGTTGCATCCAGTAGATAAAAGTCGTATTGATTCTTCTACTTTTGATGAAAACCCAGATGCATTCGAAAAAGAAACGTTCAAGAAAAATAAATAAATTGGTAAATGGAAGAATTGATAAGTTATTATTATTCTTGAATCGGGTGTCACGAAAAAGTCCCGTAAATAAAATCTCCGTCGGAAAAAATAACTAATAATTTTAAAAAATTTGAAGATTTAAGAAAAAATTCAAAATTTAAAATATTTTAAATTCAAAAATTTCGATTACCATTAGACAATCAAATAGTTTTTTGTTTATGTTTATGTTACGGGAAATCGGTGAACTTGGGCATTTCACGAATTGTTCAACTCATCTGGTCAGTTCGTGAAATGTTTGAGCGGTCAGTCTATTTACGTACGCGTTCTCAAAGGCATGTGGATTATCGAATTTGTGATCATGTGATGTTAACCTAAAAATAAATTATTTGTTGTTTTTATTTTAATACTATATATTTTGAAAAATGATGTTGTATAAAGTTTAGTTACAATGTAGGAGTGATATGCTTGCTTTAGTCATTATTATAAAGGTTATATTTTTAATTTTTTCAAATTAAATAATTGTTTAGATTTGAACAGTATTTATATTAAAATGTTTTTTTAGCATTTTATCTACAATAAAATGGAAGTATCTATGGATGATATTTGTACTTTGGCTGCAATAAAATATGAAGAATTGCATGTTGCCAAGCAATTATTTGAAGATAAAGATGATAATTTTTTAATTTGAATATTAATGAAATTTTTTAAATGAAAAAATTAGAAAAATTAATATTAAAATAATATCTATATAAAATTAGCAGCAGCAACCATGGTGTAAAAAAAAATTTCATTCTAAAAATGAATCACTATAAATGAATCATTAAATTTTGACACTTGACACTATGACTAAAGCAATCATTGCAATTTTAAAACTAATTATTTTTAAATATTAAATATTTTTTAAAAATAAAGTATACTTGTATAAAACAAAATGATAAATTTCTAATCTACATTGAAGAATGTACTGACCTGAGAATCAACAACTCAAAAACTAGCGCAAATTAAAATGCTGTATTGTGCACATGCGCAATGTTGTTATAATCTAAAACACATGCGTTTGAGAACGCGTACGTAAATAGACTGACCGCTCAAACATTTCACGAATTGACCAGATGAGTTGGACAATTCGTGAAATGCCCAAGTTCACGGATTGCCCGTAACATTTACAATAAGTAGACATGGGAAGGTTTATTGTTTCTCTAATTATTATAAATAAGTTAATTGGTATTTTTTTCCAAGCCGGTAGATTTCAGTAGACCCTAATATACGGTTAATAAATAAATAAATGGTGGGTTATTTAGTTTTTTTTTTATTTGTCAAAATAAAAAAATTGTGCATAAATAAATAATTGATGAGTATTTGGTTTTACTTTTAATAAAAAATAGTGTATAAATCAGCTATCCGATTTTTTTTTTTTTTTTTTTAGTTTTTTAGTTTTTTTTTTATTTGTCAAAATAAAAAAATTGTGCATAAATAAATAATTGATGAGTATTTGGTTTTACTTTTAATAAAAAATAGTGTATAAATCAGCTATCCGATTTTTTTTTTTTTTTTTTTTTATTAAACAAGGTGCATGAATAAATAATTTATGGGTAAACTACAATCGATTTTTTAAAATATTTTAATAATTTACAACTTTCAAATTGTCATATAAATTAAATTCAAAACATTTAAAACTGACCTACTGCAGTTTTAAAATTTGAATGCCATTGACTGGGATAACCTAGAGAGATAACCAAAAGAATGTCGTTCCGTTCGAGACGAACGGAACGACAGGATCGCGAGAACCGAGCGAGACTCGGAATAAAAAAACCGCACCCATTATGTCACGGAATAAAAAAAAATTTCTATTTTTTCATCGCTTTTATTAGACGAAAACGATAAAATACAGTTCTGTTCGTGGATAAAAAAAAAAATTATACCTACATTTCGAAAATAAAAAAAGGAAAAAATACATCGAAAAAGCATTTGTACCTAGTATTGTAGAAAGTATTTCTGCTACTAGAACTGAGTTGAAATTCTTGAATTTCAAAAAAAGCCATTTTAACGTTAATTTAAGGGGGTACATATACCTAAAATTTTTCAAAAAATCAATTTTCAGGTTTTTGTGCATTTTGATGTACTTTTACATCAGCTTTCAAATGCCGCAAACCGCGTTTCTTAATTCGATAAGGAAAAAAAGTTACAGTTCATTTATTGAAGTCAATCAATTTATTAAATTAACGTTAAAATGGCTTTTTTTGAAATTCAAGAATTTCAAGTCAGTTCTAGTAGCAGAAATACTTTCTACAATTCTAGGTACAAATGCTTTTTCGATGTATTTTTTCCTTTTTTAATTTTCAAAATGTAGGTATAATTTTTTTTTTATCCACAAACAGAACTGTATTTATATCGTTTTCGTCTAATAAAAGCAATGAAAAAACAGAAATTTATTTTATCTGTGATTAGATTTCTTCTGTGACATAATATCTTAATAATGAAAATTAAGAATGACAGATTAACTTTCATTTAAAGTCGAATGCTAAAAACAATTTAATAAGTTAGAATCGATCGCATAAAAAAATTTATAACCATTATGACATAATATATGACATATATTACCTCTACGAGTCTACTTTAGTATATTACATCAATTAGTATCGAATATCGATCTATCGATATCAAATTAGGTATTTCTGCAGCGTTGCAAGTTCATGACGACTTTTTTGTTCTTTGAGTCATGTTTCTAGTGAAATTTTACTTTACTTGGTTTTGTTGTTGTTATTATTTTAATCTCAAGTAAATAAGTTAGTTTTATTCAAAAAAAAAAATTTAAGAATAAATGACCAATTCTTACCAGTTAAACTTACGAAGTTTTTTAGTTGTTAAAAAAAAGGTTTATTATGTACAAATGTGAAGTAAAAGAATAATTCTGTGATTGAAAGTTAAAGATAATTTTTAGATAATTGCATATGAAGACTCCGCTGACTCAAAGTCTTAACTTGGTCTTGGTGCCTAATAGTGTGTAATCTGTGTTTTTGATAAAAAAGCTGATTGGGTCACTTTAGGAGCAGGAGAAAAAAAATAAAGTATCCGGCTGTGTGCAAAAGAGTATTTATATCAAGCGAGAGTCCTGTGACAAGATATTTTCAAGAAATAAATGTTTATGTGTTGGTGTGTTACATTTTATTCATCAAAATCTGTTCAGAACTTTAAAAGCCATTTTCTCAAATATGTGATTTTTGAGAAAATGAGGGCATTGCTCGTAAAGCCAAAATTTTTCCAGACAGCGGATGGACCCAGGACTTTGCACACTTGTTCCACATGTGAACATTCATGAGCGGAACCTCAGAGAACCAAATCCAAGCTTTTTAAAGCTACTTGCACACCATAAATTAGCTAAAATGATAAAAACTATCTAAATTTTCACTTCATTAAGCAACTTCAAAGTATGCAAGTAGCTTTATAGTGCTTGGATTTGGTTTCCTGAGGTTCCGCTCATGAGGATTCACGTATAGAACAAGTGTGCAAAGTCCTGGGTTCATCCGCTGTCTGGAAAAATTTTTGCTTTACGAGCAATGAACTTTTATTTCTTAAATAAGCTATTTTTTATGTTACTTAGAAAATCATGTTTTTGGACTAACTAAGTGTGTAAAATTGTGTAAAAATGTGTGAATAATCTGGAAAAACAAAATCTTTTTCAAGAAATAATTTTAAAAAATCTTACAAAATATTTTTTGAGGCTTTTTTTTAAGGTATATGTACCCCCTTAATAAATTGAATGTCTTCATGAAATTAACTCTAACTTTTTTTCCTTAACGAATTAAGAAACGCGGTTTGTGGCATTTGAAAGCTGATGTAAAAGTACATCAAAACACACAAAAACCTGAAAATTGATTTTTTGAAAAATTTTATATATATGTACTCTCTTAAAGAATTAAATGAACTGACTAAATAAATTAATTTAAATTGCAAATCAACGCATCCCAAATGATCCCGGTGACAAACTCCTGTACAATCTGTTAGCCTGATTGACAATGACTTCGTAAGTCAAGCACTCAATTAAACCTTCAATTAAAAGAGAACGTTCTCACGAGGTTTTAACTCCAACAAGTACCAAGTACTTTTGTAATGGCCTGACGATCATAGAAATTCTATACCTTCCGATCGTACAGGATGTAAATCACAACAAATCAAATAGTATAAATAAATAATCAAAAAATTTATGTAGTCAGTTTAACAAACATTATAAATAATTATGTATATCGCTTTCTCTCGTTTCAAATCTCTCACCCGTATAAAATCAAAAAGAATTGTTAACCTCACAATCATTAAAAATTTTAACAAGCTAGTAGTCAAAAGTCAAAAAGTCGGCCATGTTTGTAAAGTCATGTCCTGTAATTCCGCACGGAAAAAAGGTACTTAAAAATGAGATATCATTACAAAAATTTGACAGCATCTATTTTTCAATGGGATCAGAAAGTTATCAAATTTTTGTAATGATATTTCATTTTTAAGTACCTTTTTTCCGTGCGGAATTACAGGACATGACTTTACAAACGTGGCCGACGTTTTGACTTTAGACCTTATGCGTCGGTCTTATAAATTCCCCATTACGAGTTACAATTACAGCAGATCTTACAACTTCATCCGATCCCGGAGTAATACCTGTCACTCTTCCAAACTTCCATACATTTCGCGGAGCTTGCAAGTCAACAACCAAAACTAAATCACCAACCTTGATACTTTCAGTCTCAACGAACCATTTTTTTCGTGGTAAAAGTGTTATCAAATATTCCCGCAGCCATCTCTCCCAAAAGGCATCAGTCAAAGACTGAGTGTTTCGCCACTCTCGTTTACCACACAAAAATCGCCTATCATACGACCCTAGCCTTCATTCGCCCGACGAAGAACCTATGAGAAAGTGATTAGGAGTAAGCGCTTCATAATCATTGGGATCTACCGATACATGAGTCAATGGTCGCGAGTTTACCGAATGTTCGATCTCTGCCATTACAGTGTACAAAGTTTCATCGTTCGGAATTTCATCATTCAAAATGTCTTTCAAAGCAATTTTCACTGATTTAACCAGAATTTCCCAACTCCCTCCCACATGCGGAGCATCTGGCGGATTAAAATTCCAGATCATCCCATTCTTTTGCAAATCCATGCAACTTAGTGCGATCAAGCTTTGAAAGTTCTTCGATCAACTCCCCACAAGCCCCTCTAAAATTTGTACCGTTGTCGCTGTAACAGAACGAAGGCTGACCACGCCGGGCAGACAGACGCTGTAAGCCTTAATCGCAGAACCAGAAGTCAAACTGAACGCAACCTCTAAATGAATGGCCCTAGTTGTAAGACACGTGAACAGTACTTCCCAGCGTTTTTCCCTACTTCGTTTTACTTTTACTAACTCGGTCCAAAATAGTACACCCCGCAAAGCGTAAACGTCCTTTGCCGTACTGCATTTCGTACTTCATGAAGCGGAGCCATGATCGGGTTTTGCGGTTTCCCTCGCCTCAATCTGCAAAATACGCACTTACTTACAAGTGATTTTAAAGCATTTCTCAAACCGATCACATAAAATTTCTGATGAATCTCATTAACAACAGTCTCTCTACTTGCATGCAAATAACGTCGATGATATTCATATATTAACATCCTGACCGCAGGATGTTTGCCATCGAGGATAATCGGAGTATTATGGAAGGCTTCAGTCTTAATCTTTGTAACACGCCCGTTTACCCGCATAATTCCATCCTCCCCCAAGAATGGTACGACATTTGCGATTTTACTTTGCTTCCTCACCGTCCCGACTGATTTCAAAGATTCGACCTCGTCAAAAAAACTTTCCGACTGCAAATTTCTCTACAAGTAGTTTTCCGCAAGCTTTACTTCGTCAAATTTTTCTCTGTCTACCTTTAAACTCTTAGCCCGTTTTCCCCTTTTTTGTTGGAACCGATTAGAACAATCTCTTATTCGCATTGCAGCTATAATGAGACCCTGCCACCCAAACATTCGAACTACAAAGGGAAAATCAACGGGCTTGACAATCAAATTACAAACAAGAACTTTTTATAGTTCTGTCGCGTCAATGGTTTGTTTCTCGGCTTGGGTCAGATTCTTTCGTCGTGGCCAATTTTATTTCGATTCTTTCAAAAATTCCGGACCATTAAACCACATATTTTTTATATATTCCGAATCACAGATACCTCGCGTAGCGCAGTCGACGGGATTGAGTTTCGTCGGTACCCATCTCCATTCCTCGACTTTAGTCAACTCGCTTATAGTACAGTACCGCTACCATTTTTGCATGAAAAAAATTGCAATATGCAGTTTGACTGTCAGTAAGAGTAGTCCATGTGATGCAGAATGCAGAAAAAAGTTTTCACCAAAATCCGAGTTGGACTAAAAAAATGGGGTGGGTTTTTAGGGGTGAAAAATGGTTTTTAACGTTTACTGAAAAAACTACGCGTCCTATCAAAAACGTTTCAATTTAAAAGTTGTAGGTAATAAAAAAATCTACAACTTTTGTTCCGACAATTTTTTCACATAACCTCAAAATCTCCGAGAAAAATGCAAAAAACGGTTTTTTTCGTTTTTTATTTTTCGTGACCACAAAAATTGGTTAAATTTAATGATATATAGTTATACATGGGAGGCAAGCGCCACATTGACGTCGAGAGAGAAATTTTCAGGTAGCGGCACGAGGCGAAGGTTGCGCGCAGCGCAATTCCTGAAAATTCCTCTCGAGAGGTCTGTGGCGCTTAACTCCCATGTGTAACATCATATTTTGTTTCGCTGGTGGCATTCAATAGGTACTTTGAGAAACCAAGAAAACGATAAAAAAATAATTGTAATTGTTGTCATAAAATTTGTAGCCATAATTTAAAAATTTTACGTAAAATGATTTCAATTTCTGGTGTCGATAAGGTAGAAAATTAAATTATTGGAATACTCAAGATAATCATTTTATTTTATTTTTTAATCATTACAAAAATATTTACGTGTAAAATTATCAATCAGTGTACGCTGCTTATATCGAAATATAAAAACATTTTTTAATGTTTTCTTATTTATAATTGATATTGATAGTACAATCTTTAAAATAGTATTGTTTCGATGAATTTTTAAAATTTTTTCTACCGTGAGGAGCTATTGAAAAATCATCTCTGAACATCTCATCTATTTCTTGCTGTGTTGCTTCTAAGTCTTCATTGTAAGCTTGAGATATTTGAGTACCACTTATTGTATCGGTATCAAATATTTCATTAGCTTCCTCTTGTGTAAAACTCATATTATCATTCGCTGATTCAGGCGTTGTCTCTTTTCTTGATTTTTTAGAAGAGTTCTGGTTTGATGGTATGCATGAAGCAGCCTTCCTTTTCATCGATTTTGTTTCGTTTTCATTTGATGCTTTCGATATCGAAGGCAATACAATATTCGCCATTAATTCTGCAGCCTGCTTTTTCATTGATATTGTATTGTTAGTATATCGCTTTGCAGTTTGCACATTTTTCCAGCCTGCATTGGTGCACATAGGAAGCTCATTCATTCCCGCCTCTGCAGACAGTGTTGCAGCAGTTCTGCGAAAACAGTGTCCTGTATAAGTTTCAGGGTTGGGAAGGTTCAAATATTTTGCAATTTTTCGAGGAACTAATGCAATAGTATTTTTTCCAATAGCCTGTAAATACATAAATATTTATTTATATTAATATTTGAATTATTTTTAATTTATATTACTGCTATAAAAATTAATTATAAATTACCTGATTTTTGCATTTTCCGTTAGCATAGAAAAGAAAAAATCGATCATTGGTACAAGCAGGAGGTCGCAAGTCTATGTATTTTTGTACATATGTACAAAACTCTTTTCCGATTATGAAAGATCGAGGCTTGTAGTTTTTAGTATTGGAAAATTTACTAAAAACAAATCTCCTTGTTTTTCGACATCTTTGTGTGTTATTTTTGTCGTTTCTTCACATCTACAGAATCCGCTAAATGCAATTATTATTACTACCTAAAATAAACCCAATAATTTTTCAATTTGAAAAGAAAACACAAAAATTATAATTACAAGTTTTTTTTATACTTTACTTTTTGTCCCAAGTAATGATCATCAGGAGCTTCATTAATGAATTGGTAAATATTCTCTGCCGTTAGAGTCTGGGCCTGTTTTGGTTGGTGGCCATTATTTTTCCGTTTTACAAATTTGTTTAGTTCTACATAAACGCCGATGTTAAAACCCTCTTTGTTTAAAATCATCGTTTTTAAACAAGAATATAAGTACCATAACGTCGATGAGCTTTTGTTTCTGATAACTCGTAGAAATATCCCAAAAGTGTATTCTCGTCACGAGAATCTGCGATACCCTCCGATTCTCTCCACTGCACGTAGTTATTATAAGCAATTTCATATTTTTTTCTTGACTTTAGTGGGACGATCTCGTCTCTAGCTTTTTCCGCGTTTTCTTTTATTTTTGAACTAGATGCCTTATCCGACATTTTTTACTTCACTTTTTTTATTTTCACCAAAACTTCTTTTACATATGACTATGCACAATCAGCACTTAAAAACAAAAACTTATTTTACAAATTGCTTGGTTTTCACTCGATTTTAGAAGTGCGTCCGTTGAATTGAAGAATGCGTTTTGAAGTGACAAAACTCGCTGGTCATTAGACACCTCGGAGGACCTCCAGTGGGCCAACTCATAACGAGGTATCATTAAGGACGTAGGGTTGTATAACTGCAGCTGCATCATTTTTAATGGTTTGAAACTTCATGTACCTGAAACTTGAGTGGCAAAGTTTTGGAGAGCAAAAATACGAAAATTTTACTTGCAGCGGTAATTTTTACGAAAAATTTTTACTAGGGTCGGCAAAATAGAAAATTTTGCATGGACTAAAATTACTATTTTTTTTTTTTATTCATACAAACAACTCAAATTATTTATTTAGATTATTAAATTCTAGCTGTGCTATTTTATTTCTCGATGTGTTTTTTATAGCGCGCGTGGTATGGATATACTGCGCGCGCATAACACAACCTTACGAGATGCCCGTTGTAGAGACATAGTAGCCCGCTCTCAGTGGATGTCAATCTCTATTTTGACTCCCACGGGAGTCAAAATTACATTGACGCCCGCTACAGCGGGAGTCAAAATTACTTTGACTCCCGCTTCGGGAGAGAGGGAGTCAAAGTAACACTTTGCTCTCAGAGAGGGCGCATCGAAAAGTACCTTTTGAATGCCGCAGTGAAACAAAAATATTTAGAAAGTTGAGCATTTTATGTAACAAATATGTCATATTTTTTTTGTTAAAAAATATTGAATACAGTCCGAGTAATTCTTGAAAAAAGCCAAAAAAAAAAATTTTCAAATGCTCGGCTATCCTAAAGAAATGGGTTTAGATATCTCTGGTTAGACTCATTTTTTTCTTAAAATCTTATATTTTTGAAAAAAAAAAAATATATTACATTACTAGAGAAAAAAAATGAAAAAAACCCGAAAAACTGAAAATAATGATGTTTTTTTTTTAAACTTATCTTATCTGCTATAAATAATGTATTGTTTATCAATATTTCGTTAAATAATTTTTTTTAAATGTTAGATTTACTTTACACTGACAAATGTTTTTATTATCAGTTTCATTCAGTAACATAAAGTGCATACAATAATAATTAAAACAGCAACTATACATAAATGATCATCTTAAAATTAAAGGGTTGACTGGAAAAAATTTTTTTATTCATAAATTGTTTTTTTTAATCAATAACATATACATTAAAACAATTTGTAAATATCTCAATATCTCAATATGAGAAATTCACTTAAAGATGTTTCAATTTAAATGATTCGATAATTTATTTTTTAAGTTTTTAAAGAGAAAAAATTAGTATATACAATAATACAATAATTATTAACAGAAAAAAAACATTAATTAATAATTGAAAACTGGTAATTCACAACATATTTACAAAAATAAACATATGTACAAGTTAAATTATTTTCTACTTTTCTTTACTGGAGTAGGACCTGTATCAGAATCACTTTCATCTTCCTCATAATCCTCTTCTTTGCCTTGGGCTTCTTCTTGTTCTTCTTCTTCTTCTTCTCTATCTTCTTCTTGCTCTTCATCAAGATCTTCATAAACACAACTAACCAAATCGAAGGGATTGTGCATATCCTCATCAAGATCATTGAAATCAGGGATCATCTCTTGTTCTTCTTCAAAGTTTTTACAGGATTCATGATCACACTTTGTACATAAACTAGTATGTTTTTAACATGCATTAGACCATGTTTACGACAACCACATCTTTCTCCTCTGCAACCAGTTTCACAGCTACAGCTATTTTTTTTTAAGCAAGTGATCTGGAATTAATTTTTCTTCAGTAAATCTCGGTCTTAAAGTGTTATCTGAATCGTATTTCCAGCCCCAGTATGTTGCAGATTTCTGAATGCCACACCACTTTAGAATTTGAAAATAAACTCTAAAACTGTGTTGTTTAGCAGCTCCTTCGGTGGGTGGTAATTTTTCGAGTGTGAAACCAGATTTAAATGTTTTTTTTGCATAATTTAAATATCTGACTTCGTTCAGTGGCAAAGTTTTTCTTGCTATTTTTTTTCTCAGAATACATCCAAGCTATCAGCTCGCATCCATTTGTAGTTATCTGTAGTGAATCTTCTTCTTCTTCTTCAGACGGATAAAATATTTTGGCCAAAGTTAATAAGTTTAGGTTTGATACTAATGATTAAACAGCAGTTTTTTTCCCTTTACCGGAAAATGCTGATGTAGTGTCGCACCCACTGAAGGCATGTATAAATGCAACAATATCTCGATCATGTTTAAAACTATCTGATCCAAAAATGCTTCTTCAACTGTTGCAGTTCCAACTTTATTGAAAAAACATTTAAATTATCATTAACTAGTTGACATGACAGCACTAGAAGATATCCTGCCCAACAATTACGACATTTACTGTTTTCGGTTGTGATCTTTCTGCTTGTAGTCTTTCTGCTTCTGATTTTTTTTGCAAGGCTACTGTTTTTGCTGTTACTACAATCAGTCGATCAGCATCTTCTTCAGCTTGTTGACAGTTAAATCCAGAAGTTGAGAGTTTCACCATTATTTCTTTAATTAATTTATTTTTATTATGTTCATTCGTTAAAAATTTGTCCGGTAAATAAGAAATTTTCGTGTGCGAATCAAGTTGTAGGTTCGGAACACAAGAAAAATTTTTTCTTCTCATAAGTTCTACAGATTTTGTACTAGTTGAAATTGAAGTCTCGTCAGTATCTGGATACCCGTCCAAAACAATGTGACTCCCAGACTTGTAGGTCTTCTGTACATATTTCAGAAAATTATCAGTAATTTTTTGTACTGTGTCATTCTTCTCCCAAGGTACTTTATGCAATTTCATTTTCTCAGAATTACTTTTCATAAAATTTAAATAATTGTTCATAAGTAAATCTAACATTAAAAAAAAAATTATTTAACGAAATATTGATAAACAATACATTATTTATAACAAATAAGATAAGTTAAAAAAAAAAAACATCATTATTTTCAGTTTTTCGGGTTTTTTTCATTTTTTTTTCTCTAGTAATGTAATATTATTATTTTTTTTTTTTTCCAAAATATAAGATTTAACGAAAAAAATTAGCCCAACCAGAGATATCTAATCCCATTTCTTTAGGATAGCCGAGCATATGAAAATTTTTTTTTTTGGCTTTTTTCAAGAATTACTCGGACTGCATTCAATATTTTTTAACAAAAAAAATATGACATATTTGTCACATAAAATGCTAAACTTTCTAAATATTTTTAAATTTATGTTTTTTGCATTTTTCTCGGAAATTTTGAGGTAACGTGAAAAAATTGTCAGAACAAAAGTTGTTGATTTTTTTATTATCTACAACTTTCAAATTCAAACTTTTTTGATAGGACGCGTAGTTTTTTCAGTAAACGTTAAAAACCATTTTTCACCCCTAAAAACCCACCCCATTTTTTTAGTCCAACTCGGATTTTGGTGAAAACTTTTTTCTGCATTCTGCATCACATGTACTATCCTTTCTGACAGTCAAACAGCATATAGCAATTTTTGTCGTTTTTCTAATTTTCACTGGTAGTGGTACTGTACTTTTATTTCATCGAGACGTCGTGCGACAAACATTTGACGAATGCGTAGCTCCGATTCTACCCAACGTAAAACCGTCTGTGAATCCGACCACAATTTACGTTTTTTGCATTTTATTTCTAGCTCGTCTTCCACTGATTTTAATAAGGGGAATGTATAATTGCACGGTGAAAAAAACAGTTTGCACGGTGTATCAAGTGAACGGGAAAAAAATATCTTATCATGGGAAAAAAAATATCTTCGCACGGGAAAAAAATACCCAAGCACGGAAAAAAATATTTAAATTTCGGGAAAATTAAGTTAAATAGTCTTTGTATTTAACGTAGAATTGTATTCATAGTTTCAAACTTCACTTTTATTACCACGCCCACTCAAGGACTCCAACGTCGAGATCCTTAATCAGCCAACTGTGTATTTTTTAATGAAACTCGGACCATTTCACTAGACCTGTGGACAAGATCATTCCAATGGGTGTCTCAAAAAAATCCTATACGGCAACGAGACGGAGAAGACTGTGTTCAGTACTTTACCTCATCATCAGAAACGCAGACTCCAATCATTCAAAAAATGTTAAAAGACTCTGAGTGCTTAGAGGGAAAATGGAAGACGTTTGAAAGTTTCAGTTCGTGGCGAACCAAACTATGGAAAATAGAAGTTTATCCTGATAAGGTAACTTGCTCCTGTCCAGTCTTTTTGAAAAAAAATTTATGCAAGCATGCCATTGGTATACGCATCAAACGCAAGGAGGTTTTGGTACCCGAAGAAGCTATAAACGTTCCTCTTGGGCAAAAACGAAAAAGAGGCCGCCTATCTAAGGTTAAAAAAGCGTTATTAACACAATGGATACAGTAATATTATCCTAATTGTATTAACAATAAAAGTGTTTTTTAATGTATTCTGTGATTCATATTTTTTGATTATTCAATAAAAAACTTTTCTAAAATTATTCCGTGCAAAATTATTTATTTTCCGCAATATGAATTTTTTTCTGTTCAATATATTTAATTCCCGTTCGACTATTTTTTTTCCCGTGAATTGATTTTTTTCCCGTTCCATGGTTTATTTTCCTGTGCGATGAGTTAAAATACCGTGCTTTCAGGTTAAAATATCCCGTGAACTCGGTTTTTTTCTCGTGCCGAAAAATCATACCCCAATATTAATGATTAATTTATGGAGTTTGGTTTTTTTGAACTTGTGGACAAAAAGGAAATACATTTAAATATTTACCGAATTTACGCAATAAAGTCTTTAAAAATACCTTTAAAAAAGTAATATTTACGGCGATTGGTTTTTTTAAAAGGAGTCTAAATAAAAAGTTATACGCTAAATATGATAATTTTTTTTTGAAAATGCTTTAATGAAAGAAGTGAAATCAAAAAATTTATTACGGACGACTTTAGGCCGAATAACTTATTATTTCAAAATAATTTTCTCTACTAAAAGATGATCATATTATGTTGAATGTCGCGTCGTTGGCTCAGTCGGTTAATGCACGGTGAGAAAAATGACCGTGTCTTACGGGCGTGAAGTCTCACCGAGAAACACGGGTGAAGAGCGCCCAGAAAAAACGGGCATAAGACCGAACTTAACAGGCTAGATTAGTTATAAATTCATCCGATGGTGGTGCTCAGATATGATAATCTGATTTTGGTCGGTCTTTTCGCCCGTTTGTTTTGGGCACTCTTCGCCCGAGTTTCTCGGGGCGACTTCACGCCCGTAAAATACGGTCATTTTTCTCTCCGTGTGCTTACACCTTATTCAGCTGATACAATGGGCGGCGCCGAGTATCGCTGGATCGATTCCCCACGCGCTCGAATTTTCCTTAGTGTTCCGTCGGGTTGCTTGGTCTGCTTGGTTTCTATGGTCTGCAAGTACGATGTAAGACGGATCCTTCCTAGGAGTCTGGTTAGGCAAGAAAGCGTGCTTGGAGTATCCTATGAGTCTATGCGAGAGCGTGAAGAAAAGATCTGTGACCAGTACCAAATCACTGTACCAATTACTGAACCAATTATTGAACCAAATACTGTACCTATTACTGCACCATATAATCCTAATTCTTTCATCGAGTATTGGCTCACTCGGAAGATAACAGGGGATGGCCACTGATGGGTAGACCTTTGTTCATCAAAAAATTGTTCTGATCACAGCTGATAAGGTAAAAAGACATCTCACCCATTATCGTTCACCATCAAGAACTTATGGAACTTGGACAGCCTCTTCGCCATACCAGATGAAGAATCAATGACATTAATAATGTATTGTAATGTACCGAACTTTGTTTGAATAAATCTCTGTAGAGATTTAAAATTGATAAAAAAAAAAAATATATTATGTTGAATCACATTAAATATACGTAAAGTTAACAATTTTTCAATTATAGCACATACATGAGAAAACTCATAAAAATTGGACACAACTCAAACTCTTTTTGAAATTGTCTTTTGTACTTTTTCATTTTTGTAAAAAAAAAACCTAACCAATTTTAAACTTTAAAATCACTTTCATCGTATAACTTAAGCTTGCTTACAGAAAACAAAAAAGATAAAAATTTTTAATAATTGTTTCATGTTGACTTAGATATATCTAGTTTTTTTGGTTAAAATTTCTTTTATTTAATTTTATCATTAGCCAGAACACATAAAAATCATAGACATTATTTACTGTTATGAAGTACTTTTGAATTCGTTTTGTATACATAACAGATGGGCAAACTAAATCCACTTTGAAACTAATGGAGCAAATGCTCATCCGTACTTTAAAAATCCATGCCAAATAGAATTCATAATTTCTGGTCCACTGGATACCTAGACCCAAAACTCAATTTCTTTTGTACTTCTTAATTCTTGTAAAAAAAAATTTAACCAATGAAACGAGAGAAAGCGATATACATAATTATTTTTAATGTTTGTTAAACTGACTACATAAATTTTTTGATTATCTATTCATACTGTTTGATTTGTTGTGATTTACATCCTGTAGGATCGGAAGGTATAGAATTTCTTTGATCGTCAGGCCATTACAAAAGTACTTGGTACTTGTGGGAGTTGAAACCTCGTGAGAACGTTCTCTTTTAATTGAAGGTTTAATTGAGTGCTTGACTTACGAAGTCATTGTCAACCAAGCTAACAGATTGTACAGGAGTTTGTCACTGGGATCATTTGGGATGCGTTGATTTGCAATTTAAATTAATTTATTCAGTCAGTTCATTTAATTCTTTAATTTGTGAAAACAGTTAATTTTGTAATTAAAAATTATAGTTGTTCATTTAATTTATAATTTCGAACGATATTGAAGTTATAATAAAAAGCAAGGTTAAAACAATTTAGTATAAACGTTCGAAAAAGGAAAAAAGAAAGTCGTTTTTTGTTTTTTATTGAGCTGTCATTCGAATTTTTATAAAAGAAAAGCAAAGGTCTGTAACCTAAAAAAAAAAAAAAACTAATTTGTAAAAACGTCCTATTTAATTCAAATAAATCATTCAACTAATTTAAATTTTCTTATTTATTGCCGTTTTGTCCGTTACAATTTTGGTGCCGAAACCCGGGAAACTTGCTGGGAACTTGAGGACAAATTGGGCAAATCGTTTCCAAAATGCCGAGAAGAAGTCGAACGAGAGTCGCAGGGACTACGGACGCTCTACAACCGGCTGCAAAACGAGCGAGGGTAGCTTCGACAAAGCGTACAGCTCAAAATTCGACTGCAATGGGCACGGTTGTCGAAAACCCCATTCTACCAACTACATCAACGCGTGGACAAAATAACCGTCGTTGAGGTCGTGGGGGCACGACGAATTCAACGGTGATTCAAACGCATCAGTCTGAAAGCACGGCGGTCGACGTGAGCGGGGAAACGACTGAAATGGAGCAAAATACCGGAGATGCGGCATGCACCGAGTCCATCACACCGCAACAACTTTCGATGGGCACTCAGACCGAAGTACGCGTGATGGATGGCGGTATTATTGAAGACGATGAAATTTTAGCAGGTCACGCGCTCCGAGAAAGTAAACCATGTTTCGACCGTAGTTTCAGGGAGTTCTCGAAATCCCGATCAATCAGACAGGAAACAAAATAAAGTTTCTTGTGCAGTTTGCAATCGGAGCAATCATGATATTGAAAATTGTAATTCGTTTAAGAAAGAAACGATTGATCGGCGTTGGTTTTTGATTAGGAAATTTAAGCTGCGTTTCAAATATTTCTAGCCAGATCATTCTCAAACGAGATGTAGGCGGGAAAATTGTTCAAAGTGTAGAAAACCGTGCCATTTTTTGCTTCACAATTTTTCCCGTGACGTAAATCGTGGAAGTTCCGATAAAGAATCTTCGCGAGATAGTACGACATCACTCAAACACTACAGTTAACAACACGCAGTCTAGCGTGTTGTCAGCGGGAACCGGTAACATATGACTAAAATCATGTTTTTGTTTACTTAAAATAATCCCAGTTTTAATGTCAAATGCTTTATTTAGTTTAAAAACTTATGCGTTGCTTGATGACGGATCAACTATTACAATAATTGATCGAAAATTATCGGAAAGTTTAAAATTGGTTGGGCGAAATGTAAATATTAGAATTCAAGGGATAAACGATAACGACATAGTCAAATCAAAATGTGAGACGGTTTATTTTGAAATTTGAGAGACGGAAGGTAAATATTTTATCGAAAATGTTATCGCAGTGCCTGGCTTATCATTTCCTCCTCAGACCTTGTCTAAAGAGCTCGCTCGACAGATTGCTAAAACTCAAAGCGTATTTATTCAACCATACGAGAATGCACTTCCTCAGATTTTGATAGGACAAGATAATTGTCACGCGACAGGTTAATTATCACACGTGAGCTTTGTGAGATTCCAGACTCAGATTTTGCGGTTTCTTTAACATATTTAGGTTGGGTACCCCATGGGTTTGCTCAAGGTGTAGAAAAAATCAATTCTAAATTGTTTCACACACGATTATCAACGTTACACGTTGAATTTGATGATCGACAGAGCAGTTGCAAGCTTGATGAGCTGGATGAACGTATATATACGTATATATATATATATATACGTGAAAACATTCGAAAATTTTGGGATTCGCGAAATTTCGAGGCTTAATCCAGGGCATACTCGTGTGATGAAAATTTTGAAGGAAACTAGTCGACAGGTAGGAAATGTTTGGGAAACCGGGCTTTTATGGAAAAGTGATACACCTTATAATAGCATCGACAGCCGATCTACGGCACTTAAGAGACTTTTTTCTCTTGAGAGGAAGCTTGATCAGAATGCAGAATTTTCACGTTTATATTACCAGGAGATGAATCGTTTCATAAGGAATGGTTACGCGATCAAGGTGAGAGAAGGTATGGTTTATGATTGGGAATGGTACTTGCCACATTTCGGGGTAACAAATCCATCAAAGCCCGGTAAGGTTAGTTTTTGATGCTGCTGCTAAATCTCAAGGCGTCAGTTTGAGTGATCAACTCGATGCAGGTCTGGTTTTATTATAATATCTCTTCGGAGTTTTAATTCGGTTTCGTCAATTTTTGGTGGCTTTTCAGTCTGATATTAAAGACATGTATCTTCGTGTAAACGTGATTTTATTTGATTTGATTTTGATGAGTTTATTAATTGTACATTATGTTGTACAAAATACATTAGGTGAAAAAGTTATACATCAGATTAAATTACAAAATAAAATAAAATTAAATTAAATAAAGGTATATAAAAGGTATGTAAATATAGATAATATAAAATAACAATAACAATAATAACAATAATCATAATAATAATAGCAATAGTAATAGTAAGATGAATGTAAAGGTATAGATCAGTAGTAACAATACAGCAATACAGCAATGCAAATATAATATCTACAGTTGTTGTTGTAGACCAGTCTATCTGTATTCAATCCACGGATTCACTAAATCACTATATAATATTGCAACAGGTACACAATTTAACCACGGCGTACCAGACTCAGTCTTCTCCCTCAGCAGTAAAGATATGTGATTTGACGAGATGTTTGAAACTGGACAGGGATGATGATTGGCGTATATGAGGGGGTAGTGTGTTCCATGAGTAAGTAGCCAGTATATGAAAAGATCGTTTCAGACAGTCCGTGCGAGCGAAGGGGACAATCAACGAATCAAGTGCATGTGGGTTCGCCATTCTCAAGGGACGTGAGCTGAGCTTCTCAACAAACAAATTCGCCAAATAGGAGGGAGTACCTGTGAGAAGGATTCTATAGAGCAAGCAGGCAGCAAAATATTCCCTGCGGCCTGCTACTCGAAGCCAGCCGAGCTCACGTCGGTAGGGTGTAACGTGACCACTCTTTCTAATCCCAAAGATGTACCTGATCCCACGATTGAGCAAACGCTGTAGTATGAGATCCTGCCCACCCGAGATATTACAGTACACCAGTCAATAATAGGAAAAAGCAAGGTCTGCACGAGGTGTTTACGCAGTTCAAAGGTGGTGCTGCGTCTGAAATGGTTAAGACGGTACAAAAGAGAGTTGACTCTACGATAAACATACCGAACATGGTCTTTCCAGTTCAGCTTAGAGTCCAGCAACACCCCCAAACTACGCGCAGAGGGGACAAACGGGACTGTGCAGCCACCAAACCGCAGGTCTCGAATACCCAAATCGTTAAAGGCATTGACATAGGACGGAGTCCCAAAAATCATTGCCTTGGTCTTACCAGCATTCAACACCAGCTGATTAGTAGCAGCCCAGTCAGCAATGTGTTCAGCACCCCGGCTCAGTCTTCCAAGAGTGGCATGAATGTCCTCAAGTCGGCCTCGCACGTAAATCTGCAGGTCATCCGCATAAATCACATGAAAGACACCAGGGCCAAGGCCTAAAGCAATGTCAACAACAAACAGAAAGAAGAGCAGAGGACCCAACACGGAGACCTGGGGCACGCCCTTATTAAGGGAGCGGAAAGAAGTAAAACTGCCGTCCTCTGCCCTTACTGCTTGCGAGCGGCCAACCAGATAAGAGGCAATCCATCTCAAAACCCCATGTGAAAAACCCAAGGGCTGTAGCTTCCTGAGCAACGTTACGTGCGAGACCGAATCGAAGGCTTTACTAAAATCAAAAAGCAACAGCGTGGTCATTTGTCTTCTTTCCATACCCACCCGAATGTCGTCCGTGAGTTTCAATAGTGATGTCTGTGTGCTATGTCCTGATCTGAAGCCCGCCTGATAATCGTCCATCAAACCGTGCGATTCAACAAAGGCAGTAATCTGGTCATGGACCAGTCTCTCAAGGATCTTCGACATAAAATTGAGCAGAGAGATAGGACGAAAATCATTCAGACAAGACGGAGAGGGTGTCTTATTGAGAGGGATCTCTATTTACTTCTTCCACTGCTCAGGAAAGGTCGATGTGGATAGGAAAGTATTAAAAATATTGCAGATGAAAGGACCAATGGAAGGAAAGGCTGACTGAATAAAGCTCTGCGGTAGGGAGTCAATGCCCACCGCCTGGGATGTCGACTGGCACATAACGCGTGCTATCTAGTCCACCGTCACATCCACAAACGCAAAGCCACCATGATCTGTCTCTTTTTCCAAGTTATTCAGAAAAAGAGAGAGATCTGGTGCCATATTATCAAAAGAGACAGAGGCAAAGTGAGCATTGAGATCCCCCACCGAGAAGCTACCCAGATTGGAGTCTGCTTTGGAAGAGATACCAAGATGCCTTAGTTCCTTCCAGAGCTGTTGAGGATCAGTGATGTTCTTAAGCCTTTGCCAATAGAAGTCGAGTCTCGCAGACTCAATCCTCTCATGTGCAAAATCACGCGCTTGCCTGTATAAAAATAGTTCAATATCGAGTCTCGAGCGTCGGTAACATCTGTAGAGTCTGTCTCTTTCAGTCAATAGTTCACGGTGGTATGCAGTAAACCACGGATGACGATTCTTTCTTTGTTTGAGGGTTTTCAAAGGAGCAAAAATATCAAGAGCAGCGTTGAAATTAGAGTACAAGCAACCCACCCTCTCACTAAGCGAATGCGTTTCATCCGTGAATACTGACCAATCACACCCAAGCAAAAATTCATTCAAAGCTCTAGCATCAACAGATTTGAAGTCCCTGAAAGTAAAGTCATTCGTCAAAATTTGGAGGGTTTGAATGTCAAGGGTGACTGTCATCAGGTCATGTCCCGCAATAAAAGGTGTCTCTGTCTTCCAGTAGCTAGTCACAGTGTCCAGTGCGTCAACGAGAACCAGGTCAAGCCAACCATCCGAGTGGGAGGTGTGATGTGTAGACCCAAATGGGACCGAAAACAGAGAATTCTCCTCAATAAAATCACGCACAAAAATCGCATCAGGCGAGTCCGAGAGCTGGTCTGCATTAAAATCACCAAGGATGACCTTAGTGCCATAATCATGCAAATTATCACGCAGGTCGGACACAAAGTCAGACCCGAGGACAAATGGGGCATGCGGGGACCTATACACCACACCTACAAATATGGGGTCAGTGCCTCCAAGAGAGACCTCAGCAAGAAGATACTCAGGATGACCTGGTCTACCGTTCCACTCAGTGGAAGACGAGCAGAGGCGTTTGACTGACAGAGATTGATGAACATAAAGTGCCACCCCACCCCCCTGGTTATTACGGTCATGCCTTAGAAGAGTATAACCCTCCAAAGCAACAAGCGCATCCTCAATCGAAGGACCCAAATGGGACTCAGTAACAGCGATCACGTGTATCATGGGCTGTGACAAAAGAAACAGCCTAACCTGCTCGATATGTCCCTTAAGGGAGTTAGCATTGAAATGGCAGACACGCAGCATCATGCCCTTGCCACGCACGGACCTCTGGTGTAAAGAGTGTGTAGAAGGCTGGGAGAATGATTGAGAATGAGATGAAGAAGAACTAAAGAGTAGCGGGTTGAAATAGGATGTAGTAGAAGAAGAAGTAGTTACATGTGAGGTGAGAAATGAAAGATGCGTACTGTGAAGACGACTGAAGTGATTATATGAAAATGTAACACTACCGCGAGAGAGAAGATGTGTCAGCATACCTGTAATTACAAAAAACGATTCAAATCTTCAATGCTGGAGATGAGTGTAGGGGTGTCTCCCTTCTTCCTGCGAACGTAGATTCGGCCACTGCGGATGAAGCTGATGAATCCAGAGTCAGATTGTCTCGCCTTCTCACGTACAGCACGATGCAAATCAAAAACTTCCTTTATGAAGGAACTCGTTCAAGTTAAGCAGTCCAGGCAAGATTGAGTTGGGATCAATCTCATGGGGTAAATTCGATGACAATGCAGAGGTGTGCATCTTACCCAACTTAATTTTGCTCTGGATAATTTCTAGCATGAGTGCTCTGGAGTGAAGTGTAACCAGAATCGATGGTGGGCGACTTTGCTGACGATTCGTAGGCGAGGTTGTGGTTGGAGGTTGAGTTGAGGACGTTGCAGCGTTTGTAGTGGAAGTTGACGTTGCTGATCTTGTGGTGGCCTTGCTGATGAGCATCCTTGCACCCACTATATCACGGGCTTCAGTGTCCGGACGCAGAGTCTTGAGTACTGAGAGGACAAGTGATTTCACGTTGGCACCAGTAGTAGCAAGACCTCCAATTACCAGCTCCGAGGAATTTGCAAAGCGTGGGTCGTCGCGTTCAGTCGAGCAAGATCAGAGCTGAGAGCGGCATTCTTTTTCTCGAGTTGTTGAATTTTATTTAACAGCTCAGTATCACAGTGGAGGGTGGCTGACAGTTCCGGATTTTCAAATTTCTCCTTCAGCTCAGCCAGTTCACCTTTTATATCTTCCAGCTGGTCCTCAACAGTGTCAACTCGAGCTACCAACTTCGGGATGACATCCAGATCAGCAAGTTTGTTGTAAATTCCATCGAAGCACTCCTTGAAGGAAGTCTTCAGGTTTCCAAGCTCATTCAGGATACTTCTAAAAAGTTTCTCATTGGCTACTTGCTCAACATTCTCCGAAGTTGCGGCATTCGAGGTATTAGATGAACCGGGTGAGGCTGAGTTTGTGCGCAGACGAGTGTTTGGTGCGTCGTTCAACCTAGTCCGGTCAGGCGCGGCCTGAGTGATCCAGAACGTGCAGGCTTTCGCTTGCTTACCATGCAGCATAACAGTTGCTAATTTAGCACACTGCGAATGGTAGAGCTTGCTGCAATTGTCGCAACAGCGTAGTTTCGCATTTGTGCGCGCGGGCCCGTGACAAGAGCCGCAGAGAGGAGTATCTTTCCCGTTCATGACTGAAGTTTTAAGTATCACTGGCTACTCTTAACCTCTCAAGCACGCAGTACTGCACAAAGAGCTAGCGAGATGACGGACAAGAAGTACTAGTCAACCTGTGGTCAGGCCACAGGTAAGTGAAAAGGTCAAGAATTGGTCAGACCACTGTGTGGTATAGACCACCTAAAGAGGCTAGCGAGTAGTAGAAGACTATGAATAGTCAGGCCGTAAAACCGCAGACAAGGGGTGACAGTTGCCAAAACAGTCAACCAGTGTAAGGTTATAGTACACCGTACAGGCTCCAAGGTATGCCGGGTTCCCAGGTATCAATTGCGCAGCCTATCTATAATTCAAAAATTCGCGCGGATTTGCACTAAATTTGCTATGGCTATGAGCGCACTATTGTAGATAGAACTTAAGACACTTTGCGCGGCGAAACACTGATGCCGCCAAAATTTTGCACTAACCTCACTTTGCACTGGTGTAATTTAATAAGTTTTTTCAAAGTTAAATTACTATGAGCAACACCACAGTAAACAAAAGTCAATCAATCCACTTAAAGTAGCACGAGAACCGCTACACTAGAAAAAAAATCTCTCAGTGAACACAGAAACGAGACTCAAACACTAGGCAAAAACCAAGAGCGTGTGTACGTACGTCCAGCGGATAACCAGAGAGAGCGGGGTGGGGGGAGCGTGAGGGAAAGTGATCGGGGTGCTTTGCGATTTTTATGTAGAGGAATTAATAGGAAAGTACATCTGGAAGAACTTGAAATGACACGTTTGATTTTTGGGGCAAATTGCTCTCCTTGCAGTGCAATATTTGTAAAAGATGAAAACGCGAAAAAATTTGAGAAAAAAAAAAACCGGTTGCCGCAAAGAGTATTAAGAGAAGTTCTTATGTCGATGATTATTTGTATAGTCAACCAACTATCGAGGAGGTGAAAACGGTAGTGAAAGACGTGGTCGAAATAAATTCGTGTGCAAATTTCGAAATGCATACCTGGGAAAGTAATTATTCTGAGATTCTTGACGTAATTAGAAATTAAGATCGAAAGAAAGGGAGTAAAACACAGCTTTGTGATCGAGGGGGGGAACGCGTTTTGGGAATGTATTGGGACATAGAGACAGACAGGTTAGGTTTTAATGTCGGTTTACAACGGATCGAGCCAGATTGGCTTTCAGGTCAACGAAAACCTACAAAACGGGAATTCTTGCAAGCCATTATGTCGGTTTATGATCCTCTAGGTTTGTTATCTCCGTTTGTTTTAAAAGCTAAATTAATTCTGCAGGACGTTTGGCGAAGTCAAGCAGGTTGGGATGATGAATTGCGAGATAAACAGCACAAAGAATGGTTAGCATGGGTGGAAAGTTTGTACAATCTGGGCAAATTGTTGAATGAAAGTGTATAGCCTCATGCCTTTTGCGACGCGAGCATTAAAGCATTTGCTGCTGCTGTTTACATACGGTTCGAAATCGCGAATTGACCTGCTCATATTGCATTAATTGCGGCAAAAACACGGGTAGCTTCTACAAAAAATTTGATGACAATACCGCGTCTGGAGCTTCAGGTAGCATCGCTGGCGGCTCATTTATTAAAAAGGTATGATTTTTCGGCACGGGAAAAAAACCGAGTTCACGGGATATTTTAACCTGAAAGCACGGTATTTTAACTCATCGCACAGGAAAATCAACCATGGAGCGGGAAATCAATCTACGGGAAAAAAATAATCGAACGGGAATTAAATCTATTGAACGGGAAAAAAAATACATACAGCGGAAAATAAATAATTTTGCACGGAAAAAAATACCATTCCCCGGAATAATTTTAGAAAAGTTTTTTATTGAATAATCAAAAAATATGAATCACAGAATACATTAAAAAACACTTTTATTGTTAATATTATTAGGATAATATTACTGTATCTATTGTGTTAATAACGCTTTTTTAACCTTAGATAGGCGGCCTCTTTTTCGTTTTTGCCCAAGAGGAACGTTTATAGCTTCTTCGGGTACCAAAACCTCCTTGCGTTTGATGCGTATACCAATGGCATGCTTGCATAAATTTTTTTTCAAAAAGACTGGACAGGAGCAAGTTACCTTATCAGGATAAACTTCTATTTTCCATAGTTTGGTTCGCCACGAACTGAAACTTTCAAACGTCTTCCATTTTCCTTCCAAGCGCTCAGAGTCTTTTAACATTTTTTGAATGATTGGAGTCTGCGTTTCCGATGATGTGGTAAAGTACTGGACACAGTCTTCTCCGTCTCGTTGCCGTATAGGATTTTTTTGAGCTACCCATTGGAATGATCTTATCCACAGGTCCAGCGAAATGGTCCGAGTTTCATTAAAAAATACACAGTTGGCTGATTTAGGGTCTCGACGTTGAAGTCCTTGAGTGGGCGTGGTAATAAAAGTGAAGTTTGAAACTATGAATACAATTCTACGTTCAATACAAAGACTATTTAACTTAATTTTCCCAAAATTTAAAAATTTTTTTCCGTGCTTAGGTATTTTTTTCCCGTGATAAGATATTTTTTTCCCGTGAAAAAGTATTTTTAATCCCGTGATAAAGTATTTTTTTGTATTATTAAGGTTTGTATTATTAAGAACAATTGAGTACTTATAGTAGCAAATAAGGCTAAATTTTACAATAACGATTCATAAAAATTCATTTCAAAAGTACTTAAAACCAGCCAATATTCATATTGCTAACGTCAATTTTAAGTAACTTAAACTAATAATTATTTACAGAGGTTTTTTCGACGAAACTGCCTGCCATGACGGCTCACATCTTAATAACAATTTCAAGAAAAAAGTTTAGTAAATTACATCTGCATTTAGGAAAGCAGAATTAAAATCATTCTATAAAGTCATATCAGAAAGAAAAAAAATCAATTGCTCTCAGAAATCCACACAGTCCAAAATGGTTGTAAATCATCTTGGAATGTCAAATTTCAATCAACACCGCATGGTTGTAAATCACACTAAAGTCAAAAAAATTAATTTGCCTTGGGTTGAACACTAACTCAAGTGATGCAAAATGAATTAGTGAGGCAAATTCATAAGCTCCTGAGAAGTAATCTCAAAAGTTTAGATATTGATATGCTAGAAAAAGAATAAGCAAATTTTTTTTTACCGCAAGGAAGCAAAGACTTCCAAAAGGACAAAGAAAGCTTAAAAAGCATTTCAATTTTTAAGTCAGATTATATTTAAGGTGCCAAAGCGTGTAGCAATATACACCCTTTCATGTCAAAAAAAATTAAAGAGTTTCAAGAAAGATAAATTCAACTAGAAGCAAGGCTTCTACAAATACAAAGCTGTCCCAAAATATTTTAAACTATAGTCAGTTTACTTTACAGCAAAGACTTCCAAAGGGCACAGTAAAAGACTGTACTCCTTTTTTATTAGAAACAAAGATTTTTAAAAGGGCGAAGCTAACCCAAGCTGTTTAATGTTAAATTATCAGCAAAGACTTTAATAAGGCATAGTAAGAGACTACACTGTTAATTTATTAGAAATAAAGATTTCTAACAGGGTTAAGCTAACCCTAGCTGATTAAAACAAGTTCACCCACTAAAGTTATTGGTGTTTCATTTCAATCAAAGTCAAAACTGCTCATAAATTTTCATGGTATCAATTACCAGCTAATTAATTATAAAAGTTGATTCTATAATAGTAAAGTAAAATACAAAAAAGTGTAACATCATGTAAAGAAAAAGTTTAAGCTTAATCCTCAAATGTAAGCTTTTAAATTTCAATTTTATTAACTATCAAGAAGCTCAAGCAAGGCACTCTTAATCACAGATGCTATGGTTGAATGCAAGTTTATCTTAAAGCAATTACCAAATTCAAAAGGTTTATCTTGGGCAGCCAAAGGTTTTAGATTGCTTGATATCAGATTGCTATTAATTGATATCAGATCTGATGAATTGATTAATTGAGATCAGATTGCTATTGCTTGATATCAGATCGCGTCTAAATTCCATTTTGAGTGTAACAATCCAACTAACTTTTAACTTTGGTGTAAACACTAATTCTTTTAGGTGTAGTACCCATAATTATTATCACTTAACTCTGGTGTTAGCACTAAACCTTTTATGTATAAACTCGCAATAGTGTGGGTGTTGACACCCAAAAGTTAAGTGTTAACACTTAACTTCGGTGTTAACGCTGAACATATTGGGTGTAAACTCCAATTGCGAGTGTCAACACCCAACAGTTGAGTGTCAACACTTAACTTTGGTGTTAACACTGAACCTATTGGGTGTAAACTATCAATTGTGGGTGTCAACACCCAACAGTTGAGTGTCAACACTTAACTTTGGTGTTAACACTTAACCTATTGAGTGTAAACTCCCAATTGTGGGTGTCAACACCCAACAGTGCTCAAAATCTAGTGTTTACACCGAAAAATCAGTGTTAACACTAAAAATTCGGTGTTTACACCGGTTTTTTCCATAAGGGTACATCTGCAATGAATATTCAAAAAACTAATAAATCTCACAGTTCATAATAAAGCTTCAGTTGTCGCTGCTGACTGAATCACTAGATGCTAAAGGACAAACAGGATACTTGAAGAGTTGATGTTTCTGGATCGTATGACGCCAAAAGTCAGGTGCTGACTGGATCACTCGATGCCAAGAATGTCAAAATGAGGTGAAGGTATAATAATGGTTGTTATTGTTGTTATATTGTTTGAGGTTAGGTTAAATTGCCCTGTAGACGACGATAAATCCCAAGGGACCCGCAGGTTTCCCTTTCAAGTAAATATATCCGTTGAAGAGACGACGCTGCCAAGGTTGTAGGTCATAAGCGTACACAAACTTTTAGGTTAGTGTCCAAGTTTACACTCAGCTGCTTTCTCTCGCAGCAACAGCAGTTCTCAGGAGATCGAAAACGGCGTAACCCAATTGTGATGCTCCTGGGGAAGGTGTATGCTGGACTCAGAGTCAGCCGCACTGAACGGACGCTCAGGGTTGTTTTCCGGCGACTGCAGTGCATGTGCTGTTGTGCAAGTGTGTGTGAACCAGTGTTCACTGCTCAACGCTGCCCGCGGGTGATCTTGTGTTGATGTTTGAGTGTGAACCAATTTCACTTCTCATACACTGGAGATCTTCTATTATTGAGTCAAAATTTCTGAAATCGGACAGAAAAACAAAACTTTCGAAATTCGATAGCCTTTGTACGCAAAAGTCAAGAGTTATGCTTTAAAAAAAAGCCAGTAAAGTTTTTTATTTAAATAATAATTTTTCTAAAAGTTATAAACAATCAAACTTTTAGGTGACTATTTTTTTAAATCGCCATTTCTAGAGAACTCTTTAATAAAAGTTTACAAAATTTTAACAACGACTTCACAAATAAGTAGAGAATCGAATGATAAATAAATTAAAAAAAAAAATTTAATTTGTTTATAAAAAATTAATTTTTTAATAAACAAATGAAAATTTAATAAACTTCTCATATGGGTAGGCCAAAATTTTTTCAACGATATTTTTCCTTAAAGTGTTACCTAGAAGTACGTGAAAAAAATTTTGGTAATATTCACAAGAACAAAAGTTGTGAATTTTTAAAGACCGCAAAACGAGCGCTGCGACGAGCGCGGCGAGGTGACGGAGCCACGGCGCACGACGCTACCGCTTCACGCGCGCTCGCATAACTATTTACATTTTCCGATTATTTTCAAAAATTGGGTTTCTTAATGACTGCGTTTTTACTTACCGTAAGTATGCTAATAAAAAATTTACTTTATATTTACATATAAATTTATATTCAAAAATATAAGTTTATTCATTACAAAATTATTTTTCGATTTCTAACTATTTTTGTTTTATTAAATACGAATTTATCACTACATTCTATGAACAAAAAATTGTTTGTGAGCTGAAATAACTTTACACTTTAATTTTTTAGTATTTACTGGTATGAAACAGTGGAATTGGCGTGTCCCTTTAATGGTTTTGGCTTTCGAGAAACGTGGCTCGAGTTTTTTTTTCATTTCTTCATACTCTTTCGTCATGACCATGCCAAAATTAATTTTTTTAAAAAATTTTTCAGCCCATTCAAAAAGAGTTTTTGTAGTTGTAATTTGGATGTTATTTTGTAAGCTTGCTCGATAAGCGTTTCTTTTTACGCATCCACCTATGCCATCACAGGCACCTTTTCCGTGTGAAGTAGCAAAGAAGTGCCATTCAGCTGAAATTTTGAAGTCCGCTCGGTGATGTAATAAATTTAAAAAATTAAATTTATTTTTATACTGCGACCCCGCGCCATCAGAAAAATAAAATAGTTTTTTAACGTTTTTGGTACCAAATTTTTATTTCAAAAAAGAAATCATTTTTGCGTTGTACAAATATACTCCTGTAGCGTCATGATTTTCGACTTCTGACAAAACCACATAATTGATGTTTCTCACAACATTATTTTCTTTGCAATAAATTACATACACATGCAAAGAGGCTTGATCTTTGGACCAGTGTTGTGACTGTATAGCATCTTGTACATGAAATGAATAATTTTCTGAAAAATCCAGAGTAACCAAAAACTCCCCACTCTTCAGTGAATTTTTCAGCTTTTCAAGATACGCTGCTTGTGATTGGGCTATGTAATCATGTTTCAACACAATTGGGAGATCTTCTGCAAGACTTTCCGTAAAAATCTGTATGTTTTCAGTTTTACTTAACAGTTGGCACCTTTTAAAAAAAAGAGACAGTATGAAAAAATAATAAAATTAAACAAAAAAATTATTTTTTAGAAATTATATAGTTTACGAAACCTGTCTGTTGTGACCCATTGATTATAAGTGATGCTGTCTAGTTCACATTTTTGTAAATTTTCTGTTAAATCTTTGATAACTTGATTCGTTCCGGGACATTTTCGACAATCTACAAGAAAGCAATCAGTAGTTGGAGTTGAGCAAATAATGTTTTTCAACCATTCTCGATAATTTACAGTAAAATTAATTTTCTTTTTTAGTAGTTCTCGTTGAAGTCCATTTATCTTAAGTCTTAAATTGCCATGTATTTTGCACACGCACACATTATGCGTGCCTTTAGCTCCGACTAATATGCACTGCGGTGGTCTGAGATGCCTAAATACTGCCAATGATATTTTTTCTTCAGGGTACTTTTTTATAAATTCAGTGTGTAGGTCTTCTAAGTTACCCATTAATAAACGTTTCTAGGAATAAACATATTTACTTGTAAATAAAAAAAAAAACTGAATAGAAAAAAGACTCAATAAAAAAAAAAATATATTGTAAACGAATACGTCAGAATTATCGAAACTACCGAATGGCAAGATAAAAGAGAGAACCCAAAAATAATTTCAGCATTTTATTCGTAATGTAATTGGTTGAAAAACCAAATTTGAAATTTAAATTTTTATTTTTAATTTGTATATTACAATTCAATTAAAACATTTAGATAATAGATTCGCAATTTGATAAAAAATAATATTTATTTAATCAATTGTTCCAAATTATCAGATTAAAATCATGAAAATAATAATAATTAGTATATAAACAAAAACAATGAATTAATAACCACGAAAGTTTAATACAATTCCGCGCGCTTGCGCGCTAAGAGGAATAGTGAATAAAATTAATCTAAAACTATCAATAATAGTTTACCTGCTCATGATGACGTTCTCCGTCAACAATTACTGACTTGTAATCTTTTACACCGGGCATCACTCTACTAATATCATCAGACAGATAAAAATTTTTGACTTTTGCAAGAAGATTTTCATTTAATCCTCGACCCGTTTTTTTATCAGGACGAGATGCGCATCCTTTTTCTATTTGTAATTTTTTTGCAGTCGTGACCATGTATTTAGTAACCCCAAATTCTTTTACTGCTTCTCGAATCGTCCAATTATTAATTGGAATTGTAGTAAGCAAACAGATTTTTTCTCCTCTTGAGGCATTAGATAATCTCAACTTAAAATCTTCGATCCAAGTATTTACATTACTTTTAAAGATTGCGTTTCGAAAATTTTGGTCATTTTCTATTAAGTTCAAATCAATTTTTTTAGCTGGCGTAGCAACAATTACTTCGTGAATTTCAGAGGCGAGCTTTTTTCTTTTTGTCAACTGATCTATTCTATAGCATGTATAGTCTTCATCACCTTTCGTCAAATCTACAATCTGCTCTTCTTCACTTTCTTCTTGATCTTTTCCTTCATCGCCCTTATCAGTTTCTTTTTTTTCAAAGTTCTGTTTTTCGAATTAAATCGTTTCTTTTTTTTCATAAGCTTGGGTCTTACAGGAAGCACAAATGTAACAACCGAATAACTCTTTTAACTTTGGATCGCAATTTTCCGATATAAACTTTAAATTTTTTCTGTAACAACTATGACCCTTTTTTTTCAACGGATTACAGCACTTTGGTGGAGGAGTCATAATAAAAACACACAAACTGAGAATAAACAACCGAAAACAACGCTAATCTTGCAGCAATGCAGGCTTCAGAGGCACACGTGTTTTTCTCATTGAACAAAAAAAAACAATCGAATAAAACAATTGAGCTACTATTGTTTAAGCACGTCATTTTTGCCGCTTAGCCAATGATTTCAAACTTTTAAATAAGGGAGTGAAAGTGTGTTTTTTTCCAAAAAAATGTTTAAGATTTTCGAAATGTTAATTGAAATATTTGCTTAAAAATATATAGTGATAAATTCGTATTTAATAAAACAAAATTAGTTAGAAATCGAAAAATAATTTTGTAATGAATAAACTTATATTTTTGAATATAAATTTATATGTAAATATAAAGTAAATTTTTTATTAGCATACTTACGGTAAGTAAAAACGCAGTCATTAAGAAACCCAATTTTTGAAAATAATCGGAAAATGTAAATAGTTATGCGAGCGCGCGTGAAGCGGTAGCGTCGTGCGCCGTGGCTCCGTCACCTCGCCGCGCTCGTCGCAGCGCTCGTTTTGCGGTCTTTAAAAATTCACAACTTTTGTTCTTGTGAATAATACCAAAATTTTTTTTCACGTACTTCTAGGTAACACTTGAAGGAAAAATATCGTTGAAAAAATTTTAGCCTACCCATATGAGAAGTTTATTAAATTTTCATTTGTTTATTAAAAAATTAATTTTTTATAAACAAATTAAATTTTTTTTTTTAATTTATTTATCATTCGATTCTCTACTTATTTGTGAAGTCGTTGTTAAAATTTTGTAAACTTTTATTAAATAGTTCTCTAGAAATGGTGATTTAAAAAAATAGTCACCTAAAAGTTTGATTGTTTATAACTTTTAGAAAAATTATTATTTAAAAAAAAAACTCTACTGGCTTTTTTTTAAAGCATAACACTTGACTTTTGAGTACAAAGGCTATCGAATTTCGAAAGTTTTGTTTTTCTGTCCGATTTCAGAAATTTTGACTCATTGTTATTGACTTCTCAGGTGCACGGGTCAGCTGATCGGAGACGATGCATGCCTCGTCGTAGCGGTGAAGTCTGGGTGACGCCACGAGTTAGCCGAACAGCGTCGTCATCTGGGTGTGTTCGTTGGTGCCCGTTAATTAGCTTCGTCGATGATTGTTTACGAGAGGCAGCCGTAATGTCCGAAGCACACTTATTTAGATGTTGATGCCGAGCGAACGCGTGCGTGCGTCGTCAGCTTACTTGTTTGTGCAGCGCTGCTAGCGGCTTGAAGTGAGCCAAGCAAGCGCGCTGAACAGGTGTAGTACGCGGCGTTGGTGTAGAGGGCCGAGCTCGCGCGCACCACACCAGCTCCCGCGTTGGAATCCCAACTGCCAAGGCCCAATTTTCAGATGGCCGTGGAGTCGGTTCCTGCTGGCTTTCTACGGCCAACAGGAGAAATTGGCTATGATTACGCAATTGCGTAAACCACGATGCCGTAAATCGGTTTTAGAGATCCAAGTGGATCGGACCATTTTACGGAAAAAAAGAGATGATATGCTTGAGGAGAAAAAGACCTCGAGGGTTTTTCTATTTTTCAGCTGTTAAGTCAGCGTGAAAATGTCGCAGTGGACAGAGAAAGTCACTTTCGCGTGTTAACTCCTTTCACTCGCGCATTTAATCACTTGAAAAATATGCCGGAATTCAATATCCGGCTCGAAGGACCATGTTGAAGCGTTCACCTTCCCTTCAGGTGCATTAGGGATTGGCTCAAAGGCTAAGTAAAGTGATGTGAAAAAGGTGGTGAGGTAAAAGAGAACACTTTGAATAGCGTAAAAGCACTTATATTACAGGAACTATTTACAGGCACGATCGGGGACCGATGCGTGCCGAATACACTTGTGATCGCGTACGATGCACTTTTAATGTAAACAAGAATCGTGATCGGGCACGATGCATGACCTTGTAAAGAGAACGCAGTTTTAAGTTAACCGGGAGCCATGCGTGCGCGCTATAACGGTGACGCAACGCGACTGACACCAGAAGGTTGAACGGAGTGGCGAGACGCTACCGATCAAATAAGTTTTAGAGTCCAATCAAAGCTAAGCTCTGATTGACTCAAACACCTTAAAATGATTAAAAAAAAGATAAAAATTTTCAATAATTGATTCATGTTAACTTAGATATATCTAGTTCTTCTGGTTAAAATTTCTTTTATTTAATTTTATCATTAGCCAGAACACATAAAAATCATAGACATAATTTACTGCTATAAAGTAGTTTTGAATTCATTTTGCATACATAATAGATGGACAAACTGAATCCACTTTGAAAATAATGGAGCAAATGCTCATCCGTACTTTAAAAATCCATGCCAAATATAATTCATAATTTTTGGTCCACTGGATACCTAAACTCAAAACTATCTATTTCTTTTTTATTTTTTAATTCTTGTATAAAGAAGCGTGTGGGACTCGGGACCCTCAGAAGAAGTGAAACTTCTAACTACGGTATTATGGAAATATTTTTAACGTACTAAATTAGTTGAAGAAAAAATTCAATGAAATGAGTTTATTTTTATTTATTTATATTATTTTTAAAGAATCACAATTAAAACCAAAATTAAATCAATGTTAAGATTTTATTTGTTCGTTTTTTATTTCTTGATTTTGTTAAACGCTTAGAGTTTATGAAACACTTATCTGATAGTCGTCACATGGCGCTGTACAAATTAGCAGAAGCAACTGGGTATAGGCCCTGCACCCCACGCGGTTCCGAGTCTTGGGAGCCTTGAGCCCGCCAACATGCAGCGCGCAGTCGCTGTAGTTTACTTATTTGTTACCTATCATCATATCTATACGCATAGTCTGGTCGCTGTAGGGGTTTTCGTGTGCCGACGAGCGGTATGCGATCCACCCAGGTTCAAAAGATGTATTTTGACTCCCTGAATAAAAATTTCGAGGGTGGACACTCGAAAAATTTATGTAAAATTGTTTAAACAAATAACAAATTACAAAAATCACTATTTCGGTAAAAAAAATTTTTTTTTTTTTTTAGCCCAAAATAAATCGAAAATATACTTAAACTTTTTTTTGTAAAGTCAATATTTTCCGAATAAAAAATCATTAAAGAAAAAAAAAAAAACCTATATCCCACTGTTGCCTACGCGCTCGTTTTTTAAACTTTAATGATTTTTTACTCAGTAAATATTGACTTTACAAAAAAAAATTTTAATATATTTTCGATTTATTTTGGGCTAAGAAATATAAAAAAACATTTTATTTACCGAAATAGTGATTTTTGTGATTTGTTATTCGTTTAAACAATTTCACATAAATTTTTCGAGTGTCCACCCTCGAAATTTTTATTCAGGGAGTCAAAATACAACTTTTGAACCTGGGTGGATCGCATACCGCTCGTCGGCACACGAAAACCCCTGCAGCGACCAGACTAGCACGCACACACCAATCTTAAGTCGCAACGGCTGCGAAGCTGATATCAGTTTACACGTGAGACGCCGATGGTATTATCTTTTTCTTCCTCTGCTTCTCCTTCTACTCATTAATTTCTCTATTACGCGGCGGGGAAACGAGGGGAAGTTCTGGGGGTTTGATAATTTTACTCCTCAAGCGTCGAACGCTTTTTTTGCGTACCTTCGTTAAAGAAGTTTCACTTCAAAAATTAACCAATTTTAAACTTTAAAATCACTTTGACCATATAACTTAAGCTTGCTTACATCAACTCTACTTAAAACTCGTGACGCGTAGGCTGCAGGGTGTTCTTTGTTATCTTCCAAAATTTTTCGCTAAGACCCCACCGATCGCGTACGCGCTAGCGTCTGTCATTAAAATGAGTCTTCTTTTCAGATTCGGAAAACGTAAAGCAGGGCTTTCTATAAGTTTATTTTTTTATGTCTTGAAAGCTAAATTATGTTATTAAATTTCGCGTTATTCCTCAATAAATTAGTTAGTGGTTTTGCTATTTTTGCAAATTGAAAATTAAATCTCCTATAATAAGATATTATTCCTAAAAATGATTTTACAGCTTTTTGATTCGAGGGGGGCTTAACTGCTGTGATTGCAACATATTTTTTATCATCAACATGTGGACCTTGCTTTGAAATTTTATGCCCTAAAAATTTAACTTCGTCTTTTAAAAATACTGCCTTTTCCGGCTCAAGTTATTTTCCTTTAATCTTTCGAAGAGTGCTTTTAATATTTCTATCAATTCTTCGAGTGTTTTTGCAAACGCGATCACGTCGTCCATATAGCTTAGAACTCCCTTCAATCCTTTCAGAAGTTTCCTTAGTGCCTTCATGAAACAACTCGGTGCATTTTTCAGTCCCATACCAAGTCTATATAACTCGTCGTGTTTGTCTTCCGAGCTAAACCCAGTTTTTCCCGTTGTACTATCCGCGAGCTTAATTTGAAAAAATCCTTGCGCTCAGTCGAACACACTGTATACTTGACTACCATGCAGACTATCTAATAAGCTATTCATACAAGGTGTTGGCTGAATTTGTAGGGCTGTTATAAAATTCAACTGCCTATATTCTAAAACGTGGCGATGATCTAAAAATCCGTTTCCTTCCTTTTTTTTGGTACGCAAAAAATAGGTGCATTATACGCGCTATCACTCTCCCGGATAATTCCGCTTTCGAGCATATTTTTTATTTTATTTTTAACTACTTCTCAAAGCGTGTAAGGTTGCTGAAACTGCTTTACATATACCGGAGTCTCCGTGGTTGTAATTATTTCGTGCTCTACCCCCTCAATGCAGCCTAAAATATCTCCCGGCAGAAAAAATTGCATTGAATATTTATTGATGAAGTTTGTTATTTCAATTTTATATTTATCGTCTCTTATCCCTTCAAGATTTATAATTTTTAATAACCTCGCTAACCTTAATAACTTCACTCCCCTGCTCTGTCTGCAAGCCATCGAAAACTTCAATCTCTGGCACATTTAATTCAATATCTTTATCTCCGGCATCTATCGCGTAAATTGAGCATTTTTTATACTTGACCATTGTAAAGGAATCGCCTAACTCGATATATGGTCCGGCATTAATTTTCTGAATATATCCGTTTTCAAGATTAATAAATTCAATATATCGATTAGTCATCAATATTACAAAACCCACAATCTTACAGAAGTCAAAAAAGTATCTTCATGTAGAGTTTGGTAGAGTTTAGTTGAATTAACAGATAAATGTCGTATTTTTAAAATCAAAAAATTCTTACAGTTTGATATCACGAATTTTTGTTAAAAATCCTTTAACTAATGTTTTGGTGCTAAAACTCTTCCTAAGTTTGTTTACCTCTTTGAGGTTTTTTTGGGGGATATCACTATTTTTTGTTTGGTATAATGTTTTATTTAATACGTATTTTTTGGCTCTCCTTCAATTTTATTAATCGAAGTAACATCAAAATTTTAAATAAGATACAAAAAATTTTTATTTAACTTTTTGTCATAAAACATTGATACCAATTTTCTTTCAAACTAATTCAATTTAAAAATTAGTGTAAAAATATGCAAAATTTTTCCATTGTTCCTGCTTTAGGAACTTTTGATGCTTTTTTTTGGGGTACTAAAAATAAATTTAGGTTCTAATGAAATAGGGAAGTAGGCTCAATTTAAGGTCAAGCCAAGAGAGCTAGCGATAAAAAATTTTTTTAAACGATTGATCAACTTAGCTTTTAAAGTTTTATCAATCTATTGATAGGTTATATAATCAATTTTTATCATTAAATCTATTTCAATCGAATTGAATATATTTTTAAGTTTATTTTTAAAAAGAAATTAAGGAAACAAATTTAAATTTATTTTTTTAATAAAAATTGCTACTGCGCCATCTGGTGAAAATTATGTGAAGTGCCGAATGTCGATCGGCGTTTGAATGTTTTTCGAACACTGTGGAAAGTCCGAAAAAAAGGTCGAATTTAAAAACGCGAGTTAATAAATAAGGAAATTTAATTTAAAAAATATAGGATGCGAAAACAATCCACATCTCTTCGATAGTGAAAAATAGGCGTAGTCTAGAGGTTTAATGATGCAGGTAACTTGTTTTAATTTTTAAATAATTTAAAGTTAGATTTAGAGTTAAAAAATAGCTTTTACCAGTATCTTTTATCTTCAGTTATAAATTTAAATAAAAATTTAATTTTAAAAAAGTTATCACAAATATTCATTTTTGAGCCGAGGTTCACTTTTACGCGGACTGACCCGTCCCTGCTGAGGAGCCGAAGCGAGCTCGAAACGTTGGACAGCTGAGGATCGATAGGGAACAATAATTATTATTTTTTCAGGTTTCTTTGCAGATTTCTGGGATTGCTTCGAAGGTGGTGCTGCGGAGGATCATTAGATGTTCCTTTGTTGCAAAAGACCCAGAAGTTTCACATATTGTGGGTTTTGTAATATTGATTATTAATCGATATTTTAGGTTCTTCGGGGGGTGATCTTAAGTAAGGATCATCTAATGATTCGCTTATATGGTTAAACTGTAAGACCGACTTAAATATTTTGTGATTTTTTATACTTAAGTAATTTTATTGAAAATATTATTTTTAGTGAATTCTTATTGTATTCACTATGATTATTATTATGGATGAACTTGAACTCAAATATTAAACTAGCTTCTATACCTCGCTGTGCTAACGCTTGCTCGGTTGAGAGTTTAATTATTTTTATTTAATTTTTAAATCAAAACAAAAAGTTTAAAAATATAGTTATTTACATCATCTAAAATAAAACACGAAAATAAAATACTTACTAGGAATAGTTTATGCAGAAATATATTTAATTTTAAAATTTTCATAAGAATCCTCTATTATATTAAGAAGTTTATATTCATTGTCATCGTCTTCGTCGACTTCCTTTTTCAAAAAAAAAGTGACTTAGATGTCTCAGATCAATTAGAAATTTAGTACTCGGGGGTTTTCGGGGCTGCTGATCACGAATCCAACATTCATTTTTAAATTTGACCTACATAAAGTCTACTTATTCAAAGTTAAAATCTATTTTTTCTCAGGCTCTTTTAAGACTTTGACGTCTATGATTGATTAGAAACTGAGTAGTAGGGGGGTTTTTGGAGTTGCTGATTACGAAACTAACCTCTATTTTCTGATTTGGCCTATGTAAGGGCTACTTACTTAGGGTAAAAATTCATTTTCAATAGAAGTTTTTTTGAAGTTTCGGATATGGAAGTTTTTGGGGTTGCTGATTATGAATCTGATATTCATTTTTAAAATTGACCTACGCAAGGGCTACTTACTTAAGGTAAAAATCTATTTTTAATAGTTTCTTTTTCAAACTTTGTCTACGGAGGTTTTTGAGCTTGCTAATTACTAATCTGACATTTATTTTTTAATTTGGTCTACTTAAAAGGCTACTTATTTAAGATAAAAATTTATCTTTAATTGCATTTTTTTCAAACTTCATGAACGGGGTTTTTAGGGTTGCTGATTATTAATCTGACCTTCATTTTTAAAATTGACCTATGTAAGGGCTATAAAAACAATATTTCTTATAAAAATTTTAAAATTTAATATATTTCGGTATGAATTATTTTTAATATGTATTTTATTTTAGATACTTAAAGTAACAATATTTCTAACTTTTTGTTTTAATCTAAAAATAAAATAAAGATAATTGTATTCTCAATCGAGCAAGCGTTAGCGCAGCGAGGTATAGAAGCTAGTATTATATAATTTATAGCCCTTATATAGGTCAATTTAAAAAATGAAGGTCCGATGAGTAATCAGCAGGCCTTAACACCCTCATATACGATGTTTTTTAAAAAAATTCTATTAAAAATAAATTTTTACCTTACGTAATCAGCAATCCCAAAAACTTACATATACAAAGTTTTAAATAAATGCTATCAAAAATAAATTTTTACCTTAAGTAAGTAGCCCTTTCATAAGCAAAAAATCAAAAAATAAAGGTCAGTTTCGTAATCAGCAACCCCAAAAACCCCTGACTACTCAATTTCTAATGAATCATAGACGTCTTGAAAGAGCCTGAGAAAAAATAGGTTTCAAAAAACAAATTTCTAATTGATCTGAGATGTCTAAGGGTCTGTCCGTATGTCACGCGTGTTACATCGTACACAGTTTTTCGAATATTTATGTACGTAAAATTATTTAAAATAAAAATATGATCATACTAAAGGGAAGTACTTTTTTTAAAGAAAATTTTGATGCCATTCAAAATTTTTTTACATTTTTCATTTTCTTAAAAATTTAATGCTAAGTCCGTCACAGGCGTTACTGAAAACAGAAGTGATTCCGATACTACTGCCAAAGAGAAAAGAACTCAGCAAATTATGAAACGGTGTAGTTCTGGAAAAAATCCATGCTAAAGTTAAGTCTTTGAACTTTTATACTCATATAAACGTTTTTGGATTTTTCATTTTCTTTATTTAATAAAAATCTATCTTTATGTCACGGGTGTTACACGTATTTGTCACGAGTGTTACGTGTATGAAAAACATTCAATAGTTTTTGTTAAAAAAATTTTTTAACTTTATTCGACATTACTAACATTTAGAATGACCACCCGACTCTTTCTCTCATTAATTAATTTTAGCTAAATAGTTGAATTTGTATGATTCGTTTCATCTTTAAAAAGACGTTTTTTGAGTATTTTTACCCCACTTTTTAAGGGGTAAACTAAAAAGTACAAGTACAAAAGAAAATAAAAAACTTTTTAAAACAAAATTAGTGTTAAAAAATAGCTTTTACCAGTATCTTTTGTCTCCAGTTATAAATTTAAATAAAAATTTAATTTTTAAAAAGTTATCACAAATATTCATTTTTGAGCCGTGGTTCACTTATACGCAGACTGACTCTAAGTCACTTTTTTTTTTTGAAAAAGGAAGTTGACGACGACGAAAACAAACTTCTGAATATAATAGAGGATGTTTTTCTCATGGATTTTTTTCATCAAAAAGTTAAAATTAATAGCCATACTGTCGCCTGAAGCAAAAAAAATAGGTAACTAGGTAAACTTTCGATTTTGACATATTAATTTTTTTTGTTATATTTTATTGTTTTCTCTTTGAATTTCCCAAGCTAAAATCCATA
Organism: Encarsia formosa; assembly: GCA_038277355.1. Taxonomy (NCBI): domain Eukaryota; kingdom Metazoa; phylum Arthropoda; class Insecta; order Hymenoptera; family Aphelinidae; genus Encarsia; species Encarsia formosa. The sequence goes on from CM076186.1 coordinate 61,060,094, forward strand.
AAAAAGTTTATATTCAAAGAAAATTCATTGATACTCAAACTTAACCTCATAACCTCGATTAGGGCTTCACGATACGATACGATATCGATATTTTCCAAAATATCGATATCGTATCGTCATGGATCATTATTATCGTATCGGTTATCGTCTCGACGATAGTTGTGTAAAAAAATATCGGTATCGTATCGATATCGTCTCGAGAGTCGATAAATTTATCGACAAAAAATAATTTAAAAATTATTATAACTATCTACCAAGCTCGTTGACCCAATAACGTTGGGTGCCTGAGGTCAAAAAAAAACTTATCGGCTATCCCCCAAGCCTTGAACCCCCAAAACCCTGGGCACCCGAGGTCAACAAAAATACCGATCAGCTATCTCATTCCTCCAAGCTCTAAACCCCCAAAACCTTGGGTGCCTGAGTTCAACAAAAAAACTGATCAGCTATCCCCCAAGCTCTCAACCCCCAAAACCCTGGGCACCCGAGGTCAACGAAAAAACTGATTAGCTATCCCCCAAGCCTTGAACCCCCAAAAACCTGGGCGCCCGAGGTCAACAAAAATACCCATCAGCTATCCCATTCCTCCAAGCTCGAAACCCCCAAAACCCTGGGCGCCCGAGGTCAACGAAAAAACTGATCAGCTATCCTCCAAGCTCTAAACCCCCAAAACCCTGGGCGCCCGAGGTCAACGAAAAAATAGTATAGACGATCTGTTTTTTTGTTGAACTCGGACACCCAGGGTTTTGGGAGTTTAGAGCTTGGAGGATAGCCGATCTGATTATTGTTGAACTCGGGCACCCAGGGTTTCGGGGGTTTAGAGCTTGGAGGATAGCCGATCTGATTATTGTTGAACTCGGGCACCCAGGGTTTCGGGGGTTTAGAGCTTGGAGGATAGCCGATCTGTTTTTTTGTTTAACTGGGGCGACCAGGGTATTTGGGGGCTTAGAGCTTGGAGGGCAGCTGATCAGTTTTTTCGTTGACCTCGGGCGCCCGGGGTTTGGGAGTTTAGAGCTTGGGGGATAGCTGACCAGTTTTTTTTTGTTGAACTCGGGTGCCCAGGGTCAACAAAAAAACTGGTCAGCTATCCCCCAAGCTCTAAACTCCCATAACCCTGGGCGCCCGAGGTCAACGAAAAAATGGGATAGCCGATCTGTTTTTTATTGAACTCAGGCACCCAGAGTCTTGGTGGTTTAGAGCTTGGGCGATAGCCGACCAGTTTTTTTTGTTGAACTCGGGCACTCAGGGTATTTGGGGGTTTAAAGCTTGGGGGATGGCTGACCAGTTTTTTTGTTGAACTCGGGCGCCAAGAGTCTTGGGGGTTTAGAGCTTGGGGAATAGCCAACCAGTTTTTTTGTTGAACTCGGGTGCCCAGGTTATTCATTTTCTGGTAACCATTAATAATTTATACGGTTTTTAATATTTATTTTATTAATAAAAAAGAAAAAAAAAAACTTACTTATAAAGTACTTGGAAAATACTTGTAAACAGTTTAAAACAAAGCAACGGTTAACAAAAAGTAAAAAAAAAAAATTGTCGAGATTTGAACATACTGTATCAGATTTTGAAGGCGGTGACCGTAGCCATTAGACTACCCGGAGTAGCGAATATTTTAACTTGAAACTTATATTCAAATTGTGCCCCTTTGGGGCTTGATCATAAAGCTTAATTATATATACGCTGAACCAAAAAACCATACAATATTTAGTTTTTCAATTCGTAGATTGAAAAATTCAAGAAAGCTCGGAATGTCAAAAAAAATTTCCGAGATCGATAAATTTCGATTTTATCGACAATTACATATCGTCGATACGAGAATATCGGCGATATTGAATAAAATTTTTATTGTATTATTATCGATCTGAAAAATTTGTATTGTATCGGATATCGATATTTTTATCGGATATCGTGAAGCCCTAACCTCGATGGAGGGAAACTTACATTTTTTCTATTATAACATGAAAGTATGCCATTTTAAAGCAAATTTTCTTAAAATTTTATTCAAAATGCACAAAAAATTCATTATTCAGTCATGTTTATTTTTGCTTTTTCTTTTTTTAATATTTTATAGTAGTGGAATGCCAACTAAACCCAAAACTTTGAATTTAAAATACTTGAAATGTGACAGCTTGCGGTTACCTTCTTGTTTCAGGCGGCAGTATATGCGCATATAACTGAGTCCAGTATTTTACAGACGATTTTAACATAATTTCTATTTCATACAAAATTTTTTTCAGGTTGTATGGCTGAACGTTTGAAGCAAAAAATTGTTGAAAAAGAAAAATTGGTAGATCTTGTTGCTGGTCCTGACAGTTACAAAGATTTGCCTAGACTCCTAGCCGCTAATAGAACGAATGAGTTTGCTATCAATGTTGCCCTTTCGTTTGATGAAACTTATGCAGATGTTACTCCGATAAGATTGAATCCTGAGACAAAAACAGCATACGTGTAATTACAATGCTTTTATTATATTCCACTTGTTAGTTACAAAGTAAATCAAAATATCTCGTTGTTATTCTACGTGTAAAGATGACTACAATTTTTATTCATTAAATAGTTTTTCGTTTTCAGTACTTTCAATTACATTCATCATTGAACTTATTTAATTATTTATTATTTTGAAGCGCAGCTTCTTTACTGTAACAGGGGTGGATTTAAGGGTTTGTATGAGCCGATACAAATACCCACGGTGTGTACTAAATCCTTATTACCTGTACTTAGTGCTGATCCAAGCACTCGTCGAACTGCAACTCGTCGACCTGAAATAATAAAATGAGGAAATCGCGTCCCGAAATATTACTATATCTCGCGACGCGGTCGGCTAGTTCGTTTATCGGCAGTGGGTGCGGGTATTAAAACAGGATCGATTCGCAGGAACACTAGGTTTAGTCAATAAAAATTAAATTAACAATTTAATAATTTATTAAAACAAATCTAAACCTAAAATACAAATTTCGAATTACGACTTGGTGTCGTTCAAACCAGTAAACAAAAGAATCTTCAATGCTCTCTAAATCGTTGCGCGTGCACACAAATTCCTGCTGCTATCGGCAGCTAACGCGCGCGAGAGAAAAACAAAGATTATGACAATAACAGTGTACTAAGGACACTCACACGCATTCACACTCACTCGCACATTTACAATTAACTTACGGAGTCGCTAAGGTGCACCTCATACACAAGCCGTCAGGCTAAACAAAATGCCAGGCTACGATGCCGACCAGCCGCAATATCTACCATACTCGAGTTGCCGTGTATCCGTCGGAAAGCGGTCCAGGCGATGACGTGAAATGACAACTTCACAAATAACACCACACTCTCACACTACGGCTCTACCACAACGCGCGACGCGAATGTCAATAATTGCCTTGACTTCCGTAACGAGTAAGCTGCTTCAAGATCTGCCATGAATCGATCTCCAGATCTTTGCGTGTCTGCCGGACGTCGGTCAGGTTCCCCGACGTCCACCGCTTCCAAAAGCCGGTTGACTCGTCTAGACAGAAGAATGCTTCCCGGGCGATGACCATCGATCTCGCACCTTCTGTCTCTGCCAACTCTCTCTTCGATGACATTCCACTCCCGAGGAGTCTGGTTAGTCGTCGGACCGAGACGAGTTAAGTTCCATGTACGTGCGAACACTTGGACACGAAAACTACGAGTGGCTTCCCGATTCCCGCTCTACCACCTCAAAGGTCCGCTCTGAGCTGCGTTCGACAGTCACGTGACTCGCGCCAAATCCTAAATCGTTACCGACGACTTAATTACGATCACTGACTGTCACACTCCCCTCCCAGAGGTGACGTATCCGAAAAAATACGTCGCTTCGAAAAGCATGAACGCAGTCCGGGTTAATCAAGAACGCCCGCCACCTGATGCTCACTATCACCAGGATTTTTGCTCGCATCCCTCGCTGGCTGATTTTCTTCGTCTGAAGATTCCGGTTCCACTCTTGCGATCCAATCTTCCAACCAATGAAAATTTTCCAGCCAGTGCAAGCTGTTATTACTTCCGACTGTCCTACCAGTCGTCAGCCTTGGATACGATAGCTTACGGCTGTCACAAATTCCGGGTGTTTACAAAGTGGAGAATATAAGAAATCAAAACCACACAGCAAAATCAAAAATTGTCCACTTTGTAAACACAGAGTAAGAATCTAAATTCTCACACACACATATACACACACACTCGTTATGCTAGGCCAAGCAATAACGAGCTCTTTGTTTTTCTCTGTTTACTTGGCCGACCTTGAACCCGTCAGCTACTGTACGTCACTGCGTCGATCCTACGCACCTACACGAAAAGTCTAACATCACGAGATTTGTAGACAACCATCTCGCGATCTTTCCCTCGCAGAAAATTCTAGCCTGCCTTTCAAACGTTGAGCGCAATGTAACATCGCTCAAACCTCGGCGACTTTTTCTCCCCACAAACGTTGGGTGCCATAAAACACCTGGCACACACACGTGTGGAAAAATTAGCCTCCCCATTAAACGTTGGGCGCCATGTAACACCTGGCCCACAAACGTTTTGGAAAAATCAGCCTCCCCATTTAACGTTGTGCGCCATGTAACAGGGGTGGATTTAAGGGTTTGTATGAGCCGATACAAATACCCACGGTGCGTACTAAATCCTTATTACCTGTACTTAGTGCTGATCCAAGCACTCGTCGAACTGCAACTCGTCGACCTGAAATAATAAAATGAGGAAATCGCGTCCGCGAATATTACTATATCTCGCGACGCGGTCGGCTAGTTCGTTTATCGGCAGTGGGTGCGGGTATTAAAACAGGATCGATTCGCAGGAACACTAGGTTTAGTCAATAAAAATTAAATTAACAATTTAATAATTTATTAAAACAAATCTAAACCTAAAATACAAATTTCGAATTACGACTCGGTGTCGTTCAAACCAGTAAACAAAAGAATCTTCAATGCTCTCTAAATCGTTGCGCGCGCACACAAATTCCTGCTGCTATCGGCAGCTAACGCGCGCGAGAGAAAAACAAAGATTATGACAATAACAGTGTACTAAGGACACTCACACGCATTCACACTCACTCGCACATTTACAATTAACTTACGGAGTCGCTAAGGTGCACCTCATATACAAGCCGTCAGACTAAACAAAATGCCAGGCTACGATGCCGACCAGCCGCATTATCTACCATACTCGAGTCGCCGTGTATCCGTCGGAAAGCGGTCCAGGCGATGACGTGAAATGACAACTTCACAAATAACACCACACTCTCACACTACGGCTCTACCACAACGCGCGACGCGAATGTCAATAATTGCCTTGACTTCCGTAACGAGTAAGCTGCTTCAAGATCTGCCATGAATCGATCTCCAGATCTTTGCGTGTCTGCCGGACGTCGGTCAGGTTCCCCGACGTCCACGGCTTCCAAAAGCCGGTTGACTCGTCTAGACAGAAGAATGCTTCCCGGGCGATGACCATCGATCTCGCACCTTCTGTCTCTGCCAACTCTCTCTTCGATGACATTCCACTCCCGAGGAGTCCGGTTAGTCGTCGGACCGAGACGAGTTAAGTTCCATGTACGTGCGAACACTTGGACACGAAAACTACGAGTGGCTTCCCGATTCCCGCTCTACCACCTCAGAGGTCCGCTCTGAGCTGCGTTCGACAGTCACGTGACTCGCGCCAAATCCTAAATCGTTACCGACGACTTAATTACGATCACTGACTGTCACATTACTTAGCGTAAAACAATCTGCTATACCTACACTATTCATGCACGAAAAGAGTAAAATGTCATCCTCAAGTTGTTATACGTGGTGACCAAACGAAAGGTAGTACCTAATATGGCCATGTATTTAATGCGGCCACTCCTGATATTTTGAATGTGTATATTACCACTCTACAGTAAACATTTTTCCAGGGTTATAATAGATCTGACAAAGAGTCAAAATTTCTGAAATCGGACAGAAAAACAAAACTTTCGAAATTCGATAGCCTTTGTACACAAAAGTCAACTGTTATGCTTGACAAAAAAGCCAGTAAAGTTTTTTTTTTAAATAATAATTTTTCTAAAAGTTATAAACAATTAAACTTTTAGGTGACTATTTTTTTAAATCGCCATTTCTAGAGAACTATTTAATAAAAGTTTACAAAATTTAAAAACGACTTCACAAATAAGTGAAGAATTGAATGATAAATAAATTAAAAAAAAAAATTTAATTTGTTTATAAAAAATTTATTTTTTAATAAACAAATGAAAATTTAATAAACTTCTCATATGGGTAGGCCAAAATTTTTTCAGCGATATTTTTCCTTGAAGTGTTACCTAGAAGTACGTGAAAAAAAATTTTGGTAATATTCACAAGAACAAAAGTTGTGAATTTTTAAAGACCGAAAAACGAGCGCTGCGACGAGAGCGGTGAGGTGACGGAGCCACGGCGCACGACGCTACCGCTTCACGTGCGCTCGCATAACTATTTACATTTTCCGATTATTTTCAAAAATTGGGTTTCTTAATGACTGCGTTTTTACTTACCGTAAGTATGCTAATAAAAAATTTACTTTATATTTACATATAAATTTATATTAAAAAATATAAGTTTATTCATTACAAAATTATTTTTCGATTTCTAACTAATTTTGTTTTATTAAATACGAATTTATCACTACATTCTATGAACAAAAAATTGTTTGTGAGCTGAAATAACTTTACACTTTAATTTTTTAGTATTTACTGGTATGTAACAGTGGAATTAGCGTGTCCCTTTAATGGTTTTGGCTTTCGAGAAATGTGGCTCGAGTTTTTTTTTCATTTCTTTATACTCTTTCGTCATGACCATGCAAAAATTAATTTTTTTTTAAAAATTTTTCAGCCCATTCAAAAAGAGTTTTTGTAGTTGTAATTTGGATATTATTTTGTAAGCTTGCTCGATAAGCGTTTCTTTTTACGCATCCACCTATGCCATCACAGGCACCTTTTCCGTGTGAAGTAGCAAAGAAGTGCCATTCAGCTGAAATTTTGAAGTCCGCTCGGTGATGTAATAAATTTAAAAAATTAAATTTATTTTTACACTGCGACCCCGCGCCATCAGAAAAATAAAATAGTTTTTCAATGTTTTTGGTACCAAATTTTTTTTTCAAAAAAGAAATCATTTTTGCGTTGTACAAATATACTCCTGTAGCGTCTTGGATTTCGACTTCTGACAAAACCACATAATTGATGTTTCTCACAACATTATTTTCTTTGCAATAAATTACATACACATGCAAAGAGGCTTGATCTTTGGATCAATGTTGTGACTGTATAGCATCTTGTACATGAAATGAATAATTTTCTGAAAAATCCAGAGTAACCAAAAACTCTCCACTCTTCAGTGAATTTTTCAGCTTTTCAAGATACGCTGCTTGTGATTGGGCTATGTAATCATGTTTCAACACGATTGGGAGATCTTCTGCAAGACTTTCCGTAAAAATCTGTATATTTTCAGTTTTACTTAACAGTTAGCACCTTTTAAAAAAAAGAGACAGTATGAAAAAATAATAAAATTAAACAAAAAAATTATTTTTTAGAAATTATATAGTTTACGAAACCTGTCTGTTGTAACCCATTGATTATAAGTGATGCTGTCTCTTTCACATTTTTGTAAATTTTCTGTTAAATCTTTGATAACTTGATTCGTTCCGGGACATTTTTGACAATTTACAAGAAAGCAATCAGCAGTTGGAGTTGAGCAAATAATGTTTTTCAACCATTCTCGATAATTTACAGTAAAATTAATTTTCTTTTTTTAGTAGTTCTCGTTGAAGTCCATTTATCTTAAGGGGGGGACTCAGTGTAAAAAAAAAAAAAAGTCGATTTTTTTTTTTGCTTAAAATTACTCTAAAACATCTCAAAAATACTGTTTCAAAATTTTAAAGCAATATCATGACTAGTTTTTAAGTTATGAATTATTTTACAGAGGTAGGTAAGGCGGAGCGCTCGAGTCGAGCGCATACGTGATGCTGCTCGACTCGAGCGGCTTAGGGAGTAGGGCTCATTTCTATTGTTCCTTCGACCTCTTTATTCGGTCAGGTAAGATTTAAAGGAAGAGGCTTCTCTTTTGAACTATGTTTTCGAGAATGGTATTAGACTGAAAAGAAGGAGGGGAAATACGGCAGCTGCCTTGCGTCGAAGGACAAAGTCGAGCAACAGTTAGTTTCGTTCAAAATTTTGAGGCAAAAACATCGTCTAATTTTTAATATGAAACTATTTTTTTTAAAATGTCTGTGCACGCTACCCAGCATAAAGGAACTAAAGATAAAAGAGTTGATAATACTAGAGGAAAAAAACGAGATTTTCATGGGAATCAATTTGTCGGTGAAGATGGAAAAAAAGTACATGAAAAATCAGTAACAAGCGCAGGGACAGCAAAAAAAGTAAGCGCCGCTCTGAATCAACCCACGAAGCCCGAAAAGCTCGAAAAGAGCATCTTTTAAACCTGGAAGATGGTGATCTGACCGTAGATGACATGTTGTATGGTCCAGGAATAGCTGACTAAAACGTAAGTTTAAAAAAACAAGTCAATACACCTTTTGAAAACTTTAATCGCGTTTTTCTCGAAACTGCATTTTTCAAATTGGCCCACATTCTCATTTCAAAACAAATCAATCGATTTAGTTGCAACTTGGCAGAAACTTTCTTTATAATAATTTTAATAGTCTGAACCTAAATCGAGAAAAAAAAAATTGTTTAAAACCCCTTTTTTTTAAACAAATAAGTTAAAAAAAAGAGGTTACTTTTTTTCTTTTTCTTATATTTTTGTCAAAAAAAAAATTTTTTTTTTTCTATTTAGGTTCAAACTAAAGAAAAAAAGGTTTTTAACGCATTTCTTTTTTTTTTTTTTGTTTCAGATCAACAGGAAAGGCGTGAAAGTGTGGGCCGAAAAAAAAGACCTCTCGCGCGAAACGACGCTGCACCGCCATCTTGGGAAAAAAAAAAAAAAAAAAAATTTTTTTATATTCTTGAAATGTATATAAACTTTGGTGTTCAATTTCGTTAATGTAAAATAAATTTAAGTTGAAAAAAAAATCATTAAAAATATGCTAATTTACACTGAGTCCCCCCCTTAAGTCTTAAATTGCCATGTACTTTGCACACGCACACATTATGCGTGCCTTTAGCTTCGACTAATATGCACTGCGGTGGTCTGAGATGCCTAAACACTGCCAATGATATTTTTTCTTCAGGGTACTTTTTTATAAATTCAGTGTGTAGGTCTTCTAAGTTATCCATTAATAAACGTTTCTAGGAATAAACATATTTACTTGTAAATAAAATAAAAATGAATAGAAAAAAGACTGGATAAAAAAAAAATATTGTAAACGAATACGTCAGGATTATCGAAAGTACCGAATGGCAAGATAAATCGCAAGATAAAAGAGAGAACCCAAAAAGAATGTCAGCATTTTATTCGTAATGTAATTAGTTGAAAAACAAAATTTGAAATTTGAATTTTTATTTTTAATTTGTATATTACAATTCAATTAAAACATTTAGATAATAGATTCGCAATTTGATAAAAAATAATATTTATTTAATCAAGTGTTCCAAATTATCAGATTAAAATCATGAAACTAATAATAATTAGTATATAAACAAAAACAATGAATTAATAACCACGAAAGTTTAATACAATTCTGCAAGCTTGCGCGCTAAGAGAGACTAGTGAATAAAATTAATCTAAAACTATCAATAATAGTTTACCTGCTCATGATGACGTTCTCCGTCAACAATTACTGACTTGTAATCTTTTACACCGGGCATCATTCTACTAATATCATCAGACAGATAAAAATCTTTGACTATTTCAAGAAGATTTTCATTTAATCCTCGACCCGTTTTTTTATCAGGACGAGATGCGCATCCTTTTTCTGTTTGTAATTTTTTTGCAGTCGTGACCATGTATTTAGTAACCCCAAATTCTTTTACTGCTTCTCGAATCGCCCAGTTATTAATTGGAATTGTAGTAAGCAAACAGATTTTTTCTCCTCTTGAGGCATTAGATAATCTCAACTTAAAATCTTCGATCCAAGTATTTACATTACTTTTAAAGATTGCGTTTCGAAAATTTTGGTCATTTTCTATTAAGTTCAAATTAATTTTTTAAGCTGGCGTAGCAACAATTACTTCGTGAATTTCAGACGCGAGCTTTTTTCTTTTTGTCAACTGATCTATTCTATAGCATGTATAGTCTTCATCACCTTTCGTCAAATCTACAATCTGCTCTTCTTCACTTTCTTCTTGATCTTTTCCTTCATCGCCCTTATCAGTTTCTTTTTTTTCAAAGTTCTGTTTTTCGAATAAATCGTTTCTTTTTTTTCATAAGCTTGGGTCTTACAGGAAGCACAAATGTAACAACCGAATAACTCTTTTAACTTTGGATCGCAATTTTCCGATATAAACTTTAAATTTTTTCTGTAACAACTATGACCCTTTTTTTTCAACGGATTACAGCACTTTGGTGGAGGAGTCATAATAAAAACACACAAACTGAGAATAAACAACCGAAAACAACGCTAATCTTGCAGCAATGCAGGCTTCAGAGGCACACGTGTTTTTCTCATTGAACAAAAAAAAACAATCGTATAAAACAATTGAGCTACTATTGTTTAAGCACGTCATTTTTGCCGCTTAGCCAATGATTTCAAACTTTTAAATAAGGGAGTGAAAGTGTGTTTTTTTCCAAAAAAATGTTTAAGATTTTCGAAATGTTAATTGAAATATTTGCTTGAAAATATATAGTGATAAATTCGTATTTAATAAAACAAAATTAGTTAGAAATCAAAAAATAATTTTGTAATGAATAAACTTATATTTTTGAACATAAAGGGTACCACCGGATAAGATAGTCAAATCGGCCCCCGCTGGAAATCCTAAAAAATATATACCAATCGAAAGAACATAAAAAATGAAAATTTTTGGCGCAAACCGCATCTCCCTAGTCCCTCCCTAGGGACCCTAGGGTCTAAAATAGTGATTTTTCAACTTTAATTCATATCTCAGAACCTATGAGGGCTAGAGACATGCAGTTTGCGGCAAAATTTTCTAAAAAAAAAATGTAGTTCACTTAAATTATTTTTGGTGCCAAATTTAAACCATTTCGGGCATTTTTAACCTTAAATTTAAGATTAAAAAAAAACTAAGACACATATCTCTTTAGAAAAAAAATATATTACGTATTTTAATGAAATTTACCTTTACAAATTTTTTTAAATTTTTTCACGTGGTGGAAGATAGTCAAATCTCGAAAAAACGTGTTTTTTTAACGCTTTTTGTCAATTTTAAAACTTAAAAATCATTTGAAAAATATATCTATAGTAAAATTAGGTTTCAAATGCCAAATTACATACTAGAAAATTATTTCTAACATTAAAAAATCGATTCTGTATTTTTAAAGACCTAAAAATTGATTTTTTTCGCTATTTAGCCAAAAATTGGCTTAAAAAAATTTTTAACAACCATCTGATTATACATATTGATTTTTCACGCACAATCACATACTACTTAACTATTTTGAACATTGGACTATAATTTTGGTATTTTTAAAGACCTAAAAATCGATTTTTTTTTTGTCTTTTAGCCGAAAGGCGGCTTAGAAAATTTTTTAACAACAATCTAACTCTACATATCGATTATTTACGAAAAATTACATGCTAATAATCTACTTTAAATGTTAAAATATAATTTCTGTATTTTTAAAGACCTAACAATCGATTTTTTTTTCGTCTTTTAGCCGAAAAGCGGCTTACAAAATTTTTTAACAAGAATCTAATTGTACATATCGATTATTTACGCAAAATTACATGCTAATAAACTACTTTAAGCGTTCAAATATAATTTTTGTATTTTTAAAGACCTAAAAATCGATTTTTTTCCGTCTTTAATCCGAAAGGTGGCTTAGAAATTTTTTTAACAACAATCTAATTGTACATATCGATAATTTATGCAAAATTACATGCTAATAAACTACTTTAAACGTTAAAATATAATTTCTGTATTTTTAAAGACCTAAAAATCGATTTTATTTCGCTACTTAGCCAAAAATTGGCTTAAAAAAATTTTTAACAACCATCTGACTATACATATTGATTTTTCACGCACAATCACATACTACTTAACTATTTTGAACATTGGACTATAATTTTGGTATTTTTAAAGACCTAAAAATCGATTTTTTTTTTGTCTTTTAGCCGAAAGGCGGCTTAGAAAATTTTTTAACAACAATCTAACTCTACATATCGATTATTTACGAAAAATTACATGCTAATAATCTACTTTAAATGTTAAAATATAATTTCTGTATTTTTAAAGACCTAACAATCGATTTTTTTTTCGTCTTTTAGCCGAAAAGCGGCTTCCAAAATTTTTTAACAAGAATCTAATTGTACATATCGATTATTTACGCAAAATTACATGCTTATAAACATCTTTGAACTTTAACATATGATATTTGTATTTTTAAAGACCTAAGAATCGATTCTTTCGTCTTTTAGCCGAAAGGCGGATTAGAAAATTTTCTCACAATAATCTGACTATACATGTCGATAATTTACGCAAAATTACATGCTAATAAACTACTTTATACGTTAACATATTATATTTGTATTTTTAAAGACCTAAGAATTGATTCTTTCGTCTTTTAGCCGAAAGGAGCTTAGAAAATTTTTTAACAACAATCTGATTATACATATCGATTATTTACGCAAAATTACATGCTAATAAGCTACTTTAAACGTTAAAATATAATTTTTGTATTTTAAAAGCCTAGAAATCTATTTGTCTTCGCCGTTTGACCGTTACACATCGTGTAAAATGTTAGTCTTATACTTTTTTGAACATTAATTTATAAAATTACCGTGATTATTAATCAAAAAAAAAAAATCAATTATATTACAGGTAGACAGCAGCATACTTTTCTTAATATTTACTGGAATCAGTTCTTAGTATTTAATGATAATTTTCTAGTATTTCTTGCAGAAGTTTGGTAAGATCATAGCCAAGACTTAGATTGCAGAACATCCACCAATTTCGTAAATCTAAATGAATACATTTTGATATTAATGAAAGCACATAAAATGATACATTATAGTTAATTCTTAAGTAAACTTCATAAGATGATAATATAAAATCATAATATATATGTAATAAACCTCATAAGAAGCCAAGACGAATATTTTTCAAATTATGTTAGTCCACATTGCATACAAATATATTCCAAGAATAGTGAAGCCGATGAACTTTTTTGAAATACCAAGTACCACTTGATGATGCATCACATATATTTTAGAGATCATCAAGTTTTCTTCCAGTCCATGTTGCAGCATACATGTAGCCCAAGAATAGTGAAGCCAATGAACTTGTTTGAAACTCCAAGTATTACTTGATGATACACCACACATGTTTTAGAGATCATCAAGTTTTCTTCCAGTCCATGTTGCAGCATACATCTAGTCCAAGATCAGTGAAGCCGATGAACTTTTTGATACATACCATTAGCAAAAATATTAATTAACAAGCAGTCAGTAGTTTACAAATAAATAAAAGGTGCATTCTTTTATTAAAAAACATAATACTTATAATAAAATTTTTTTTTAGTAAATTCAATAACCGGATCCAGTAGTTAAAATTTTTTTTTTCAAACTTCAAATAAATTATTTCAATTTTCATGCATATGAAAAGCATATAATTATTAATTAACTATAAATATATTTTTTATTAAAAAATTACAATTTATTAAAAGAATAAAACTAAGGCAAAAAAGATCAATGTCCAATCTAAAGCAACCTTAAAAAGAGCCTGTGTTACTGTATGTATAAACTGAATAGTAATGCAAACAATTTTTTTTCATTCAATTTTAAAACACACGGTTGAAGAAAAAATTAATACTTGCTTCTGGAATCATTATTAAGGTACATACAATTACCTGATGTAAACAAACTTTGCACTTACCAGTTAATCTTGCGAGAAAAATTAAAACTCAATGTGTAATAAAAAAAATACTTTGTACCTAATCCAATTACACGATAAAAAAAAAACTGCTTATAAATGTACTTGGTGGCAATAAATGTAATTGAAAAATGATGATCAACAGGTTCGGAGCCTCAGACCCTAGCAGAACCAGAAGTGGCCACGGTGCTGCGCAGCTTAGAGAGCATAAACAAAAACAGCTTGCAAAAACAAAGCCGGTCTGTTCGTATGTACCTACTTAACAAGCGGTCACAAAACGCAACAGACTGTTCTCGAGTCCTTATGACCAGAGGTGGTTAAAAGGTATGATTAGCTGAATTGTATAATACATATACATGTATAATACATGTATTGTACATACTGGCGGTGAAAAACTTTTTCTGGCGCGCAGTCGTCTGGTGTTAGCTTGATTGAGTGCAAAAGATAAGCTATAATCTTCTCTTCAATTTGTTAAAAATTTGAGTACTTTTAAGTGCTGATCTTTTTAACCTATAGTTTTGAGTACTTTCAGTGCTGAATTAATTTTTTCCGATTGTATATTGGTTTTTTTTTTTTTTTTTTTTTACTTGATTTTTTAATACAATTTTATTATTTATTAGCGCCATTTTTTTCTTTTCTATCCTAATCATTTTACTTATTTTTAGTGCTTATATTTATACTTTGAAAAAAATTTGAATAACTTAGGAGTGCTTATTTTTGATTGTATTTGATTTCGTTTTTAAAGTAAAGATCAAGTGGCATTTGCAGTTCATGTTGCAGTTGACATTATATTGGACCAGGTAAGATTTCAATGAAATATTAAAATCAAATAATATAAATGTAACCCTTATTTTTTTGTACAAATGGATTATGGAATGTTTTATTTATTTAAAAATTTCAATGAAAAGTGTTAGAGTTAAAAATAGACTTTATCATTGCAGGGCTTATTATTTTTTTAATTAATGAAAAAGTTCATTTAATTTGCTGCAATTTAAGCCATTGTTGAAAGATTTCCATACTAAAAATACATCCTCGTAGTCATGAAAAAATAGAATTATCAACTTTTCTGCTCTTTTCATTGAAACTTCAAATAGACCTTTAAAAAAAATTGTAAAATTTGTCTAAAATATGAATAAAGCTATAAACAAAATTCCAAATCAATAGCTTCAATGGTTTGAAAAATAAAAATACCCCCCCCAAATAAGAACAATACATCAGTTTTTAAAAATATCAACTTTTCTGCTCTTTTCTTTGAATCTTCAAGTAGACCTTTAAAAAAAATTGCAAAATTTTTCTAAAATGTGAGGAAAGCCATAAGTAAAATTCCTAGTTAATAGCTTGAATGGTTTGGAAAATAAAATACCCCCCCCCCCCTCCCAAAAAAGATACGTCAGTTTATCATTGATAAAAAGAAATGGATTATTAAAATATTTTTTTTAATAATACAAAGTATTAATGGGTTATTGGTAGAGAAGATAGAATTTTTGTTAGATTTAAGTGGTTATTAAAAAAACAATTATATTTTTTAATTATTATTTGAGGTCATACAATTGGCTAAAGCATAAATTATTTCTCTCCAGTAACTCATTCATCTATATTTATTTATTCCTCATCTTTTGTCTTAATTGAAACAAACAACATAATTATCCATTTATTATTTTATTTTTCTTTTATCCTAATCCCTAAGTTGAAAATATTTTATCGTTTTAGGATTTTAAAAATTCACTCCTCCACCGAGCAATAGTTCACTATTTGCAATATGGATTTACAAAGATGTTTGAAGTGCAATGTAAGCTTGGTTAAAATGTCTGGGAACAAAATTATAAATTCGACTGAATTAGCCAATGATGTCTCTGAGTATTTACGTACCGAAGTTGGTGTAGGCGAATACTTTTTTAGAATTGCTGTCATAGGGTCACAAATGTGCAAGAAGTGTTTTGTAAAATATAAATTTTGGAAATCTTTTAAAACAAGAAACGACAAAATCCAAGAAGAGGTAGATGAAAGTGAACAAGATCAGAACCTGGTAGCACATTTTAGTCAGTCATCTATATCATCTAAATCACCGTCTATGCATTCATCTCAAGATCCACCTGTAGAATATGATTCCCCACCAGAAAAAGAAGAGGTTGAATTTGTAGAGCTACCTCTAAGACGCACCGTCTCTACTCACAAATATTGTTTTTTATGTGGTTCTGAAAATGAGTTGAATCTTAAAGTGGTTCCGTTTGAGGCTCGCTCTCAAGTTTTTATACGAATGCAGATATTTATTTCAAAAGGTAATGATTCCAAATTATTCAATAGATTTTTTTACTGTTTGATTGACTAACGATTTTATCCTATATTCCAGGCAATAGATGTTGCTCCGATCATATGATTAAAAAACGTTTTTACGACGAAGATTTCCAGCGTATAAAAGTTTATTCGCAATACAGCAAGATTGAAGCCTCTGAAGTAACTAATTTTTTAGGACATTTGTCAGCAAGAGTAGATAGAAGTTTGATTGATATCATTGATGATTTCGAATTGGATGAAAAACGATTGATAATCTTCACTGGATTAACAAAGGAACAATTAAAGATAATAAGAGGAAAAATGACTAGCATGCGAAATTCTGAGAGCAGAAGTGTAACTCAAGCTTTAGTAGCGTTTTTGCTGAAATTGAGAAGCGGTAACTCTAATGCTTTGGTCGCAGCTATTTTAGGAATCGAAACTGAGCAGAAAGTTTCAAGCTACTGTGATTCAGCAATAAAAGCTTTTAAAGTAGACATATTACCAGCTGAATTTGGCCTCCACGCAATTCCCAGAGATGATTCGAGATCACATGACAAATATTGCAAAAAAGTTGCATGGTCTAAAAGATGACCAGTTAGTGTTAATTGGTGATGGAACGTGCCTGCGACATCAAAAAAGCTCAAATAATGACTACCAGCGTAAGTCTTACTCTTGCCAAAAAAAAAACCACTTATGCAAACCTTTCACTCTTTGCATGCCTGATGGTTACGTTGTGGATGTGCTTGGACCTTATTTAGCAAATTGTAACGATGCTAATATTCTCGAAGAATTATTGGATAAAAATGACGATTTGAAAGCTCTTTTACAAGAAGGAGATATTTTTGTACTTGATCGAGGTTTCCGAGATGTAGTATCTAAATTAGTAGAAAATGGATTTAAAGTGCTAATGCCATCTTTAAAGGGTGAACGGAATCAACTAACTACCGAAGAAGCTAACCATTCAAGAAGACTCACGAAGATCCGATGGCCGGTTGAAGCTGTTCATGTCGTGATTGGACAAAAATGCAAACTTCTACATCATCAGCTTCATAATTCATTGTTAGAGAAAGCAACATCTTACTGCAAAATAGCCTGCTATTTAAACAATCTGTTTGGAAAACGCTTCAACTCTGATGTGGAAATGTAAGTTTTTCTATAATATTATAAACTTCGGAAATATGACTAATCAAGGTTATTTTTCAGCATAACAATAATTCAATCTAAAGAATATTCATATTTGAGGTTGAGAAGGAACGATCCTCAACAGAAATCAGTTCAACCTCGTGATACTTTTGTGTATCAAACAAGTTCATCTTGGAAAGTAGTTCATCTCCCTAATTAAGTTCATTCAAGAATTAACTAATTTATCATTTTATGTGCTTTCGTTAATATAAAATTTTTTTCATTTAGTTCTACGTATCAGGTACATCTTTGGGATCAGGAAGAGCGATCATGTCACACCTTATAGACGTGAGCTCGGCTGGCTCCGGGTGGCGGGCCGCAGAGATTATTTTGCTGCCTGCTTGCTCTATAGAATCCTGCACACAGGTACTCCGTCTTATCTGGCGAATTTTTTTGTTGAAAATGGTCAGCTCACGTCCCTTGAGATTGGCTAATCCGTATGCACTTGATGCCTTGATTGTCCCCTCTTTCCGCACTAGATCTCTGGAGCGATCCTTTCATGTATTAGCTACCTACTCCTGGAATACCATACCCCCAAATATTCGCCAATCTACATCCTTCACTTCATTCAAACACCTCATCAAATCACACATCTTTAATACCGAGGGAGAAGATTAAGTTTTTCTACACTGTTGAGCTCGAGATCTGTATGGAATAAAATGTTAGTTTGTGATTCTCGGAGTGAATACTGATGAGACTGATAATTGTTACCCATGTGACTGTGATTGCTATTGTATACCATTATACTCATTTTATTTTTTTATTACTTTCATTATTATTATTATTACTTATATTATTGTTATCTTATTCTATCTTATTTTATTATATTTTATTTTATTTTATATTGAAATTATATCCTAATGTAGAACTTTGTTATAATCTTATGTATTTTGTACATCATAATGTACATTTAATAAAGGTTGTGTCTAGGTACCATCGCCGTGTACCGCACACGGTACACGGTACACGGTAGCTTTTTACTTTAAATCCTATAATTTATCCCAAATAACCCACATAAGTTTAAAAAACTACTAGTTTTTACTTTAAATCCAATTGCCCATCCTAAATAACCCAATTAAATTCACAGAGTGTCTAAAATAACTCTTATTTGGTACCGTGTACCGTGCACCGTGCACCGAATACGGTACACGGCGATGGTACCTAGACACTTTCTTTAATAAACACATCAAAATCAAATATTAGTGGATATGCTGCAGTATAAGTCTTGGCTATAATCTTACCAAACTTCTGCAAGAAATACTAGAAAATTATCAGTAAATAATAAGAAAAGTATGCTACTGTCTGCCTGTGATAAAATTGATTTTTTTTTTTTTTTTTATTAAAAATAACAGTAATTTTATAAATTAATGTCCTAAACACTATGCTACCAACATTTTACACGATGTGTAACGGTCATGTATAGTCAGATTGATGTAAAAAATTTTTCTGAGCCGCCTTTCGGCTAAAAGAAGAAAGAATCGATTCTTAGGTCTTTAAAAATTTAAATATCATATGTTAACGTTTAAAGTAGTTTATTAGCATGTAATTTTGCGTAAATTATCGACATGTATAGTCAGATTATTGTGAGAAAATTTTCTGATCCGCCTTTCGGCTAAAAGACGAAAGAATCGATTCTTAGGTCTTTAAAAATACAAATATCATATGTTAAAGTTCAAAGATGTTTATAAGCATGTAATTTTGCGTAAATAATCGATATGTACAATTAGATTCTTGTTAAAAAATTTTGTAAGCCGCTTTTCGGCTAAAAGACGAAAAAAAAATCGATTGTTAGGTCTTTAAAAATACAGAAATTATATTTTAACGCTTAAAGTAGTTTATTAGCATGTAATTTTACGTAAATAATCGATATGTATAATCAGATGGTTGTTAAAAATTTTTCTAAGCCGCCTTTCGGCTAAAAGACGAAAGAATCAATTCTTAGGTCTTTTAAAATACAAATATCATATGTTAACGTTTAAAGTAGTTTATTAGCATGTAATTTTGCGTAAATTATGGACATGTATAGTCAGATTATTGTTAGAAAATTTTCTAAGCCGCCTTTCGGCTAAAAGACGAAAGAATCGATTCTTAGGTCTTTAAAAATACAAATATCATATGTTAAAGTTCAAAGATGTTTATAAGCATGTAATTTTGCGTAAATAATCGATATGTACAATTAGATTGTTGTTAAAAAATTTTCTAAGCCGCCTTTCGGCTAAAAGACGAAAAAAAAATCGATTTTTAGGTCTTTAAAAATACAAAAATCATAGTTCAATGTTCAAAATAGTTAAGTAGTATGTGATTGTGCGTGAAAAATCAATATGTATAGTCAGATGGTTGTTAAAAATTTTTTTAAGCCAATTTTTGGCTAAGTAGCGAAAAAAAATCGATTTTTAGGTCTTTAAAAATACAGAAATTATATTTTAACGTTTAAAGTAGTTTATTAGCATGTAATTTTGCATAAATTATCGATATGTATAGTCAGATTATTGTTAAAAAATTTTCTAAGCCGCCTTTCGGTTAAAAGACGAAAAAAAATCGCTAGGTCTTTAAAAATACAAAAATTATATGTTAACATTTATAGTAGCTTATTAGCATGTTATTTTGCATAAATAATCGATATGAACGATTAGATTGTTGTTAAAAAATTTTCTAAGCCACCTTTCGGATAAAAGACGAAATAAAAATCGATTTTGAGGTCTTTCAAAATACAAAAATTATATTTAACGTTTAAAGTAGTTTATTAGCATGTAATTTTACGTAAATAATCGATATGTATAATCAGATATTTGTTAAAAATTTTTCTAAGCCGCCTTTCGGCTAAAAGACGAAAGAATCAATTCTTAGATCTTTAAAAATACAAATATCATATGTTAACGTTTGAAGTAGTTTATTAGCATGTCATTTTGCGTAAATTATCGACATGTAAAGTCGGATTATTGTTAGAAAATTTTCTAAGCCGCCTTTCGGCTAAAAGACGAAAGAATCGATTCTTAGGTCTTTAAAAATACAAATATCATATGTTAACATTTGTAGTAGCTTAATAGCATGTAATTTTGCGTAAATAATCGATGAATAAAATTGGATTATTGTTAGAAATTTTTCTAAGCCGCCTTTCGGCTAAAAGAAGAAAGAATCGATTGTTAGGTCTTTAAAAATACAAATATCATATGTTAACGTTTAAAGTAGTTTATTAGCATGTAATTTTGCGTAAATTATCGATATGTATAGTCAGATTATTGTTAAAAAATTTTCTAAGCCGCCTCCTGCTACAAGACGAAAGAATCGATTCTTAGGTCTTTAAAAATCCAAATATCATATGTTGACGTTCAAAGATGTTTAGATCCATGTAATTTATCGTAAATTACCGATATGTACAATTTGATTGTTGTTAAAAAATTTTCTAAGCCGCTTTTCGGCTAAAAGACGAAAAAAAAATCGATTGTTAGGTCTTTAAAAATACAGAAATTATATTTTAACATTTATAGTAGCTTATAAGCATGTAATTTTGCGTAAATAATCGATATGTACAATTAGATTGTTGTTAAAAAAATTTCTAAGCCACCTTTCGGATTAAAGACGAAAAAAAAATCAATTTTTAGGTCTTCAAAAATACAAAAATTATATTTGAACGCTTAAAGTAGCTTATAAGCATGTAATTTTGCGTAAATAATCGATATGTATAATCAGATAGTTGTTAAAAATTTTTCTAAGCCGCCTTTCGGCTAAAAGAAGAAAGAATCGATTCTTAGGTCTTTAAAAATTCAAATATCATATGTTAACGTTTAAAGTAGTTTATTAGCATGTAATTTTGCGTAAATTATCGACATGTATAGTCAGATTATTGTTAGAAAATTTTCTAAGCCGCCTTTCGGCTAAAAGACGAAAGAATCGATTCTTAGGTCTTTAAAAATACAAATATCATATGTTAAAGTTCAAAGATGTTTATAAGCATGTAATTTTGCGTAAAAAATCGATATGTACAATTAGATTCTTGTTAAAAAATTTTGTAAGCCGCTTTTCGGCTAAAAGACGAAAAAAAAATCGATTGTTAGGTCTTTAAAAATACAGAAATTATATTTTAACATTTAAAGTAGATTATAAGCATGTAATTTTTCGTAAATAATCGATATGTAGAGTTAGATTGTTGTTAAAAAATTTTCTAAGCCGCCTTTCGGCTAAACGACGAAAAAGAAATCGATTGTTAGGTCTTTAAAAATACAAAAATTATATGTTAACATTTATAGTAGCTTATTAGCATGTAATTTTGCGTAAATAATCGATATGTACAATTAGATTGTTGTTAAAAAAATTTCTAAGCCACCTTTCGGATTAAAGACGAAAAAAAATCGATTTTTAGGTCTTTAAAAATACAAAAATTATATTTGAACGCTTAAAGTAGTTTATTAGCATGTAATTTTACGTAAATAATTGATATGTAAAATCAGATGGTTGTTAAAAATTTTTCTAAGCCACCTTTCGGATTAAAGACGAAAAAAAAATCGATTTTTAGGTCTTTAAAAATACAAAAATTATATTTGAACGCTTAAAGTAGTTTATTAGCATGTAATTTTACGTAAATAATTGATATGTACAATTAGATTGTTGTTAAAAAAATTTCTAAGCCACCTTTCGGATTAAAGACGAAAAAAAAATCAATTTTTAGGTCTTCAAAAATACAAAAATTATATTTGAACGCTTAAAGTAGCTTATAAGCATGTAATTTTGCGTAAATAATCGATATGTATAATCAGATAGTTGTTAAAAATTTTTCTAAGCCGCCTTTCGGCTAAAAGAAGAAAGAATCGATTCTTAGGTCTTTAAAAATTCAAATATCATATGTTAACGTTTAAAGTAGTTTATGAGCATGTAATTTTGCGTAAATTATCGACATGTATAGTCAGATTATTGTTAGAAAATTTTCTAAGCCGCCTTTCGGCTAAAAGACGAAAGAATCGATTCTTAGGTCTTTAAAAATACAAATATCATATGTTAAAGTTCAAAGATGTTTATAAGCATGTAATTTTGCGTAAATAATCGATATGTACAATTAGATTCTTGTTAAAAAATTTTGTAAGCCGCTTTTCGGCTAAAAGACGAAAAAAAAATCGATTGTTAGGTCTTTAAAAATACAGAAATTATATTTTAACATTTAAAGTAGATTATAAGCATGTAATTTTTCGTAAATAATCGATATGTAGAGTTAGATTGTTGTTAAAAAATTTTCTAAGCCGCCTTTCGGCTAAACAACGAAAAAGAAATCGATTGTTAGGTCTTTAAAAATACAAAAATTATATGTTAACATTTATAATAGCTTATTAGCATGTAATTTTGCGTAAATAATCGATATGTACAATTAGATTGTTGTTAAAAAAATTTCTAAGCCACCTTTCGGATTAAAGACGAAAAAAAATCGATTTTTAGGTCTTTAAAAATACAAAAATTATATTTGAACGCTTAAAGTAGTTTATTAGCATGTAATTTTACGTAAATAATTGATATGTATAATCAGATGGTTGTTAAAAATTTTTCTAAGCCGCCTTTCGGCTAAAAGACGAAAGAATCAATTCTTAGGTCTTTTAAAATACAAATATCATATGTTAACGTTTAAAGTAGTTTATTAGCATGTAATTTTGCGTAAATTATGGACATGTATAGTCAGATTATTGTTAGAAAATTTTCTAAGCCGCCTTTCGGCTAAAAGACGAAAGAATCGATTCTTAGGTCTTTAAAAATACAAATATCATATGTTAAAGTTCAAAGATGTTTATAAGCATGTAATTTTGCGTAAATAATCGATATGTACAATTAGATTCTTGTTAAAAAATTTTGTAAGCCGCTTTTCGGCTAAAAGACGAAAAAAAAATCGATTGTTAGGTCTTTAAAAATACAGAAATTATATTTTAACATTTAAATTAGATTATTAGCATGTAATTTTTCGTAAATAATCGATATGTAGAGTTAGATTGTTGTTAAAAAATTTTCTAAGCTGCCTTTCGGCTAAAAGACGAAAAAAAAATCGATTTTTAGGTCTTTTAAAATACAAAAATCATAGTTCAATGTTCAAAATAGTTAAGTAGTATGTGATTGTGCGTGAAAAATCAATATGTATAGTCAGATGGTTGTTAAAAATTTTTTTAAGCCAATTTTTGGCTAAGTAGCGAAAAAAAATCGATTTTTAGGTCTTTAAAAATGAGTCTGTCTGGACGGCACCTTCCGCGTACGCGTGCGCGTACGCGGAGGAGTCTCCGCGTACGCGCAAACTTACTTTTTCAAACAATAATTTGCGCGTACGCGCAACTTAGGTGTTCCGCGTACGCGCAAACTAAATTATCCCGCGTGCGCGCAAACTTAGGTACTCCGCGTGCGCGCAAACTTAGGTGCTCCGCGTGCGCGCAAAAACTTAAGATCTCCGCGTACGCGCAAAAACTTAAAATCTCCGCGTGCGCGCAAAACTTATGATGTTCCGCGTACGCGCAAAAACTTAAAATCTCCGCGTGCGCGCAAAACTCTAGATCTCCGCGTGCGCGCAAGACTTATGATGTTCCGCGTGTGCGCAAAACTCTAGATCTCCGCGTGCGCGCAAAACGTATGATGTTCCGCGTGCACGCAAAAACTTCCGATCTCCGCGTGCGCGCAAGACTTATGATGTTCCGCGTGCGCGCAAAACTCTAGATCTCCGCGTGCGCGCAAAAACTTTGATAACGTTGCGATAAATGCATCAATTATAGTCCTTCTAAACATTAAAATTGTGATTAAAAAAACTTCCTAACTCTATAAAATTTATTTTTCACACACGGTGCAGAAAATTCAAACTTTCTGATTTTTCCCAAACAGGAAGTTTGAACCCCTTGCTTTGAGTTGAAAAAAACATTACACTCGACGCTGGAAAAGTATGAGCTAACCCTTAGCAAACCCTTGACACTCTCGCTTTTGGCTCAGGTTTTGAACACAAATTGTTTGAAAATTAGCTAAAAACCCAAAGAAGTGACCCAAATGTCTAGTCCTAGCGGGTCCTCCTCTCAGGGTTGGATAAGTTTTTTTGGATCATCGATTACAGAAACTTTGGAAATCGCTTTCTGGTACCGAATGATGAGCAAACCCCATCGCAAGTATCCTCAGTGATATCAGCAATGAATTCATCGGTGAATTCCTCGCTTTTTGCGGTGAAATCCTCGGCGAAATCCTCGGCATTACAACGATTTCGAAAACGAAGGAGTCAAGAAGGACATCTGGTGCACCTGGTGATACTTACGCCTTGGAGATGATTTCCCCAGGAAGTTTTGACTCCGGAGGCATCAGGGCGAGCACCTGGTGCACCTGGCGATACTTACGCCTTGGAGATGATTTCCCTAGGAAGTTTTGACTCCGGAGGCATCAAGGCGAGCACCTGGTGCACCTGGTGATACTTTCGCCTTAGAGAGGATTTCCCCAGGAGGTTTTGACTCCGGAGGGATCAGGGCGGACACCTGGTGCCCCTGGCGATACTTACGCCTCGGAGATGATTTCCCCAGGAAGTTTCGGCTCCGGAGGAATCAGGGTGAGCACCTGGCTATACTTACGCCTTGGAGATGATTTCCCCAGGAAGTTTTGACTCCGGAAGGGTCAGGGCGCACACCTGGTGTACCCGGCGATACTTACGCCTTAGAGAGGATTTCCCCTGGAAGTTTCGAGTTCGGATGGGTCAGGGCGGACACCTGGTGGCCCTGGTGATACGTACGCCTCGGAGATGATTTCCCCAGGAAATTTCACTCGCAGTTGATGGTGAGATAGTAGATCTTACCCCAGGTAGCACCAGGTTGACTACCAGGTAACCAGATCAATTTCCTCAGGAAGTTTTACTCGTAGTTGACGGTAGGATAGTGGATCTTACCTCAGGTAGCATCAGGTCGACCTCCAGGTAATTGGGACGTTTTCCCCAGGAAGTTTTACTCGTAGTTGAAGGTGGGATAGTAGATTTCACCTCAGGTAGCACCCAGTCAAGTACCAGATAACCAGATCAATTTCCCCAGGAAGTTTTACTCGTAGTTGACAGTGGGATAGTGGATCTTACTCCAGGTACCAGCAGGTCAACTACCAGGTAACCAGGATGTTTTTTCCCCAGGAAGATTTACTCGTAGTTCAAGGTAGGATAGTAAATTTTACCCCAGGTAGCACCAATTTGACCACCAGGTAACCAGGACGTTTCCCCCAGGAAGTTTTACTCGTGGCTGAAGGTGGGATAGTAGATTTCTCCCCAGATAGCACCAGGCCGAGTACCAGGTAACCAGATCAATTTCCCCAGGAAGTTTTACTCGTAGTTGACAGGTGCAACAGAGAGCCAAATAGAAGGTCCATTTTCAAAAATTAATATCCCCTGGAATTTTAGGAGTAGAGTAAACATCCCGGAGCTGTTTTCTTTGTTTGGTGGAGTACTTTGTGAAAAAGTCCCACCTTGTTATAATTGTTATTGCAAAAAAACTTTTGAAAAGTGAACGATAAAAAATATGAAAAAATCGTCTAAAACAAGTAGTGCTATTCTCCCGGATTTTTTTACGTCAAGATATGGATTGTCAAGCATCTATAAGTCGCACAAAATTTTCCGGATCGTTTTATCATCGGGAACTACCCCAACGAGCTTCAGAGAGGGGTATGAAACGTTAAATAAAATCATAAAATATTATTAAAAAAAAGGATTGCAATTCTCCTGGATTTTTTTTCGTCAAGATATTGATTGTCAAGCATCTAAGTCGCACAAAAATATCCTGGTCATTTAATCATTGGAAATGACCCCAACGAGCTGCAGAGAGGGGCATGAAACGTTACATACAGTTATAAAATGTTAAAAAAAAAAATAAATAAGGATTGCAATTCTCTAAGCCCCTAAAACCCTGTTCAACAAAATACTGATTGGCTACCCCCCAAGCTCCAAGCCGACAAAACCCTGAGCGCCCGAGTTCAACAAAATACTGCTTGGCTACCTCCCAAGCTCCAAGCCCCTAAAACCCTGGGCGCCCGAGCTCAACAAAATACTGATTGGCTACCCTCCAAGCTTTAAGCCCACAAAACCCTGGGAGCTCGAGTTGAACAAAAATACTGATCAACTATCAATTATCCCGTAAGGTTTTAACCCCAAAAACCTTGGGAGCCTGAGTTGAATTATTTCAATAATATGTGTGCATTTTAGTTAACTTAAGCATGAAATAAATAATTCTGTAAGTATACCTAATGACGCTGCTCTGGTGCAAATACATTATGAAATTGTAAGTCTGAGATTTTAAACTCCTAAATGGCGTGGTTGACTAGGAAAACGCTATAAGCTTTTCACTTATTGTTTTTTTTGCTCTTTTTTTGCAACGTCATCAACAATTTTTTTTTTTTTAACTATAAATTGAATGTTTTAACGAATAGGACACATTTCGAAAAAAGTGTAAAAATTTTCGATTCTTGATTGGTTATTAATTTTTTTAATTTATATTATTTTTTTGTTATTTTGTAATTTTTTTAAGTAGTGTAAATAAAAGTTTACTATAACGGTCTTGTGGAGTAAAAAAAAAAAAAAAAAAAAAACACTTTTTTATTGATTTGATATAAAAATATTGAGTACGCTCAACTTGTAAAATTATTCCACTCTGTAATCAGGGTTTTGGGAGCTTAGAGCTTGGGGGATAGACGATCAGTTTTTTTGTTCAATTCGGGTGCCCAGGGTTTTGAAGACTTGGAGCTTGGGGAGTAGCTCATCAGTATTTTGTTGAACTCAGGCGCCCAGGGTTTTGGGGGATTAGAGCATGGGAGATAGCCAATCAGTATTTTGTTGAATTCGGGCGCACAGGGTTTTGGGGGCTTAGAGAATTGCAACCCTTTTTTTTTAATTTTACAATTTTATTTAACGTTTCATCCCCCTGTCTGCAACTCGTTGGGGTTATTCCCGATGATAAAATGACCCAGCTAATTTTGTGCGACTTAGATGCTTGATAATCAATAGCTTGACGTAAAAAAATCCGGGAGAATAGCACTACTTGTTTTTAGACCATTTTTTCATATACTTCATCGTTCACTTTCAAAAGTTTTTTTGCAATAACAATTGTTTTTAACAATTTTTTACAGCAAAGCGGGACTTTTTCTCAAAGTACTCCACCAAACGAAGAAAACGGCTCCCGGATGTTTACTCTACTCCTAAAATTCTAGGGGATATTAATTTTTGAAAATGGACCTTCGATTTGGCCCTCTGTGACCGTCCACTACGAGTAAAACTTCCTGAGCTAACAGATCTGGTTACCTGGTAGTCGACCTGGTGCTACCTGGGGTAAGATCTACTATCTCACCATCAACTGCGAGTGAAATTTCCTGGGGAAATCATCTCCGAGGCGTACGTATCACCAGGGGCACCAGGTGTCCGCCCTGACCCATCCGAACTCGAAACTTCCAGGGGAAATCCTCTCTAAGGCGTAAGTATTGCCGGGTACACCAGGTGTGCGCCCTGACCCTTCCGGAGTCAAAACTTCCTGGGGAAATCATCTCCAAGGCGTAAGTATAGCCAGGTGCTCACCCTGATTCCTCCGGAGCCGAAACTTCCTGGGGAAATCATCTCCGAGGCGTAAGTATCGCCAGGGGCACCAGGTGTCCGCCCTGATCCCTCCGGAGTCAAAACCTCCTGGGGAAATCCTCTCTAAGGCGAAAGTATCACCAGGTGCACCAGGTGCTCGCCTTGATGCCTCCGGAGTCAAAACTTCCTAGGGAAATCATCTCCAAGGCGTAAGTATCGCCAGGTGCACCAGGTGCTCGCCCTGATGCCTCCGGAGTCAAAACTTCCTGGGGAAATCATCTCCAAGGCGTAAGTATCACCAGGTGCACCAGATGTCCTTCTTGACTCCTTCGTTTTCGAAATCGTTGTAATGCCGAGGATTTCGCCGAGGATTTCACCGCAAAAAGCGAGGAATTCACCGATGAATTCATTGCTGATATCACCGAGGATACTTGCGATGGGGTTTGCTCATCATTCGGTACCAGAAAGCGATTTCCAAAGTTTCTGTAATCGATGATCCAAAAAAACTTATCCAACCCTGAGAGGAGGACCCGCTAGGACTAGACATTTGGGTCACTTCTTTGGGTTTTTAGCTAATTTTCAAACAATTTGTGTTCAAAACCTGAGCCAAAAGCGAGAGTGTCAAGGGTTTGCTAAGGGTTAGCTCATACTTTTCCAGCGTCGAGTGTAATGTTTTTTTTAACTCAAAGCAAGGGGTTCAAACTTCCTGTTTGGGAAAAATCAGAAAGTTTGAATTTTCTGCACCGTGTGTGAAAAATAAATTTTATAGAGTTAGGAAGTTTTTTAATCACAATTTTAATGTTTAGAAGGACTATAATTGATGCATTTATCGCAACGTTATCAAAGTTTTTGCGCGCACGCGGAGATCTAGAGTTTTGCGCGCACGCGGAACATCATAAGTCTTGCGCGCACGCGGAGATCGGAAGTTTTTGCGCGCACGCGGAGATCTAGAGTTTTGCGCGCACGCGGAGATTTTAAGTTTTTGCGCGTACGCGGAGATCTTAAGTTTTTGCGCGTACGCGGAACATCATAAGTTTTGCGCGCACGCGGAGATCTTAAGTTTTTGCGCGCACGCGGAGCACCTAAGTTTGCGCGCACGCGGAGTACCTAAGTTTGCGCGCACGCGGGATAATTTAGTTTGCGCGTACGCGGAACACCTAAGTTGCGCGTACGCGCAAATTATTGTTTGAAAAAGTAAGTTTGCGCGTACGCGGAGACTCCTCCGCGTACGCGCACGCGTACGCGGAAGGTGCCGTCCAGACAGACTCTTTAAAAATACAGAAATTATATTTTAACGTTTAAAGTAGTTTATTAGCATGTAATTTTGCATAAATTATCGATATGTATAGTCAGATTATTGTTAAAAAATTTTCTAAGCCGCCTTTCGGTTAAAAGACGAAAAAAAATCGTTTGCTAGGTCTTTAAAAATACAAAAATTATATGTTAACATTTATAGTAGCTTATTAGCATGTTATTTTGCGTAAATAATCGATATGAACGATTAGATTGTTGTTAAAAAATTTTCTAAGCCACCTTTCGGATAGAAGACGAAAAAAAAATCGATTTTGAGGTCTTTAAAAATACAAAAATTATATTTAACGTTTAAAGTAGTTTATTAGCATGTAATTTTACGTAAATAATCGATATGTATAATCAGATAGTTGTTAAAAATTTTTCTAAGCCGCCTTTCGGCTAAAAGAAGAAAGAATCGATTCTTAGGTCTTTAAAAATTTAAATATCATATGTTAACGTTTAAAGTAGTTTATTAGTGTTACGTGACAAGGTCCGTAAAATAATAATTAATCATTATTAATTTTATTAATGTTATTTCAATCGTAATTAAGAATTTTTACCAAGAAAGTTCTTCTGAGTCAGCACTCGTTCCCACGAGTCGAGCTGATCGTCATCACCTGAGGAAAAGGTGGGGGACGCAAGCTCGGCTTCGCGAGGAGCGCGTGCAGCAAAAAGAGAGCAGTACCGAATTAACTGTAATTAGCATTGTATCGCGCCTTAAAATATTTTTCTTTGTATAACTAAAACTCTTCTATTCCGAATATCTCTTTATTATATTAATTAAATTTCCACGACTAAAAAGCCTTGTTAAAGTATAAAAAAGAATATAATTTATAGTGACCGCATTGTAGTGACCAAATAAGTTTAACTAGTGTTGCGCGAGCAATATTCTTAAAAGAAGTGAAATAGCGACCGCGAGAAATAAACAATTGTTTATTACGACCAAATCCTTAATAAATCATCGCTAGTGAAAATCTGTGTCTTCTGAATTCCTTCTTCACCTAGCCTTGCAGCTGCCAGTCGAGACCGAGTCGTCCAGTTATCAGTAAGCAGAACAAGGTAAATTCTCATATTACTAGACCTAAGTTTTTATATTCTCGTGCCTAACGTCATCATACGAGGGTGGATCGTCTACCCCGGGTTTAATTAAATTTCCCTTTCCCCGGGCTGCTAGAAGTAAAGGGAGGAAGTCGTGTGTCCCGTGACACAGAACTTCACAATGAGCATGTCATTTTGCGTAAATTATCGACATGTAAAGTCGGATTATTGTTAGAAAATTTTCTAAGCCGCCTTTCGGCTAAAAGACGAAAGAATCGATTCTTAGGTCTTTAAAAATGCAAAAATTATATGTTAACATTTGTAGTAGCTTAATAGCATGTAATTTTGCGTAAATAATCGATGAATAAAATTGGATTGTTGTTAAAAAATTTTCTAAGCTGCCTTTTAGCTAAAAGACGAAAGAATCGATTGTTAGGTCTTTAAAAATACAAATATCATATGTTAACGTTTAAAGTAGTTTATTAGCATGTAATTTTGCGTAAATTATCGATATGTATAGTCAGATTATTGTTAAAAAATTTTCTAAGCCGCCTCCGGCTACAAGACGAAAGAATCGATTCTTAGGTCTTTAAAAATACAAATATCATATGTTGACGTTCAAAGATGTTTAGAAGCATGTAATTTATCGTAAATTACCGATATGTACAATTTGATTGTTGTTAAAAAATTTTCTAAGCCGCTTTTCGGCTAAAAGACGAAAAAAAAATCGATTGTTAGGTCTTTAAAAATACAGAAATTATATTTTAACATTTATAGTAGCTTATAAGCATGTAATTTTGCGTAAATAATCGATATGTACAATTAGATTGTTGTTAAAAAAATTTCTAAGCCACCTTTCGGATTAAAGACGAAAAAAAAATCAATTTTTAGGTCTTCAAAAATACAAAAATTATATTTGAACGCTTAAAGTAGCTTATTAGCATGTAATTTTACGTAAATAATCGATATGTATAATCAGATAGTTGTTAAAAATTTTTCTAAGCCGCCTTTCGGCTAAAAGACGAAAGAATCAATTCTCAGGTCTTTAAAAATACAAATATCATATGTTAACGTTTAAAGTAGTTTATTAGCATGTAATTTTGCGTAAATTATCGACATGTATAGTCAGATTATTGTTAGAAAATTTTCTAAGCCGCCTTTCGGCTAAAAGACGAAAGGATCGATTCTTAGGTCTTTCAAAATACAAATATCATATGTTAAAGTTCAAAGATGTTTATAAGCATGTAATTTTGCGTAAATAATCGATATGTACAATTAGATTGTTGTTAAAAAATTTTGTAAGCCGCTTTTCGGCTAAAAGACGAAAAAAAAATCGATTGTTAGGTCTTTAAAAATACAGAAATTATATTTTAACATTTAAAGTAGATTATAAGCATGTAATTTTTCGTAAATAATCGATATGTAGAGTTGGATTGTTGTTAAAAAATTTTCTAAGCCGCCTTCCCAGGTAGCACAAAAAGTTTTCAGAACGTTCTGGCAACGTTGCACAGAAACCATTGCAACCTTTCGTTGAAAGGTTGCTGAACGGTTTTAGAAACGTTGTGACAGTCGTGTAGATCTCCGTTATTAGTTTCAAAGAAAACCTTCAATCAACGTTATGGCAACGAAGTTTGTCAACCATATTTTTTCAAAAGGTGACCACAAATTGTTCTGGCAACGTTTCTAGAACCTTATGGTAAAACGTTCCTTCAAAGTTGCTACAGAGTGTTGACAAGGTTCCAAATTACCGGTTTGAATTTAAAACGTTTTAGCGAGAACCTCAAGTTTGAGTAATTTAATTAAAAATACCTATGAATTTGAGGTAGAAAAATTTTATGTTTTTAATTTTTTTTGTAAATAATTCGACCAAAATTGGTAAGAACAGCTTTCAGACTAGTCAAATCATTCAAAAATTATTGAAACAACTTTCAGTCGCTCGGCCGGAGTAACAAAATTTGGTGGTTTATATATCCACAGCTTGTTACTTTGCTGAGAGCTCAGTTCTAACGGTAAGCCACCTAGCGGATGGGACCCTAAACTACTCATTTCGCGTTAGCAGTCGTTAGGTCTTAAAAAGCATTTAAAGTATTTAAATATACATGTTAAAAACATACTTAGTTTTTAGCTCTTAATTATAATTTTAATTTTTAGCTAGTAATAAATTGACGATAGTAAAAATAAAAAATTTAAAAAAAAAGGGAGGTTTAATTTTTTTTTTTTTCATGAAAATGTAAACTAAAAAATTTTTAAATATTCATAAATAAATAAATAAACAAATAAATATGTGAAAATATTTGTTTAAGTTTATTATAGTTAAATAAATGAAATTTTATAATCAAGCCTCGAAGGGGCACAACTTAAATATTAGTTCTAATCCATCATCTCTAACGTTAATGTGTGGTTTGGTGGCTAAAGTCACCGCTCTCTATTTTGCCGTCTCAAGTTCGATTCTATGTGCTTTTTTTTTTTTTAATAAATTATACACTCTTTAGGTGTTTTTAACCCTTAAAGTACACACGGGGTGTAAAATACCCCACATAACTGTCAGTGTGGCAGTTCTGGATTTGGGTGTGTATTTTAAGGGTTAAGGACATTTTCTAACTTTTAAAAATTTTTATTAATAAATGCATTGGTACACTTATTTTTAAAATTTTTAATTTTTTAATAACTTTATGGAGGATAAATGAATGAAAAAAATAATTTTTTCAGGGGCATTTTTTTATTTTGGTAATAAATTTTCCTAACAATAAATGAACAGATTCATTATGATTCTTCATAAAGATCAACAAATAACATTTCTAATCAAGCAATTAGTAATCCATTTTCATTGGAATAAAAGAAAATGTTTATTCAAAAATAAAGTGACTGTACTTAAAATGCCTCCCCTCTTCTTAATATCTTGAATGTATAGACTCGATGACCAGTGTGTCCGATCCCGGCCCAGGGGGTACCGAGAAATTTAAAAATCTTCCGGTGAAGATCAGGCAAACAAAAAACACACAAATCCTTGGGCGGCTGGGTTCAATAAATAAATAAATGAATGAGTAAGTAAATAAATAATCCCCCAAACTTAACAACCCAAAAACCCTGGGCATTGAGATTAACATAATCAATGATTAAATGAATAAATAAACCCCAAGCAAGACAACCCAACAACGCTGGTCATTCGTGTTTTCGTTTTTTTTTTTATTTTTTTTTTATTTATTTTTATTTTTAAATAAATCAATAAATAGACCCAAAAAAAAACAAATCAATAACGCAGTGCGTTAAAGTTTTTTATGAACAATCAAAAATTAAATAAACAAACAAACAAAGCTAGACGACCTAATAACGCTGGGCATCCGGGTTTTTTAAAATAAATAAATGAATGGACTGCCAAGCGCTTCAACCCCATTACGCTCGGCGTCTGAGTTTTTTTTATTACATAATTTAATAAATAAATCAATAAACCACCAAGCTCTACAACCACATAATGCTAGGCATCCGAGTTTTTTAAATAAATGAACTTATAAATAAATTAACAGAACGCCAAGCACTACAACCCCATAACGCTGGGCGTTCGAGTTTTTCTAGTAAATAAATTAGAAAAAAAATTAACAAACTACCAAGCACTACAAACCCATAACGCTGGGTGTTCGAGTTTTTCTAGTAAATAAATTAAAAAAAAAATTAACAAACTACCAAGCTCTACAACCACATAACGCTAGGCATCCAAGTTTTTTAAATAAATGAAATCATAAATAAATTAACAAAACGCCAAGCACTACAACCCCATAACGCTGGGCGTCCAATTTTTTTTAAATAAATGAACAAATATATCAATGAACCATCGAACAATACAACCCCGTACACTGGGCATCCGAATTTTTCTAATAAATAAATTAATCAATCGCCAAGCGCTGCAACCCCATAACGCTGGACGTCTGGGCTTTTTTTAAAAATAAATTAACTATCCGCAAGGCAATAAAACCCCATAACGCTGGAAGTACGTTTTTTTTTTTTTTTTTTTTTTATAAATTAACTAACCACCAAGCAATAAAACCCCATAACGCGAGATGTCCGAGTTTTTCTAATGAATAAATTAATAAATAAACTAACGAACCGTAGGGCATATCAACCCCATAACACTGGGCATCCGAGTTTTTCTAATAAATAAATTAATAAATAAATTAACAAACTGCCAAGCACTACAACCACATAACGCAGGACGTCCGAGTTTTTCTAATAAAAAAATTAATATAAAAAAACTAACAAACCGCAGGGCATATCAACTCCATAACACTGGGCGTCAGAGTTTTTCTAATAAATAAATTAATATATAAATTATCAAACTGCCAAGCTCTACAACCACATAACGCTAGGCATCCAAGTTTTTTAAATAAATGAACTAATAAATAAATTAACAAAACGCCAAGCACTACAACCCCATAACGTTGGACGTCCGAGTTTTCTAAAACAAAAAAAAAATTAATAAATAAATTAACAAACATCCATGCCCTACAATCCCATTACGCTCAGTGTCCGAGTTTTTTTATTACATAATTTAATAAATAAATTAATAAACTGCCAACCGCTACAACCTCATAACTCTGGACGTCTGAGTTTTTTTTTTAAATAAATTAACTAACCACCAAGCACTAAAACCCCATGAAGCTGGGCGTCCGAGTTTTTTTAAATAAATAAATAAATGTATAAATGAACCACCAAACAATACAACCCCATAACACTTGGCATCCAAGTTTTACTAATAAATTAATTAATCAACTGCCATGCGCTACAACCCCATAACACTGGGCGTCCGAGTTTTTCAATTAAATAAATTGATAAACCGCCAAGCGCTTCAGCCCCATAACGTTGGATATCCGAGTTATTTTTTTTAATTGATTAACCAACTGCCAAGGACTAAAACCCTATAATGCTGGACGTCCGAGTTTTCTAAAAAAAAAAATTAATAAATAAATTAACAAACTGCCGTGCCCTACAATCCCATTACGCTCGGCGTCCGAGTATTATTTTATTACATAATTCAATAAATAAATTAACAAACTGCTATGCCCTACAACCCCATAACACTGGGCGTCCGAGTTTTTCAAATAAATAAATTGATAAACCGCCAAGCGCTACAACCCCATAACGTTGGACATCCGAGTTTTTTTTTTAAATAAATTAACTAACCGCCAAGCACTAAAACCCCATAACGCTGTGCGTCCGAGTTTTTCAAATAAATAAATTGATAAACCGCCAAGCACTACTACCCCATAACGTTGGACGTCCGAGTTTTTTTTTTTAAATTAATTAACTAACCGCCAAGCACTTAAACCCCATAACATTGTGCGTCCGAGTTTTTCTAATAAATAAATATTAATTGATTCATTAAAAAAAACTCGGACGTCCAGCGTTATGGGGTTGCAGTGCCTGGCAGTTTGTTAGTTTATTTATTATTTCAAATATTTAAAAAAATCTGACGTCCAGCGTTTTGGAGTTGTAGCGCTTGGCGGTTTATTAATTTATTTAATAGAAAAATTTGGAAGCACAGCGTTATGGGGTTTAAGTGCTTGGCGGATAAGTAATTTATTTGAAAAAAAAAAACAAAAAAAAACTCGAACGTCCTGCGGTATGGGGTTGTAGTGCTTGGCGTTTTGTTAATTTATTTATTAGTTCATTTATTTAAAAAACTTGGATGCCTAGCGTTATGTGGTTGTAGAGCTTGGCAGTTTGATAATTTATTAAAAAAAAAAACTCGGACACCCAGCGTTATGGGGTTGTGGCGCTTGACAGTTTGTTAATTTATTTATTAATTTATTCATTTAAAAAACACTTGAACGCCCTGCGTTATGGAGTCGTACTGCTTGACAGTTTGTTAATTTATTTATTGATTTATTCATTAAAAAAACACTTGAACGCCCTGCGTTATGGAGTTTCAGTGCTTGACGGTTAGATAATTTATTTAAAAAAAAGAAACCGGACGTCCATTGTTATGGGGTTACAACGCTTGACGGCTTATTAATTTATTTATTAGTAAAACTCAGATGCCCAGTGTTATGGGGTTGTAATGTTAGGTAGTTCATTTATATATGATTTTATTTATTAAAAAAAACTTGGACGCACAGCTATATGGAGTTTTAGTGCTTTGTGATTAGTTAATTTATTTAAAAAAAAAAAAAAAAAAAAAAAACCAGAACGCCCAGCGTTATGGGGTTGTACTGTTTGGTGGCTCATTTAGTTATTTATTTATTTAAAAAAAAAACTTAGACGTCTAGCGTCATGGAGTTTTTGGGCTTGACCGTTAGTTAATTTATTTTAAACAAAACAACTCGGACGTCCAGAGTTATGGGGTTGTAGCGCTTGGCAGTTTGTTAATTTATTTATTAATTTATCTATTAGAAAAACTCGGACGCCCAGTGTTATGGGGTTGATATGCCCTGCGGTTCATGAGTTTATTTATTAATTACTTTATTAGAAAAACTCGGATGTCCTGCGTTATGGGGTTTTATTGCTTGGCGGTTAGTTAATTTATAAAAAAAAAAAAAAAAAAAAAAAACTCGGACTTCCAGCGTTATGGGGTTTTATTGCTTGATGGATAGTTAATTTATTTTAAAAAAAAGCTCAGACATCCAGCTTCATGGGGTTGTAGCGCTTGGTGGTTTATCAATTTATTTATTTGAAAAACTCAGATGCTCAGCGTTATGGGGTTTTATTGCTTGGCCGTTAGTTACTTTATTAAAAAAAAAAAAAAACTTGGCGTCCAGCGTTATGGGGTTTCAGTGCTTGGCGATTGATTAATTTATTTATTAGAAAAATTCGGATGCCCAGTGTAGGGGGTTGTATTGTTCGGTGGTTCATTGTCATATTTGTTCATTTATTTTAAAAACATTGGACGCCCAGCGTTATGGAGTTGGAGTGCTTCGGGTTTTGTTAATTTATTTATGAAAAAATTATTTTTTTTCATTCATTTATCCTCCACATGGTTATTAAAAAATTAAAATTTTTAAAAATGAGTGTACCGATGCATTTATTAATAACAATTTTAATAGTTAGAAAATGTCCTTAAAAACACCTAAAGAGCGTATGAATATGATTTGTTAAAAAAAAAAAGCACAAAGATTCGAACCTGTGACGGCAAAATAGAGAGCGGCGACTCTAGCCACCAAACCACACATTATCGTTAGAGATGATGGATTAGAACTAATATTTAAGTTGTGCCCCTTCGGGGCTTGATTATGAAATTTCATTTATTTAACTATAATAAACTTGATCAGATATTTTCTTATATTTATTAAAATTGATTACCAAAATAAAAATATTCCCCTGAAAAAATTATTTTTTTCATTCATTTATCCTCCATAAAGTTATTAAAAAATTAAAAATTTTAAAAATAAGTGTACCAATGCATTTATTAATAAAAATTTTTAAAAGTTAGAAAATGTCCTTAACCCTTAAAATACACACCCAAATCCAGAACTGCCACACTGACAGTTATGTGGGGTATTTTACACCCCGTGTGTACTTTAAGGGTTAAAAACACCTAAAGAGTGTATAATTTATTAAAAAAAAAAAGCACATAGAATCGAACTTGAGACGGCAAAATAGAGAGCGGTGACTTTAGCCACCAAACCACACATTAACGTTAGAGATGATGGATTAGAACTAATATTTAAGTTGTGCCCCTTCGGGGCTTGATTATAAAATTTCATTTATTTAACTATAATAAACTTAAACAAATATTTTCACATATTTATTTGTTTATTTATTTATTTATGAATATTTAAAAATTTTTTAGTTGACATTTTCATGAAAAAAAAAAAATTAAACCTCCCTTTTTTTTAAAATTTTTTATTTTTACTATCGTCAATTTATTACTAGCTAAAAATTAAAATTATAATTAAGAGCTAAAAACTAAGTATGTTTTTAACATGTATATTTAAATACTTTAAATTCTTTTTAAGACCTAACGACTGCTAACGCGAAATGAGTAGTTTTGGGTCCCATCCGCTAGGTGGCTTACCGTTAGAACTGAGCTCTCAGCAAAGTAACAAGCTGTGGATATATAAACCACCAAATTTTGTTACTCCAGCCGAGCGACTGAAAGTCGTTTCAATAATTTTTGAATGATTTGACTAGTCTGAGAGCTGTTCTTACCAATTTTGGTCGAATTATTTACAAAAAAAATTAAAAACATAAAATTATTCTACCTCAAATTCATAGGTATTTTTAATTAAATTACTCAAACTTGAGGTTCTCGCTAAAACGTTTTAAATTCAAATCGGTAATTTGGAACCTTGTCAACACTCTGTAGCAACTTTGAAGGAACGTCTTACCGTAAGGTTCTAGAAACGTTGCCAGAACAATTTGTGGTCACCTTTTAAAAAAATATAGGTTGACAAACTTCGTTGCCATAACGTTGATTGAAGGCTTTCTTTGAAACTAATAACGGAGATCTACACGATTGTCACAACGTTTCTAAAACCGTTCAGCAACCTTTCAACGAAAGGTTGCAATGGTTTCTGTGCAACGTTGCCAGAACGTTCTAATAACTTTTTGTGCTATCTGGGTTTCGGCTAAAAGACGAAAAAAAAATCGATTTTTAGGTCTTTAAAAATACAAAAATCATAGTTCAATGTTCAAAATAGTTAAGTAGTATGTGATTGTGCGTGAAAAATCAATATGTATAGTCAGATGGTTGTTAAAAATTTTTTTAAGCCAATTTTTGGTTAAATAGCGAAAAAAGATCGATTTTTAGGTCTTTAAAAATACAGAATCGACTTTTTAATGCTAGAAATAATTTTTTAGTATGTAATTTGGCATTTGAAACCTAATTTTACTATAGTCATATTTTTCAAATGATTTTTAAGTTTTAAAATTGCCAAGAAGCGTTAAAAAAACACGTTTTTTCGAGATTTGACTATCTTCCACCACTTGAAAAAATTTTAAAAAATTTGTAAAGGTAAATTTCATTAAAATACGTGATATATTTTTTTTCTGGAGAGGTATGTGTCTTAGTTTTTTTTTAATCGTAAATTTAAGGTTAAAAATGCCCGAAATGGTTTAAATTTGGCGCCAAAAATAACATTAAAAAATTTGAGTGAACTACATTTTTGTGAACAAATTTTGCCGCAAACTGCATGTCTCTAGCCCTTATAGGTTCTGAGATATGAATTAAAGTTGAAAAATCACTATTTTAGACCCTAGGGTCCCTAGGGAGAGACTAGGGAGATCCGGTTTGCGCCAAAAATTTTCATTTTTTATGTTCTTTCGATTGGTGTATATTTTTTAGGAATTCCAGCGGGGGCCGATTTGACTATCTTATCCGGTGGTACCCTTTATATGTAAATATAAAATAAATTTTTTATTAGCATACTTACGGTAAGTAAAAACGCAGTCATTAAGAAACCCAATTTTTGAAAATAATCGGAAAATGTAAATAGTTATGCGAGCGCGCGTGAAGCGGTAGCGTCGTGCGCCGTGGCTCCGTCACCTTGCCGCGCTCGTCGCAGCGCTCGTTTTGCGGTCTTTAAAAATTCACAACTTTTGTTCTTGTGAATATTACCAAAATTTTTTTTCACGTACTTCTAGGTAACACTTGAAGGAAAAATATAGTGGACAAAATTTTGGCCTACCCATATGAGGAGTTCATTAAATTTTCATTTGTTTATTAAAAAATTAATTTTTTATAAACAAACTAAATTTTTTCTTTTAATTTATTTATCATTCAATTCTTTACTTATTTGTGAAGTCGTTGTTAAAATTTTGTAAACTTTTATTAAATAGTTCTCTAGAAATGGCGATTTAAAAAAATAGTCACCTAAAAGTTTAATTGTTTATAACTTTTAGAAAATTTATTATTTAAAAAAAAAACTTTACTGGCTTTTTTTTAAAGCATAACACTTGACTTTTGTGTACAAAGGCTATCGAATTTCGAAAGTTTTGTTTTTCTGTCCGATTTCAGATGGCTGATTTTGACGGATGGTTTTTTTTAAATAAAAATAATGCTTTTCTGCTTTATTAACAAAAAAAAATTATAATTAAATTAAAATTTGTTTTACCGCGTTTGAATAAGATTAAAAAACGAAGTGACTAGGTACCAGTGCCGTGTACCAAGCACGGTGCACGGTAGACGGGACACGGTACACGAGATCATATTTCGCATAAGCTTTTTTATGCACGGTACACGGTACACGTTACACGCAGAGAGCTTTTGTGTACACGGTACATGCTGCTCTTTTATCAGAGCCTTGGTACACTGTACACGGTACACGTTGCATTGATCGTAGCGATGGGGCACGGTACACGGTACACGTTATACGTTGCATTGTTCTTGGTAATGAGATTCGATGCACTGTACACGGTACACGGTACACGTCGCATTATTCTTGTAAAGAGATTCGGTGCACTGTACACGTCGTATTGATTTTGGCAGTGTGACTTGGTGCCTGGTACACGGTACACGTCGAACTGTTCTTGGTAAAGAGATTCGGTGCACGGTACACGGTACACTGTACACATCGCATTGATCTTAGCAATGTGACTTGGTGCACGGTACACGGTACACGGTACACGTCGCATTGATCTTGGCAGTGTGACTTGGTGCACGGTACATGGTACACGTTACACGTCGTATTGTTCTTGGCAGTGTGACTTGATACATGATACAGGGTACACGGTACACGGTACACGCATTGATCGTAGCGATGGGGAACGGTATACGGTACACGTTATACGTCGCATTGTTCTTGGTAATGAGATTCGGTGCACTGTACACGGTACACGGTACACGTCGTATTGATCTTGGCAGTGTGACTTGGTGCAAGGTACACGGTACACGGTACACGTCACATTGATCTTGGCAGTGTGACTTGGTGCACGGTACATGGTACACGTTACACGTCGTATTGTTCTTGGCAGTGTGACTTGATGCATGATACAGGGTACACGGTACACGGTACACGCATTGATCGTAGCGATGGGGAACGGTATACGGTACACGTTATACGTCGCATTGTTCTTGGTAAAGAGATACGGGGCACTGTACACGGTACACGTCGCATTATTCTTGTAAAGAGATTCGGTGCACTGTACACGTCGTATTGATCTTGGCAGTGTGACTTGGTGCACGGTACACGGTACACGTCGAATTGTTCTTGGTAAAGAGATTCGGTGCACGGTACACGGTACACTGTACACATCGCATTGATCTTAGCAATGTGACTTGGTGCACGGTACACGGTACATGGTACACGTTACTGCGTACACGGTACATGGTGCACACCGTACTTGAGTAAATTTGCTTTACGTCAATGCGTACACGGTACATGGTGCACTGTACAGGAACAGGGTACACGTCGTTGTTATTTATATTTCTTTTACGCCACAGAGTACACGGTATACGGCGCACCGTACACGCTACACGCAGTACTTATGTAAATTTCCTTTACGTCAATGCGTACATGGTACACGGTACACGGCGCAACGTACTAGGTACACGCAGTATTTTTTTCAGTTTCCATCACGTTAACAGCGTACATGGTACACGGTACACGTCGCACCCCACACGGTACATGTCGTTTGTATTTAAATTTCTTGTACGTCACAGCGTACACGGTACACGGTACAAGATGCTCCGTACACGGAACACGCCGCGTTTATTTCAATTTCTATCCCTTCACAGCGTTCATGGTACACGCTATATTTATTTCCGTTTCCATCATGGCAGAGCGAGCATGGTACATGGTACACCAGTTGACTAGCGAGGTGGCATCGGTACACGATACACAGAAAACTAACTATTGGTTTAACTCGCTATGAGATGGGTTAACAGAGGGAGGGTTATTGGTTCAACTTGCTATTAGATGGGTTAACAGAGGGAGGGTTATTGGTTGGACTTGTTATTAGATGGGGAAAAAGAGGGAGGGTTATTGGTTGAATACGCTATGAGATGAGTGAAAAGAGGGAGGGTTGTTGGGTAAACTCGCTGTTAAGTGGGTGAAAAGAGGGAGGGTTATTGGTTGAACTCGCTGTTAGATGGGTGAAAAGAAGGAGAGTTATTGGTTCAACTCGCTATTAGATGGGTTATCAGATGGAGGGTTATTGGTTGAATTTGCTGTTAGATGGAAGAAAAGAGGGAGGGTTATTGGCTGAACTCGCTGTTAGATGGGTGAAAAGAGGGAGAAATATTGGTTGGACTCGCTATGAGATGGGTGAAAAGAGGGAGGGTTGTTGGGTAAACTCGCTGTTAAGTGGATGAAAAGAGGGAGGGTTATTGGTTGAACTCGCTGTTAGATGGGTGAAAAGAGGGAGGGTTATTGGTTCAACTCGCTTTTAGATGCGTAAAAGAAATTCAAATACAAACGACGTGTACCGTGTACGTTGCTCCGTGTACCGTGTACCGTGTACGCAGTGACTTGATAGAATTCGAATTAAATATAGCGTGTACCGTGTACACAGTGACTTGATGGAATATTAATTAAATATAGCGTGTACCGTGTACGGTGCACCGTGTACTGTGTACGCAGTGACGTAAAATAAATTCAAATGCAAATGACGTGTACCGTTTACGGTGCGCCGTGCATCGTATACCGTGTACGTATTGATGTAAACAAAATTTACATATGTACAGCATGTACCGTGTACGGTGCGCAGTGTACCGTGTACTGTGTACGCAGTACGTAAAAGAAATTCAAATATAAATGACTTGTACCGTGTACCGTGTATCGTGTACCGAGTACTGTGTGACATGAAAAAAATTTAAAAAAAGACAGCGTGTACCGTGTACGGTGTACCGTATACCGTGTATCGTGTACCGTGCACTATGTGACAAAAAAATTTAAATAAAGACAGCGTGTACCGTGTGCGGTGTACTGTGTACCGTGTACCGTGTACCAAAAAGCTCTCTAAGCAAAGCTTTCGTTCACGTGTACCGTGGACCGTGTACCGTGCGGAGTACACGGCACTGGTCCCTAGTCTCAACCATTAAAAAAAGAAATCAAGCAATTTTAAGTAACTTAGAACAATGAAAAAAGTAAAATACTTAAAACTAAATTAAATTACTTAAAATATAAATAATTTGAATAATAATAAACATTTTTATCGATCTCCAAGAAAACTGTCAACTTTAAATCATACTCATGTGCACAAAAACTATTAAACAATTTTGAGAGTTCATTATTTGCAAAACAGATTTGGTAAATTTTTAATACTAGCTTATTAGAGTTTGAGGATATTTTTTATTTACAATCTAATTATTCGTACATAAAATTAATTTATATTCAAGTTGTTTTTCTAAGATTAAACTGTTTTCTTTGTATCAAATCTTGAGAAGCTTTTTTGCGATAAAGAGACTGCTTCAATAAATCCATTTCTGTTTTCTTCGCCACAAGTTTTTCTAGATGCTTCAGTTACTAGTTTGACGAGT
Organism: Encarsia formosa; assembly: GCA_038277355.1. Classification (NCBI taxonomy): domain Eukaryota; kingdom Metazoa; phylum Arthropoda; class Insecta; order Hymenoptera; family Aphelinidae; genus Encarsia; species Encarsia formosa. Next base: position 61,103,771 of record CM076186.1, read on the forward strand.
CGCTTAACTGCTACGGTGTGATGTGGAAATTTGGAAAATTCCCATTCTACAAGACCATTGCTGGATAAATTATTTATCAATTCTATATTTGATATACTTTTTAGTTCTTTAGATAATTTTTTAGTTCTTAAACTACTCTCTTCGATAGTCCAAAAGTTCTTTAAAAAGTCTCTATTTTATAGGTTAGAAACTTTTTTAAATCATTGAACGCTTGTAACTGTATTACTAATAGAAATTGATGGGTAAAATTTTTGTTTGTTTAAAAGTTTTTAAGTTCATCAATTACTTCGTATGGTGAAAAATGCAAAAAAAATTTTCTAGTTCACTCGATAGCGGCTAGTATAAGTAATTAAATACTTGTCAAGTGATTGTATTATCGCAAAACACTGTTATTATTTAGGTCCGCCAATTTTTTTCAGGATTAAATGGAGCTGTGCAAAAATTTATTTTCAAAATATATAATGTTTGAAAAAGAAAATCCCGCTTACTAGACTCTGAAAGATCGTTTCTTAAATTTTTAAAAATTCATCAAAAATTGTTAAAAAACGGCCAAAATGAGTGAAAAAATCGACTTTCTAGGCATGTACGAAATTTGTAACGACACTATTGGACTCTGTAATCGTAAAAAGGTGTTTATTAGATGCATATTTATTGAAATGATGAGTTACGGGCCTCAAAATATTTAATTTTTATAAAAATCAAGCAGATTTAAAAAAAATCATTAAAATAGCAAAAAATACGACAAAAATCACATATATGTAGCTTGGTACAACAGAAAATTTCAACCAACCGCGTCCGGACTTCGCGAACTTTCAAGTTAGGTATAAAGTCAAACTTCTATCGCTACTAGAAGTCGATATACGAAAATGACCCAAAAACGCCTCACCCTAATACCTATGTATATTTCGAATGAGTGTACATCCTTAATTTTGCTTTTATGAAAGCAGATCATATTCTTTATTTAATCTAGTTAAAAAAATTTCATAGATAATAGGTCTTAAAAATATAATGATTGCGGCAGATATCGTGAAGATTAGAGCTAAGGTTACACTGAAGTTAGACTTTCGATAACCGCTTTGCTCGCACTTTGTCTCCGGAGTCAACTGAAACGTAAAGCTGAAGATCACCAAGAGTTGGATCCGGAGCACATTCTTAGAGATCTCATCGGCTAGCCAGAAAGTATTTTAAGCTAGCTTCAAGAACGCAAAGCTTTGAAGCAGTGGTTTAGAGGTGTTTGGTGCAAAGATCTTCTAACTTATTGAAATTTCCTGTAGAATTTTGGCAAGTTACTTGCTTACTCGGTGATTTACTCGTTGTGGGGACGGATTTTTAATTGCAGATTTTTAATAACATTATTCTATAAGTAAGACAACTTTATGCACGCTTTTAATTCATCGACTGGAGTACCTCCGGATATAAGTGGTAAGCTTTGCATAAAATCTCCGGCGAGCACCACGATTGCAACACCCATGATTTATTTATTACCTCGTAGATCTTATAACGTTCTGTCTAACGCTTCCAAAGATCGTTTATGAACCATGAAAGCTTCGCCTTTCAGTTTTCAAATTATAATTTAAAAAAATTTTTGGAACCTCGTAAAACTTTTTGCCAAATCTTATGTAACCTATCTTAAATCTTAAGTAAAGAAGAAAAAAATAATGCAAACAGCATAAAAAAATATTCATTTGTTCAAAATTTCAAAATTTAATGACAATCATACATTTTTTAAATTCAAATTTTTTGAATTTTTTGAACCATACGAAATTTTTGCCTACTCTTATATAGCCCGTTTTATAAATCAAATAAAAATGAAGAAAACAACGCAATCCGCATCAAAAAATATTAATTTGTTCAAAAGTTTTTCAAAATTTATTCAAAAAATTCGAATTCAAAAAAAGTAATTTTTTAATTTTTTTGAGTTGAGTAAATTTTTTTGTCCAATCTCATGTAGCCTATTTTAATTATTGAGTAAAAATTAAATAAATAGCACAAACCACATAAAAAATATGTATCTATTCTTGAGTTATTAGCTATTAAACAGACAAACTAAGCGATTTTTATAAAAAGATAAAATTAAAGAAAAATTTAATTTGCTACATAATAAGTTTCATTACATAAGCTTGAAACAAGTTTTTTTTTTAACGCCTAAAAATATTTTATTCTATGATTTTTATGGAAAAAAAAAAAATTACAATCTTGTGAAGTTAAGGACGTTCAACTACTCAAGTGAAGTCTTCTCGTATGACTATTTTTCCGATATAGAAACACGCTGATTGGTTGCTCGAGTCTAACCTAACCCCAAAAGTACTATTTTTTTTCTTTCACTATTCTTTTCTATTTTTAATATTCTCCTAATTGTCTCTGTAAACATCTTAAAATAATCCTCAAATGCTCTTCTAACACCTCAAAAAAACTGTGCTTTTTGTCATCATCCATTATTGAGAGATTTTGTTAAGAAGTACGAAAAAGTTCGATTCCCCATATGACACTGTGTTAATGGGTCAAAACAATAATTATTCATATTTTTGTTATTAGACTCCTAATTGCTTCCAGATTTTAACAGAGGATCAAAATATCTCTAAATTTTCATAATTTATTCATCATGATCAATTTTTCGAGTTGAACGTCCTTAAAAATTTGTTTTAATCAGAGAAAATAAATCATTTTTCAACGAACAATCGAAGAGACTTTGATTAGGATTCTTTTCAAGTATCTTCATGATAAAAAATAAAAAATGCACTACATTGGGAAAAGATAAAGAATTTTTTTGTTCACTAGAAAACTAAAAATGAATAGCTCAATCCACTCTTAAAATTGAGTAAGCGATATCGATTTTTGAATTAAGACTTTTATTTTTGATCCTATTGGTTAAGCATGTCGTCATCTATCGAGTTCTTCATCGTGAACTTGGTTATTAATCAACAATAAATTTTAGAGGTTGTAATTTTGTCAAATTCTAGTTAGTTAAAAAAACATTTTTTAAAGATATTTTTAAAATATTTTAATACTGTTATTTATTGAAAAAAATTAAGAGCAGGGATTTTAATCTTTAAATCAAAAGATACTTATTTAAAAATAATTTCCAATTTGATATTATTAGTTTGGTGTGAATACAAAAGTTAAATAAAAAAAAAACCAATTTCAAAGTCATTCAAGCTTGTTTAAATATGTTATCATCATATTTAATAAGAGCACAAATATTATTCAAAAGAACTTCCTACTTACAGAATGAAAATACCAACGTGGACTCATTGACCGTTATAAATAAGAAATTAATTTTTATTATACTCGTTTGTATGTTGATGAATGTTTTTAATTTAAATAATAGAATCACACACCTTTTTAAATAATTGATAAATATGAAGTTGTAATTTTTTAATCGCTATCATATATCTTTAATCTTGACCAATATTTTGCCGTTTATTTTCTGAAAATAACTTTTGCACAGTATCAGCTTTTGGTGCAACTCCATCAATCATTAATCTCATTAATAAAAAAAGAGAAATAATTATTTTATAAATTTTATTTTTCTAATTTTAAATATAAAAAATACATTGGGGGGGGGGGGGGGGTAAACCCTGGAGGGCAAAAAAGCAAATTTTTCAAGATTTTTCTCGAGCAAACGGCAAAAAATATTTAATTTATTAATAGTGTACACATAAAGTAACATTAGAACTACTTTCTGTAATTTTTTGGAATAAAAATATTAAAAAACAAGCCGATGCCAGTGCTTTTTCGGAGACGCCTTCGCTCGACGATTTTTTCCCGTGGTAAACGCCATTTGTCCATAAACATCTGAAACAAAAATTTTAGGAAGATTCTGTTAGAAGATAAGTTTTTCCTGGTAATAACACGAGGATTTTTTTTTTCACTTTTTGACGATTTGGCAAGTGACATTTTTAGTCGAATAAACGACCTTTGACTTCAAACAGCCGCAAAATCATCAAAAAATGAAAAAAAAAAATCCTCGTGTAATTTGGAAAAACTTATCTTCGAACAGAATCTTCCTAAAATTTTTGTTTCAGATGTTTATGGAGAAATGGCGTTTACCACGGGAAAAAATCGTCGAGCGAAGGCGTCTCCGAAAAAGCACTGGCATCGGCTTGTTTTTTAATATTTTTATTCAAAAAAATTACAGAAAGTAGTTCAAATGTTACTTTATTATGTAATTTATTAATAAATTAAATAACTTTTGCCGTTTGCGCGAGAAAAATCATGAAAAATTTTCTTTATTCCAGAAGTAAATCGATTCGATTTTGGAAAAATTTTACCATCCTTAACTCAATCAAAGCTGTTGACGAGTCCAGAAATGAAGTGAAAGCCTCAACAATCAATGAAATTTGTAAAAAAAATATTGCCGGAAATGGTTGTTGGTATTGGAATTTAATGAAAATTAGATTGAAGTGCTTTTCAGAGCTTTCGCCAATGTATCCCTATCCCCCTGCTTAGGTGGCCAATCCGTGGATCCGTCTGGCCAAAGTCTTTTAATTTTATTCCAGAAGGAACCCTCCTCCCTACACGGAGAAAAATAAATGGGAGTTTCTCCAATTTAAGATAGGAGGCGCTCTGAGCCGCATCCGATGGTAGAATCTCCCACCAAAAATAGGAGTTTCTCCTATTTTTTATAGTACTGTTTGTCGGCAGTTACCTTCTTAGTAAAGTTTATGTACTCACTCATACTTTTCTCATAGGTACTTAGAAATAGTGCACCCACTCGACTTCCACTAGAACTTTTTCTCGTAGCTAGTGATTGGAACCAAGCGAATACCGGGTGCTTCAGGTCGACTCCTGGTGCACCCGGTCGACTTCTCCTGGAACTTTTCCTCACAAACGGTGCTCGAGATTTAGAACAAGGTACCAGGTGCTCCGGGTAGAATCCTGGAAATGCCTCAGGAAAAGCCAACCGGGTGCCCCGGGTCGAGTCCTGGTGCCCCTGGTCGGTTTTTCTTGAGATATTTCCTTGATTCGGCCCAGAATACCAGATACCTTATTCTAGGTCCCGAGCACCTGTGACGAGGAAAAGTTCCAGGAGAAGTCGACCCGGGGCAGTCTGTACCTTGTTCTAGATCACGAGTACCGATTACAAGGAAAAATTCCAGGAGAAGTCGATTGGGTGCACCAGGAGTCGACCCAGGGCACCCGGTATTCTTGGACCCGAGCATCGGTTACGAGAATAAGTCCCAGGTAAAGCCGACCGGGTGGATCAGGAAATATTTCTAAGTACCCATAAAATAATTTAAATCCTAAAGCCCAATCGGGCTTTAACGGCGATTTGGTTTTTTTTAAACCGACTGCCGTGAAAGCCTGCAGGGCTTTATATACTTTGATTTTTGGTTTTAGGTTAGGACGCTTCGAAGAAAAACTATTTTAGGATGATTATTTCATTTATATTATACATCCCGCGCGTAGCTGATGATCCCCTGAGTAATTAAAAAAAAAAATTATCCCGAACAAAGCCCGCATTGAAAAGTTATGAACGTTTCATTTTTCGAAACGCTGATTTCCTTTGGCTCACGGTAGTCAGGGGACATTTGATTTCAGTTTAGAGCATCCGGTCTCTCTGCCTGCGCTCTCTGTAGACTTAAGGTAGGACCGCACAAACTAGAAAGAGATGTGTTAAAAATCTAAAACTTTAGGAAGTCGAAGATAAATATTAAAAAATGATGCCACTAAATTTTCAGAACCTGGGGGTTTTTCGTTTTTGAGTAATTGAATATTAACATCGCGTCGATTTAACCCGTAGTCTTATGAGAGGGCACATTTTTTATACAATTTTTACATAATTACATGTGATCAGGTTTTCAGAAAATTTGTCAGTTTAACTAGAATGCACAAGAATCACATAGAATTAATTAAATCATACATTTGGTTCCTCTAAGTATTAATAAAAAACAAAAATATGTGTTTTAGGTTAAAAAAGCTTCTGCTGCTAATGCATTTCTATATCTATATACGCGTGAAGCTAGTCAAATGTTTAACCGAAAATGCATCTTGACTAGAGCCGTAGGTGCGGTCCTACCTTAACCGGACGTGACGTATGCGGTGGGCGTGTCTATTTTTGCTGTCTCACTCTTACTGCTTACCTACAGCGGCAGACGGGGGCATGTAGGCCCGAGCCTGTAGCCATGAGGCGACTGGTGGCGCTGTATCAATTAGCAGCTCCCTACAGCTGACTGCAGAGCAGCTTGTAATGTGTTATGAGCAATAACTTTTTTATAAATAATTGATTGTCATAGAAAAAGCAGTACTGAAGACCCTTATTTTCATTATATATTAAATAAGTGGTAGAATTTATAATTATTAATTTCTTTAATTTCAATAAAAGAGTATGAAATAAATAATCTCTACAGTCTTTCTATGATCATCATCATCAAAGATTTTTCAATTATTGTGGTGTGCCCTGTGAGTTGATAATAATTGTGCTGTGGTTGTGTTGGGGACCTGATGACTGGAGGTGCATATTGGCAATATTAAAAATAAAGTTTTTTCTGAATGAGTGTGTTTGTGTGTGTGTGTGTGTCAGGTTGAACTTGCAAATTACTTTTTTATAATCCACCCAACTTGCAAATTGCAAAAAGTGCGATTGCAGCACATAATGTCATTGTCATACGCATTATCGCTTAATTTCATAGAATCATCATAGAAATGTATATGCTCTGAGCCAATACACTTGAACTGTTAAAGTTTTGTAATCCTACCCTTTTTCAAAAATAAACTTGATGTCTGAAAGTCTTGTAATCCCACCTTTTTTCTAAAATAAACTTGATGTCTGACAATGAATTTTAATTTTGATTGTTACTGTTACATTCAGTCAGGGTGTTAATGATAAGTATATTTAAGTCAACATGAATCAATTATTAAAAATTTTTATCTTTTTTGTTGTCTGTATGCAAGCTTAAGTTATGCGGCCAAAGTGATTTTACATTTTAAAATTGGTTAATTAAGAAGTACAAAAGAAATTGATAGTTTTGGGTCTAGGTGTCCAGTGGACCAGAAATTATGAATTCTATTTGGCATGGATTTTTAAAGTACGGATGAGCATTTGCTTCATTATTTTCAAAGTGGATTTAGTTTGTCCATCAATTATGTATGCAAAATGAATTTTCAAAAATACTTCATAACAGTAAATTATGTCTATGATTTTTATGTGTTCTGACTAATGATAAAATTTATATAAAAGAAATTTAAACCTAAAGAACTAGATACATCCAAGTCAACATGAATCAATTATTAAAAATTTTTATCTTTTTTGTTTTCTGTAAGCAAGCTTAAGTTATGCGGCCAAAGTGATTTTAAATTTTAAAATTGGTTAATTTTTTTTTACAAGAATTAAAAAGTACAATAGAAATAGATAGTTTTGGGTGTAGGTATCCAGTGAACCAAAAATTATGAATTCTATTTGGCATGGATTTTTAAAGTACGGATGAGCATTTGCTCCATTATTTTTAAAGTGGATTTAGTTTGTCCATCTATTATGTATGCAAAACGAATTCAAAAGTAGTTCATGACAATAAATTATATCTATGATTTTTATGGGTTCTGGATAATGATGAAATTATATAAAAGTAATTTTAAACAGAAGAACTAGATATATCTAAGTTAACATGAACCAATCATTGAAAATTTTTATCTTTTTTTTAATCATTTTAAGGTTACAAATGAGTATTTGCTACATTTCAATGTAAATTTACATTAAAATAAAGTTATGCAATGTACATTTAAAAAATAGGTAAATACTAAATTGAATTTTTTTTTTTTTACATATAAAATGGATTTCCCTTGGACTTTTATAGGTTCTGGTTTATGTCGTGGTACATCAGAATAATTGAATATATCTTAGTTATTGTTAAATTATTTAGAATTTGTTAAGTTCGTGAAATAATTTATTAAGACATATTTAAACAATATTAATGATTTATTTATGGAGTTTGGTTTTTTGAACTTGTGGACAAAAAGGAAATACATTTAAATATTTACCGAATTTACGCTATAAAATCTTTAAAAAATACTTTTAAAAAAGTAATATTTACGGCGATTGGTTTTTTAAAAAGGAATCTAAATAAAAAATTATACGCTAAGTATGATCTTTAAAAAATACTTTTAAAAAAGTAATATTTACGGCGATTGGTTTTTTTAAAAGGATTTTAAATAAAAAGATATACACTAAATATAATAATCTTTTTTTGAAAATGAATTAATGAAAGAAGTGAAATCAAAAAATTTATTACGGACGACTTGAGGCTGAATTACTTATTATTTAAAAATAATTTCTCTTCTAAAAGATGATCATATTATGTTGAATCACCTTCAATATACGTAAAGTTAACAATTTTTCAATGATAGCACATACATGGGAAAACACATGCAAATTGCACACAATTCAAACACTTTTTGAAATTAAAATATGTTATGATTAAGTTAGAAATCAATTAAATCACAATGTATGGCTATACTTGACCTGTAAAAATTTAATATTCTTTGAAATAAATTATCTCGAAAAAAATCATTGATACCTGTATTTTTTAAATTATATTTTGAATGCTCAGTGTGTTTCTTAACAACATATTTTAATTTTTAATTTTAAAAAGTGTTTGAGTTGTGTGCAATTTGCATGTGTTTTCCCATGTATGTGCTATAATTGAAAAATTGTTAACTTTACGTATATTGAAGGTGATTCAACATAATATGATCATCTTTTAGAAGAGAAATTATTTTTAAATAATAAGTAATTCGGCCTCAAGTCGTCCGTAATAAATTTTTTGATTTCACTTTTTTCATTAATTCATTTTCAAAAAAAGATCATTATATTTAGTGTATATCTTTTTACTTAGACTCCTTTTAAAAATTGTGTAATACTTTACATATGCGTCCACATCTAATTTAAAAAAAAAAACCTCGAGGATGATCTCCAGGTATACTCGTCATTGACACCCTGCTCGTCCGGGTACGATACGTCGTCCAAAGTATCCGAAAAATCATGTCTCCATCGAGGAGATTTAAAAAAATTCTCGAAGATGATCTCCGGGTATACCCATCATCGACACCCTGGTCGTCCGGGCTTACCTCATCTGTGACCTTATATCTAACCTGGGTCTGCAGCGGTGTATAATATGTAATAGTGTTTATATGATTCGCACATCTCACGAGGATCATCTCTAAGATTTTCAACCTATATATTTATTGAAAAGTACAATTTCGAAACGGAGATTTAAGGAGGCTTGGCAGCGTAGGGGTCGTACCTAGCGGGGGCCCTTGCGGGTGCATGAAATTGAAAATAAGAAAAAAAGTATTTTATTTTTATTTATTTTGATTAGTAAGTGATGATTTATAATTTTTAAACATATTAAAACAAAATTTAAGATAAAAATTTTTTAAAAACATTGAAAAATTGCATGTTTTGAAGGTTATGTACTGCAATTTTCTATTTTTCTTTTCAATTAGTCCTATAATCCCATATTTCTATAATTTTAAAATAATCTTCAAATTTTTATCTTTAAAATAACACCTGACTCGTAGTAAACTTGTGGATTTTGATGATTTGCCAAATTTTTAAATCTTTTTTTCCATAAGAGCCCATGTTAAAAAAAAAATTCTAAACTAATTTTTTTCTCGAAAACGAGTCCGACAACTATTGTTGTGTTAAATAGGAAAGTTGTTTGTCTTACTTCAAGGAATCTACAGGAATTTTTTGGGTTCTTACTTTTGGATTTTGAAAAAACTGCCAAGCCTCCTTAAGAAAAAAAAATAGGAGAAACTCCTATTTTTCGAAATTGGAGAATCTCAACTTTTTTTTTGGCGAATCTCATTAACTATTAGTGAAATTTCCTATTTATTTTTCTCCGTGTATAATCCCAGACTGCTTTACATAGCACGAAACTCGGTAGGTGCTATACTAACCGTGCTGTGAGTATAGTAAAAACCCACATCGCGATCGTAGGGAAAAACCTATACCTGGAAGACCGAGGCCGTGAGTACAAATCTTGATGTATGTACTCCCACTGGTTCTGGTTCTAGCCCACCCCGGTGCGGTATGTTACCTACATCGGACTCCATCTTCCGACCTCTGTGGGGACTAATGCTTCAATCAAGAGAGCTCTTATAGGTCTCAGACCGAGCCATGGTCTCCGTTCAGAGCCGTGGTATTAAGCACATAAAAGTGATTTTCAGAGGTGCCGGCAAACGGGAATCGATCCCGGGCCCTTGGCGTGAGAGTCTAGTATTAAACCCGTCAAGCCACTGCGGCTCTTTTTAAACCATGATAAAAATAATAAAAATAATTCAAGAGGCTATCGAGGAAGCTTTCAAACACGATCCAACAGTTACGCGAATTCTGAGATTCAAGCTCGATTGTAATGTGGCGTTATCTTCTTCCCCATTGCAAGTATCCTCGGTGAAATCACCGATGAATTCATCGGTGAAATCCTCGGTGAAATCCTCGCTTTTTGCGGTGAAATCCTCGGTGAATTCCTCGCTTTTTGCGGTGGAATCCTCGGTGAATCTTAACAGTGAAATTCTCGGCATTTTAACGGGATAGAAAACGAAGGGGTCAGGGCGGATACCTGGTGCAACTGGTGATACGTACGCCTTGGAGATGACTTCCCCAGGAAGTTTCGACTCCGGATAAGTCAGGGCGAGCACCTGGTGCACCTGGCGATACTTACGCCTTCGGGATGATTTCCCCAGGAAGTTTCGACTCCGCATGGGTCAGGGCGGACATCTGGTGCACCTGGTGATACTTACACCTTGGAGATGACTTCCCCAGGAAGTTTTGACTCCGGATGGATCAGGGCAAGCACCTGGTGCACCTGGCGATACCTACGCCTTGGAGATGAACTCCCCAGGAAGTTTCGACTCCGGATGGGTCAGGGCGAGCACCTGGTGCACCTGGCGATACTTACGCCTTGGAGATGACTTCTTCAGAAAGTTTCGACTCCGGATGGGTCAGGGCGGACACCTGGTGCCCCTGGTGATACTTACGCCTTGGAGATGACTTCCCCAGGAAGATTCGATTCCGGATGGGTCAGGGTGGACACCTTGTGCCCCTGGTGAGACGTACGCCTTGGAGATGATTTCCCCAGTAAGTTTCGACTCCAGAGGGATCAGGGCGAGCACCTGGTGCACCCGGCGATACTTACGCCTTCGAGATGAACTCCCCAGGAAGTTTCGACTCCGGATGGGTCAGGGCGAGCACCTGGTGCACCTGGCGATACTTACGCCTTGGAGATGACTTCCCCAGGAAGTTTTGACTCCGGATGGATCAGGGCAAGCACCTGGTGCACCTGGCGATACCTACGCCTTGGAGATGAACTCCCCAGGAAGTTTCGACTCCGGATGGGTCAGGGCGAGCACCTGGTGCACCTGGCGATACTTACGCCTTGGAGATGACTTCTTCAGAAAGTTTCGACTCCGGATGGGTCAGGGTGGACACCTGGTGCACCTGGTGATACTTACACCTTGGAGATGACTTCCCCAGGAAGATTCGATTCCGGATGGGTCAGGGTGGACACCTTGTGCCCCTGGTGAGACGTACGCCTTGGAGATGATTTCCCCAGTAAGTTTCGACTCCAGAGGGATCAGGGCGAGCACCTGGTGCACCCGGCGATACTTACGCCTTCGAGATGAACTCCCCAGGAAGTTTCGACTCCGGATGGGTCAGGGCGAGCACCTGGTGCACCTGGCGATACTTACGCCTTGGAGATGACTTCCCCAGGAAGTTTTGACTCTGGATGGATCAGGGCAAGCACCTGGTGCACCTGGCGATACCTACGCCTTGGAGATGAACTCCCCAGGAAGTTTCGACTCCGGATGGGTCAGGGCGAGCACCTGGTGCACCTGGCGATACTTACGCCTTGGAGATGACTTCTTCAGAAAGTTTCGACTCCGGATGGGTCAGGGTGGACACCTGGTGCACCTGGTGATACTTACACCTTGGAGATGACTTCCCCAGGAAGATTCGATTCCGGATGGGTCAGGGTGGACACCTTGTGCCCCTGGTGATACGTAAGGCTTGGGGATGAACTCCCCAGGAAGTTTTGACTCCGGAGGGATCAGGGCGTGCACCTGGCGATACTTACGCCTTGGAGATAACTTCCCCAGGAAGTTTCGACTCCTGAGGGATCAGGGCGAGCATCTGTTGAACCTGGCGATACTTACACCTTGGAGATGATTTCCCCAGGAAGTTTCGATTCCGGATGGGTCAGGGTGGACACCTTGTGCCCCTGGTGAGACGTGCGCCTTGGAGATGATTTCCCCAGTAAGTTTCGACTCCAGAGGGATCAGGGCGAGCACCTGGTGCACCTGGCGATACTTACGCCTTCGAGATGATTTCCCCAGCAAGTTTCGACTCCGCATGGGTCAGGGCGGACACCTGGTGCACCTGGCGATACTTACGCCTTGGAGATGACTTTCCCAGGAAGTTTCGACTCCGGATGGGTCAGGGCGGACACCTGGTGCACCTGGCGATACTTACGCCTTGGAGATGACTTCTTCAGGAAGTTTCGACTCCGGATGGGTCAGGGTGGACACCTTGTGCCCCTGGTGAGACGTACGCCTTGGAGATGATTTCCCCAGTAAGTTTCGACTCCAGAGGGATCAGGGCGAGCACCTGGTGCACCCGGCGATACTTACGCCTTCGAGATGATTTCCCCAGCAAGTTTCGACTCCGCATGGGTCAGGGCGGACATCTCGTGCACCTGGTGATACGTAAGGCTTGGGGATGAACTCCCCAGGAAGTTTTGACTCCGGAGGGATCAGGGCGTGCACCTGGCGATACTTACGCCTTGGAGATAACTTCCCCAGGAAGTTTCGACTTCTGAGGGATCAGGGCGAGCATCTGTTGAACCTGGCGATACTTACACCTTGGAGATGATTTCCCCAGGAAGTTTCGATTCCGGATGGGTCAGGGTGGACACCTGGTGCACCTGGTGATACTTACACCTTGGAGATGACTTCCCCAGGAGGTTTCGATTCCGGATGGGTAAGGGTGGACACCTTGTGCCCCTGGTGAGACGTACGCCTTGGAGATGATTTCCCCAGTAAGTTTTGACTCCAGAGGGATCAGGGCGAGCACCTGGTGCACCTGGCGATACTTACGCCTTCGAGATGATTTCCCCAGCAAGTTTCGACTCCGCATGGGTCAGGGCGGACACCTGGTGCCCCTGGTGATACTTACACCTTCGAGATGACTTCCCCAGGAAGTTTTGACTCCGGATGGATCAGGGCGAGAACCTGGTGCACCTGGCGATACTTACACCTTCGAGATGACTTCCCCAGGAAGTTTTGACTCCGGATGGATCAGGGCGAGAACCTGGTGCACCTGGCGATACTTACGCCTTGGAGATGACTTCCCCAGGAAGTTTCGACTCCGGATGGGTCAGGGCGGACACCTGGTGCCCCTGGTGATACTTACACCTTGGCGATGACTTCCCCAGGAAGTTTCGACTCCTGAGGGATCAGGGCGAGCATCTGTTGAACCAGGCGATACTTACACCTTCGAGATGACTTCCCCAGGAAGTTTTGACTCCGGATGGATCAGGGCGGACACCTGGTGCCCCTGGTGATACTTACACCTTGGAGATGACTTCCCCAGGAAGTTTCGATTTCGGATGGGTCAGGGCGAGCACCTGGTGCACCTGGCGATACTTACGCCTTTGAGATGATTTCCCCAGGAAGTTTCGACTCCGGATGGGTTAGGGTGGATACATGGTGATACTTACGCCTTGGAGAAGATTTCCGCAGGAAGTTTCGAGATTGAAGGGGTCAAGATGGACACCTGGTGCTCCTGGTGATACGTACGCCTTCGAGAGGATTTCCACAGGAAGTTTTGATTTCGGAGGAATCAGGACGGACACCTGGAGCATTTAGAGATAGTGGCACCTCGGGGATGATTTCCTCAGAAAGTTTCGAATCCTTAGGAGGTAATACTTATGCCTTTGAGAGGGTTTCCCCAGAAAGTTTTGACTACGGATGGGTGAAGTCGGACACCTGGTGTTTTCCGAGATAGCTACGGCCTGGAGAGGATTTCCTGGGGAAGACGTCCCGGTTACCTGGTAGTCGACCTGGTGCTACCTGGGGTAAAATTCACTATCGCTCTGTCAACTAAGAGTTAAACTTCCTAAGGGAATTCTCTCTAAGAAGTGAGTATCACCAGGTTCGGCCCTGACCCATCTGAAGTCAAAACTTCCTGGGGAAATCATCTCCAAGGCCTGCGTATACTAGGTGCATCAGCTGTCAGCCTGGATCCCTCCAAAGTCAAAACTTTCTGCGGAAACCATCTCCAAGGCGTCAGTATCATCATGAGCACTAGGTGTCCGCCCTGACCCATCCGGAGTCAAAACTTCCTGGGGAGTTCATCCCCAAGCCTTACGTATCGCCAAGTGCACTAGATGTCCGCCCTGACCCATCCAGAGTCGAAACTTCCTGGGGAAATCATCTCCAAGGCGTTAGTATTACCAGGGGCACCAGGTGTCCGCCCTGACCCATCCGGAGTCGAAACTTCCTGGGGAAATCATCTCCAAGGCGTAAGTATCACCAGGGACACCAGGTGTCCGCCCTGACCCATCTGGAGTCGGAACTTCCTGGGGAAATCATCTCCAAGGCGTAAGTATCATCATGAGCACCAGGTGTCCGCCTTGACCCCCCTGGAGTCGGAACTTCCTCGGGAAATCATCTCCAAGGCGTAAGTATCATCATGAGCACCAGGTGTCCGCCCTGACCCTTCGTTTTCGATCCCGTTAAAATGCCGAGGATTTCACTGTTAAGATTCACCGAGGATTTCACCGCAAAAAGCGAGGAATTCACCGAGGATTTCACCGCAAAAAGCGAGGATTTCACCGAGGATTTCACCGATGAATTCACCGATGAATTTATCGGTGATTTCACCGAGGATACTTGCAATGGGGTTATTAAGAATTGTATAAATATATTTAAAGACCCACAAAACAACCAAAATTAACCAAATACTTCAATAAAATTGATGAAAATTACTGATTTTTTTTATTTAGGTCAAAAAATTTACCTCTTTTTTAAGATTTTGGAACGTAACCCCTCTTTTCCCAAGAGAGTAATGCTTCCGTATTTGTGGCACCCTCTTGAGACGTAATTACTGTGAATTTGGAGGTTTTGCTGAATAATGTTTCACTCAAAATCGATGTTTTGCACCCAGGTGCACCTTGGTCTATAAATTTTCAATAGAAAAATTTTATTGGCAGTCGATATTTTAATTCGGAATGGAGTCGTGGTGGGAATAAGGTCCCAGTGCCGTTCTGTAGGTTTCCATAGGGCATACGCAGCGATGGCCATGTTGAAAAAAAGATCCATGTCATGCCGCCAGATTACGCGCGCTGAGTGCTTGTTAAATAGGGCATTCAGCAGACATATTTTTTGACCTCACCGCTACTTCACTTTGAAGCCCGATTGAGGTGTCAATGTAAAGAACTCTGTTTTGAGTTAGTTTCTTTTTTCGTTATTTCACCGTGTTTTTGTTAAATTTTGGCACTGAGCATTTGATTTTGAGAATTCATGAAAGCGGGTTATAGTATAGTATAGGTATGTATGATATTTATAAGTTTATAACTGTAAAGAGTTTAATTATTTAAAATCAATAGTGTTTTCCAAGAAATTATTAAAACAAATTTTTATGACATAAGTAAAGTAAAAAAATTAACAAAGATCGTAAATCGAAAATTTTTTGTGAGGCATTACCGTGATCTAACAGCATTTCAATTAAAACTTTGTGAACCAATTATAATTTGTTCTAAAAACAACTGAAATATTCATTTACAAATTTTGCTGAAATGTAACTGTGTATAAAATCATTTATACAAGATTTTTCAACCTGAGAAATGAGGTGAGGTGATGAATCCATAACTGAAAATTCATCTAAAAATTTATTGTGCAATATTTATAATAGAATAAGAAACGAAAATAACTTGCTTGTTTTAATTTTTGGGATCAACATCAACTCAAAACACTCAAGGGTACATGTAAATTTGACAACCATTGTGCGTAAAAAAGTAGGACTACGCAGGGGAACATAGGAATATTCGTGGAGTTGACTATGTATGTAGAAATCCCTGAAAGTGCATTTTTCATTAGTTTTACGCGAATAGAACAATTTATGAATAATTTATAGATAAAAAAGATTAAGGTAGTTTTCTACCAGAGATAGTCAAGTTCAAGACTAAAAAAAAATTATTACACCAAATGACTTACAATTGGTTATTAAAATTTATTTTTTAACTTTTTATGGCTTCTGAAATTATTTTCTACCAAAAAAAACATTCAAAACCACAACAACACATTTTTTTTAACTTTTAACTTCACCTTTGAATACCGCAGCTTGGAGGTTATTCGCGTGAAAATAATTTTAGTAAAATTGTAAAATTTGTAAAAGGTCAATTTTTTGCAGTTTCAAGAAATAAATTCTTCGATAGTAATGTGGTTTTATATGTATGTGGTTTTTCTAAAGGATCTCTATTGTGAAAAGACAAATATCAATAATTTAGTACACTTTTTCAGCGTAGTAGCCATACGCGTAATGAGAAAAATTCAATCTTTAACTTGCTGTAACTTTTAAACTATATGGTCAATTTTGATCAGACTTCGTAGAAATGTCTATTAATATCTAATAAACACCTCCAGAAAATTTGAGCTGATTCTCTATTGTCATGTATTTAGTAGAAAACCACCTTAAATATCATTGTATATACAATTCTTCGGAAAACTGAAAAAAAGTTTTTTGCTTTTATTTTTACCTGAATTACGTTAAAACTGACGACCCTACCAAAAAAGTGATCAGCAATCTCGCACAATTACCTTATTTATATTTTTTGAGAATTAAAGACGATACGAAGCTGTTTCTTTCTTAAAATTAGTTGTCAATAAAATTCAGTTAGAGAAAATTAATAATGGAAATTCCAGATGGTCGAAAATTTTAATAGACCTATAACGTGCTCTATTTTTTCGACCACTTGTTGGATGCTCGTAGCAACGATTTTTTGATGTTTTCAAAAAGAAAACAACTTGATTATGCATTACTTGATTATACAGCAGAACCTAAAAATTGGTGTGATTTGATTTTTCTTGATCAGAATTTTGATTCACCTTGACACGGATAGTTTAGGCCAATTTAACAATTTCTTTGTATTTGAACTTGCTAATAATAAATAGTTGATTAAAAACAATTAAAATCGCCTGACAACAATTTTCAATAATAACAGCTCATTTTTAATTATTTGAATTTCTATTTCCTTTTTTGACGAAAACATTGGTGACCGTTTTAACAGGACACCGAAAAGGTTCGTCTGAGGGAAGAAGTAAAAATGAGAAAAAGACGTGCGCCAGATGATTTTTCGCCCGGTCAAGATCTTCTTAAACGTCCAGCCCCTACAAATAATGACATTGCACTACAAGGAAATTTAGAAAATTCTGGACACGGATGCTATTTACATGAGTGTCGCACGGCTGCAAGTCCACGGGCTATTGAAAAGCGTTCCTAGGTTCGATATAATCATGAAAGTAGTATATATACCCACCTCGGCGAATAATTGAAATCGGCCTCTGCCGCCGCAACGCGACACGCCGTACTCGCACGCGCTAGAGATTGACGGATTGATTGTATAAAGTTTTATTGCCGACCGAGGGTATAACCTTATGTGGCCGCGTTTAAATGTACATAGTAGCGTTTACAATATTATAAATATTCTGCGGGCATATTAATTAATTTTGCTTGAACGCGCGTAAAGTAATAATAAATTCGTACACATTTGCTTGCAAAAACATAATAATAGGTATAAAATATCATCAGAAAGTAACAGCTTAAAGTAAGAGCGTATTGCGAAGTATACAAAATATAACTATAAGTAAGTTCACTGCTGGCTTGTTCAGGTGTGAGCAGATCCTAGTAATCACAGCCAAACCAATATTGTTGTTGTTGCACCAGGTGTCCGGGTCAGAGGTACGCGGGTCTGTGATGATACCCGGACTGGGGGTATGAGATGTGGGCACGATGTAGTTGGGGGAGCACAAGGGTTCCTTTCAGTTGGGCTGGTACAGCCATGAGGTTCTCACGAAGGTCTCGTTCTGTCCAGTCCCGCCTATTGAGTTGGGATAAGTGCTCCCATAGACGTGGGCGAAATATATCGAGAGTAATGGTATTAAGGTCATTGTGGCCCATGGAATTTATGAGCCGTATAGCGCGGACAGTGAAGGAGTTTTCGTGGGCCTTTCTTTTTGCTTGTGGTAGCAAGAAGTAGCCACTGTATGAACGTGTAGAGCGACGTATCTCGAGAGAAAGAGAGAGAGAGAGAGAGTATTGAGACGCTGCGGTTGCTTTCGCTGTCACTGACCTCCAATATTCCTGTATGATTTTTATTTTTAATTAAAAAAAAAAAAAAAAAAAAAAAAGTAAATTAAGCGAGTTTTTTGAGATGCTGCTGCTGCTGGTACTGTCGATGCTCCTACCACCGCGCTGTTGCTGTCGCTGCTTCTGCTGCTATCTTTGCCGACAATGTCGGTGTATGATTTTTATTTTAAAAATGTAAATAATTTAAAAATTTTTTTTTTAAAGTAAATATTTAAAAAAATGAAATCAAATTTGTAGTTTTAAAAAAGTAAATAATTTTTATGGAAATTGTTAAGTTCAAGTATATTTTTTAAAGTTAAAAGCTACTGCTAAAAAAGGTTATAGGTAATTTTAAAAATAAAAAAAACAGAATTTTTTTAAAAGTTTCTTTTATTCAAGAAATGTATATTGTAAAATTTTACAATAGCTTATAAAAACATTAATTTATTATTGAGTAATCACCCAATAGGGCGTGTGCATCGGTTGAAGGCAGGAGGTGTGTTTGCAAAAAGAATTTTTCAAAAACAAATCTATAATCTGAATTCCTCGACGTTTCGTCGGCCAGGGTTTGCCGACCTCTTCAGGAGGACTTTATTGAACAAAAACAAAATTCACAATTAGTTTACAAACTTGAATAAAACCTTAACAGTCTAAGTTATACAAACATCAACCTCAACTTACTTATAATAAAAATGAGATGTACAGTATCATCGAAGGTGCAGTGTAAATCGCCAATGCAAAAAGCAGTCGTCAATCGTGTTGCAAATTAAATACAGTCTCAAGTCAGTCTCACAGTTTAGGTAAAAAATTCAACACACTGCATACACAGTTCAGTCACTAAATTCTGTCAAAACTTCAAACTGCACAAAGAAAAGATAAAAACTGCAATAATGCACCTGCAAGACGTCACGTTCGCAAAAACTCAAAAAGCGCATTTACATTAATTAAACTTACAATTGACTAAAGTCAATTACAAATTTAATCAATGTATTTTTGAAAAACTATGTAGCACAACGGAGTAAACAGCACGAGTGTTTAAAACAGACTGCTCCTCCCCCGCAGCTTCACGGTGAGCGAGGCGAGGGTGCAAGTGAAAAACGCATGACCAACGCTTGCACTCTGAACACGTGGGCCTCATGTTTTTCAAGCAGCGTCAAATTCGGGAAAAAGTCGTAAACGAGAACAAGAGCAGGTCCAGTGTGGTGGAGTTTGTGTGAAGGTCAATGAGTAGTTAAAATAGAAATCAGGAAAAAAAGGGGGAGAAAAAAAAGTTTAAACTACAGGATTCATCGGAGTAGACGAGAAATATTTTTGTAAATGGAGTTCAAATTTTTTACTTCATGCTTTTTATTCAAATTATTGGGATTTGAATTTATAAAAAGCAACTCAGAAATATTACGCTTATACGGGTTCCTCTCAGTGTCTAAAATTTCAGTCTTCCCCCAGTCAAACTCGTGGTCGTGAAATTGTCTGTGTAATGAAACTACCGAGGACGGGTCTTTAAATTCAGCGTGCTCCCTGACTCTGTCCTCAAGTGGTCTTTTTGTCTGCCCTACGTACTCAGCTGGGCAGTTCTTGCAAACCAACTTGTAAACAGAGCAGGTTTTACGCATCCTAGGTGTACTGTCTTTCCCCAGTTTAATAAGCCTTTTCAGTGGCTTCGACATCCGGGGCACTATCTTAACATTGTAGGAACTCAAGGATCTTGAAATTCTACTAAAGGAGCGTTTGTCATTGAAAGGAATAGGGATAATGAGAGTGTTATTTGAAGGATTATTGTTTGTGTCGTCCGTAGTGTTGGAGTTTTGTGTTTGGAATTTAATGTTCCTCAGTCTAACTTTAATATGTTTATCAACAAAATTCCCGTCATAGTCGTTATCGGTAAGAATCTTCCTAACTAACGTAATATTCGCGTCGTGAAACTGTCCGTCTGAGAGTTTGATAGCCCGATCAACCAAGTTATACACGATATTCTTTTTCTGTGAGTCTGTATGGTTTGAGTAAAAATTAATTGTCCTAGATGTGAATATGTCTTTCCTGTACCAATTGGTGATAATTCTGTCATTATCTCTAAAAAACGTCACGTCTAGAAAGTTTATCTTCCTATCCTGCTCTGTCTCACATGTGAAAACTAAGTTTTCGTCATGACTGTTAAAAATCTCAACCACCTGGTTGAGGTGTGACCTGTCAATGCAAATAAAAATATCGTCAACGTATCTGTAATAAAAACGAGGTTGAATATCGTGGTCCCTTTGCAGTGTCTCGAGGCAGGATGATTCCAAATCACCGACCACTATATCAGTCAAAATCGGGGATATAGAGGAGCCCATAGGTGTACCCAAAATCTGGTGATAGCATGCATTATCAAATGTAAAGAAAGTGTGTTCAAAAAGAAACTGAATGCAAAAAATGAGATCATTAAAATTTATCATGCATTTAGAACTAATATCGTGGGCTCTCCTCGAAAGGCTGTCAGTCACCGACTGAAGAGAGATGTTAGTAAAAAGTGATACTACATCTAATGAGATTAAAATATAGTTAGGTGGAATGTGTATGTTCCTTAGGTTCTGGATGAGTTCCAAACTATTGTTTATGTGGGATTTAGAAAGGTTGATTGCTTTCTTGAGTTCGCGCAAAATAATTTTTGATAAAAATTCAGTCGGAGTGTTAACCATCGATATAATCGGTCTCATCGGTGTATCAGTCTTATGAACTTTCGGGAGTCCGTAGCATTTGGGTAGTAGGGTGTCTGTCTGTATTATTTTCAAATACCAAACATTCTGAGAAAGGTTTTCATATGAGCTACTTTCTGCCTCAGCTCGGACCTGACAAAAAAAAATTTTTTAAGTAAAATTAAAAAAGAAAGAATGTTAGTATGTTTTTTCTTACCTGGCTTCAGCCATTTGCAGTGTTTGCGGCACTTGGGGCATATCCACCCTCTGCAATCATGCCTGCAAAGGAACCACTGATCTTTGAAATTTGAAAGATGATGAAATTTTAAATAAATTAAAATACCAAGTGGTTGGTATTATTGAACAAGTGAAGGTCATTGAAAATGCTCGTCACTACGAGACGACAAACAAATAAACTCACCCACGTAATGTAAAAACAGCAATTGAGAGAGAAAGAATTTCGCTTCCTAACTAGCATTTGACCTGTGGCTCCACGGATAGCTTAGTTGGTAAAGCATCCGACCGGTAATCAGGAGGTCCCAGGTTCAAATCCTGGTCCTGGAGTCGAATTTTTTTCTTTCTCAATTTTTGTTTTTAAACTTATCTTTCGTTATAAGATGATGAAATTTGAATGAGAAATCTTTTTTCTGCAGATGTCACCTGGATAACGGTGTACGAAGCGTTGATAATAATTCTTAATTAATAATGAAGAAACTGTTCGATAAGACCAACCACTTGGTATTTTAATTTATTTGATACTAACATCGAACAACCACCAGAATCATAATCATGAGTTTGAAATTTTAAATAATAAATTAATGTTGTTATAAGCTATTGTAAAATTTTACTGTATACATTTTTTGAATAAAAGAAACTTTTAAAAAATTGTGTTTTTTTTATTTTTAAAATTACCTCTAACCTTTTTTAGCAGTAGCTTTAACTTTAAAAAAAAATACTTAAACTTAAAAATTATTTACTTTTTTAAAACTGCAAATTTGATTTCATTTATTTAAATATTTACTCTTTAAAAAGTTTTTAAAATTATTTATATTTTAAAAATAAAAATCATACAACGACATTGTCGGCAATGATAGCAGCAGCAGCAGCAGCGAAGCAGCGACAGCAACAGCGCGGTGGCAGGAGCATCGACAGTACCAGCAACAGCAGCAGAAACAACTCAAAAAACTCTCTCTCCCTATCTCTCTCTCTCTCTCTCTCTCTCTCTCTCTCTGGTAAGTGAAGCACACGCCTGTTTGTGCTCCACACATAGACAGCATTTGCATACCATCTCGCACTCGCCCTGAGCGTACTCTCGTTACAGATTTTTCCAGAGGACCTTCTGGCTCTCGTACACCCTGAGATTTTCGCCACAGCTCCTGAATTTATTGAGCTAGAGGTCTCGGAAAAATCTAATCAAAGCTTTGAGGTTAGGAGGACTACTTCAGTTTCTGCGATTTACGCCGCCGCGCGCCTGCGCTTGCTGCCCACCAGTCGTCTAGCAGCCCACACCATAGCACGCTCGCTCGATCGTCTTCTGCTACATCACTGCAATCTGCACATCAGAGTTCATCTATGCCTTCGTTCCAGTGTCTTGTGAGTGCTTTAAAACAGATCTGTGCATTCCATCATCTCAGTATCCCTTCCTCCTCTAACCCTCAGGATTGGTAATGCCCTCTCGCCCCCGACGTTCTTGCGTGACATGCAATAAAATCAAACGCGGCAACGAACTCACTCCCCACCAAGCGTGCGCGTCCTGCCACGGAAACTTTCATGCTCAGTGCGGTACCCGGTCAAGTACAGCCAACTCCTCAAGTTATTTCTGCCGACGGTGTTTCACAGTGAATTTCACGGCGGAAGGTCAACTTTCTACACCCTCACCCCTCTCAACCAGCCCCACAACATCCACCTCGGACAGTTTGGAATCTAGCAACAAAACCATATACCAGCCTAACCCCGCTGCCACCGTGGTTACCACCGCCCAGGCGCCGTCGCATACTACCTTCTACTCCAGCAAACGACCCAATTCATCGCCTCCCAACGCTCTTGATAAACAGCGCGAAAAAATTTTTCGTCAACAGGATACCGAGACTACCGTCGAAATGACCGATAATTTACCCAGTGACGCTCCCCAATGGGCTCAAAAACTGTTCACTGAAATGGCCGCGACTAGGAATGACGTAGAATCAGTCGAGCAAATGATCGAAACTTTTGGCACGCGCCTCACCGTGATTGAACAACGTCAAGACTATCTTGACAGCAAGATTGCCACAGTACGAAGCAACCTTGCCCAACGCAACTCATGCGAAGTCCGCATATTCGGCATCCCGCGCGAACTCACTGGCACCGATGACAACAGGGTCAACGCCGCCAAGAAAGTGCTGCAGGCAATGAGTTGCGCCGAAGCTACCCCGTATATCTATAAAACCCGCATATTCGAGAGCAAAACCCAGAACCCGGAAGCCAGAAAGGCAGATCTCGCTACAATAGCCGTTAAATTTTCGTCTACTGTCGTTCGCGATGATGTAGTCTCGTCAAGTCGGAATCTAAAGGAGACCACCGCGGGTATACTTTTCGGAAAAGGCGGCGACGCTCGAATTTATGTGAATTCGATTCTCCCTGGCCCTATTCATAAATTAAACGCTACTTCTTGCCAGCGCGCTCGCGAATTACACTATCCCCCGCCCATAACGCACTTTGCAGGTGTATGCATGCGACCTGCCCTTAATGGCCCCTTTTCACCCATAACCTTCCCTTCAGACCTTAACACACTTCGCCCAAACCCCCCTCCCAAGAACCGTACGAAAGAGTGAGGCCACTTACGTGCATCAGCAACCCACCCCGGTCACGCTCGTACCCTTTATGTCGTTCATGTCAATATAAACGGACTACGCACCCATTTCACGAAACTCGAGACTCACTGGAAAGACCACAAGTATGAACTTTTAGCAATTACCGAGTCACGCATAGATAGTGCCATTTCGTCCGACCTCTTCCCACTGCCTGGCATGAAGCTCTACAGACACGACCGCGAGAATAAATCAGGTGGAGGCATATGCCTATATGCAAGATCCGACCTCACCGTCTCCGTCCTGAATAAATCTAACCCCTCCGATCATACTTGCCCCGCGTACATCATCTACCGAGTTAATTTAACCACCTTCACCGTCATTCTAGCAATAGTTTACCGAGCACCTGAAACTCACCTACCCACCCAATTCTTAGAAAGTCTAGAAAAATTCATCCCCCTGTATTCTCACGTCATAGTTACTGGTGTTTTCAACATCGACATGCTCAAAGAAAACGATAATTCTAAGTACTTTCGCAACCACTTCACTGACATATCCCTCCACCTCATCGATTCACCCCCCACTCACCATACTCTATGGCGTGACGAATCCTCACACCACACCTGGCTCGATCTATTTCTCGTCAAGGACCCCAGTCAACTCATCACCTATCGCAAGTCAGAAGACCCCTTCACATACGGCCACGACTTCATAGAGATCAACTACAAGCTCACCATCCCACCACCTGTACCACAGCGCATTACTTCACGCAACCTCAAACACATCCAATCAAACGACATCACCCCATTGCTAGCACCCTCACTCTCATCTCTACCCCCCCCCCCTTGATACGCCCCCAGCTGATGCACCCTCACTAGTTTCACCACACTTGGACCCCCCCCCCCCACGCTCCCGATTGACCAATTCGCGGAAATCATAACCCACGCCATTATTTCGACCTTCGACACACTTGCTCCTCCCAAAACGTTCACTACCTCTTCGCGCAAGAAACCATGGGTCACCACCGACTTCAAACTCCACATCCCCGAACGCCAAAGGTTATACCGGAACGCTTGTCGCTTCGAGACAGCATGGCACGTAAGCGCTTACACTAGTAAACGCAACGAGGTAACGAATCTTTTAGCCACAGCTAAAAATAAATTTCTTGCAGCACGCGTCGCCACCGCACCTACAGTCATCGGCAAATGGCGAGAGCTAAATAAACTCGGCCTAAACCCGCCAAGAACGACATCCCCCTTAAAATATTTTTCGCCCGACACCTTAAACACTCACTTCGCCTCAGTATGCAACACTTCACCACCCCTGAGCGCGATCGATATACTCACGATCTATGCTACACCCACCCCTGATCATCCCAAATTCAAATTTACTACCACCACTACTAGCGATGTTCACCGCGCCCTGACAGCCTGCACATCCACTAGCATAGGCGTAGACGGCATATCAGCAGAAATGCTTAAACTATCCGCACCCACCTTACTACCCCATCTCACATCTCTTTTTAACCATTCGCTCGAAGTCGGCATTTTTCCAGATACCTGGAAACGCGCTCTCGTGGTGCCTCTTTCAAAGGTACCAACACCTCTTACACCGTCCGACACCAGACCGATTGCCCTACTTCCTACTCCGTCGGAAGTCTTCGAGAGAATTGTACACAAGCAATTATATTCGTACCTCGAAACACACGACCTCCTTGACCCCCACCAAGCTGGCTATACACCTAACCAGTCTACCCAAACAGCTCTTCTAGGGATAATGGAGGATATACGCTACTCCATAGATAAGCAGAGAGTTACAGGCCTGATAGCTTTTGACTTTTCGAAAGCTTTTGACTCCCTACCCCACTCTCGACTCCTATACAAACTTCGCCGCATTGGTTGCTGCGACAGAGTCATTTGCTGGTTTGCGAGTTACCTTAGTGGCAGGACACAGGCAGTAAAAAACGAAGATGGTAGGACCTTGAACTGACTCCCCCTATCCACGTGAGTTCCTCAAGGTAGTGTGCTCGGCCCACTACTGTTCCTGATTTTTATTCTCGACCTACCTCTCACCTTGCTAAACGCACTACACAAAATCTTTGCTGATGACCTAGGCATTTATCTCGACGCTGAACCCACCCTTGAGGGCATCCTTGTCCTCATCAGCAAACTGTCTCGCGATGTCAGCGCCGTCGCCGAATGGGCTAGAGTGAACGGGCTCAAGCTCAATACCGATAAAACAGTGGCCATGCTCTTTGGCAGCGGTACTTTCTTGAGAAAACTCAGAGATTACCCGTTTCCACACATTTCCGTCGATAACGCTTCCGTCCCTTTTGCCGAAAAATTAAAGAGCCTAGGCATCGCGATTACACCTTCACTCAACTGGAGTGACCACATCAAGGGTATCACCAAGCGAGTCTACGGATCTCTCCACCGCCTCAGGTTCTATAAGCACGCCCTTACACGATCTTTACGGAAAGAACTCGTTGAAGCCCTGATATTCCCACATTTCGATAACGCTTGTGCAGTCTACCATACCATCTCGGTAGAGCAAAACTTCAAACTACACCGTCTTCTGAATGCATGCGTACGCTATGTCTACGGTAATATCCCCTGATTTGCAAATGTCACACCGTACTGACTCTCACTCGGGTGGCTCACCGTTAGTCGACGCCTTGAGTATTTCATAGGGTCGCTCGCGCACCGGGTCTTGAAATCACATAAACCCTCATACCTATACGAACGACTCCCCCCCCCCCCCCCGTCTCTCGCTCAGCACGCACAATCACCGGATACTTTGTTGTCCCCGGGGCTCGCACTTCTACTCAACGTAATTCCTTCACTGGCCACGCCACCAGAATTATCAACTCACTGGGTGGACACAACTTAACTAGCCTCTCAGTTGCCGCTTTCAAACTCTCACTTCACGCAACACTGTTGCAGCGCGACCGTCAAGACTGGCTCCAACGCTCTCAACACGAAGGACTTACCACCGTACCACCCAGCCTTCACCGCCCATCCATCCTACCACAATCTCCCCGAGCTCGACTCTAAACTCCTACATCCAGTCCCTGCACACATAAATGCACTCGAGCAGGACAATCAGAATAAAATTAAACTTTGTATATCCTGATTCAACTTTCTTTGTTATTTTTAAATATTCGTGTAAACGACACGTCACAACATTGCACTTCAAAACAAATCAAATTCAACTGTTTAATCTTACTTAAAATAAGGAATGTAATTAACTATGTAATTCGCAATGGCGGCCAAATAGGGTTCCACCCCAAGGTCGATAATAAATATATTTACAATCAATCAATCAATCTCTCTCTCTCTGTTTCTGTACAGCACTAGCGTCTCTCAGCGCGCACGCGCGTACATTATTTAATTATTTTTTTTATTTTTGAAAAATAAAAAATTAATTTTGACCCATAAGAGAATATGAAAAATTTTATCAAAGCCTTTTCTAAATTAATATAAGTACTATTTTACTTATTGAGGCTTTTATGAGACTTTTTGAGGTCAATATTTTTAAAATTTCGAGAAAGCGAAGTTTTTGTTTTAAGAAAAAAAATTCAGATTGGGGACTGATGGAAAGAAATATAAGTTGAAAAACTTACAATTTCAACACATATCCTCATGAAAATTTGATTATTTTTCTTTCTTTAAAAAACTGAATATTTTGGTGTAAAGCAAATAATAGTTGGGGGCCATTCATAAATTACGTAACGCTAATTTAGAAAATATAGACTCCGTAACGGTAACATAAAAACATTTTATAAAAAATATTTATTTTAACTAAACAGATTTAACTTTAAATAAACTATGAATAAAATGTTTATTATGATATTATTATACACACATCATATTTGAGATAGTATATAGTTTTGATAAAATAAAGAAACAATTATGTGAAAGAATGATTGTAAATAATTTAGTTAATATTTTAATTCAAATCATTAGTTACAATACAAATTTTTTAGTTATTTCAATCTTCTTCAATACATAGATGAATGTATTTGATTAAAAAACTTCTAAATTTGCTCAAAGAATGAAAGCAAACTCTCAAAAAATTCTTAAATTCATATCATATAATCAGATATTAAGAAAGATATTAAGAAAATATACCGATGTGAGTAATTCTGTAGCGTATTTAGACGATTTGAAAATTAAAAAAAAATGGTTTCGAACCCAGAAGCATGTGTAAGCAGAGGAGAGTAAAAAATTATGGATCCTGTTTCCAAATCTCTCCTAAAAGTCTACATGTATGTCCACATTTGAAAGACTTTGATTGGTAAAAAAAAAAAAAATTGCAATATCAAATTTCAATTTTTCTAGTTGTTACGATAAATATACTAATGGAACTGCAATTGATTAAATTTACATTTAAACGCCAAAAAAATCTGAAATATGCTTATTTAAACTCTTATTTTTATAAATTCAGAGGTAAAAAATACTCTCTTGCTCGAGGTGCCCTTACTTGATACGGCCCTGCTCAGGTGAGCTTTTTGATGATGTATCTTATTTCCCAAATTTTTTGCTTCTAGTTAAAAAAAACTTTTGTAAAATAAATTTTTGGTGAATTTTATCGGAAACATCAAATTAAACAGTTACAGAGGAAATTATTTTAAAAATACATTAAAACCATGTTAAAAAATTTAAAAAGATTTTTTATACGATTGCCAAAAATTTGATGGTTAAGGTCTGAAACCTGGCAGAGAGATTTTATTTTTATGATCTCTTAAATAAGAAAGATTGTGTAAAGCTCGATGTAAAGGTTCTGATCGAATTCTCCATACCAACTTGCAACATAGTTTTACTTCATAGTTTTTCATATTATTTTTTTCACTATTTTTATAAAATTTTAAGGCTAATGCACTGTACGGCCACCATAAGAAAAAGAGTATGTAACTGCATAAGTGTTCGAAATTGAGATTTTAAATTTGTAAAGTATAATTTCTTCTTTTTTGAATTTTATTAACTCGAAGTTATGATGAATTGTAGAAAATTGATGACTTATAAAAGTTAACCTCATGACCCACGAATCAAAAATTTCGAACTATTTTACCGTAGCACATAATTTTACGTTATTTTTCGACAAATATTTTTGATGACTAATATAAAATGTTTGAAATTCTCATCAGTTGATATATATGAGCAAATCCGCCAAACTCTTATTTTCAAAGTCTGGGCCCAGTAAAAAGGTTTAAGACAATTTTTTTTTATATCTAATGGAATAGTTATTTAGATTCACATTTTTTGAGATCGTGGAAACAAATATTTATTATACATATATTTATAAAAGCTGAAAAGTTCATGCAAATGTTTAAAAAATTAGGTTTTATCCTGTAAAATGCAAGAAAACGCTATGTCCGGGACTAAGTTTTAAAAATATTATCTGCTGTACCTTTTTCAGGCAATCTTTTTACATATTTACAACTCATGGAGGTATTAATACTGGGCTCAAGGAATGTTTTACGACCAATAAAAAGATTCTGCCCGTATTTTTCGGGAAATGACATAACTTCAAAAATATGTACACACATTTTTGATAACAATGAATAACCTATTTTTTCGAGTTTTTGCAGGTTCAGGCATTATTCAAACGCTATAAATGTACATTCGTCTGAAACTACATACTTTGACGAATAATTTAAGACCAATCCGAATAATGTGCTTTCAAAATAAGCTATTTTTTACATAGTTTTATTCTGAAAAGTTCAAGCATGAATTCTTGTAAAAAATGTTATTTTCAGCTGGCACATCCACAGATTAAAAAAAAAAGTCTCTAAATTTAAGAGTGAACAATAAAACATGACTTTATTTAACTAAGACCAGCTGCCTAAAGCCAAAAAACTTTATTTAGTTAAAAAAAAGAGAGTTTTTCTATTATTCGCACCTTCGAACTCAACCTGTAGTAGACGACACTGACTAATGTCTTTCAGCAGCAGGCAGTCAACGACGTAGTTATGAACTTATATTATCAATTTTTTTGCTCTTTACTTATAATTTACTTAGTAGATTAGTGTGAAAAGATCAGTAGGTGGATATTATCACCTATATATTATTATTGCCAATATTAAAATACATGAAAAATCTCGTGAAAAATAGATGACCCTAACCTATTCATAAAGTGCCGTATAATGACTATTATAAAAAATTTAAGTTGTTTAGATGATTATTATGAAAAAACTCAGCTATTAATTGAAAAAATACTATCTATCCTTTTATTTTTTTAATAAAAATCGATTGGCATAGTCAGATTTTCATTTATTTTAAATAATAATTTAATTGTTTGAATAATTATTTCAGGCAACTTGTTATGACCATCCACGCTACATTTTTTTATTTCTTATTATTTTAAAGAATTATTGTCATAATTTCAAGAGTGTGCTTCAAAAATTGAAAAAGTTTCAAAATTACTGAAAAAAAACAGAGTTTGGCGGATTTGCTCATATATATCAACTGATGAGAATTTCAAACATTTTATGGTAGTCATCAAAAATATTTGTCGAAAAATAACGTAAAATTATGTGCTACGGTAAAATAGTTCGAAATTTTTGATTCGTGGGTCATGAGGTTAACTTTTATAAGTCATCAATTTTCTACAATTCATCATAACTTCGAGTTAATAAAATTCAAAAAAGAAGAAATTATACTTTACAAATTTAAAATCTCAATTTCGAACACTTATGCAGTTACATACTCTTTTTCTTATGGTGGCCGTACAGTGCATTAGCCTTAAAATTTTATAAAAATAGTGAAAAAATAATATGAAAAACTATGAAGTAAAACTATGTTGCAAGTTGGTATGGAGAATTCGATCAGAACCTTTACATCGAGCTTTACACAATCTTTCTTATTTGAGAGATCATAAAAATAAAATCTCTCTGCCAGGTTTCAGACCTTAACCATCAAATTTTTGGCAATCGTATAAAAAATCTTTTTAAATTTTTTAACATGGTTTTAATGTATTTTTAAAATAATTTCCTCTGTAACTGTTTAATTTGATGTTTCCGATAAAATTCACCAAAAATTTATTTTACAAAAGTTTTTTTTAACTAGAAGCAAAAAATTTGGGAAATAAGATACATCATCAAAAAGCTCACCTGAGCAGGGCCGTATCAAGTAAGGGCATCTCGAGCAAAAGAGTATTTTTTACCTCTGAATTTATAAAAATAAGAGTTTAAATAAGCATATTTCAGATTTTTCTGGCGTTTAAATGTAAATTTAATCAATTGCAGTTCCATTAGTATATTTATCGTAACAACTAGAAAAATTGAAATTTGATTTTGCAATTTTTTTTTTTTTACCAATCAAAGTCTTTCAAATGTGGACATACATGTAGACTTTTAGGAGAGATTTGGAAACAGGATCCATAATTTTTTACTCTCCTCTGCTTACACATGCTTCTGGGTTCGAAACCATTTTTTTTTAATTTTCAAATCGTCTAAATACGCTACAGAATTACTCACATCGGTATATTTTCTTAATATCTTTCTTAATATCTGATTATATGATATGAATTTAAGAATTTTTTGAGAGTTTGCTTTCATTCTTTGAGCAAATTTAGAAGTTTTTTAATCAAATACATTCATCTATGTATTGAAGAAGATTTAAATAACTAAAAAATTTGTATTGTAACTAATGATTTGAATTAAAATATTAACTAAATTATTTACAATCATTCTTTCACATAATTGTTTCTTTATTTTATCAAAACTATATACTATCTCAAATATGATGTGTGTATAATAATATCATAATAAACATTTTATTCATAGTTTATTTAAAGTTAAATCTGTTTAGTTAAAATAAATATTTTTTATAAAATGTTTTCATGTTACCGTTACGGAGTCTATATTTTCTAAATTAGCGTTACGTAATTTATGAATGGCCCCCAACTATTATTTGCTTTACACCAAAATATTCAGTTTTTTAAAGAAAGAAAAATAATCAAATTTTCATGAGGATATGTGTTGAAATTGTAAGTTTTTCAACTTATATTTCTTTCCATCAGTCCCCAATCTGAATTTTTTTTCTTAAAACAAAAACTTCGCTTTCTCGAAATTTTTAAAAATATTGACCTCAAAAAGTCTCATAAAAACCTCAATAAGTAAAATAGTACTTATATTAATTTAGAAAAGGCTTTGATAAAATTTTTCATATTCTCTTATGGGTCAAAATTAATTTTTTATTTTTCAAAAATAAAAAAAATAATTAAATAATGTACGCGCGTGCGCGCTGAGAGACGCTAGTGCTGTACAGAAACAAAGAGAGAGAGAGATTGATTGATTGATTGTAAATATATTTATTATCGACCTTGGGGTGGAACCCTATTTGGCCGCCATTGCGAATTACATAGTTAATTACATTCCTTATTTTAAGTAAGATTAAACAGTTGAATTTGATTTGTTTTGAAGTGCAATGTTGTGACGTGTCGTTTACACGAATATTTAAAAATAACAAAGAAAGTTGAATCAGGATATACAAAGTTTAATTTTATTCTGATTGTCCTGCTCGAGTGCATTTATGTGTGCAGGGACTGGATGTAGGAGTTTAGAGTCGAGCTCGGGGAGATTGTGGTAGGATGGATGGGCGGTGAAGGCTGGGTGGTACGGTGGTAAGTCCTTCGTGTTGAGAGCGTTGGAGCCAGTCTTGACGGTCGCGCTGCAACAGTGTTGCGTGAAGTGAGAGTTTGAAAGCGGCAACTGAGAGGCTAGTTAAGTTGTGTCCACCCAGTGAGTTGATAATTCTGGTGGCGTGGCCAGTGAAGGAATTACGTTGAGTAGAAGTGCGAGCCCCGGGGACAACAAAGTATCCGGTGATTGTGCGTGCTGAGCGAGAGACGGGGGGGGGGGGGGGGAGTCGTTCGTATAGGTATGAGGGTTTATGTGATTTCAAGACCCGGTGCGCGAGCGACCCTATGAAATACTCACGGCGTCGACTAACGGTGAGCCACCCGAGTGAGAGTCAGTACGGTGTGACATTTGCAAATCAGGGGATATTACCGTAGACATAGCGTACGCATGCATTCAGAAGACGGTGTAGTTTGAAGTTTTGCTCTACCGAGATGGTATGGTAGACTGCACAAGCGTTATCGAAATGTGGGAATATCAGGGCTTCAACGAGTTCTTTCCGTAAAGATCGTGTAAGGGCGTGCTTATAGAACCTGAGGCGGTGGAGAGATCCGTAGACTCGCTTGGTGATACCCTTGATGTGGTCACTCCAGTTGAGTGAAGGTGTAATCGCGATGCCTAGGCTCTTTAATTTTTCGGCAAAAGGGACGGAAGCGTTATCGACGGAAATGTGTGGAAACGGGTAATCTCTGAGTTTTCTCAAGAAAGTACCGCTGCCAAAGAGCATGGCCACTGTTTTATCGGTATTGAGCTTGAGCCCGTTCACTCTAGCCCATTCGGCGACGGCGCTGACATCGCGAGACAGTTTGCTGATGAGGACAAGGATGCCCTCAAGGGTGGGTTCAGCGTCGAGATAAATGCCTAGGTCATCAGCAAAGATTTTGTGTAGTGCGTTTAGCACTATAATCAATATCAATACCCATATAACTACTTAATTTGCCTAAATCCTTCATTGCAAATCTTTGCTTCAATTTGTTTTTAATTTCCTTTATTCTATTTAGGTCTTTACCGCAAATTAAAAAATCGTCTACAAAAACTAATATATATACTGAGATCTTTGCTTGTCGATTTGACGTAGAAACAATAATCATATCTACTTCTTACAAAATTCAATTCTTCAATGAATTTATTGAAACAATCGTACCAGTCTCTCGAACTTTCTCTTAAACCGTAAAGAGATTTGCATAATTTGTAAACTTTGTTTTTTCCTGACTTGTAACCTTCCGGTTCTCGAATATAAACTTCAGTTTTGACAATGTCATTCAGAAATGATGTCTCCACATCCATTTGTTCAATAAATAAATTATTCGCACAACAAAAACTCAATAAAATTTTCAAAGTTTGCATTTTGCCCACTGGCGAATAAACATTTTCTAAAAAATCTTTTGTTGAAAACCTTTGACTACTAAACTAGCTTTATACTGACCATCATTTTTTTTTTTTTATAAACCCACTTTATATCAAGTATTGGTTTATCTTCCGGTTCATCAACAACCGTCCATGTTTCATTTTTCGCATGACTCTTCATTTCTGAGTCCATCGCTTCACGCCGAAATTTCGCGTCGCATGAATTTAACGCCTCCTCAAAAGTACTTGGAGTATTCGCATCAATGAAATTCACATAAATAAAATGTGTTACCGAGTGACAGTACCTTCGACAGGTTCTCGATTTCGATTCGACGTTCTTCTTTCTACACATCTTTCATTTTCATTTTTATCATTTACATATTCATTCTCAATTTCGTTCTCAGTTTCGCTTTCATTCTCATTATCATTATTATTGACGCTTTCATTCTCATTAATTGATGCATCATCACATCTCAAATTCACAAATTCATTCTTTCCATCTTGCTTTCTTTCTAAACAAATTAATTTGGTTTCATTTTCAATAAATTTTACATGTCTTGCATTAATAATTTTACCGTTGATTAAAACTC
Source organism: Encarsia formosa (assembly GCA_038277355.1). Classification (NCBI taxonomy): domain Eukaryota; kingdom Metazoa; phylum Arthropoda; class Insecta; order Hymenoptera; family Aphelinidae; genus Encarsia; species Encarsia formosa. The sequence continues at coordinate 61,138,150 of CM076186.1, forward strand.
TATAACTATCGCTATTATAGCCTACTAAAACTCCTATCTTAGCCTTATCGTCCCATTTACCTTTTCTTAAAACCTCTGGTGTTCTAACAAAAACTTTACTGCCATAAATTTTTAAATGTTTCACATTAGGTTTCTTACCAATAAATATTTCAAAGATGTTTTATTCTCTTGTGTTCTGGCTATCGTTCGGTTTTTTAAGTAAGAGACTGTTTTTATAATTTCAGGCCAATACCAGTGATCAATTTTAGCTTCTCTGGCTAGACATCTACCTATATCTATAGCCGATCTATTATATCTTTCCGCGACACCGTTTAACTCACGAACAGGCGCGCAACAACGGGGGGGGGGGGGGCAGAGGTGTCAGGACACCCCCTGGGCTAGTAGACGACACCCTCTACAGTTTCTTGGGGGTGTCCACGGAATTTGAAATCTCAAGCCTTGAACCTCCAAAATCCTGGGCGCCCGAGTTAAACAAAAAAACTAATCAGCTATCCCTCAAGCTCTGAATCCCCAAATACCCTGGCCGCCCGACTTCAACGAAATAACTAATCAGCTATCCCCCAAGCTCTAAACCCTCAAAACCCTGGGCACCCGAGTTCAACAAAAAAACTGATCGGCTATCCCCCAAGCTCTGAATCCCCAAATACCCTGGACGCCCGGGTTCAACAAAAAAACTCATCAGCTATCCCCCAAGCTCTAAACCCTCAAAACCCTGGGCACCTGAGTTCAACAAAAAAACTGATCGGCTATCCCCCAAGCTCTAAACCCGCAAAACCCTGGGCATCGAGTTCCAAAATAAAAACTGATCATTTATCCCCCAAGCTCTAAACCCTTAAATACCCTGGGCGCCCGAGTTCAACAAAAAAACTGATCAGCTATCCCCCAAGCTCTAAACCCCCCAAAACCATGGACATCGAGTTCAATAAAAAAAAAAAACTGATCATTTATCCCCCAAGCTCTAAACCCCCAAAACCCTGGGCGCCCGAGGTCAACGAAAAAACTGATTGGCTATCCCCCAAGCTCTAAACCCCCCAAAACCATGGACATCGAGTTCAATAAAAAAAAAACTGATCATTTATCCCCCAAGCTCTAAACCCCCAAAACCCTGGGCGCCCGAGGTCAACGAAAAAACTGATCGGCTATCCCCCAAGCTCTAAACCCCCCAAAACCATGGACATCGAGTTCAATAAATAAAAAACTGATCATTTATCCCCCAAGCTCTAAACCCCCAAAACCCTGGGCGCCCGAGGTCAACGAAAAAACTGATCGGCTATCCCCCAAGCTCTAAACCTCCTAAAACTCTGGTTACCGAGTGGAATAATTTTAGAAGTTAAGCGTACTTTATATAATTGAATATCAAGTCCATAAAAAAGTGTTTTTTTTTTTTTTTTTTTGTTCCACAATAAGGTTGTGGATTTTATTTTCTAGTTAGAAAAAAAAATTTGTTGATAATTTTTTTTGTTGCAACAAAAAAAATTTCGTTCAATTGAACTCAGGTGCCCAGGGATTCTAGGGGGTTTGGAGCTTGGGGTATAGCTGATCAGTTTTTTTTATTGAACACGGGCGCCCTGGGTATTTGGGGATTCGGAGCTTCGAGGAAAGCCAATAAGTTTTTTTGCTGAACTCGGACGCTTAGGGGTTTAGAGCTTGGGGGATAGCTGATCATTGTTTTGTTGAACTCGGTCGCCCAGAGTATTTGGGGATTCAGAGCTTGGGAGATAACTGATAAGTCTTTTTGTTGAACTCAGGCGCCCAGGGCACTTAGGCATATTGAGGTTTAAGGCTTGATTTAGGATTGAACAATTTCATTGACACCCCCTGAAAATACTAGGGGGTGTCAGGAAAAAAATTGATCAGGACACCCCCTAGCTTACATGGGTTGTTGCGCCCCTGCCCACGAACGTATGCTGGACAAGGTGATTATTCAATTCCTTTATATTTTATAAAATTATAGATTTCACGATTCAAATATTCAGTGCCGTTATCACAACGAAATTTTTTAATTCTTTTTCTAAATTGATTTTCTACTAAATTTACATATTCGATAAAACATCCTGCCGTCTCAGCTTTACTTTTAATACAATACATTTTAGCACATTTGCTGTAATCATCAATAAATGTTAGAAAATATTTTTCACCACAATCACCAACTGTTCTGTGTGGTCCATTCAAATCAGAATGAATAAGTTCCGAAATTTCCGTAGTTTGAGTTCTCTCATTATCAAACGGAACGTCAGCCAGTTTACTTTGAATACAGTTTGCGCACTGCATAATATTACTCTCTAATTTTTCTGGCAAACCATCTAATAATTTATCCCTAACTAATCTGTTTAAATATTGAAAATTAACGTGTCGTAAGGCCCTATGCCATTTTTCTTTATCAGTTAATTTAGTTACGTTTGCATAAATATTATTATCGTTCTTATTTTCATCAAAGAAACTTTCATTATATATAAACCGTTTACATTCTCAGCAACAGCTGTTATATTTCTAAATTTACCATAAATTTTTGCGAAACTACCTTTATTTACTACTGTATTATTTTTAGCTATCTTTGCAACACTTAATAAATTCTTTCTAATTCCTTCAACAAAATAAACATTTCTTAATTCAACCTCAATTTCATTATTATATGTTTTAAAATACGATTTGACTGTACCTAATTTCGTTGCTTTTAAATTTTGACCATTTGGTAATTTAACATTTACCGGATATTTTAAATTAATAAATTTGCAAAATAATTTATCATGACTAATAATATGATCTGAACAACCGCTATCTAACAACCACTCAATTTCATTCGAATTTACATAATCACTTTTATTTACCTTGTTTACATTCACTTTGTTTACCTCTGTCGCCCAGACTGCTCTGGAATATCTGCCTTGCTGCTCGCTTGTTGACGACTCTGCTTCGTGATGTCCACCATGTTGTTGTCCCGAGCCTCTGCCTCGACCACGACCTCGGCCGTTGGCTCCTCTGTACTTGCCACGTTGAAAAGTTCGTTGACCTCGTTGATTTTGAGCTCCTCTGCCTTGTCCTGGCTGCGCTCGTTCTTCGTTGTTTTGCTGGTTTTCCCAGCATTGATTTTTGTAATGTCCAGTTTTTTCACAATTGTAATATTTACCTCTCACTGTAGTATTAAAAGTACTTGCATTTTTCTTGCCACTTTCACTATAGTTTAAATTCTTATCTTTATTTTTGATTTAATCAAATCAACACTTCTTTGCTCTTTAGGCACTAAGTCTAATAAATCACCAATATAACTATAACTTGAAGGTAGATAATTTATCATAAATCTCATTTTTTCTTCTTCAGTAATCGTACCACCAGCTGATTTAAACTCATTGCACGCCTTTTCAAATTCAACGAAAAAATCTTCAATTTTATCAAAATTCTTCAACTTCACTTTTTCTAATTTATTTCTGTTAATTATTTGCAAAGCTGTGTTTGGATACATACCTTCTAATTTATTCATTATCTCTCTTGGCGTTTCACACTCATAAATATGTTCTAATTGTCTATTTAAAATTGCACTGATCAAAAAGGTTTTTGCTCTGAACTCCATCTTTTTCCAGCCCTGTTCGTTTTCATCAGTTCTTTCTTTCATTACTGGATCTTTAATTTCTTTGTACTCCAATATATTCATGACTCTAAATTTCCATGCTGTGAAATTATTACCATCAAACACTGGTATGGTATAGTCATCATATTTTGCTGCCATTGTTTCAGTTTCTTCTTTTGCTTGCTGCTGATTTACTATATTTTTTCTTTCAATTTCAGAATATACTTCAATTTTTAACTTCAATACCTTTTTCGTATTTTTTAACCAAATTTTTCTCAAAAAATTTCTATACTCCAAGTTCAATTTAAATTCATCACTTTTTATATTTTCACAAACTTCATTATAGTCATGTTCTTCACTTTTTAAAAAACTCTTAAAATAATTAAGCATTTAACTGTTCACTTTTCATTTAATTCAAAACTCAATTTTCAAAAAAATCTCTACATGTGCTTAACTTCAATTTTCGCCATGCGCTCACTTAACCTCGCGACGCGCCATGCGGCTTCACAAAATTCAATCTTCGTGCATCAACCTTTTGCACGGATTTGTTCTTCAGGCTTTTCACGCCTCTCACTCACTCAGCTTCTAAGCTGATTATTAGTAAAAATATTTTCCATGCTCCTTAAAAAAGTGGCATGGAAAAGAGAAAAATTTTCAAGCACATGTTTTCACTAATCGAACCTTTTATTACTCTTAAGCACACTTTTTGTTCACTAAATTACGCTCGCGGCTACCATGTTGGAATAGAGGGTTTAGTGGATCATGAATAATAAGTGTTAGTTTATTTTATATATAATTATTTAATAAGGTAAACTTATAAATACACTGCATGCCCACAGCATGCGTTCCCGACAAGCAACAGCAACAGAGTAGTAAGCACGCGCACGCACCTTGCGCATCTCGCAGGCTTGAGCTCACTCGGCTCACACACACTCTTGTTATTGTGTTCGGTAACTCACACATTTCAACAGTTCCAAATAAAACAAGCAACATCGAAATTTTTCATCCCCAAACTGCTGCCTTGCCTCGTTGATTATCGCAAGCTCGAAACCATTCATGATAATTGAGTCTACTCTCGAGATAGAGTGCTTCTGCAGCTTTCATTACTACTCGAAAAACTCCTTCATATGCACTAGTTTTTTTAGTTTCTAACAAAGCAAAAATAAATGGCACCCCAATCGTTTGCTTCTTCCCAGCGGAAACTTGGGACACTGCACCCATAATAGGAAAGAGTTGGAAAAAATTAAAGGCGCGCATTTGAAAGTTCCATCTATAAACCAAACATTTCTTCTAAAAAGATTGCAGATATTTTCAGTCTTCGTCTTCCAATGATTCGTATGTAAGAAATTTTTTTCTAGATAGAGTATTACGAAATTTGGTGGGGATTTATTTTCGGTCGTCTATGTGCGTGAGTTTCGAAGGCATGGACCTCAGTCAAAGCTGTCCAACATTTTTGCTTAGGTTCAACCTTTGCGGTAATTTTATTGTGCTAAAACACCTAAGAATGATCGTTGATTTAACCCTTAAAGTACACACCCAAATCCAGAACTGTCCCACTGACAGTTATGTGGGGTATTTTGGACCCCGTGTGTACTTTAAGGGTTAAGTAAAATAATGATTTGATCAACAACGCAAGTGTTTATTTATTCTTACCAGTACGGACATTTCTTAACTTTGTTCATAAAATTCTGGCTGGTGGTGCTTCAGGGTGCTTCTCTACAGAACGTTTCACACCGACGACGATTTTTCAGCCTGCAGTTCTTCAGTGTTGGGGGCATGGGTATGCTCTGATGGTATACCACCCTTTAACACAGCTCAATTTTCTTTGGCAAAAACTATGCACAAAAATCACCAGTAGTGAGACAAAGAATTTAAATGCAAAAGTCGAACTGTCATTAGCTACACGGACACACAAACACAACCCTGTGTTGGAGTTGGGTGCCGTTAGAAAGAGACAGAGAGATAACTGCTTTTTCTCTTTCACATAGCGCCCTCACATACTCATACGCTATAACAACTTACTTTTTATGTACGTGGGTAGGGATCACCGGTGCACAATTACTCACACATTCCAGTCATCAGCAATGATAACAAAACTATAACCTCAACAGCAATAGCCAAAACTGCCACAAGCTGCTTTACAGTGGGTTTGGTTTTCGGCTTGTTTGCTGCTGCTAATATTGTATGTTCATACAAAAACTACAAAATGTCACTGGGTTCCGTGAACACCAAATAACACAACAATATTTGCAGTACAATAACAGCACACCACAGTTTTCATAATTCTAGACGATTCGTTACGCGTCACATAAAAAATAAAAATCTCGTACTGAAAATGGGTGTTTAGATCCCTGCCATCTTATGCAGATCTGTCTGGCGCGAACTTTCGAATATAAATTTATTCACAAGAATTGCCCAATTACTCAGGAACCAACCGTCATACCCCCTCCCAGACGCAATATGTATATCTACCCAATTGCTTCGATATTCCACCGACGTAACCTGTCTATAAGAAAATGCAGAGTAATGATGGTAAGTGAGTGAAGGATAAGGTTTTTGATAATTTCAGCCAGTTTCCCCCTTTGAACATAGTTAAATCGTGACCAAAATCTTGCTACGATGATAACAATAACGCTCTCCTTCTAATGGCCTAGTGGTCATTGTGGCCTTGCTATCAGCTTCTGAGATAACCATTGTATGTACCCACGATGATTTCCATCGAACTTGGTCCAGGTATTACCTCTGTTTAGTGCCTTCCATGCCAAAAACTTAGACTTTTTGGCAACCAAACGTCAGACATTTTGTAGTCCACGCAAATAGACTTTGGCTTTTTAACAGTCAATCTCATGTTGCAATTTTTCCTGCATACGCAACTCAACATAAGCTTGCCAAGCAGCATGTTACAATCATGACTTGAACTTGTCAGACGTTATGTTATCATGCTCAGAAGTGTGAATTATTATTTTCAACAAACTGACTCCATGATTTGACCATTTTTCACCAGTCTACCTGCATCCTTGGAATGTTTTCACACCAGATTCCAATTGATCGGATACTGTCTACCCAAAAAAGGATTGGATGAAGGAATAAGAAAATGATCGGACTTACAAGGTTAGGTTACGTTTCGCGTGTTTACCCAAGTATTATAGTTTACCTTTCTCAAATCTGATCCTGGAAACAGCCCGGTTCCATGCCTCAAAATACCGTCGGAAACGGGCCTTTTCCACCACAGTTTTTGTTTCCATTGAAAAAATATACACGATTAGCTTTTCTAATCAAAACCTCAAAAATATATGAATTAAAAAATGAACAATTTTCGTAAAATAATGTTTCTTAATGCTTCCGATAAAAAATATATATTAAATTACCAAATAATAATATATATAAACAATTTTTTGTAAAATTAAACAAGAGTTTTTGAATAAAAAATCACTTTTTTTTAATGTGGGGGTTGGATTTTATAAAAATAAATAGCAATACTGTTGTTGACAAAATATTTATTGAAACTCACTCAATGTTAAAAATTGACCAAAATAATTATTCAGAAGTGTAATTCATTTACTTTCTAATAAACAATCGAATTTCTTCGGTTTAAAAGCACATGATATCCTGCCAGCAATAGTTTGCCTTGGGTTAGAAATACATGGAAATCTAAAAATTTACCTGCAGCAGCTCAAGTGTTCTGTGGGTGATTATTAAAAAAACTAGCACAGTGGGCGATACGCGAGTGGAATAAATACTAAAACTTTATTAATAATTATACATTAATAAAGCGCGTGCGGGGAAATAATTTAACTATTACGCGCATAAAATAAAAACTCACTGCGCAATAAAAGTGATAAAAACAACCAAAATTTGAATAATTATTATTTGTTAAAAACACGGAGGATTCAGGTTCAATCAAGTAAACAACACACCGAGCAAAGCAGACCGAAACATTTGAACCAACAAAATTAAAAACAAAAAACACAGCACTGACTGTGGAAATATTTTAAACATGTAATAATGATTATCCATCAAATTTGAGAAAGTACAGTCCTGTGCAAGTAAGGGAAACTTATCGTTCACACTCGAGTTGGATTTTTTCGGCACTCGACTTCGTCTCGTGCTGAAACATCCAACTCTCGTGGAAACGACGCGTTTCCCTTACTTGTACAGCAATATACTATTCTCCCATCCACAGGAGCCCCAATAATGCTCGCAACTTTTATCCAACCATACTGTCACCCTGCAATGATAATCGCAATTTTGTACAAATAAAGGCATTAGGCAAGCTTATGCTGCTGGCCCGCAGGTCATTTGATATCCGCTGACAACAGTTTTTATCCCATGGTAGTCGAGAACTTCTATTTCAAATTCATCCTGGCCTGAATATCCTGCTATAAGCTTATCGTATCTTTTTGGCATTCTTACCTTCCATGATAATCAGACACGACAAATTTCCAAGCATTATCATCACCTAATGTCCTCATGATCAAATTTTTGGGTTTATAACTATAACACCGGTTGCCGACGATTATCTCCCTAAGGATATTTCTAGGATCACTTTGAAGTGCCTTGACTTTGTTCAAACACCAGTCGTCTAGCTTTTCAACAGAATAGTTTATCACTGCAACAGTCAGCTCCTTTCTTCCCCAACATAAGTTGGCTTGGCCGAAAGACATGGGCATTTCGGTTATTGACATAGCTGCAATTTTGAGATTAACTTTTGCGGCGTACACCTCAATTCTTTCGTCGTATGCTAACAATCTTATCATGATGTGTGATCTTCTAGGATCAAATAACGTCTTAGTATGAAATTCGACATCCTCGACAGTTAACAACCATCTGGCTTCCAGGTTGTTATTGATCAACTTATCTTGTTCATTAGTCTATTCAGTATTTTTTTGAGCGACTGAACAAGTTCAAGTTATAGCCTGGCCGAATCTTTGGTGAAGTAAAACTCAGAACTTTCTTCTCCACCAGCTGCTCGTTCAGGGCAGTTAGACCTCACGTGCCCTTTTTTCCTGCTTCTGTAACATCTAAATAAGCTATCTTCCCCGGGGCCTCCATAACTTTCATCACTCTCTACAGATATCGGAAATGGGTTTCTAGCCCTTACATTGCCCTTGAACTTATGCCTCGTTTTGGCCTTCCTTTCTTTGGATGGCTTGCGGGGCTTAGGATCCAATTGTTTTCCAAAATATATACATTTAGTCTCAATTTTTGCTAATCAAAGTCTCGAAACAACCAATATTCGAAGTGTTATTGGTCGTCTCGAAGGTATTCATCCTGACTATATCCATGTATACCCCTGGTTGAATATTATATACGGTGGGTGCCAATGTTTTTAGTTTTTAAAGTAGGATTTTTGTACGACACTATAGTATATTATTCCCGCGGGCTCCAAGGATTCGATTTGGCTTAAGGGAAATATACTATTTTCCGTCCTTCTAACCGAAAACAAGGGGCGAAGGTCCCATTTTGACGTTAGAAGGCTGAAAAATTACTTTAAAAACAATTTTTAGCTGACAGCTTAATAAAAAGTTTTTTTAAATCAAAAAATCTAATTCTATATCTGACAAGTATTTCGTTATTTGATTGTGCACTATTTTTAAGCAAATTGTTAATTATTACCATTTAATTGTCAATATGTGAACTGAAATAGCATTCGTTATTACTGAACACGCGAGTACGCGACGCATTTTCACGCGTTTTGCACATATATGACGACACTTTTTACAATTTTATTATTATTATTCTTTATGCTACTTTTAACTCCAGTACTGACTAATCATGGTTCACTGATACCGCAAAAGCGATTTATTGAAAAACAAGGGGTTAAGCTGTTTTTAGATCTGAGGCCTGATAAAGAGTTAAATAATTTTTTTTTTCAATTCTTGATAAAAAAAAAAAAAAAAAAAAAAAAAAAAAAAATATTGGAGAGTTGGGCACCGCCAGCAGCTAAGTATGCACGATCTTAAGGTTAGGAAGCCGCACCGCGACGAGTTCTTAATCAATAAATCCTGTAATTCGAGCGTGGTTTCGCCATCCGTGCCAAAATTATAGTTTCTCGTAATCTGCACCTTATAAAATGCAGATTACTATTTAAGTTTTTTGTGGTTTTTTGGAGAGTTGCTTGACTCTCCTGTTAAAAACCTCATCATGACGGCGTCCTTCAATGGCAGCGTTACCCACTCCAGTCAGAAATCATACAGTGAAATCTTAGAAGTTCGACCCACTTAAGAACAAGCTATCATCTTGGATATCTCTAGTAGATTCCCTAACAGAGAGTATACGGACGCTCTCCTTGAGCACATCGAGCCGATTCAGATCAAGTTCATGTCGAGAATCTCCGGAGCTCGCTTTTGCCTGTATCTGAGTGATATAGCTACGGTTAAAAGACGTGTTGAAGAAGTGAAGGTGCTCAAGGTTGATGGTCACGAAGTTGCGATCTCCGTGCTGGTTGCTAAAGCCAAAAAAGTTATTATATCAAATGCTTGCCCGTGCTCTCAAATTCAGCCATTGAAAGGTACCTACCCTCGACGCTAGGAATTCTAACTCTAGCGTTTCCGAGCTCAAGGCCAACTCCGCAGGAAACGTAAGATTGTCGGATGTAAACAGTTTTCGGCGGAAAGTCTCATGCACCCTGAGGACGTACAGAAGCTGCTGACAAATCATTAGCTCAAGATTAAAGATAGAAAATACAACGTGTTTTTTACCACGGACAAGCCAGTTTGCTTCCGGTGTAAAGCGATTGGGCATTTCGCTAAAAATTGTACAGTCAAAGGAAATGATGGCTATGACGACATCATGGTTGAGGAGAACGAAGAAGAACCTTTAGTACCGAATTCTAGCAACGTCTCGAACAAACTTGTGCAGCCTACTGATAGTAAAGAAACCTTGGTTACCGACTCGACCGATCAAACTGTCGCTACGGTGGAAAAGGAGCTGACGCTCATGCAGCAAAGTCCGCCCGTAACTACTCTCGACATTATATAGGCTACCAAATCAATTCACGTATCTCGCCTTCCCATATTCAAAAGTCCTTTGCTGCCACAGGAAGTTAGTACTGCTATTACAGCCCCCGCCGATCAATCAAATAGATCTCACTCTGTCATAAGTGACAGCTCCACGGAGGTCTTTGAAGGTGATGGTATGGACTTGCCTTTTACTGACTCTACTCGTAGTCTTCTTCCAAAGCAGTTCAATAAGAAAGCAAAAACACTCGCAGCTAACAATCAAGGCAGTGGTAAAAAGAAGAAAATAAGAGTGAAAAGAAAAAACAAGCACCAGTGTTTGAACTACCAGCGCATCTTGAACCAGCGAAAAAATTCATTGACGATAACTTTGTCAAATTTCTATTAAACTTTGAGGATCTGGTCCGACTGATACAGAAGACTACCGGCAAGACGATTTCATTCAAAAGGGCTGTAGCAGCAAACTACTTCAAAGACACGACGGCTATTATAGAGATGCTCGAAGGGGTACACAAATTGGTCACACATTCTGGTACTAAAAATAAAATCACTAGGCTTAAACATGCCCTTATGAGTCTAAACTCCAATGAGTCTGACTCTGATTCTTCTCTTTGCTCTCTTAAGTGAAGTTTTTTTGGTGTGCTGTATAACTTATAACTATTTTATCTAATACTTATTTTATTTTATTTATTAATTTATTTATTCTATTTTCATTTTTTTCTACCTTTTGAAATGCAATCTAATCTGACTTCAATAGCTTCACTATTGAGAACACTAAAATACTTTTTTGGAACGCTAAAAGTTTACGTGCAACAAGAACTGAACTGTTAAAAAATACTCTAAATTTGATAAAATTGTAATTGTGGAATCGTGGCTGAAGGAAAGTGAAGTAATCAGCTTTCCTGGATACGTTGTGTATAGCAAGAGTAGAAAGGATAAATCTGGAGGAGGAATTGCCTTTATCGTCAGAAACGAGATTGCTTTTGCCGAGATCCAGGATAGCAACCATTCAGGTGAGTCATTTGAGTTCGCTGGTCTGTGCTTAATTGATTTCTCACCGCATTTTAGTATTTTCGCATGTTAAAGGATCCCGGGTTCCGTCAATCAGGCGGATTGTGAGTCGCTTTTTTATAAGCTCTGAGTTGAGAATACTATCCTCCTTGGAGACTTTAACGCTCACAGTTCGATTTGGGGCAGCAATTGCACCGACTCCAGTGGTGGACTTATTGAGAGATGTGTTGAGCCTCATGGCCTGGTGTATCTAGATGATGGCACGCACACTTATATTGACGTGAATACTGGTTATAGGTCCAAGTTAGATCTGGTTTTTGTCACTGCTGACGTCGCCGGTGCGGTTGACGTCTCTGTATCCAACGAAACCTGGGATTCTGATCATTTTCCGGTTTTCATTGATCTTAGTTGAGGGAGACATCACTATCGCAGGAAAACGTTTAAAATTAAGACGTTACGGACAGACTGGACAGTCTTGTTGAATTCAATGCTGCCTTGTCTCCTATGCGCCCAAACTCCGCTAGCGCGATGGACGGGGTCGATTTTTAGGTGCTCAAATCTCTGCTCATCAAATATCATCTTCTCCTTCATTACATTTTCAATGACATCCACATGTCTGAAACGGGAGCCTACCCCTCTGCATAGAAGGAATCTTTCGTTCATTTTATTGAAAAGCCGAGAGGGACCGGTGTCCGTCCGATCTCCCTCACTTCTTGCACCTGTAAGCTTTATGAGTCTATGATTAAGAATCAGCTTGAATGGTGGGTGGAGACATATAATCTGCTCCCCGAGACTCAACAGGGGTTCAGAAAAGATAAGTCTTGCACTGACAATCCTGCCGCGTTGACCATACAGAAAAAATGATCATACAATCATTTAAAAATGATTTGTAATAGAATTTTAGAGGAAAATCGTATGATTCAAAAGAATTTCTCTTTATTTAAAAATTTATTTTTTGAATGTTATTAAAAAAAGAATTTCTTCTTCAACTGAGAAAATGCCTTTTATATTTTAAAAATTTTCTCTTGGTCCAAGAATAATTTATTTTCAGAGAAAAAACATTCTTAGTCTCGCGCGAGAAAAAAGAAAATTTGACAATTGCACAGTTTTGGTTTTTGCACCAAAACTGCACAAATGTCAAATTTACCTTTTTCTCGCGCTTGACCAAGAATATTATATTTAATTTCCTACCATTGAGCCTAATCTGATTGACGCTATATCAACTAAAAAATCCTCTTGAAATAAGCGAATTCCTGTTGAGTTGAAAATTCAATTTTGGGAGTCATTGTTCATGGTATTTCAATATTTCTAATTACATTCTTTATAATTTTGACGATTATTCATGCAAAATATTTGTATTCATAAAAATAATAATAATAAGGGTTAAGATATTATTTCAAGCCACTAGAAATTTTTTTTTCAATCGTTATTTATTTTCTCTCGATTTGAGTTTATTTTACTTGCAAAATATCTATATGCCGTACAAAACCTTTTTAAAGTAACTTTAGTGGAGTCGAATTAGTCATAGAGGTCAATGTAAAAGCGTACGATGAGATTTTTGCAGCCACGTCTCTAATTTGGTCTCCTAAAAAATATGCCGTAATCTAGGTCAGGGAAAAAGTTGTGCAACTTGTCGTTTTAAACAATTTAAAGAAAAAAACTCGAAAAATCTCTGATTTTTAAGCATTAAGGTGAAGACGTAACCGCGTTTTCATAAAATTTGTCGATTGCAATTTAAAAAAAAATAAAAGAGAAAATGTAAAAAAACGCTCTGTAGCGCGCTAGATAATATTTTTAGCTATTTTTTGAGTCTTATTTGATAAAAATCGGTTAAAAAATAACTTGAGGAAACTTGGAAAATCGGTTTTCTTCTTATTTAGCAAAATTGTAGTAGTGTATGTCGTCTGCTAGTTGCTGCTAGTGAGCGAAGGATGCAGTACTGCCAAATATAACCAATAATTTTATATGCATCAAGCAACAATTATTAGTGAAAACTAAAAACAAAAACTACTTTTTAATATAAAGTATTAATTCATGACAATAGGATAAATAAAAATAGTAAAAAAATCAATCATTTTCTTGTGAGCTATCTAGTGTTCATAACTATAGAAGATGTAAATAAACTAATGCTTTTAAATAAATTTATCTTAAATATGTTTTTGTTGACTCCTCCATCCAATTTGACTGTTGCTGCATTCTCTTTAATACTTGGGGTGCAATAAGAGAAATCAAACTAAATTTTAATAACTATTACAGTTTATCAAAACTAAAATTGTTCACTCACTTTTAATTAGTAAAAGATTTTTAATCAAACATTACTTTTGAATAAAAAGTGGAAATTCATAACTACCAGATATCTAAAAAAGAAAAAAACTCATTTTTATGGTGAACTCTCTTGTGTTCATGAATCATAGGTGTAAATGTATAACGGCTGTTTTTAAATAAATTTTGCTAATATACATTTTTGTTGTTTTCTCAAATTTGAGTGTGGCTTTTTGAATTTGATGAAGATTTGTGGAAACCAACGCTTAGATAAAATAATTGTGTACTTAAGGGCACAATAAGTATAAAAAAATTTCTAAATTTATTTAAAATAACAAGAAAGCAGGGTCCAGAGTTTCAAGTCAATAGGTCCATTGGTTTTTTCATAAAAATTATACCCTCAAAAAAACAACGATACTTGGTTTTATCAGATTTTAAGTTTTGACCTTATCTGCTTTAGTAATTGATTAGAAGTGTAAATAAAAATTTTTAAATTTATTTAAAATAACAAGAAAGCAGGGTTCAGAGTTTCAAGTCAATAGGTCCATTGGTTTTTTCATAAAAATTATACCCTCAAAAAAAGAACGATACTTGGTTTTATCAGATTTTAAGTTTTGACCTTATCTGCTTTAGTAATTGATTAGAAGTGTAAAAAAAAATTTCTAAATTTATTTAAAATAACAAAAAAGCAAGGTCCAGAGTTTCAAGTCAATAGGTCCATTGGTTTTTTCATAAAAATTATACCCTCAAAAAAACAACGATACTTGGTTTTATCAGATTTTAAGTTTTGACCTTATCTGCTTTAGTAATTGATTAGAAGTGTAAAAAAAAGTTTCTAAATTTATTTAAAATAACAAAAAAGCAAGGTCCAGAGTTTCAAGTCAATAGGTCCATTGGTTTTTTCATAAAAATTATACCCTCAAAAAAACAACGATACTTGGTTTTATCAGATTTTAAGTTTTGACCTTATCTGCTTTAGTAATTGATTAGAAGTGTAAATAAAAATTTCTGAATTTATTTAAAATAACAAGAAAGCAGGGTTCAGAGTTACAAGTCAATAGGTCCATTGGTTTTTTCATAAAAATTATACCCTCAAAAAAAGAACGATACTTGGTTTTATCAGATTTTAAGTTTTGACTTTGTCTGGGCGTCCAGGTTTTTTTATCAATAAAAAAACCAATGAAAAAATTATCTCCCAAACTATACAACCCAATAACGCTAGGCATCCGAGTTTTTTATAAGCAAAAAAATTTATAAACAAAGTATCCCCCAAGCTTTACAACCCAATAACGCTGGGCGTCCTGGTTTTTCTATCAACAAAAAAACTAATAAACAAATTATCCCCTAAACTATAAACCCAATAACGCTGGGCGTCCGAGTTTTTTATAATCAAAAAAATTAATAAACAAATTATTCCCCAAGCTATACAACCTAATAACGCTGGGCATCCGAGTTTTTTATAAGCCAAAAAATCAATAAACAATAAACCCCTTCGCAGTAAAACTAAATAACGCTGGGCATCCTAATTTTTTATAAATAAAAAAATTAGTAAACAAATTATCTTCCAAGCTGTACAACCCAAAAATGCTAGGGGTCCGAGTTTTTTGTAAATAAAAAATTATTAAACAAGTTACTCCTTATCTGTAAAACTCAATAACGCTGGGCATCCTAACTTTTTTATCTAGATAACAAAACTAATAAACAAATCATCCCCTAAACTATACAACCCAATAACGCTAGGCGTCCCTAGTTATTTTATGAATAAAAATACAAATAAACAAATTATCCCTCAAGCTTTACAAGCCAATAACGTTGGGAGTACGGGACTTTTTAAAATTAATTTAACAATTCAATAAATGAACAGGCTTAATCGTTAAACCTAGTGAAAAATTTGGGGCTCTTAATAAGCAAATAAATGATTTAATAGACTATCACGAGGCACTTATCTTTGATATTCAGAAAAACTGCAGTTGATATATCCAGGATTAAATTACCGTTGACAACAACAAAAAAACAGACGCCCAGCGTTATGGTTGTATAGCTTGGATATAATTTGTTTATTAGATTTTTTTATTGTTAAAATTACTAAGATGCCTAGCGTTATTGGGTTGTTTAACTTATGGGTTGATAGTTAGTTAATTTTTTTTTTCGTAAAAAATTCGGACGCCCAGCGTTATTGGGTTGTATAGGTTGGGGGATAATCTTATAATTAGTTTTTTTATCCATAAAAAAACTAGAATGCCCAACTTTATTGGGTTGTATAGTTTGGGGGTTAATTTGTTTATTAATTTTTTTATCGATAAAAAATCGAGGATGCCCAGCGTTATTGGGTTGTATAGTTTGGGGGATAATTTGTTTATTCATTTTTTTGTTTATAAAAAACTCAGACGCCCACCGATATTGGGTTGTTTAACTTGGGGGATAATTTGTTTATTAGTTTTTTTATTCATAAAAAACCAGGACGCCCAGCGTTATTGGGTTGTATTACTGGGGGAATAATTTGTTTATTAATTTTTTTAATTATAAAAAACTCAGACGCCCAGCGTTATTGGGTTGTTCAACTTGGGGGATAATTTGTTTATTATTTTTTTTAATTATAAAAAACTCGGACACCCAGCGTTATTGGGTTGTATAGCTTGGGGGTTAATTTGTTTATTATTTTTTTTACTTATTAAAAACTTCTACCCCCAGCGTTATTGGGTTGTAAAATTAGGGGGTATTTTATTTATTGAATTATTAGTTTATAAAAAAAGCTGGGCGCCCAGCGTTATTGAGTTTTTTGTTTGCCTGATCTGTGCCGGAAGATTTTCAAATTTCGCGGTACCACCTGGGCCGAGATCGGTCACTCTGGTGTAGACGGGTGCACTGCACACTGCACACAGGTGTAAACCAAGTGTAAACTGTAAGTTCTGTGATTACTTTGGTTCATTTAATTTTGATATATTCTTCTGCTTTTTATTAATACTTGACTAAAATGCATGAAAACTACTATTTTTTAAAATATATTCATCAGTCTAAGCATGTAATTTTTCTTTTATTGATAATTAATTATCTTACTGGGTGACGGCAAGAGAGAAGCTTTCAGTGTTGGTAAAAAAAGGAAGATGATTATAAAAAGAAAAGTAATCGACACGGTTGCTACAAGAACAGGATCTAATAAAGTACCCATATCAAGATAATTATTCAAGAAATTTCAGACAGTTGGGGAAATAATTTATTAATATTGAAGAAAGAAGAATTATTTATCACTGCCTGCTGCTTGTATGATTGCTTACTAAAATTTTTTTTTTCTTTGCATGTGCTGCATGAAATAAATAATTTTAAAAATTTAGAATTTCATTGAGGGAAATAAATTTTAAAGGTTATGAGAACGGGTGCATCGTGCATGTGCGGTTCGTGCATTTACTACGCGTGCGGTAGCACACGACGCAAGGATCTGCTACACATGGTTAACGGGAGGAAAACGATTTTCCAAGTTTCCTGAAGTTATTTTTTAACCGATTTTCATCAAACAAGGCTTAAAAAATAGCTAAAATTATTATCTAGCGCGCTACAGAGCGTTTTTTTACATTTTCCCTTTTATTTTTTTTTTATAGCCACTTTTTACTTCCAGCGCTGGTTACGTCTTCACCTTAAAATGAAAATAACTCAGAAACCGAGCAGTTCTCAGAAAATTTTATGGATTATGAAGATCTTCTCCGTAAAATTTTCTAACTGATAACCATAATCCAGATTTTTAAATTTTTATTTGTATCCTTTACATGCAAACAAACAATAAAAAAAAAAACAGGTTTAAAAACAGGTATATTTCAGAAAAATTTTAAAATTAAAATAATGTACTTGGAATAAAACTATTCACTGATTTGGACACCTAAACCTATCATAAATATCTACACCAAATTTTAATAAATTTGGACCGACCGTTTTGCAACAATCAATTTTCTCCCGCGTAATACCTTTGTGTTTGCAACAATTTTGTGGTAATAAAATGAGCTTCAGATAGGTGCCAATATTTTTCTTACAAAGTTCAAGAGCTAAACTTTGAGGACCAATAGTTTTTAATATCAATTTTTTATTTTAAACAACATTTTGAATTTTTTGAAAAAATCACTGATTTTGACCTAATAAACAAATTGAATAACTTTGAAATTATTAGTTTTTTATTATAACTACTAACAGATATTAAAAGTACTTACCTTAACACTTCATTTTTTACAAACCTCGTGATGATCGGAGTATTAGAAGGGAAGTAAATCAAAACCAAAGTTTATTTGTTTTAATGGTTGTTTATGAGAGTAACAAAGGGTTAAGAGCAATGAAAAAAATTCTTACGGGTTGTTTAAAGTGTATAATATTAAGAATCAAAGAGAAAATTTTTGTTTTTATCAACATTTATTGCTTAAAAAATTATGTTAAGCCATAAAAACTCGATTTGACCTTCCTCATTTGAGACCCAGAGACGGCCTTTTTTAGCGACTCGAAAACCGAACGCGAAATTTCAAAATCGACGCATGCAAAAAAAATGACGATATCTTGGCTCCCAGACAACTTTTTGACATGTTTTTTTTTTTTTAATTTAATATCCCGCTTCTCGAGGAACACGAATTTTTAGTCAACATGTTAAATAAATAAATTGTTAACACTGTTTTTTTAAACTTTTTTTTTTTTTTTTTTCACAGTTCGGTTGCTCCCGTAGCATCCTCAGGTTCATCAAATTTCTCACTCATGACAGAATTGTTCTAAGTACAATTACAGGACAGCTCATAAGGGCAAGGAGGAGTTCTGAGTCCTCTTCATTGCATAATTTACGTATCTGACATCGCCCGAGGTTTGCCTAAATCTTTTCAAATATTTCAATACGCAGATGACACTTCCGTGTACGTAAGAAGTGAAGACACCCGTAATGGTATTCGAGTTCTAGAGGAAGCCATTTAACTTGTCAGGGAGAATTTGCTTCAAATTGGACTCGAGATTGCTCCAGAGAAAACCAAGTTTGTCAACTTTAGCCGGAAGAGATCCGGCTCTGCCGAGGACGTCTCTATCAGAGTGAACAACACAGTAATAGCTTCCAGCTTCCAAGTTAAATTTCTCTGTGTGATTCTTGACACGAAACTCTCCTTTGCTAAACACTGTAAAAATATCCTTTTTAGATACTCCAGGGTCTTGAATATCGTCAGATTTTGGTGTGCAACCTGGTGAGGAGCTGATCCTCAGACTCTCCTTATCCTTTAGAAGAGTTTAGTGCGTTCATTTATGGAGTACGCCTGTTTCATATACTGCCCTTCTACTATTCTTCTGCAGGAAAAGATTGAGAACATTCAGCTCTCAGCAATTCAGGCAGCTCTTGGCTACCGTGTGAGCTCTCCTAAGAATATACTTCTTGCTGAGGCTGGTCTCGCTTCAATTTCAGTCCGAGCTGAGCTTCTCTGTAAATGTTATGTGTCCAAGATCTTTTCTAACTCATCCTCTATTGTCAGGGAAAAACTGAGTTCTTTATTACATTATCTCAGTGGGGATGTCACGAGTAAGTTTGGTATACTTGCTGGTCGTGCCTTCGATATTTAAACTCACACGAGTAACCTTTTGGTGACCCCAGATTTTAATCTATTTAGGTATGACTATCGTACTTTGTTCACTTCTATACCGGTAAACACTGAATGGGGTTGGTCCCTCAAACATCTTGAAGATCCGGACTCGTTAGTTTAATTTCTCTTAAGAGAAAAAAATGCTCTTGGAATTTTTACCGATGGTAGTAAAATTCCGGGATTTCCTGGGGTAGGCTCGGCCGCAACTTGCTCAGACCTGTATATCCTGGTGTCTAGGACTCTGGGACCTCTCTCGTCGATTTATACTGCTGAGTGTCAGACCATTAGCACCGCTATGGACATTGTCCGGAACAATCATGCATCCAACTTCATCATTTTTGCTGACTTACTTGGGGCGCTTCTAGGACTCACCTCAATCTCATTTAACACTTGAGACCATTCTTGAAATTAAGAGGAAATTTGTTAAAGTGCTTAGGTCGTTGGACGCTGGTAAGCGGCTAGGCTCTGTTAAATTCTTCTGGGTCCCCTCTCATTGCGGTGTTAGGGGTAATGATGAGGCTGATTCTCTAACTAAAGCGGCTACTGAGGCAGCTCCGGCTGGCCCGAACGAGTACCATTTCACCGACTTGAGGGATCTTTTTCGAAAAGTTGCACATACCGAGACTGATGAGATTCTTAGGAATCAAGGATTTTACAATGGGATGATTTACTTTAAGGGACGGTTCTGGTGTAAAACAGTTGTTTTTTTTTGCAGTGAAATTTATTTTAAAATAATGCAGTTTGACACAAAGATTAATACATGTTTTGACTACGAAAAATTTTTTCTTTTTTTTTTTTATCCAAAATGACGGTGCAGCATCGATTTACGCGAGACGTCTTTTTTTTACGGCCCACACTTTCACGCATTTTCTGTTTGACTAAATAAAATAAATAAAAAAGGAAATTGTTAGTAAATGTTTTTTTTTTTTTTTGGCTGCATCTATTCTGGAATAAAAAATTTTTTTTGACAAAATTATAAGAAAAAGAAAAAATGACTGTTTTTTTTAAAACAAAATTAGTTTAACAAAAAGGGTTAAAAACAATTTTTTTTTTTTTTCAAATTAGGTTCAGAATATTGTAGATATTATAAAGAAAGTTTTTGCCAAATTTCAGCTTAATTGGTTAATTAGTTTCTTAATGAGAATGTGGGCCAGTTTGAAAAGTGCAGTTTTGAGAAAAACGCATTTTAAGTTTTCAAACCGCATGAGCGCGCCGTATACATACTTCACTAAAATAATTCATCACTTTTAAACGACTTGAGACAGTGCTCTGAAATTTTAAGGGAGTACTTCTGAGATGTTATAGAGTATTTTTAAGCAAAAAAAAATTGATTTTTTTTTACACCAGAACCTCCCCTTAAAGACTATTACGAAACAGGACGCAGACCTTGGTTTGCGGACATGAGTTTGTCTGGAAAACTTGTAGTGACTATTAATTGCTCCAGGGCGATCTACTACTCTCTTAAGGCCTCCCTTGCTCGCAAAAACATTGTTAATCGTCCTTCCTGCGAGTGTGGCTCTCCCTACGAAGATCTCAATCACGTTATCTCTGATTGCCCACTTTACACAGACCAGAGAGCTACAATGACTCTTGAACTTCGGAAGTGCGGTATCTAAACGCCAATAAATATTGAAGATTTTATAGCCGGGTGTAATATACCCGCCTGTAAAATAATCGTGAAGTATCTCCAGGCTTGTAATTTAAAAGTTTGAAGACTCTGGTTTTTGTTTTTGTTTAGATTCTTCTTAATATAACCTATCATATGTATTATTTTGAATTAATTTTGTATTTATAATTCTCTGTTGAGAATAAAAAAAAAAAAATTTCTCAAAATTGAAAAATAAAAATTGCATTTTTCTGAAAAAAGTCAACCTTCTTTTTTCTTGAAATTTTCATGACAAATATAGGCTCTTGGTACCTATTATTTGAACTACGTCACAGTTAATTAACTGTGGACTAAAGATATAGAAATTCAACTTATAAATTATTGAAAATGTAAGGCTTCTTGGAATTATACACTTTTATGATGAATTACGAAAAAATCGTTACATCAGCTCATCGAGACGCAAGTTGTCGGAAAAAAACATTTTTATGCTCCCAACCGCTCCGTGGCTCTTTTCATAGTTGGTCTGTCAGTTTCATTGTAAAGGGGTTTTTTGCGCCATGTAACGATTATGCGCATGCGTGTTATTTTTCACGTACATACATCTATAGGTAAAGCATAAGTGTCTTTTCTCTTACGCACCAATGCATGTCACACCTGCATTATGAGGTGGTGGAGGTGCAGAATGTTTTAAATGCGTTGGCGCCTCCAACACCTTTAAAAATGAAAAAATTCACATTAAAATATTTTTTACGTCACTTTCAACTTAAAAACGATAATTTCCCATATTTCTGGGTTCCCAAAGCATGAATTGGTGTAAAAAATTTTTTTTCAAAATTCCATGAATTTTGTGGTTTAAACTGAGTACATGACCTATCAATGACCTTGTACATACCTAAAAAAATGTTTACATCAAATTCTTTATATAATGAACTCGATAGAAAATATATTGCTGTGTGTGGAAAGTGTTACTCTCATTAACTGAGGTTGAAATTTAAAAATACCCATTTTTATATGTTTTGGTGGTTCCACCACCCTTGAAATTGATAAAATTAATATGAAAATTGTTTTCGATTAGTTTAACATAAAAAAAAAAAATTTTAAATATTTTTTAGAGTAAGTTTAACTTAATAAACTTAATAAGAAATTATTTTTATAAAAATTAGTCCATTTTGATCTTTTTAGGTCAATCATGAGAGGATGTGATAACATGTGTACTTACTGTATAGTACCATTCACAAGAGGCAAAGAACGATCCCGTCCCGTTACTAGTATACTAAATGAAATTAGACAGTTGTCTGATCAAGGTATAAAGGAAATAACTCTGCTAGGTCAAAATGTGAATAGTTATAGGGATTCTTCTGATTCAATTTTTCACACAAGTAACCAAACAGTACTTTCCAAAGGATTCCACACTGTTTACAAATCTAAACAAGGAGGGTTAAGATTTGCAGATTTATTGGATAAGGTTTCGCTTATTGATTCTGAAATCAGAATTCGGTAGGTAAATACTATTTTGAAAAATATCTTTACTTAAAAAATAGTTAGAAGCGATAAAGTCTATGAAGGAGAGAAGAGTTATTCCGACTTTCCGTGTTTTTTTTTTTTTAATTTTTTAATAAACAATTGAAAAACAATTTTTTAGGTATTTCAAATTACGGGATTTTGTAGAGCATCCTTGAAAATAGTAGGAATTAGTATTCTCCGATTAATTTATCAAATTTATCCTCAACATTCTTTAGCCCAAAGTTTACCGGAAATTTTTGGATTTAATTAGATAAATCTTTATATTGACTGTCCTACAACAAATAATCACAAGATATTTATATCGGTCTTACAGTCTAACCATACATGCAGATCATTAGATGATCCTTACTTAAAATCTTAATTAAAAATAGAGTGTGTCTATTCGCACCAATCGCGTACGCTACCATCATCGCGTACCCGACAAGTGTAGCGTTCCCGCGTACGCAATTATTGTAGCGTACGCTACGTTTTCGATACAATCTCTATTTGTAGCGTACGCTACGTTCCCGATACAATCTCTGTTTGTAGCGTACGCAACGTTTCCGCGTACGCTATTGTTGTAGCATACGCTACGTTTTCGATACAATCCCTATTTGTAGCGTACGCTACGGTTTCCGCGTACGCGATGGTTGTAGCGTACGCTACGTCTTTCAATTGTATCACGATTTATTATATAGATTGTAGCTTGCGCTACGTTTTCCGCATACGTTATTGTTGTAGCGTACGTTACGTCTTTGCATCCTCGAGACGAGAAGAGATGATATTTTGGGCTATCATGTCTCGAATCTTGACATAATCAAAAATTAGCAGTCTTGGTCTCGCATCTAGAATCTTGCAAAGACTTAACGTAGAATTTAATTTTATTTAATTACAGTACCAATTTTCCTTGGATTTTTAAATAAAATAAAGTTTAATACCATCGTCATTCTTTTTAATATAAATGAAGTGTACCTATACAGTAGTGATCAAGATTATAAGGCACCCCCTAAAATTCGCCTGTTTCAAATTAATATTTTGACTTTGTGCATGCCTGCACGTGTTTAAATATTTTAGTAATCATCTCTAAAATTTTTTTTGTTCAAAACAAGTCCAGTACTTGAAAAAAAACGTTTACTTTATATTAATTCGTCTTTCCAATCAATTTTTATCCTCTTTTAAGCTCAAAATGACATTTTTTAAAAAACAGCTAAATTTAGTTCTTTTATGATCTAGATAGTGTTTTGTAAAATTTCTATAAACACCTGAGTGAATATTATATTTTTTTTCGCGTTTCTCCGATGTTCAAGTTTATCGAAAAAAATTTTCAAGCTGATTAATAGAAAAATGTTCAAGCCACAAAGAAAAAATACATTTTTTTAAACTTGAAAAAACATTGATTTTTTGTACTTTTACATTGTTTTTCGCTTAAATTTGCTTTTTTTTTTATTAATTTAGGAGGTAAAAATTATATTAAACTGATATTTGATGAATTTTAAACTAATTCAATTTATTATGAATCAAAATCTTACAGAGAATTTTAAAAAAATATGTTAAAAAACAGTTTTTCTAATACAGTTAAATTTCACAAAAATAACTTCAGTTTGTATTTAAGGGGGGGACTCAGTGTAAATTAGCATATTTTTAATGATTTTTTTTTTCAACTTAAATTTATTTTACATTAACGAAATTGAACACCAAAGTTTATATACATTTCAAGAATATAAAAAAATTTTTTTTTTTTTTTTTTTTTTCCAAGATGGCGGTGCAGCGTCGTTTCGCGCGAGAGGTCTTTTTTTCGGCCCACACTTTCACGCCTTTCCTGTTGATCTGAAACAAAAAAAAAAAAAAAGAAATGCGTTAAAAACCTTTTTTTCTTTAGTTTGAACCTAAATAGAAAAAAAAATTTTTTTTTTTGACAAAAATATAAGAAAAAGAAAAAAAGTAACCTCTTTTTTTTAACTTATTTGTTTAAAAAAAGGGGGTTTTAAACAATTTTTTTTTTCTCGATTTAGGTTCAGACTATTAAAATTATTATAAAGAAAGTTTCTGCCAAGTTGCAACTAAATCGATTGATTTGTTTTGAAATGAGAATGTGGGCCAATTTGAAAAATGCAGTTTCGAGAAAAACGCGATTAAAGTTTTCAAAAGGTGTATTGACTTGTTTTTTTAAACTTACGTTTTAGTCAGCTATTCCTGGACCATACAACATGTCATCTACGGTCAGATCATCATCTTCCAGGTTTAAAAGATGCTCTTTTCGAGCTTTTCGGGCTAGTTCTGATTTTTCATGTACTTTTTTTCCATCTTCACCGACAAATTGATTCCCATGAAAATCTCGTTTTTTTCCTCTAGTATTATCAACTCTTTTATCTTTAGTTCCTTTATGCTGGGTAGCGTGCACAGACATTTTAAAAAAAATAGTTTCAATTTAAAAATTAGACGATGTTTTTGCCTCAAAATTTTGAACGAAACTAACTGTTGCTCGACTTTGTCCTTCGACGCAAGGCAGCTGCCGTATTTCCCCTCCTTCTTTTCAGTCTAATACCATTCTCGAAAACATAGTTCAAAAGAGAAGCCTCTTCCTTTAAATCTTACCTGACCGAATAAAGAGGTAGAAGGAACAATAGAAATGAGCCCTACTCCCTAAGCCGCTCGAGTCGAGCAGCATCACGTATGCGCTCGACTCGAGCGCTCCGCCTTACCTACCTCTGTAAAATAATTCATAACTTAAAAACTAGTCATGATATTGCTTTAAAATTTTGAAACAGTATTTTTGAGATGTTTTAGAGTAATTTTAAGCAAAAAAAAAAATCGACTTTTTTTTTTTTTACACTGAGTCCCCCCAACTTGATTACAAGCAATATATTTATCGAATTGACTTTTTCATTAATTTTAATATTCAGTTAGAAGTTTCAGAGAGTTTATTCAACTTGAAGTAATTTTTCAAATTCGTAGAATTCGAATGCCAGTAGCGATAATTGTTCGATCAGTAAAGAATTTATCTACATTACCGACCGAGCCGTCATTATTGATAAATTAGTTTTTTAAATGTTTATAAGCTTGCATAACTTTCATCATGGGAAGAAAAGCAGTTTCTGATAAAATTAAGTGGCAGATTATAGGATTGTTGAAAGGAGGAAAAAATCAGAGTCAAATTTCAAAAATATTAAAAGCTAGTAGGTGTTGCGTTCAAAACACCATTAAGACGTATGAAAGCACGAAATCCGTAAAAGTGAAAAGTGGCGCTGGCAGGCCAAGAATAACAAGTAACCGGATAGATCGAATTATTATTAAAAAGGCAAAGAATAATCGTGCAGTTACAGCAAACAATATCAAAAATCAAATAAATGAAGAACTTAATGTAAAAGTATCTCCAGTAACAGTTAATAGACGTTTGCTTGAGAAGAACATGAAATCTGCTGTCGCAACTCGTAAGCCTCTTCTAACTGCAAAAAACCGAAAAGCTAGGTATGAATGGTGCAAAGACAAGCTATCATGGACAGTTGAAAAATGGAATTTAGTTCTTTTTAGCGATGAATCTAGCTTCCAACTTTTTTCAAACAGACCAAAGCGAATAAGACGTACCAGCAGTGAAAAATACAATCCTGATTGACTTGCTCCAAGAGTGCAGAAAGGTGGTGGATCAATTATGGTTTGGGGTTGCCTGTCAGGAAAAGGAAAAGGAGAACTTCAATTTGGGCAAGGTACAGTGAACAACGAAAAATACATCGAGACTATGGAAAATTTTATGCTTCCATCAAAAACAAAGGTTTATGGACGTCAAAAAATTTGGTATTACCAACAAGACAACGCTCCGTGTCACAAATCAAAGAAAACGATGCAATGGTTTAATGATAATAAAATACCTATACTAGATTGGCCAGCACGTTCTCCAGATTTGAATATAATTGAGAATGCTTGAGATCAAATAGAGATAATGATCAAAGACAAACACCTGAGAAATTTGGAAGATTTAAAACGAGAGATTGCTGTAGCCTGGCAAAAATTGAGTCCGAGTTACTGTAAAAAACTTGCAGAATCTATGGTCCGAAGAGTTCGCGCTTGCTTCGAGGCTAAAGGAGGATCAACTAAGTACTAAAGAAGGGTAAACTAATTACTAAATATGTAAAAAACATATTATATTAAATAATAAAAATGAATATAATAATTATTTCTAAAAATAAATTAATACTATTACTTGTAATCAGTTAAATACAAATTGAAGTTATTTTTGTGAAATTTAACTGTATTAGAAAAACCGTTTTTTAACATATTTTTTTAAAATTCTCTGTAAGATTTTGATTCATAATAATTTGAATTAGTTTAAAATTCATCAAATATCAGTTTAATATAATTTTTACCTCCTAAATTAATAAAAAAAAGCAAATTTAAGCGAAAAACAATGTAAAAGTACAAAAAATCAATGTTTTTTCAAGTTTAAAAAAATGTATTTTTTCTTTGTGGCTTGAACATTTTTCTATTAATCAGCTTGAAAATTTTTTTCGATAAACTTGAACATCGGAGAAACGCGAAAAAAAATATATTATTCACTCAGGTGTTTATAGAAATTTTACAGAACACTATCTAGATCATAAAAGAACTAAATTTAGCTGTTTTTTAAAAAAAGTCATTTTAAGCTTAAAAGAGGATAAAAATTGATTGGAAAGACGAATTAATATAATGTAAACGTTTTTTTTTCAAGTACTGGACTTGTTTTGAACAAAAAAAATTTTAGAGATGATTACTAAAATATTTAAACACGTGCAGGCATGCACAAAGTCAAAATATTAACTTGAAACAGACGAATTTTAGGGGGTGCCTTATAATTTTGATCACTACTGTATGTTTATACGTTTTATATTTTGAATATGAAGTTTTGTTGCCGCTCTATAGGGCGAGAAAAGGTTAAAAAGATTCAATTTTGAAGTTTAGAGTTGTACGAGACATTTAAAAACTACTGTTAGGCTAAAAGTGGTAGAAAAAAGTAGTTTTTAACCTTTCTGTTCTTAATTTTTGGGGCAAAAGTCATAGATATAATGCTTTGCTAATAAAACTGGGCATCTCATAAAAAAAAGCACTAGGTCCAATTTTTTATGACTTGATCTTTAAAATCCAATTTCATTCTTCGCCCACTCATTTTTATAAGGGAGAGTCTAGTCTCAAATTTTTTTATTTTTTAAGTAAAAATTACTCCGGAATCGAAATGTATCTGAAATCGTTAGGCCGGACGAAAAAAAATACCTGAGACCAAGAATTGTAACGGTCGTTTGGCCCGCTACCACTCCCCCGGCGGTTTTTTCTCGATAGTTGACTTTAATTAACTTTGGATTGATAAAATGTACCTACTAATGGCAGGCCCATTTGTAACCACAGGAGCAGATGGCCGAGCGGGAGCAGATAACGGAAGGGCACCGTAGCAGAAGCAGCCTACGGTGAGCGCGGGTAGTGTCGCCACAGGAGTGAGCTGAGATAGACGCGTATCAGCTGCGAGCGTAAACTGTTGTCGCGAGACTCTGCGCCGTACAAAGTGATTGTTGTCCGGGTGATAAGTGCACCAGTTCTTAAACGTAAGTACCTTTCCGTATCTGCTGGGCCAAGGGCCCTCGTCTACTCCTGCGGCAACGAGATTGTGTTTTTTTTGGTAATAAAAGTGTGAGTTGCAAATAGCAACATACCTGTATTCTTTCTAATCACCCTGAACCCCCTTTTCTCTGTTGATTATTATTGATTTTTGGTACAGAGCAAAAGCTCTTACAAATGGCATCCCTTGTGGGGATTGGAAAGTTCAACAAAGGTAGAGTGAGAAAAATTTTTATTTAAGTGTTGAAATCTCGTGCCGTGATTAAATTATAGTGTGTTCATTAGTGCAAGAAGCACGGAGGAGAAAATTCCTCGAAAGAGTGGTGCACGGTTGAGGACGTGCGTGGCGCGGTAAGGACAAGGTGTCCTTGAATCGGTAAGCCGATATTCTCGCGCGGGCGAGAGAGAGAGAGAGAGGGAGAGGGTGTAGCGACCATCGATTGGTCTTTGTTTTGATAACGCGCCTCTTCTCTCTCGACCAAAAATTGGTTGGGCTTCCTGTACGTGTGCCCGGCTGTATGTGTGCGTGTAGTGTGAAAGCGGCCGAGCGACAGAGATAGAGAGAGACGACCGCGATCGTCTTTGTTTTGATTTCGCACCGCAAAGGTGAATATATCTGTCTCACTCGCTTTCATAGGATCGAGAAAACCGAGAAGTGAATTTATGAAAGTTAGTGTTTACAAATAAGAATTTCAAGTATTACAACCGACCGAATGAAAGTCAGTGGGATTTTTCTTTGATTTATTTTTGATTTTGATTTTCAGGTATCTTGAATAAATTCAAGTTGGATATTTAACAAACTTGAAATTGTTTTTTGTAAACACGTGTGTGTGTAGCTGAGTGTGAGTTAGTGGTGGCGATGCAAAAAAAAAATTGCAGAATAACGAGAGAATTTTTTTTTCTTTCTTTTGCTTATTTTTATTGTTGATTGTCGTTGACAATAATTCTCTCGTTATCCCCCCCCCCCCCCCCCACGCGGCAGTGGCCGGTAAAAAGGTTACTACTACCCTACCACTGTTTGAGTGTGCTGGCAAGTGGTGTAGAGCTTACGCTCGTTATATTTTCTCTTTGTTCTCTACTCTATTCTTTTTTCTTTTCGCGATTGATTTTTTTTAGGTGGAAATTTCTTTATTTTCTTTTGCGATTGAATTTTTTTAGGTGGAGATCATCGTTGGAAGTCAACAGGGGGATTTTTATTTTCTTTCTTCTTCTCCGTTTCTTTTTTTCTTTCCTCTTTTTCCACGATTACGTCGGTGGAAATCGATAAAATTTTTTTTACACCACTTGTGCGAAGCGCACGTAAAGCGTGAGGATTTTATGATAATAGAGTGCATGCGTGAATGATCGGTAGTACGTAATGACGGATCCTAGGACGATGGACCGAGTGTGGTGGCCACGTGAGGCTGATTACGATAATCTCAATTTTGGTCAAGGGGCGATCTAGGACAAAGCCACTCTTTTTAAGTGGTCCGTAACGATCGATCCTAGGGGTTTAGGCGTTTACCTGAATAGTTTGGACCTGTTGGCGACGAGGAATGAATTCGACCAGAGGGGTCGATTGAACAGGTGCCTCGGGGGGGAATACACAGAAAATGATTTTCTCCCGAACCCGTTGGTGGAGTATGAGATAGCTCTCCTCCGGCACAGAATAATATTGCATCACCATTTTATGGAGAAGCAGTTCACCACGCCGCAGAATGAGACCGGAACCGATTGGCAAGAACAGTCGATGGATTTGACGGCGGGTCCGATACCAAACGCGAACAGCTCACTGGTGGACAACATAGAGGGAAATATGGCCCATGGTGAGTTAACAGGCACACGGCAGGGTTGTGGACACGGAACGACAGCCGCTGGAGGATTTATTTGTGAGTCCTTATTACAATTTACGTATGCGTGAGCAGGTCTGCAGCAAGATGACGGACAGTCATGCGCCCAGAGAGTCGACTAAGACGGGGCAAGTCAAGTTTACCATTGATGGGGTGAAATATACTGCCGCGGGTAATGTAAAGGATTTGATGCAGTCAATGCAGTTGATGGCAACAAAGCCGGACGAGTCGGCGAGAAGAACGTGCGTTGATATATCACGCACGGACACGACGACTGAGGGTGAAATTCGAAGACTGAGCCCAGATATAAGTACTCGAGCCCAAAGAGTGAGCGTGACGATACGTAATCAGAGGGTAACATTCAGCGAGGTGATGACCCAGCGGTTGCAAGACGCGACCGACATAAATTCAAGGTTAGACATAAGTCATCGGCACTCAGCAGTACCGCAAAGCACACGATTGCATGCGGGCGTGCAAAATAATGCCCAATAACGTTGACAACTTTTTTCCGAGTAAACTGTAATGTTGAGTAAATCATCGAACACAAAAATATTTTTTAAAGAAAAATTTACAATATCTATGCCAACTTACTTAAACCAGAGAAAGGAGATTTTCCTGAGGAAATCGTAACGTTGAGAACTTTTTTCCGAGTAAAGTGTAACGTTGAGGAAATCATCGAATATAAAGATATTTTTTAAAGAAAATTTACAATATCTACGCCAACTTACTTAAACCAGAGAAAGCAGATTTTCCTTAGGAAATCGTAACGTTGAGAACTTTTTTCCGAGTCAAGTGTAACGTTGAGGAAATCATCGAATTTTAAAGAAAAAGCTTATCAAAATGTTTTTTCAATAAAAACTCACAATATGAATGCTAACTTGTTTCAAGCAGGCCAGGGAGCTTTTCCCGAGGAAATCGTAACGTTGAAAACTTTTTTCGAAGTAAAGTGTAACGTTGAGGTAATCATCGAATATAAAAACGTTTTTTAAAGGAAAATTTACAATATCCATGCCAACTTACTTTAACCAGAGAAGGGAGATTTTTCCGAGGAAATCGTAACGTTGGGACTTTTTCCGAGTGAAATGTAACGTTAAGGTGATTAACGATAAAAATACGGTATTTTATGAAAGAAAAAATTTCAGTACTTTTATATAAGATAGAATTGATCTTATTGCTGGAATGATAGAGTTGTCCGAAGTGGTTGTTACAATATACACGGGAAAAGATGCATACGTTATGTTTTCTATGGAAAAAAATTCCAGTAACTTTTTTTTCACTAGTTTTTTTGAATAATGTTACTGGTTTCTCGGATAAAGTAGTTCAAGGGAGTAAGGTTACATTTTAACTGGAAAAATTTAACTCGTTACTTTTTCTTAGGAAAAAGTACCTTATTCTATTGTTAATAAGTTTAACAAAACTTTCAATTTTTTACCTGGAAAAAAACTATCTCAATCGTTGGACGACTCAACCTGGAAAAAAGTTCTAAAGTTACGATTACCTCGGGAAAAACTCCCTGGCCTGCTTTAAACAAATAAGCTTTGATACTGTAGATTCTCACATAGAAAACTATTATTTTAATCGTTAATCACCTGCTACGGGGAGATCGGGAGCTTGAGCACAGGCTCCCGGCATTCTTTCTTTCGTCAGCTGGGCTCCGAGCCGACCGTTCAAACGGTCGGTTCGAAGCCAACCGGAGCGTGCAGCGAGACGAGGAGAGAGAAGGCCAGGAATTTGATTCCCCTCCCTTCTCCTACTCAGCTGAGTGGCGCTGGCGGCGACCGCCAGCGAGACCAGTCTTTGTTCTTCTCGCTTAGAGAATACCCGCGTAATAAACCGAGTCGAGAGATTTTCACCGGCGTGTCCGGGAGTCGAGAACCTTAATTCATCTTAGCGAGTTCTTGGAGTGCTGTCCCGGTGACCTGAGCCTACCTTCGGCAGCCACGAGTCATCGTTTTCTCCGCTGTCAGAGGATCGACCGGACGAGGACAATCGGCCTTCTGCTGCTGCGACGAACCATCCGATCGAGCCTCGCGGCCACCCAGGACGAGCCGTTGGCGATACGCTAAGGTAGTTTCTGATTAATTCCCGGTGCTCCCTCCGCGTGCGGTGTGCAAGGCTTTGATCAGCGGATCCGGCCGGTGTGAGGCCTACGGGCTTGCGTTTCTTGGGCCTCGCGTCGGCATTCGTCGACCCGCCCGTGTAGGCGTTTGAAATAAATTAGCTTATTTTAACGCATTCTTTCTTTCATTCAAATTGTATAGTATTTTACCTTTCTCTGCTTAAATTTTTCTCTCTTTTCTGTGTTTTTCTCTCTCTTCTTCCCTTAGGGCGCGGCCTAGCAGGGCTGATTTCCCGCGACGAGTCGCGGTAGAGGACGGCGAGACAGCAGCCAGCGGTGGAGCAGTGACGCAGGCCCTTCGCGGGTAGTTTTCCGGCCCCACCTATTCTGTTTCTTTTCTTAGTGTTCGAGCTAGCCGGGACGGGAATCAGGGCGCATCGAAAATACTGGCCCGTTCCCGAGTGCAGATTTTTCTTTTATTTTTAAGGTTCTTGGGCGTTGGCCGACAGGACCTCGGGGCTGGCTTTGCGTGGCCTTGTCCCCCAGGTACACCGTTGCACACCTAAACGTTACATTTCACCCGGAAAAAAGTCCCAACGTTACGATTTCCTCGGAAAAATTTCCCTTCTCTGATTTAAGTAAGTTGGCATGGATATTGCTAATTTTCCTTTAAAAAATATCTTTGTATTCGATGATTTCCTAATCGTTACATTTCACCCGGAAAAATGTCCAAATGTTACGATTTCCTGGGAAAAATCTCCTTTCTCTGATTTAAGTAAGTTGGCATGGATATTGCTGATATTCCTTTAAAAAATATCTTTATATTCGATGATTTCCTAATCGTTACATTTCACCCGGAAAAATCTCCAAATGTTACGATTTCCTCAGGAAAATCTCTTTTCTCTGGTTCAAATAAGTTGGCATGGATATTGTAAATTTTCCTTTAAAAAATATGTTTATATTCGATGAATCCCTCAACGTTACACTTTACTCGGAAAAATGTTCTCAACGTTACGATTTCCTCAGGAAAATCTCCTTTCTCTGGTTTAAGTAAGTTGGCATGGATCTTGTAAATTTTCTTTAAAAAAATATTTTTGTGTTCGATGATTTACTCAACATTACAGTTTACTCGGAAAAAAGTTGTCAACGTTATGATTACCTCGGAAAAAGCTCTTTAACCAACTTCAAATAAATTGACATTGATATTGTAGATTCTCACATAGAAAAATATTATTTTAGTCGTTAATCACCTCAACGTTACATTTCACCCGGAAAAAAGTCCCAACGTTACGATTTCCTCGGAAAAATCTCCTTTCTCTGGTTCAAATAAGTTGGCATGGATATTGTAAATTTTCCTTTAAAAAATATTTTTATAATCGATGATTTCCTCAACGATACAGTTTACTCGGAAAAAAGTTCTCAACGATACGATTTCCTTGGAAAAAGCTCCCTGGCCTACTTGAAACAAGTTAGCATTCATATTGTGAATTTTGAATTAAAAAACATTTTAAAATTCGATGATTTCCTCAACGTTACACTTTACTCGGAAAAAAGTTCTCAACGTTACGATTTCCTCGGGAAAAGCTCCCTTAGTCTGCTTTAAATAAGAAAGTGTCTAGGTACCATCGCCGTGTACCGTATTCGGTGCACGGTGCACGGTACACGGTACCAAATAAGAGTTACTTTAGACACTCTGTGAATTTAAGTGGGTTATTTAGGATGGGTAATTAGATTTAAAGTAAAAACTAGTAGTTTTTTAAACTTAAGTGGGTTATTTGGAATAAATTATAGGATCTAAAGTAAAAAGCTACCGTGTACCGTGTACCGTGTACGGTACACGGCGATGGTACCTAGACACAACCTTTAAATAAGTTGGCAATGGTCTTGTTGCTCTTTAAAAACAATACCTAAAAAAACAATACCTTAATCGTCAATTACCTCAACGTTACAGTTTACCCGTAAAAAGTGCACCCTTTACTTTACTCTCGGAAATTTTCCCTTTTTATTGATCGTTATTGTTATCATGGAAAAAATATACTAATTACTCTTTTCTCGGAAAAATGTGGCTCATACATTGGCCGATTTTTGTTGTTGTTACAGTTATCTCGGAAAATTGTTAACTTGTTACAGTTTTCTGGTAAAAAAAAACTTGTTACGTTTTTCTTGAAAAACTGGTACGGTTATTGTTTCACCGGATTTTTTGGCAGGTGTTTTTTTTCTCTGGCTCAACGAGTTACCTCAATTGGATATATTTATCAATTAATAATTTGAAATTTTTATTAATAATTTATAAAAAAAATATGGGAGTATATATTTTTATAGTTTTAAAAGACCGAATTTTTGTTTTTGATCATCTTGATATTCATTAATTGATAATACTTGACTTATTGTAAGTAACAATTCAAAGCTTTCCATTAAATATTTAAAGATTAAAAAATATTAGATAAATTCTGTTTAAGAAATTCTATTTCATTTAGGGAAGAGCGTAAAGTTCAAAAAATACGTACCGATCTTTTTTCGCCCTCCAACCTCCTTACAAAATGCATTTTAACGAAATTTTGTGTTAGCTTACAATTGGATGTAAAGATTTTTTAATTTTCCCTAAAGATATACATATACCTGGTCTGAACCTTCAAAAATATCATAAAGTTCAAAAATTCAAAACTAAGAACTTTTTTCAACTAGCGTTTTCTCGGAAAGTGTTAGTAACTTCGACTTTTGTGTAATTTTAGTATGTTCTTGTACTTAATAAAAACTAAATTTTTAGCCTAGCCACGGTATGCTTTTTAAATTTTTGAATTTCAACCAAAATTAATTTTTATGGTTTTATTTATGTATTTCTGTTGAGTTGCAGAATGTCGTTCTCCATTAGTTTCGAATAATAAAAGTCAAAGTTTAGTCCAAAAACCATTACTAACTTATTTGTTTTACCTAGTGTTCTAAAAAAAAACATTTAGACGACAATCATGAATTTAAAAAATTTTTTTTACAATTTATTTAGGATTTTTTCCAGATACCGATGATTGTCGTGTACCGTACACGGTGCATAGTACACGGTAGATAAAAGTTAAATAAAACAGTCGCCGTCAATCGAGCAAGGTTATTTGGAAAAAGTTATATTAAAATTAGGATTACAACTAATGTCTACAAAAACTTAGGTTATTTGGAATATTTAATTTGATTTAAGGTAAAAAAATCCGTGTGCCCATGTACCCAATGGCCTAGTTTTTATTTATACAATAACTTTTTCAATAGCTTACCAAAATTTCTGTGAAAGTCGATGATACACTTTTGCAGAAAACTTTTGCTAGAGAAAATCCGTATTTTTGACTTTTTGACTTGTAGGGTAATATTAAGAGTTCGGATTGTAAATACTAAAAAAATTAAGAAATTTTTTTAAAAAACAGCAAAAAAACGAACAAATTGAAGCAAAAAACATTCAAAAAGGTTGAAACTCGCCAAAGTTACGGATGTTTACAGATGGCAGTAACTTTTATTCTATAAAAAAAAGCATTTTTTTATTCAAAGGCTTTTGGAAATTCGAGAAAAAAGCTTAAAAAAAATATGCTTAAAAAAATCCTTGAGCACGCGTTTCCTAAAATGTTATCAGAAAACTGCAAAAAAATTTCAGTTGACTGGAAAATAAGTCTTGTGGCTGATAGACGATCTGCGATGGAATAAGCATTAAGAAACATGAAAAGTTTAGAAATTTAGTTTTTCAGATCTTATTCCAGTTTTTTAAAATTTTTTGTAGAAATTTTTCAAGTTTTCAAAAGTTTCACTTCAGACGACACGAGAAATTTTATGGTTTTGCATAGTTACTAACATTAAGACTCCTCTTTAACTAAATATGATCGCTGAATTCATCATCGAACGATTCGACACATAGTTCAAGATACAATATTTTTCAGGTAACAACTATTCGATACTCGTGATTTCATTTCCCTTAATGAAAAAAGCGCACCCGTCACGCGATGGTTGGTAGAAGCGTAGCTTCAAGTCGTTTATCGCAAGAAGTAATTTTAAATTGAGTTTTTGTTTATTTTTAATTTTCAACTATTTCAAAGATATGTTTTATTGAAAACACATAAAAGAAATCAGCGTGACGGTGAATTTTTATTTTACTTCTGTATACATTGTATATACAGCGGATGAGTAATATAGAAAGTCGTGACATCCCCTCGGATATGCATGTTTACAAGTATTGGCTCCTCTGAGCCCGCTGCAAGCACGCATAAGAAAAAAAACAATAACAGTGACCTCAAAATGCACTTTTCGAATATTTTGAAAACTTCTTCACCAATCAGCTCACGAATAAAAATCTTATACCTACGCAAGATGGTGATAGCTCTCTTTTGACTAGGGAAAACATCGATTTTCAACTAAACTTCCTGAGGAAGTCGCCACCGATGAGTTTTTTTGACCTGGTGCACCCGGGTCAACCAGGTCGACACCCCCTCGGATACGTGTGTTTACTTGCAAAACGAACCGGGACCCGGGTGAATCATTCTCCTTGCAGGTCTGTACTAGTTTAGCGAAGTTCATGGCTGTGGTTGAGCCTGCTCGCCGCTGGCGCGGGCGGCTCGCGGTGTCGGTGTCGTGTCATGACGCTTACTTTTTTCATTTTACTCTCACCGCTGAAGAATAGCCGCTCGACTTCGTCTCGGGCTGCAATGACAGCGGGCCTCCACTGCAAACTTTAGTCTTGAGGGAGGCGCTACAATAGGTTTTCTGGATGATCTGGACGATCTGTACGTCTGGACTAGCAGAAGATAGAGAGAAAAAAAATTATCCCTGTAATAGTATTACTAGGTAATAAGTATATGTTGTAGGGAGGAAATTTATTCATATAACTTAGACATTGATTATTTTAGTGTAAAAAGACCTTTTTAGTAGATTTATTTTTCTTTGGCTAGTCCAGAGTCCAGACGCCAAGACGTCCAGATCTTCCAGAAAACCTATTGTAGCGCCTCCCTGAGGGATATATGCACTTTTTAAAAGTCCGTTTATCACAAAAAATAACTTGATTTCCTCCGATTAAAGCCAAAAGAACGAAATGTACTCCCAAAGCGCCAGCGGCCGACACGCAGCCGGCCGCAATGTTGCGGCCCGAACTCCAGCGAGGGCATGCAGTAGGCCGGGTGCGCGTTGGTCAATGGCGCAAGGAGTACATTTCGTTCTTTTGGCTTGCGTCGGAGGGACTCAAGTTATTGCTTGTGATCAACGAGGTTAAAAATATGTATAAACTATTACAAAGAACAAGCGAAGTATTTTCTGAGAAGATCCATAAGAGGTGTCGAAAATTAAATTCAAAATAAAACTTAAAATTAGTAGTGCTAATTAAATAATTTCTAGTATGAATTATGGTAAAAAAAAAACACAAAAACACAGGTAGAAGTTTGCCAGAAACCAAATCCGGGGTTTTGATTAGCAAAATTTTATGATTTCGAAATAATTTCTTTATTGAAATTAATTGCTAGCACCACTCTAAGCTTGACTGACAAGGAGAGGTCACACCCTCCGGGTCACCGATCTGGACGAAACTTTGGGGATCGTTTTCTTATACCAAAAGATGAAGAAATCTACCAATCATCCCGTCTAATGGGCCTTTTATACCTAGTTCCTATATAGCTTATATCGTATTTTTAGCTCTTTTTGGGCTTTTTTGCGAATTTTCAAAAAATTCCTGCTCGAAGCCTATTGCACTTACAAAATTCTGCAATCCCGCATTCTCTTTAATTTTTCATCTTCTTTTGAGAAAAAATATTTTTAAATCTAATTTTGAAGAAATAGTCCATGTAAAATTAAGGTAATCAAAAGCATTTTTTTACTGTTTTTTTGGTTTTATGAACTTAAACTGTACGTCGTCAGCCTTATCAAAATTATGTCCAAAAATATTTTTTCTAAAAAATTCATAAAAAAACAAAGAAAATGCGGGGTTGCAGAATTTTGTAAGTGCAATAGGCTTTGAGCAGGAATTTTTTGAAAATTTGCACAAATAACCACAAAAGTTGCACAAAAGTGTTAAAAGTATCAAAACAAGCTGATTTTCAAAAAATTCCTGCTCAAAGCCTATTGCACTTACAAAATTCTACGATTTTTTTTGTTTTCCCGCATTTTCTTTGTTTTTTTATGAATTTTTTAGAAAAAATATTTTTAGACATAATTTTGATAAGGCTGACGACGTACAGTTTAAGTTCATAAAACCAAAAAAACAGTAAAAAAATGCTTTTGATTATCTTAATTTTGTACACGCTTCTTTCCTTTATATTTAAGAAATCAACTTCACGACAAAGAGTACAGAACTGAAAATTTTTATATAGCAATGTATACTTATCTTAAGTTCCAATAAATTTAATTGATTAAAAAATGAAAATTCTGTATTGATTCTAATTACAGATTAATAATATCCTAGTACTTTCAAAATAAAATTTATTTTTATCTTTATTTTAAAAGAAGAAAAAGAAACGCACCCAGTGTCATCTGAGGCTAATACTTCGACCGCAACTTCATCAGTGACACCGTCTTTATTAAAGCAGACTCAAAATCAGAGGTTCAAATTAATGTAGGGGCTAGTCGCAAATCTAGCGAATATCGGCAGTTTGGCTACAGGAGTTATTTTTGACCAGCAGTCAGAACTTCTTCGATATATTATTTCTACATGGAGCAGAAAAATTGAAATCAAATTAGATTCAAACTTAATGGATTTGAAAAAAAAAATTGACTGGTGTAGGAAATATCCTTATGCCTGAGAAAATTATAGTTCGAGGACGCCCTAAAGGGATTGGCAAATCTACAACGTAGAGAAACAAAAAAAATTAAAAGTACAAATAGAATTTACTCTTTTTAAGATAATAAACGATACAATTGAAAGACGTAGCGTACGCTACAACCATCGCGTACGTGGCAAACGTAGCGTACGCTACAAATAGGGATTGTATCGAAAACGTAGCGTACACTACAATAATAGCGTACTCGGGAACGTAGCGTACGCGATGGTGGTAGCGTACGCGGAAAACGTAGCGTACGCGATGGTGGTAGCGTACACGATTGATGCGAATAGACACACTCTTAAAAATAACCAATTACTTAAAAAATTAAAAATAAAACAGTCCCTGATGAGGAGCCAAAGCAAGCTCGAAACGTTGGACAGCTGAGGATCAATAAAGGGAATAATACAATTTTTTTGCAATTTTCTGAGGTTACTTTGAAGGTTGTGCTGCAGAAGATCATTAGGTGTTCCTTTGTTGCAAAACCCAAAAGTTGTACATATTGTGGGTTTTGTAATATGATTATTAATCGATATTTTAGGTTCGATAGTGATTGTAAGTAAGGATCATCTACCGGTAATGATCAGTATATGTGGTTAGACTGTAAGACCGATATAAATATCTTGTGATTATTTTTGGACTTAAGGTGTTAATTGGTTAAAATATTTAAGTATCCAAAAGTTTTAATTGAAAAATTTACTCATGTTTTAAATAATTGATAAAAATAAATTTGCTATATTCAAAGTTAATATTCTAAACGTAGATTAAAAAAAAAAAAAAAAAAACTTAGTACCGTCCGTGACGAGTAGACTTAAGTTCGTTTACGAAACTATTTTTAGAATAATAAAATTTGTATGCTTACAATCTTTAATAGTAGTACACCGCGTGTGCATCTCATTGTCTTTTTCTCTCTCGTGGCCTGGCAGACAGTTGGTGCAGTTGATAAAAAGAGGAGAAAAGTATATTTTTGCACAAGCACTGGAACCGTGGCTTTCCCGCAAGAGTTGGATGTTTCAGTACGAGACTGCCCTGCTGTTAAAGCTCAGATGAGAATCAACTGAGAAGCAGATGAGATTTGTGCCAATTTCACAACTGAATCTCATTCGATTCTCATTCGAATCTCATCAGGTCCTTTTCACTGAAATAAGCAAGAAAATTGTGTTTTTTTTTTGTTTTTTGTTTTTGTTTTTTTTCTTTATTTAAAATGGTAAAAATAAAAAAACTTAATTTACAACTCATTTAACATGATCGATTTACGTGGAGATGACCTCCAGGTTCCTAAACAGGTTGAGAACTTGATTAAAGCATAAAATTAAAATCTGTATATGCAAACGGCAATACATGCATGCAGGGTTTTGAGTCTCAGCGAAGGTTTTGCAAGAGAAATTGTGCGCGCATACCAGGACGTTCTTTTTACGATATCCCGACTGAGATCGTCGATGAGTGTGCATTAGGCTGGACGTTAATTAATTTTTTTTTTTTTTTTCACTTGGGCCGGGCAGATTTTGTTTCTATACATGTAAAAACATGTAAAAAAAATTTTAGTAGAATTTTTTGACTTTTTTTTCCCGACCCGCAGAGCACCTGAAGTTTCCCATGGGTTTTGCACGTGAAAAAGAGACAAAACCATTCAATGCGCTAGAACCAGTAAAAAAAAATTTTTTTTTTTTTTTTTGAAAATACATATTTTCATGTATTTTTTAACGCTGAATCCGAAAAAATTGTTAATTTTCATCCAGACAATGATTAAAAAATTTTACGGGTCAAAAATGACTAAATTTGAAGAAAAATCGTTAAAAAAAAACCCTTTTTCGACGCTCATGTGATGAAACTTATAATTTTTTTTATCGAAAATACATAATTTAATGCATTTTTTCTTGCTAAATCCAAAAATGTTTTTAGTTTATATCAAATAGATGATTTAAAAATTTTACGGCCCAAAAATGATCCAATTTGAAGAAAAAATCAATAAAAAAAAACACTTTTTCGGCATTCAAATGGTAAAAATTAAAACTTTTTTTAATCTAAATAGTTTTATTTAAAATAAAACTCGGGCTCACAGCGTTTCGTAGGTTGAAAACTTGGGAGATTATTTGTTTATTTATATTTTTTGATTGAAAAATTAAACTCGGACTCCCAACGTTTTGTAGATTTGAAGCTTAGGGGATTATTAGTTCATTTAAAAATTGAACTCGGACGTCCAGCGTTTCGTGGGTTTAAAGCTTGGGGGATTATTAGTTTATTTATATTTTTTTATTTAAAAATTGAACTCGGACGCCCAGAGTTTTGTGGGATTAAAGCTTGGGGGACTATTAGTTTATTTATATTTTTTTATTTAAAAATTTAAATTCGGATGCCCAGCGTTTTGGGGGTTTGAAGCTTAGGGGATCATTAGTTCATTTAAAAATTGAACTCGAACGCCCAGCGTTTCGTGGGTTCAAAGCTGGGGGACTATTAGTTTATTTATATTTTTTTATTTAAAAATTTAAATTCGGACGCCCAGCGTTTTGGGGGTTTGAAGCTTAGGGGATCATTAGTTTATTTATATTTTTTTTATTTAAAAATTAAACTCGGACGCTCAGCGTTTCGTGGGTTCAAAGCTTGGGGGATTATTAGTTTATTTGTATTTTTTTATTTAAAAATTAAACTCGGACGCCCAGCGTTTTGTGGGTTGAAAGCTTGGGGAATTATTGGTTTATTCATATTTTTTTATTTAAAAATTAAACTCGGACGCTCAGCGTTTTGTGGGTTTAAAGCTTGGGGGATTATTAGTTAATTTATTTATTTTTATTCAAAAAATTAAACTCGGACGCCCAGAGTTTTGTGGGATTAAAGATTGGGGGACTATTAGTTTATTTATATTTTTTTTATTTAAAAATTAAACTCGGACGCTCAGCGTTTTGGGGGTTTGAAGCTTAGGGGATCATTAGTTTATTTAAAAATTGAACTCGGACGCCCAGCGTTTTGTGGGTTTGAAGCTTAGGGGATTCTTAGTTTATTTATTTATTTTTATTAAAAAAATTAAACTCGGACGCCCAGCGTTTTGTGGGTTTGAAGCTTGGGGGATTTTTAGTTTATTTTTAAATGAATTAGTTGAATTTTGGTGCACAGAGTTTTTGGGGTTTAAGGTCTAGGGTATACAGTTAATTTGATAACTAGTTCCAAGATTATTCGTTATGTAAATGAAAGAAATTAAAAAATCGAAAACACTTATTTTGAATCTGCGCGCTCGAACTAGCGAATAAATCCTCGCCGCCATCTTTGTTGATATCACCTAGATTCGGCTCGGAGTATGATTTTCGTAGACGGCAGCCGAATGGTAATTTTCGAATTGTGCGGACTTTAGCAGCGCTGGTGTAAGTACTTAACCATCGCAGACAGTTGAAGCGCTGGTGTAGAATTTAAATGCTGAAGAATTAAAAAATGATATAAATTTGTGAGAACGTTTTTTTACAAACGTTAAATTCAAAACACAAATAGCAAACTAAAAATACCTAAATTATTTTTTTAGCGCATGAAAAAATAAGTATTTATTTACATTTTTAAAAATACAAAATTTCATTTTTATTAAACTACCTCTTTTATTAAAACCTATACCTACCCATATAAAAGTATTTAACTTTATTTTTTTTAATCGTTCTTTCTTTAATTTTTTCTGTGAGTTTTTTCTTTTTCATCCGTAGAAATTTTTAATCATAAAGCCGATAGTAACTCATAAAATTTTCGTACTCAGCAATAAAAAATACATTAATACGTCTATTTAGATTTAAAAAAGTTTTAATTTTTACCATTTGAATGCCGAAAAAGTGTTTTTTTTCATGATTTTTTCTATAAAATGGTTAATTATTATTGGGGAACAAAAATTTTTAACCATCTATTTGGTAGAGACTAATGATATTTTCGTATAAGACAACAAAAAAAACATAAAAATCTGTATTTTGAATTAAAAAGAAAAGTTTTCTCGTTTAAATGAAGAAAAAGTGTTTTTTTTTATTGATTTTTTCTTCAAATTGGATCATTTTTGGGCCGTAAAATTTTTAAATCATCTATTTGATATAAACTAAAAACATTTTTGGATTCAGCAAGAAAAAATGCATTAAATTATGTATTTTAAAAAAATTATAAGTTTCATCACATGAGCGTCGAAAAAGGGTTTTTTTTTAACGATTTTTCTTCAAATTTAGTCATTTTTGACCCGTAAAATTTTTTAATCATTGTCTGGATGAAAATTAACAATTTTTCCGGATTCAGCGTTAAAAAATACATGAAAATATGTATTTTCGAAAAAAAAAAAATTTTTTTTTTACTGGTTCTAGTGCATTGAATGGTTTTGTCTCTTTTTCACGTGCAAAACCCATGGGAAACTTGAGGTGCTCTGCGGGTCGGGAAAAAAAAGTCAAAAAATTCTACTAAATTTTTTTTTACATGTTTTTACATGTATAGAAACAAAATCTGCCCGGCCCAAGTGAAAAAAAAAATAAAAATTAATTAACGTCCAGCCTAGTGTGCATCTGGGTGATCATAAATTCTGCACGGCTTGGGTTTAATCATCAAAATAAAAGTTTATTAAAAATAAAATTAAAAATATAAATAATTTATTTAAAAAAAAGGATTTGATGAGATTCAAGTCAAAATCATTTGAGAATCCAGTGTGAAATTCGCACAAGTCTCAGCTGAACTTGGAGGTCATCTCAACGTGAAGTGATTTGTATAATTAATTATTAATTTATTTATTTATATTTTTGTTCTTCTAAATGAATAACTAAGCCGAAAGGTACGATTTATATGCTTATTACAGCAGAAATAG
The DNA here is from genome assembly GCA_038277355.1 of Encarsia formosa. Classification (NCBI taxonomy): domain Eukaryota; kingdom Metazoa; phylum Arthropoda; class Insecta; order Hymenoptera; family Aphelinidae; genus Encarsia; species Encarsia formosa. The sequence continues at coordinate 61,181,686 of CM076186.1, forward strand.
ACATGATGAGATTTAAGTTAGAATCAGATGTAAAATTGGCAAAAATCTCATTTGCTCAAGTCAGATGCTGCTGTATTCGGTGACTAGCTCCAGGTTCAAATGCTGGAAAGAACCCATAAAATTAATCTCAAATGATTATTACAAGAATCTTGAGTCTAATCCTTTTCATAAAATAAAGACTTATTGAAAAAATAAACATAAAAGCCTGTACGATGAAAGATTATGTTGTTAATAACAAAATACCTAATGTCAATAGTACATCTTTGCCTAGAGCTTACGGTTTAGTTAGTTGCACAAACAGGAATTTCCTGTGAGAATAATAATAATAAATAATTGTCTCAACATGTTTTCTAGAAATTGCCATTTATTTTTTATAGCTTGTAATACTAAATTTTTATCTACGTTAGAAAAGAGCGACACAACATCAAATGAGACCATAATATAGTCATCGGGGACTTTGATTTTTTCTATTTCTGCCTTAAATTGTAGACTGTTTTTAATAGTATATTTGGGTTTGGGTATGTATCGTTAAAAAGTGAAACAACACGCTTTTCAAGCTCGTGCACAGAATTATTCACTGTTGAGACAATTATTCTCACAGGAAATCCCTGTTTGTGCACCTTAACCTTACTGTGTATCTTTCCACAGTACTTAAGGAACGATTATAAAAGGATTATTGAAACGCTACTACAGACCAACTGACAAAATAAATGACTTTAGTCAGATCTATCTGACCCGTGTACTCGAATACACAGTAATCTCAAAACCGATTTTACTCTGATAATTTTATTTAACAATGTTTAAATTATAAATTATAAATTATTTGGTAAGAATAAAATCAGTGTTGTATTTGTATTTTCTAATTTCTAATTTGTATTTTTTATTATATATTTGCGATCTTTGTACATTTTAGCCCTGAAGAGGTCATCTCAAATCTATGACGAAACGTTGGCAATTAATAAAAAAATTTTTTGTATTACAATAAACGTTCGTGAGAGCAAACAACAAAGAATTTTTACACGAACAACCGTCAAATACAAGAAATAGTCAATAATAATAATGATAATAATAATACCAGCCACGAGAGAGAAAGGAATGTTAGTGTCTGTGCGCGTGTGCCTTCTCTCCGCTGCAACAAGTATGAGGGGGGAAAAAAGTAACGAAATTTTCGAGACGCGATGACGTCATTTCTGTATTTCTTTTTCCAAACATCAGTACTATGCAGAGTCAAAAATGACAATAAAATCCTTAAATGAATTCAAAAGATTGATAATTTTAAATGTTAGATATCGACTTAAAAACATTTGATAACAAACAAGTGTTTGAAATAAAATCAAGAATTGAAACAACTATACGTTTAGCTTACCAGATAATATCAAATCGAGTTTAGCTTACCAGATAAGAATATCAAACTGTATAAATAAAAAATGAAATAAAGGTAGAAATAAATTGAATCAAATATTAAACACTTTTTCAATCAGCAGCGTGTTTATACATTGCGTTGATTCATCATTTTATCAATCTCTCAGTTAACGCACGTATAGTACACAGCAGAGTTTATCAACAACGACCCAATATTAACAATCTTGCTCTGAGTGTTTGTCGACGTACTTTTTGAAAAGTTAGCAACGATAAAAAAATTGAAGTGTGAATGAATAAAAGGATTTTATGTGTTTTTATTTTGCGTGAATAAATACTCCGTGATATTATAGCACGTGCTTAAACGAACAAAAATTCTTATAGAAATACGGTGAGTTGCGTGAGGCGACACAGCTAGAAGCAGAGTTAAAGTTCGAGTGAAGCTCAACTCGTTTTCGGTCCGCGAGCGCGTGGAGATCAGCTCATGCTACCGAATCAGATCCTTATGCTCGTACTGGTTTGGACCGCAAGTACCTCACGATCTGGAACGGTGAATTTTCGACTGGTGTCCCGAACACGCAAGAACGGGGTTCCAAGTTGACCAGACGGCGACGACCCGAAACGTTGCACTTTGACGCAATAACTTTCACGACTCTCGTACGAAAGCGTTTACTGTTCGTGATCGCGTTCGCGTAATGATAGGATCAATCCTACGCGACTTCGCTTCTCAATAGATAAGTGATTTAAATTTTGCTAATGTATCAAGAGTGAAGGAGTAGGAATAAGTGCTCGATCGAGCGCTCGCTACCGTTTTTAAAGGCCCTACTAGCCCACTGTGCGACACAGTGGGGGATCGTGGGGGAAGGGGGGGGGGCAAAATGTTTCGATCGCGTGGCCTACCGCTCGGCTGCAGTCATTTTTCAAAATTTTAATGACGATCCGGATAGATTCTGTCATTGACTAGGCATGTCGAATTAAAGAAATTACCGGGCTCATTGCGCTGTAATTACAAAGAGTGAGTAGATGCTTATGCAGTTAAATTCTCGGGCTGAAACCTTTTCAGGGTTCTCGCGAAATGATTACCTCGCATAGCTCCTCTCTAAAGCGGAGTATCGATGTCGACGAAGTTCCCGCCTGCTTCTTCTGTTATCAGTCTCAGTATAGCCCGCGATTCCTTTGATCGTTCCAGCCAGCGGCTAACCTTGGCCATCCTCATGGCTTGCAGCAAATATTCCGTGTGGACATTTTGCTTGTGCTTGTAACTGGTACGCATAGGTTTTTGTTCTTCCTGGTTTTTTAGCGCCAGCGTGCCTTTTACCAGGTTTTGTTGGGCAATTTCGGCTGCCCTTGCCCTTTGTGTCTTCTGGACTACTGGTATCCAAGCAGTGCTAAACTCAGGTGTCAATATTTGAGCCCAGATTATGGGAAACATCGTGTCAGGCTCTAGCTCATCATTTTCTGAAATAATCTCACCTGGTGTAAGAATCTCGTCTGATTTCTCGGGCTCCTGCGTGCTCTTTTTCGTTATACACGCTCGCGGAAGCGTTCACGCACGTTACCTATGATCGTGCTATTGAAATTCTTTGGCATATTGACATTGCCAGTGTAGTCCATTTTGTTGTCAGTCTCAGCTTCCGGTCTCCGAGCTATGACGTCCGTCCAAGTGTGACTTTTTCGATACTCATGTATCTGGCCGCTTTGGGTGATCTTACCTCTCATAAGCTCTATTAACTCAGGCAGTCTCCTGTGGTAGTTGAGAACACGCCATTGTTCCTGGAGGTTTTTTTTTCATTTTTCTTGCAGCTGCGTGCTTGATCTTCAGACTGAGCTCTTCGATCTGTTCTTGGGTGTTACGGATTTTTCTAGCCAGCCGCTTAATCTTGCTTAGTCGTGCCTTCCGGCTCATCTTGACCTGTAAAAGTGTGATAGGGTCGTGAGGATGACCCATGAAAAAACCTTCCACAGATTGTCCTTGCAGATTTGCCAATGAATACGTGCAGTCCCTATATCGAGAGAGAACGTGATAGGGCCCGTTGTAAAGAAGCAAAAGTTTCGTGGTTGTGGAGTCGACCCTGCTTGACAAATTGTTAGCCTTTAACAGGACTTTTTCGTTCAGATTGTAGGAAACAAGCTGGTGTTGAGAATTATATTTATTCGCGCGTGTCTCGCCGATGTTTGATATTCGAACGCGCGTGATTTCTAGTTTTTGCTCGTATGTGAGCCGACCGATCGATTTTTCTGGAATCAATTGGGCCCATGGCCGCTTCGGCTCGCGGTCGGAATGCGTCTCGTTCGGCGTAAATCCAGTTGTTTCGTGCGGCAGCTCGTTTTGCGTGAATTCCATCAAACCGATCCATGAGGCCCAGTTCTTATGCCGGTCAGAGGTGAGAGTTCTGATGCATCTCCCGAGCTCTTTGTTCACGCGTTCTACGATATTACTCTGAGGGTACTTCACGGAACTAAATATTACTTAAATGCCTTTCCTGGTAACTTTTCGAATCCACACCGGGGAGGTAAACTGGGTACCGTGATCCGTGGACACCTTCTCCATTTACGCTTAAGTTGGGATGTAATTGTTAAACAGTTTGTTTATTACGATTTGCGTTGTTGCCCTTTTAATAGCATACAACTTTACTACTTTGGAAAACGCGTCATGGACGGCTAGAATATAACGGACTTCCCCGATTGACACCGGCCGGGTGCCCATGAAATCTATGCTCGCGAGTTCGTTAATGGTTTTCGGTAAAATTGGTCGTGATCTAGCGGCGGTGCTTCATGAGTAAATTTTGTTGCGTTAACATGAGTCGCAGCAACGGACAAAATTGATAATATATTTTTTCAAGCCATAGTAGAACAAATCCGGGCTGATAAGCCTAATCATTTTTTTAGTGCCTGGGTGGCAGTAAAATTCGTGTGTGCTGCGCACAAGATCGAAAATCAAGGACTTGGATATCACGACTTTTGAGTTCATGTTCCTGAAGGTTTTACACAATAATTCCCCATTGAGCTCGTAGCCCGGGAACTTATTTCTACCCTCAAGCTGCTCGCGAATCTCACTCAACTCCCTGTCGGCTTTCTGGGCTTTTTGGAAGTCGTGTACAAGTTTTTTCATCGTGGCATTAGGTTCTTTCAGAAACGCGGCTGCTATTAGAGCTTTAGTAGTCCTATCAAACTCTGGATGTCCCATCCTGCTTAAGCAGTCCGCGACAATATTATCTTTTCTTTCTATGAATTCTATTCATGGCGCGAAGTCCATTATCGCAATCGCCTATCGACAGAGATAGGTTGAAAGGTGTTGGCAAGTGAACAAAAACTGCAAACTTTTGTGATTGCATTTTACTGTAATTTTATAATCCATTATGTGAATTTGATAAGGGCCCTTTTGATTGCCAAAAGCTCGCGTTCAGTCGTAAAATAAGCCTGTTGAGCCAGATTCAGGGTTTTACTAGCACACGCTACGATTCTCAATTTATTGTTCTCATCATATTGTTAGAGCAACAATCCCTTACAAAAATCAGAGCAGTCGGTGAATAGAACAAACTCACGATCACGTAACGGATAGTAGAGACAAGCTTCCTTGCAAAAAAGCTCTCTCGTACGTTCAGACGCGGCGATTCATGAGCGTGTTTTGGCTTATTTACGAGACTACTATAATTTTTGCGGATCATACCGACGAACGTATTTTTGTCGTGCTCAATTTTATCTAAAAAGTTCAATCTATATTCATCATTAATGAAAAACAAACAATTATCCTTAATATTTATGATAAAATCTAATAATCTTATAATATCGCGATTAATAATACAGGGATGGATAAGCTTAGGTACAACAATTAACTTTCCCTCGCCCTCCGACGACCCTAATTTTAGCGTCACGTAAAACTGTTTTTTTAAGCGAATCGACTTGTTTCCAACAAACCCGTGGCTTGGAGACCAACGATTGGAAAAGTCGGTAAATTTTTCCACTCCTCGCGATACGCATTATACAAATATTCAGAAACAAAAGAAATGCTAATACCTATAAATGCCTCCACTTTGAATCGATCAATCATTATCGGCATGACCGGCTCGGTATCTGGTGCACGTAAATTGGGCTCAGGCTCCCCGTCTAGCAAGAACTGGCGAGGACAGTCAAAGATCGAGATTACACTCGCGTCGTTATAGTGGAGGAGCTGGGCAGCAATTGAGTCCGGCCCAAAATTCTCATTCAATTCTCTGGCGGGAATATCAAAAACCAAATAATCAAAAAAACATAATTCAGAAAACGTGTTCGTTGTAGCAGACAGGGATCTACAATTAAAGCTTGCGCCCCGATCGATCCGAGCTCCCTGCTACAACACATTCTAGTTTTCCCCACCCTCGATCTCAGCTTTCCTCTCCTCCTGATTCTCAGTGATCTCCTTGATCGTAATCTCATTTACTTGGGAATTTCTAGGTGGGTAAATCCTAGGATTGGGAGAGTTGCCTTGGGTTGGATTTGGACGGGTTCAATTATTTTGGTTTTGAGGTTTGCTAGAGTTGTTATTAAAATTAGGTAGTGTTGATGTGCGAAAACTCGAATAATTATTCGCGGGATTCCATAAGTTCCGGGTGGAGGGGGGTCGCGCGTACGAAACATTATTGAAGCTCTCCCGTCGACCGTTCTCCAAAGTAGAATTTAGTGTACTCGCGTTTTTGAGCTTATCTAATCTAACAATGTCAAAAACGGGTTCAATGAAACTGTACCTCGCGTTACTGTGGCAGCCTGCACCTGCTCGACAAAGTGACGCGACAAGCATTGTATCACATACTCTTCCGACCGTGGGTTATTGAGTGACCTGACGTCATTAATTAATTTTATCGCGTATTCCGATCGGCTAAGGTTATTTTCTGCAGTATAATGCCCGAACTCAAGCCTGCGTTTTATCGCGAGTTGAATGTCCTCGCTTCAAAAACTCTGCGCGAAAATATTTTTAAAATCAGACAAACTTGCGAAATTTTCGCTCGCGTAAATATACCAACCAAGGGCAAGGCCCCTGAGAGACTGTTCAAGCACAAGTTTCAATCTACCTGGTGGCACGTTCATCTCTTCGAGATATGCTGTCAATAATCTCAAATAACGTGCCAGGCACGCCAATTTGCATGTTCATCCGCGGTATACATCCGAAAATACCTGTCAAGTTCTTTATTAACACGTTCGACCATATTACTTTGGGGTTGCCTAATTGCGGAGAATATAAGTTTTATTGGTCAAGTTTATTGATCCATAAATTAGCCGTAAACTGCGTACCGTGGTCGCAGCTTATTTTATCCATTTTTCCAGCTTCAGGGATATACTCGTTGAAAATGCGGTTAATTACGCCCTTCGTAGTGGCCCGTTTTGAAGGTTATAGCCTAACGAGTTTCGAAAAGGTATCGTGAACGGCGAGAATGTGCTTGATTTATTACTAAAATTATTCGTAATATTCTCACTCATCATATAATTAATCATCGGGTCGTCTCCCGATTCTTTATCAGCTGAAAAACTTAAACTAAGATTATCATCTTGAAAAATCAGCTTAGCAAATTTTTCATGATTTTTCTCGAGCAAACGGCAAAAGTTATTTAATTTATTAATAGTGTACATAATAAAGTAACATTTGAACTACTTTCTGTAATTTTTTTGAATAAAAATATTCAAAAACAAGCTGATGCCAGTGCTTTTTCGGAGACGCCTCCGCTCAACGATTTTTTCCCGTGGTAAACGCTATTTTGTCCATAAACATCTGAAACAAAAATTTCAGGAAGATTCTGTTAGAAGATAAGTTTTCCTGGTAATAACACGAGGATTTTTCTTTTCACTTTTTGCCGATTTGGCAAGTGACATTTTTAGTCGAAAAAACGACCTTTGACTTCAAACAGCCACCAAATCGTCAAAAAGTGAAAAAAAAATCCTCGTGTTATTACCAGGAAAAACTTATCTTCTAACAGAATCTTCCTGAAATTTTTGTTTTAGATGTTTATGGACAAAATGGCGTTTACCACGGGAAAAAAATCGTCGAGCGAAGGTGTCTCCGAAAAAGCACTGGCATCGGCTTGTTTTTTAATATTTTTATTCAAAAAAATTACAGAAAGTAGTTCAAATGTTACTTCATTATGTACACTATTAATAAATTAAATATTTTTTGCTGTTTGCTCGCGAAAAATCATGAAAAATTTGCTTTTTTTTGCCCTCCAGGGTTTACCCCCCCCCCCCTCCCAATTGCATCGCGGCCGATTATAGATTCACGAATTAGTTTTAGTACGATGATTAAATTTATATCTGCCTCCGCATTTCCGATTTGCACTGGTTCAAGAAATTGCTTTTTCAACTTGCTCGACTTCTCACCCACAAAGCCCGTAGCTTGCAAACCTACAATCGGTAGGGTTGGTAGAAGCTTCCAAAAGGCCTCATTTTTTAAATAGACTTCTTCCGATATGTAGCTTATGCTGCTTTTTGAGTCAATAAATCCGCGAATTTCAATTTTATTTATATAAATATGGATCTCAGGCTCCACGTCCGGCTCGCGGTTGGTAAGATTATCTTCATTGGATAATAAAAACTCGCGTGGGCAGTCAAAGATTGAAAATACCCGCCAGTTCTTAAAGAGATCGACTTTGGCTGACTTAACGTCGAGCTGTTCTACCTCCCTATCATAACTTAATTTATATACGTTTTCATTTGTTTTAATCGTTTCTAATGTGGTGGTAGGCGGGGGGGTGGGGGTATGTTGGATCCTCCCGGAGGACTCCATCCGAGGTCCCAGCCACCACCCTTACTTGTTTTCCGAGGCTTCGTTTATTTCTTTGATCTGGTATTCCAGATTCTTCGGGACTTCCTCTAAGTTCACATCCAGAACGGGTGCTTTTCTAGATGCGTATGGATTTGAAGGAAGATTTGGTGAATTATTATTCGGTTGATTTGCCAAATAACTACTATGATTGTTATTTAAAGCAGTTGGTGATCTATAACTACTATTAATTGGAGTCGAAGTCCGAAAACTAATGTTATTTCGTGGAGAGAAAATATTTTGATTATTATTTGAATGATTACTACGCACTATAATCTTTGGTGTACGATCAGAATGAGAATTGCTGTTAAAGTTCTCACGGCGCAATGTATCAATGGATGAGTTAAGACACCTGGTACCCTCCAGAGTATCAAGAAGTTTTAATAATCGGTCGACCGACGTCATTCCTTGAGAGACCACCGCTAATCTGACACGCTCATCAAAATGCCGCGCCATGCATTGAACAACGATATTTTCTGGCGGTTGATTAGCTAACGTTTTTATATCATTGTATAATTTTAAAACATATTCATCGTATGGTAAGTCGTTTTCTGAGAGATAAAATCCGGTTTCCAATTTTCTTCTTATATTATATTGGACGTCTTCGTTCCAATAGTGCTTAGTAAATTCGCGTCGAAACTCGGCAATTGAAGGATTGCCGTAAAATAACTTTCAATTTATCGTGTGGAACGCTAGTGCAATATGCAATTAAATTCTCCAAATACTGGATTGGACGCTCTCTGACAGCACCCTCGAAAGTGGGCATATCAATTTTTAAATTGTGATTAATTGCTGGACCACCAACATGATTATTATTTATCATCTCGTCATCTACTTGTCTCACGATTTCGTTACGGATGATTTCGTCCGGGTTGAAAAAGAACTTTGAACTTGCAGCATACGATTAATGGTATCACCCTGTCGATGGGTGAGCTCTTTCACAACCCCGGGACGTTCACGAGGTAGACCCTCAAAAATGGGTAGATCCAACTTCAAGTTGGAGAAAATATTAGCAGCTATGTTATTATTGTAACCGAAACCTGGCTGCGGCCCGGCCGCATTGTTATAGGTCCACGCGACCTTTCGCGCACCACAAAATTCGCGCTCGTCCGGTTGTGTGGCAGTAGCGCGAGCCGTGTTACTTTCTATCGGTATGTCTCCCGGCGGATTTTCTTGAGTGCCTTATGGGTCATGTCTAGGCAGCGCACCACAAGCCTCATAAAAACTACAGGTGTAAATTTCAGGGATTATTTTGTATGTCAGGTAAAATTGGATTAGGTGGAGGATTTGAGCTTAGGTTCCGTGCAGCTGTCTTGCCACCTCTCTTGCGATGTCATCCGCCCGAGCCTCTCCTTCGTTAACGAGATTTGTTTGTACTTCAAGATCTCGATTGAGACGCTCTCTTTGTAACTCAATAGGTCCACGAACTACGTTTAAATCTTGGCTCAAAGAGCCACGGTTCCGTTCAAGCTCTCCGACGCGCTCTCCCAGTAGGTTTATGCAGGTGGTATCCCTCTCATTCCTCTCACGCGTTTGTACCTCGTAGCTTAACTGGCGATTGGTCCGGTCTAAAACCTCCGTAATACACCTGTTCTGTTCTGCCAGAGCTTGATTCGTAGCCTCACGCGACACAGCTTTCTCGGCCTGCAAGCTCCTAATCTCGCGCCGCATCTCTTCAAAAGTCTTGGGGATTTGGGGGCATCGGGTACCCTTGTTTCAGGATTTTCATCCCGGGTATTAGGAGTGGAATTTAATAAGTCTAAAGGTAGTGGGAATTCAAAAGCCCTGTCTACAATACGAGCGAGCCCTGAAGCAACCTCGCCGTTGTTCAACTCACCCACACCACTTATATCCCCGTGGCTCGGCGATATGAGCTTCGGTAAGTTATCAACTGGTGCCGCCGCACCTTCACTATCCTCACTAGCCGAAACGACGCGTTCCGGTGAAGCTTTCCTCCACGATTGCACCGTCTTCTTTCAGGGGGCGCTTTCCTGTTGGTCGTCATTACGGAAATTTAAACCTACAAAAAAAGAAAAAAAAAAAGAAAGGAAATGATTAACCTAAAACAGCTGTGTTACGAAAAAAAAATTTCATAAACTAATTCCATGAAACAAAAGTTTCAAATTACCGAATTTCTGAACGTGGGACTCGGGTGGCAATCAGGTCTTGTAAATAAATAACCAAGCAGGCCAGAAAGAAAAAGGACAGTCCAAACCACGACACTAGGAGTTTTGAAAAATCTACCAGCACTTATGGCCATTCATCAAATGCAATTGCTGACTAGCCTTGCGTACAAAGAAAACAAACAAACTCATACACAACTTCCAGAAACGCAGGTCGGCTTGCATACCATCGCGTACATAAGCCTAAAAAGCGAAATACTGAATCAGTATAAAGAGGCCCAAAAATCGTGTAAAATTTTTTTCTCTCAACCCTCAAGTTGGCGAGAAGGAATCACTGTTGCATTGAAAGAGTAATTTCATCTGGTCATAAGAGACAAAAAGGAGAAAGATCATCGGATTATTAGATGCGCAGCGGTAGTCTGTACGCACTAACCCGGGCTCATATGATTTTGTGTTGCCAGCTGGATTGTTTCCACGAGTTACGTGATTTAACTTTCTCAGAATCTGACGTACTCGGCTGGGTCTTTCAAATTTGAATGCCCCGAAGCATGTAAGCAATAACACCGGGTGTTTCAATTCTTTGGTTTTGTTTGTTTGTGGATTTGAGGGTACCAGACTCTGTTGCTAACAAGAGATATGTAAGACGCACAAAAATGCGAAAACAAATTGTTTTTAATTAGTCATCCGTCGGTGAATTCCGGGAAGATCACGCGATTTAATTTATTCGATTTGATTACCCGATTAACAAATTTCGAGTGCACAGCTTAAAATGCAACACGCTTTTCGCGGATAATTGAATTTTAGCCTCGAAGTTTTAATTTTTGATCCGTTCTAAACCGGGAAAATGTTTGATAACGCGGAAATTTTACTTTAAATTTCGCGTTATTTGTCCGATCCGAGAGTACCATGTAAGATCTCTGGCTTGCCTGTGATCTCATGCGGTTGGGATGTTAACACAGCCTAAGAAAATAATTGCATGTTTCACTTAATTTTACATTTAATTTAATATAAAAAAAATTAAATAAAATATTTATTGGAAGGGGATTTTGATAACATAAAATATTAATTTAATCCTAATAAAGTAACAAAATTTTATTCAGAAGCTTACTAGATTCCGTCTTATCTCAGATACAATATCATTATTAATTCATTTCAACAAAAGAGAGATTCGATTAAATAAATTATTCACTAATTTACGCGAATGAGCCTGTGTAATGCAAGTATATAAAAAAAATAGTCTTAAGGCATGGGTCATGAAAACTACGAAACGAGAGTTTTTTAGAATCCGTCGATGTGATGCGAAGGATCCTTGAATCACGCGTTTCTCTCGATATAGGAGGTTTTATTCCTACCTTTACCCTCACTGAACAATTAAATGTTCACCCGCCCGAACTTGCACGGCAAAGCCGCGGTTTATAGCAGGGTTGTGAGGTAAGGAATAAAATGCTCGCAACAAGGCAAAAATATAAATCCTTACGATTACACCAAGATTCCATCTGCTACTGGATCAGATCTTTATGCTCGTACTGGTTTGGACCGCAAGTACCTCACGATCAGGAACGATGAATTTTCGACTGGTGGCCCGAGCACGCAAGAACGGAGTGCAATTCGGTCGCCAAGTTGACCAGACGGCGACGACCCGAAACGTTGCGCTTTGACGCAATAACTTTCACAACTCTCGTACGAAAGCGTTTACTGTTCGTGATCGCGTTCGCGTAATGATAGGATCAATCTTAGCGACTTCCGTTCTCAATATATAAGTGATTTAAATTTTATTAATGTATCAAGAGTGAAGAAGTAGGAATAAATGCTCAATCGAGCGCTCGCTACCGTTTTTAAAAGCGCGAGGCCTTACTAGCCCACTGTGCAACACAGTGGGGGATCAGGGGGAGGGGGGGGGGGCAAAATGTAAGATTCTTCTTCATTCTGTTTCACCATGTATGTAATAAGATTTTTTGAAAAATAGAGTAAAATACTGCTAGCTCCTCCTAATTTTAACTTTTTTTTTTGTATTCTTAGATTCACTTCACCACATCCTAAGGACTTTCCTGATGAAGTTTTACACTTAATAGCCGAAAGAAAAAATATCTGTAAGCACGTTCATTTACCTGCGCAAAGTGGTAGCACTGAAGTTTTAAAAAGAATGAGAAGAGGATATACAAGAGAAGCATATTTAAATTTAGTTGATCATATTAGGGAAACTGTTCCGGAAGTAGCTATTTCAAGTGACTTTATTGCTGGTTTTTGCGATGAGACAGAAGAAGAATTTGATGAAACTTTATCTTTAATAAAACACGTAAAGTACAGCTCAGCTTTTTTGTTTGCTTACAGTATGCGTGAGGTATGATCTTAACAACTAATTGATTTTGAGTAAAAACTAAGAAGTATTTTTATAATTGCATTTTCATTTTCAGAAAACTACTGCTTACAGGCGTTTTACGGATAATATCGATAAAAAAGTTAAAATTGAAAGATTGCAAAAAATGATCAAGTTATACAGAATGGAAGTTGAAAAGATTTATAAAGATCAAATTGGACAAAAACAACTAGTATTGGTTGAAGGAGTGAGATTTAAAAATATATATATCTCGGAATTGCCTCAATTAAAACTATCCATTCTCAATTAATGAGTTTTTTTTTTCAGGAAAGTAAAAGATCAACTCAAGAAGTTCAAGGGCGTAATGATGGAAACATAAAAGTAATTTTTCCAAAAGCTATGATACGTTTAAATAACATTTCTAATGATCGCAAACCAATCAAGAATGGGGAATATATAGCAGTTCAAATCACCAGTGCAAATTCGCAAGTTTTAAAAGGAATCCCACTGTATCATTCAACTATTCAGGAGTTTTTTCCTTGAAATTCGCTAAAGAATAAAAATTTGAAGTGTTTATTTATTTATTATCCTCAATGGACATTAATGTCCTCTAATTCATAATTAATTTATATAAATATTTCATCAACAACAACTTTCTCATCCAAATTTAAAAAATTTCGATTTATTATATTTTTTAAATAAACCAATATAATTACTATTTCTTGTATCAACGGATAAACTATTCCAACTATTTTTTTAATCTGTTTGTAACAGAATAATATAACAGATTTTTTTTACAATTAGATTTAACCAATTCTCTAGGATTTTTATATTGAATCAAATATTTCATATCACCCAGAGTAGAGTTTAAATTTCTAATTGCTTTGAAAGATAAAATATGGTCATTAACTTCATCCAATGATTTTATAGATGCAGTTTAATGCTTCTTAGCTATACTTTCATAATCGTGTGATATTTTATTCATTGGATTTCCATCCTTAAAAGCCAAGTATCTCAAAAATTTATGATTCACCTTTTCAAGTTTATAAATATCAACATTATAATTTTGCGTCCATATAGGTGAACAATATAACAATTTAGAAAGCACTAAAGTTTTATATAAATATAAAAGTTTCGAGATCGGAAACTTTAAAATTTTTAAGGAGAATTAATGAGATTAGGTTTATTGAAGTAAAACCTGTGAGATGCAGTAAATAACTGTAATCAAAACAAACAACTTTACATATTTTGGAATTTCTATCGTAATACATTTTATTCTGTTCATGGACTCTTTTTGAATTTTCAACAGCCAAAAATCTGTTTTCTTCCAATTTACCTTTACTATCACTCTTATCTTCTTTTTTTTTTTTTTTTTTTTTAACTCTGTTGTAGACTGACTGTGCTGACTCAAGGCTCCGCATTTTGGTTGTTATAGATAAAGTTGTATAGTGTTTGCGCGTGTCATTTTGCGTACTTTGAGTGTGGCGAGCCTTGAACTGTTGGATAGTGTTTCAGTGCAATTAAATTTGTTGCTATTTTGTTGAACAATAGTGTGGTGATACTACTGTGATTTGGAGGTTAAGTGTCTATTGTCCAGGAAAGCGCGGCAACGCTAGGTCCGTAATTATAATTTTCACCGCTAGATCTCAGCACTGTCCAAGTTATCGACTGAACAGTGTCTGACAGGACCTTGACCTTTGCTAGCCGCTAATCAACCGCGAATTTTCAAATTCGAATTTAATGCCTGACTTAAATACATCAATATCACGCCTGCTTCAAAAACTCAACTTAACTTGCCTGCTTCATTAACTCGATTTTTACTTGCTTTGAAACTGACATAATGTCTGGAAATGGACAAGAAGTATGTGATACTTGTGAGCTTCTTGCTCGGGGTAATGCTAAACTGCACACTTGTGATAATTGCTCCCTACGGTTCCACACGGCCTGTAAGAAGTTAGCTACAGTTACCATTGATAGTAAGCTTGGAAAGGTTTGCACTGAATGCATTAAACAGGTATGGCCCAAGTCTTTTGCACCTCATGATCGCACTCGCTCAACATCAAATGCATCGAGTACATCGAACACTTCAACCACTGAACAGACGCAGGACGACAAGTTAAATACAATCCTTAAGGAGATCTGTGGCCTCAAGTCCTCAGTGAACGATCGGATCGATGGATTTAAATCTGAGGTAAACGAACGCTTCGATGGATTTAAGTCAGAAGTTAATGTGCGCTTTGATGATCTTGATTTCAAACTTAAGGAAGTTGATGTCATTCCAGGTCTTGTAGCTAGAGTGGAAAATGCTGAAGCAGAACTTGATGAAGTCAAGCAGGAATTGGCTGAATTGAAACAGATGATGCAGAGCCCAACGGACTCAACAAATTCTCATCGTGACCCTGAGCTTGTAAACAAGGTACTCAGCCTTGAAAGAAAAAATGCTGACCTCTCCAAGACCTTAGCTGAAGTCCAGAAATCAAGGTCAGCAAGTTGTACCTGACATTGGGATTGGTGGTTTGGCCGTTCCTCTTATGGCAAATCTTAAAGCCATAGTGCTAGCTGTGATTAAATCAGTTCACCCCGACATAGACTCCCGGGACATAATTACAACACATATCATGGTCAGTAAATCGGCCGAAAGTTCAGCTATTGATAAGACGGTGACAGACATCATCACTGCTGATGAGGTCTCAGCAGGAACAAAGCCAAAGAATTTCACTACGTCGTCATCAGTTAATCCTGACAAGTCATCGCGCCCACCGTCAATATTAGCCACATTAAGCTCCCGTGCATTGCTGGTAGAAATCATTCAGTCAAAAATCAAACTGGGTAAATTACACTCATCAGCCTTGGTTCCGCATCTACCTGTAGGAATCGATCACAGCTCTATAGTACCCAGCATTCTCAATATAAACGAGTTCCTGCCAAAGAACATCTTCAACCTACATCGAACCGTTCGTGAAAAAGCCAGACAACCAAGCTCAGGATTTACCACCTTCATTAGGAGTGGCAAAATCTTTGTTAGAAGGAAGAAGGGAGACGTCGCAACATTAATTAGCTCGGAAGAGGACCTTCAACGGTTTTTAGCATAACAGGTTTACTGCTTCATCTATACTCTCGCGGCAATATTTTATTTGCATCTTATCATTTTGAACACATTAGTGAATCATTTCAATCATCTATCATTCATCAACTTCATTCTCATTCATCTGCATCCGTTCCACAATTACAGTTCTTTCATCAAACTTCTGTGCGGTCAGGTGGGAGCAAGTTTCGCGTCTGTCATATGAATGCTAATTCACTTAGGGGTCACATTGAGCAAACTGGGAACTTTCTTGTGTCAGAGGACATTATCCATGTGTTGGCGATCACTGAGTCTAAACTAGGGCCTGCGATTGAGGATGGCTCTAGTCTCATTGGAAGGTTATGTTCTGTTTCGAAAGGACCGCAGCACTCAGGGGGGAGGGGTAGCATTGTATGTTCATAAGTCTCTGTTGGTTAAACATCTCTGCTCATCCTCTGTGGTATGGAACGGTCGTCCAGGTCATTCAGAGTACTTATTCTGCGAAGTTATCCCTAAGGGAAGTGATCCTGTTTTTGCGGGAGTGGTGTATAAAACACCACATTCTCCGTTTGTTCAGGGGTCTGATTTTGTCAGTACTTTGCGGGACACTATGCTGAACTACGGCACCAAGGTTCTTCTGGGCGATTTTAACTCAGATCTTTTGACGGACAACCCTGATGCGGCCTTTTTGAAATCATTCATTGAAGAGAACTCGCTTTTTTCTGTGCCGTATGGGGCCACGTATCACACGCGAACGTCAGATACCTGGCTGGATCTCTGTATTGTTGATGCCTTTGACACGCTGACGAATTATTCTAAATCTGTATCTCCATTTATAGCTGGACATGATTTGATAACTGCTACGCTAAACATCTACGTACCCCAGACTACGACTCATGATTTCACCTACAGAGACTTTAACTTAGGTTTTCTTCGTTCACTTTTGACTGAAAGAGACCGATTATTTAGACGCTACAGACGTTCAAAACTTGGCATAGAACTCTATTTGTACAGACAGGCACGAGACTTTGCACATCAAAAGATAGAGACTGCTAGACTTGATTTTTATTAAAGTCGTCTTAAGGGACTCATTGATCCTCAACAGATCTGGAAGGAACTCAAACATCTCGGAATCTCCCGCAAGCTTGACACCAATCTTGCGGGCTTTTCTGAGGAGGATCTCAATGCTCACTTTGCCTCTGTGTCGTTTGATGCTGCTGCACCAGAACTTTCTCGTTTCCTTGAAAATCTGGGTGAGGATGAAGGGCATGGTTGGCTAGATTTTGCTGCCGTTACGTTACAGGATGTCAAGCTTGCTATTGACCAGTCGACTTCACAGGCGGTGGGTATTGATCATCTTCCGCAGAGTTTTATTAAAAGTGCATTCCAGGCTGTATGCCCATTTATTTGTGATGTCTTTAACCAGTCTCTTTTGACCTCGACGTTTCCAATCTCTCTTCTCTGTTTCTTGTCGAAAATCCTTGAGAGACTGGTCTTTAACCAGATCTCGTCTTTTATTGAAACGGAGGAATTATTGGATGGATTTCAGGCTGGTTTCAGACAGGGACATAGCACTCAGACAGCATTACTTAAACTGAGAGATGACATTAGACAGAGCATTGACAGGAGTCAGATGACAGCACTGCTGTTATTCGACTTCAGTAAGGCTTTCGATGTGGTCTGCCACGTGACCCTGCTACGGTCACTTGGCTTCTCAAGTGGTGTCGTCAGATGGGTCGCATCATATCTGTAAGCTGGATCGCAGGCAGTAAGAGTTAGGGATCAAACTTCCTCCTTTTGTCCCTTAAACAGGGGAGTGCCACAAGGCTCTGTGTTGGGACCGCTGCTTTTTCTGCTGTTTGTGACTGACATTGCGCGGGATCTTGGTTCTGGCGTAACTCACGTGATATACGCGGATGACCTGCAGATCTATGTGCGGGGTCGAATCGAGGATATACGGGCTAGTCTGGAGAGATTGAGCAGAGCTGCGGGGAAAATTGCGGACTGGGCTGCTAGGAATCATTTGGGGTTGAATGTGGGTAAAACTAAAGCCATGATCTTCGGTTCCCCGGTCCTTGTGAATAGATTCAACGGGATGGGTATAGACTGCCTACACTTTGGACACTCCTGTGTCCCGTTTGTTTCGTCTGCTTGAAGTCTAGGCGTGGTGTTGGACTCAAAACTGAATTAGACGGAGCATGTGAAGTATGTCTGTACTAGGGTTAATTCGCTCAAGTACAGACTGTATCACTTCAGACGCAGCACGACGCTTAGCCTTCGCAAGCACCTTATTCAGGCACTTCTCTTCTCTACCGTGGACTACTGTTCCCTGGTTTACTGTAATATCTCAGGCAAGTTGAATCTTAAGATTGAATGTTTACTCAATAGAGGTATCAGGTATATCTACGGGATTCGGAGGGACAGTCACGTCACCCCCTATAGGCGTGAGCTGAGCTGGCTGCGGGCAAAGGGTCGCAGGGACTACTTTGCGGCCTGTACCCTCTTTAATCTTCTTCGGTCAGGAACGCCACCTTACTTGGGGAACTTTTTTATTGCTAAGCAAAGCTCCCGGCGTGTAAGGGTCGTGAATAGTAGGGAGGTGAACAAAGAGGTTTTGCTTGTTCCCAGCTTCCGCACAGACTACTTAGGAAATTCCTTTCATGTCTCTACTTCATACCTTTGGAATAGTCTACCCTCTCATATACGGGAATCACCATCACTCCCTTTATTTAAACGACTCATCAAAGCTCATATTTTTGCTTGCAATTAATACGATGCATCTTCATGACTGATAGAAATAGTTAAGTTATCTCACTGTGGTGATTAAGTATATTATTAAAAACTGTTTTATTTTTTTATTATTTCTATGTCGATGTTTATTATCCTCTATTATATTAAGAAGTTTATTTTCGTCGTCGTCATCGTCGTCGTCTTCGACTTTGTTTTAAAAAAAAAAGGGACTCAGACGTCTCAGATCAATTAGAAATTTGGTACTCAGGGGTTTTCGGGGCTGCTAATCACGAATCCAACATTCATTTTTAAATTTGACCTATGTAAAGTCTACTTATTCAAGGTTGAAATTTATTTTTTCTCAGGCTCTTTTCAGACATTGACGTCTATGATTAGTTATAATTTAGGTAGTCAGGGGTTTTTAGGTTGCTGATTACGAAACTGACCTTTATATTTTGTTTTGGTCTATGTAAGGACTACTTACTTAAGGTAAAAATTCATTTTCAATATAGCATTTTTTTGAAACTTCTTATATGGAAGTTTTTGGGGTTGCTAATTACGAATTTGACGTTTGTTTTTTAAGTTGACCTACGTGAAGGGCTACTTTTTATATTATTATTAAATCACTGCATACGGGTGCTAAGCTTAGGCACACTTAGTTTTCACCATTGTATCCCTGTCCCCCTTGCTATACCTCTGGAGTGTTCGTGAGTCCTAACACCCTGCAATATGCGAGTATGTTGTCCACACTCACTCCGTAAAAGCTCTCAGGATCCAGGATCCCGGTTCCCAACCATTTCAGGTGGTGGCCTATCAGATTAGGGCATTTACACAGGAAGTGGCACGGGGTCTTTTCCTCTGATTCACACCATCTACACAGGTTACTATGCCCCTGCGTTTTGTTTGTGTAGCACCGAAGGTTGCAGTGTCCGGTCATAATGCCCATGACCTCTCTAGCCCTTCGTTTGTCTAGCCTGGTGATCAGTTTGGCCCAACCGGTAATATAACTTCCCAGTAGTTCCTTGATCCACCTGTAGCTCTGGGACTCTTCCCAGAGTTCCCATCTTTGCCTCTTCGAGTACTTCTCCAAGATACTGCAGCCTTCTGAAAACGGTAAACCCACCCCATGCTCCGGCCGTGTATCTGTCGAGGCCCCTCTCCTCACAAGCTCATCTGCCCTTTCGTTTCCCTTGAACCCAGAGTGTCCGGGTATCCAGGTAATAACTACTTGGTTAGATCTTGCCAGCGCGTTAAGGGTATTCTTAGCCTCCCTAACTAACCGTGAGGTTGTAACCGGGTTTACCAAGGCCTCTATGGAGGCTTGGCTGTCAGTGCAGATGCAGATGCGTCTCTTACTGACGTTCCCCAGAGAGAAGTTGTTAGCGCACGTATTTATCGCAGCCATCTTGGCCTGGAACACCGTGTTGAATTCCCTGAGCCCGTAGGATTCCCTAAGGCGAGGTCCGTAAATTCCATAGCCAGTGCCTTCATTGGTCTTGGATCCATCGGTAAACTAGATGTCTCGGTGCCCAAGCACTTGGCTGTTGCTCCATTCCTCCCTGTTTGGTATCCTCGTTTTGAAACGTTGCCCAAACATTAGAGTCTTATCCATTCTGTCTTGGGTCGAGTTAAAGACCTCGCCCTTCAACATTCTCCCTCGGATGGTTGCATGCCCATTACTATTTCCAACCCACTTCCCGCTGCACTTCAGTCTGTAGGCTATTCTGGCCGCAACCAGTTTGATGTCCAGGTCTAGGCTTTGGACATCCAGCAACATCCTGATGGCGGCTGTGGGTGTGCTTCGTTTAAGCCCGTAAATACCTCTCAAGACGACAGCCTGAACATGGTCCAGTACACGCCTCGAGGTCTTATTTTCGGTCACTTTCCACCATACCACCGCGGCATAGGTAAGCTTCGGTTTCAGAATCGCCTCGTGTAACCACAAGGCGACCTGGTGTTCTAGCCCCCAGGAAGTCCCGATTGCTGACCTACACTGCATGAATAAGCTTAGGACTTTGCAGCATTGAGTCTGCAGGTGTTGTCCCCACTTCAGTTTCTTATCTAGGAATACACTCAGATATTTCACACCCTTCGCGTACGGTATTTGTTCCCCGTTGACGGAGACTTTTTTACTGACATTACATTTGTATTTCCTCGTAAACGTGACTATCTCCGTCTTATCAGTGTTGACAGCCAGAGATTTAGCCTCGCACCATTCGCAGATCCTCTCCAACGCCCTCCGAATAAGATCGAGTTGGACTTCTTCGAACTTGCCCCTGACAAGTATAGCGAAGTCGTCTGCATAAGCGATGGTGAAGAATCCGAGTTCGTCTAGCAAGCGCAATAGTTCGTCCGCGACCAGGATCCACAGGAGTGGTGAGAGGACCCCACCCTGCGGACATCCCTCGCTGATGGTTCCGCTAATCGTCTTGCCATTCCACTCACTAAAGATGCACCTATCACTAAACATTCCCCTGATCCATCTTCTGATGGTATAAGGTACACCATGCTTAGTCAAGGCTTTGTCTAAAGTTGCTCTGTTGGTGCTGTTAAAGGCACCCTCGATGTCAACGAAGGCCCCGATTACGATTTCCTTCGCATCAAAAGCCTCCTCAATGTAATTGAACACTGAGTGCAATGCAGATTCCGTAGATTTTCCACAGGTATATGCATGCTGCGCTCAGTGAAAGGGACTGTTTATCAGTATATTCTGCCTGATGTAGTTGTCCAGCAATCTTTCCAAGGTCTTCATTAGGAAAGAGGTCAGACTGATAGGTCTGAAGTCCTTCACCGAGTTGTAGCTTCTCCTACCAGGTTTCGGTATAAATGAGACCTGCATTTCCTTCCAGCAAGCTGGCACATGCCCTGTGGCGATGCAGCCCCTCAGAATACCTAACAGTAGCCTAAGAATCTTGTCACCTCCTTCCTGTAACATCTTAGGAAAGATACCGCCAGGGCCCGCAGATTTATACGGTTCAAAGGAGTCAATCGCCCATTTAAGCTTTTCCATGGTCTTTATTCTCTGTCTCCCTCCTTCGAGATATGGTGGGCGGGGTATCATTATCTACCCTGACGAAGTCGGGGTAGTTGCTGCTGAGGAGAAGTTCCAATGTGTCCTCCTCCGATTCAGTGTAGGCGCCTGATCTGTCTTTCAGACATTGGAGACGGGCGCTGTTATCTCTGGTCAGGATTCGAGCGAGCCTCGCAGTGGCTGCCAGGTTTTCCATGCCTCTGCACAATTCCCGCCATTTTTCTCTCTTTGCCTTCGCAATTTCCTTCTTGAAGGCCTTCAGCGTGTCTTTGTACGTTTTCCAGCCTTCAGTGGATTTCCTCTTCTTTGCCCTGTTAAACGCCCGTCTAACTCTCACTCTTAGCTCCTCCAGTGTCTTATTCCACCAGGGAGTGCCATTGAGTGGTTGGTCAGGCTTTAGTGGGCAGTTGTTCTCGTAGGCCCTGATCATAGCTTTATAGACCCGGAAAAGGGTCCAGTCAAGCTCAAGATCATTGCCGTTTCTCCCTTTGACCTGGGCCAAGGCTTCCTCCAGCTCCTTGCTGTATGCGCCCCAGTTAGTGTCTTTGGGTCGCCTCTTAGGCTCGATCCATGGTCTCGTTATCTCGATCCCGAAAGTTATTGTCCTATGGTCCGACATGGATGGTTCGCTGTCGACCCTCCATCCACGTAGGCAGTTCTTGATGTTCATTGAAGCCAGCGTTAGGTCCAGGACCTCGCTTCTGTTGGCAGTAACGAAGGTTGGCGTGTTCCCTCTGTTGGCAATGTCCATCTGTGTGCCCGTGATGAATTCAAGCAACTCAGACCCTCTATCATTAATATCGGTGCTTCCCCACGCCACATGGTGGGCGTTGGCGTCGCAACCAATAATCAGATCAAGGTTACTACGGCTGCAGTATTCGATCACCTTCATCATGCTCCTTGTGGGAGCTTCCTCGTCGTGGGGGAGGTAAATGGACGAGATGACTGCCTTCCTCGTTCGGCCCTCCTTGTCCGCGATCTCTATCCTTACGGTCGTGCAGTCCAGGGAACTCAGCTCCTGTAACAAAATACCGTTAACACCCTTCATGGAGATGCAAGCCCGGGCGTCTCCATTGCTGGAGCCCACCAGCAGTTCCCCACAGCTGTTCAAGCCCTTCACTTTGCCCCTGTACAACCAGGGTTCCTGTATAAGGGCTATGTGTGTATGCACCATTGCCATGCGACTTGCTAGAACAGCAGAGGCGCTTCTGCAATGGTGCAAGTTTATTTGGGAGAATCAAAGTATCGAAGTAGCCATGAGGGCTACTCCATTTTTGCTTTCTCCGTAGAGCCGCTACTTCCCGCCTTGTTAGAGAGGCGGTTTAGCAGCCTGAAGGTTGCTTTGCCGACCCCTACCCAAAGCTGGAAGTTTTGGCTCTGGAGTACCGCGACCGATGGTTCGTCTAAACCCAGAATTAGGCATCCATCAGGAGCCCTACTCAGGATTGCCCACCTAGTCGTGTCGACCGACCCGTTCTGCCTTTGTACCAGTTTGATGAGGTCCTCGGCAGTCTTAACTCCCGGAGGGAGCCAGGTGATCGCCTTAGTGATCCTAGTATCCTCTGGTGAAACTATCCTCACCTTTAGGTTTGGTTGCCCTAAGTCGAGTAGCGTGGACTCGCTCTCCAGCCAGGTCTTGCTGGCTTCGTCTGTACAGACGAAGACAAACGTGCCCTTTCTGGGGAACGAGTCTAGAAACCGGGGTACAAAGGCCCCCTTTTCCTCGATAGCAAGTACCTTGCTGACTACTGCTTCCTGCAGTTTCGTGCAGACAGCGGCAGGCATCTCCCTTCCTAAGTAGTCCCCACAAGTGAGGGCCACTCTGGAAGAGTTAGATGCAGCTGCAGCATATCTGCGATCCACTTTAGGTCGCTTTAGCAGCCCCTGCTTCTCGGGTATCTCCAGGCTAGAGGAGGCCATCCTCTTAGCCATGCTGGGTGTCGATACAAAGACGGAGTCAGTGGACGCAGTACTAGCCCGCTTCTCTTCCTGACCCCTCCGTTGCCTCGTCCCCTTATGAAACTTGGGAGGTGGTTTGCCCTCCTCCTTAGCCTTTTGCCGAAGGATTTTCCTTCGCTGTGCTCCACTCAATGGTTTCGGTCTAGTGACCGTCCCGGAGTGGGTTTCGGTGACCTTGGGGTCAGAGCCCCCAGGGTTGTTTGTCTCCGAGTTTATGGTCGGTCTATGGTCAGAGCCCGTATCCATCGACTCGTTTTGTTTGTTCATTGTAGTCTCAATTTTGATCCCACGAGTAGGGCGGATTTACAGTGTCTACCCGCCATGGACCGCCAATGACGGGTAAGGCCTCAGGTACTCCAGGATTCGGCTCGATGTCCCGGAGGAACCGTTCAAGACACAGCACCCCCTGTGCCACGCATCCCTCGGCAGGGTAATCTCACACCTTAGATTGGGCAGGCCACTTCTTGGTCCCCGTGAGCCCTTGAGTCAGACCAAGCCGGAAGTCTAAGGGACGTATCATCCATCCCACTCAGGGGGAGCCTGTTTATAGGGATCCCAACCATCCATGAGGAGAGCCCGTTTATAGGGATCCTCCACTCACCCTCACTCATTCACCCCCCCCCCCCTAGACGCCCAGCAGGGCCGACAGGGAGGGCCCATGGCTCAGCCCTCGCACCAAGGCAAGGTCATGTGGCCCCCAGCGAGCGAAAGAGCTACTTACGTAAGGTAAAAATTTATTTTTAATATAATTTTTTTGAAACATCGTATAAAGGGTTTTTTGGGTTTCTGATTATGCATCTGATATTCATTTTTAAAATTTGCTTAGGCAAGGGCTACTTAGTTAAGGTAAAAATCTATTTTAAAAGCATCTTTTTCAAACTTCGTCTACGGGGATTTTTTAGGTTGCTGATTACTAATCCGACCTTTATTTTTTTTTAATTTGGTCTACTTAAAGGTGTTATTTTATGTAGCAAAAATAAGTCACATAACTTGGCGATGAATAAATGCTGGCGCATTTATTTGACGCCGTCGGACCACAGTACGTGCCCTTGACGTGGGCCCGGGGTGCAGACTCAGCACTATATTGGAAAACAGGATGGTGGTGGGGCTGCTGCTGCAGGGCCTTCGGCTGAGGGCGCGGCTACGAGGGGACAGTATGATATATGTTACGGAGTGGACCACTATTCGCTCGTAAATATTTCGGCTCATTCGCTCAACTTTAAATTGATAGACTACTTGGCTCCATCTATGAGTCTAGGCGGGGACTTTAGTCCCAATTCTCACTCCCGCGCGCCGTAGTGCTGAGCCGTACCGCTGTCGCCGTTGCTGCTGCCACAGGCCTCGCGTGCTGGCTTCTGGTTTTGGTGCTCAAGTGTGGGTGTGTGCAGCAGAGAGTTCTCCCGGCTTTTTCACGGTTCGTCTCAACGGCTCTTCTCATCGCCTTTTTCACCAGGTAGTCCCGGAACCTGCCTTTTCACCGTGCACCAGCTCATCTGGACGATCACAGACAGTAATTCTGTGATCATCAACAACCTCGGAGCCGCGCCATTACCACGTGTATCAGCTACTCTTCACCGGTGGTCTACGGAGAATTTGTCTGGTTCAAGGACAATCCTCACTCATCGAACATCTCCAGGTATTCAGGTGCAAGGAACAGTCATTTCCTTGCCTCTTCTCACTTTTCATTTTCTCTAGCACAGAATTTACGACTCTGTGCTGATTTCGTCTATCTCAATGTGCACAAGCACGTAGCCATTTCGGCCATTTTCTCTCTTTTTCTCTCTCTCTCTCTCTTGTTGCACTCGATGGTTATGTCATCCTTAGGCGGGACCGCAATACTCAGGGGGGTGGGGTTGCACTCTTTGTGCATGAGACGCTTTCGGTAAAGCACCTCTGCTCGTCAACTACAGAATGGGACGGTAAGCCGGGTCATCCTGAATATTTGTTTGCTGAGGTTTCCACTAAAGGGAGTGACCCTGTGTTTACTGCTGTGGTGTATAGACCCCCTAAGGCCCCCTTTGTTGCTGGTACCAATTTTGTGTCTGATCTGCGTGATACTATGCACGAGTATGGCTCCAAAGTTATCCTCGGTGACTTTAATGCTGACCAGCTGTCAGACTCAGATGCAGATGCGGTTTTTGTGCGTAAATTTATTGAGGAGAACTCATTATTCTCTGTGCCATATGGGGCTACACACCACACCTCTCACTCGGATACCTGGCTTGACCTGTGTCTTGTCGATGCTCTTGATACTGTGACTGAATACTGGAAGACCGATACTCCATTTATTGCGGGGCATGACTTACTGACTGCTTCTCTTAACATTCAAACGCCACAACTGATGACTAATGATTTCACCTACCGCGACTTTAAATCCGTGAATTCTGAGGCTTTGAACGATTATCTGCTCAAATGTGATTGGTCGGTTGTCACGGATGGGACGAGCTCTCTTAGTGCGAGGTTGGATTGTTTGTATGCTAATCTGTATGCTGCTCTTGACGTATTTGCTCCACTAAAAACACTCAAACATAGGAAGAATCGCCATCCGTGGTTCACCACCTATCATCGCTCATTGATATCCGAGAGAGATAGACTCTACAGACGCTACAGACGCTCAAGACTTGATATTGAAAAACTCTTATATAGACAGGCACGTGATTTTGCTCATGAGCAGATTGAGTCTGCAAGACTCAACTTTTACTACCACAGACTCAAGGACATCTCTGACCCTCAACAGCTCTGGAAGGAACTTAGACACCTTGGCATCTCTCCTAGTCCTGATTCCAACTTGGGTGGTTTCTCTGTGGAGGACCTCAACGCTCACTTTGCCTCTGTTTCGTTTGACGCCTCAGCACCGGATCTCTCTCATTTTCTAAACAACTTGGAAAATGAGAGAGATGATGGTGTCTTTGATTTCTCTGCTGTGACAATGGACGCAATCGCTACTGCTGTTAGCCAGTC
This sequence comes from Encarsia formosa, assembly GCA_038277355.1. NCBI lineage: Eukaryota > Metazoa > Arthropoda > Insecta > Hymenoptera > Aphelinidae > Encarsia > Encarsia formosa. The sequence continues at coordinate 61,208,017 of CM076186.1, forward strand.
GGCATCTCAAGCGGTGGGCGTGGACTCTCTTCCTCAGAGCTTCATTCAAACAGCATTCCCGTCCATTGGCCCTATTATCCACAACATTTTCAATACTTCCTTATCCACATCAACATTCCCTGAGCGGTGGAAAGAGTCTATTGTTATTGCTCTCAACAAAGTTCCTTCTCCATCTTGCCTGAATGATTTCCGTCCGATCTCCCTGCTTTGTTTTTTGTCTAAAGTACTTGAGAGGCTGGTCCATGACCAGATTACTTCTTTTGTTGAATCGCAGGGACTGATGGATGGACATCAAGCAGGTTTTAGAGCAGGGCACAGTACTCAGACTGCACTACTGAAACTTACAGATGACATCCGAGAGGGCATGGACAGGAGACAGGTGACTGCACTGTTGCTGTTTGATTTCAGCAAAGCCTTCGACTCGGTCTCTCACGTATTGCTACTCGAGAAACTACAGTCACTTGGATTTTCGCGCAGGGTTTTGCAATGGATTGCTTCCTATTTATCTGGCCGCTCGCAAGCGGTGAAGGCTGAGGACCGGAGTTTCACCTCTTTTCGTCCCCTCAATAAGGGTGTGCCCCAGGGCTCTGTGTTGGGTCCCCTGCTTTTTGCTCTGTTTGTCGCTGACATTGCCCTGGGTCTTGGTCCTGGTGTTTGTCATATAATTTATGCGGATGACCTTCAGATTCACGTGCGACGCCGAGTCGAGGACATACGTACCATTCTGGACAGACTGAGCCGAGGTGCTGTGCATGTTGCGGACTGGGCTACTGCGAATGGGCTGATTTTGAATGCTGGCAAGACTAAAGCCATGATTTTGGGTACCGCGTCCTATGTCAATGACTTTGACAGATTGGGTATTCGCACCCTACAATTTGGGGAGTGCACTGTCCCGTTTGTCTCGTCTACACGTAGTCTGGGGGTGGTGCTGGATTCCAAGCTGACCTGGAAAGATCATGTTCGGTATGTCTGTCGCAGAGCTAATTCTCTCATGTACCGTCTTAACCACTTCAGACGCAGCACCACCTTTGAACTGCGGAAGCACCTCATAAAAACCCTCCTTTTTCCTATCGTTGACTATTGCTGTCTTGTTTATCGGAATATCTCAGATGAACAGGACCTGATGCTGCAGCGTGTGCTCAATCGTGGGATCAGATACATATTTGGGGTTAGGAAGAGTGATCACATCACTCCTTTTAGACGTAAGCTTGGCTGGCTCCGAGTGTCGGGTCGTAGAGACTACTTTGCGGCCTGTTTGCTCTATAGGATACTGAATTCGGGAATTCCGTCTTATTTGGCGAATTTTTTTATTGAAAAGCACAGCTCGCGTCCGAAGAGGGTGGTGAGTCAGCACGCTTGGGATGCGCTGATTATTCCCTCCTGCCGCACAGAGTGCTTGAAACGCTCCTTTCATGTATCATCTGCCTACATCTGGAATAGTTTACCCCTTCATATTCGCCAGGCATCATCATTTTCAACCTTTAAACATCTCATTAAATCACGCATCTTTACTACCGAGGGAGAAGGTTGAGTACTCTGTGCCGCTGAACAACCTGTGCTTAAACTGTGTGAGGATTTGTTGTGCTACTAATGGCTGATTTGCAAAGACATTTTGCAGGCACTGATTTAGATTGAGTTGAATTAAATTTTGTTAAAGTATATTACCAAATATTGTTATATCTTGATGTATACCGTTATTTTTATTTTTATTATTTTTCATTATTTTATTATTATGTTTATTTTATTTCATTTTATTATTTTATTATTTATTATTTACTATTGTTAACCTTTGATGGTTTACTTGTTGATCATCTATGTATTTTGTACAACATAATGTACAATCAATAAATTTATCAAAATCAAAATCAAAATCTCTATCGGGCTATCTCTCTCTATTTTCAAGGCCACTCTCTGCAGCTATTCGACCAACGCTCACACCTTTTAATGTAAATAAGAAAACTCTCATAATTAAAGTTCAAATCAATATCGGTGTTTACATTTACTTATGACTTGACTGTTACGCTCGGGCCTCTCTCTCTCTCTCTCTCTTCAAGACAATGCTCGTGAATAGACGGTTTCACTCGCCATTTTGTGAAGCTTCTCTGGTTTCTCTTGGTTCTTTCTCGTGACTATTTCTCATCATCCTCAACGTAGTCATCTCATCAGTACAGTCAACTCGATGAATCATCTACTTAGTGTTGGCTCAACTCGGAATACATTTGATCTTCAATTAACTCAAACGGCTCGGCTCAATTCAATTCTTGGGTTAATTGCTCAGCATGGAGAGCTTTCACGGCGTGGTATCTTCAGGTATTTCACTCAGAACCGGTAACAATAATTTACCGGTGCTTTTACATTGTCCTTCTCACAGCCAGAAAATCAATAAAATTACTGTGCATTCTCTTGCTCTCTCTCTCTTTTCTTTGTGCTGTCTTACACGCAGCCATTTTCTTTTCTACTCTTTTCAAGGCCATTCTCTGTTGCTTTGTTTAGCTCAAGTTGCTCTAGAACTCATTCATGCTTGAGCCAAACGTTCATAAAAAAAACTTTCTTCGTGTGGGACCTGAATCCATTTATCCCCGGTTGACAAAAAAAATTTTTTTTTTTTTTTTTTTTTTTTATATTTATCTCATCATCTTCTGTAAAAAAAAAAAAAACTATCAAACCTCGGATGAAATTTGCGCCAGTTCACGTAAACCTGTTCGCTACGAATCGTGAAATCCGAACATCCGCAAGGTATTTTAACACGAATTTGCTTCCTTCTCTCCTCCACCTTTCAACTACCACGACAGAGATAACTACAAAAATCCAATACTCTAAAAAAAAAATCAGTTGCCGCTGTAATAATTAAACCCAGTTGCACCAAATATAAACCACAATGTCTCGTCCTCGATTCCTAAAGTGGCGTGAGTCCTACCGAGGGTACCAAAATTGCTAGTGTTGTTTTTACAACACAACTGCACTTAGGGCTCGATTCCTGACTTTGATGTCAAACGTCGTGTCGGTGGAGGTTGAAGTTGTACACTTCGGTCTCAACGAACTACCCGACACGTTGTTTAACAATTGACAGGTCGACCGTGACTTTCCTAAGGTCACCCCGAAGCGCAATTGTGGGTATTTATTTCTTAATTTGATTCGCCTCAATTAAAATAACAAATATATAAAGTCAAAAAAAAAAAAAAAAAAAAACACCCTTAAGCAATTCAATCAAAATTGGCGTTATTCTGATTGTTGAATCAACAGTTGTTATTCAACCGTCGATCCTTCGTTTAATCACACAGGAATATGTAAATAAAATAAGGAAAATCTTAAGACCCAATCACCCTTTTTAATTTTATCAATAGCCATCAAATAAAATCAAAATAATAGTATTAATTCACTCTGAGACATATGTGTTTCACATTCTATGCACTGTGATTTTAATAAATAACAAAATAAATATATATTCATCAACTACTAACAGTCAGGAACCTCTTCAATAAAATAATTAAACAGGCAACAAATAAAAATTAAAAAAAAAAAATAATCTCAAATGTCGTAGTAATCAAGGCAGATGTTAAAATGAAGCAAGTCGTTCTCCTAAACAACAAGTTTTGTTTTTTTGTTTTTTTTTTTTTATTCACCTAGTACTGCCGGTTTACAAACTGTCTAATCCTAATATCTAAATAAATAATAAGATATAATTCTTTAACTATAATAAATTGAATACTCCAACTTACGAACTTCAATACTCGTAATAATTCTATATATATAAACAAATATTAAGTTTTATATTTGAAAATTATAATCACTTATATAAAAAATTTTGTAATCGAAAATATAAATCATATGATTGAAAATAAAATAATTTTAATAATTAAATTCAATTAAGTTTAATCTAACCTACGCACCGGAGTTCTAGGTCTCAATCAAAAAGAAAAGTTATTTTACAAATCAAATAATCAGCTGGGACTCTAAACACCTACATAACCTCGCTACGCCGCGTCGAACTTGGTTTACGCTCGCTGAGCGCATCCTCATCGAGATGTTAATCTGGCGTCTGTAATTCATAAATAACACCAATAATTATTGGTACGTCGCGAGGATAGGTTCCGTAAAAAAAAAAATAAAATTTTATTAATTTTTTAATTAACTCTGTACGTATGTATGGTGTAAAATTCTTAATCAAAAAAATATTAAATCTTGAATCTAAATTTTTTTTTTATACGCGAACAAACAAACAAAAAAAAATTCAATAATTACTTGTAGTAAACCTGTTTTTGAAACTGTCGGGTGACCAAACTTCAGATTGTGCTCGATGCATCCGCAGATTGCCTGGGTGTTACGCTTCTCGAAGAATACCTTATGAGCCAACCCAAGATTCTAATGTTGACATCCAGCGTACGCCGAAAAGACGACGAGATTTGGGTGTCGCTCGTGACGTGGTAGGTCGCGTGATCGTGTATGTGTGTACGTGTGTGGTGTGACTGCGTGCGGTGTGGATACCTTGGGCACCGTATGGTGTGACCCACGATTCTCTACTTGCGTAGCTTAACCTTCAACATATATAAACAAAATGTTTCTCCGCGTCGCACACTTGCGTTATCGGAGTTTTGAATATAATATTAATTATAAATTGTTAACTCTTATTTCCTTACTCTTTACAGGACCCATACTAAAATTCTTTCTTTTTTTTTTTTTTTTTTTTTATTTAATCCTCAAGTCGAGAATTAACTAAAATAAAATCAAACTAAGGTATTTAATCTCAATTAAGTACACGTGTTATCACGCGTGTCAAAAAATCAAAATTAGCAATTCTCAATTTAACTTCGTTCAAATTCAATGATTGCACACTGAATAATAAAAAAATTTGTAATGCGGATTTCTATAAAAAAAAAAATTTTAAGTTTAATATATTAATTATCTTAACTCCCGTTGAGAGCTAAAAAAATTATGCGTTCTTTAAAATAAATCGGATTATAGAAAATGACAATTTATCTTACTGATTCAATTTTTCTTTCTTTTAAGACTCGTAAAAAAAATAATATACAGCGTTTTGCACAAAATTTTATACGTTCTTTAGTAAAAAAAAAATCAAGTTTATTCTTTTAAATTTCCCAATTTAAAATTTTACTCACGTGAAAATGTCGCGTGGTTTACCAGTTTACTCTTTGACGGCTGCTTCAAGAAGAACGCCTCGTGGGCCGCGTCGTCGCGAACTCCTCGCTTTTCCCACTCCTCCTCGCCACGCACTTGCGCAGCTGACTCGCGCTCGGATGGTCAACAGCCGACCGAGTGCGTGGTGGGAGAGTTTAAAATTGTCGCTCTACCAAAATTCACCCACAACCACCTACCCATTAATTATTCGATTTGCTTTATTCTATCTTACAATATTATTTATTTATTTTATTTAATTTTTTTTATTTTTTTTACGGTCTGTTTACAAAAGTAAACATAACAAAGTGTACTCAAGCAAAACTCGTATTTATGGTTTGAATTAATATAATCAAATTCGTCAAGAGTTTTGACTAGGCGGTTTCTCAAGTTAATTAATTTTCTTTACACTGAAATTAATGCTGGCAATTCTCAATTCAACATATTCTCATATCTCAGTTTCTCTCTTTAATCAGTTATTATTCTCTCTCTCAAGCTCATTCTCAGCTCATTTGCATTAATTCATGAAATTCAACTTAACCTTCTGAATAGTTCTCTTAAGTATACTACACTGATTTATTTTATCTCAGTTTACATTTCAACTGGACCTGGCTCAATAGTGATTCTCCATAATTTATAATTTATGACTATTTTTACATTTGTAGTTAAATGCTGTATTTTAATAAATAAATTAACACTGTTTTATTGAATTGTGTCTGTCTCAACATTTATTTGACAACCCTCCTCTACCAGCTTTTAATCCGGCAAATAAAAAATAAAATCAATGAAGCAGTAAATTCGCAACATTATAAGGAATAATAAACGACGTGTCGCACATAATTAATTTCCTAATTTTCCTTAAGAGTTGTGACCTAAGTTTTAATTAAATAAATAACCGTATAATTAATAAATTTTTAATTAAATAATTAAATAATAAATTTTTAATTAAATAATTAAATAATAAATTTTTAATTAAATAATAAATTTTTAATTAAATCATTAACCGTATAAATAATTATTTAACTAACCGCTACCGTACCAGTGGCCTAAGTTTTCGTGTCAATCCAATAGTTTAACCTAAGAGAAAACAATTGTGACAGAATTCAACCGTGTGCGTGAATAACAAAATAATCTTTTGTAAACTAAAATTGTGAATAAAATAAATAAAAGTGTTAAGTGACCCAAAACTACTGCGTCATCCTTCACTGCCCTTCCAGAATCAACGGGCACGAGCGCAAAAGGTTTGTGGTAGTAATTAAGAAATTACTCAAAATAAGCTATATAACTCTATCTTCCCGTCGCCGCACGAGGATGGGTCACTTCCCCCCGGGATTTTTTCTTTTAGTAGTCCCTTCTCCGGGCTCTGCAAGAGCAAGGGACTGTTAGTACGTCCGCTTATCGGACTCTAACAAAGGGCTACTTATTTAAAATAAAAATTTATTTTTAATAGCATTTTTTTAAAATGAACAGGGTTTTTAGGGTTAATATATTTCGGTATGAACTATTTTTTATAAGTATTTCATTTTCGTATATCATTTTAGATACTTTCAATAACAATATTTTTAAACTTTTTGTTTTAATTTAAAAATAAAATAAAAATAATTAAATTCTTAACCGAGCAAGCGTTAGCGCAACGAGAAGCTAGTGATTATTATCATTTACATTATTTATATCATATTTATTAGTTTGATCTACTTGCTATTTATCAACTTATGTAAAAGCTATTGTTTTTGTACAACATAATGTACAATAAATTAAATCTTTCAATTCAATTCAATTCAATCTCTTCCGGGAAAAATGAGCTATCGACCCCCGTTAACAAATAATTAGGTATTCAACCTGTTGAACTGTGGACTGTGTTGTTATATTCTTCAACACATTTCTTAGCTAATATTGTTCATGGTACATTTTTATTCTCATAAATTTCAGCATCGCTGTCCTCTCTTGTTTCCTGCAACACTGGATTACGTGACAAACAGTCAGACTCCAAGTTATCTTTTCCAGGTTTATAAATTATTTTAAAGTCAAATTGAGAAATATAATTCAGAATATGCAGCAATTCAACATCTTTGCAATTTTTTATCTTAAAATTTTCCAATGGCTTATGATCTGTATAGATTTCGAATTTCTGACCTATCGAATAATATTGCCAATAAATATTGCTCCTTTAATTGCCAGACATTCGAAATGAATTGCCCTTTTTCTTTTTTGTGATTCATTCAGCTTGAGAAATAAAATACTGGCTTCAAAGCTTGATTTTCTTGCCTTTGTTTTAAAAGTGCTCCTACTCCTTCTATACTGGAATCTGTATATATTTCAATCGGTCTTGCAGGATCAAAAATTGCTAAAATTGGAGCAGTGCATAAATAATTTTTTATTTTTCTAAAACTAATTTCGCAGGATTCTGACCATTTAAACTCAACATTTTTTCTCAATGATCTGTGAAATGGTTCCAACAAAATTGTACTTTTTGGGATACATTGTAAATAAAAATTTATTTTCCTCAAAAATTTCCGGATTTGTTTTCTTGAATTTGGAGTTGGTAAATTTTTTATACGAAGTGACTAGGTACCAGTGCCGTGTACCTAGCACGGTGCACGGTAGACGGGACACGGTACACGATCATTTATTACCATGAGCTTATTGTATGCACGGTACACGCAGAGAGCTTTTGTGTACACGGTACACGCTGCTTTTGTTTTATCAGAGCCTTGGTATACTCTACACGGTACACGTCGCATTGATCTTGGCAGTGTGACTTGTTGCACGGTACACGGTACACGTCGCATTGTTCTTGGTAAAAAGATTTGGTGCACTGTACACGGTACAAGGTACACGTTTCATTGATCTTGGCAGTATGACTTGGTGCAGCGTACACGGTACATGGTACACGTCGTATTGTTTTTGTTAAAGAGATTCGGTGCACTGTACACGGTACACGTCGCATTGATCTTGGCAGAGTGACTTGGTGCACTGTACACGGTACACGGTACATGTCGCATTGATCTTGGAAGTGTGACTTGGTGCACTGTACACGGTACACGGCACTCGGTGTATACATATCAACAGTGGGGCTTGCTGTACGGTACGGGTACACGAAACAAGTTGCATAGATTTTAGCAGTGAAATTTGGTACACGGTAGGCGGTGGAAGGCACACTGTTCATAGATCTCAGCAGTGAGCTTTAGTGCACGCTAGTCGGTACACGGCACACGGTGTATACATCTCAGCAGTGGGGCTCGGTGCACGGTACAAGGTACACGGTGAAGTTAGGAGACTTCTTTAGCTTAGTAATACTATATTCTGGTAGCGAAGTACTCTCGCTGCTTTCCAAGAATCTTCATAAAGTATTTATAGTTTCAAAATAATTCTAACGTAGCCCACTAAAGGAAATGAATTATTTAACCATTAATAATAATTTTTAACTCGGGCTGAAGAATTTATCATAGTTTTTGGTCTTTTGTTTACTTGGGAAAAATTATTATATACTTCATTTTTAAATCAAGAAAATTCTTTAAAAAAACAAAAGCATCATCGATATAATCGTTTGCAAAATTCTCCAAACCATATTTTCTTAGAATCACTTTTAAAACTCTCTGAAAAATTGCCAGCGAGATTTTCAACCCAAATGGCAAGCAACGCCATTGACAGTGCCCGTGGTGTGTCACGAAAGCAGTTTTATACCTGTCTTTTTTTCTTAACGGAATCGACCAAAACGCTGAATTTACATTGATTTTCGAACAATATTTACAATTCCTCGCACGCAAAGTTAGATTTTTAATATGTGGAAAAGGATGATTTCAGGCACGACTATTTTGTTTAACTCTGTATAGTCATTACACAATCTCGATCTTTTTTCATCTTCTTTTTTATATACCAACGTGACCGGTGTGGCATATGGGCTACACGACTCTTCAATCAAACCTGCTTTCAATAATTCAGCGATTTTATTTTCTATCTCTATCTTATCACTAATTGAATATCGGAAAACAAATTTTTTCTCTGTCAACTTGACGCTAGCTTCATAATCTTTAACTAAACCGATATTAAATTTATTTTTTGTGAACACGTTCTCAAACTTTTTCAAAATTTTTGTTATATTTTCATCCATATGATCATTAAAATTTTCTGTTGCATTTACTTCAAAAACTTCATTTTTCTTTCTTAAATTTTGACTAATATTTAAATTTTCATCTTGTGCAATTTAAATTCTTTAATCACATCTAGACATCCAAACCTAACAATACATCTTCTTTGGACGAATCACTTTTAATTATAAATAACTGGAACTTTTTTATCGTTTCAAAAATTTGCACTAGTAGAGAGATCATACCTAGTAATTTTGATATACCCGAAATCGTTTTTATATTACTTTCCCCACTTATAATTTTATCTATTTTCAACTTTTTCCAAAAATTATAAGTAATGAAAGAGACGTTAGCTTCAGAATTATAAAGACTACACGCTTTATCATCATTAACTAATATTTATAATTTTATAAGCGGGGTAGTTCTTCGTTTTTTGCGTCTTTGCATGCTGACACTGTTTTTTGTAGTTCTACATTGATAGAAATTTTATTTTATTATTCAATTCCTTATTTTTTAAGCGAGACAAGGTCTCTGGGTGAAACCTATCTTTAAAACCTATATTTTCACAATGTGAGCAGGCTTTTTTTTCTGTCTGCATTTCTTGCTTACCATAACCTTCATTTTGTTTATTTACTCTTGGCTCTAACCGTCTAAGCTTTGCCATTAAGTGCAACGAGCTGAACCGGCCCTACGTCCATCGGGACGATCTCGTCGATCCTCGTGTGCCGTGTCAAAACCACTATCTCGGTCTTCTGCAACGTTAGCTCCAGACTATGAGACCGCATCCATTCACACACCACCGCCATCACTTCCCGCAAAATGGCTCTGACTCTGTCGACATTCAGTGCCTCTATGACGATTGCAGCGTCATCCGCGTAGGCAACGATGAAAATACCCGGTGGCAGTTTCAGTCCGATCAGAGAGTTGCGATTTAGAAGGTCGGGCCCATGATCGAGCCCTGCGCAACGCCCGCCGTGATCCTCCTGATCCTCTTACTGTCCCACGTGTCGTAGATCAGGGTCCTATCTGTGAAATAATCCTCGAAAACCTGCATCAGGTAGTCCGGCGTCTCGAACTCATCTTTCAACGAGCCCAGGATGTCCGACCACCGAGCGGAGTTGAACGTGTTCCTAACGTCGAGGGTCACCAGGATGACAACTGGCCTAACCGATGCAATTGGGCTCTCTCGAAGGCCTCCACTAATTGCTTCGATCGTCGAAAGGCCTGGTCGAAAGCCCTTCTGCATCGCCGAGAAATCGCCCGCTGCCGCAATGCTCTCGGCTAGCCATGCCTTAAGCAGAAGCTCGTAAACCTTACCCGATGTGTCCAGCAGCCTCCCTTATTCTTAGGGAGGAGAACTACTCTCTCAGTCTTCCAGCTGACACAAAATGCGCCGCACCTTAGACACTCGTTGTAGAGATCAAGAAAAATTCCCGGTCTCTCGCGTGCCGCCAACCGAACAATCTCCCCGGGTATAACGTCCGGCCCCGGGGCCTGGCCGGGCCTCAGGGAGAAGATGGCTCTCTGCAGCTCTCTCTCCATAAAGCACGTCGGGCAGAATGCCCTCGTCACGCGTGTCCGCCCTCACCTCGTGTGTCGAGAATAGTCCGTCGACTATCCTTCGCATCAACTCGGCGTCCCGGACCTCTGGTGGACTCCGCCCCCGTAGTTTGCCGGTTACCAACTTTTATCTGGTGCCCTATCTACCTCCGCGCAAAGTCTCTCCCAGCAACGGCGTTTACTGGCCTTGATCGCGCCAGTCAAAGCCTTCCTTGCTATCTTGTGCTCCTGCCGGAGGGTTTCTCGCACCCGTTTATCAGGATTTTTCATGCCGCGGGTCTTCCTACGGGCCCGTATGTACCGTCGACGCAGTTCCGCAATCTTTGCCGTCCACCAGTATGCGAGAGGCCGACGCGATCGTCCATCCGTACGCGGCATCGACTGTTCGCAAAGACTTGCGAGAGAGTGAATCCCTCGTCATATTTGTTGTTTTTGATTTCTTCTGTTTTTTACCTGGCAATGTCGAGTCACCTGGGAAACAAAAGAATTTGTTTTATTTTTTTTTGTTTTTGCATTCCCAGGTGATATCTAGGTGGCGTCAGTTAGTCAGACGAGTGGCTGAGGCCAACCACGTGGTAGCTACCACCGTCGGCTGGCTGCTGCTGTAGCGCGCGCACCGTACACACACATACACACATGTCAGGTACCTGGGAGCGCTATTCCCGGCCCAGGACACACACATGCACCACACAAACATAACATGCGGGTTTAGACTCTCCGTCCAGGAGTCTCCAACGAGAGAGGAGAGGCACGGCACATGTCTGCAGACGACGCTGAGTAAAGCTGGCTGCGTCTACAGGCGCGCGCACACATGTGGAATAAAAATTGGAAGGTTGCCGCGAGTGAGTGTACTGCGAACTGTGCACGGTCGATGGTGTGAAATCGGCAGAGAAAGACAGTGAGTGTGTGTGCGTAAACTACTGTAGTATGGATTTTGAGTATCGCGTATGCTGTGAATATTTCTTTTATAATTGGGCGCGTTATATAGTTGGCGTGACGATTGCCACCGGAAATTTGTTTAAGTAAACGTGATTGGAGGATATTATTAGAGTGAGTGTGATTGGTGAAAATTTTATGATACTGCCGGTGTGGATAGATGTTGAAGGTATAAAGTTGTTTTGATTGGTCAAGGGAAATTTTTAAGGATGAAGAAGAAGGAAGTTAGGATTGCGAGATGCGAGGAGCGTCACTCTAATCTTGGTCGCTGTAGAGAGAGGTAGTGTTTTGAGGAGTGCAACATTTCTAAGTTCCTTCTTTGTCCCTTCTTTTAAAATTTGTAGACGTTTTCCTTAGTTTTCTTTTTTCTTTTCTTTGCTAGATCATCAAAATAACAATTTAGGAAGAGATTTGGGGTTTTTTATTTTATTGGATAGCAAGTTGGAAATTCGTACTTACACAAAAAAAAATAAAGTGGCCATTTTAAATCGGAGTCCGATATTATAAGATTTAGGTATTAAATTTCATATATGAAAAGATATTAATTTCTTTTTTTTTCGACGCATGTTTTTTTTTTTTCTTTTTGTGTTGCAAATGGAAAATTCAATGCGTTTATTTTTTTTATTACAGAGATAAATTAGAATTTTCGCGTGGCGTTGTTCTCCACCATTTTGTTTTGTTTTTTATCTTTTAATTTATTTCTTTGTTAATGGAAAATTTATTGTGCTTATTTTTTTTATTACTGAGATAAATAAGAATTTTCGCGTGGCATTCTTCTCTACCATTTTGTTTTTTTTATAATTCTTTTTTTTTATTTCTTTGCTATAGAAAAAAAAATATTCTTTTTTTTTTGTGAATTCATAGACTAAATTAAAGTTCTGATTTTGTAGACAAGAATAAACTATTTAAACCAGATTCTACAAGGAAAAAAATTCATTTACTTCTTCTTCCAGTTTTCACCAGCCAGTCCCGGATAGTTCTTTCCGTGGGACTCCTAACCCCCAGAATTTAAAAGAGTTTTCCCCTAAATTTTGGAGAGTAATTATCTTATAATGGGAGGGCCCGAGAAAGCTCCTTTAATTATTTAAGGGAGGCCCTTTTTCAGCGGAATACACCATTACAGACCAGGAGTTCGCTCGTCCTACCAGCGAGCTGGTTCGCCCTGATCGTACCAACCGGTACGTCATCCGGGATCAATCCGGAGGATGCTGGCACCTCCCGCAACTTCCGAATGAACGGTTCCCTATCCAGCTTCCTCAGGTTCCAGCGTGGAGGTTTTCTGGCCATCCTGTCAATTTGCGTCGAAGGCTCGCCGACAGAGAAGAGGATGTACTGATGATCGCTAGCTATGTAGCGCTCAGTCACTCGCCAATCCCTAATCTTTGGCATAAGCCTTGCAGATGCGAATGTGACATCGAGGATGGAGTGTCCGAATCCCGGCCTCTGGTACGTGTAGGTACGCCCCGTGTTCGCGATTATCAGATTCAGCCTCGCAGCCATTTTCAACAGCAACTCGCCAGTCACCGTGGGGAATTTCCCATTCCACCGCTCTCGCGTTGAAGTCGCCCGCGACTATCACGTCCCCTGTAATCGCGTGTTCCAGAACGTCCACCGTTCTCTCGAACACGCCCATCGTGCAGTTCGGGGTCAGGTAAACGCTCACGTATGTCATGCCTGCCACGCAGGCCCACGCAAAGTTGATCCCAGCTCCCTTCCTGGTAACCCGAGTTTCCGAAACCCGTACCCAAAGAGCAGTCATCCTCGACCCGCTCACCACGTACGTGGGTGTCGCAATGGGTCTGTACGGCTCGCTGATTAGAAGCAAGTCAGCCCCCACCTCCTCTGCCATTGCTGACAGGAGGAGGTGGGGGAGCTCGGCGCCGTTCAGGTTTGCTGGATCACACTATCCATTGCGACTCCTGTCCCACCATCCCTTCAGCGCGTCCCGAAACGCCGTGCACGCTAAAGGTATATATAGGTATAAGCCGCAGTGTCTCGGGCCTTACCCAAAAGATGAATCAAGTAAGTCTAACAATTCAAGTTGCTATGCGACTCGAAATGTTCGAATTGGAAATAACCGAAAAATTATCGGATTAGTTTTACCCACACCCCTTCGCCAAATTTCAAATGCTGCTTTCCTATTGGTTGAAATTTAGCTCGAGAAAATAATCAAGGATTTTTTAGTAAGAAATAAACTGACTCGATAATATGACTTTTTATCATTCAAACCTTTGAAATTTGTCAGAATACTTCAGCCAACTTTACATTTAACTTTTTCAGAGTCTTTGGGATTGTTAAATGGTTAAAAATATCATTTCATTTCATCGAATAAGAACCTATCAAACGCATTTCTCAGCTCGCAATCGCAAAAACAAGTTTGAACCAACTGAACCAGCCATGAATACAAATTTATCTTTCATCACAACCTAGCTTACATCTTCTGAAGCCCTTATTTTACTTCTGTGTGAAGTTTTAGAAATATTATGCGTTTTTTATTTAATTCAAACAGTCAAAAAATGTCTATACACGGTGATTCATTCCTATTTGATAGCAGAAAAGTTCCAGATAAATTATTTTTCGCTGATTCCTAATTATTATAACACTATGGGTCTAAAATATTTATATTTTATGTGATCGACGATTGAAAATAATAAAAATGTTCATAAATAAAGGAACGGAAAATAGAATGGAAAATTTCAATGTATATGTTAGGCGAGTGGTTTTTATCTGTCTGAATCTATCTAACAAAGTAAATTTCTTTGATCCGTCAAAGTAGCATCATAAAAAAGTAATTAATTGATAGAATTTCTTAACTTTCAAAAATATATGATCTTTCTAAAATTAAAAGTTATATTTTATTTATATTTGTAGTTAACTTTATACTAATCTATATAATTTATTGTTTACAATTTTAAGGCTTTACTATTGACAGAAGTAAACTATTGACTGAAATAAAATCAGACAATAATAACGACAAGTTTTTCTTCGTGCCTGTATTGATTAAATTAACTTATTAAACTTTATGCAATTTATCAAGATTTATAATATTAATTAATTCTTTACAATTTTTATTATTTGTAATATAAACTATTGCCTGAAGTAAAATCAGGAAATAATAACGACGAGTTTTACTGCGTTCCTTTATGAACTTAAATATTTATAATATAAATATTTAATAAATAATTTGTTTATTAAGTTTTAAAAATTTAAATTAAAAAAGGGAGTTTCTATGTCGATAAAACCATTTTGATACTTGACGAACCCATGCAGTCTCAAACTAAAATTTATAACGTTGCACATAAAGGAAGATATCAATTTCCTTTATTTTATCGAAAAACTGAATATGGGCAGTGTTTTGCTAATATGACCTTCTGTTTTTGTATAAACGGCAAAGAAATGGGTTCGTCGAGTATCAAAATGGTTTTATCGACATAGAAACTCCCTTTTTTAATTTAAATTTTTAAAACTTAATAAACAAATTATTTATTAAATATTTATATTATAAATATTTAAGTTCATAAAGGAACGCAGTAAAACTCGTCGTTATTATTTCCTGATTTTACTTCAGGCAATAGTTTATATTACAAATAATAAAAATTGTAAAGAATTAATTAATATTATAAATCTTGATAAATTGCATAAAGTTTAATAAGTTAATTTAATCAATACAGGCACGAAGAAAAACTTGTCGTTATTATTGTCTGATTTTATTTCAGTCAATAGTTTACTTCTGTCAATAGTAAAGCCTTAAAATTGTAAACAATAAATTATATAGATTAGTATAAAGTTAACTACAAATATAAATAAAATATAACTTTTAATTTTAGAAAGATCATATATTTTTGAAAGTTAAGAAATTCTATCAATTAATTACTTTTTTATGATGCTACTTCGACGGTTCAAAGAAATTTACTTTGTTAGATAGATTCAGACAGATAAAAACCACTCGCCGTTAATTTTTACTTTTTTAAAGGTATGTTTTTGTTAGATTTTATTTCTTTTGCAAGGCAGACCACAAATCATAAGTTTCATACATTTTGATAATTAATAATGTTATTTCTTTAAAAAAAAAAAAAAAAACCGCTAGTCGAAAATAATCTAGGGCACGTAATCACGTAATGATAAAGTTTCAATAGTTATTTATGCAGTGAAGGGGACTATCTATGCCGTGTTTCTTTGGGTCGGATGATGCCGGGGGATATGGGGGGGGGGGTCGACTTAAAAAAAAAATAAAAAACTTTTTTTTTAACAAAACAATGTATTTTGGTTGTGTCTAGGTACCATCGCCGTGAACCGTACACGGTACACGGTACACGGTAGCTTTTTACTTTAGATCCTATAATTTATCCCAAATAACCCACTTAAGTTTAAAAAACTACTAATTTCTACTTTAAATTCAATTGTACATCTTAAATAATCCAATTAAATTCACAGAGTGTCTAAAGTAACTCTCATTTGGTACCGTGTACCGTGTACCGTGCACCGAATACGGTACACGGCGATGGTACCTAGACACTTTCTATTTTTTAGTGATTGAAAAAATTTTTTTTATAAAAAAAACTGAATTTTATTGTAATTAAAAAAACAAAAATTTTTAATATTAACCTGAAATTCTCATAAATTGCTGTGTGTGGTATGTATGTATAAATTTTTGTCAGCAAAAATTTTCAAAAGTAGTTTTGATTGACTAAAATTTTGCCATCTATAGTATAGAAAATAATTGAAAAATTTTTTTTTTTTTTACTATGATTAAAGCTCTTTCTTGCTGGATTTAACTTAATTGTTACTAGTTCTCTGATAACAGAGATCACAAAATAAAAGTCATAAACTTCTAAGGAAATTAACAATAAGTTATTTTTTAAACTCAAATAAGCCTTTTTTTTTAAACTCAAAAAATTAACTTAACAAATTTTACTTTTTATTTCATTTGAATCTGAATCAAAGAACAGTGCCCTTTATGTTATATTAATAGTTTGGGAAAAAAATTAGCCGCCTGAGTCTCTGTATCCAATAAAACTTATTCATTTGAATGATATTAGCCAAAAAATTCCTGCGATAGAGACTAATATGGAAAATTATACTTTTATAGTTAAATGAAACAAGAGCTTAGGTTAATCTACTAGTTACTAGTTCTCTGATAACAGAGATCATCAAATGAAAATCATAAACTTATAGTGAAACTAACAAAAAGTTATTTTTTTAAACTCAAAAAATTAACTTAAATTTTACTTTTTTTATTTTATTTGAATCTGAATCAAATAACAGTGCCCTTTATGTTATATTAATAGTTTGGAAAAAAAATAACTCGCCTGAGTCTCTGTATTCAATAAAACTTATACAATTGAATGATATTAGCCAAAAAAGCCCTGCGATATAGACTAATATGGGAAATTATACTTTTACAGTGAAATAAAACAAGGGCTTAAGTTAATCTGATTACAATTGTATTTTAAAGCAGTTTAAAAAATTGACTACAAAAATATCAGTATTCTTAGGAGAAAAAAAACTATCAGCATGACTGTCTTATGGAGTTTAGTAAAACCGATTCAATAGAATAGAATGGTAATTTTTTAGTTTAAAAAAAAAAGATAATATTTAAGGGTCTTTATAGCAACACCTTTTTAATAATTTGATAATCAAATTTTTTTTATTTAACTACAATTTAACTGTATTCAATTAGCATGCATAAAAAACCACTTTGATTAAGTCAAATTGTTTTGGACAATTCTTAATCAATATAATTTATGACGAGAATGTAGTCGCGACAGGGGAGCTCAATTACCAAAAAGAAGACGCGAAAACGACCAAGCCCTCAGGGCCACAAAATCGTCTCCCCGGTCACTACTACTCCTCGAAATAAACAAAACGCGAGGGCCGTAATTTTTCTGGGCGCCAAGGCCCCGCTAGCTCGCCGGCGGGCTGGTCCGCGCCGTTGTCACTCGACGATCCACTGCTCTGCTGCTGCTGACTCCGTAAAGGGTTGCCGTCGCCGCGTCTGCTACCTTCGGGCAGCCGACGGTTATGCTAGAGAGAGATGCCAAAGGGGTAGAAAATTAAATTAACAGAAAGAAAAAACACTAAGTCCACTGTTCATTCGATTTAATAAAAATAGAAAAAAGAACTCGGGTGGTAAGGAGTTTACGCGTTTCTAGTTAAAACTACAAATTACCGGGCCACGCCCAGTACGCACCTTGATCCGATGATCCACACAACCCAAGTTTTTCGACCGCTGCTCCTCCCACGAGGATGGATTGCTCGTTCCGTGGCTCGCGTCCTCCGCTGGTTGTCGGACCGCGTTGCTCTGGATGGCGCTGGAGCGGTAGTTGAAGTCGGGCTCAGAGGTGCGATCCCCGCGATCACCGATCTCGTCCTCTCGTACCTGGCTGGCTGGATTCGTCCTTGACGAAGGAGAGGGCGAGCTGTCGCGACTCCTTGCACACTCACCGCACTTCTCGAATTTCCTGTTAACTCGTTCACTAGATTCGCGCGCGCGAGATGCGTGGCTCTCCGTAGCTACGACAGAAGTCAAGTCTCAATCGCCGTCGGTGCGATCGAGCCCACGGCCGATCGCGAGGAGAGAAGAAGACGGCCGTGCTGCCCTCTGGAACTGCCCTAGACCTTCCCTGACTTTCCCCTTCCCCCCTCAACGCCATTCCCACGTTACAAAAACCCCTGTGGCGTGCCACGCCACAAATTTAAATTTTTAAAACTTAATAAACAAATTATTTATTAAATATTTATATTATAAATATTTAAGTTCATAAAGGAACGGAGTTCGATAGTGGACCTGAATTTATTGATTGAGCAGGCGCAGGTGGCGGAAGGATCGTTACATCGATATTATAAACCACCACCATTGCCTGAAGAGTAACCAAACTGCGAGTAAATTGAGAGGTGAGGTGGCAGCAGTGAATCCCGAGCAGGCGGAGAATAACAGTATCAAAGAGCTCGTCGCCAAGGCCATGAGCGAAAGGTACGAGGAAATTAAGAGAGATCGGAAGGAACGAAGGGGTGCCAAGGGCACGCAAAGCTCGAATAAACCCTAATTTCCGAAGAAACCGGCGAATCTACCGAAACCTGCGGCATCCACCTCAAGCGATAAGCCTGAACCGAAGCGGGATAACGATGGTGGTAATGTTATGCGTATTATTTTGTTTTAAGTACAAAATAATATATCTCTCTGATTTTAGACAGATAATATATATTTGACCACTGTGATACTCTTAAGCTGCTCAATTTTTAAGAAAATTTAATACCCATTAAAGAGTCACAAGAACAGGGTCCTAGTCTGTTGGTCAAACAACGCAGTTTTATATAAATATTATGTAAAAATTATCTTTCTATTTATGTAATTATTATTTTATTTGCTACTATAGAATATTAAGTAAGATTTCACAAGAGAAATTAATTAAGTCATAGATAAAAAAAAATATGTAACGCGTTGATATATTATTTTTCAAGCTCCGAAATTTTGTGCTGAGTTAAAGGTGGTGAAATGAATAGACAACCAGATTAAGTATAAATCAAGCTTCCGATGCCACTTTTTATTATCCTTAATTCAAACAATCTAAATCAACAATCCACACGGCAAACCACCTGTGAAAGGAAACTTAACTTTCAGCTGTTTACACACTCGATATTATCAACCTACTCAAAATTACTATTCGAACCGAATGTCAATTTTACAGTACTCAGTTATTCTAACCATAAGTCGAGAAAATTATTCAGCAAATAATTTTAAAATATCAAAATAAGATATTATTAATATAAATCACAAATTTACAATACTAGTACCACTCAGCGCGCTGCAAGTGCGCATAGGAAAAAAACAATGATTGTAACCTCAAGAGGCACTTTTCGAATATTTTAAAAGCTGCTCCACCAATCACCTCACGAATAAAATCTTACATTGAAAATCTCACCAAAATGGCGATAGCTCTCTTTTATAAAGGGATTGTGATTTATAACAAGAGAAATAAAGTTTTTAATAAAAAAAAATAATCTGACTTTCTAATTTACGCAGCTGTGCCTTATAAATCAGAAAAGAAAGTTATTATAATTATTGTTTAAAAGAACAAGGAAACCAATGCATACGGTATTAACTTTCTTTTCTGATAAAACTTACTATCGACGAGTCAAAACAAGCGATGAAAACAAATTGTATTTGTAGGAATGCTCAGCTTAGACTGACGAATCTTTCGCTTCGAACCCAACTTGCGTTACGCCCACGAACGCTCGGCCGCTCCCCCCTCCGTCACATAGCCTTTGGAGAGGGGAACCCAATTCGCTCGCCTTTTTTGTGTGGCTGTTCGTACTCACGCGGGCCTACCAGAGATATGATAAATTGTTTTTCAGCTCGCACTGTTTTTTTTTTTTTTTGTATTAACACTTAAAAAAAAGAATCTTCAATTTTGGAATTTGAACGTAACATAGTCCCCTGTCGAGTTATATATAAAAAAAATGTTATATTATAGACCATAATAAGATGGTTTAATTAATTCTTCAAGCCAATTGGAAACATGACACTTTTAAAATAAAAAAAAACATAAGTATCTCCATCATTCATTCATTCTCCCTTTTTTTTTTTTTTTTTTTTTTTTTTTAACCTGGCACACGTCACTCAAGGTTTAAATGTTCAAAAGTCTTTAACACTTTGCACAAATCGACGTCAACCGGCAAATCAGCATTATCCTCGATTCTAAGCTGAGCCATCCTTGGGAGAAAATCGTCCTGGTCCAGCCACCGCGTCAACCGGATGTCCTCGTGAGGTAGAAGTAGAATCGGTGGGCGTATATTTACCCAAACAGGTTCCACATGTTTTTCACGCTGATGGTTGTCAGTCAGCTGATTGCGCTCAGCTGATCGCCTTTGTTCGCTCTGCTGCTGCTTCTTCCCAGACCGCTCGGCTAGTCGGGCGCGTTGAGCTGCACGTCGTCTCTGATTCCGCCTTCTGCGATTCCTTTTCTGGGATTGATTCATGCTATGGCCTGAGACATGACAAATGATAAGTGCCATCTAAAATTTTTCGTAGCACCGGATCGAAAAGTACATAGTTACATTCGTTTTTTGTGCTCACGATTTCAAATGGCCCCCGGTACAGAGGAAATAATTTCGAGGTCACCGAGTCGATGGCCTTAGAAACATTATGTGCCTTCAGTAAAACCTTCTCACCAGCCTTATAATGTACAGGAAGGTGTAAATCATGCTGTTTGGCAACCCTCTTGCTACTCTCAGACGACAATTTCTCATGCGCACACGAAATCTTATTTTCGAGACTTTCGACCCGATCGTTATTCGGAATTAACTTACTCCAAAATCTTTCCGGTTTTCTACCGAAGTGTAACTCTAACGGCGTGAAACCCGTACCAGCATGAACTGTCTCATTATATATTTTCTCAATCACGGGGATGAACTTTGACCACCCTTTATGATTCGATGACGACAACACGCGGAGTAATCGACCTAATTCTCTATTCGTACGCTCAACCATGTTAGAACACGGATGTCTGACCGACGAAAACATCAATCGAATATTTAAATCAGAAAGCGTCTGCCTCCATTGTTTTGCGGTAAATTGCGATCCCCTGTCAGATTGAACGGTCACAGGTTTTCCGGCACAAGGTATGTAGTCATTAATTAATCGATTAATTATGGCAAGCGTAGTCGCTTTTTTTAGTGGGTAAAACTTGATATATTTAGAAAATACATCCAGCATAGATAAGATATAAGCCACTCCCGCCCGTGAGGTTGGCAATGGTCCATAAAAACCGATAGAAACTAATTCGCGCGGTCCCTTCGCGATTATGCTGTAAGTAGTAACGTGATTTGGTTGAGTGTAAATTTTATTCCTTTGACATGTGTCGCATGTCCTTGTTAAATTCCGTGCTAGCTTAACTGCTCTCCGACAGTAAAAGGATTTAAAAAACAAGTTAATCAACTTAAAATAACCGACGTGAACGTAAATTTTGTGCAAATCCTGCAAAATTAATTTTGTTAGCCATATTGGCAACAAAATTTTATCACCGTATTTTTTACTCGAGTGATACAGTATTCCACCAATAATCCTCAAATTAGGTATAACTTTACCCGCATCAAGATCATTAATCATTCTCGCCAATTTTACAGCACCTCTCTGAGTATCCGTGATATTTTTTAGAGATTTGCGAACCCTGAGGTCAGGTTTAGTAAGAAAAAATCGATGCGATTAAAGCATCCTCCCCTTTATCATTATTATCCAGCAAATTCGCGATAATGCATCTGCTATCACATTCTTTCTGCCCGGAATGTGCATAATTTTTGGTGAGTAGTCAGCAATACTTGTTTTCTAGCGAGTCATTCTTTTATTGAGAAACTTACAAGAAAACAAGTATTCTAGCGCTTGATTGTCAGAGTAAATGGTCAAATCGGAGCCGAGCGCTTTATCAGATGCATCGGTGTTTGAATAAAAAGGCAAGGTGATATAAAAACGCGGTTTCTACGAAAAGTTTTTTAAGTGACTCAAAAGCTTCTTCGTGCTCTAGAGTCCAAACGAATTTCATCCCCTTCTTCAAAAGTCCTGTTAAATAGAGCAGACTCATGGGCTAACTTGCTTGTATATTTCGCACAGAAATTCATTAAACCTAAGAAACCTTTCAGTTGTGTAACATTTCTAGGGCTGGGGTAATCCCAAATTCCGTTTACCTTTGCCTTATCAAGCATTATGCCTTCCGGGGTGAGTATATGACCCAAAAATTTTATTTCTTTGCAAAAAAATTTAACTTTATCGAACTTAATTGTAACCCCTTCTTGAGACATTAAAACAAAGAGCTGACGCAAATGATCAAGATTAGCTACCTCATCCTTTGACATGATGGTCCAGTCCAAAATAGGACGAGACGCTTTTACAAGTGCGCCTGTACTCACAATCGTACCAAAGGGAATGACACAAAAATGATAGACTCTGCCTCGATAAAGAAAACCGGTATACTTTCTACTTTCTTTGGCAAGTGGTACTTGCCAAAAGGAGGCTGTCAAATCAACATAAGAAAGTACGCCACCTTCAGAACATCTTTTAAAAACAACATCGATTGGTTCAGATCCTTCGTGGTCCGCTTGAAGCCTTTTATTAAGTTCCCTAGCATCAAGACAAATGCGAACCGAACCATCCTTCTTTACAACAATAACCAGAGGATTAATGTAAGGTGTGTACGAAGGTTCGATAATACCGAGGTCTTTTATCTCCTTATCGACCGGCGCGCGGTGTTGGAAAGGAATAGGATACAGCTTAGTAAAAAAAGTACTCTCATCTAAAACGGTAAATTTATATTCAAAATTTTTAAAACGTCCCGGTACGTCATCAAAAATATTTTCGAATTCTAATATTAGTTTGCGAAGATTTTCTCTCGTCGTAACTGTAACATCCTGTATGGACGTCAATTTATTTTCTATATCCATATCCGTAAGATTTATTAAACAATTACTTTCCGAAGCATACTGCGAAGTTTCTTGATTAGTAATCCTCGTTTCCGACCGATCGTGACAAAAAACCTTCTCACCTGATAACCCGATAGTAAATGATTCATCATACGTATCTAGAGAAATCCGAAATTTTTCAATGAGTCGATTTACAACTTGTCAAAAACTGCGTTTTCAATTTAATAGATTTATCTCCCGAAAACCCAACTGCATTTACTCCAACTACCGGGAATTTCGGACATTCTTAAAAAAGATTATCATATTTCGTAAAAATATCGTTCGATATGCATGTAATTTTACTGCCTGTGTCGATTAATGCACGAAAAGTAAGCATTTTAATTTTGATATCAATTTCCGGACAATTTACTTTCTCTCTAATCGGAACGAATGCATCATCATCATGCATCAACTCATCACGCGGACAATCGAAAATGGAGCTGATAAAAAATCGTCGTTCTGTGGCCCGTAAAGAGCAAGTTTTTGTCGAGATTCAATCAGAATTTTCTTATTGTCATCATGAGATACAGATGATAGAAAATTTTCATCATTTCGTGTACCTGTCCCCGGACTACGTCACTGACCTCTTCACCTCCTTTAAATTTTACAGCGTGTTTCTCTGAATATGTTGCACTTGAACTAGGTTTGACACCTTTAAATTCCGAGGTCTTCGGTGCAACGCGTTTTAGTTTTCCAAAACCGAATTTATTTCCTCAGAATCAAAAACCAATTCCTCGATCTCAATATTATTAACACCGAGCTTTGTTGAATTGAGTTTCGGAGAAAACCCGTTGTTATTGTTTCTATAGTCCTCACGTCGAGGTAAAAAATTAGTCGAAGGATTGTTATTACGCGAATTTGTTGCAATTGAAACTTTAGAATAATCAACCCGTGAGTTTACATATTCCGGGCTTAATGTGAGTAGTATAGTAACACTATGGCGAATGTAAACAAAGATGATTCACCGCAGCGAGCAGTCTCGCGCGGTTGAGGCGGCTGCTCGCGGGTGCTGCGAGAGGGGGTGCTCGGGGCCGCTCGGGGAGCAGGAGGAGGGCTTCCTGGCACTGCGAGCGGCCTCGCGCGGTGGCGGGGGTTGGTGACGTGGTCGAGGCGGCTGCTCGCGGGGGCTGCGGGAGGTGGTGCTCGGGGCTGCTCGGGGAGCAGGAAGCCCTCTGACGATGGTGACGAGGCAGACTCCGCGGAAGCGAAGGTCGCTGAGGCGGCTGCGCTCGGACGTCGCGGCTGCTGCGGGGGAGGGGGGGGGGTCTGACGAGCTTTGCTGCTGCCTCTGCAGGAGCTGCTGCTGCGTCTCTATCTTGTTCGAAGGTTGCTGAGGCGGCTCCTGACGCCGACGACGGTGCTGACTCCACAGAAGTGAAGGTCGTTGTGACTGCATTTAGATTACGTATTCTTCAAGAGATTATTTTATTCTGGATCGGGATTTTTTTTTTTTTTTTTTTTAAATTAATAAAATAGTTTAAGAAATCAAAAAAATTAGAAATTAATGATAATAATTTTCAATCCATTGAAAAAATACTTTGAATATACTTTGATACTAATTAATTTTACTTTTTTAATAATTTTTAATCCTTTGAAAAATACTTTGATTTTACTTTAATACTAACTAATTTTACTTTTTTTTTTTTTTTTAAAGAAAATATGATTTCAGTGAAGAGGAGGAGGTGGATGATTAAAAAACAATTCAAGTATATATTTATTTTAAATTTTATTTTTAATTTTTTAAAGATTTACATACACAAAACTTTTTACAATTAATCATCGAAAGTAAACGCAAATTGAAAATTACCAATATACGTGGCATGAAATTTATTTACATCAATCTTCTCCAATACCTTTTCCCAAAAGGACTCATGTTTTGTCAGAGCATCCGAAATTTTTTGAGGCAGATAAATAGCAAATTCGTTATCAAAGGTAGCCAAAACTTTGCGTCCATATTTTGTTGTCGTCTTGTTTACAGATGTCACTT
Source organism: Encarsia formosa (assembly GCA_038277355.1). Classification (NCBI taxonomy): domain Eukaryota; kingdom Metazoa; phylum Arthropoda; class Insecta; order Hymenoptera; family Aphelinidae; genus Encarsia; species Encarsia formosa. The sequence continues at coordinate 61,233,172 of CM076186.1, forward strand.
TGTATTTGTGATTTATGTCTAGCTGCTTTAAGTTTTTACGGGGTAAATCAGGTGCTTGAGATATACCGTTGAGCCAGTCGATGCCTACTTCTTCTGCAGCCATATTTTCAAGCCTGGAACAAATTTTTTTGACTAATTCAAGAAAGTTAATAAATAAAGTAAAAAATTATAGAGATCAACAAATCTACTTACAAGTATTTCAAGGAAGATGACTTTCAAAAATCCGAGAGCTCGTTTATTGGCTTTTGTTCGGCTGGTAAAGAGTAGGGGAACAGTTAAGTCAAAGGCTGTAAACTTCGTGACTGATGGAAAGACTGACTTTCGTCGTACAATTTATAGGTATAAATATTGCAAGCCCCGCAAATGCAGCATTGGCGTTTTACAAAGTCCTGAAAACGTGATTTTTCAATAAAGACATTTTCGCACTACGACTTTGTAAACAATGTATGACACAGCCACCGTTACCCGTAAATTGATAATTATCACGTGATTTGTGTTTAATAAAAGATCTTGCAATACAATCATTTTTTTTCAAGTCATCAGAAAAATTATTTAGAAAAGCTTCGAAACCCAATCCGTTAGTCATATAATGTAAAAACATTAAACAATATTGACCACATACGTCAGATGTCTCACTTTGAAATTGTTTAACATTCCATTTTAAATGCTTACAATTTTTGCGCAAAGTTTAAATATGATTGGGTATGAACGGGGGTATATCGTAGCTATCTAGATAATGCCCAAAACCGTGTGAATCTACATGTATAGCAACCCAATGCATACCAGGTTGAGTTTGATTATCAGTGTTAAATACAAAGGCCGTCGGTTTCATCCACACCCATGGAATCCGATCCGCAGGGAACACACCGATAGTATGTGAGGGCATCAGCGACAACTTGTTTAGAATCTGCAGGCTGTTCATTGTAAAATGTTACAGGTGAACTTAAAGAGAAATCGTTATTTAAGCTTTGAGATTTAGATAACAAGTATGCTTTAATTCGATAGACGTTATTTAAAGCACAAGCAAATTTTAAATAATTATTTTTTACAGTGTGATTTATACAGTACTTATCGCTCTACGGTAGGTTATTGAATGACGGACAGTTCGTATCGTACTCTAAATTAATAACTTCTCTAGTAATCATTTTATGAAACATTAACCACTTTTCTTTACCCCTAACATAAGTTTTATCGACACTTTTAAAAATATCGCTGAGCGTACGATTGAGCGTTTTCAAAGTCACACTCCCTTCTAAATAATCTATGCCGTGTTGATTTCTTGTCAACCAATTATTTTCTTTACGAACTTCACAAGGTAGCGAATCTACTCGGTACACAGCGCCAACAATCCAATGCGTGACAAATTCATTTTTTAAAGATAACAAAGCTATTTCTTTAGGCACCAACTTGTTATTTTTATCTTTGAAAAATTGAACATCTGCAATGAGCTCCATTGTAGGACTCTATTTCGTTAACTTACTCATTTTTTTAACGAGACTAACTTTATATACTTAAAAAGCGACATCTAGTGATTCATCCGCTAAAGTCTACAAGCACCTGCCTAGACGCGTCAATTTCTAAAATATTTTCATATTCCGAATAAACTATACAATTTACTGTTTCGGTCAGAGGATCGTCAAATCTAACATCTATTATAACGCTACCGCGTTTAATTAATTTCCAATGAGTACACTCATTTGCAGATAAGTCAGGTGTTAAATCGAAAGCAAAAAGGCAGTAGCCATCAGGGTAAGACTCGCGAGGTATGTTATTACCCTCGTTAAGAAAATAAACATTAGTACCCGAAAATAGAGCGTGATAACAATCTATATACGCGCCGTTTTTTTTTAAATCAGGCTGTAAAGGTTTCGACCTGTACACCGTCAACATACAAACATAAAAAATTAATGTTAAAATTTTTAAAGTTGAAGGGATTAAAACGACGATCACCGTTGAAAGCTTTATTATTAACAAAACCTAAAATTATTTTTTTTGGATGTTGCCCTACAATGACGTTATCTAAGGTTTCACCGTGAATACCGCTGTGCATCGTGATAGATTTTGATTCTACGCGCGTAAGGGGATACTTACTAGTTGACTTTGAAAGCGCTCTAGCATGAGCTAACAAAACACTAGGACTGATTTTTACACGTCGCACTAATAAAGACGCTTCTTCGATATGAACAGAGTAGCATCCTACAGGATCCATAAGACTAAAAGCATCTCTCGATTTTACTAAGTGAACTCTCACTTCGACGCCATTTATTAATAATTTTTCTTGATTGAAGACATCTCCGTGTAAATGGCCAATTAGATCCACAGATTTTTTGTAGTTGAAAAGTTTTCTACGAGCTTCGAGGCCACTGTTTGCTGTTCCTAGGTTATCCATATTTTTAGCTGTATCGTCGTACCAAAGAACGCTTGTAAAATGAGATTTTTTAGCAGCGGGACCGTAGTTGAGTAAAGTTTCTATGTACGCTCTATAAGCGTAAGCATGATTTGGGGGCGAAACAGCTTTTTGATTGAAAAAGACATCCACTTGGTTAAACAGGGAGTGCATAAAATTGTTAACAGGCCCAACTTTTTTTGCTTCTTCCTCTGAAGATTCTTTTGGAATTGTACCTCTTAAAGCTACTCTCAAACTCAACATCGTGTGGGTTAAATCGAGATATTTGTCTCCTGTACCAGTGATAACAAACTCTATAGGTGAATCGTCAGTGAGCGAAGATATTGGATTATATTGAACGTACTTTGAACTCTCTATAGCTGTTAAGGTTGGAGGAATATCGAATAACAAGAGCTCCGATTTTAAACACTCGCACGATTGAGTATGTAGAAACGCCATTTTGCTGATTAATCAAAAATATCTCTTGCACTTCTTTTCACAATTTTTTTCTTTTTTTTCTTTGCTTTATTATTTTTTTGTACTTATCTTAAGTATTTTATTTTTTTTTATTTTTGATTTTCTCTTGCACTTGCAAACAGTCTCAGAGTCGGCTAACAACTGCAAAGCGCTCATGCCGCGAGGCCTTTTATAACCTGATCCTTCCATCATCATTGCATCCAATTTATCTTCGGCTTTACGCTTCAAGTTCATTCCCGACTCACGTATGCGATTGCGCAGTAACTCTTTTACCGGAGTATTTTGAGTCACGTCGGTCACAACGTTCATACCAGCACGAAAAACTTCTTTGCCAACGGCTCGAGCACCACTCGATAGTAAAGGCAGAACTCGCCGGAAGATGCCCGCAAGAAAAGATCCTATGCCTCCATGACCTCTTTGATAGGGAGAGCCGATAAAAATATGACCAACACCTTTTCCAGCACCTCCACCATTTTGAAGGATAAAAAATTCGTCGTAACGCTCCATATCCATTTTTTTTTTTTTCAATAGTTTAATCCGTACGCTTGAAATGTAGTGTCACTGCCAACGTACCAAAATCAAACGGTATTGGTTCACTGTTTTCATCTCTTATATCGATTTCGATAGTCTCAAAAGAATTAAAAAGTAGATCTAAATACATGTGTGGGGAGAAACTTTTGATTCGAAGACCCCTGTAAGTGTATTCATCGGTACCCAGAGAGACAACGCGTAGCAATCGAGTTTGCACGTCACCTGTAAAATACGGCTCACAAATGTCTGTGTAAACCATCAACATAGATGGTAGACAATTTGAAAGATTAGCAGGGCGAATTCTAACAATCGCCTCGTTTGATTCAAATATATGAACACTGTTGAGGTCTAAACCAAGAATAGTTTTTATTCGCGCAGAGAGATTGACTTTATGGTTGAAACCTGCACACTCAGCTTCAGTGCACAGACGCTTAACAGATACATAATCACCGCGTTCAATGCCAAACTCTAGATGATTTTTTGTACAGGCCAAATTATTGAGTTCGTGAATAAAAGTTTTTATATCTTTATAAACGCCCGGCGATACAGTTGAAGTCGAAGAAGTTGTTTCTTGATCTTCTTCACCCGTGTCAGAGGTTAAATTAGTTTCATAAGCAGCAGTCAAAGCCTGTGTTTTTTCTGCGCCGAGTAAGGGAACGTTCACAAACCACGTGGCCCAAGCAGGGGGGAGGGGGGGCGATTAAAAGGCTACAAAAAGTTACGTGGGGGGTAGGGCTGTTGATTCAGAAAGGCACGTGGTTTTGGTGCATGAATCGATGTTTCGATTCATAATATTTTACTGTTGAACGTTAAAACCGAATCCGTGCCTGTCATCTGATTTGCGCTTGCGTGGCCGTATGCAAGTAAAAACTCGTCAAAGTTTTGTTTTGACTGTCCCGTATGTGCTTCATTATCACCGCGTGTAGGTAGCTTCTGTAGCTCATGGTTCTCTGCAGTCTGCAGCTGTTTTGTGATCAGCTATCTCCCAAGCCTTGAACCCTCAAAACCCTGGGCGCCCGAGGTCAACAAAAAAACTGGCTGACTATCCCCCAAGCTCTAAACCTTCAAGACCCTGAGTGCCCGAGTTCAACAAAAAAACAGATCGGCTATCCCCCAAGCTCTAAACCCTCAAAACCATGGGTGCCCGAGTTAAATTATTCCAAAAATATGAGTGCATTTTAATTATTGAAATAAATAATCTGATCAGTTGTTTTGTTGAACTCGGGCGCCCAGGGTTTTGGGGATTCAAGGCTTGGGGGATAGCTGATCAGATAATTCATTGAACTCTACCTCCAGGGTTTTGGGGGTTCAAGGCTTGGGGACAGCTGATCAGATGATTCATTAAACTCTACGCCCAGTGTTTTGAGGGTTAATTAACTAGTCTATTCATTGAACTAAACGTTTTTTTTGTTTTTTTTTTAGACGTCAGTTTTATTGGGGGCGGGGGGGGGGTAGACCTCAGGACACTCCCTAGCTGAAAGGAGTTGTTGCCCCTCTGGTATTAAATCATTAAATTATAACTTGAAAATAATGTTTTTAAAAAACTAATAGTATACATATTTACAATTTGAAATCGTAAAAAAACCACGTGACTTGGGGGGGGGGAGTCAAAATTTGATACAAATACTACGTTGATCTTCATGGGAGGGAGGGCCCTTTAAAATCTTCGAAAAAATGACCACGTGGTTTATGAACGTTCCCTAACAAGTAATCTATCGTCGGTTTCTTTCGGTATCGTATTACAGAAACTAATCTCTCATCGCGCTCAAGTAGAATGTGTTGAAAGGTCAATGGAATCCTTATCTCTGTTAAAGCGATTGCCCAGGCACCGTGTAAGCGTATCTGCTGAGGTAGCTGCGTGACGAAGCGAGTTGCAGTATTGTCAGGAAAATAATGCATGCTACTGTTACTGGGAAGAATATAAAATTGATCCTTCATTTTAGATTTTTCAATTGACTTGCTTTGATCCAAGAGCAAAATTTTTCTAGATAACCACGCCACGAACAAAAAATTCTTTCGAGCGACCACTGGTTCTAGTTTTTAAAATTTTTTCGACGTCAGAAAAAACCTTTTTTAAATCTTTTTTTACACGACTAAGCTCTTCCTCGAAGAAAAATCCATCGATTTCTTCATCGGCCAAATCTTTTAGGTGATAAACAGGAGGATAACTAGTCAAGGATATCCGAGAAATCTTGAATAACTCCAAGGTCCAGCCACTCTCGTAACCTTTCGCAAAAACGTTTCGAGCTCGGCTGACGCGCATCAGGTCATTCACGTTATATTTAGGAACTCTGACGATGGGGCGTTTGTAACGATGCTTGATATTTCTACGAGCTTCGGCAGCGTTATCAAGGGTAACGGACGCCGGTGTCATTTTTGTAGCTGTGTGTTTAGTATGATTATAAGCTTCTACAATGTTAGGCAAAACATCTAAATATCTATGCGTGTTTTTATGCGTTAAATATCTGTAAATTTGCTCTTTTATCGATCTTATAAATCTCTCTACGATCGCGGCTTTAACATCGGGACTACGGACAACGCGGTACAATATATTTTTGTTTTTCAGGTAAAGTTGAAACTCGCGATTTACAAACTCTTTACCTTTGTCGAATTGCATGGAAACGGGAACTCGGTTATTAGACTTTTTGAATATATTATCGAAAGCAAGAATTACGCTTTTTGCAGATTTGTTTTTTATCGGCTCAACCCATGAATATTTACTCACAACGTCTATAACGGTAAGAAGAAAAGCGTAATTATTGTTGTAAGATTTTAGGGACCTCATGTCCATCAAATCAATTTCCCATACATCATCCATGTTACGAACGTTGTAATGGCGTCGAGAAAACCGTCTTCTCACCTGCTTATGTAAGTTATAGGTATCTTGACCTTCAAGCCAGCTTAAAACCTTCGGTTTACTTTATTGCTTTCGTGTAGAGTGTAAAAGATTGTTTGCACCCGCGTATGCCATGTCGCGAGGTAGGCTGTAATACAAGCTTTGCAGTCGTCTTTGCATTTTTTTTTATCACTATTTTTATTATTATTCTTCTTCTTCTTCTTCTTCTGCAAAGGTTGGCAGTTTACTGACTTTGTCTTCTTCTTGTCCTTCCTCTTGATGGTTTTTTTTATTTGATTGAAAAATTTTGACCATGCAGCAGGCCGTCATCATTGCAACTGTTCTTTCATCGGGAGGAGTCTCACCGGCTAACAAACGAGAAAATGCTTTTTCGGCAAGCACGCGATCAGCTTGACGGCAGTTGGCCTTTTTATCAGCTTATGCTATATCGTGTTCACGACACGCTTCGTCTAGAGGATTGATGCCTACGTCACCACGATTCAAACGCTCGGACAATTTTGTACTGGGACCGCAAAACTTATAACCTGGTACATGCATTTCAAAAGGAATCAGGTCTACGATAGCATCCAAAGCACTTTTTTCTTCCTCTTCGCTCTCAGGGAGAGTAGCGTTTTCTACAGAAACTTCCATCCTCCCTGGTTATTTAATTTTTGTTTTTTCGGAGTTCCGGTAGTGATTGAATTTTTTTCCAAAGCCTTTTTAGCGTTCCTCTTTTGCCATCTCGACCAACTTTTTTCTAAATTGTCACTTTTTTCGAAACCACTACTTTGGTCTTCGGTAATATCAGCTGGTGAAATCAAATGAGGTCTTTCACCTCCTGAGTTGTAGCCATGAGCCAAAATATCCGAGGAAGGAGAAGAAGTAGCACTGGATGACTGACTATGAGCACTGAAAACGATTTGCTCCCACAGTTGATTATTTCCGATAAACTCGCGCGGTGTGTTCGCCTCTCGAAGAGCAGCAGCAAACTGTTTACGACCTGTAGGTGGAGTGCGTTTTCTGTGTCTCAGAGCATCGCCAACCAAGTTGACGATATAAGCCCCCGCCACCGAATTTCCGTTTATAGTTACAGCGCCACTCGGGGACCATGTCACGTTACCGGCCCGTTTCAAATGACACACAAGGTTAGTAGCAGCGCTTTTAAAAGTTTTGGCTACTCCTGTGATGATGAAGCTGTCTTCCAAATAAGTTTTTCTTTTTTTCTCTTCTTTTTCATCGGTCGAGGCATCTTGAGCTAAATTATCAGGGGCCGAGACATTTTTTTTTCCGTCTTGTCATTAAAAAGAAGAAATCTCTGCAACGCACGACTGTAATCGAGCCACTTTTCTCGATCGTCTTTTCCTTTTTCGGCTGAGTTTAAAATATCGTTCATATGCGCGTCGAGCCTTTCGCTTGGTGTGCCAGGAGTCTGGACTGTTTTGAGGAGACCATCTTTGCCTACTAGCTGTTGTATTCGCTGAAGACTGTCGTACGGTAGTAGAACTAATTTTCGGGCGTGGTCCATTATTTAGCTACGAGAGTTGATAAAACGGTACCGAGAAGAGGTGCCAACAGCGCCGGTAAAAATCCGCCTCCCCGCTGAACGATTAGTTTTTATTTCGAGCCAAACTAACCTTGGGCTTGGATAGCGTTCGTAAAGTAGAGGCGTGTTGCCGAAGACGCGTCTTGTGGTTTTTACCCAGTGGTACGTTCCCCACTAAGATATTCAAGGCGCACTCGCAAATACGCTTAATCAATGAAAGATCAGCTTTGCGCAAAACTGATTTTTTCTTCTCCCCGTTGAGGTGATACAAGGCTCGCAAAATGTGTTTTTCTTTTTCGGAAAACTGCGCTCTACGTTTACGAGCCATCACAGTGACGCGACTGGTACGAGATTTGCTTTTTCACCACTTTTTATATTTTTACGCAGCACGTAAACGTACTGCCACTTGTCGTCGGGGAAAATAGATGTCCGAAATCTGCAGTTTTCCGGAGTATTTTGTTTCAAATCCAGTAGCAGATAGCCGCAGGGCTCAGAAGTAGCGTCCCAGTATGCTTCCTGCAAAAAACGCGGATCTTCAGGACACAGCTAACACGAGAGATGCGTAATCTGAGCGCGATCGCGGAGATTTATAAAAACAACGATATACTGCGCGTTCAGCGATTGACCGTTGACCTCGGGCTTGATGAAAAATATTCTGAGTGATGAATATTACCGACAAGTTATTGTGGTGACTCCCTTTTGTAAATAAACCGACAACTGCGCCCCCTGCGCTCGATTCGCGCATCAGGTCGTCAACAATTACGAGTTTTGGCCTAGGGTCGCTTGCGTAATCTCCGCTTTGAGGCAACCCCTCGCGAAATTCAATCTCTTCACCGAGTTCGCGATAGCCGTTTTGCCACTCGGCGTAATGCAATATTATTCGTTGAAAGCGAAAGTCGCACATACGATCGATGAATTTTAAAAATTTTTTCACAAACACAGTTTTTCCACACCCTGTGGGACCACTCAGAATTGACGTAAATGGGTGCTCCCACTGTAAGGTCATCGTTACAACTGACGTGATTTACTCGATTGTCTAAATTTAACCGCCCCGCTGGAGAGGGAGACGCCTGCTCGCCAACAGAGCGCCAGCGCCTGATACTCTTTTTGCTTGAGCTTGAGCTTGAGCTAGAGCTAGAGCTAGAGCTTGAGCTTGAGCTAGAGCTTGAATTTATTGTGAAAATCGGGATCTGTTCAAATAAATGAAAAAAAAAATGAAGCAAGGTTATGGATTTATTTATTTACTTTATTTTATTCTCTTACAGGTTTTATTTTAAATGCAGTTTTTAATAACAATACTTAAATTCAAACGTTAATTATACTTTTTCAGAGATATGCCTTTCGACTTTAATCATGTACACTTTTCGAAACATCGAGGATACAATATTTTTAGAGGCTCACATTTTAGCTGCGAGTAGCAGCGATGTGCGGTCGCAGAGTTCTATGACCGCGAGCTCTTTGATACTCTCGTATCACAACTATATGACAGCGCGCGTAATCGACCTAGTAAAAAACGCTGACGAGCAACTCCGCGGGGCGCTTACATTTTAAAACCGTAAGGATAACTCTTTTCTACGGATTTAAAATATCTCTTATTGTACAACGTTTTGCAAATCTTGGTTTCGCTTTGTGTTATTACTTCGTGAAAAGCTGTTCTGCGTATATAAGAAGATTCTACAACGACATATTCAATTTTTTCTGTTACCATGTCGTGTATGGACTCGAAATTAATTTTTTGTTTGTTGGCGAAATTAAGTCTGATGCCTTTTACTTTACATACATAATCCTTGCTACCGTCGGGTTTCACGTATTCAAAAGCGTAAAATTTAGCGCCTCCTGATAAAAATTTGCTCACATATGTACCGACACCTTTATCAGCTAACTCGTCCGTCAGTTCTCCCAACATGGAGCCAGTAGGTAAGACGTTCATACCCGGTTTGCTGATGTAAATCACTGAATCTGTGTCAAAATAAAGGGCTCTGGGCCCCAAAAAGTGTTGCCACTCAAAAAGTTTCAATCGTGCTAGCGCTGTAGTAAATGCGGCTACTACAACGTTCGTAGATCGTGAAGGTGTAACCGCTTCAGCTTTGAAAGACCAGCTTGTATACAGCAATTCGTCATTCACAGGTAAGATACTATTTACATCTATTTCTTTACTGTGTAATAACTCGATCAATCTATTTGGTGAAGTAAGCACTTCAGTTCTTTGTTTATTCTGCGCTTGAGCAAATTTTCCCCATATAGAGTTGATTGCAAGTTTCAAAACTAGACGCAAGCCTGGATTAAAATTTATAGCTTCTCTATCTAGTTTGATACCTTCAACTTTTTCAAATTCCGAAATATATCTTTCTTTATCTTCTTCGGTCGTGCACTCGGCGGGGTAACCTGAAGCTTGCGTTTTTTGAGTAAAAAAATGTCTATGTATTCGGCAAATATTCCTCCTTTTTTTGTTACAGGATCATACTGCGTTATATTGTACTGCCAAATTTCAAACATTTTAATGACTACGTAACCTACTTCTATCGCTTTTTTTAATTCTTCGGATACCCAAGTACCTATTAAATATCTATCTTTCGGATTTTCATGGATGCATTCTCGTTGTATCATTTGCTCGGTACATGTTCGACACAGTGGAAAAAGCAATTTATCGCGCATTTTCACTGGCAATACAGGGTGGTACAAATTTCTAGGAGGTAACACTTTGCATTTTACTAAACAGTTAACGTTTGAAAAAATCGCTCTTATCGCGCACGAGTAGACTTCACTCCTCTTCACCTACGTATAATTTAGGGTGACCTACGATATACTTCGATCGTTTACAAATTAACGGATACAAACTGTTGAAATCGACGTACTTTATTTTTTCGTCCTGCTTACAAAAGTACTTCTTAACAGTATTATCCGTGCGCCCACCAAACAAAGCATCGCGAGGATTCAAGGGTTTTTGATAAATCATATCTATTTTTTCACTCAAATACCCTTTTAAATCTTGGTTTGTTTTTTTAAATTCGTCAAAGTCGTGCTCCCAGATTTCAATTAACCTGTACTGCAGACTCTTTATCCTTTCTGATTGAGCATAAGTTCTTTCAAACTTCTCATCCATCGATTGCCCGTTCGATAATTTTTCATCTCTATTAAAGCAGTAACAACTCGGGCAGCCGTGCCAATAACAGCTAAAAAGAAAGAAAAAAATTTAAGTGTCATCAGTGTTTGCGAAAAAAAAAAAAAAAAAAAATCAAGTTACCCTTGAAACTGAAAAACCAATCCTCTGTGACTTTCCAGGTGTTTTGGAGCACTGTAACCATCGACTAAAATCCCTTCCAATAATCTTCTTTCTCGACAGCGACCTGCATGCTCGATGGGGCGTTTCAAAGATTTCTCCATCCAAAATAGCCATTGAACAGCTTTCAAAGATTGTATGTTACGACCTCTGTATCCTCCTGCTGGTATTATACCAATCTGATTATTTTTCAAAAATTTTTTCTTGAACACTCTCATGCATGTGGAAGCAATAGTGGTGCACTCCACAAACGGATCCACACCAAATTTCATAAATTTTTCTCGAAAATTCAAACAGGCCAGTCTTAAGATTTTTACATCTTGTTTGCAGTATTTAATTAATTCAGCATCAAAGTCAAAGATAAAGTTTTTAGCTGCTTGCTCATTGTACCACGTAATAAAGCTTTCTCTTTCTTTTTCACCCATGGTATCAGGGGAGTAAAATTCAATCGCCAGTAAAGGACCTATGTAATTCGCATTTTCTGGTTTATTAAAAAAATGTGGGAACGTGCCTTTTTCTATGTTCGTCAATCCATAGGCTTTAGGTAAGTTACTAAGAGGCATATGAAAATAGTTTAGACTGTCGATAAATTTTATACCCATGCACTCCATCACTATAATTTTTGTACTATTCAGTATCACCGAAGGTTTTTCTCGTTCACTTTTTTCAGCCAAAAATTTAAAAATAAAGTGGGCATCATATCCTTGAGCATTATGAGCTACACACACAACTCGCTTAAACAGTTTACGTGGCTTCAAAGCTAAATCCATAAATTGTTTTACAGGGTCTGTCTTAAAAATATGTTCACGTACCCCGCACTTATCGCATTCAGCCGTTATATCGGTCTCATGTAAGCAAAAGTTGCAAACTTGATGAGCTACGCACAAGTTTGGTTTATGAATTTTTTTGTCTTCATCTCCAAGCACGTGCACGTTTTGTTGAGTTTCAAAGTCGTAAAAAAAAAAAATATCACCCTGTGTGATTTTTCAGATTCTTTTATTGGTTGCATAAAACACTCGTGATCAGAAATGTACTTGCAACAAATTGTACAAAAACTTTTACCGCACTCGTGCTTGTCATCGGAAACTTTAAAACATATTTGACAAATTTTAATACTTGAACACACGCTAGATTTTTTGAAAGAATTAATTTTTAAATGATTTTGAAAACACTCTTCACCGTAAAAATATCTATTACACAGTTAACATTGAGTCATTGGTTGTTGCTCGTCGCACACAGGATATTGTAAACACTTTGAACATCTGTTCGTGCATCTATGACTAAGAAACCTTGAATAACTTTTATTGCATGGAATGCAATAACCTCAACTTCCTGATACACCAACCAAATTAAGTATAGGTTCAAAATGATTTAAAGAGGCATAATACATTATACGTAAAATATACTTGATACTTTTGTACTTGTAAATAACTAAATTTGATCCATCGTAAAGAGGCTTTTCACCTCGTGCGAAATCTCTAAAAGAGTAAACTACTATAGCTATTCCTTTTGCTGCAAAATATTGTTGAAATTTTTTGATTTCTCTCATTCCACAACCTTCTGCAGGTACATCAACTCGAGCTTATTTTATTAAATCAAGAGCTGCTTTTTTTTGAGAAGAGCCATTGATTTGACGTACGCTGTTCCAATAGACATGCAAAACACCTGAGCGTATCTGTCCTCTGATACTGTCAGCGCATGCAGCAACGTGAGAGCGAGGCAAGCAAAGATGAGCTTTACGCGTCCGCAACCTGTTACATTTTCAACTATGTTGCAAGTTATATTCAAAGGATCTTCAATGTTATACTCGTTTGAGCTCTGAGATATACTGAAAAGTAGTTGCCACAACTCTTCTACGTTAAAATCGCGCAATGGCCGAAATGAGAGCCATACTGGACCGTGAGTGAGTCTTTCTGTATTTATTGTCAGCCCGATAAAATCAGAAGAAGTTGTGTCTTTAATAAGGTCAGCGTGCAGATCACTTAAAGCTTCTCCTAGCCACCGAAAAATGTCTGATTCAGCACGAGGTGGCAGTATCCTTACATTTATTTCACGCCCTTCCACTCCGAATCTTTGGTAAAATTTAGTTCTAATGTTTTCTATGACTAATCGTTGATTTTGTTGTCTACCGCTGCCATTCTGAAATAATACATCTAATATAAAAAAATAAAAAATGCAAAATTCGTTAATTATTATTTTAGTCCAATAAACAATTTTATGCTCACTATTAAGATTTTGAGCTGCGACATCATCATCATTATCATCAGATGAATCGCTATCAGAACTGCAAGAAAACGAACTACTTTCAGATGACGAAGACGGTGAATTGTTATTTTCTGCTGATGTTGATGGTTCGCCTTGCTCGTCCGCACAGAGTTTGATAAACTCATCACCTTCGTGATAAAGCATCATTTCGGTAAATTCTAAAATTATAATATACAAAGTTAGAAAATTGAAAGAATGGCTCTTTTTTTTTGTCGCACGCACACAAATTATTCGATTACCTTTAGGTTTTTTAAGATCCTTAAAAGCTGGTTTGTTCAATAAATTTTTGAGTTTCAAAACATTTTTTAAAATCAAAATAATTTTCTCATCGTGAAATATTCCTCGCTTGTACAGGTATTCAATTGTATCTTCACTGCAGTGTAGAAGCAAAAAATTCAGTTTCTTTTCCAGGATCTGCATCGGTAAGCTTGATAAATTTTTCGACCACTCTACACCACACATTGTTTTAATATATACATCTTTTTGATAAGCTACTCTCAAAATGCATTTTATAATATTCACTAACTTTTTTACTGTTATTTCACACATGTTTAAAAGTATTTTGCTCAAGTGCTGTGTATTCTGTTTACGTTCGAAAAGCGACTAAGAACACGAGTAATGCTGAAGTCTAAGCGTTGCACTTTTTTATTTTTTCATCACTTATAGAACGTTTAAAAGCTCAAACGACTTTCATTCAGTGTTTTGCTTTCATGAAAAATTGATAACTTGATATTACACATCAAGAAAAGAAACAAAATAAAAACTGACGAGCAACTAAAATAAAATGTATTTTTTGCATTACACAAAACATAATTACAGAATTGCAATTTTTTAAAGCCTTGAATAAAACAGATGGTTCAGGGAGTTACATTTTTTTTCGAAGCTCGCACGACTTAAGCGTAGGCAGTCAAAAATTATGTCGCGAACTGTAAGCAGATCTTTTCGAGGTTCTAAACACCTTTACTTACGTACTAAATATCGTATGTATATTTACGAATAAATTTACTCACCGTTTTAATAATTTAAAACTGATTAAATATTTTATTATTCCTCCTAGGTGAAAATCAAAATTGTCGGAGTACTCTGCAGATGCTGAAACGTAAAAAATTAATTGATAGTGTCGAATTAGTATCTCAAGCAGTACATGAGGAATCAGTGCGTCATCTGATGCAGAAACATCGAGATCCTCAAGAAATTCAAGATCTCTTCGATCTCGAAGCCTCGGACTCTGATGAAGAAGAGGACCTGCCTAACCTTGATCGAGATGAAGAATTTATTTGTCGAAGTGCCTACTCCATACCACAGCTACAACAGCTTTATCGTGACACGATCGTGTTTGGGGTACCCGAACCGAAGAAGAGTTTGGAACAAGGAAATGAAACCATGATGACGAAAACATTTCTCCAGCCTTTGATAATAAGTTGTGTGATGCTTAGTGTTATTGAAGAGTTACTAAAACGTTCTTTATTAATATTAGATCTCGAAACTTTACAAAGATTGATTCGTAAAGAATCAGAACGCCTTGTGATGTTTTACAAGAGGCATTTACCAGAGACAAGACAGAGACTTTTGAAGAAGTACGTGAACCAGCTGAAAAAGTCTTTGATATGCGCGATCCATGTTGTATCCAGGACAACTCCTCAACCTCGCAAGGTGTTGTTAAAAAAAATAATTTTGGCTTTAAGTGATTATATGAAACCGTTTTCACCACTATATAGTCAGCGCGTTCGGATCTTTAGTGAGGTTACATTAAACCTCGTCAAAGCCGTAAAATCCTTAAGTTATTAAGGCCTTTAAGAATAAGAAAAATTTCATTTATATTGTATGTTACAGTTAGTAGACACTTTTAACCCTGGTATGCAATACACTATATTGTCAGCAGAAAAAATACTTCCATAATTAAGGTTTTATACAGCTATTATGTTGCATGATTACTCTACCCCTTAGTGCAGAAGAATCTGCGCAAGAGGCAACATCTCAGTTTAGAATGGCCTCGAATAGTGAGTTAGTAGTTGTGATTAGAAATTGAAACGACGAAGTAGATGAAATCGACATTGGAGGGCCTGAAGATTTTCAAACACAACAATACAAACATCTTTTTACCACACCAGAAAAAGGTTCGAATGCACAAGAAATTGAACCAGAGATAATAGACGTTGAAGCAGTTGAAGACAGTGTTATGAACCTAAGTGCCGGTCGTTTCGAAAAGCCGAGAAGTACAAATTGTGTAACATATCCCTTATTAAAAAAGTGCCTAAAACACCTCGAGGCCTTAGATGCCCTTCTAAAAAAAGTTGCTGTGTTGAAAGCTATTAAAAAAAGAAATAAAGAACAAAAAAAATTTGAAAAAGAAGAAGAAGAAACTGACTTTAAAGGATTTTCGAGTGATGATATCTCCTACTCGCGTAATCAATACCGAACATGTAAGTTCATTAAAGATAAATACAAATTTTTAAAACGTAGTGAAGTGAAAAAATTACGTCGAGCAGTTAAATGTGTAAGGTGCAGTTCCGCATATATTCCAGAAAAAAAATACAAGCTGGAGTGGCTTTATTGCCAAAACGACTGTCGGGGCTGGATATGTCCTCGTTGTCGTAAGCACTGCCAATGGTTGAAACACTAAAAAGCCTCGCAAGTAAAAACTACTACTTCTTTTTATTTCATAGTTTTTATTTTTTACTTTTATAAAACAAAAAAAAAAAATTGTTTCAGACTGCATAAGGAGTTGGTAATATCTGGCTAAACAGTACATCGCATGCATCCCTATTACCTGTAAAAAGTTTTGTAATGTAATGTAAATGTAATAAAATAATGTACATTCAATAAACGGAAAAAACAAGTTTAAAATATATTTATTTATTTATTTATTTATTTACAATATAATATATAAATACATATTTATATATAATTATTTAAGCAATTTTTTTTTTTTTACATTCCATATATTTTTCAAACAAAAAACTTGCAATAAATCATATTCAAAGTACTAATTAATAGACTATCAACTATATTTAACAAAATTAGTAAGTACATTAGCTTCAAAAACATTCTGATTAACAGAATTTACAATTTCATCCGGCAAAGAGTTATAATTTCTCCTCATTCTATTAATTGGTGAATAGAATTCGTAGTTCAATCTAGAGTTATTCTCTACCAAAAGTCTGGATTTTCTAATCTGATAATTTATCAATCTAGCTGGAAAGAGTTTTTTAATCTCAATTTAATCTGAATCATCATTAAGTGTCTTCCAAACCAGCAATACATCCTGATAATCATGATAAAATTTAACAGAAGCTAGACCAAAGTCAATAGCAACAGTAGCATACTCATGATCAAACGGGTGCATAGGATTTCCCTTTTTAAAAGCTAAATATCTCAAAAGCCTATGTTGGATTGATTCTAACTTACTTATATGAACTCCTTGATAAGGAGTCCATATTTGTGAACAATAATTCAAAATAGGCATAACCAGCACTTTGTAAAGATACAAAACTGTGGCAGGGTTTTTAAATTTTGAAGTAGATCTTTTTATAAAACCAAGTGTTTTATAAGATCTAGAAAAAATCACTAACACATAAAGAAAAGATCGAGCTTGCAGCCAATCGGATAGAAAAAGCTGATAAAATTCGCGAAAACGCTCATAATTTAAGTAAGAAACTCGTTCGATATAATATAGATGATCAAGTATTATTGAGAGCCAATAATATCTCAAGCGCGAATCAATCTGAAATCGCGAAATTCAATAATCTATTCACGGGCCCTTTTATAATAAAAAAACGATACGGGGATTGCACTTACGAGCTTTTCAGCAATGAAGGTATGACAAATAGGGGATTATTCCACAGCACGGCTCTACGTCCCTACTATGGCTCCGAGGACGGAGGGGGACAACCCTGAGGCGAAGAAGAAGTGTCGCCGGAGCAACAAACACAGGCTGATCTACAACGCAGAAGCAAGCAAGGTGGAATGGGTGACTAGAAGTCGGGCCCAAAGAATAAAGAAGGCGGCTAAAAGACAGTTCCAGGCCATTGGACAAAGGGTCGAAAGAGTCACATGGGTCATCATCGCGCTCGAAGCAGCCCTAAAAGGAGAAGCGCGCATGGAAAAGAAGACATCTGAGGTCGCAATCAAAGAGAAAAGCAAGGATAGGACAAGATGCAAGCCCAAGATCATAAGGGTAGAAGTCGTGAAACCCAACCTTAAAGATCCACGCTCTGAAGCCACGCAGTCGGCATTGTACCCACGACCCAAGGGTCAAGTCACCAGACCGGTGATGGAGTTTGCAGTCCTCAATTATGAAAAAAAGGATGATCGGACAAGCACGAAAGAAGAAAGAGAGCAGCTGCTGAAAAACACAAAGGTGGTCAGGTTTCAAGAAGAGGTCACTGTGATTACAACACCCGGAAAAGAGCCTGAAGACAAAGTACCAATGTCGCCTCTACCCACAGCCAAAGAGATAATTCCACCAGCCCTCACAGAAATGGAAAAGTTCGAGTTCCAGTGGGATCAATGCATCTTGGCGGCTGAGGAAGCCCTGAAGCAGGCGAAGAAGAAGACGAGGCGGCAGCCAGCAGCAGAGGAGATCCAGGACCAGGACCTACTAGTCCTGGACACACCATCATGGACCATGTGTTAGTGTCAGTGTGGTGTATGAAAAAAAAACTAAACAAACATTTTTTTATTTCATGATTCAAAAAAAAAAAAAAAAAAAAAACTGTAAATATGTTATTTTTAGGTTAACATGTTATATAATCATTTTATTGTTATTTATAATTTATTTTATATTAACTTCTTCCAGAGGGAGCTTCAAAGTTTTTTTTTACACATGAGTTTCGGGCTTAAAAGATAAAAAGGATCTTAACCATCTTTTTTTCTTTTAGGGAGGGCCTATCTGCAAGGTACCGAACTTTGCATGAAACAAAATTTTAAAATCACGGGTCAAAACCCGACTCGCATCAGGCAAAACGAATCCTTGCGAGTCAGGCGGGTAGCTCACGCGAGGCGAATCTCCCACTCTGGGCCCCACACGCACACTAGGATCTCGCTAGACCTAGGTGAGGCTCAGAGGGAAGATTTCGGTAATCCCTTAGTGGGGGTAGCTAGAACTCGGGTCCGCCCGGGTATAAATAGAGCGATCCGGGAGTACTCGAGAGTCACAATTTTCCTCGAAAAACTAATTTACAACAAATCCTTGTCAGTCAGCTTAATAATTCTTATAAAAGAAAAAAACTTAGAAATTTTCCTTCGTAAAATTTTAAATTATCCGTAGTTAAAAAGCCTGTAGCGAACACGCACGGTTTGGCTAACGCGAACATAGAGAAATAATTTTTTTTTATACGCGAATATTTAATTTATTGTCCTCGAATACGCACGCTTACGCTGTAGCGAAAAGACGCAATAAATTAAATTATATCTATCTTTTTGTTAGTATAAATATAGATTCACTACGCACGCTTATGCTGTAGCGAAACGGTCTTATTTATACTCCTTGTAAAAATCTATCCTGTGTAATAATCATTTTGATCGAACCGCACCAATCTTTTAATTTGCGTAGCGAATTACCTCAAAACGATTAACATCAAAGAGAATAACAATGAATTCGTCAGAGTAGATTTATCTTTCACGAAACCATGTTGTTCACTTATAATATATTTAACAAACAAACTCGATAGCTTATCAGCCACTATTGAGTCAAATAATTTGGCAATAGAACCCAAGATTGTTATAGGTCTGTGATTTTTAACATCATGCCTATCACCAGATTTAAAGATGGGAGTCACATGGGAAACTTTCCACCTAGCAGGCATAACACCATTCTTCAAACATACATTAAAAAGCAAACATAATGGTCTTGTTAAAGAACCAGCAGTATTTTTCAAAAAATAATTTGACAGACCATCACTCGTAATTGTCATAGTTTCTTTCAAATTTTTCACAGCAGTATTTACATCATCTTCTGATATATTAAAGTAATGTAAATTATTAACATTTGTGCCCACATCATAAATTTCATTAGCATTATCATTATTACCAGAATGAACACTCTGAAAATGTTTAGCAAATAAATTAGCACTAGTTACCGGATCAGTTGAGTTAATATTATCCGAAAATACATTACCCGGGATATCATTTGATTGGTTTAGACCATTTATATAAGAAAGTGTCTAGGTACCATCGCCGTGTACCGTATTCGGTGCACGGTGCACGGTACGCGGTACCAAATAAGAGTTACTTTAGACACTCTGTGAATTTAAGTGGGTTATTTAGGATGGGTAATTAGATTTAAAGTAAAAACTAGTAGTTTTTTAAACTTAAGTGGGTTATTTGGAATAAATTATAGGATCTAAAGTAAAAAGCTACCGTGTACCGTGTACCGTGTACGGTACACGGCGATGGTACCTAGACACAACCTTTATATAATTCCAAAAATATTTCAAATTTTTCTTGGTTGAAGTTTCAACATTTTTCAAATATTTTTCTTCATCCAATCTTGATTGACGCATGCAGTTTGCCCTCAGCCTGTTGAATTCAATCCTATCTTCATCCAATCCAAATTTGAGCCAAATCTTGTGTGTCTTCTTTTTATTTATCGTTAAATTAATTAATTCTTTAGAGTACCAAACTGGATATGATGAATCTGAATGAAAATCTTTCTTTGTAGGAACATGATTGTAAATTTCAGCATTAATTTTTTTATAGAAATTTTCCGATGAGGACTCAATATTGTCTTCATTTATAATAGTTGACCAATCAACATCTTTTAATGATTGATTTATCAATTCATAACTAGCATTTTTAAAGTCTCTCTTTTCCATTATTTTTTTTTATTGATTTAGTAGGATTGTATTTAATTTTAAGAAAGAGAGGATCATGATGAATTTCAATAGGTACAAGTGAGTCTTTAGAAATAAAATTTCTATGAAATTTGGATTTAATTGAGTGAAAGTCAGATCAACCTTTATCATGTGTAGGATAGATTTGAGCTAAATTTAGGAAAGAGGTATAATTTAATATTAATTCAAATCTCTCTCTAACTGAGGAATCATTACCTTAATAAACATTGTTAGAGTCTTTGAGATTTGTCCAAATTACTTTTGGGAGATTATAATCACCAAAAATAAGTAATTCACTTTCACTATAATTTTCACTCAAAGGCTCTAAAGTATGTGCATGTTCTAAATAACCCACAATATCACTTTTTGGTGGTAGATAAACTATTCCAATAATGAGATTTTTGTTACTACAACTTAACTTGATAAATAACTGATCACAATTTACACAACTAACCTCTAATTTAACATAGTTCAGTTCAGTTTTGATAGCTATCAACACACCTCCACCTACGGGTGCATCCGGATAATCATGTCTGTCTTTCCTTAGTATAGTATATCCATGCAATCCTACTTCATTATCCTTAATGCCACTGTGTAGGTAAGTTTCTGTTAATAAAATTAAATCTGGCTTGGGTTCCATAGTTAAAATATTATCTTTAATCTTGTCAAATTTTGTTCTTACGCCATGAGTGTTTTGATAATAAATTACAAGATTATTGTTTGAATAAATTAGTTTTTTTTATTTTTTAATTTGGCATCATTTTCTGTCTTGTTTTCATTTTCTTGAATTTTTGCTTCCATCAATTTGGGTGTGCCTTTTGAAAAAATAACAATTTTCTTGAGTAAGGGATTTGTATTTTTAGAGTTAAATTCTGTCGCTTGCTGCTTGAGTAATTTATACTGATTTTTTTGAGATAGAGTAAGATCAGCAGACGCTGATTACTGCTTGTCAATAAGTCTCCAATTTTTAAGCACATTTACTACATCAGCCCTGGATTTCATTCTAACTAGGATAATTTTACCTTTGACTTCACTTTGTTTGCCAATAATTTTTATATTTTCTTTGGATAATGTAGTCTCAACTGAAATTTTAGAAAGTATATTTTTGGCTATTTCTAGATAATTATCACTATCCTCACTTTCTTTGAAGGCATTATGAATTAATATATTGAAAGATCTATCTTGTCTATCCTGAAGCTCTGACATCAAACTATCATAATTATAATTCATTCTACTATCTTGATTTTGAGTTTCAGTCTTATCGGCTTTTGCAGAATCCAATATATTTTCTTCCAATTTTTTTTCAATAACATCAATCCTTTTTATTGTGTCCTTACTCATTTTGCTGACTTCATCATAACTAATTTTCTTATCTAATTTAGTATTCATTCTATCAAATCTTACTTTAAGATCTCCAACTTCAGTTTTTACAGTTTTGAGCTCATCAACTATGCCACTAAATTTATTCATGTCTTCTTGAATTTGTTTTACCATCTCTTTTAAAGTCATATCTTGATTAAAATTAACTTCACATTCTTTGCATCTATATACTAAAGATGGTTTTTTAGACTTCAGATTTAAAACTTTTGGCTCAGATGAAGATAGATCTGCACAGTCTTGATTTCCATGGTACATTGAGTTGCAAATATTGCAGACTACAATAAAGTCAGTAATTTGTTTAGTAATTTAGCATCAATCTTTTTTAACCATGGACACCAATTTTTATGATTTTCAGAAATATATGTACGAAAATATCTACCGAGTTCTTTGTTAACGCGTTCAATCATATTACTTTGTGGGTGTCTCACGGCAGAATATATTAATTTAATTCCTTCGTGGTCTAGTTTATTGACCCACAAGTTGGCAGTAAACTGTGATCCATGATCACAACTTATTTTTCTCATTCTTCCTACCTCAGGGATATATTGGTTAAATATACGATTTATTACTGCACTTGTTGTAGCCTTTTTAAGAGGATACAGCCTTACGAGTTTACTAAAAACATCGTGACAGACCAAAATATAGCAAGTAGAACCACGTGATCTAGGCAAACTGCCCATAAAATCAATCGAAGTAAGCTCGTTAGGAGCTTTTGTAAGGATTGTATGTGTTTTTGATACCGTGCTTTGCGTATATGTTTTATTTCGTTGACATGAGTCACAACGCTTAACATAATTAGCAACTTTCTTTTTCAAACCAGGGGCATAAAAATCTGGGGATAGTAATTTTAACATTTTCTTAGAACCAGGATGGCCGTGGATCAAATGAGTTAAACTCACGAATTCGGACAAAATAGAGTTTGGTCCAGAATTCTGCAAAGCTTTACATAAAATCCCGTTTATCAATTCATAACCCCGGACTTCTTGTCTATTCTCGAGCTTCCCACGAATACCTATCAAAATCTGATCTTCAATCTGAGCTTTTTCTAGACTTTTTACGAGCTTTTTCATCGAACCATTCTCGTCCTTCAAAAATACTGAAAATACAAGAGCTTTCGTTTCGCGACTTGAATTAGGATACTCGGCCCGACTCAAAGCATCAGCAATAATATTATCAGTACCCTTAATATGCTCAATCTTAGGTGAATAATCCTGAATTGCCAGCATCCACTGGTTCAACCTCCCACTTAGATGTTGACAAGTGAATAAATATTGCAGAGCTTTATGGTCACACTTCACCGTAATAGGGGTCCTCAATATAAATGTTCTAAACTTACCCAACGCCCATTTTATCGCGTTCAACTCTTTCTCACTCACAAAATAATAACATTCGGCCACATTAAACGATTTACTTGCGCACGCCACGATTCTTAGTTTTCCAACCTCATCCACCTGGGTCAGTAATGCTCCGATTGCAAAATCCGAGCTATCTGTAAAAAGGATATATTCGCGATTTTTAACCAGATAATATAAACATGCTTCTTTGCAAAAAAGCTCCCGAGCTTTAAGAAAGCTCTCTTTACACGCCTCGTTAAAATTCCATTTTTTTCCGGCCTGGAGAAGTTCATTCAACGGACGTGTGACAAATGCAATTTCGGTGGTATATTTGGAACAAAAGTTCATAAGACCCAAAAATCCGCGTAATTGTCTCACGTTTTTAGGGGTTGGAAAATTCCTTATTCCCTCAACCTTATCAGGATCTATCTTTATCCCTTCTGTAGTCAAAATGTGACCTAAAAATCTCATCTCTTTCTTAAAAAGATCCACCTTTGAAAACTTAATTTTTACACCCTCTTCCCTTATCCTCGAGAAAAGAGCTTCAAGATACCGGAAGTGTTCTTCCTTAGTTTTTGAATAACATAACCAATCATCAACAAAATCAATCACCCCCATTAATCCCTTTAAAATGTTCTCCGTGGCTCGCGTAAGTGCAGCCATGCTAACACTTGTACCAAACGGTGTAACCGTGAATTGATAAGTCCGCCCATTAAATATAAAAGCTGTAAATTTGCGCGAATCTTCATGGAGTGAGACTTGCCAAAATGAGCAAACCAAATCCACCGAACTCATATACTTACATCCACCCAATCTTTTTAAAATCTGATCCATCTCTTCAGGATTATCGTGATTATGGCTTTAACGACTGTTTAATTCTCTCGCGTCTAAACATAACCTAATACTACCATCTTTCTTAATTACTACAACTAAAGGATTAATATATTGTGAAACACACCTTTCAATTACTCCAAAATCAAGCATCCGCTGTATTTCTTTATCAACCGCGTCTCTATACTGAAAAGGTACCGGATACGACTTTTTTAAATATGGCGTTGTATCGTTAACTTCAAACTTATCGACAAATGATTTAAAAAGCCCAGACTTATTATTAAAAATATCCTGATATTTATAAATAAGATTAAATAAATCGTTCTTCTCTTCATCATTTAATTCTTTTATTTGACTAATTTTATACTCAATCTCCTCTCTCGTAATTAGTTCCGAATCTACCAAGTTAATCTTATCATCCCGAATTACTGAGATTTCCGGATCTTTATCCTTCCGGCTTGACTTCAAAAAATTCAAAGTCTGATTATTTTCTAAAAATTTTAGGCTATTATCGAAAATATTAATAGAAAATTTAAATCTATTAATTTAACTATCTATATTAATAGAAATTTAAATTTAACCGGTGCAAAAAATTGTTTTTTCAGCTTACAGGATTTCTCCCCAGTGAAACCTGTAGCCTGTAAATTAACAATGGGTAACGTTGGTAAATTTTCCCATTCCTGTCTATTTTCTGAATAAATTTTTTCCGAAATACAGCTGATACTACTCCCAGAATCTATATATGAGTGGATTTTTACCCCTTCGACGTAAATAAAAATTTCAGGCTCAACATCGGGTTCATGCTCATCCAAATTATCTACCTCCGATAGTAAAAATTCTCTCGGACAATCAAAAATAGAAATGACCTATGTATTTTTCGAAAAATTATTCAAACTCAGTTGTTGAAAGTACCTCCCATCATCATCCGCACGATTCTCCCCAATAGATTTGGTTGTGATAAACGAGCTTTCGCGCTTATCCGAGGCTTTTATCACAACATTTCTCAGTTTTCCGGCGCATCGTATTGAAGATTTTCCTCTTCACCCCTTCCAACTTCCTCATGTATTTGAATGTCGTTTACAGAAACGTTTCTATGTGTGAAATTAGTATTATTATTATTACCGCAGCTATAATTAGTCCTCTGCAGATTCTGAGCCGTATTGTTAAAAGTTCGATTGTTACCCGCCGTTGGGGTTGAAGTTCTAAAGTTATTTCCCCTCGGCACGAATCCATTATGACCGTTCCCGTTACGACTCAAAATTTTCGTGGGCTGCTCGTTCTTTCCTACCATCTGACCATTAGAATTATCACGACGTACTGTATCAAATGACGAATTTAAAGTACTATTTTCTTCCATAGTGTCTAGAATTTGCATTAATTTCTCAATCGTTCTCACACCATTCGACCGTACCGCGACTTTTATCGTTTCATCAAAATGCCTCGAAAAGTTTTGTACGATTACATGTTCGGGCGGTGGATCAGTCAGTGATTTTACATCATTATATAATTTCAAAACGTACTCACTTTTTGATAAATTATTCTCGGTGGTGTAAAATCCCGTTTCTAGCTTATGTTTAATTCTATATTGAATATCTTCGTTCCAGAAATGTTTTGAAAACTCGCGCCGAAAATCCGCAATCGAATTTATTCGTGATTCTGCGTAAATGTACCAATCTAAGGCTGTGCCTTTTAATGATTGTTGTAAAATATTTTTAAAACGATCGTGTGGTACATTAGTACCTTCACAATAGGAAATTAAAGAGTTTAAGTAGCGAATTGGGCGTTCCCAACTATTGTTTTCAAACGTTGGCATAACCATTTTAATATTCGCATTATTATTATTTAAGCCATTCAAATTATTATTACTGTCATTATTCTGAATATTAAATCGCGCATCATTTAACTGGCGCATAACTTCATCACGTATCACCGCATTTTGGCCCGTAATACGCGTAACAAAATCGTTCTGTACTCGCAAAATTCGAGCAATATTATTACCGTGTTGATTAGCCATTTCGCGAACTCCGTTAAGATCAAGGTTTGTGGATTCATGTGCCTGACCCAGCTCACCCTATCGACGTGCAATCCCTTCAATTCTCGCACCGTGTCCGTCTAACCGTTGCGACTCGCGTTCGTTTCTCTCTTGGGTCTGCGTTTCGTAAGTTAACAGCGAATTCGTACGACGCGAAAGTTCATTAATACGGTCATCTTGCTGAGCAAAACGGTTATTGAACTGAGCGTGAGCATTCTCCATACTTTGCTGAATATCCTGAATATCCCGACGAAGTGCCTCGAGGTCCCGACTACCCGAGTTGGCTCTAGCTTCCGCCTGCAAATTCTGGCTCTCGCGATTTTCAGGGGTGGAACTTCGCTGTGGCTGTGCCTGAATTGCCCCAAAATCCCCTGTCTGTGCATTCAGGGCCAGTACACCTATTCCCTCGTTCCCCGTTTCTCCCTGAAATGTAGTCGTCACGCCTGATACGAGGGTGGTAACTCTCTCTCATTCTGCCCGGTAGGATTAGTTAACCCTGTAGTTACATTCTCCTCCATCTCATCAACCAAATGTCTACGACCCCTCCTACCTCCGACTACCATTTTAAAAATTCTGTCTTACAGTGCAAAGAGATACCGAAAATAACGAAACTTTACCCTGAATCCTCCCAAAAGTACAAAAACTCAATAATCCGTCCTAAAGCTCCTGTATTTCACTTTCTTTCAAACCAAATCAACAGATCCACAAAAAATAATCAAAAAGCATCCAGAAAACTCATAAAATAGAAAAAGCTCCGAATTTTATTCATACCATCTGTACAAATAAATAAAAAAATAATCAAAAAAAAACACCAGCCCCTCCCCAGCTTTGCAAAACTCTGAATTTAAGGGTAACAAAAAGGAAAGGCTCAGTTCTAAAAAAAAATTCCCAATCTCAACCTTTGATACCTTAGACATAGTAGAAGATTTCTCTCACATACCGAGATTTGTACTCGGGTTTCTGACTTGGTAGTCAGGACTCTTGTCCATTTGACCAATGAAGCCTGCAACACCTTTACCCGGTATACTCTACTTTATTGTAATTCCAACAAATTAAAAAAATTCCTCCTTCAATCTGCTGCTAGATGCAATATATAATTTAAATATCTCGTGCGTTTTCGCTACATGAATTGAAATTGTTCGATTTTGTGGTTCGATACAAATTTCTATCAGTGCGTATTTCGCTACGTATATTGTGACAGTCAGCGATCGTAATTAAATCATCGGTAACGATTTAGGATTTGGCGCGAATCACGTGACTGTCGAACGCAGCTCAGAGCGGACCTCTGAGGTGATAGAGCGGGAATCGGGAAGCCACTCGTAGTTTTCGTGTCCAAGTGTTCGCACGTACATGGAACTTAACTCGTCTCGGTTCGACGGCTAACCGGACTCCTCGGGAGTGGAATGTCGTCGAAGAGAGAGTTGGCAGAGACAGAAGGTGCGGGATCGATGGTCATCGCCCGGGAAGCATTCTTCTGTCTAGACGAGTCAACCGGCTTTTGGAAGCCGTGGACGTCGGGGAACCTGACCGACGTTCGGCAGACACGCAAAGATCTGGAGATCGATTCATGGCAGATCTTGAAGCAGCTTACTCGTTACGGAAGTCGAGGCAATTATTGACATTCGCGTCGCGCGTTGTGGTAGAGCCGTAGTGTGAGAGTGTGGTGTTATTTGTGAAGTTGTCATTTCACATCATCGCCTGGACCGCTTTCCGACAGCTACACGGCGACTCGAGTATGGTAGATATTGCGGCTGGTCGGCATCGTAGCCTGGCATTTTGTTTAGCCTGACGGCTTGGTATGAGGTGCACCTTAGCGACTCCGTAAGTTAATTGTAAACGTGCGAGTGATTGTGAATGCGTGTGAGTGTCCTTAGTATACTGTTATTGTCATAATCTTTGTTTTCTCTCGCGCGCGTTAGCTGCCGATAGCAGCAGGAATTTGTGTGCGCGCGCAACGATTTAGAGAGCATTGAAGATTCTTTTGTTTACTGGTTTGAACGACACCGAGTCGTAGTTCGAAATTTGTATTTTAGGTTTAGATTTGTTTTAATAAATTATTAAATTGTTAATCTAATTTTTATTGACTAAACCTAGTGTTCCTGCGAATCGATCCTGTTTTAATACCCGCACCCACTGCCGATAAACGAACTAGCCGACCGCGTCGCGAGATATAGTAATATTCGCGGACGCGATTTCCTCATTTTATTATTTCAGGTCGACGAGTTGCAGTTCGACGAGTGCTTGGATCAGCACTAAGTACAGGTAGTAAGGATTTAGTACGCACCGTGGGTATTTGTATCGGCTCATACAAACCCTTAAATCCACCCCTGTTACAATATTTAATATGTATTCTCGCGGTAAAATAAAAGAAATAAAATTAACTTTTACTAGAGAAAATTTGAAGATTTTATTCAAAAAATA
Source organism: Encarsia formosa (assembly GCA_038277355.1). Lineage (NCBI taxonomy): Eukaryota > Metazoa > Arthropoda > Insecta > Hymenoptera > Aphelinidae > Encarsia > Encarsia formosa. Next base: position 61,261,321 of record CM076186.1, read on the forward strand.
AATGGGCATAGATTCATTGTATTTATACTATTTTAAAATATTTTTATGATCCCAAGTTTCAGCTCGGTGCTCTATTTATACTCTTCCTGGCCCTAGGATTTGCATCTCCCCTCCAACAGGGCTGGAAAATCCTTCCTATGAGGCTCTCCTACTATTAATAAATTCGCGCGTGTCTGTGAATGAGTCGGAGTGGGGATTCTCCTAAATCTATTTTCTGCGCCGGCTCTTTCTTTCTATGCGTGTCGTGTGCAAAAATTACACATGACTCTATTCTAGCGCGCGAAATTTTTTTAATTTCTTAAACCATTTTATTAATTTAAAAACGACCGATCCAGAATTAAATAATCTCTTGAAGAATAGAACAAGATACAGATGCCGCAGCAGCATCAGCAGCTCCTGCAGAGTCAGCAGTCGCTACGTCCGAGCGCAGCCGCCTCAGCGACCTTCGCCTCCGCTGCATTAGCCTCGTCGCCATCGTCAGAAAGTCCTCCTCCTGCTCCTCGAGCGGCCCCGAGCACCACCTCCCGCAGCACCCGCGAGCAGCCGCCTCAACCGCGTAACCGGCTGCCCCCACCGCGCGAGACTGCTCGCTGCGGTGAATCATCTTTGTTTACATTCATCATAGTGTTACTATACTACTAATGTGCCCATGGCATCGAGATTGTCAAGTAAATCGATCAACTTAGGAATGCTGCGGATAGCTCCGGTAGCTACCGCCGTTTACACTTGAGCATCGGAATGTCTTGCAAAATATTGCACTACGTGAGCCTCCGGTATTTTATGAGTCAAAAATTTGACGTCATTATTCAAACGAATAACATACTTGCTTCGCGATAAATTATGTTCGGCCTCATAATGACCGCGTTCAAGTTTTGCTCGAACCTGATTTTGTACCGCCTCACTCCAAAACCGATTAATAAGTTTGACCTTGAAGTCAGAAAAATCTTTCAAATGATTTTCAGCGTACCGTCACGTAACCAGTCACGTGCTATGTTTCCTAGAGCTTGTGATAAAACGATCAAAAAATCAGCATTAGGAATTCCCATCACCTGTAAATAATTTTCAAAACTGACTAAAAAATGAGTGGGACGTTCCCCGGCTGCACCGCTAAATGAAGGTAATTCTACCTTAACCTTCGGACTGCCTGCAATTGAACTATTCAGTGACATCTTTGACATGCGTTGAGCCAAGTCGTTTTGCTGCCTTGCCACTTGCTGCGCCAGATCGAGGTTAATATTTATGACGCTCCTTAGCGACTCTCCGTGACACCTAACTCGATTCTCAACCGCATTCAAACGAGAATTTTGTTCGCTCATGCATTCACTCATTTTTTCACCGGGCTCAGATAAATAAATAATATCTTGAGAGTTTTGCTCAACATTTACCAAAACGTCAGACACACGCTCATTCACATCCTTTAAACTTTCGAGATTTGTTCTCGCCAAGGTATCGGTGCGCGACAAGCCCCAAGCTAACCCGTCGACCCGCTCGTCACTAGTTTTCTGGCGAGCACGAAGTTCCTTCAGAATGACAGATGTCTCATTAAGTTTCGCTGACCACTCGGTACCAAGAAATCTCGCATCGTTAATTGTTTCACCATCAATCCGCGTGTTATTTGCCGACCCGTTAAATCCCCACAACGTTTTGTTAGTGAAATCATCACTGTTCTGTGATGAATTAGCGGAGTTATCCTCACGTCCCGAATTTTCTGCATCTTGTACGACGATGTCTGGAATTTTATCAACACGGTTTTCATTCGGTTTGTTGTGCGATTTTCTAATTGCACCCGAGCTCTCTCTCATAACTTGACCGCCATTTTTAAATGCGTCCGGCAAAGAATCAGTAAATTTCTTTATCTCACTAAGTGCATTCACGTCATCGACACTGGAATGTGTCATACCGGTATTAAGAAACGACTTAACGTTCTCGTTAAAGTTCACTTCAGACACCGCGCGTTGTAATGAGTGGTTATATTGTCCCCCCACCACGTCACAGCCGGTGACCGTATTGGCTTGACGCAAGCGCTCCGATTGTCGTGTGGGTTGTGGTGCCTGGTTCTGCCCAGCACCCTTTTTATTCCTCCTACCTTTCGACTCCTTCTGACTCATTTTTCCTTTCCTTCGAATTTCACTAAGTTTCCAACCCACTATGTTCAAACGAGAAAAGGGAAGAGAAAAAAAAGACTAATCAAAACCCGCTCGTCACTAAAATAATCCAACAAACAATTTATAAGTGTCTCTCTTTCTTTCTCTCGGTGGGACCTGAATTCACAATTCCCGGTTATCAGAATATCGTCTTCAATTTATCAAAAAAAATCTCTCGCCACTGAAAGCCAAATACCCTTTCACTACGCTACTAAAAAAAACAAAAAAGAAAGAAAAGAATCAGTCTATTTCACCACCGAATAACCGTACAAATCTACACACCTGAAAATTACTGACGTCACGTGAGCTCTGAGTACAGCCCGCGTTGTTTACACGACCTACGACTAAGGTCGTCGCCGTGCCGAAAAATAAAATTCCTCACTGTGGAATTTATGTTTCTCCCTTGTCCGTTCTAACCAAACATGTTTGTCAAAAAAAATATTTCTGTATCACGAATAAAATTTTAGACAGTGGTTTTATGCCACAATAAAAGGAAACTTTCTATGAAAATTTTATTCTTGCTAGTTCCTATGGAAGCATGCTTCGGTTGAAGATGGTTCCACAGTCTCACCATGAGGTACCATATGTTATGCGTATTATTTTGTTTTAAGTACAAAATAATATATCTCTCTGATTTTAGACAGATGACATATGTTTGACCACTGTGATACTCTTTAGCTGCTTGATTTTTAAGAAAATTTAATACCCACCAAAGAGTCACAAGAACAGGGTCCTAGTCTGTTGGTCAAACAACGCAGTTTTATAAAAATATTATGTAAAAATTATCTTTCTATTTATGTAATTATTATTTTATTTGCTACTATAGAATATTAAGTAAGATTTCACAAGAGAAATTAATTAAATCATAGATAAACAAAATATGTAACGCGTTAATATACTATTTTTCAAGCTCTGAAATTTTGTGTAGAGTTAAAGGTGGTGAAATGAATAGACAACCAGATTAAGTATAAATCAAGCTTCTGATGCCACTTTTTACTATCCTTAATTCAAACAATCTTAATCAACAATCCACACGGCAAACCACGTGTGAAAGGAAACTTAACTTTCAGCTGTTAACACACTCGATATTATCAACCTACTCAAAATTACTATTCGAACCGAATGTCAATTTTACAGTACTCAGTTATTCTAACCATAAGTCGAGAAAATTATTCAGCAAATAATTTTAAAATAGCAAAATAAGATATTATTAATATAAATCATAAATTTATAATATTGTGATTTATAACAAGAGAAATAAAGTTTTGAATAAAAAAAATAATAATAAAAAAAATCTCACTTTCTAATTTATGCAGCTGTGCCTTATAAATCAGAAAAGAAAGTTATTATAATTATTGTTTAAAAGAACAAGGAAACCAATGCATACGGTATTAACTTTCTTTTCTGATAAAACTTACTATCGACGAGTCAAAACAAGCGATGAAAACAAATTGTATTTGTAGGAATGCTCAGCTTAGACTGACAAATCTTTCGCTTCGAACCCAACTTGCGTTACGCCCGCGAACGCTCGGCCGCTCCCCCCTCCGTCACATAGCCTTTGGAGAGGGGAACCCAATTCGCTCGCCTTCTTTGTGTGGCTGTTCGTACTCACGCGGACCTACCAGAGATATGATAAATTGTTTTTCAGCTCGCACTGTTTTTTTTTTTTTTTTTTTTTTTTATTAACACTTAAAAAAAAAATTCTTCAATTTTGGAATTTGAACGTAACAGTAATGAAGGGAAATCAGTCCCTGCAGAGCAGAATAAAGAAAAGTTATACTGCTGGACTTACAAGTTACCAGGTTACACAAGACGGACTTGTCCAAGGTGCAACCAGGGAAAAGGCAAGGGGGGCGAGAACTAAGTGGTCCGCCTTGCCCCAACATCGACGCAAGGTCCTTGGTCGTGGAGAAGGATGCGGATCTACCTGCTCAGGTGAATGAGCGAATGACAGAAGCAGCAGAAATTCCGGTGGAAGGAGCCTTATTCTGAGTTTTAACGAATTACGAACGATCAGTTTAACGAACGATTGTATTATTCGTTAAAATTTTAACGTTACAATTTTGAAATTAACAATCGTTAAACGATTTTCACTTCACATTAACAGTTAAATACTCTACAGAATTTTACCTTTAAAATGTTAATCTATAGAGAGTGATAGAAAACTCTATAGGTGACGACATGCAAGTTTTTTTTCCAAAATTTTATTAAAAAAGAAGAAAGTTTAAGAGGGTAAAAAAGCTTTGAATAAAAAAAATCCTACAACAATAAAACTTGAAACGTTTTGCTAATAAGTACTTTTTTATTTGTTCATATTTCACAACAAACAGTAATTCATTATTAAAATAATTAATAAAAATTATTAATAATATCATCTCTCTCAATTAACCCCTCAGCATAATCTAAGTCGTGGACAAGAACATCGTTTATGGCTTCTTCTTCAATGTTTGATATGGGATCATCCAGCATCTTAGTTAAAAAATTTTTCAATTAAATTTCACGCTAATTTTGAATTAATAAAAAAATGGAAGCCTGAAAATTATTAGTTATAGACAGTTAGTTATTAATTATAGACAGGCCCGCCACCCGCGCTTCTCGTTGACGGAGCGTCCAATCGACGCGGGATGGAAACGTGATTTTTTAGCTGCGAGGTAGTGGGGTTTAATAACCTCATTAGAAATTATTGTTAAAAAATAAAAATAAAAATAAGTATGGTTATTTTGTAAATATTTAGATAAGAATATACATATATATGTATATAACGTTTACCCATGAGCTCTTCTATAGTTATGTAAAATGGCGCAGGAAACGATAATTTTAGAGGCTTTCTCCGGCTTATAGTAAAGTTTTCTAGCTTTGTTGACAGCCATAAAAACATTACCAAGAATTCCAAAAGCTTGTTCCACTTTACATCTTGTTTTTGTCAACTCATTAGAGTAATTATCTTGGGGAGAATTGGGTGGAGGATCGCGAATCGGAGTCAAAAGTAGGGGTAACAACGTGTAGCCACTGTCAGCTAAAAGTACAAAAAAATTAAAGATTCTTTTTACATTTAAACTGAAAATTTTTCATAACTAACCTAAAAAATAATATTTTCCTTCATTTTGTTAAATGAAAGGATCATTTCTTAAGTCCGTAAAGTATTGTTTTATCAAACTCTGATTCCAAAGCGGTCATTATTACTTCCTGGACAATTTGTTATGCTTAGAAAATTGTAGTTTGAATCAACGATCTAAAAAAAATGTGTTTTTAATTTTTCTATTTAAAATGTTTGAATGTTGTAAAGTTTCTTTTTACCGCTTGCACGATCAATGAGGGTCCTACTTTGTGGTTGTAAAAAGCCTCTTCATTCTCGCTAGGTCTAATTATAGCTACTAAAAAGCAGTCAATAGCTCCTAGAATATTCGGTATCCTATTATATGGTTGAAAACTGCAAGTAAATTATCGTGGTTAAAAAAAAAAAAATTTCTGTACGCACGAAAAAAAAAAGAAATAAGCTTTTGAATAAATTAAAAAAAAATTTCAAACCCTTGAGCAACAATTTCCCGTTCAATGCGGTTACAAGGAAACTTGATATAATCTTGTCTAATTAAGTAGATTGCATCCAGTACACTATCGATGCATCGTGATACCGAAGCTTGGCTCATGACGTGCTTCCAATCTGAGCCAACTCCTTTTTGAAAGGACCCTTCTGCCAGGAATCTTAAAGTACATAGTACTTCGAAATCAAGGGGCAGTTTTGTTTTTTGATTTTGCATAAGGTTTGGCCTGAGAAAATCTATAAGATTTCTGGCAATGGGTTTGGTCAACCTATAGTTAAAGAAAATATTATTTTTTTTAATTTAACCTAAAAAATATTATTAATATCATTTTATTTCCGAGCTTTTTAAGAGAGGCTACGAAAAACATTAATTTTTATTAACAACTTTAAAGCAAGCAGATACATAAATTAGTTAAGATATTCCTTTTATGATGATATTACAAAATTAGAGACTATGATCAGGTAAAATATAAAATAAGTACAAGCCTGTAATGTTGACGGAAACTCTCGTTAGGCAAACTGAAAGGATCTGACATATTACGAAAAAATCGATTAGAAATTCTGAGCTGTCTTTTAGCTTCATTTTCTCTGTCCCGCTCTTCAAGTTGTTCCAAGAAGTAACCAATAGCAGCTATTCCAGCACCGTACATTTTTATAATTTTACTTTATTTTTTTGAATTTATTAAAAACGCTCTTTTATTCACCACACCAAAAAAATTATTACGTAGAAAATACGAATTAATAACGAATGAAAGTATTTAAAAAATTTATGAATGCGAAAATAGAATTTTAATTACAATACTTTCAACTAAAATTTAAATAAATTTCAAAAATTCCCCCACAACGCTCACACTGCGCGGTTCACAAAGCAATACGCACGTTACATGTGTTCGGCCATGGCGGCCATGTGTGTTTTGGTGTTTGTAAATTTTCTGATTATGTAATGAAAGCACCTGCGAACTGCCGCGAGTGCCAAGTGTGCCCACGTATGTGTTTACACCAAAATTTAGTTCTCGTTTACGTCAAATATTGTTTATATCTCGGAATGGACGCTTGGTAAAAAAATATTTTAGGTAAACCTATTCATACATAATTTTTTTTACTTATTTTATTTATTTTTAGCAATCTTGCTAAAAACCGTATGAATGATCAGCAACAAGAGTTGCTGATTAGTTTTATGGAGCAAAATCCCCTTATTGCCAAGCGGCAGATAACCAAATCAAGCGCAAGAGGGAAAATGAAATTTAATCAAATATTACGAGAATCAAGCGACAGGTTAAATAAGCTTGGATCATCTAAAGAGCCACAGCAGTGGTTAGAGGTAAAAGGTTCAAAATCATAGTTATTATCGAGTAATAAAGTTTTTTTTTTATTTTTTTTTATCCAGTGCTTTCGTCAAATAAGGTTGAGGTCGAAAAATAAAATTGTTCAATACAATGAAAAAATGAGAACAGAAAATGTAGAGCCTAAAGTTATTTTAAATGACACTGATCATAGAATAAAACAGATTTTTGGAAATCATGGTGTAGGATTGAGTTTCCACGATATTGGAACTCCTAATACTACAAAACAAAACCAGTAAGTTTGAATCTTGATTTATTAGCGTTTGTTTTGATTTGAAAATTTTTCAAGAATTACTATTTATGTATCTGTTTCTGTTTCTATCTCTCTCTCTTTATTTTATCCTGCATGGACTAATGACTACTTTACCTAATCCCTTCCCCCATCCCTACCAATTTTCTAAATTCCTTTCTTGCCTGGTTCATGTGACTCTAAAGAGCAATCATTCGTTCGTCTTGTGCCGCCCGCGTTGTTGTGGTGGAGCGTGAGTTGTCCCATGAGTTTGTGCCATCGCCAAACTAACTAATAAACGACACTTTCAGTTTTCATCATGAACACGAAGAGGTAAGTTTTCATAGTTCATTTATTCAAAATCACTTTCATTATGAAATTTGTTTGAATAAATTGATAGAAAACATTAATTTTTTTAATTAAATCGGAAGTAAATTTTTAAAATTTTTAGAAGTCGAGTCAGGACTCAAAGTAAACAATAGGAGTTTCTGTTGAAACATATGGAAAGAAATAGAGACTTGGCTCAAGAAGTCTTACCATTGAAAGTACTAAATGCTAACTGGATCCCCCTTGGAGATAGTTTAAACAAATTAAAGACAAAAGGGAATGAGGACAGAGAGTGGAGAAAATGGAAAAAGTAAGATTTTTTTACTTAGTTTTGAATTATTTATTTTAGGTCTAAAAATTAAAAAAATGTTACAAAAATTTATTCATGATTTTTTATACATATTTTTTAATATTCAACAGACCTGGCATGAACGTAAATTTGAAGCAGAAAAAGCATACAAACTGAAAATTACAACAGGTGAAAATCAATTAACAGATACCAACATAGAGGTCTTACTCGTTCTTGGAATTCTAGAAGAACCTGGTGTCCTCAGCGAACAAATAGAAAAGAAAACAACAATTCAAACTGACCTGTCTCGTGATTTAGTGTTTGAAATTAGTAGCTCTGACAGTGAGATGTCAGAAAATGAAGTCCAATTTAAAAAAAGAAAGCGTGAGTAAAACTATTCACCTTCCATTGATATAAGAAGACCCTATGTTTGAATTTATCCTAAGCTTCGTTTAAACTTTCCACGAATTTTAACAATTAAAATAAACAAAACAAACATTAAAGTGAATAAATTAATTTTTTCAAGTCATTCCCGAGGTCCGCTCATCCCTTAAACGGGGGCGAATTCGCGAAAAATCAATGATCTAATTAATCCTAAGCTACGTTTTAACTTTCCACGACTTTTAACAATTAAAATTGATAAAACAAACTCTAAAATGAATAAATTAATTTTTTCAAGTCATTCCCGAGGTCCGTTCATCTCTCAAACGGGGGTGAATTCACGAAAAACCTATGTTTGAATTTATCCTATGCTTCGTTTTAACTTTCCATGACTTTTTACAATAAAAATAAACAAATCTTCATCATAACTTTTTAATTATTTCCAGGATCGCTACCCGATATCACAAAACCTTCTAGCTCAAAAACCTCGGATGTATCTATCGAAGATTCTTACCATCTTGTCACTCCAATAAAAAAGAAAGCAAAAGGTTAGTATAATTTAGGTTAGCAGGTGAAATTTTAAGCAAGCATTTTAGTTAAATTAATATTTATTTTTAAAATAATTTGTCTACACTTTCGAGTACTAAACCTACAAGAACTTGAAATTACTTTAAAAATTATTATAGAAATGATTGTTATGATCTATTAACTAATTAATTATTTTTCAGTTTACTCTACTCAAATAAAAGCTGAACAAAATTTTACGGCTGGAAACGACCTTTTGAAACGTAAATATACCAACGCTGTAGAAGAAGAAAAAGAAATCGAAGGTTTGTTGAATTTGATTTTGTTTAAATTCAAAAAATTAAAATTAATAAAGAGTGAAATTTGTTCAAGTGGGCACACCGTTTTTTGTAAATTCATAAAAATCAAATATTGTTGCATATTTTTTAAAGTACTCATCAGTGCAATAATTTTCCGCAAATTAGTTTTTCAAAAATTTAGTTGTTTATTGTTTAATTGAGCAGATTAAGATTTTCGGAAAAAATAGATTACGGTTAACATAAGATAAAAAAAAATTTAATTTAAAAATTTAAAATGAACTAACTTTATAACAAAATTAAATATTTTGGAAAAAAAATTATTAAAGCCCTTTTATAACAACTTTTTTATAAATAAATGCAAGTTTTACTCCTTACTCCCCCTTCGATTTTTGTTTTAAGCTCATTGAATTTTTGAAAAACTAACTTGCGGAAAATTATTGCATTGATGAGTACTTAAAAAATATGCAGCAATATTTGATTTTCATGACTTCACAAAAACGGTGTGTCCACGTGAAAAAATTTTACTCAAACTGAACATAAAATTAATAAATATTCATTTGTAGCATAATTTAATATTATAAATTTACTTTCAGAAGTTTTGAATAAAACTCGAAAGGAAAATTCATTGGAGTTCAAAACACTAGAAAAAACTAGCACAGCAAAAAATGGCTCGAAAAATGGTAAATTAAACTGCAATTTCCTATAATAATTATTAAAATTGTTTATGAATGGATATATTCTGTGCATTAATAAGTCAATATTAAAATTTTGTTTGTTTTAAATTAAGTTTTAGAAAAAATTTGAAAATTTATGATTAAATAGACTCCTCTTTGATTAAAATTTGCTTTAGTTAAAAGTAATACATAAACCCTTTTTTATCAATAGGATCAAGTAGCGGATCAGAACAAATCCTCTCATCAATCACAAGTCAGACTGAAATACTTCTAGCAAACAATAAAAAAGTGGTTGACGTATTGACCGAGATGGTCAAAGTACAAAGAAATGGATTTGACATGTTGGGGATAAGAATGTGCAGTTACTGTCAAAAAAATTTTGGTTTAACCCCTGCAAAAACATAAGTCATATCTGAATCAAAAATAAATGATGTCATTGACGATAGTAACTCTTATTTTGATATTTAAAATTAAGATTGTTTATAATAGCTCATAATGTTCAATTGTGCCACAAAATATATGTATATTTATATTTTTTTTTCTCTTGAGTTATTTTTGTCTGTTATTATTCTTGTTATATTGAAGTAGCAATCAAATAAAGTATAAATATTTGTTTTTTTTTTTATTGCTACTGTTAAATTTTTTAAGTTTTGTTCAAAAAAGTTATGTATAATCGTATATGTGTATACTTGTAACTTTAATTTAATGTTGAATTTTCGATTTCAAAAATTATTTATGTAAATGTATTGTTGTTGTTTTCATCGAGGATTCAATAAAAAATATCTTGGAAAAGAAAAAAAAATTTTAATTCTGAGTCTATAGGACCTCTTATTTACAACTCTTGACTGATTTTTTTTAACTTCTTAAATATTAAAAGCTTTTACGTAAATAGTTATTTTTTGCAAAATGCAGCTCAAATAATTTGATTTTACGGAATTCCTCATCCCAAAAGAATTACTCAACTGTTTTTAAACCAGCTGCTCGAAAATTATAATATTGTTGTGTAACAAAAATAAAATTTTTTTTATATTAAATTTATTTCCTATAAGCTTAATATTATTTAAGTATTCTAAACACAAACCATTTGACTTTTAGAATTTCAGTAATAGGAATTGTAAATTTATTTTCCGGTAATTTATTCTTTATTTCATGGTAGGTTCATTTATGTGTTTATATTGCCTTTTTCTTAACTTTTAATGTTTAACGTTTAGTTTATCATGCGTTACACTACGACCGATAAAGTTAGCGTTAAACTGTTTGTATCACGCGTTACATCGATTTTTCCGAGCGTTAAATTGACATTCTTCCGTCGCTAAGTAATAACGCGCTGAATTTTCGTTAAAAATGAATAAATAATTGAACTGCGCGCGCGCAATTGCATCTTAAAGATCCTTACGAAAGCGTTAAAAATCTAAGAATAAGGCCCCAGGTTTTAACCCGAATAGCGACTTGGGTCGTTGGTGGCGTACAGATAGGGGAATTTCGACTGCGTGCTTTGTTTGACCCCGGCGCGACCAGAACGATCGTTGGCAAATGTGGCGCTACGATCGCGTCTTATTTAGGGGTAGACGTTGAGCCGACTTTTAGACCAGGGGCTTGCTTGTGCATGAGGGTGAGGGGTTTTAGGGTCATTTTCGAATATCGACTTCTAATAGCGATAGAAATTTGACTTCATACCTAACTTGAAAGTACGTGAAGTATGGACGCGCTAGGTTGAAATTTTCTGTTGTACCAAGAGACATATATGTTATTTTTGTCGTATTTTCTGCTATTTTAATGATTTTTTTAAAGATCTGCTTGATTTTCATAAAAATTAATTGTTTTGAGGCCCATAACTCATCATTTCAATAAATATGCATCTAATAAACACCTTTTTACGATTGCAGAGTCCAAAAGTGTCGTTACAAATTTTGTACATGCCTAAAAAGTCGACTTTTTCACTCATTTTTTAACAATTTCTGACGAATTTTTAAAAATTGAAGAAACGGTCTTTCAGAGTCTAGCAAATGGGATTTAATTTCTCAAACATTATATTTTTGAAAAAAATTATATTCACAGCTCCATTGAGCCTTGAAAAAATTTGGTGGGCCTAAATAATAAGAGTATTTTGCGATAATACAATTACTTAACAAGTATTTAATTACTTATACTTGGCGCTCTCGAGAGAACGAGAGAATTTTTTTTGCATTTTTTACCATACTAAGTGATAGATGATGAACTTAAGAGCTTTAAAAAAAATAAAAATTTTACCCATCAATTTCCATTAGTAATAAAGTTACAAGCGTTCAATGATTTAAAAAGTTGCTAACCTATAAAATAGAGACTTTTTAAAGAACTTTTGGACTATCGAAGAGAGTAGTTTAGGAACTAAAAAGTTATAGTTTCAAACCAAGTTTGCATTTGTTCTTTTACGAAAATAATCCTTTGGCGCTTTATTTACAAAGAATTTATAAATAAATTAAAATGTGAATAAAATTAAAAAAAAAAAAAAAAATCAAGCAATTTTAAGTATTTTAGAACAATGAAAAAATGGAAATACTTAAAACTAAATTAAATTACTCAAAATATAAATAATTTGAATAAGAAAAATTTAACATATTTTTGAAGAATTATTTTGAATCAGCTGCTACAACATAAATGATCAAACCATAGTGATGTCACTGTTTTTGCAAGTCTTTTTACCATGGTTTATTCATGATGTTTATAATAATGAACTTTCAAAATTGTTCAATAGTTTTTTGTGCACATGAGTATGATTAAAAGATGACAGTTTTCTTAGAGATCAATAAAAATGCTTATTATTGTTCAAATTATTTAATTTCGAGTAATTAAATTTAGTTTTAAGTATTTTCATTTTTTCATTGTTTTATAAGGTACTTGAAATTGCTTGATTTTTTTTAAATCTTATTCAAACGCGGTAAAACAAACTTTAATTTAACCATAAATTTTTTTGTAAATAAAGCGCCAAAGGATTATTTTTATAAAAGAACAAAGCAAACTTGGTTTGAAACTATAACTTTTTAGTTCCTAAACTACTCTCTTCGATAGTCCAAAAGTTCTTTAAAAAGTCTCGATTTTATAGGTTAGCAACTTTTTCAAATCATTGAACGCTTGTAACTTTATTACTAATGGAAATTAATGGGTAAAATTTTTATTTTTTTGATGCTCTTAAGTTCATCTATTACTTAGTATAGTAAAAAATCAAAAAAAAAAATTTTCTCGTTCACTCGAGAGTGCCAAGTATAATATTACTAATATTGCCTGATAATACTTGACGCTCTCGAGTGAACGAATGCGATTTATAGGATCTATTCGATGTCACAAAATTAGCCTGAAAATAGTCTAGAAGTCTTAAAAGTTGTCACAAAGTTAAATGTGAAGTTTTCAAGATTTATTCTGGAGATTAAATCGGTAAATAAATTATACAATCGAGTCAGCCAAACTCTTACGAAAATTTTGTTTTATCAAACATTTTCAGACAGTTGACTAAAAAACGATTGTATATTTGACCTGTCACTACACGGAGATTCTAAGTCAGTCCTCTAAAAGACGTATGCTGATTTTCGAAGAAGGATAAATTCAATGATGGCCTGGTAGAGCTGGTTTAAACTTGTTTTTGCGATAACTTACAAACAATTGCGTTTTTGAGGGCCTTTTTCGATGTCATAAAACTGGCCTTAAACTAGTTTAGAAGTCTTAAAAGTTGTCAAAAGTTGAATGTTAAGTTTTCAAGACTAATTTCGAAGTTTTAAACGGTAAATTAAATATACAATCAAGTCAGCCAAATTCTTTCGAAAATTTTGTTTCATCTGATATTTTTCGACAGCTTAAGAAAAAAATATTGTATATTTGACCTGTCACTTCATAGAGACTCTAAGTTAGTGCTCTGAAAGACGAATGCTGAGTTTCGGAGAAAGTTATATTAAATTATGGCCAAGTAGAGCTGGTTCAAACTTGTTTTTGCGAAAACTCACCAACAATTGCGTTTTAAATTGTCTTTTTTGATGTCATAAAATTGGCATAAAAATAGTCTAGTAGGCTTTAAAATTGTCACAAAGTTCAATGTGAAGTTTTCAAGATTCATTCTGGAGTTTAAATCGATAAATAAATTAAACAATTGAGTCAGCCAAACTCTTACGAAAATTTTGTTTCATCAAACATTTTCGGACGGCTTAACAAAAAATGATTGTATATTGGACCTGTCACTTCAAGGAGACTCTAAGTTAGTGCTCTGAAAGACGAATGCCGAGTTTAAGAGAAAGATTTATTCAATGATGGCTTGGTAAAGCTGGTTCAAACTTGTTTTTGCTATAACTCGCCAACAAATGCGTTTTCGACTGTCTCTTTCAATGTCATAAAATTGGCCTCAAAATAGTCTTGAAGTCTTAAAAACTGTCACAAAGTTAAATATGAAGTTTTCAAGATTCATGCTGGAGTTTTAATCGGTAAATAAAATATACAATCGAGTCAGCCAATCTCTTGAGAAAGATTTTTGTCATCAAACATTTTCAGACAGTTTAGCAAAAAATGATTGTATATTGAACCTGTTACTTCATAGAAACTCTAAGTAAGTGCTCCGAAATTCGTATGCTGAGTTTCGGAGAAAAATATATTAAGTTATGGCATAGTAGAGCTTGTTTAAACTTGTTTTTGCCAAAACTGTCATTTCATCGTGCTCTGAAAGACGTATGCTGATATGAGTCAGGAAAATTCAACATTTCGTATTGTTAGAGAATTCAGGACTTCTAGAATAATTCAAGACTCACTTCATTTGTCCGAAAAAGACCCTTTAAAACGCATTTGTTAGCGGGTTATCGCGAAAACAAATTTGAACCAACACTAACAGGCCCCAATTGAATGAATTTTTCTCCGCAACTCAGCATACATCTTTAAAAGCTTTTTCCTCGATTCCCTACCGGTATAAAGTTACAGATATAATGTACAATAATTCTTTCTAAATCTGGCAGAGAAACTTAACATTTCGTATTGTTAGAAAGTTCGGGACCTCTAGAATATTTTAAGGCTCATTTTATTTCTCCGAAAAAGACCCTTCAAAACACATTTGATAGCGAGTTATCGCGAAAACAAGTTTATACCAACTATAAGGCTCATTTAATTTGTCCGAAAAAGACCCTTGAAAACGCATTTGTTATCGAGTTATCGCGAAAACAAGTTTGAACCAACTCTACTGGGCCAAAATTGGATATATCTTTCTCAAATCTGATCCTGGAAACAGCCCGTTTTCATGCCTCAAAACACGGTCAGAAACGGGCCTTTTTCACTACAGGTTTTGTTTCCGTCACAGTTTTTGTTTCCATAGAAAAAATATACACGATTAGCTTTTCTAATCAAAACCTCAAAAATATATTAATTCAAAAATGAACAATTTTCGTAAAATAATGTTTCTTAATGCTTCCGATAAAAAATATATATTAAATTACCAAATAATAATATAAATAAACAATTTTTAGTAAAATTAAACAAGAGTTTTTGAATAAAAAATTACTTTTTTTAATGTGGAGGTTGGATTTTATAAAAATAAATAGCAATACTGTTGTTGACAAAATATTTATTGAAACTCACTCATCGTTAAAAATTGCCCAAAATAATTATTCAGAAGTGTAATTCATTTACTTTCTAACAAACAATCGAATTTCTTAGGTTTAGAAGCACATGAAATCCAGCAATAGTTTGCTGGGTTAGAGATACATGAAAATCTAAAAATTTACCTGCAGCAACTCAAGTGTTCTGTGGGTGATTATTAAAAAAACTAACACAGTGGGCGATACGCGAGTGGAATAAATACTAATACTTTATTAATAATTATACATTAATAAAGCGCGTGCGGGGAAATAATTTAACCACTACGCGCATAAAATAAAAACACACTGCGCAATAAAAGTGATAAAAACAACCAAAATTTTAATAATTATTATTTGTTAAAAACACGGAGGATTCAGGTTCAATCAAGTAAACAACACACCGAGCAAAGCAGACCGAAACATTTGAACTTATAACCAACAAAATTAAAAACAAAAAACACAGCACTGACTGTGAAAATATTGTAAACATGCAATAATGATTATCCATCAAAGGGTATAGCCGGTTAAGGGGGGGTAAAGTGCCCCCGGTGCAAACCCCTACAAGACCTATACCATTCGAAAGAACATAAAAAAAGAAAATTTTTGGTGCCAACCAGAAATTTTTTCCCCCTATAGTGCGCATGCGCGGTCCAAAATAGTGATTTTTCAACTTTTATTTATTACTCAGAATCTAAGAGGAGTAGCGAGATGCGCTTTCCGGGAAAATTTTGTTTGAAAAAAATGTAGTTCAGAAAAAAAAATTTCAAAAATTTTTGGCCCCAAATTCATATTGTTAAAGTGGTTTTAAACTTTTAAATTGCGATTTAAAAATATCTTGGATAGGTGGTGGTCCAAAAAATTTTTTTTTATTTGTATTTTAACGTAAATTTTTCGTGGAAATTTTTTCAGATTTTTTAAAGGGGTGAAAAGTATGAAAACACTCAAAAAATCACTTTTTTCCAATCTTTTGGCCTTTTTACTACTGATAGTTGGTTTGAAAATTAATAAAACAATGAAATTTCATAGTTTCTACAACTTTACATAAAAATATTCAATATACGATGTTAAAGTACTGTTTTAGGCTTTTTAAAGACCATAAAATCGGTTTTTAAGATTTTTTTTGCCTATAATAAAGGTACAAATGCCTCATTCAAACATCAAAATCGTTGAAATACTTGCTAGCGGCTGCATACTGCGTTAAAATATAACAACATTTATATCGCTGAACTACATTATTTGTAAACAAAATTTTGCCGCAAACCGCGTTTTTCTAGCCCTCTTAGATTTCGAGATAAATATTATAGTTGAAAAATCACTCTTTCGCCCCGCGCATGCGCAGTTCAGGGAATAAAAAATTGCGGTTTGCGCTAAAAGCTTCCTTTTTTCAAGACCTTTCAAATGATATATATTGTAGGGGTTTCTGCGAAAAAAATTTTTAATACCTCCAACGAGATTAGTTCAACCATGTTCATCACTAAAAAATTGTATAAATTAGTTATTTTCAATCTAGGTCAGGTAGGCCAAATTTTTTTATGCAGAAACCCCTACAATATATATCATTTGAAAGGTCTTGAAAAAAGGAAGCTTTTAGCGCAAACCACAATTTTTTATTCCCTGAACTGCGCATGCGCGGGGCGAAAGAGTGATTTTTCAACTATAATATTTATCTTGAAATCGAAGAGGGCTAGAAAAACGCGGCCAAAATATAACAACATTCATATCGCTGAACTACATTTTTTGTTAACAAAATTTTGCCGCAAACCGCGTTTTTCTAGCCCTCTTAGATTTCAAGATAAATATTATAGTTGAAAAATCACTCTTTCGCCCCGTGCATGCGCAGTTCAGGGAATAAAAAATTGCGGTTTGCGCTTAAAGCTTCCTTTTTTCAAGACCTTTCAAATGATATTAATTGTAGGGGTTTCTGCAAAAAAAATTTTTAATACCTCCAACGAGATTAGTTCAACCATGTTCATCACTAAAAAATTGTATAAATTAGTTATTTTCAATCTAGGTCAGGTAGGCCAAATTTTTTTATGCAGAAACCCCTACAATATATATCATTTGAAAGGTCTTGAAAAAAGGAAGCTTTTAGCGCAAACCGCAATTTTTTATTCCCTGAACTGCGCATGCGCGGGGTGAAAGAGTGATTTTTCAACTATAATATTTATCTTGAAATCTAAGAGGGCTAGAAAAACGCGGCCAAAATATAACAACATTCATATCGCTGAACTACATTTTTTGTTAACAAAATTTTGCCGCAAACCGCGTTTTTCTAGCCCTCTTAGATTTCAAGATAAATATTATAGTTGAAAAATCACTCTTTCGCCCCGTGCATGCGCAGTTCAGGGAATAAAAAATTGCGGTTTGCGCTAAAAGCTTCCTTTTTTCAAGACCTTTCAAATGATATTAATTGTAGGGGTTTCTGCATAAAAAAATTTGGCCTACCTGACCTAGATTGAAAATAACTAATTTATACAATTTTTTAGTGATGAACATGGTTGAACTAATCTCGTTGGAGGTATTAAAAATTTTTTTTGCAGAAACCCCTACAATATATATATATATATCATTCGAAAGATCTTGAAAAAAGAAAGCTTTTGGCGCAAACCGCAATTTTTTATTCCCTGAACTGCGCATGCGCGGGGCGAAAGAGTGATTTTTCAACTATAATATTTATCTCGAAATCTAAGAGGGCTAGAAAAACGCGGTTTGCGGCAAAATTTTGTTTACAAATAATGTAGTTCAGCGATATAAATGTTGTTATATTTTAACGCAGTATGCAGCCGCTAGCAAGTATTTCAACGATTTTGATGTTTGAATGAGGCATTTGTACCTTTATTATAGGCAAAAAAAATCTTAAAAACCGATTTTATGGTCTTTAAAAAGCCTAAAACAGTACTTTAACATCGTATATTGAATATTTTTATGTAAAGTTGTAGAAACTATGAAATTTCATTGTTTTATTAATTTTCAAACCAACTATCAGTAGTAAAAAGGCCAAAAGATTGGAAAAAAGTGATTTTTTGAGTGTTTTCATACTTTTCACCCCTTTAAAAAATTTGAAAAAATTTCCACGAAAAATTTACGTTAAAATACAAATAAAAAAAAATTTTTTGGACCACCACCTATCCAAGATATTTTTAAATCGCAATTTAAAAGTTTAAAACCACTTTAACAATATGAATTTGGGGCCAAAAATTTTTGAAATTTTTTTTTCTGAACTACATTTTTTTCAAACAAAATTTTCCCGGAAAGCGCATCTCGCCACTCCTCTTATATTCTGAGTAATAAATAAAAGTGGAAAAATCACTATTTTGGACCGAGAATGCGCACTATAGGGGGAAAAAATTTCTGGTTGGCACCAAAAATTTTCTTTTTTTATGTTCTTTCGAATGGTATAGGTTTTGTAGGGGTTTGCACCGGGGGCACTTTACCCCCCCTTAACCGGCTATACCCTTTGAGAAAGTACAGTCCTGTACAATCGAGTTGGATTTTTTCGGCACTCGACTTCGTCTCGTGCTGAAACATCCAACTCTCGTGGAAAGGACGCGTTTCCCTTACTTGTACAGGAATATACTATTCTCCGCAACTCAGCATAGATCTTTTAATGCTCTTTCCTCGATTCTTCATGAAGTAACAGGTATAATGTACAATAATACTTTCTGAAACTGTCAGGAAAACTTAACATCCAGTATTGTTAAAGTATTAGGACTTCTCAAATACTTTAAGGCTCATTTCATTTGTCTGAAAAAGACCCTTGAAAACGCATTTGTTATCGAGTTATCGCGAAAACAAGTTTGAACCAACTCTACTAGGCCAAAATTTGATATATCTTCCTCCGCAACTCACCATTCATCTTTAAAAGCTTTTTCCTCGATTCTCAATAAAAGTACAGGTATAATGTGCAATGGATCTTTCTAAATCTGTCAGAAAAACTTAACATTTCGTATTTTTAGAGTATTCAGGACTTCTAGAATATTTTAAGGCTCATTTCATTTGTTCAGAAACGACCCTGTAAAATGCATTTGTTAGCGACTTGTCGCAAAAACAAGTTTGAACCTACTTTACCAGGCCCCGACTGAATAATTCTTACTGCGCAACTCTGCACACATCTTTTAAAGCTCTTTCCTCGATTCTCCATGAAGGTGCAGGTATAACGTACAAAAGATCTTTCTAAATCTCTCAGGGAAACTTAACTTCTTTTAAGGACTTCTTGGATATTTTAAGGCTCATTTTATTTGTCCGGAGACGACCCTGTAAAATGCATTTGTTAGCGAGTTGTCGTGAAAACAAGTTTGAACCTTCTTTACCAGGCCCCAATTGAATCTATCTTTTTCCGAAACTCAGACACATCTTTTTATGCATCTTCCTCGATTTTTCATGAAGTTACAGGTATAATGTGTTATGTCTATATTAGGACGTAATTATTTCAAATATTATTAGGTGTTCAAAATTAAAAGACACTTTATTATAGATTTAATAAAGTGTACTTTAAACGTTAGTTTTACAAATTGATTTTATATTAAAGAGATGTAACTTTTTGTTTTCATTCTCGAGATATTACTCTTAAAATATTATTGAGATATGACTCTATATAACTTTATTTTTAAAGAGATATAACTCTTTTTAATTCCTGAGATTTTACTCTTTAAATATTAATGAGATATGACTCTATATACCTAAGTTTATTTTTAAAGAGATATAACTGTTTTTATTTCCTGAGATATTACTCTAAAAATATTAATGGCTCTATATAAATTACCTTTTTTCGGAAGACCGATCCCGGAGCTGGATCTTCAAACACACTATTATGCGTTTTCTATCCTTGTTAAGCCTCTTTAGCGGCACGTCAGAGTTTATCGAAAATCAAGTAGCTGAAAACTAATTTAATATTCAAAATGTCAAACTCGGCCCACGTATGCCGCAAGAGAGGTACAAACAAGGATAGGACACCTAAATTGCACCCCTTTTTTCGATTTCCGTCACTCCTTTCATAAGATTTACGGGCCTAACTTTAGATCTTATCCTAGTAGCCGCTAGAATCTTTATGATAAAAAAAATGTAGGATATCAACAGAAATAAAAAAAAAAAGCGCGTTGTTAGTTTCCTAGGCCAACCTTAGGTAAATATCCTTAGCATAACATTTCTCCGAATTATTTAAATCGATTAAAAGTATTCCATTTACAATCAAACAATAACAACTCAAGTGAAGTGAGCTAGGAATTCAATTAATCATTAGATAAAATGCATCAAAAAAAAAATATTTAAATTAATAAACTAAAAAAAAATGTACAAAAGAATGCAGTACGAAAACGGTATGCACACGTGCTGGTTTAAAGCTGAAATAAATCAATGATCAGAAAGAAATTTGTTGGGTATAGAGGAGAATAAATAAAATCATTCGACACGACGTTATTTGTGTTTAAATAATACACCGTATATTCAAAAAAAATAAAAAAAGCAAAATCACACGGAGAATCGTGTGATTTTGATCACGCACGGCGTGTACAAACTGGCCAGTCACTTAACCACGCTTCTGAGCAAAAGGATAGCTTCGATAATCCACACTACCGTATAAAAAAAAATCTTAATGATAATTCAATCAAATGAAGTAGAAAATTAACCACTATGATTTTCCACGGCAGCGTACACAAATTCAGCAAAAATCAAACAACTGTCATTTAATCTCTCTTAATTCAACATGCGAGCACACCGCTGCTCACAAATGCCACACTTATGTGTGTCTCAGATAATCCTAAACTAACCAATAATGTATAATGATATTTTATATTAAAGATGAAAAACAAAATTTCTTATTTATATATAAATAAATAGTAAAGAAAAATCAACAATCAAATTCAAACGAGCTAATAGAATTTTATTTTTATTTTTTTTATTTTTCTTCTTTAAATGTCTTAAAAAAAAATAAAGATAAAAATGTTACCATACTCTTTACCAGACTCCGTGAGCTTGCTGTTGGGATCTTTGTCTTCAACAATGTCGCGTACACGATTTATTAGATAAAAGTAAAAAAAAAAAAAAAATATGTTAGTTTGTATAAATTGAAGTTAAATTCAATTTATAAGTTGTTCCGATGTTTAATCACGGCTTATATAAAACAAATTTACTAATATGTAAATTTAAAATTGAATTTAATTTTATAAATTTACTTATTGAAAAATCAAAAATATATTTTTGTAAACGCGTTGCGTAGGTATTTATTAGTAGACGGTTAACTCTCGATAGCCAGCTCCTTCGCTAGCTGCTCCTCTCGCCGCGCGTCTCGAGCTTCCGGCCGCTCTCCCACCTAGCGCGTCGCTGGTAGTGGGGAGCTGCGCGTCGCAGAGTTATCGTTAGATTCCTCCTTGTGCTGATTTTCTAAACCGGTAGCAGCACAAAGAATCCTGACGCTCGAATTTTTCTGTCTTACACAGTTTTTCTTACATCTTATTTCATTCTTATATTAATAAATAAATTACAATTAAATCGCGTCAAAAATTTGTATGTAACAACACACTGACTTGTTTCGATAATTAAGCATTTTTATAAACGCCTGATTATTGAAAAACTGCTTACTAATATTACTGTTATGTGACATTTATAATGCACATACAGCAAGATAAAGACAAGTAGAATAGGTCGCCCAAAGTGGGACACAGAAAATGCACGCGCTGCATTCTTACCAGCGAGGCAGCGCTCGGGCAAGACTGCAGCAGCGTTGGCGGTCTTTATTAGAGTTTAGTTGAGTACGGACGAATTAATCCTTTGCTGGATCAATCGTCTCGTAATTTTTAATGATTATTTACGTATAAGTAAGCGCGTATCAGCTTACTCCTTTGCCGGAGAAATTGTATAATAGTTAACCTTAAGAGACTTGTAGTTTATGTGCGTATAGTGTAACTCGTCAGTTAAGGTGTCTTAATTGTGTATGATCTGAACAAGGACCCAATAAATAACGCGTCAACCGTGAATCATCGTGTTATTATTCCACCTTCTACCTTACAG
The DNA here is from genome assembly GCA_038277355.1 of Encarsia formosa. Taxonomy (NCBI): domain Eukaryota; kingdom Metazoa; phylum Arthropoda; class Insecta; order Hymenoptera; family Aphelinidae; genus Encarsia; species Encarsia formosa. The sequence continues at coordinate 61,283,660 of CM076186.1, forward strand.
TCCGACGTGGAACCGGGACCCCAGAAGCATCCAGCCGATAAGGTACAGTTGAACGAATACATCTAAAATTTAGGAATAACGTAGGTGATATTAACTCATTTCTTCCTCCCGTCCACAAACGAGTGATGACCGCGATCCACGGTAAAGTCCAGGCTGTTGAAATCGGGAAGAATGTTAAGTGTTGAACACACTTAACAAAAATTGGTAGCAGAGTGCGTAGTTCAGGTCCCCCGGGGAAGATAGGATAGTAAGTTAGAAAATAGAGCTAATTTTAATTTTATTATTCAGATATAAGTAAATTTATTAAAATTTTAATAGTTTAGTTGGCGTAATTTTTGCCAAGACAGTGATTACCCACTGTCTTGTAGTTTAAGAAGTTAGATTAGGCACAATTTCTTTAATTTAGATTTAATTATAAACGGCCGTTAGGTCAATTGAAAATATTAAGAATAAATTATGTAATTATTTAGTTTTGAAATAATAAAGAAATTTCACAATTAAAATTATTGAAAGGAATTCGAGTGACGTTCGTTATTTTGCAACGCGGTGTTGCAATTTTAGGCGGCGGCCACTGCTGACGCGGCGTCTTTGGATTTTTCAGAGTACTGACTTTCGAAAGTTTAGTTTTCAAAGTTTCCATTTTGAGTCCAATTTTTCAGATTATTTTATTTTTCAAAAGGTTAAGTTGCCAATTTTTCAATTATTCAGAAAAAATCGGATGTAGAAAAACTTTACTAATTGTGAAAACTTAATATAATTAAGTATTCGTGATTAAAAGTTAATAATGTGGCTGATAACAGCAGTCATATTTGATCGAAGAATTAATCACCCAGATATAAAGGTATGAATTTATTCTAATTTTTTCAAATTTGAGTTAACCTGAGTAAAAATTGAAATTTTGAAATCCTTATTTAGGGGGGGGGGGGGGGTAAACCCTAGAGGGCAAAAAAAAGCAAATTTTTCATGATTTTTCTCGAGCAAACGGCAAAAGCTTTTTAATATATTAATAATGTACATAATAAAGTAACATTTGAACTACTTACTGTGATTTTTTTGAATAAAAATATTAAAAAACAAGCCGATGCCAGTGCTTTTTCGGAGACGCCTTCGCTCGACGATTTTTTCCCGTGGTAAACGCCATTTTGTCCATAAACATCTGAAACAAAAATTTCAGGAAGATTCTGTTAGAAGATAAGTTTTTCCTGGTAATAACACGAGGATTTTTTTTCACTTTTTGACGATTTGGCAAGTGACATTTTTAGTCGAAAAAACGACCTTTGACTTCAAACACCATGTGCCCCGAGCACTCAATAAATTGTTTTTCTGTTATTTAAAACTTCGTTGGTTAACTAACTATTGCAGATCCCAGTACCTAATCATTACCTTATTTTTCATGGTCCTTCGAGCTCGTGTTTTTATGTCCAGATGGACGAGCCAGTAAAGGATTACGAGAAAAGATTTCGTGGTGCCACAGGAGCACATGGTTGGGTGCCATGTGCTTCTTGGCGTTTTAGCTCGGTGTGCCGCGTGTGGCTTTTCGCGATTCACTAGTGTTTACTGAAAATTCCTTTTTTCAGTTCTGAAAAAGTGTTCAAGTGAAACAGAGGTGAACGCCAACTTAACCTTATCTTATTTTTCATGGTTACTCCTTTGTGATTGACACTGGCGCTCACACCAAGTTTTTTTCTCTTGTGTTGTTTTTGCTTTAAAAAGCAGAGGTTGCTCACTTTGTAATGAGAAAACTAATAAACTATTTTGCTTTGGGTGAGGAGAAGACAGTAGTTGGAGTTTGTAAACAGCAGCAACAAGCAGTTAAAAGTCAGTGGTCATTCATATTGCAACACTCTCACACACATAAAGTAAACAAACAGTTTATTGTGGATATAGCTTTTGGTTTGGTGACAGCTTTTACATGTACATGCATGGAAATTTATTGTGGTTCACAATTGCTTTATTTTGATTATCCTTGATTATATGATTTGGGTAAGGTACACTTTTATTATCTTTGTATTTTCTTGATTTGAGTGATAGAGCTTAGCTCGCTTGAGTTGACTAAAGTCAGTGTTTTGATTTGATGTCATTATTATTCTTTCTCTGTACATAAATTACTTTCAGGACTTTTATTTATTTATACTTGAATCACTAATCCCAGTTGATTTATTTGAGTCTAAAGATCGCTTGGACTATCTGAGCGATATTTTACATTTTCATTAATTTCTTGCACTGTATATATTTATTTAGCTTTAGGATTTTTTAGTTAGGATAAACTGAAAGTTATGTTTTATTGATAATGCTTAAAATCTTCTCAGATGCAACAATTTTGAAAGGGATGGCTTGTCGAAGAAGCAGTTTGACTAGGCCTTTGATTGTTAGTAACCATAGCTTTAATCATAATACACCCTATATTAATTTTATTTGAATTATATTATAACACATCAATTCTTTTCTATTTAATTTTAAGCTATAAAATTCCCAACTTGAATTCTGAAAATTTTTTGTTGCTATCCAAAAAGCTAATCCTTTTGTTGTCATTGTACATGGTGACTACTCTGTCATCGCTTTGACTCAGTGACAACACACTTTAGCTATACATTTTCTTTTGAACTACCCTCTTGTTTTGAACTTTAATATAGTGCTTGTAAAATGGAGACATTAAATCCAGGATAACTGGAGCTAATTAGGAGTCTTATAAACTCTTAAAAAAATTTTCAGAAATTGGGCAAAATTGAGATGACAGTAACTGCATGTCAGACTTGGTTGTCACAGTTGGAGCGTGATTTCGCTGCATTCTCAGAAAATCATACTAACATTACCCAGCTGCCTGGCTTCCTAAAACATAAATACTCTACGGCGGAAGTTTTTGACAACGGCCAAGAGATTTACTTTTAATGTGTAGGCAATTTCAAAGAGTACTTGCTCTCCTGCAATACTCCTGCCACTTTAGATGAATCTATGGCTCCTGCCAATCAGTCAAGATCTGATGTAGGGGCTAACCTTTTAAACAACTCTTTACCAAAGATAGAGATTCCGAAATGAGCGGTTAATTTAGCGGTAAGCTCACTGAGTGGGCTCGTTTTCGAGACCTTTTTGTCTCACTTGTGCATAACCGTACTGACTTCACTCCTGTGATTAAATTTTATCACTTGTCCACACTGCTTGAGGGCGCTGCCTCAGATCAAATTAAAAATCTAGAAATGACCACTGAGAATTAGCTTGGGCCGACCTGACTAAATTTTATGAGAACAAGCGAAGGTTGATTAACCACTCCGTTGATCAGGTTTACTCACCTAAGTCTATGAAATCGGATTCTAATGCTGAGCTAAGTGCGCTATTTACCTTTATTGTTGACACCCTGGGTTTTTTGGCCTCACTAGGGTGGTCTGTTGAGACAACCGGGGAAGATTTATTAGTATTCCTCACTGTGTCTAAATTCGACTCAGTCACGCGTCGCGAGTGGGAAAAATCCTTGGAGGACTCCACTCAGGCTTCATCTCTGGAGGAACTTTAGAAGTTTTTCCGTGACCAATTGGCACTTTTGGAGTCGGTTGAGGCGAGTAGCTGGGGCATTCATTCTCAGCCTAAACTGGTTAACCCGAAAGCTCATGTTTCCACTACTTCGGAATAAAACAGCATTCCAAAGCCAAAACCTTGTGTGAACTGTGGTGAAAATCATCAACTCGTTAAATGCGTCAAATACAAAAACTTGGCAGGCAGTGATAGGTAAACTTTGGCTAGATCCAAGAGACTGTGTTTCCTTTGTCTAGGTAATCACTCCTTTGGAAAATGCAAACTCAAAGTTGTTTGTACTCTGTGTAGAAGGAGACACCATACCTTACTACATGATGGTATAGCTGCCAATCTACTGGTTAAGGCTGATGAACCTATAACTCGTGCTTCAACTTCTGGGCCTCATCCTCAACTTCCTGGCCTGAACACTAGTGCCAACGCGTTTAACCCTAGTCAGCAGACACCTCAAGCTTTTCATCAGTCGATGAATACTGTCGCTCGGAATTCGTTTGTTTTGCTACCTACGGCTTGGGTAAAAGCTAAGTACAATGATAAAACCCACATGTTCAGGGCCCTCATCGATCAGGCCTCTCAGGTATCCATGATCACTGAAAATTGCGCTCAACGACTTGGCCTCCCTAGGCACCGCTCAGACACTTTGGTAGAGGGAGTGTCATCATTGTTTTTGGAAAAGACTTGAGGTCGTGTCACTTTGAAAGTTAGATCCTTTGTGGATACAGACTTTGTTTTTGATGTTAATGCAATGATCCTAGATTAAAGTACTAATTATTGACCTCTGATCTCTTCCGAAGTGGTTACACTCTCCCACCTTTCGGCACTGTCTTTAGCTGACCCAGAATTTTATAACCTCCAAACTATTGACCTTTTGTTAGGTGCCAAAGTGCACGCTAACATCGAGGTTCAAAAAGAGTCCCCAGGAGACCCAGTAGCTTCTAACACTCGACTAGGCTGGATGGTTTCAGGCCCCGCAGGTTCTTCCTCGGCTCTCAATACTAAGTCGTGTCATTTCATCGACAACACAAGCCTACTCAGGGCAGTTAAGAAATTTCGGACTCACGAGAAAATCACTACTCCTCAACCCTTGTATACTGAGGATGGAAAGGCCTGCGAGGACCACTTTATCAATACTCACTCTCGAAACGCGGAAGGCAGATACATTGTCAGGTTACCCTTCAATGAAAAGGTAATACGAGACAAGGGATTCAACCTACGTGGTTCTTTCAACAGAGCCCTCGCAGTTTTATTGTCACTTAGAAAAAAGTTAAAGGACCCAGTATTTTGTTCCAGATATTGCAACTTCGTCGCCGAATACGAGCAACTAGGTCACATGTCATTGGTCTCTCCGTTGAACGCAGTACAGAGGGACTATGCCTTTTACTTGCCGCATCACGGTGTCTTGAACTCGAGGGGAAAATTGCGTACTGTTTTCAACGGATCGGCCAGGATGGGGGATGGTTTGTCCCTGAATGATTATTTACTTCCGAGACCAAATTTGATACCCGACTTACGTGTTAGAGTCTCAAAATGGAGACGATACCCATTCGTGTTCATTAAGGACGTGGTCAAGATGTTCAGACAAATCATTGTCCACCCCGACGATCGACACTACCTGCTCATCCTCTGGCAGCTCTATGGGGGTGAAATTCTGACTTATGCCCTCAATACAGTGACTTACGGCCTTAGATGTTCCCCTTTCTAGCCATTAGAATCCTGCGTCAGCTAGCTCTAGATGAAGGTGCTCATTTTGCTTTGGCCGTGATACTTATCTTATACGAGAGCTATGTTGACGATGTATTGTCAGGGGGCTTCTCCATTGCGGAATGCTTACGTAAGATGCAAGAACTAGTCTCCCTGTTAAAATTGGGAGGTTTCGAATTGGGGAAATGGGCAACTAATAACCCAGCTTTGATAGACTGGGTTGCGCCAGGCGAAAGGACTACTGAGGTCTCTGTGTTCGATGAGTTTCAGTCAACTTCAGTCCTTGAGCTCGCTTGGTCTCCTGAGGGTGACTATTTCCACTTCAACATCTCGCTGGAACCTTACGATTGTGATAAACTCACCAAGCGCTCAGCGCTTTCCATGATAGCTAAGCTCTTCGACCAGTTAGGTTTTCTATCCCCAGTGACTGTCAACTCAAAGGCTTTTATCAAATGTAGTTAGGTTAAGGCTTCTTAAATGTAGTTGGGGTAGTCCCCTTTCTCCGGACTATTGTCGTCGCTGGGACGAGTTCTACTCTCAGTTACTAGTTCTTGCTAAAATCAGAATACCCCGTTGGATAGGTTATATGCTGGAAGGCCGGGTGATAGAATCGCATGGTTTCGCCGACGCCTCACTGAAGGCATATGGCGCTGTTCTTTACGTGAGAGTGTTGCATGGTTCAGGGGTCACCACTGCCCTGCTGGGTGCTAAAACCAAAATATCAATAAATATTTCGGTTCCTCGCTTGGAACTGTGCGCTGCTCTGTTACTAACTAAACTGACTCACCATTTTTTTTCCTTCTCCTCCCTAGGTCAACTCAAGGTACACCTTTGGTCAGACTCCAAGGATGTACTCTATTAGATCCAGGAACACCCTTCGAGATTGCAAACCTTTGTGGCCAACCGTTGCAACGAGATTCAAACCCTGCTACCTCAGGCATGCTGGCATCATGTCCAAGGGTCAGAGAACCCTGCAAATCTGATCTCCAGGGGTGTGAACCTGGTAGAACTCCAGGACCTGCAACTTTAGTGGTCAGGACCGCAGTTCTTACTCACCTCAAACGACGAATGGCTAGAACTGGCTGAAGTGGTGCAAACGTCACCTAAACAAGAGAGGCAAGCCAAGCCCGTCGTGCTCGCTGTTGGAGTTTACGTCAACGACACGCTGACCTGGTTCTGATCTTTCAAGAGACTCCTCAGAGTTACCAGTTGGTGCCTGCGCTTCATCAACTCCATACGGGTCAACTGCCTCCTCAAACAAAAACTCACCTTGTCTCTGCGGCTATCCAGCAACGATACTTACTCACCCGAATTGACCACTCGTGACCTTCACAACGCCGAGCTGTTGTGGGTCTCTATAGTCCAGAGAAATCATTTTGGTCGTGAAATGGCACTAATAAATAGACATCAACCGCTCACGCAAAGCCCATTAGTCACACTCAACCCTATCATGGTGGATGGATTACTCCGGGTTGGTGGAAGACTAAAACACTCATCGTTGGACTTCGAAGAAAAACATCCATTGATTCTGCCCGACCACAGTTACCTCACATAAATCTTGGTATGGGATGCTCATCAGCGGTCACTTCATGATGGTACCCAGTTACCCTTGGTTACTCTTCGTTGTCGTCATTGGATTTTGAGAGGTAGGCAAAAGGTCAAAAGCCTTATTGGTTTGTGCCTGCTTTGTCGCCGTCATGCTGCCAGGGTCATTAACCCCTTTATAGCCTCCTTACCAAGTGACCGGGTGCGTCCAGCCTTTTCGTTTGAGCACTCTGGGGTTGACTTCGCGGGACCGTTCAAGCTGAGACTCACTAAGTCCCGTGACAAGGACACAATGAAGGTCTACATGTGCATCTTCACCTGTTTGGCCATCAGAGCGACTCATCTGGAATTGGTAGAGGACTACACAACGGAGGCATTCTTGGCTGCTTTCATCCGATTTACTTGCCGACGTGACCATTTCTCGTTGATGAGAAGCGACAGAGGTACAAACTTTGTTGGTGCTGACAAGGAACTGCGCAGGATGTTCGAAGAGGCTTCGGAGCAGCTGCTAGTCATTTTACCCTCACTGGCTACTCTGGGCACGCAATGGGTCTTCAACCCACCTCGAGCTCCACACTTCGGTGGCGTATGGGAGACTATGGTAAAGTCCACAAAGTTTCACCTTCAGAGGATGATAGGTGAGCACGTTCTCAACTTCGCTGAGTTTAACACACTGCTGTGTAGAATCGAGGCCTGCCTTAACCCCAGGCCCTTGGGTCGAGCCTCTGACGACGCCGATGACTGGGTCATCACTCCTGCTCACTTCTTGATCCAGAGGCCGTCATTCATTGTTCCTGAGCCATTCAACCCTGCAGTGAAGGTGCCTTTGGGCAAAAGATGGGAATGGATCAGCCAAATGAGCCAGGAATTCTGGAGTAAGTGGTCCAAAACCTACCTGAAGACTCTTCAAGAAAGGCAAAAGTGGTTCAAACCCTCAAGAAATCTTCAGACAGGTGATTGGGTCCTTATTAAGGACGATCTTTTGGCCCCAACACAATGGTCACTGGGAAAGGTAGAGGCAGTTCATCAAGGTGCAGATAGTCAAGTTCGGGTGGCTGATATTAAAACTGCTTACTCTACCTATACTCGGCCAGTGGTCAAATTGGTTTTACTTCTACCAGTCAACGAACTCAATAGTGACGAATTTCAAAGTCCAAGTAATATTGCTTAAAGACTATAGTGTTTAGAGACATTTTCAATTTTTCTAAAGTTAAACTTATAGCCTGGTTTTAGACTAATTTTAGAGATCTAGCTTTATTTTGAGTCATTTTTTGTTCCTAATTAAAAGTTCCTTAGTGGGCATGATCTCAGTTCATATATTTAGTCATTGTTTAAGTTTTGAAATCTAATTTATTTTTTTCTTGCCAATTCTCAACCGTCTTAATACGCTGCGACGTACTAAAGTGGGCGGAATGTCGGAAAACGACATTTAAATATTTAATTTTTTGATCTCTTTTATTTTTGTAGATTTTATGTAAATTAAATTGAGCCATTCAATTTAAAAGATTTTCTAACTTAAATGCAATTAATTTTCAAATTTTAGCGCGCTAAGTGGCTGACTGTGGCGCTGCGTCACCGTCTGCCAAAAGCACAGTCAGTTCACCTCTGATCGCCGCGTGCTACACTTGCTTACCATGTGCCCCGAGCACCCAATAAATTGTTTTTCTGTTATTTGAAACTTTGTTGGTTAACTAACTATTGCAGATCCCAGTACCTAATCCTTATTTTTCATCTTGTCTGAAGATATGTCAAATCTATCAAAATTTTTTAAGTAGATTAACAATAATGATTACGATCTATTGGAACGAGTTTTGTCATTTAAATCAGCTTCATCTTTTGTTCAAAGATGCAATCACCATAACAATTCAAAATTTATCTCGGACGTTAAACAAAGACAAAATAGTTTGAGCTTAATGTTTTATTTATTACAAAACATGCTCGGTTATTTGTATTGTTTTAAAACCAAAATTATTCGTGTGTCTTTTTACATCGATAACCTAACCTTAAAACAAAAATTTTTTTATAAAACTATACATAACAAATTTTTAAATGAGATACACCTTTTTAAAAATTTTTAAAACACCGTACTATATACATAGCTTGAATTAAATTTTAAATTAGAGCGATGAATCATTAGCCTGTTAATGTGTATATGTTAGCATATCGTTAAAATATTGAATATTGCGTCTCGCATTAACTGTTAAGACGGGTGCATTAACTGTTAAGACGGATGCATTGACTGATACAGCAGTCGTCGACGACATAATAGTTAATGTGATCCGCTATAATGGCGATAGCACCGCTATTACCGTCATAGCGCAGTTTTCTGTGTGTAAGAGATGCTACATACTTCTCCACCTTCGACCTGGCCTCTGGCTTCCACCAGATACCTGTGAAAAAGGAAGACAGACATAAAACGGCATTTTCGACCTTAAACGGGCACTGGCAATTCAAGAAAATGCCTATGGCACTCAAAAATGCTCCCGCAACGTTCCAAAGAATGATGGATTTGATCCTGATGGGACTCCAAGATGTCGAAATGTTAGTTTACCTGGATGATATCATAATTTACGCCCGTAGTTTGATGGACCATTTACGTAAAGTACAACTACTCCTTGACCGACTCAGAGATGAAAAACTAGTGCTCCAACCAGACAAGGTACAATTTTTGAGGAGGAAAGTACCATTCTTGGGGCACATTGTATCGGAGCAAGGCTGCGAGCCAAATCCCGACAAGATTGAAGCAATCAAGAAGTTCAGGAGACCACGTATAGTAACGCATATGGGCAAAAGTCAAAAAGTCGGCAACTTTTTCGTTGTGTCATGTCATGCAATTCCGTGGAAAAAAATGTATTTAAAAAAAAGATATGATTCTAAAAATTTTACAGCTTCTAGGGTTTGGTGAACACAAGAAGCTGTTGAATTTTTAGAATCATATATTATTTATAAGTACCTTTTTTCTGCGGAATTACATGACATGATATGACACAAAAGTGGCCGACTTTTTGACTTTTGCCCATATATGGTCATTTACAGCTCTTGTGGGCTATTATTGAAGATTCATCAAGGACTTCAGCAAGATATCTAAGCCGCTATTTGACTTGACCAAGAAGGATGTGAAATTCGAGTGGAGACCGGCTCAAGAGGAAAGTTTCGAAGCTCTTAAGCAAAAACTTTGTGAAGCCCCAATATTGCAATTTCCGGATTTTAACAAGAAGTTCACGCTAACGACAGACGCCAGTGACTACGCTGTAGGCGCGGTTTTAAGCCAGGAGCAGGATGGGTTTGACCACCCAGTGGCTTATTTATCTCGCAGTCTAAACAAAAGTGAATTAAACTTCTCTACCACGGAAAAGGAGTGCGTCGCAGTATTGCATGCACTCAAGAAATTCCGTACGTATCTGTTGGGTCAACGCGACGGTTTCAGCTGCCATGAACCGCTCAGTTGGATGCATAACCAGGGGGACCCAGGTAAAAAGATGCTTCGATGGATGCTAAAATTTATTGACTTTGAATATGATTTCAAATATAAGCCCGGAAAACTAAATATCAACGCTGATATTCTGTCTCGAAACCCAACGGATGCACCGACTCCAGAAGATGAAATCAATGTTAACTTGCCCATAATCAAAGTGCTTGTCTTAAAGAAGTGTCAACATGAACGCAATAAGACTCCGGCGCAGATGAATAGTCGAGGGCAGAAACCGGCGAAGCCCGAAACTGCCAGAACCAAAGATAGTGGACCCGACCAAGAACAATCGGAACCTCCGACTAGTAGCGAAGATTCAGCCAGCAAAAACTGAGACCCGGGACCCGGGTCTTTTGGCCACATCTCCCCAGTTGAAAGAGCTTGTTTACCCACAGCAGAAGAACCCGCAGGACTACACCCCTCTAGACTCGCAATCCGAAAGAATAACATCAGAATCGGAACCTCCAAGCGCCAAAGAGACTGAGTCAGGGAGAAGGAGTGACAGTACTGACGGCATACCGCATACCTATCCCTGATCTGAAAGATAGTGGGTTGAGAGACGAGACAACAGAAGATGATTTCATGGAGGAAGAGGAAATTAACGATTATTACGACTCCATGGTGGCATCATCAGAAATGGAAGTCAGTTCCGTCACTCCAAGTGAAATGGAAACGATTGAGGAATTTGAGGACGAATATAATCAAGTTGAATCCGAACCGCCTCAATTGATGTTTCAAGAAGGAACCGACCGCTTGGACAAAAATCTGCAGGAGCATTATGATCGGACCAATGAGTGGTACGGATTGCCGGCAATCAGGCCTGAGGAAGCCCCCACTCATTTTTCGGATGGTGATGTCAAATACGAAGTCCGGGAGCCTGCAGCTAGGGGATGTTACTCCGAAGGAGAAGAAGTGGACTCGGAGATGAGAGAAATACTCCGACAGGCAGACCCTTACAATAAGGATACTCTGGATGACAGCGTTATGACCCAACGAGTTCAGGAATTAGTAAGAAAAGCCAACGTCAGCACCGAACAAGAAATAGATCGTCGTTCAGTGGAGGAAACCGACACTAGCACGGGGCTAGAAGAGGCAAGTAGTATAAGGGATAATTGGGCGAAACGGATGAGTCGTCCCCGGCCGTGCAGTTCCTTATCTGTTATCTCAATGGTTTGTTTATATAAACAAGAGATAAGCAGGTGTCCGGTTACAACTGAGAGAGCCGTGAGTTCTTATCTTTTACCTCGATGGATTGTTGATGTAAACAAGCTATTGAGATAAGAGATAGTATAAACAAGGTTGTTTACGTAAATAAAAGATAGCATATTTAATCAAATTTTTTTTATTTTCTTGAATAATTACAAATACATTTTTTTTTTTTTTACAAATTGTTATCACCGACAAAACCATACGGTACAGATGAATCGTGCGAAAAAAATATTCTATTTTCGAGAGCTACTTTATATGTTTTTGTTTCATCCTGGGTTACAACATTATGAACGGGTACTCGACGTATAGCTCTAAAATTAAGCTTAATATTATCATTGGATTCTGGTACGTTTGCCTTAAATTTATTCTTTACTAATTTTTTAATAGATCAAAGTTAATTTTTTTTGAGTTTTTATAGTTCAAAGTTATACCTTTTACCTTACAGCTTACAGAAATTTCGTTTGTTGAGCCCGAAACGATTCGATAACAGTAAAACTTTGGCCCGCCACTGATGAATGTTTTTATGTAAGAATTATTACCGTAGCTTTCTAATTCATCCGTCATATCACCGAGTAAAGAACCCAACGGTGGCTCGTATTCGTCGGGGTCGTTGCCGTGAGATAAAAAAAAAAAAAAACCGAATCCGTGTCTACATAAAAACAGCGTTTCTGAAGCTTTTCCATGTAAGAGTTTGAGTCGTGCGTGTGCAGTGACGTAAGCTGCAATTACAACGTTTGTATTTGAAGGAGCGACGACGGCCTGGTCCCTGTAAAACCAGTTCACAAACAAAACTGATTCGTTAGCCGGTACTATCGAAACGACTTCTTTTTCGTCGTTGGTCATTATGTCTAAAAGATCTGCTCGTGTTCTTACAATATTTGTGGCCTTCATAGAACTGGCCTGACCAAACATGCTCCATAGTATGCTTAGCGCCATTTTACTTACCGATCGCAGTCCAGGATTTTTTTTTAAAGTCTGTCTGGACGGCACCTTCCGCGTACGCGCAAACTTACTTTTTCAAACAATAATTTGCGCGTACGCGCAACTTAGGTGTTCCGCGTACGCGCAAACTAAATTATCCCGCGTGCGCGCAAACTTAGGTACTCCGCGTGCGCGCAAACTTAGGTGCTCCGCGTGCGCGCAAAAACTTAAGATCTCCGCGTGCGCGCAAAACTTATGATGTTCCGCGTACGCGCAAAAACTTAAGATCTCCGCGTGCGCGCAAAAACTTCCGATCTCCACGTGCGCGCAAAACTTATGATGTTCCGCGTACGCGCAAAAACTTAAAATCTCCGCGTGCGCGCAAAACTCTAGATCTCCGCGTGCGCGCAAAACGTATGATGTTCCGCGTGCGCGCAAAAACTTCCGATCTCCGCGTGCGCGCAAGACTTATGATGTTCCGCGTGCGCGCAAAACTCTAGATCTCCGCGTGCGCGCAAAAACTTTGATAACGTTGCGATAAATGCATCAATTATAGTCCTTCTAAACATTAAAATTGTGATTAAAAAAACTTCCTAACTCTATAAAATTTATTTTTCACACACGGTGCAGAAAATTCAAACTTTCTGATTTTTCCCAAACAGGAAGTTTGAACCCCTTGCTTTGAGTTGAAAAAAACATTACACTCGACGCTGGAAAAGTATGAGCTAACCCTTAGCAAACCCTTGACACTCTCGCTTTTGGCTCAGGTTTTGAACACAAATTGTTTGAAAATTAGCTAAAAACCCTGTTACGGAGGGGACCACTATTAGCTCGTAAATATTTCGGCTCATTCGCTCAACTTTAAATTGATAGACTACATGGCTCCATCTATGAGTCTAGGCGGGGACTTTAGTCCCAGTTCTTACTCCCGCGCGCCGTAGTGCTGGGCAGTACCGCTGTCGCCGTTGCTGCTGCCACAGGCTTCGCGTGCTGGCTTCTGGTTTTGGTGCTCAAGTGTGTGTGTGTGCAGCAGAGAGTTCTCCCGGCTTTTTCACGGTTCTTCTCAACGGCTCTTCTCATCGCCTTTTTCACCAGGTAGTCCCGGAACCTGCCTTTTTACCGTGCACCAGCTCATCCGGACGATCACAGACAGTAATTCTGTGATCATCAACAACCTCGGAGCCACGCCATTACCACGTGTACCAGCTACTCTTCACCGGTGGTCCACGGAGAATTTGTCTGGTTCAAGGACAATCCTCACTCATCGAACATCTCCAGGTATTCAGGTGCAAGGAACAGTCACTTCCTTGCCCCTTCTCACTTTTCATTTTCTCTAGCACAGAATTTACGACTCTGTGCTGATTTCGTCTATCTCAATGTGCACAAGCACGTAGCCATTTCGGCCATTTTCTCTCTCTCTGTCTCTCTCTCTCTCTCTCTCTCTATCGGGCTATCTCTCTCTATTTTCAAGGCCACTCTCTGCTGCTACTCGACCAACGCTCACACCTTTTAACGTAAATAAGAAAACTCTCATAATTTAAGTTCAAATCAATATCGGTGTTTACATTTACTCATGACTTGACTGTTACGCTCGGGCCTCTCTCTCTCTCTTCAAGACAACGCTCGTGAATAGACGGTTTCACTCGCCATTTGGTGAAACTTCTCAAGTTTCTCTTGGTTCTTTCTCGTGACTCTTTCTCATCATCCTCAACGTAGTCATCTCATCAGTACAGTCAACTCGACAAATCATCTACTTGGTGTTGGCTCAACTCGGGAGACATTTGATCTTCAATCAACTCAAACGGCTCGGCTCAATTCAATTCTTGGGTTAATTGCTCAGCAAGGAGAGCTTTCACGGCGTGGCATCTTCAGGTATTTCGCTCAGAACCGGTAACAATAATTTACCGGTGTTTCTCATTGTCATTCTCACAGCCAGAAAATCAATAAAATTACTGTGCATTCTCTTGCTCTCTCTCTCTTTTCTTTGTACTGTCTTACACGCAGCCATTTTCTTTTCTACTCTTTTCAAGGCCATTCTCTGTTACTTTGTTTACCTCAACTGTACTCAAGCAAAACTCGTATTTATGGTTTGAATTAATATAATCAAATTCGTCAAGAGTTTTGACTAGGCGGTTTCTCAAATTAATTAATTTTCTTTACACGGAAATTAATGCTGGCAATTCTCAACTCAACATATTCTCATATCTCAGTTTCTCTCTTTAATCAATTATTATTCTCCTCTCAACGCTCAACTGGTCTACTCTCAAAAGGATCTACTCATCCTTAACAATCACCCAAGGACTCTGCTCAACAACAAAGAGGTTTTATCATAACTGCAAGCTCATTCATCAAGGTGTACATCAACTCAACTGAGTTGATTGCAACTCTTTATCATTGTAAATATCCAAGTAAGGTGTACACTATTGTTTAACTCAACCCGGAAGATCTGTAAATATTGTAAATAAATAATCAAAATTGTATATAATGGTAATTAATGGTCTACTCAATTTATTTGACAACCCTCCCCTACTAGCTTTTAATCCGGCAAATAAAAATAAAAAATTAATATTACGGCAAATCCGTAACATTTGGTCCTTCGAGCCGGATAGCTGGTAGGTGGCTGGGTTTTTCTTGTCTTCTCTGCTCTTCTTTGCTCTTCTCTGTTTTTTCTCTTGGTCAGCTCTGGATGAAAAGAGTCACTTTGCTCATTTATTCGGTGCATCTCCAGGTACTCTCAACTTTCCTGCTAATTTGGTGCTCGCTGGTGGTTCAACATGGATGAGAAGCAGAGTGCAGACACCAAGAAGTCCTCCAGGAGCAACTCACCAAGTCTCAGCAAGGAACCAGGTGATGCTGGCACTACTCCACAGGTCAAGTTCTGCAGCCTTAATCATTGTACAGCTCGTCAGTTCGTCACATCTCCAGTTACTCTCAACATCTACGGCTGAATTTGTCATGGACCGCTCACTGCAGGATAGGATGGAGGACGCTGGCTCTATGCCGGCTTTCAGGCGTACCGCAACGTCAAATCTCACTCAAAAGCGGTTGGTGAACCCTCTGGTGAGAGATGATACCCCGGACAATTCAACTGGTGCTGCAGAACACACTCACTCCTCTGGGCCTACAGTCCAGGTTAATGGACTTGAGTACACTCAGGACAACTCTACAAGCTTAGGCAGTGACTCTCAACCCGTACCTTGTTTCTTGGTAACGGGCCCTGCGAACAACTCTGGCCAACTAAACTCAACGTCGTCGGTGGTAATACACGACGACTACGGTCAACCTCTGGTGGACAACCTCAATGCTCAACTCAATTCATGGTCAAGGCTTCAACGGCACATGTTGGTCTACTGGAACCTACTCTGCCGCCGTGACCAGACAAACTCAACCTACAAGAATAGCTCATTACCCTCGCTCATTTGTGACGGCGTATAACACATTGCCTTCTGCCTTGGACTTGGTACTTCTCATCAGCAAAACACAGGCGCTTGTTGTGGAGTAAGCGCTCTGTTTCAGTTCATTGGGAAATTACTCAGCTAGGAATCGCCAGTTCCAAACACTGTGTAAGGTAAGCTCACTACACCATAATTCACTTTGAGACAGAAGTCGATCCTGGGACTCCTGTTCAAAACAATGTCAACTCAAACTCTTAATGGAAGATAAGGTCAAACAGCTGGTTCGTTTCATCAAATGCTCGGCTCACTTCTAGCTACTGCTGTAGCATTTCTCATCACCATGTTCGCTTCTCACTTGGTGCAAATTCTCATCGTTCAAAGCATGGAATTGCCATTTTTCTCATCTGTCATCGGAGAAACATTCCAGTTTCTCACTCACTCATCGTCATCCAGTATTGGTACTGGTGAATTACAGTCTGCTCACGAAGGTCGTCGTTACACTTCACTTTATCCATCGCATCGCTCAACATGCAACTTACTGCGGATTCAAGTTGGTAAACGCTCAATTTGGTTAAACACATAATTGTCAGGCGACACATTCTCAGATAGAAAGAAAGGCTACTATCATTGGCTCTTTTCACCTTGGTTGGTTACTCTTTACAATCACGAAGTCGTCTTAGCACATCTCATCTGCTTGACTGCATTCAATAACAATGCAGAAACGCAACTGATTTCTCGGCTTCACTCAACTTGTCTATACACCGCTGGAGTGCTATTGACTGCGTCGGCGTCAAAGTGGCTAAATCTTCTCACCTGCGAATCACTAATCAAGACAAACTCACCTGGCAGAAGCTCACGACGACTTTTCTCTTCAAGAAATCCGATAAGGTTTGAAGTTCAGAAGAAACTTTAACCTTTTTAAATCACACTTGGGCCTCCATCAGCTAGGCACTCTCAAAACTAATCATCTGGAAGGTTTGTGCACGGCGGGCGGTTTGTCATTGGTCATATCAATCATCCGGATTTCTCTAAATTGCCTGCATAGACCGCAAGTTGATGGTAAAATTTCAGGTAATCACTTCAGCGTAGATTGTTTGGGTCAGCTTGGATGTCAATCAAGCAGCTGGTGACTCTCACGCCAAACACACCACTCACGGATCTCACTTTGGTTGGTCTCATCGGGACACCCTCCACGGTGTCATTCAACTCAATCTTGCTGAAAGTAGGCAAGAATCTGGATTCTCGGTGGTCGAGCTCTTGTCAAGTCTCACATTGTGATCAGATGTGGTTAGGGCTTGACAACGGGGTACTCGGGCTCGCCTACTCACGGGATAACTACCTATAGCTAGGGTAACTCCCACTCGTCCTTGGTTTTCTCACAAGCTCAAAACTCAATGGTGGTGGCCCACGCCATAACAACTTCTGGAAAGGACGAGCTTTACAACTCATAAAGGTCAGGATGTGTGTTTTGGCAATTCATTCATTGACTGTTCACTTGGGAACAGTCAGTCTCAACTAAACTGGTGGTCTCAGCTCAGCGCGCTGGCGTCTTACAACTTGGCGTGGACTCTTTTATACTCAGGTATAGGTACAAAATTTAACATGGTCTTTCGAGCTCACGGGCGCTTGAAAAGCTCTGGTCATAAACTCAAAAGATAAGCTCAACCCTGGTGTCGTTACTGGCAAACGACAAAGCTCCTTGGCAATTTAACTCACCCATTACACCACACTCGGGTGGTGTACGGTGCGAACAATTGGTGATTTCCTCGTGACTGCTGAAACGTCATCCTGGAGTCATTGGATTCACCCTCGTGGTGATGCTCATCCTGGTTACCTCAGCACTCTAAGGGACGAATTAGTGGCCCTCTCGATCTACTCAACTCAACTTTAATCAACACTTCGGTCACTTCGGACACTTCGGTTGATGGCGGGCGGAATGTTACGGAGGGGACCACTATTAGCTCGTAAATATTTCGGCTCATTCGCTCAACTTTAAATTGATAGACTACATGGCTCCATCTATGAGTCTAGGCGGGGACTTTAGTCCCAGTTCTTACTCCCGCGCGCCGTAGTGCTGGGCAGTACCGCTGTCGCCGTTGCTGCTGCCACAGGCTTCGCGTGCTGGCTTCTGGTTTTGGTGCTCAAGTGTGTGTGTGTGCAGCAGAGAGTTCTCCCGGCTTTTTCACGGTTCTTCTCAACGGCTCTTCTCATCGCCTTTTTCACCAGGTAGTCCCGGAACCTGCCTTTTTACCGTGCACCAGCTCATCCGGACGATCACAGACAGTAATTCTGTGATCATCAACAACCTCGGAGCCACGCCATTACCACGTGTACCAGCTACTCTTCACCGGTGGTCCACGGAGAATTTGTCTGGTTCAAGGACAATCCTCACTCATCGAACATCTCCAGGTATTCAGGTGCAAGGAACAGTCACTTCCTTGCCCCTTCTCACTTTTCATTTTCTCTAGCACAGAATTTACGACTCTGTGCTGATTTCGTCTATCTCAATGTGCACAAGCACGTAGCCATTTCGGCCATTTTCTCTCTCTCTGTCTCTCTCTCTCTCTCTCTCTCTATCGGGCTATCTCTCTCTATTTTCAAGGCCACTCTCTGCTGCTACTCGACCAACGCTTACACCTTTTAACGTAAATAAGAAAACTCTCATAATTTAAGTTCAAATCAATATCGGTGTTTACATTTACTCATGACTTGACTGTTACGCTCGGGCCTCTCTCTCTCTCTTCAAGATAACGCTCGTGAATAGACGGTTTCACTCGCCATTTGGTGAAACTTCTCAAGTTTCTCTTGGTTCTTTCTCGTGACTCTTTCTCATCATCCTCAACGTAGTCATCTCATCAGTACAGTCAACTCGACAAATCATCTACTTGGTGTTGGCTCAACTCGGGAGACATTTGATCTTCAATCAACTCAAACGGCTCGGCTCAATTCAATTCTTGGGTTAATTGCTCAGCAAGGAGAGCTTTCACGGCGTGGCATCTTCAGGTATTTCGCTCAGAACCGGTAACAATAATTTACCGGTGTTTCTCATTGTCATTCTCACAGCCAGAAAATCAATAAAATTACTGTGCATTCTCTTGCTCTCTCTCTCTTTTCTTTGTACTGTCTCACACGCAGCCATTTTCTTTTCTACTCTTTTCAAGGCCATTCTCTGTTACTTTGTTTACCTCAACTGTACTCAAGCAAAACTCGTATTTATGGTTTGAATTAATATAATCAAATTCGTCAAGAGTTTTGACTAGGCGGTTTCTCAAATTAATTAATTTTCTTTACACGGAAATTAATGCTGGCAATTCTCAACTCAACATATTCTCATATCTCAGTTTCTCTCTTTAATCAATTATTATTCTCCTCTCAACGCTCAACTGGTCTACTCTCAAAAGGATCTACTCATCCTTAACAATCACCCAAGGACTCTGCTCAACAACAAAGAGGTTTTATCATAACTGCAAGCTCATTCATCAAGGTGTACATCAACTCAACTGAGTTGATTGCAACTCTTTATCATTGTAAATATCCAAGTAAGGTGTACACTATTGTTTAACTCAACCCGGAAGATCTGTAAATATTGTAAATAAATAATCAAAATTGTATATAATGGTAATTAATGGTCTACTCAATTTATTTGACAACCCTCCCCTACTAGCTTTTAATCCGGCAAATAAAAATAAAAAATTAATATTACGGCAAATCCGTAACAAACCCAAAGAAGTGACCCAAATGTCTAGTCCTAGCGGGTCCTCCTCTCAGGGTTGGATAAGTTTTTTTGGATCATCGATTACAGAAACTTTGGAAATCGCTTTCTGGTACCGAATGATGAGCAAACCCCATCGCAAGTATCCTCGGTGATATCAGCAATGAATTCATCGGTGAATTCCTCGCTTTTTGCGGTGAAATCCTCGGCGAAATCCTCGGCATTACAACGATTTCAAAAACGAAGGAGTCAAGAAGGACATCTGGTGCACCTGGTGATACTTACGCCTTGGAGATGATTTCCCCAGGAAGTTTTGACTCCGGAGGCATCAGGGCGAGCACCTGGTGCACCTGGCGATACTTACGCCTTGGAGATGATTTCCCTAGGAAGTTTTGACTCCGGAGGCATCAAGGCGAGCACCTGGTGCACCTGGTGATACTTACGCCTTAGAGAGGATTTCCCCAGGAGGTTTTGACTCCGGAGGGATCAGGGCGGACACCTGGTGCCCCTGGCGATACTTACGCCTCGGAGATGATTTCCCCAGGAAGTTTCGGCTCCGGAGGAATCAGGGTGAGCACCTGGCTATACTTACGCCTTGGAGATGATTTCCCCAGGAAGTTTTGACTCCGGAAGGGTCAGGGCGCACACCTGGTGTACCCGGCGATACTTACGCCTTAGAGAGGATTTCCCCTGGAAGTTTCGAGTTCGGATGGGTCAGGGCGGACACCTGGTGCCCCTGGTGATACGTACGCCTCGGAGATGATTTCCCCAGGAAATTTCACTCGCAGTTGATGGTGAGATAGTAGATCTTACCCCAGGTAGTACCAGGTCGACTACCAGGTAACCAGATCTGTTAGCTCAGGAAGTTTTACTCGTAGTGGACGGTCACAGAGGGCCAAATCGAAGGTCCATTTTCAAAAATTAATATCCCCTAGAATTTTAGGAGTAGAGTAAACATCCGGGAGCCGTTTTCTTCGTTTGGTGGAGTACTTTGAGAAAAAGTTCCGCTTTGCTGTAAAAAATTGTTAAAAACAATTGTTATTGCAAAAAAACTTTTGAAAGTGAACGATGAAGTATATGAAAAAATCGTCTAAAAACAAGTAGTGCTATTCTCCCGGATTTTTTTACGTCAAGCTATTGATTATCAAGCATCTAAGTCGCACAAAATTAGCTGGGTCATTTTATCATCAGGAATAACCCCAACGAGTTGCAGACAGGGGGATGAAACGTTAAATAAAATTGTAAAATTAAAAAAAAAGGGTTGCAATTCTCTAAGCCCCCAAAACCCTGTGCGCCCGAATTCAACAAAATACTGATTGGCTATCTCCCATGCTCTAATCCCCCAATACCCTGGGCGCCCGAGCTCAACAAAATACTGATTGGCTACCCCTCAAGCTCTAAGACCCCAAAACCCTGGGCGCCTGAGTTCAACAAAATACTGATTAGCTACTCCCCAAGCTCCAAGTCTTCAAAACCCTGGGCACCCGAATTGAACAAAAAAACTGATCGTCTATCCCCCAAGCTCTAAGCTCCCAAAACCCTGATTACAGAGTGGAATAATTTTACAAGTTGAGCGAACTCAATATTTTTATATCAAATCAATAAAAAAGTGTTTTTTTTTTTTTTTTTTTTTTTTTTACTCCACAAGAACGTTATAGTAAACTTTTATTTACACTACTTAAAAAAATCACAAAATAACAAAAAAATAATATAAATTAAAAAAATTAATAACCAATCAAGAATCGAAAATTTTTACACTTTTTTCGAAATGTGTCCTATTCGTTAAAACATTCAATTTATAGTTAAAAAAAAAAAAATTGTTGATGACGTTGCAAAAAAAGAGCAAAAAAAACAATAAGTGAAAAGCTTATAGCGTTTTCCTAGTCAACCACGCCATTTAGGAGTTTAAAATCTCAGACTTACAATTTCATAATGTATTTGCACCAGAGCAGCGTCATTAGGTATACTTACAGAATTATTTATTTCATGCTTAAGTTAACTAAAATGCACACATATTATTGAAATAATTCAACTCAGGCTCCCAAGGTTTTTGGGGTTAAAACCTTACGGGATAATTGATAGTTGATCAGTATTTTTGTTCAACTCGAGCTCCCAGGGTTTTGTGGGCTTAAAGCTTGGAGGGTAGCCAATCAGTATTTTGTTGAGCTCGGGCGCCCAGGGTTTTAGGGGCTTGGAGCTTGGGAGGTAGCCAAGCAGTATTTTGTTGAACTCGGGCGCTCAGGGTTTTGTCGGCTTGGAGCTTGGGGGGTAGCCAATCAGTATTTTGTTGAACTGGGGCATTCAGGGTTTTGAGGGCTTAGAGCTTAGGGGATAGCTGATCAGTTTTTTTGTTCAACTCGAGCTCCTAGGGTTTTGTGGGCTTGGGGCTTGGGGGGTAGCCAATCAGTATTTTGTTGAACAGGGTTTTAGGGGCTTAGAGAATTGCAATCCTTATTTTTTTTTTTTTAACATTTTATAACTGTATGTAACGTTTCATGCCCCTCTCTGCAGCTCGTTGGGGTCATTTCCAATGATTAAATGACCAGGAAATTTTTGTGCGACTTAGATGCTTGACAATCAATATCTTGACGAAAAAAAATCCAGGAGAATTGCAATCCTTTTTTTTAATAATATTTTATGATTTTATTTAACGTTTCATACCCCTCTCTGAAGCTCGTTGGGGTAGTTCCCGATGATAAAACGACCCGGAAAATTTTGTGCGACTTATAGATGCTTGACAATCCATATCTTGACGTAAAAAAATCCGGGAGAATAGCACTACTTGTTTTAGACGATTTTTTCATATTTTTTATCGTTCACTTTTCAAAAGTTTTTTTGCAATAACAATTATAACAAGGCGGGACTTTTTCACAAAGTACTCCACCAAACAAAGAAAACAGCTCCGGGATGTTTACTCTACTCCTAAAATTTCAGGGGATATTAATTTTTGAAAATGGACCTTCTATTTGGCTCACTGTTGCACCTGTCAACTACGAGTAAAACTTCCTGGGGAAATTGATCTGGTTACCTGGTACTCGGCCTGGTGCTATCTGGGGAGAAATCTACTATCCCACCTTCAGCCACGAGTAAAACTTCCTGGGGGAAACGTCCTGGTTACCTGGTGGTCAAATTGGTGCTACCTGGGGTAAAATTTACTATCCTACCTTGAACTACGAGTAAATCTTCCTGGGGAAAAAACATCCTGGTTACCTGGTAGTTGACCTGCTGGTACCTGGAGTAAGATCCACTATCCCACTGTCAACTACGAGTAAAACTTCCTGGGGAAATTGATCTGGTTATCTGGTACTTGACTGGGTGCTACCTGAGGTGAAATCTACTATCCCACCTTCAACTACGAGTAAAACTTCCTGGGGAAAACGTCCCAATTACCTGGAGGTCGACCTGATGCTACCTAAGGTAAGATCCACTATCCTACCGTCAACTACGAGTAAAACTTCCTGAGGAAATTGATCTGGTTACCTGGTAGTCAACCTGGTGCTACCTGGGGTAAGATCTACTATCTCACCATCAACTGCGAGTGAAATTTCCTGGGGAAATCATCTCCGAGGCGTACGTATCACCAGGGGCACCAGGTGTCCGCCCTGACCCATCCGAACTCGAAACTTCCAGGGGAAATCCTCTCTAAGGCGTAAGTATCGCCGGGTACACCAGGTGTGCGCCCTGACCCTTCCGGAGTCAAAACTTCCTGGGGAAATCATCTCCAAGGCGTAAGTATAGCCAGGTGCTCACCCTGATTCCTCCGGAGCCGAAACTTCCTGGGGAAATCATCTCCGAGGCGTAAGTATCGCCAGGGGCACCAGGTGTCCGCCCTGATCCCTCCGGAGTCAAAACCTCCTGGGGAAATCCTCTCTAAGGCGTAAGTATCACCAGGTGCACCAGGTGCTCGCCTTGATGCCTCCGGAGTCAAAACTTCCTAGGGAAATCATCTCCAAGGCGTAAGTATCGCCAGGTGCACCAGGTGCTCGCCCTGATGCCTCCGGAGTCAAAACTTCCTGGGGAAATCATCTCCAAGGCGTAAGTATCACCCGGTGCACCAGATGTCCTTCTTGACTCCTTCGTTTTCGAAATCGTTGTAATGCCGAGGATTTCGCCGAGGATTTCACCGCAAAAAGCGAGGAATTCACCGATGAATTCATTGCTGATATCACCAAGGATACTTGCGATGGGGTTTGCTCATCATTCGGTACCAGAAAGCGATTTCCAAAGTTTCTGTAATCGATGATCCAAAAAAACTTATCCAACCCTGAGAGGAGGACCCGCTAGGACTAGACATTTGGGTCACTTCTTTGGGTTTTTAGCTAATTTTCAAACATTTTGTGTTCAAAACCTGAGCCAAAAGCGAGAGTGTCAAGGGTTTGCTAAGGGTTAGCTCATACTTTTCCAGCGTCGAGTGTAATGTTTTTTTCAACTCAAAGCAAGGGGTTCAAACTTCCTGTTTGGGAAAAATCAGAAAGTTTGAATTTTCTGCACCGTGTGTGAAAAATAAATTTTATAGAGTTAGGAAGTTTTTTTAATCACAATTTTAATGTTTAGAAGGACTATAATTGATGCATTTATCGCAACGTTATCAAAGTTTTTGCGCGCACGCGGAGATCTAGAGTTTTGCGCGCACGCGGAACATCATAAGTCTTGCGCGCACGCGGAGATCGGAAGTTTTTGCGCGCACGCGGAACATCATACGTTTTGCGCGCACGCGGAGATCTAGAGTTTTGCGCACACGCGGAACATCATAAGTCTTGCGCGCACGCGGAGATCTAGAGTTTTGCGCGCACGCGGAGATTTTAAGTTTTTGCGCGTACGCGGAACATCATAAGTTTTGCGCGCACGCGGAGATCGGAAGTTTTTGCGCGCACGCGGAGATCGGAAGTTTTTGCGCGCACGTGGAGATCTTAAGTTTTTGCGCGTACGCGGAACATCATAAGTTTTGCGCGCACGCGGAGATTTTAAGTTTTTGCGCGTACGCGGAGATCTTAAGTTTTCGCGCGTACGCGGAACATCATAAGTTTTGCGCGCACGCGGAGATCGGAAGTTTTTGCGCGCACGTGGAGATCTTAAGTTTTTGCGCGTACGCGGAACATCATAAGTTTTGCGCGCACGCGGAGATTTTAAGTTTTTGCGCGTACGCGGAGATCTTAAGTTTTCGCGCGTACGCGGAACATCATAAGTTTTGCGCGCACGCGGAGATCTTAAGTTTTTGCGCGCACGCGGAGCACCTAAGTTTGCGCGCACGCGGAGTACCTAAGTTTGCGCGCACGCGGGATAATTTAGTTTGCGCGTACGCGGAACACCTAAGTTGCGCGTACGCGCAAATTATTGTTTGAAAAAGTAAGTTTGCGCGTACGCGGAGACTCCTCCACGCACGCGTACGCGGAAGGTGCCGTCCAGACAGACTCTTTTTTTAATCGCGTCTTCATCTAACTTTCCACCCTCGTCTTTTTCGTAGTCGCTCAAGTATTTATTTTTACTTACGTCGTCGACGCACCACTCGGGCCAGCCGCTGGCTTGTTGTTTAAGCTTGAGAAACGTATTGATATATTCTGCAAATAAACCACCGGTTTTGGTTTTTGGATCGTACTGCGTTGTTTTATAATGCCATACTACAAAAATTTCGGAAATTTTATAACCCAATTGAATTGCTTTCCTTAGTTCGTCAACGACGTAAGTACCCGTGAGCGCCCGCTCTGTTTCATTATGATCGCATAAGTCTTTTCGAGATTCTTCGCAGCAAGTTCTGCATAACGCGAAGAGTAATCGCCCGTTCATTTTAATAGGTAATACAGGAAGATACAAGTTTTTTGGAGGTAAGACCGTGCACTTTAGTAAGCCTTCGATGCACGAGAGATCGTTATTGTTCCCTTTTGTAAAGTAAAGACACTCGGAGCCTACGTAAATCTGCGGATGTCCCACGACGAACTTTGAAGTTTTACAGACTGAGGGGTACATTGATGTAATATCGAAGTATTTAATTCTTTCGTCGTTTTTAATATCGTGAAAAGTTATAAAATTTTCAGTGCGGCCACCGTAAAACGCATCTCTAGGATTTAAAACCATTTTACTCACTAGCGGATGCGAATCGATGTACTTACGTATCTCGGGATTTGAGTTTTATAATTTATCGAAGTCGCACTCCCACATTTCTTTAACATCGTAACCAAATGATTTTATAACCGAAATTTTGCTCACGGTGTCTTCGTACATTTGGTTGAACGACCCCTTTGCCTTTTTCGTAGGCTTATCACGATTATTTTTAAAACATTTTGGACAACCGTGAAAATAACATCCGTGAAACTCGTATACTATACCTTTATTATTATTAAAAGCGGTGCTACTACTCGTCGAAGCAATAACCGATGCTGTTACGGGTAAATAACCGTCTACTTTATACCCATCTGGTAAACGATACTCGCGACTTCTACCGGCGTGAGTGATGTCGCAACCGGTTTCTTTTTCGCACTACAAGAGCCATTCAATCGCTTTTTGAGATTGATTATCAGCCCTCCTATACCCGTTATGTGGGAGTAAACCTATTTTGAATGGTTTTAAAAAAATTTTCCTAAATACACAAGAACACGCCGAAGCGAAGGGATCGGTCTTGCCGACATCAAGAAAATTTTTTCGGAAAATCAGACACGCGCGTCTCAAAATCTCAACATCTATTTTACAGTATTTTATGATTTCGTTTTTAAAATTAAATTCATAATTTTGATTTTTCAGTTCATTGTACCATACATAAAACTCGTTTCTTTCTTTTTCCGACACGGTATCTGGTGAATAAAAACGCGCATCGGGTAATTCAGTAGTGCGATCGTAATTATCCGATGTATTAAAAAGATGAGGAAAGTAGCCTTTGGCGGCTGAAAAGTTAAACGTGGAAGGCAACGACGAAAGCTTCATGTGAAAATAATTAAGTGAATCTATGAATTTCGTTCGACCTACTTGTAACATAATGATGCTTTGTCCCTTTAAAATAACATCCGGATTTAATTTCGGGTATTTATCAACGATAGATTTTAAAATAAACTGAATGTCGTATCCTCTCCCGTTGTGAGCAATACATATAATTTGACCAAAAGTTTTTGTTTCTCTACAGCTGAGATCTATCAAGCACTTTACGGGGTCGTTTTGAAAAACTTATTCGCGCACTCCACAGGTATGACAGAACGTGGATACATCTTCGATATTGATACAATTTGTACAAACTTGTTGAACAACGCATAAATTAGGAGCGTGAATTTTTGTTGTAGGGTGTGATCTAAAAGAATCTTCTTGTCGACACTCAAAGTCGTAAAATAAAAAGAGATCGGGTTTTATCGTTTCGTTTTGATTTTTAAACTTTTTAAACAGGCATCATAAAGCATTTCGCGTTCATACAATGATTAATTTTACAATTTTTGCAACAAATATAACCGCATACATGATTAGTATCCCTCCATTTATTTAATAACTTCTTACAGGTTACACACCTATAAATCATCTCGCATACTTTTTTCTCTTTATGAGATTTTGGTTTTTATGATTTTTTAAACAATCTTCACCGTAAAAACTTCTTGTACAGTCCTTACATTCTACCGTAGGTACATCAAAATCGCACGCTGGTGAAGCGTAACAACGTGAACATATTTTTACGCATTTATGAGAATCTATGTGTTTATAATTTTTATTGTAGTGGGAGCAAAAGAAACTGTATCTACCGGCAGCTATGATATTCGTAATCGTGTCATAATGTTTTATTCTGGAGTCGTAACATAAATAAATCACGCCGTAAAAATCGGTGTTACACTTGTCTCCCCTACCGTCAAAAAATGGTTCCTCACTATCACCAAGACTGTCTTTATCGTAAACAACTATGGCAATAGTTTTACGATGGAAAAAGGATTGAAATTTATTCAACTCGGGTTTACTACAACCTTCGGCAGGTATGGTCACGCGAGCTTTTTTTGTTAATTTCAAGGCAAGTTTTTTTTGTAACGGTCGCCGATGATCTTTTACGTTCCATAATTTATTTTGCTCCGCACTGTTGTTTTTTTCGAATTTTATCCGGCACTCGCCTACGACGAGGCTACGCAGAAGATAGAGTCCTTTTGAGCAATAAATACTGACAAAGGACTGCTGTGTTAAGGTGTCCGTTGTTACTTTTTTACGTTTACCCCTTCCTTTACCCCGAGGCACGTTAACATATGTCGCATGTAATGTAAAGCTTTTATCTATGTGAAAGTTTTCGTTACTTTGCGTGAGCCCCGAAACAAAGTTCCACAAATCCTCCAAAATAAAGTTCTCGATAGGGCGAAACGAGAGCCAAGCCATACCCTTCGAAAAATGCTGACTCTCGATTGTAACACCGATTCTATCGTTTATGTCGCTTATACAGGTGAGATGAGCGTGTAGGTCACTCATTGCATCCTCTAACCACGCAATCAAATCTATATTTGTGGACGAAGGTGGTTCGAGAATGCGTATTAAAAATTTACGAGATTTTAGCCTATATCGCCGTAAATTATTAATACTTTCATTAATAATTGAAAATCTTCTCGAATCACCTTGATCGTTACCACATCCAACTTGATTTATATCTGCGCTCCTGCACCATGGTCTCCATACCGACTGCTGCACAGTAGCGGCAGCAGCAGCAGCAGCAGCGGGGGCGTCAGTAGAATTGCGCAATGGTGACAACGACGACGACGACGCTGAGTCAGAGTCTTGAACGCTCGTTGGTGGTGGTTGTGTCTCCACATCCCTGCACCACGGCCTCCAAGGCGGTCGCTGCGTTGCAGCATCAACAGTCGTGGCAGCAGCAGCAGCAGCAGAAGGGGTGTCTCTGATTTCTTGATTTTTACCGAAAATTATCGTTTGATTTTTTAATTTTTTGAAATTAAATTTTATAAAAAGTTTAAAAATTGAATAAAAAATTTTAAAAAATAAATAAAAACGATAAATAAAATGTTAAATTAAAATTTTTAGGGAGGGATTAAATAAAATAAAAATCTTTTTTTTTTATTAAAAAAAATTATTTTAATTTTATTCGTAAATCACAATTTTTTATTTACATACTTTTTCCGTGTTCGACATTCACTTCCTCCTCCTCGCATGAGTCCGGGATGATCACGCGCTGCGGTTGATCTCCCTTAATGGGACTATTCTCCGGCGTGTCCTCGACGACCAAGGAGGATTCGGTCGCAACCGCTTGCGGAATGATCGAGGCTGTGAATTAAAAATAAAATAAATAAATAATGGTAAATAATTTAAAAAATTGTTGTTAATTTTCTAATATCTGTCATACCTTTTTTTTTATTGGCGGGGGGTCAAAAACGTTCTTGTCGTTTGAGAACGAGGAGGAGGAGAAAATATTTATCACATGGACCTCCTCCTCCTCCTCCTCGTCGGCAATCGTTTGAACGATCGGGCACTTGGTAAAGCACCTGTGGTGCCAAATTTTTTAAAAAAATTTTAAAAATTATTTATAAAAAATCGAATTTTTTAACTAAAAAATTACTAAAAATGGACTCACCTCCATTTGTTAATAAAATTTCGTTCCAGCGGAGATTTTTAATTGTCGCCCCTGTTTCGGTGTCATCGAGGCTCGGGTCGGTAACATAGCTGTCACTGTCGTCGTCGCTCCAACGCTGCGCCTCTGACACCATGCCCTGCTGATACTTCTTTTTCTTCTCTTGCATAAGCCGAGCCCACTGTTCGGCTAGTTCTGACGAATTTTATTTTTCTTTACCATCACAACGTGACTCTTTTAAAAAATAAAAAATAAAATAAATAAGGCATCTTTAGCTCGCACTTAAAATTTTTGAAATTTTCATTAGATAAGTACATACCCTGTTTTTCTGAAATCTTTTGATTTTCCTCCTCCGCCGCCTCCTTCCTCGAATCGTTGGGGGTCGTCGAATTATTAGTAATGCTGATTTTATCTTGCCCCGTTTTATCCCCTTCCTGCTCCTCGCTGTCATCTTCGCTATGCTGAGGCGCTCGATCCATTTGTTTATTTAACTCCTCATCATCTTCTTTGAGAAATTCCGAGCATTTTTCAAATTCAGCATAGTAGTATGTATTGTCTAAATAATTATTATTATTTTCAATTAAAAATGGAGGGGTGAAATTTAATTTTTTTAAACCGAAAAAAATTCATTGAGTATACGATAAATATAACTTACGCATATGATCACTAATTCGATGAGAATACCATGATCCAACCAGCTGGTTTTGAATAAGATATTTCCTCAAAATATTTATAACCGTTGGCGAATCCTGTTGTTGTAGAAAATCATTGTAGACTTCATTAATACGTTCTACACCGCATGCCATAAAGAGCCTGCATAGCTCTTTTTCATACTCTTCTATCTTCATCTGCTGTCAACTTTTCCTCCACTCCTCCCCGTAAAATTCCTTGAAATCGACAGCATCGCTCAGCTTTAGAGCTGCGTCTCTAAGATCACACCACATACACATTTAAAAAAAAATTTTTTTATCAAATTTAAGCACTGTTAAAAACTCCGTGTTCTGCTAATTAAAGCCGGAAGCTTACTGACGTCTCGTCACTGGCTAAGACAAAGAGTTCAATCATATGTGCGTGTGGGGGATGCGATAAGATGACCAAGATCTTTTTTTTTTTTAAAAGAGCTCCTTTCGTGGGTCAAGTTCGCATGACGTGATCTGGAAAAAATCACGCGGGTGCGAAGAGAGGGGCAATAATCTCGATAAAAAGCTCCGACTCAACACACTTTTTTTTTTTAATTACTTTTTTTGTTAAGAGAAAGTTGAGGGAGACCCTAGCGTTAGTAGTGTTCTTTGTACAAGTGAATAGAAAAAATGTCGAATCATGAGCAAGAGCAAGGTATTTTTTTTTTTTTTAAATATTCTTGAGTTTTGGTCGAACTGTTAGCATCGGGTAAGTTGCCGCATTCGCCCGGCTTTTTTATCCTACCGGAAACTACTGGAGAATTTAATGAGGTGGTAGACGTAATTCAAGATTTTCGTAGTTATTACTACGAGGTTAAAAATTTATTGAAGACCAAAAGAAAGCTTTTATACAATCGTTATTGTAAATTTTTGTGCAGTCACGAGGATGACTTATAATCAAATTTAATATATTTTTTCAAAAAAAAAAATAATAAAAAATATTAAAAATGTATTATTTGGTGTTATTTAATTTTACCTTTACAACAAACAAATTAAAACATAAAAAATAAATAAAAAATTGATCGCGATCGAACGCTAGATCGCGTTTACCATAAGACCGCGATCGGTTAGTTACCAACCACGGTTTGACTGCTAACACCGCTATTGTATTGTGATGAACGCCGCCGCCCGCCCGCACTGGTTGTCGTCTTTCACGCGGCCTGCGGTAGTGTCTGTGCGCGTGGTCAAAAATTCTACCGTAGCGGTGTTGCCACCGTTGCCGTTTAAGCCAACGGTCGAGGAATACTTTTTTTTTCACTCGACGCGCTAAATCAAAAAATAAAAATACATGTCAAGAAAATTGTACTACATTTTGAATATTTTGATGGCTCTTAAAACGGCCTGTGGTTTGATATATTAATATTTTTTTTTTTCAATAAATAAATAAATAAATAAATTAATTAAGTCTTTTATATCCTAATCGTGCATCTTCAGGGTTGGAATATAGGTTGTAATATTTTTTATCGTTTTCAATTTTCTTTCTTTCTCCTTTTTCTTGTTTCCGCTGTTTTTCCTCAAATTTCTTCCACTCGTATTATTGTCTTTTGATTTCCGCGAGGCGCCTTTCCTCGATTTTTTTCTGCTCGCTCTCTTGTCGTCGTATCTCGGCTAGTAGAAGTTCCTTTTCCCAAGAATTTCTCTCGTCACCGCTGTTATACCTTTTATCCAGCGACTGTCCCATGATTCCTCTTTCTCCAGACAGCTCCACCTCGTTCGATGGTCGAATCGGTAATGACTTAGTTTTTAATCAAATTTTAACTTTATACAAAAAAAATTAAAAAGTTGTTAAAAAAATTTAAAAAAACTTATTGACTAATTAACTTTGAAAAATAAAAAAATTAAAATAATTTTTAACTGTAGAAAAAATGAAATTAATTGAAAGTAACTTTAAATTAATAAAATAAATTTCATGAAAATAAAAAATAAGGATGCAAGAAAAAATGCGAAAAAAGTATTTTTTATACTTTGTTTTGCCATTTAGTCCAGTACCGTTAATATTTTTAGTGGAAAAAAATATAATCAAGTAACTGACTGTGCAGGTCTGTAGTATAAATGGTACTGATTACTGGAAAAATAATTTAAGGTGATTTCAGTAGTTAATGAAAAAATGGGGTTGGTTTTTAGGGGTGGAAAATCGTTTTTCGCATTTTTGGAAAAAACTATTAATTTTATCAAAAAAGTTTGAGTGTAAAAGTTGTAGATAATTAAAAAATCTGCAAATTTTGTTCTAACAATTTTTTTACATAACCTCAAAATTTCCGAGAAAAATGAAAAAAATGAATAAAATTTGGTTAAAGTTTAGTATTTTGTATGCAAAATAAGTGGTTTTTTTTGGAAAAAAAATATTGAGTAGTTTCTGAGAAATTCACAAAAAACGTCAAAAATTTTTTTTTTCTTCTGCTTTTCTAACCCAGCAAAGTTGTTGAAAAAAATTTTGGTTGGGCTCATTTTTTTCCTCTAATCTGCAACTCTAAAAAAAAATATATCTTACTATATTATATAGTTGTAATTTGCTCTTCGCTCCCACCCTTAATTTTTCATTTTAGACCGTAAAAAAGGTCAAAAACTGCATTTTTATTCCGCTCCCACCCCGCTCCCACCCCCGCCCTTCCTCGCCTTTTTTTTCTCACCCCATTCCGCTCCCACCCCGCTCCCACCCTTAATTCTTCATTTTATACCGTAAAATAGGTCAAAAACTGCACTTTAATCCGCTCCCACCCCGCTCCCACCCTCTCTCTTTTTTGCAACCTCCTCATTTGTAAAAATGTTATTTAAGGTAAACGACCCAATTAACGATCAGTTAAGGATTTTGTTAGGTTAGGAAGATCCATAAAAGTTAATATTTTAAATTTTAAATATTTTAAATTTAATCTATAAAATAAATTTAGCTAAAAAGGAGTTGACCAAAGTGATGAAAATATTCATTTAAATAATCCATTAGAAAATATTAATAAAATAACTGAAGGTTTACCAAATCATAAATTAATTTAAAAAAAAAAAGCAATAGTAATGTTAATTAGAAATTTAAGTATGGGAGATGGTTTATGTAACGGTACAAGACTTAAAGTTTTAAAAACTTATGAATATAATATAAAATGTAAGATATTGACTGGAGATAAAAAAAAAATTTAGTATTTATACCAAGAATTACAATAAGTACAGCAGAAACTTCTAAATTTTCCTTTGTTATACATAGAAAACGATTTCCTTTAGTTTTAGCATTTGCAATGACAATAAATAAATCTCAAGGTCAAAGTTTTGATAAAGTTGGAATATACTTAGATAAACCTTTATTTTCGCATGGACAACTTTATGTTGCTTTATCTAGATGTAAAGATTCTAATAAACTATTTATAGAAAATAAAAATAAAATAAATGACATTGTTAATATAGTATGGGAAGAAATTTTATGAAAAAATTAAGTTAAAAAAATAATTAATTTAAAAAAAAAAAAATTATACAGAAATATGGGAAAAGAAAAAATAAAATTAATTGAAGATGCTCAAAATGTAGATGACAAACAAAAAAGATTAAAAAATTATGAATTTTCTGATAATGAATATTTAAAAGAGAATATACAAATAGGCGACAAAACTGCGTACGCAATTAAATTAAATATATGTATAAAAAATAAATATATACCCAGCTGAAAAAATCCATATGGAAATACATATAAAAATTGATAAATCGATAATAATCATTTTGAAAATGTTCTAGGTTTGTTAAAAGTTTTGAAATTTATAATCATACACAACGCACACTTTTTTACAATTATTAACTTAAATTGGTTGAATTTCCAAATTAAAATTAGCTAATTAATTTGAAACAACTCTTTGAAAAGAAATTTATGATGAAGAATCATAATTATTAATATTTTATAGTAGTCTTCAGATTATTCATTAAAGGAATTGTAGCTTTCACACAACTCTATTTCAAACACAAAGTGTTGTCGTTGAAGCTGAAAAATAATTAAAAATTGTACAAAGTTTAAGGTCTTATATTTTACTACTAATTGAATTAAAGTAAATAGTAAATTAAGTATAAACTTATCTAATGATAATGAACTTATTTGTAATTATCAATAATTTCTTCATTGCTGTAATGAAGTTTTATAGTATATCATTTTAAATTAAACAACAATAAATAAAGGCTTAGTAAATACCTTTAGGGCCCTCGCATAGATTTCATTAATAATAAAGGCCCCCACATGAATAAATGAGTTGAGTAGTAAGAGGTTTAAGGCAAGCTTAAAGATGGCTTTAAGTTAGCTTAATGTTAACCTTAGTGCAGTGGTCTGATTAGCATATTTTTCAAAATCGATTTTCATTAATATCAGCTGATATAAAATTAAAATACGCATCTTTTTTGTAGAGCTACATTTCCTTCCCAGATTGTAAATTTTTGATTTTTTATCTGATAAATAAATTGATGTTAGCTTTTGAGTCGTTTTAAGGTATATTAAATCAACTCTTGGATTTTGGATTATGGATTTTTTGAAGAAAGTGTCTAGGTACCATCGTCGTGTACCGTATTCGGTGCACAGTACACGGTACACGGTACCAAATGAGAGTTACTTTAGACACTCTGTGAATTTAATTGGATTATTTAAGATGGACAATTGAATTTAAAGTAGAAATTAGTAGTTTTTTAAACTTAAGTGGGTTATTTGGGATAAATTATAGGATCTAAAGTAAAAAGCTACCGTGTACCGTGTACCGTGTACGGTTCACGGCGATGGCACCTAGACACAACCTTTTTTGAACTGAGTATTTTTAAACATTCATAAAAAGTATTTATTTAGCAATTATCTAATTTTTTTTTTTAGATCAATCATAGTTTATGTAGATGACATTATAGGAGAAAATATATTTATAAAAAAATCAGATAAAAAATAATTTAAAATTTATAAATTTGTCGTTAACAATAATCATGGAATGAAAATACAAATTAACATTTATGATGACAATATAAATCTATTTAAAAATAAAATAAAATTAAATGAAGTAATTAAAATATTTCTAAAAATTAAAATATTTCTATAAAAAAATTAAATTAATATTTATTAATAATAAAATAATTTTAGATATTATTCTTGGAAAATTTATCAGTAACAAAATCAAATAGATATAGTAAAGGAAATAATGAATATGAAATGAATTTACAAAAAATATCAAAAATAAGAAGTTTCGGAACGTTTAATATAAAAAATATTGAATTAGAAAAAATTAATTTTGATCAAATAAATAATAAACAAGGTTTTATAAAAATAGAAGGTTATCTAAAAACAGGATTTATAAAAAAAAATTCTTTCAATGAATATATAGCAGTCATAACAGATGGTTATTATAAAATAGATATTATAGTAATCAATGATGATAATGAAGAAATAAATTTTAAAAGAGGATCAAAAATAGAAAAAAATTGGAGATATTCAAGAAACTGGTAATTTTATTGATTGTATTATAACGGCGTTGTAAGAATTCTCAATGATATCAAAAATAAAATCTTCGCTCTTTGCTTTGAAATCCTCGAGTCGAATTTTGTAAAATACATTATGTAAAGATCGCTCTCAGTAAGGGTGAAATTCTATTGGTCATGTTAGCTGCAGAATAATTCAAAATTAATCAGAAGAATTCCATAAGTGAGAAAAGTTGAAATTGTATCTGCAACAAATTTAGAATTGATCTTATGGGGTCGGTTAAGGTAGTTACAACCCATGTATATATAGGTAACATAGAATATAGTTATTAGAATCTAGCAGGAA
Organism: Encarsia formosa; assembly: GCA_038277355.1. Lineage (NCBI taxonomy): Eukaryota > Metazoa > Arthropoda > Insecta > Hymenoptera > Aphelinidae > Encarsia > Encarsia formosa. Next base: position 61,319,104 of record CM076186.1, read on the forward strand.
GGAAAATTGAAAGCTGTTGCTGAAGAAGATCTGTTTTTTTTAAATATTTTAAGAAAATTGAATTTGCAATCCAAGAATAACCTCTAAATTTGATCCATTTTACGCGCTCAGCATAGGAATCACACGTGAAAAGTTGAAACTTCTGAGCTTAATATCTCAAAATTGATCGCTTGGAATTATTTGCAAAATACTAACATGTTGCGGACGCAAAGAAACTAACTCTGTGCAAAGTTATAGAGATTTTTTAAGAAACTCAATTAGTAGTATGTAAACGAGAGCGCTCTCGTACCCTCTGAGGGGTACGAGAGCGCTCTCGTACCTTTTAGGAGAGCCCGGCGCTCTCTCGTACCTTTTAGGAGGGGCCGTTGCTCTCTCGTACCTTTTAGGGGGCCCGGTGCTCTCTCGTACCTTTTAGGAGGGGGCCGGTGCTCTCTCGTAATTTATGGAACGCTCTCCCCCGCTGCGCACTCCTTGCTGATGAACGCACCCCGCTGCGGTGCTGACGCTTCAGGGTGGACTTAAACCACTAACCTTTCGGTTAGCGCGCTAGCCAATTACATTATTGAGCAAGATTTACTAATTATAAATATTTTTATGAATTTGTGCTTTTAATAAAAAAAAAATAGGTGAGTCTAAAAGAATTAAGTGAAAACAGATTATTATTCAAAAAATTAATTATTCTTAATGAGATAAGGGTTTGAAATAACTACATGAATCTTTTATTATAAAAAAAGTTTATTGCTTCACACTTATATTGTATTACAAAAGATACTTAAACTATTTTTCTTACATCGCCTGTCATTGGATTATATTGAATTATACGATCAAGGATAATTAAACAGTATGCAGCTGTTCCATTAGGAAAAATATCTCGTGATTCTATTTCAAGTCGAACATCAACAGGAGCATTTTTAATTATATCATTTTGCTTTGAGCAATCAATTACTATTAATGGAATCTTATCAATAAAGTCTTTCTTAGTTAAAATAGGTTCAGGATCTTTACTGTAATATTCACCTTGAAAATTAGCATACATATCATAAAGAAGCGCATATTGATTTTGATCTACGTTTATATTTAAATTGTTATATGGATAATATTGGGAGTTTTAAAAAAGTTTAATATTACTAATATTACAATGATCGAATAAACTAGCATCTGCACTTTTCTCTGATTTTCTATTGGTTTGAAGACCAACGATGACAAAACGTGGTTTTTCCAATTGATTTGAAGTTTTCACAGTCCAGATATGTTTAGATGTTTGAGGAAGCATAGGATACTCAAAAAATTCTCTTGATCTAAAACTCATTGTTATAGGACGATCTTTTTCAATGATTTTCAATAAATCAATTCTATAAGAATCAGAAACTGATACGTAAGGCATGAGCCACTCAATTTTTGTAATATCAATCTTGAATTCTTCATAGTTGAGAATATTGTTTTGTCTGGTACCTTCTTGCTTAACTGAATTTATATCATTTCTTGATCTAGTAAGAATTAATTCGTGTTTGACGTTGACGATAATTTTACGATAGTCTTCACCAAATCCAAAAAAACATGCTCAATGGAATAGCTACATCAAAGTATCCAGCATCATCAGTTATTTTACCGCTTTCTGAGAGACCAAACCATCCAGCATTTTCTATTGATTTAAGTTGATTGGGATTTAAAGAAACCCAATTTTTCGTTAGAGTTGATAAACCAACATTTTTGCAGCGATCAATCTCAATACCATTTAATTCATAGCGAATATCTTCAAACATATGACAAATGGCATTATTAACGAATTTAGTTTTTTCGGTCAAGGCTGGTTTATCAGGTGGGTTTGTCAATCGACCACAGATGCGAATAGAACTGCGAGATGGTAAAAGACACAAGTCTTGATGCTGTATGGCTATACGAATTTCATCACTATTATTATATGAAGAAGTATAGGGTTGATGAGCATGAATCTCATAATGAGAAATGCTATCGTCGAAAGCGACGGGGGTTTGAATGCTCAGTAGGTCCGCCATTTTTTTCTTGATTGCAACAAAAAAATGTGCAAGTTATTTTCCACCACCAACGATTTTTAATCCTAGACTCTTGAGAAACTGGATGTTCCGTCGTGTTAGCGCTTTGGGAGCTCGACGATGACTGACTGATGGAGTACATGATGAGTTGCTTTTATATCCTCTGCTATAAAAGTTTGTTTGAATTCCCCTTCCATGATACACGATACCCATTATGATGATTTTATGTGTAGTCTGATTGTGATAGTTTCACCACGAAAATTAACAATATTTCCGTCTTGATCGATTAGTCGCAATTGTAAATTATCAATACACTTTACTGAAACAGGCAAGTAAATAACTTCAGATGGAACTTCAATAATTTTATATCCTGGATCTGCAGATGGGTAAAATTCATGAATAGTATGAACTTTTTTATTATTTATATAAGCTCCAGTAGTTATATTACATTCAACTCTTATTGAATTAATTTTATTAATGTTCACAGGAAAATCTGAAGCTTTAATCTTGGTTGTATCAAACACTTACTGAATCCCAGAAGTTTTCCAATTGAATCTGAAGGTTCAAAGTCTATGAACTCAGACTTTCGATTTCACTGCGTAAAGTGTTCTCGTTAGGTTGAATTGAAAGTTCAATTTTTTCTTTACTGAGGATTTCTTGAAGATATTTATTAATGTCTATTATATCGTAACTTCCAGTTGGAATAGTTATTGTATGATTACCAATATAAAACTTATTGCAACCAATATCAATATTAGGAATTGCGTTAAAGGTTAAAAGTTGTACTAAACCAAGAGTATAATTTTTATCTGGTGAAAGTTCAATTGGAGGATAATACTGTGCTTCAAGAGTAGAAGATGTGCCAGACAAGGTAAGAGTTATTGACTCCATGACACATTATAGTAAACTGAACAATCCTTATAGAAAACATTATTTATATACCTTTTAGCTCTCCACTTAAAAATTGTAAACATAGATGGCCACAGTTGTAAGAGTTAAAATCTTGAAATCTATTTGAGTTATACTTCACAGTATCAACGTTAAGATATCTCATTAATTCAGGTGGTGGTTGTAAATTACCAAAACTGTCGAAGTAGACTACTTCATTGCCACGTTTTCGATAAGCCAACCAATGAGTTCCTGATCCACTTTCTTCATCAAGATTAACTATAGCTGATTCATGATTATTAGGACCTGACAATGGAAGCATATCTCTCATGAAAACTCCTCTAAGATATGGAATTTTTAATATTTTTGCATGTTTAATTAGATCAAAATTTGTAAGAGCTCGATTGGGTAAAATTAAATTGAGTTTTTTTTTTTTTTTTTTTTTTTTTGACATTTTTTTTTTTGGGTGCACGTTTTTTTTTTAATTTCTTGCAATTTTTTTTTTTTTTTTAAACCTTTGCCTTTAAATGACTTTAAGAATAATCCAAGACCACGCTTTTGAGATTTGAGGTAAAGTCCTTTTCCTAAAGCTATGGCTTCCATAGTTTTATTATGTCTTTTACTCTCTTCCAGCTCTTGTTTAGCTGATTTAGCTTCATCAATAGCTTTATAAATACCAGCAGCACCACCTGCTAATGCACTTGTAGCACTTAAACCAGCAAATAAAGGTACTAATGGTAAAAATCCACCAATTTTCGAGGTTACTGGTAAAATCCTAGGAACTTGAATTTTACTCTTTCCACCTGCTTCTTTGACTGCAAGTTTGGATGCTCTAAGCGCTGCACTTATTATACTTTTAGGCGTTTTACCAGGCTTAAATATTGACTTTGATGCTCGTTTTATGATGGTATTCAAAGTTGTCTTGGATTGGGGTTTATTCTTATTTTTAGTTTTAAGACCCATTCCTAACTTTCTTTTCAATTTCATAGCGTTGGTAACAGCATAGGCTGCAGCTTTTTCACTAAATTTAGCGTCTTTTGATTTAACTCTTTCCCATGCTTTTTCAGCTAAAATTTTGTCAGCAACATGTCTTGCACTCATATTATCTTTATTTTGAGAATATGCAATATCATGGTCTCGACAAGCGGCGTCAAGTCCGTTAATTGGAGGATCACCACGTGCTAATCGAGCTTCTAACTTAGTACCAGGTCCGCAATAACTGTAGCCAGGTAAATGCATTTCAAAAGGAAGCTTGTTAATGATTTTATTAATCAAACCACCCCCTCGCTTCCTTTGATTCTTTTTCTCGTGAATAATCATCTTGCTTCGGCGATTCAACTACGACTGAGCTCTAGAGTATAAAAGCACGCAATTTATACTTTTTTTCTTATTCCAGTCTGAGATTTTGAAAGATCAACATGGATTTCACACAAAATTCGGTTAAGCTTCCGGTGCCTAACTTTGACGTCACTGCTGAGCAAGAGAAGAAGCCAAAGCGTCATGGTGATTTACTTCCAAGCAGTATCCGAGCTGTTATATCAGGTCCATCAAATTGTGGAAAAACAAACACTCTATTAGCACTTTTAACAGATCCAAATGGGTTACGTTTTGAAAATATTTACGATTATTCAAAGTCACTCAATCAACCAAAGTATAAATTTTTGCAAGAGCTTTTAGATCCTATTGATGGAATGCAGTATCTAGCATTTAGTGATCATGAAGAAGTAATATCTCCAGACAACGCCTTACCTAACTCAATCATGATTTTTGATGATGTCTTAACTGAGAAGCAAGAGCATATAAAAGCTTATTTTTGCATGGGTAGACATAAAAACGTAGATTGTTTTTATCTTTGTCAATCATATGCAGCGGTACCTAAACATCTGGTAAGAGATAATGTCAATTTAATGATTTTATTTCGTCAAGATGAGATTAATTTGAAGCATATTTATGATGATCATGTGAATACTAATATGTCTTGCAATCAATTTAAAAGTTTATGCTCTAAATGTTGGATAGAAGGTAAACATAGTTTTATAGTCATAGATAAAGACAGAGGTATTAATGAAGGTAGATATCGCAAGGGTTTCGATTGTTTCGCTATAAATATAGCTTAAACCTTTAAAAGTCATTAGTTGAGTGTGAACCTCTGTTGTGTGAACATGGCTAACTATTGTCGAGAGAAAAAAATACTCGAAGAGCTAGTGAAAGCTCGAGAAGCGATAAAACGAAAATATAATCTTTTAAAAACTCTAAAAGATGACAGTGAGCATGATTATAAGGAAAAATTTAAGCCCATTGTTGATCCTCTTGAAAAACTTGTACAAATAAAGAAAAGACGTGAAGAATATCCTGAAATGTATTCTGTAAAAATAAAAAAATCAGATGAAAATTTAGAAGAAGAAATTCAAAAACATCCTCATCAAAGTTTTTATAAAGTCGAAGGATCTACTTTACCTGTTGAAAAGGAACACTTAGAAATGGATATACCTGAGGATGATAAAAGTCATAATGATTTACAAATGGTTTCACCTGAAGATGGAACATTTGAAAATGATTCAGAAACTTTCCTCTCTGAACATGATGCAAATGATAATAGTTTAGATGAGACGGCCAATGCACAGAATGAAGGTATTAAAGGTATTGAACATATAAAAGAGTCTGAAATAGATCTTATATTTGGTCCAAAAAAAGTATCAGGTGGTTATAAACTTGGCAACGCAGCAATAAGATTTTTAAAAGATTCTATTGAGGTGAACAATAAATCATACCCTACAAGTGAGGGTTTAGTAAATCTTATTCTTCTAAAAAAATCCTGTGGGTTATAGCTTGACTGACTTAATTCTTTATAAAGCAATTCTTGAACAAACTAGTGCTCACAAGAAGGGGAATAATCCTAGTGGAGAAATAAAATATCATATTACAAGTAAGAAATATAAAGATATAATGACACATCTTTTTGATGTAAATTCAACAAAAACCACACAAAAAAGATCACCATTTAAAGCTGTAAAAAAAGCGTCGATACAAAGGAAATCACCATTGTCAAGATCAACTCCTACAAAACTTGGAAGTGGCTTCTTACCTAAGTATAAAATTTCAAGGTTAGGTACAAAAACTGACTATGTCTACTGGGATGATCCTAATGAATTAGCAGATCGTCTACGATTATTAATTGCTGAGCAAGCTGCAGGCAATTCAATGTAAACGAGATTCACTCAATAGTTGAAGAATTGCGAGAAAGTGGGTATATATATTGAAAATTATTCAATCATCGATCAGGTTCAAGATTCCTTCGGACGTGTTTGGACGTAAGAAACTGGAGGAAAACGTTAGTCGAGGACCTCCAGGCGTTGGTTATAAATTTACACAAGACGGTCACTACGATCTAGAATTTAAGCGACAGTGTAACTTATCCTCACCTGTTGAAGTCTCAGACGCAGTTAATTTGTTTACCCTTCATCAAACAATTGAAAAAGAACAAAGTAAACTGAAAAAAGTATTTGAAGAAGTAGAAAAAAAATTTGTGAATTTAAGAAAAGAACTATCAACTTGGCTTTCACTCTTCAAATCGAACATTGTGAAAACTTTAAATCAGCAAGAACCTGTGGAAGTACTTGAAGACGTCATTAGTGATTCAAAACTTTTAGAAAATATTTATAATCATCGTGAAATATTGAAAGAAGACATCAATAAATAATGGAGCAGGTTGTTAAAGAGATTCATAAACCAGCACGAAGAAATTTTCCACGTAGAAAAGTAACAATGAGAGGGATAAATGATACATGGCAGGCTGATCTTGTTAAGCTTCAAAATTATTCAAGACAAAATGGTGGCTATAGATATTTACTTAATATTATTGATATTTTTTCAAAATTTGCTTGGTCTTTACCCTTAAAGACGAAGACTGGAAAAGAAGTTACTGAAGCAATGCAAACAGTTTTGAAACAACAATCTCCTCATAATCTTCATGTAGACATGGGTAAAGAATTTTACAATACACATTTTCAAGATCTAATGAATGAGTATAAAATTAACATGTACTCTACCTACAGTGGTTTAAAAGCTTCAATATGTGAAAGATTTAATCGAACTTTAAAAAATAAAATGTGGCAAAAATTTAGTTTACAGGGAAGCTATAAGTGGCTTGATATTTTATCAGACTTAATGACTGAATATAATAATCAAAAGCATCGAAGTATAGGTATGAAGCCTGTAGAAGTTACTTTAGAAAATAGTGATGAAGTTTTACAAAGATTGAATAACATTAGACTTATTAAAAAAAAAAACCCTAAATTTAAAGTTGGAGATAAAGTACGTGTTAGTAAAGTAAAACAGTTATTTGAAAAAGGTTATGAAGGCAACTGGTCTACAGAAATTTTTACAGTTTCACGTGTTAAAAAGAATACTCAACCTATAACTTACAATCTAAAAGATTATCAAGATAAACCTATTTCAGGATGCTTTTATGAACAAGAGTTGCAGAAATCTAAAAAACCTGATGTTTATTTAGTTGAAAAAGTGATTAAACAAAAAGATGATAAAGTTTATGTTAAGTGGCTTGGTTTTGACAATTCTCACAATGGTTGGGTAGATAAAAATAGTTTATAATTTGAATAAAATATTCTGTAATTAAAAAAATGTTGTAACTTTTATATGATATGGTAAATTTATAAAATAAAGAAATTAATAAAAAGACAAATAATTTTGTTATGATTTTCTTTTATTTAGAATAGGTCCTATTACATAATCCATACACTTAATTCGCATTTTAAAAATTATTGGATTTAGTATAACACTGGTCCTTTGAATTCTTAAATTAAAACGTTCTCTGTCGCAAGCAGCTTGAATCCAAGGACCCATTCTTGCTTTACGACCAGCATAATCATACAGATACATAATCTTAACACTAATACAATCATTAAATGTCACTTGCTTCATTTTTACAAGATCTCAAACAAATTTTACATATCACTGCTTATTACAAAACTCAAGTTGTCGGTTTCCTAAGTATTTAATAAACAACTGATCCTTTTCTACTTCTTCTTTCAAAAACTCAAGCTTATCAGGATTTTTAGTGAAGAATGTGCTTAAATGTTCAGGTAGAAACACTTGGAACTCTTTGTTGATTATAACGACAATGCTAGTTCCAAACCTGGTGTTGCATTGATATATTTTTGTTATTTTGTAGAACTATCTACTGACGAAATCAGTCAACCTCTTTTTTGGGAGATATTGGGTTTTTGCCATAGCATTCATCTTAGTGAAATCCATTTTTAATCTATAATAGAAAAATACTTGTTAATAATATTTAATTAATTGAAGACTAGTTTTTTTTTTTTTTTTAAGTATTGATGCTTACCTTATTTGAATAACTCGTTTCGTCAAATAGTCGTTCAAAATTGAGTCTAGCTTTTTCTGTAGAGTTTCGTCGTCTAAAAATTTTGAGCAGCAAGTGAGCTTTCGTCTTCGACTGTCGCCCTTAAATACTCGACCGATATCGTCTGCTAGGGACCCTACTGCATCATCTAAATCCATTGTTTCACTATGACTATTCAGCTCACTCTTTCTCGCACCGCACGGTGCTCCCTCCCATCCCCCACTATGCGCTCTTCGGACGCTCTCGCCTGCCCCCCCCCCCCTGCCGCTGCATGCTTCTCACCGCGCGAGCAGCTCTCTCCTTTTTATGGCCCCCAACCGAATATTCTGCTAACTCTCACTGTTTAACCACCATCGAGCAAAGACGCTTTCTCCTGCAACATCTAAAAAAAAATCTCTGAAGGACAAGCAAGTAGTTAGTTTTTTTTGTTTACTGAAAAATTATAACCCTGGCACATTCCGATCTATAAACTCTCAAAGTTTACTGTACAACAATTTAAAAGGATAATAAATTAACAATGTCCTTGAGCAGTTAAAACATCTTAAATATTTGACTCAAAAAAAACTTGGCTCAATAAATCTGCAGAGAGAAAGATTCGGCTTAGTAAAAAACTTACGTGACACAGTCGCCGTGACTGACTTACCTCTAATTAATAATTCAGGGCGAGATTCATAGTGAAAAATACTAGGAGCTAGAGTAACTAAAAAAACTGCCTGGACATGGTCCACCAATAACTCATAAACCACGGTGATATATCAAATCTTTTCATAAAATTAGAAATGAGATGGATACAATTGGATTCATGTTCGAACAGGTTAACTCCATGTTTCCAACAAAACTATTACTCACGCTTTTCAGAAAGCATTGATTTTTAGTCGTTAAATTTTCCAAGAACTGCACTGTAAAATCTCAATCTATTGTTATATTTGAAGAGATCAACATTTTTTGAAATTATCTTCTGAAACATTGTTCTAAATTTGTTCTGAATTCTTCTAATACCTTTGAATATGAGTTGAATTTTTTTTTTCAAGAACATTCAATCTGGCGTAACATCCGTTAATAAAAATTTATATTCATTCTAGATGCTTCTGCATGATTAAATTTACTTGCAAGGATTAGTTGAATTTCTTCTAGAACATTCTACCTGACGTTATTTCCGTTACAATGTTATAGAAGTAAGATGGAAGAGGAAAATCGTATATAAGTAACAAAATGTTTAAACCGAGATTATTTAACTCGGAAAGTTTACAGGGACAACATCTTTCAAAATGGTAAAGAAAATTACTACATCAAAGAAAAAAAAACTAGTTAATTTTTTGACTTGATTCTTGAAATAATTCTCATTGATTAAAAAATAATAATTTTTATTCATTTAACATTGCAGAAAATATTTAATTTTTCACTCTTAAACACCGTTAATGGTAAAGTTTTCGTTCCTAAAGAATGGAATGCAGAAGAGATGTACAAAGTGACTTCTGTACGAAATCTAAAAACATTTAACGGTTTAAGGGTAACGATCACGATTAACAGAAGCCAACAAGTCTTAATGCCTCAAGAATTTCAAAATATATTCAATGTAGAACGAGGTCTGTATACATACCTAAAAATTGAAGCTGCTAAATCAAAACCATTCATCAAGTATTTGGGTAATGGAAAAATTGAATTTATAAATAAAAATTAAACTTCGACTTTAACATCCAAGTATCTAAAAAAAGTGTTTTAAATTTGTTGAGGTTAAAAACATGATACTGAAAGCACTTACCATCTTGTAAGTTATGTCATAAGTAGTATAAATGAAGGTATATCCGCATAATGTAGAGTTGCAATTTTCATTTAATATCATCCTATATCTGGAGACGTAAGAAAAATGGTATGAGTACTCATTGTATAAAAATAAAAGTTATGCAATACCATATCCCTGGTAGAAGAGCGAAAATTTCTGATGTGTAAGAATAAGATTATACAACTATAATTGATGCTACAAGAATGTTGTTAAAAAAATTACCCAAAAATGGTCCTTTGTTAAAAATGTTTTTAACTCAATAATTTTTTTAATTTAAAATTTAGAGTTAATTTAATAAAATAAAAACTCTAGTACTCACACTATTTTAACCACACAGTGGCTGTTCTCGATAGGAATAATGCACAGCATATTCACTATCTAAAAAAAAAAAAAATAAAAATTTTTAATAACAATATCCAGTGACCGGTTTCGCTGTTTTTGCAGCTCATCAGACTGGAGTAAAAGTTAAACTAAAATGAAACTCTGAAAGCCGAAGCTTATATAGAGTATACTAAGACACTGAAAGTCATTTAGACTTTAATTTCAAAATAAACAAAAGAAAAGAAGAAAATTCTTCTTAAGTGTATTCCTTGATGTGAGTAAATTGGAATAATTAATTTAAAATTTAGAGTTAATTTAATAAAATAAAAACTCTAGTACTCACACTATTTTAACCACACAGTGGCTGTTCTCGATAGGAATAATGCACAGCATATTCACTATCTAAAAAAAAAAAATAATAAAAATTTTTAATAACAATATCCAGTGACCGGTTTCGCTGTTTTTGCAGCTCATCAGACTGGAGTAAAAGTTAAACTAAAATGAAACTCTGAAAGCCGAAGCTTATATAGAGTATACTAAGACACTGAAAGTCATTTAGACTTTAATTTCAAAATAAACAAAAGAAAAGAAGAAAATTCTTCTTAAGTGTATTCCTTGATGTGAGTAAATTGGAATAATTAATTTAAAATTTAGAGTTAATTTAATAAAATAAAAACTCTAGTACTCACACTATTTTAACCACACAGTGGCTGTTCTCGATTTTCTTCTTTTCTTTTGTTTATTTTGAAATTAAAGTCTAAATGACTTTCAGTGTCTTAGTATACTCTATATAAGCTTCGGCTTTCAGAGTTTCATTTTAGTTTAACTTTTACTCCAGTCTGATGAGCTGCAAAAACAGCGAAACCGGTCACTGGATATTGTTATTAAAAATTTTTATTTTTTTTTTTTTTAGATAGTGAATATGCTGTGCATTATTCCTATCGAGAACAGCCACTGTGTGGTTAAAATAGTGTGAGTACTAGAGTTTTTATTTTATTAAATTAACTCTAAATTTTAAATTAATTATTCCAATTTACTCACATCAAGGAATACACTTAAGAAGAATTTTCTTCTTTTCTTTTGTTTATTTTGAAATTAAAGTCTAAATGACTTTCAGTGTCTTAGTATACTCTATATAAGCTTCGGCTTTCAGAGTTTCATTTTAGTTTAACTTTTACTCCAGTTTGATGAGCTGCAAAAACAGCGAAACCGGTCACTGGATATTGTTATTAAAAATTTTTATTTTTTTTTTTTTTTTAGATAGTGAATATGCTGTGCATTATTCCTATCGAGAACAGCCACTGTGTGGTTAAAATAGTGTGAGTACTAGAGTTTTTATTTTATTAAATTAACTCTAAATTTTAAATTAATTATTCCAATTTACTCACATCAAGGAATACACTTAAGAAGAATTTTCTTCTTTTCTTTTGTTTATTTTAATAATTTTTTTATTCACAGATAATCTTTGTTTGATTTAAATTCAAGCCTCTCAACTTAATCTAACTCCTACTCCAAATTAGAGAACTTATTTTCAGCTTAAGTACCGAACATTTTTCATGGTTCTACAAAATGTTGGAAAAATGCCGAAAAAAAGTTTCACCCGAGATGCAAAAAATAGATACGTCTATTATGGAATTTTATGCCCATGAAGTTGTTATGTCTTTAAGAGAACATAAATATTTCAAATATTATTAGTCTAGGTGTTTAAAATAAAAGACTGTTAAGTATGGATTAAACAAGGTATACTTGAGAAGTTAGTTTACAAATTACTTTTTATATTTGAAAAGATGTAACTCTTTGTAGGAGTTGTCGAGATATGACTCTTACAAATTACTTTTTATATTTAAAGAGATGTAACTCTTTGTTATAGTTGTCGATATATGACTGTTTTTATGTTTAGTGAGATATGACTATAAAAATTACCTTTTTCGGGTCGCCGACTCCGGAGCTGGTTCGTTAAACACAGGCTGACTTATTTCGATAATCAAGCGTTTGACACAACAAAGTCACGAAATGTGACATTAAAATACTATAAAAATGTTTAGGTTTTCTACCACAGGGGTACGTCTGTATTCATCAAATTTCTGTACTTCAACATAACTGTTTTTATTTTTAAAATCCTTACTTTGATTCAATCAATATTGAATTAAAATAACAAGTATCGATTACTTTATATTTTTTATAAAATTAATTTTTTCTTAAAAAACTTCCAAGTACTATATTAAAGCTGATCAAAGTAACTTTTCTAAAAAACTAACTTTATTAACTTCTAACTATTTCATCAATGACATTTACGAAATCATGACTGTTTCATTAAACACATTCATAAAATCATGACTCATTCATGAATGACATCTATGAATTCATGATTCAGATCCATGAAATCATGAGTGGTTCATGAACTATAACTATGAGATCATGAATTGCATTCATGAAATCACGACTTTTTCATGAATTACAACTTAGAAATCATGAATTGCATCCATGAAATCATAAATTACAACTATGAAATCATGAATTGCATTCATGAAATCATGACTGTTTCATGAACTACAACTATGAAATCACGAATTGCATCCATGAAATCATAAATTACAACTATGAAATCATGAATTGCACTCATGAAATCATGACTGTTTCATGAAGTACGATTATGAAATCATGAATTGCATCCATGAAATCATAAATTACAACTATGAAATCATGAATTGCATTCATGAAATCATGACTGTTTCATGAACTACAACTATGAAATCATGAATTGCATTCATGAAATCATAAATTAAAACTATGAAATCATGAATTGCACTCATGAAATCATGACTGTTTCATGAAGTACAACTATGAAATCATGAATAGCATCCATGAAATCATAAATTACAACTATGAAATCATGAATTGCATCCATGAAATCATGAATTACAATTATAAAATCATGACTGTTCTATGAATTACAACTATGAAATTATGAGTGTTGATAAATTTAGCGATAAGCCTCCGTGGCGTTATTGGCTTGCAGGCTAACCGAAAGGTTGGTGATTCAAGCCCACCCGGAGCCACTTTTTTTCCAGCGCTGCAGCAGGGTGCGTTTGGCAGCAGGGACAACGCGGGCAAAGGTTGGTGGTTCAGGCACACACGGAGGCGTCAGCGCCACAACAGGGTGCGTTCGCAAGCAAGGAGCGCGCAGCTGCATGGCTGGAGGACACAGCGCAGGAAGAGCAACCAAGGAGCGCGTAGCGGGGGAGCGTACAGTAGCGAAAGAGAGCGTCCATGGAGCGCGTAGCGGGGGAGCGTACAGCAGCGGGAGAAAGCGTCCAAGGAGCGCGTAGCGGGGGGGGGGGGGGGTACAGCGGTGGTCGCCAGCAAGGAGTGCGCAACAGTGGGGGAAGAGAGCGTCCAAGGAGTGCGCAGCGGGGGAGAGCGTTCCAAAAATCACGAGAGAGCACCGGCCCCCTCCTCAAAGGTACGAGAGAGCACCGGGCCCCCTAAAGGTATGAGAGAGCACCGGGCCCTCCTAAAAGGTACGAGAGAGCACCGGCCCCTCCTAAAAGGTACGAGAGAGCACCGGGCTCTCCTAAAAGGTACGAGAGCGCTCTCGTACCCCTCAGAGGGTACGAGAGCGCTCTCGTTTACATACTACTTCAATTTTTGCGGTAACTACCTTAACATAATGAATAAAATGCAAATAAATAGTTTTTACAGACGGTAGTCAAAATCAAAGTAAATCAATGTAAACAGTATATGCCTTCATTTTGAAATCAGCATGTCTTTAGCTGTTATAGGTTATGAAATATGAATTAAAGTTTAAAAATAACTATTTTAAGCGCTATAGTCGCTAAGAAAGGAATAAGTAGCTTAGGTTAATGCCAATATCTTCTTTTTTATTTTATATAAAGTAATATGAAGGCGAGGATTTCAACAACGAATTTATTACTGATTTCATCGAGGATACTTTGAATGAGTTATATAAAAATTTATTCATAAATAAAATTTTAATTTGTATTTCAGAAATTACATATTACATTAAAATTAAAACATTAGATGATATAAAACAAAGAAATCAAAACGAACTTATGAAATTAGAAGATTTAATGAAAGGATATAGATTAATAAAAAAAAAAAAGTAATATAGTTATATAGTAACATAGTAATTAATTTATATTTGTCTTAAAATTAAATTGTTAATAACTCTCACATGAGATAAATAATTTTTTTTAATATAATGTTATAATAAATAACATTAATTTTTAATTTAATAATACAATCATAAAATTATCATTAAAAAATAATTTTATTAATATATTATAATTATATTATTATATTATTTATAAAAAATTATTTATTTCAGATACAGAATGAATAAATCAATCGATGAAAAAACCATTTACTTTTGTAAAATATGTAAAAAAAATGTAATTAACAGTGAATATTATGTGAAATTACATAATGAAAAACATTCTATAATCAAACATTCGTGCACAATTTGTGGAAGAATTTTTAAAAATAGTGATCATTTATCAACTCATTTGAAAGAACATAATAATTCAGATAGACCTCACAAATGCAAAGAAGTAAAATGTAATAAACGTTTCAAAAGAGTAGCTCATTTAAGAAGACATAAAAAAATTCATAAAAATAAAAATATTAAAATAAAATGTAAATATTGTTCAAAAATACTTTCTTCAAAAGATCATTTAATAAGACATTTGAAAAAATCCTGCAAAAACATAAATAAATCAAATATTGAATTATTGAAACAAAAAGAATAAAAAAACAACAACAATTGTAAATGCGGAAGATATGAAAAATAATTGAATTCTTAAAACGGAAGATTTTTTGATACTACAGATATTTTAAAAATTTTAGAGGAGAATTTTGAATATCTATTTATTTCAAGAAAATAAATTTAAAAATTATTAAATCAAAAAATTAAAAAAATATATATATATATAATATATGAAAAATAATTGAATTATTAAAACGGAAGATTTTTTGATATTACAGATATTTTTTTCAAGAAAATAGATTTAAAAATTATTAAATCAAAAAATTTATTTTTTTTCATAAATATAGAATTGAAAATTATTAAAGAGAAAAGTTTTTTAAAATGAATTATATGTGGTTTGTACGGCTACTGGCAAAGGGTTCCACATATAGTTTCTTTTTGTTCTTACATTAAATTAAATATGAAAAAATTTTCAAAATTGTTGAAAAAAAAACCCATCGCGCCTTGCAAGTACCTCCTGGGTGGTGTGGAAAACTGCATTAAGTAATTTAAAATTAATAAGTTGAAAATAAATTCATTTGTAATTCAAGTATACTTATTACTATTTTATTAGAAAAGATATATAGTGTAGATTCAAGCATAAAATTCTGGGGGGGGGTTGGCAAGCGAAGCGAGCAGGGGGGTACCCCCCCTAGTATATATATATATATATATATGTTTACAGAGGAAAAACTATTAGAAAACACGAAAAACTGAAAAATTGATGTTTTAAAATTGCATTTTTCATCAAAATTATTGTTTTTGTTATCAATTTTTTATTGTTCATCATTATTTACGGTTGAATTTGGTATCAAATGTTGACTATAATTTTTTTTTTTAAATTACATTACTATAAAATAAACACAGCGATTGTAAGTGAATAAAATAACTATGAAATCATTGAAAGTTGGAAAATTGAAATTTATAAAAACATAGGTATTAGTGAGGAGAATTTGTATTAAAAAAAATACTTGTTTCTTTGATAAGTTGTCACAGGGCTCGAATTTAGGAATTTAATTCCTCGGTGGATCGTGATTAATCACGAGAACCCGCGGTGATCGTCGTCCGCACTCCTCCGACCTGCTGACAAAATGCACTTTCTGTGCACACGACAATCCGTCGATTTTTCTTCAATCCTGAAAATTGGGGGGAAGACGCGTACGTGAACTAATGTTATTATTACGCGGCACGGCTGCTCTCCTTCGTCGGTAGTGGCGTGAGTTTACGTGGATCGATCGCAGGAACACGGGTTACTTAAATTAATGATCAAATGTAAATTTTAATAATTTTAATTAAGAATAAAAATAAAAAAGTTACATAATAGTCCAAATTAATTATACCCGATTGTTTACAAACAAGTAAACATGAATGACTCGCAGTCTTAAATTATCGAAAGAAAATAGTATGTTATTAACAGAGGGACTAAAGTTTGCAGTGGAGGCCCGCTGTTATTGCAGCCCGAGACGAAGTCGAGGGCTGCAAATACGTGGGCCTCCTCAGCAAACTTTAGTCTTGAGGGATATATGCACTTTTTTAAAGTCCGTTGATCACAAAAAATAACTTGATTTCCTCCGATTAAAGCCAAAAGAACGAAATGTACTCCCGAAGCGCCAGCAGCCGACACGTAGCCGGCCGCCATGTTGCGGCCCGAGCGCTAGCGAGGGCATGCAGCAGGCCGGGTGCGCGTTGGTCGATGGCGCAGGGAGTACATTTCGTTCTTTTGGCTTGCGTCGGAGGGACACAAGTTATTACTTGTGATCAACGAGGTTAAAAAATTACTTTCACCAAAAACAAAGTTCGGCGTCAGTGTCGTGGTAGGCTCGAACACACCGACGCACACACACACGCTCTCATGCTCGGCTGCTAGCTGCAGCGCGCCAAAATAACAAAGGCGTGGACTAACTCCGATACAAAATCTAAGTACTTACTGTACTTCACACACACACACTCCGACTCTAACTATCACACGAACAAATACTCAATGATTAACCGCTATGCGGACTTACTTTTCTAGCAGGTGCACCTTCGCTTGATTAAACAATAATAATAATAATTACTACTAGCCCGATTGGCTTCACACAAGACGACAATGCCTTCCTAGGCCGCACGCTGACTTTCCGTGAGATGTTCGTCTTCCCCGCTCCAATCCAGTGACAACTGGGTCACAAGAAAATCTACACAACATCTCATCGATAACTTTATCTAACACACTTTGATAAAGTTATCTAACAAAGTTATCTAATGCTGATCGGTAGATCTCGTCATCACCTGACTGACCGATCCGCATCTGCGTTCCATAACAGTTAGCGCCGAATTCGAATTCAATTAACGCGCTAGCTGTTACAAAGTTTACGTTAAATTTTTTTTTAAAAAACTTTAGAAAATAATCATTTTAAGAATTTCTTTAGTCTACAACTGTCCTGTCA
This sequence comes from Encarsia formosa, assembly GCA_038277355.1. Taxonomy (NCBI): domain Eukaryota; kingdom Metazoa; phylum Arthropoda; class Insecta; order Hymenoptera; family Aphelinidae; genus Encarsia; species Encarsia formosa. The sequence goes on from CM076186.1 coordinate 61,336,679, forward strand.
GCAATATTAACTTAAAGAGGTTATTTATAAATTACAATTGGTATTGAAATAAAAAAAAAGTACAAGTTACTTAGCAGATTATTTATCAACTATTTTTTAATAAAAATTACATATTTTCATAATACTTTCAGAATAAAGAGTGCAAAAATATGGTCAATCACTTCCTTCTTCTCTTTGGCGCAGATGAGCATGCGATTTCTTCTTCTTCTTTTTCTTCTTCTTGGTCGTTGCTTTCTGAATCTTCAACATCGTCGCTATCATCTTCACCTTCTCCTTCTTCTTCTTCTTCCTCTTCTTCTTCTTCTTCTTCTTCTTCTTCATCTCCTTCTTCTTCATAAACGCAACTGACAACATCATATGGACTGTGAATGTCAAAATCATCGTCGAAATCAAGAATAACTTCTGTTTCTTCTTCAAAATTTTTGCAGATTTCAGGATCACACTTAGTACATAGACTAGTACATTTCAGACTATGCTTGCGACAACCACAGCTTTGTTTTTCACACCCAGTCTTACAACTGCAGCAAATTTTTTTAAGTAAGTCATCCGGAATTAACTTATCTGCTGTGAATTACGGAATTAAATTGTTTTCTGCATCGTGCTTCCAGCCCCATTCTATCGCAGATTTTTGAACCCCTAACCACTGTTGAATCTGAAAATAAACTTTATTGCTGTGCTCAATAGCAGCACCTTCAGTTGGTGGTAGTTTCTCGAGTTTAAATGCAGATTTAAAAGTTTTTGAGGTGTAATTCAAATATCTTACGTCATTAAGTGGTTGACTTTTTTTTTTGGTTTTAGAGTACATTGAAGCTATGAGCTCACACCCATTTTTACCAATCATTTCCCGAAATTCTAGTTTTACTTTTTCTTTTTCAGCTTCAACTAGATCCTGATTCTCATTAACATTTTCAGTGGAGTCGTAAAACAGTTCTGCTAAATTAACTAAATTCGGATTAGAAAGTAACGACTTCGTTGCAATTTTCTTTCCTTTGCCAGAAAATCCAGATGTGATGTCGCATCCAGTAAAACAATGTAAGACTGCAACTATTTTAGGATCATGCTTGAAACTATTTGATGCAAAAAGAGATCTTTTATCTAATTTACTGCCAACTTTATTGAAAAAAATATTTGAATCTTCTTGAACCAATTGACATAAAAGAACCAAAAGATCAATATCCTGTCCTATAATAACCACATTCGTTGTTTTTAATGGTGATGACAATTTTGCTTTCAATGCTGCTGCTTTAGCTGTTACGACAATCAATCTGTCAGCATCTTCTTCTGCTTGTTGACAATGAAATCCAGAAGCAATCAGTTTTTGCATGAGAAGTTGAATCAATTTATTTTTATTGCGTTCGTTAGTTAAAAATTTTTGGGGGCCCAGGTCGTAAATCTTTAGAAAGGCTTTGCTACTTTTGAGAGAGGGGGGATTATAGGACTAGGTAGATTGGAAGGCACGCTAAAGACGTTATGGAAAGATTTCAAAAGATCTGTGAGATCTAAATATTCAACGTGCCTAATACTAACTGAGCTATGCTTCAAATTTTTTTTTAAAAGTTATTTATAAAATGGTTTGAATGTAATGAATAAATGCTTACAAATAATAAAAAACATATAACATTGACTTCAACCATAAATAATAATAAACAATAAAACATTTATAACAAAAACAATAATTTTGATAAAAAATGCATTTTACAATTTTTTATTAATATATATTATTGTTTATATCACTATTTGATGCACATGCTTCAAATAATAATAAACAATAAAAAATTTTTAACAGAAAACATAATTTTGATGAAAAATGCAATTTTAAAACATCAATTTTTCAGTTTTTCGTGTTTTCTAATAGGTTTTCCTCTGTAATATATACATATTAAAGTTGCAGATTAGATGAAAAAAATGAGCCCAACTAAAATTATTTTCAACAACTTTGCTGGGTTAGAAAGGCAGATGAAAAAAAAATTTTTTGAAGTTTTTGTGAATTTCTCAGAAACTACTCAATATTTGTTTTCCAAAAAAAAACCACTTATTTTGCATACAAAATGCTAAACTTTAGCCAAATTTTATTAAATTTAACCAATTTTTGTGGTCACGAAAAATAAAAAACGAAAAAAAACGTTTTTTGCATTTTTCTCAGAAATTTTGAGGTTATGTAAAAAAATTGTTAGAACAAAATTTGTAGATTTTTTAATTATCTACAATTTTCACCCTTAAACTTTTTTGATAAAATCAATAGTTTTTTCAAAAAATGAGAAAAACGATTTTCCACCCCTAAAAACCAACCCCATTTTTTCATTAACTACTGAAATCACCTTAAATTATTTTTCCAGTAATCAGTACCATTTATACTACAGACCTGCACAGTCAGTTACTTGATTATATTTTTTTTCATTTTTTTATTTTTTAGCAGTAACGGTACTGGACTAATTTTATTTTGAATATTTTCATTTTACAAACGGTTCGCTACATGGTTAATCACTTGTTGTATTCAAACATCGTATTGTAAATAGTTTTGGCTATATTGAATAAGCCAAAAGCATTCAACTCTGCAAAAATTAATTCTACTAAATTTACGTTGTACACTATTTGACTTTCCGCGCGCTCTCTCACGCTAAATTCAATATCCGATTTTATTATACAATAATATTTTTTTAAATGTATTGAAAGAAATCAAACACTTTTTGACACTTTCAGGGTCTTGTTCTTTAAAGTGACCCTTCAAGTATTCCACGATATTGTGCGCTATAGTATTCACTATCTTCGCTTGATCACTCAAAACTTGCATACGCAGATTCACGCCCTCCAAAATCTCCAGCAACCCCTCGATAGTTTTTAAATGCATAGCCACGATTCTTTGTGCTGCAGAAACATTTCCCACGACGCTTGATCCATCGTCACGTCCCTCACGGAAAGACGAAGGCAGTGAGAATATCAGTGCCCCTTGCACACTCGGGGACGGTGTGGCGTGCAGGCGGTGGGACTCTGCCTTGAAGGCTGATTTAGCCTGCAAAGCAGAGTCCACCGCACTGCACCGCTCCGCCCGCCGCGGCTCGCCCCGCTATCATGATTAGCTAATTGAATAGAGCGAGTATTTTTTTATATTTAAACTAATAGGAAATCAATTCTAACTCTTAATATGCAGTTATAATATTAAAATATTGAACTTTCGGTAATCGAAGGATAAATAGATTGTTCGTGCGAAGAAAAACCTTAACCTGTCGATACGCAAAGGGATAAATTAAAAATTTGGGAAAAATATATTAATCTGATTTATTGGGTAACATCTCATCAAGATTTTTAAGTTTGATTTTTATCTGATTTTTTTTCTCAGTACCTTCTTTGTGACTATAAATCAGCAAATTTCCGGATAAGGTTTTTTTTTACATGTGCAGTTGAAATGTACACGTGTATATTATTTACGTGAAAATTTATATTAAAAAGAGCTATAATAGATACTTGCAAACTCGAAATATACTTAGATAAATCAAAATATTGAAGTCGGTAGACTGTACAATTTTACAAATAATTAAAAAATTATCGAATATTAATATGAGAATTTTCAAAAAATATTAATTCATTTACTATGTAAAATTAGATTTTTTTGATAATTGTATACAAGTTTAGAAGACATAGTTATATATAATTTTTTTAATTTTAATTTTTTTTAGTGTATATTGTAATATTTACTCTTACTTTAGTTGTATAATAATTATGATTTGTTCAATGTTAGTTATTTAAACTATATATTAAGAGTTAGCATTGGTTATTAGTTTAATTATGAAAAAATTCTCGCTCTATTCAAGCTGGTCGTGGATGGCAGCGTGCCGGCGTCAAAGCCGCGGTGCGGCAGGCGGAGCGGTGCAGTGCGGTGGACTCTGCTTTGCAGACTAAATCAGCCTGCAAGGCAGAGTCCCGCAGCCTGCACGCCACACTGTCGCTGAGCGTGCAAAGGGCACTGTTATTCTCACTGCTCCCGTCTCTCCGTGTGCTGGGTGAACTACTCCCGCAAAATTTCACTTTTGGAGAAAAAAATTCACCATCGTTTTCCAAGCCAACTTTTAAACGTTTGGAATTCGACTTATTCAGCGCGTAAGTCGTCGCGAGGAGTAGATTTGGAAGCTCCATGATTCTTGAATTGATCTTTACTTTAGCAATGCGTTACTGCAACTGACAAGACTGCTTCTTCTCCACGCTCGTAAGCGCTGAGAGGTGTATAAAATGGTGGGGATGACTCTGTGACGTAATGAATTTAAACCAATCAGCACGCGTACGACTAACAAAATGAAACCTTATCGGTAATTGAAAAAGTACGTTGGATAAAAAGCCTGTCGAGACTTGATTTTTTAAAACACATACTTAGACTATACGTCATACAATAAACGACATTCTTAGGGTATCACTTTGTCACCCCGGAAGATAAAGAGTCGGTAATTTTAAAAAATCACATTAAAACGAAGCCACACGCGGAAAAATCCAAAACATTAGTTTTTTAGTTTAATTAAAACATTAGTTTCTTACGTTATGATACATTCATATTCTTTTTTAAAACACTCATTTTTTATATTAAAACTTTAGGGTTCTAGGTTCGAGCGTTGTCTTGCGTTTCGGTGTTGAGCAACTCAGCGGTTCACCACTGGGTTCGTCGCTGCTCTCAGGGTTGTTGTCGCCATCTTCAGAAGTAAGACTTGACGCATCGTGCTCTTCGATGAATTCTCTATCTCGTTCAAAAACCGCGAAAAGATCCTGCTCGCCTGTAATTTGATATTTTTTGAGCATCTTGAAATAAACCGTTGACGATAACTCGTCAGAGTGATATAACTCTTTGTCTATCATTGATTTAAAAAACTCTTTTAAAAGATGCACTCTGTACACAGCGCAAAAAGTAAATTTATGTACGCCACCAATCACGTAGCTCGTACATATTGAATTTACTTTAGGAAACATTCGCGTTAACGGATAAAAACACGGTATAAAAAATTCTTCTAAATCAATCACACACCGGCACAAGATGGTTTCTAAAAATTTTGCCTTTTCAGCCCCGTACGCGTATACACTGAGGAAAGGATGTCTTTGGTATAAATGCCGCGTCTTACTCACAAAGACGACGGAGTGAATTTTGGCCCAAATGTGCCTGACTTCACGTCAAATGCTGGCGTCTTTGTGAGTAAGACGCGAGATTTGAGAGGAAGACTCGGCAATTAGAATGTGGAGCAGCAAATTTTGTGCTGAAAATGATTGTCAACAAGATTAAAAATAATTGCCTATCGTATTCATTGCATAGTATTAATAATTTTTTATGTTACTTATTGCAAATTGAATTATAGCTTAAAATTGTAAATAAACTTTATCATATTGTTAGTAAAAGTTGTACCCCATAAAAGTCACGATAAATTTTGTTGTTAAAATGTTTTTGTCTCGGTTTTTGTAAACATTAAAAAATAATCATGCATGGTTATATAATTCATGTTATAAAATTAAAGGATATTTAGAGGAATAAATGTATGCAATTTGAAAAAAATGATAATATTGGAAATAAAATGCATCAAGTTTTTGATAAATAATTTATTCGAGATCTCTCTTACAAACTACAGTTTTTCCATCAGCAGTTTTATGTATCTTAAACGGACGCAAATAAAAGTTAAAATCGAACTGAAAAGATTCATTTATGGCATTATTTTTTGGTAATAAAACTTCATAAGATTTTATGTGGTCAATTAGACCAATACTTTCGCAGTTGTTGTATACAATATAAATTTTACCAGTTGAAGTTTTTAAAACATGTTTAATTAAAACAAAACGTGGATTGTCATTATAAAAACCTAAATGTAACCCCAATTTTTTTTTTATAAGTAGTACCATTTACTTTGAAAAAAGATATCTCTGTAACGTTCGATTCTGGCAGAGAAGACTTCACAACTGTTCCTATGATGCAACCGTACTCAATTTTTTCAGAAAAGCCACGGTGGCATAGAATTCTATAACATGTGTCTAATTGTAACTTCATGGATAAAGTATACAATATATTTAATCTGGAGGTCACTAGAAAGGCATACTTTTTTGCTAGTTTGTGAAATGCTTCAAATTTCTGACAAGAGTAGTATTTGACGGGTCCTAGAATTTCTATAATTGTCGGATAATGGGTTGCAAAGTGAAACTTTGGTTTTAATTTCTCATTAAAAACATTTTGATATGCTGCATTGAATACTTTGATTAGTTGTTTTAGATAAATTAAGTCATTTTCGGAAAAACAAGAACTGTGGACTAAGTCAACTATGTCAAAAAGGTACAAATAAATAAGCTAAACTGGATCACTTTCGTTAACTAAATCACCCATAAGAATTCCAAAATATGAAATTAAAAAGGACATCTCGGATCCAGTGGCTCTTTTTAGATATCCACTTTCAACGTGCGAGCTTGAAATGAAATTCATTTTGTTCCCACGGTCTGTTTCACTCGTATCAAAATACATTAATCTGGAATTTAAAGTATCTATTGTAAAATACTCAAGTTCAATACTATGGTGAATTACTTTAGCCATGACGTACCGAGCTATTCCTAGTAACCAATCGTGCAAGGAGTCACAAGTCGGAGATTTGACTTGCTTAAAGAAAGGTATTTCGTCAAATACACAGTTGTCTTTGACACCGAAACTGGAATTATTAACATCAAATTCATGATTAATTTCATTTCTCATCAAGGTCGAACATTCCTCGCACAAAGTGGCAGCTTCCGATTTTGAGGCACGACAAACACGACAAAAATAATTACTAGTAAAGCTTTCTTTAAAGCCGAGGATGGAATTTAAACCCAGGTTATCCCCCAGGATACCTGCGACGACAAAAAAAACTCGAGTTTTAATTCCGTCTAATGTAACAACAATTCCTGTTTCTGCTAGAAATCGCATTTCTTCGATAATTCTTCTAAAACATTTTTTATTTTTAAAATATTTCAGATCTTTTGAAAAAACAAACTGAGCTAAAAAAATGTTTTCTAAAATAGAGGCAAACTTAGGAGATAAACCAGCCAAACAATAATAAAGACCCCCAATCTTGTAAATACCTGCAGTATTTAACAGAGCATTATTTATCTCAAAATCGTCGAAATACAACCAGAGAGGAATTACAATTTTATTGACGAAATGTGAAACAATTTCTTGCCATCTTTTGCCTTGGAAAAAAGAAGAAAAGAAACCTTCGTTGCTATTTTTAGATTCCTGATCAATATAATTTTTAATTTCATTGAAAACATTTGGCAATTCTAAAAACTTCTTTAAAACCCGTCTTATTGGTATAATGTATCCAAAGCTTTTTTGTGTTGCAACCTTGACTTTACCGAATACCTTTCTTTTAACTACTTGATTTCCAAGAAAAAATTTTATCGGTCTAATTAAACAACTTTTTTTTTCTAATACATTTTTTCTTTTATAATCAGTGTCAATAGAACTCAAAAACTTATAATTTGTCAGATCATTAAATCGATCATGGTATTCTTGCGGAAGACGACTTTTTATCGCGTCAGAGAATTTGTTAACGATCGATATAAATTGACCAGTTATGTCATGTACGATTGTGTTAGTTATTGTTTTATTTGCATAGCATTGTCCTATAAAATTTAAAACAAGAGTTTCTAGAGACTCTGAGCCGGAGGAGTGGTTGTTTTCCGATTTCTTGAACTTATTTTCATCACTTAGTGATGCATCATTCGCTTTAAACTTATTATTTTCTACAATTAAATTATCTGAAGTACTAACATTTTCTACATTAGAATTATTAAATTCAGTATCCATTGGATCGTTACAGGACCTTTCGTTAACTAATACTGGTGGATTTATATACTTTATCTTTTTAACATTTAAACCTACTAAATTACCTTCGAATTTTCTTTTTTTTTTGTTTGAAAAAACTGTCTTAATTAAATTAGTATCACTTTCAACTTTACATGAATTGTCAATATTTTTAAATGCGTCACAATTTAAAAAATGTTTTCTCAAACTTGAAATATTTAAAAATGTACGCAAACAACCTGTATTGATGCATGAGTAACCATTTTGCTCATTTGGATGACAAATTTTTAAGTGTTTAAACAATACGGTTTCACTCGATACGGACAATTCACAAAATTTACATTTCATTGTTGAAACAATAAAACAGAAAACGCAAAAATATATTAACAACTTTAACATTTTCTAAAGCTAAAAAACCTAATTTACAGACTTCTTAATCTTATCAATAAAACCAAGGACAAAAGGACTAATACTATCGCTGGTTCTCGTTACATTACAGATTAGACGTTGAATGAAATAACTAACACTTTCGCTTTCCACTGGGTAAGGAATACTGGCTGTTAAATATATTTGAAAAATCAAATTAATACCTTCTAAAAAGGAATCAACATTAAAGGTTGCGTCCTCTATACGAATATAAAAACTATCTAAATTGTGAATACTGGCACCGACAGCAATGATGAAAGGCTGAACATTTAAGTTGTAAGCGGTCATTTTTTTATTTTTCGCTTCAATTGCATTTTCAATGTCTCCTGGAGCCTAAAACCAATTGTATATTTTATATAAAATTTGCACATGATAAATTTATAAGTACAAAAACATATTGAAAGTTACCGTAACATGTAGGACTAAGCCTTCTCTTGCTTCTTGCGCATTCGGTTTCCACGTTGCCTTTACTTTTTTTGTTTTTTTTGATCCAGTTTTGTTAACTTTAATGCTTTGAGGGGGGAGAAGTATATTCAAAACTTGAAAACGAATGTAGTTTTTGCTATCTAAAATGAAAATAATAAACAATGTTGAGTATAAAAATGAGTTTGTAACAAAATAAATAATATATAATAAATTGTTATAACTTACTTTCGCCTAAATTATCCTGATTTAATGTTTCAAGAAGATATTTATCTGAATCTGTTAATTTAGCAGCACTCAGCTTCAAAAGCTTTGAAAATATTGCATGGAATGTCGAGTTAAAATTTTCAATACTTTCAAATTTTCTTAAGAAATCTATTTGAATCTACAAATTAATCAAAAAATAAATGATAGTAAATATTCAACTGAAAATTCAGCATAAATTATAATCTATTTTATGATTATTATATAATTGATGATAACTTACTAGCTGTAAGCCATAAGAATTTTTTAAAACTGGCCAATCCGCATAAGTTAAGGAGAAAGTGACGTTGTTGTTGTCATTTACATCTTCTTCTCGAATACAAAATGAATTATTCCAATGCTCTAAAACATCATCATTTAGCTCTTCTTCAGCGTTGTCAGCCAACCAGATCTTACTTTCCTCACCAGATTTTAATTGACCTGAAAATAATTATTTTCAAAAAAAAACATATAAACTATCAGTTGCATTAAAATCGGTTAAATTAAAAAACAAAAAAACACAGCGTTATAAAGACAGAATTTTCCACAATACCTGATTCAGGATTTGCTTCAGCTGTACTTGAACTTTTGGATTTTTGTTTACCGCTGCACCTTCGAATAAAACTTTGAGTATTTTTCCATTTATCAGTCAATTTCCCTTTAGCTTTGTGATGTTTATTATCTACTGAATTTTCTTTCAATACTGCCGGAACAAAGTACAACTGAGCACATTCAAGGGGTAAGCTTAAAGTTATTTTATATGCTAACCACTCCAAACAATCATCATGTAAGTAGCTATACAAAGAGGTTTTGGTAACAAATCCAATTTTAATGTATAAAATACAATAAAGAATTATAATAATCTTGTTGATTTCTACTTACGTGTTGGGATGATATTTTAAAAAATAATTCACAATTATTCTACATAATTCTGCTATGCATGCAGGATCTAGAGACTTGTCCTTGCCATAAGCAAGTACAGATTTACCCAAAGGATCATCGGCTAGTGCGCTTTCAAGATTAAAGTTAGCTACAGCTGGATCATCTGGAAGTTTAGGAATGTTTCCAACTGTACGTTGATTATTGTTTTGAGTATTATCAATTATAAATTTCTCCTAAAACTTGTCCATGTGAGTTATCACCTTGACTTATTGAGTTATGGCTTGCTGTTATTGGGCTTGATGAAGTAGTCGTTGGTGGTGATTCTGCTGTCTGAATGAAATTTTAAAAAGATAGTAATTTATTAACATATTATACAGATTTTTTTTAATGGAAGTATACCCAAAATAAGAGATAAATTACTTCTAAAAACACATAGCTTTGTATGAAGTTAAAAGGAAAAGAAAGGATAGCTGCATTTTAGTTTTATATACTTACTTGACTTTTACAGATACTACTTAGTTTTATTCTATCTAATAAATTAGGTACTAGCACTTGGAATTGACTTGGATTTGAAAGTAATAAAGCTAATTCTTCAAAATTTTCTATTGCAACTTCTATTCATGATTTGGAATAAGAATGGAAAATATATGGAAATGTTATTTGGAGGTTATAAAAGGATTTAATTAATCATAAATCATCATGCTTTTAGTTATAAAAATGTATGCTTACCTTCAAATCCAGCACACAAGTGTCCTAAACCGTTTGAATTTAATATTTCGTTCATTTTTTATGATCTTCTTGTATATAAAAACGCACAAATAAATCCATATCACAAAACATGAATAATTTTTTTTTATACCGTGCTGTCCACAGCATGCGACAACTGCCGAGTCTTCCTCTCAAATCTCGCGTCTTACTCACAAAGACGCCAGCATTTGACGTGAAGTCAGGCGCATTTGGGCCAAAATTCACTCCGTCGTCTTTGTGAGTAAGACGCGGCATTTATACCAAAGACATCCTTTCCTCAGTGTATCCTCGGTGCACTTCTTGTCACATCGCGCAATATCTGTTTAACTCTTTTTAACGAAACCGATCCGTCGTACCACTCCAAGCCGTGTACAGAAGTCGAACAAAAGTTGTTGAGTAACTTTACTTCGCGATCTAGATGTTGAAAACGTTCGGGTGGCTTTACAATCCAGTGATCTATGATGTTTTTTTGCAGTGAAAGCACTGAAATTTCTTTGGCCACAAATGTTTTTTTCTGGATATACAAGCCTTGTAAATCAATCACGTAATCACTCATGATTGCGATTTAGATGCACTCTCGTTTGAATCAAGCGCCGCGCCGTACTGGTCTCGCTCTTGATTTCTTTACAAGCAGCGTCCTCTTCTAACTCTTATCGTTTCATTACGTCAGCACATGGAGGGAAAGGACAGAGAAGACAAGAGTCATTTAAAAAAGTACGTTTGATAAAAAAACAGGACGAGACTTGATTTTATAAACACATATTCAGGCAATGAGTCATACTAAAACGTCAGCTGACAGGTTATTAGATTACAGCTTCGTAAGATAAGGAAAGAATCGACGTTGAGTAGTTTAAAAAGAACGTTAAATAAAAAAGCCTGTCCCGACTTGTTTCTGGGCACAACCGAGTGATATCAGTGATATCCTGTTATGTCTCAGCTTTCATTTTTTCTGAAGGAGGTTTTTTTTTTTTTTTTTTAATTTTAAGCGGAGTAAGATACGGGTGAATAAATAATAACAGAAAAAATATTTTTATTTTATAATTTATTTTTAAAAGTACAAATTGTTATGCGTATACATTATAAATTTGATACAATACAATTTATTCTCGGACTGCATGATTGTGGACTACAGATACTGCCACCTGATGAGCTACTTCTAGGATAAGTGTTGATGCAATTTTTTCTTTTTACCGTTTGAGCTTTTTTATACAAACTGTAAAATTTTGCTGTTTTCTGATCGTTGCTTCGGGTATTTTTTGAAAACTGATTCAATAATGAGCGTAAGCTACCAGACTTACTCATATGATGTATAAATTGTAGACGAAATTCACCACACACCATAGAATCGAAACTTTGTAACTGTTTTTTATTAAGTTGCCATGTTTTACAGTTTTTTTTTATAGCATCCTGCATGAATTTTGAAATCGGCAGGCGTCCGTAACTGTCAGAAAAAAAAAAAAAACCACGAGCTTTAGCATTTACATACAGAGCTGTCCAATGCTCGCCGCTTTTATTCGATTCTTGAGTATTAACGATAATACCAGCAGGAAGCAGTAACTGGGACGGTATCTGATCGGAAGCGAAAACACCTACGGTTTTTATTTTTTTAGAAAAACCTCAGAGTGCCTCTGCAAGCTCTCGGGTATTCATTTTTTTTTTTTTTTCATAAGTTAACACTAAATTTCTAATTCACGACATCTACAGGGGTTAAACACAGTGGTTCTCCGTCTTCATCTTCGCTATTGGCGTCGTTGTCATCGGTGATGTTATCATTAATAATAACACAATCTATTTCATCGTAACCCCCGCTATGACGATTTACATATTTTTCTCATTTTTTTTAATAGTTAGAAAGTGCATCGTAATAATACAACGATGGTATGTCAAAATCATTCGATGTTCCCCAATCGTCGGCTAAAAGAGGTCTAAACCACTGAGTAGTATGTAAACGAGTGCGCACTCGTACCTTTTAGAAGGGGCCGGTGCACACTCGTACCTTTGGAAGGACGGTGCTCTCTCGTGATTTTGGAAACGGCCGCTCTCTCGTGATTTTTGGAACGCTCTCCCCCGCTGCGCACTCCTTGGACGCTCTCTTCCCCCACTATTGCGCACTCCTTGCTGGCGACCACCGCTGTACCCCCCCCCGCTACGCGCTCCTTGGACGCTTTCTCCCGCTGCTGTACGCTCCTCCGCTACGCGCTCTATGGACGCTCTCTTTCGCTGCTGTACGCTCCCCTGCTACGCGCTCCTTGGACGCTTTCTCCCGCTGCTGTACGCTCCCCCGCTACGCGCTCCATGGACGCTCTCTTTCGCTGCTGTACGCTCCCCCACTACGCGCTCCTTTGTTGCTCTTCCTGCGCTGTGTCCTCCAGCCATGCAGCTGCGCGCTCCTTGCTTGCGAACGCACCCTGTTGTGGCGCTGACGCCTCCGTGTGTGCCTGAACCACCAACCTTTGCCCGCGTTGTCCCTGCTGCCGAACGCACCCTGCTGCAGCGCTGGAAAAAAAGTGGCTCCGGGTGGGCTTGAACCACCAACCTTTCGGTGAGCGTGCAAGCCAATAACGCCACGGAGGCTTGTAGCAAAATTTATCAACACTCATAATTTCATAGTTGTAATTCATAGAACAGTCATGATTTTATAATTGTAATTCATGATTTCATGGATGAAATTCATGATTTCATGGATGCAATTCATGATTTCATAGTTGTACTTCATGAAACAGTCATGATGTCATGAGTGCAATTCATGATTTCATAGTTGTAGTTCATGAAACAGTCATGATTTCATGAATGCAATTCATGATTTCAAAGTTGTAATTTATGATTTCATGGATGCAATTCATGATTTCATAGTGTACTTCATGAAACAGTCATGATTTCATGAATGCAATTCATGATTTCATAGTTGTAATTTATGATTTCATGGATGCAATTCATGATTTCATAGTTGTACTTCATGAAACAGTCATGATTTCATGAGTGCAATTCATGAAACAGTCATGATTTCATGAGTGCAATTCATGATTTCATAGTTGTAATTTATGATTTCATGGATGCAATTCATGATTTCTAAGTTGTAATTCATAAAAAAGTCGTGATTTCATGAATGCAAATCATGATCTCATAGTTATAGTTCATGAAACACTCATGATTTCATGGATCTGAATTCATAGATGTCATTCATGAATGAGTCATGATTTTATGAATGTGTTTCATGAAACAGTCATGATTTCGTAAATGTCATTGATGAAATAGTTAGAAGTTTATAAAGTTAGTTTTTTAGAAAAGTGACTTTGATCAGCTTTAATATAGTACTTGGAAGTTTTTAAAGAAAAAATAATTTTGTAAAAAATATAAAGTAATTGATACTTGTTATTTTAATTAAAAATTGATTGAATCAAAGTAAGAATTTTAAAAATAAAAACAGTTATGTTGAAGTACAGAAATTTTATTAATACAGACGTACCCCTGTGGTAGAAAACCTAAACATTTTTATAGTATTTTAATGTCACATTTCGTGACTTTGTTGTGTCAAACGCTTGATTATCGAAATAAGTCAGCCTGTGTTTAACGAACCAGCTTTGGAGTCGGCGACCCGAAAAAGGTAATTTTTATAGTCATCTCTCACTAAACATAAAAAGAGTCATATCTCGACAACTATAACAAAGAGTTACATCTCTTTAAATATAAAAAGTAATTCGTAAGAGTCATATCTCGACAACTCCTACAAAGAGTTACATCTCTTTAAATATAAAAAGTAATTTGTCAACTAACTTCTCAAGTATACCTTGTTAAATCCATACTTAAGAGTCTTTAATTTTAAACAACTAGACTAATAATATTTGAAATAGTTATGTTCTTTTAAAGACATAACAACTTCATGGGCATAAAATTCCATAATAGACGTATCTATTTTTTGCATCTCGGGTGAAACTTTTTTTCGGCATTTTTCCAACATTTTGTAGAACCATGAAAAATGTTCGGTACTTAAGCTGAAAATAGGTTCTCTAATTTTGAGTAGGAGTCAGATTAAGTTGAGAGGCTTGAATTTAAATCAAACAAAGATTGTCTGTGAATAAAAAAATTATTGAGTTAAAAACATTTTTAACAAAGGACCATTTGTGGGTAATTTTTTTAACAACATTCTTGTAGCATCAATTATAGTTGTATAATCTTATTCTTACACATCAGAAATTTTCGCTTTTCTACCAGGGATATGGTATTGCATAACTTTTATTTTTATACAATGAGTACTCATACCATTTTTCTTACGTCTCCAGATATAGGATGATATTAAATGAAAATTGCAACTCTACATTATGCGGATATACCTTTATTTATACTACTTATGACATAACTTACAAGATGGTAAGTGCTTTCAGTATCATGTTTTCAACCTCAACAAATTTAAAACACTTTTTTTAGATACTTGGATGTTAAAGTCGAAGTTTAATTTTTATTTATAAATTCAATTTTTCCATTACCCAAATAATTGATGAATAATTTTGATTTAGCAGCTTCAATTTTTAGGTATGTATACAGACCTCGTTCTACATTGAATATATTTTGAAATTCTTGAGGCATTAAGACTTGTTGGCTTCTGTTAATCGTGATCGTTACCCTTAAACCGTTAAATGTTTTTAGATTTCGTACAGAAGTCACTTTGTACATCTCTTCTGCATTCCATTCTTTAGGAACGAAAACTTTACCATTAACGGTGTTTAAGAGTGAAAAATTAAATATTTTCTGCAATGTTAAATGAATAAAAATTATTATTTTTTAATCAATGAGAATTATTTCAAGAATCAAGTCAAAAAATTAACTAGTTTTTTTTTCTTTGATGTAGTAATTTTCTTTACCATTTTGAAAGATGTTGTCCCTGTAAACTTTCCGAGTTAAATAATCTCGGTTCAAACATTTGGTTACTTATATACGATTTTCCTCTTCCATCTTACTTCTATAACATTGTAACGGAAATAACGTCAGGTAGAATGTTCTAGAAGAAATTCAACTAATCCTTGCAAGTAAATTTAATCATGCAGAAGCATCTAGAATGAATATAAATTTTTATTAACGGATGTTACGCCAGATTGAATGTTCTTGAAAAAAAAAATTCAACTCATATTCAAAGGTATAAGAAGAATTCAGAACAAATTTAGAACAATGTTTCAGAAGATAATTTCAAAAAATGTTGATCTCTTCAAATATAACAATAGATTGAGATTTTACAGTGCAGTTCTTGGAAAATTTAACGACTAAAAATCAATGCTTTCTGAAAAGCGTGAGTAATAGTTTTGTTGGAAACATGGAGTTAACCTGTTCGAACATGAATCAAATTGTATCCATCTGATTTCTATTTTTATGAAGAGATTTGATATATCACCGTGGTTTATGAGTTATTGGTGGACCATGTCCAGGCAGTTTTTTTAGTTACTCTAGCTCCTAGTATTTTTCACTATGAATCTCGCCCTGAATTATTAATTAGAGGTAAGTCAGTCACGGCGACTGTGTCACGTAAGTTTTTTACTAAGCCGAATCTTTCTCTCTGCAGATTTATTGAGCCAAGTTTTTTTTGAGTCAAATATTTAAGATGTTTTAACTGCTCAAGGACATTGTTAATTTATTATCCTTTTAAATTGTTGTACAGTAAACTTTGAGAGTTTATAGATCGGAATGTGCCAGGGTTATAATTTTTCAGTAAACAAAAAAAACTAACTACTTGCTTGTCCTTCAGAGATTTTTTTTTAGATGTTGCAGGAGAAAGCGTCTTTGCTCGATGGTGGTTAAACAGTGAGAGTTAGCAGAATATTCGGTTGGGGGCCATAAAAAGGAGAGAGCTGCTCGCGCGGTGAGAAGCATGCAGCGGCAGGGGGGGGGGGCAGGCGAGAGCGTCCGAAGAGCGCATAGTGGGGGATGGGAGGGAGCACCGTGCGGTGCGAGAAAGAGTGAGCTGAATAGTCATAGTGAAACAATGGATTTAGATGATGCAGTAGGGTCCCTAGCAGACGATATCGGTCGAGTATTTAAGGGCGACAGTCGAAGACGAAAGCTCACTTGCTGCTCAAAATTTTTAGACGACGGAACTCTACAGAAAAAGCTAGACTCAATTTTGAACGACTATTTGACGAAACGAGTTATTCAAATAAGGTAAGCATCGATACTTAAAAAAAAAAAAACTAGTCTTAAATTAATTAAATATTATTAACAAGTATTTTTCTATTATAGATTAAAAATGGATTTCACTAAGATGAATGCTATGGCAAAAACCCAATATCTCCCAAAAAAGAGGTTGACTGATTTCGTCAGTGGGTAGTTCTATAAAATAACAAAAATATATCAATGCAACACCAGGTTTGGAACTAGCATTGTCGTTATAATCAACAAAGAGTTCCAAGTGTTTCTACCTGAACATTTAAGCACATTCTTCACTAAAAATCCTGATCAGCTTGAGTTTTTGAAAGAAGAAGTAGAAAAGGATCAGTTGTTTATTAAATACTTAGGAAACCGACAACTTGAGTTTTGTAATAAGCAGTGATATGTAAAATTTGTGTGAGATCTTGTAAAAATGAAGCAAGTGACATTTAATGATTGTATTAGTGTTAAGATTATGTATCTGTATGATTATGCTGGTCGTAAAGCAAGAATGGGTCCTTGGATTCAAGCTGCTTGCGACAGAGAACGTTTTAATTTAAGAATTCAAAGGACCAGTGTTATACTAAAGAAAGTGTCTAGGTACCATCGCCGTGTACCGTATTCGGTGCACGGTGCACGCTACACGGTACCAAATAAGAGTTACTTTAGACACTCTGTGAATTTAAGTGGGTTATTTAGGATGGGTAATTAGATTTAAAGTAAAAACTAGTAGTTTTTTAAACTTAAGTGGGTTATTTGGAATAAATTATAGGATCTAAAGTAAAAAGCTACCGTGTACCGTGTACCGTGTACGGTACACGGCGATGGTACCTAGACACAACCTATACGAAATCCAATAATTTTTTAAAATGCGAATTTAGTGTATGGAATATGTAATAGGACCTATTCTAAATAAAAGAAAATCATAACAAAATCATTTGTCTTTTTATTTATTTATTTATTTTATAAATTTACCATATAAAAGTTACAAAATTTTTTTAATTACAGAATATTTTATTCAAATTATAAACTATTTTTATCCATCCAACTATTGTGAGAATTGTCAAAACCAAGCCACTTAACATAAACTTTATCATCTTTTTGTTTAATCACTTTCTAAACTAAATAAATATCAGGTTTTTTAGATTTCTGCAACTCTTGTTCATAAAAGCATCCTGAAATAGGTTTATCTTGATAATCTTTTAGATTGTAAGTTATAGGTTGAGTATTCTTTTTAACACGTGAAACTGTAAAAATTTCTGTAGACCAGTTGCCTGCATAACCGTTTTCAAATAACTGTTTTACTTTACTAACACGCACTTTATCTCCAACTTTAAATTTAGGGTTTTTTTTTTTTCAATAACTCTAATGCTATTCAATCTTTGTAAAACTTCATCACTATTTTCTAAAGTAACTTCTACAGGCTTCATACCTATACTTCGATGCTTTTGATTATTATATTCAGTTATTAAGTCTGGTAAAATATCAAGCCACTTATAGCTTCCTTGAAAACTAAATTTTTGCCACATTTTATTTTTTAAAGTTCGATTAAATCTTTCACATATTGAAGCTTTTAAACCACTGTAGGTAGAGTACATGTTAATCTTATTCTCATTCAATAGATCTTGAAAATGTTTATTGTAAAATTCTTTACCCATGTCTACATGAAGATTACGAGGAGATTGTTGTTTCAAAACTGTTTGCATTGCTTCAGTAACTTCTTTTCCAGTCTTCGTGTTTCAGGGTAAAGACCAGGCAAATTTTGAAAAATATCAATAATATTAAGTAAATATCGATAGCCTCCATTTTGTCTTGAATAATTTTGAAGCTCAATAAGATCAGCCTGCCATGTATCATTTATCGCTCCCATTGTTACTTTTCTACGTGGAAAATTTCCTCGTGCTGGTTTATGAATCTCTTTAACAACCTGCTCCATTATTAATTGATGTCTTCTTTCAATATTTCACGATGATTATAAATATTTTCTAAAAGTTTTCAATCACTAATGACGTCTTCAAGTACTTCTACAGGTTCTTGCTGATTTAAAGTTTTCACAATGTTCGATTTGAAGAGTGAAAGCCAAGTTGATAGTTCTTTTCTTAAATTCACAAATTTTTTTTCTACTTCTTCAAATACTTTTTTTTTCAGTTTACTTTGTTCTTATTCAATTGTTTGATGAGGGGAAACAAATTAACTGCGTCTGAGACTTCAACAGGTGAGGATAAGTTACACTGTCGCTTAAATTCTAGATCGTAGTGACCGTCTTGTGTAAATTTATAACCAACGCCTGGAGGTCCTTGACTAACGTTTTCCTCCAGTTTCTTACGTCCAAACACGTCCAAAGGCATCTTGATACTGATCGATGATTGAATAATTTTCAATATATATACCCACTTTCTCGCAATTCTTCAACTATTGAGTGAATCTCGTTTACATTGAATTGCCAGCAGCTTGCTCAGCAAATAATAATCGTAGATGATCTGCTATATATCATTAGGATCATCCCAGTAGACATAGTCAGTTTTTGTACCTAACCTTGAAATTTTATACTTAGGTAAGAAGCCACTTCCAAGTTTTGTAGGAGTTGATCTTGACAATGGTGATTTCCTTTGTATCGACGCTTTCTGTACAGCTTTAAATGGTGATCTTTTTTGTGTGGTTTTTGTTGAATTTACATCAAAAATATGTGTCATTATATCTTTATATTTCTTACTTGTAATATGATATTTTATTTCTCCACTAGGATTATTCCCCTTCTTGTGAGCACTAGTTTGTTCAAGAATTGCTTTATAAAGAGTTAAGTCAGTCAAGCTATAACCCACAGGATTTTTTAGAACAATAAGATTTACTAAACCCTCACTTGTAGGGTATGATTTATTGTTCACCTCAATAGAATCTTTTAAAAATCTTATTGCTGCGTTGCGAAGTTTATAACCACCTGATACTTTTTTTGGACCAAATATTAGATCTATTTCAGACTCTTTTATATGCTCAATACCTTTAATACCTTCATTCTGTGCATTGGCCGTCTCATCTAAACTATTATCATTTGCATCATGTTCAGAGAGGAAAGTTTCTGAATCATTTTCAAATGTTCCATCTTCAGGTAAAACCATTTGTAAATCATTATTACTTTTATCATCCTCAGGTATATCCATTTCTAAGTGTTCCTTTTCAACAGGTAAAGTAGATCCTTCGACTTTATAAAAACTTTGATGAGGATGTTTTTGAATTTCTTCTTCTAAATTTTCATCTGATTTTTTTATTTTTACAGAATACATTTCAGGATATTCTTCACGTCTTTTTTTTATTTGAACAAGTTTTTCAAGAGGCTCAACAATGGGCTTAAATTTTTCCTTAAAATCATGCTCACTGTCATCTTTTAGAGTTTTTAAAAGATTATATTTTCGTTTTACTGCTTCTCGAGCTTTCACTAGCTCTTCGAGTATTTTTTCTCTCGACAATAGTTAGCCATGTTTACAACAGAGGTTCACACTCAACTAATGACTTTTAAAGGTTTAAGCTATATTTATAGCGAAACAATCGAAACCCTTGCGATATCTACCTTCATTAATACCTCTGTCTTTATCTATGACTATAAAACTATGTTTACCTTCTATCCAACATTTAGAGCATAAACTTTTAAATTGATTGTAAGACATATCAGTATTCACATGATCATCATAAATATGCTTCAAATTAACCTCATCTTGACGAAATAAAATCATTAAATTGACATTATCTCTTACCAGATGTTTGGTTCCGCTGCATATGATTGACAAAGATAAAAACAATCTACGTTTTTATGTCCACCCATGCAAAAATAAGCTTTTAAATGCTCTTGCTTCTCAGTTAAGACATCATCAAAAATCATGATGGAGTTAGGAAAGGCGTTGTCTGGAGATATTACTTCTTCATGATCAATAAATGCTAGATACTGCATTCCATCAATAGGATCTAAAAGCTCTTGCAAAAATTTATACTTTGGTTGATTAAGCGACTTTGAATAAACGTAAATATTTTCAAAACCTAACCCATTTGGATCTGTTAAAAGTGCTAATAGAGTATTTGTTTTTCCACAATTTGATGGACCTGATATAACAGCTCGGATACTGCTTGGAAGTAAACCACCATGACGCTTTGGCTTCTTCTCTTGCTCAGCAATGACGTCAAAGTTAGGCACCGGAAGCTTAACCGAATTTTGTGTGAAATCCATGTTGATCTTTCAAAATCTTAGACTGGAATAAGAAAAAAAGTATAAATAGCGTGCTTTTATACTCTAGAGCTCAGTCGTAGTTGAATCGCCGAAGAAAGATGATTATTCACGAGAAAAAGAATCAAAGGAAGCGAGGCGGTGGTTTGATTAATAAAATCATCAACAAGCTTCCTTTTGAAATGCATTCACCTGGCTACAGTTATTGCGGATCTGGTACTAAGTTAGAAGCTCGATTAGCACGTGGTGATCCTCCAATTAATGGACTTGACGCCACTTGTCGAGACCATGATATTGCATATTCTCAAAATAAAGATAATATGAGTGCAAGACATGTTGCTGACAAAATTTTAGCTGAAAAAGCATGGGAAAGAGTTAAATCAAAAGTCGCTAAATTTAGTGAAAAAGCTGCAGCCTATGCTGTTACCAATGCTATGAAATTGAAAAGAAAGTTAGGAATGGGTCTTGAATCTAAAAATAAGAATAATCCTCAATCCAAGACAACTTTGAATACCATCATAAAACGAGCATCAAAGTCAAAAGTTAATCCTGGTAAAACGCCTAAAAGTATAATAAGTGCAGCGCTTAGAGCATCCAAACTTGTAGTCAAAGAAGCAGGTGAAAAGAGTAAAATTCAAGTTCCTAGGATGCTACCAGTAGCCTCTAAAATTGGTGGATTTTTACCATTAGTACCTTTATTTGCTGGTTTAAGTGCTACAGGTGCATTAGCAGGTGGTGCTGCTAGTATTTATAAAGCTATTAATGAAGCTAAATCAGCTAAACAAGAGCTGGAAGAGAGTAAAAGACATAATAAAACTATGGAAGCCATAGCTTTAGGAAAAGGACTTTACCTCAAATCTCAAAAGCGTGGTCTTGGATTATTCTTAAAGTTATTTAAAGGCAAAGGTTAAAAAAAAAAAAAAATTTGCAAGAAATTAAAAAAAAAACGTGCACCCAAAAAAAAAGATGTCAAAAAAAAAAAAAAAAAAAAAAAAAAAGTCAATTTAATTTTACCCAATTGAGCTCTTACAAATTTTGATCTAATTAAACATGCGAAAATATTAAAAATTCCATATTTTAGAGGAGTTTTCAGGAGAGATATGCTTCCAGTGTCAGGTCCTAATAATCATGAATCAGCTATAGTTAATCTTGATGAAGAAAGTGGATCAGGAACCTATTGGGTGGCTTATCGAAAACGTGGCAATGAAGTAGTCTACTTCGACAGTTTTGGTAATTTACAACCGCCACCTGAATTAATGAGATATCTTAACGTTGATACTGTGAAGTATAACTCAAATAGATTTCAAGATTTTAACTCTTACAACTGTGGCCATCTATGTTTACAATTTTTAAGTGGAGAGCTAAAAGGTATATAAATAATGTTTTCAATAAGGATTGTTCAGTTTACTATAATGTGTCATGGAGTCAATAACTCTTACCTTGTCTGGCACATCTTCTACTCTTGAAGCACAGTATTATCCTCCAATTGAACTTTCACCAGATAAAAACTATACTCTTGGTTTAGTACAACTTTTAACCTTTAAAGCAATTCCTAATATTGATATTGGTTGCAATAAGTTTTATATTGGTAATCATGCAATAACTATTCCAACTGGAAGTTACGATATAATAGATATTAATAAATATCTTCAAAAAATCCTCAGTAAAGAAAATATTGAACTTTCAATTCAACCTAACGAGAACACTTTACGCAGTAAAATCGAAAGCTCTGAGTTCATAGACTTTGAACCTTCGGATTCAATTGGAAAACTTCTGGGATTCAGTAATCGTTTGATACAACCAGGATTAAAACACACTTCAGATTTTCCTGTGAACATTAATAAAATTAATTCAATAAGAGTTGAATGTAATATAACTACTGGAGCTTATATAGATAATAAAAAAGTTCATACTATTCATGAATTTGACCCATCTGCAGATCCAGGATATAAAATTATTGAAGTTCCATCTGAAGTTATTTACTTGCCTGTTTCAGTAAAGTGTATTGATAATTTACAATTGCGACTAATCGATCAAGACGGAAATATTGTTAATTTTCGTGGTGAAACTATCACAATCAGACTACACATAAAATCATCATAATGGGTATCGTGTATCATGGAAGGGGAATTCAAACAAACTTTTATAGCAGAGGATATAAAAGCAACTCATCATGTACTCCATCAGTCAGTCATCGTCGAGCTCCCAAAGCGCTAACACGACGGAACATCCAGTTTCTCAAGAGTCTAGGATTAAAAATCGTTGGTGGTGGAAAATAACTTGCACATTTTTTTGTTGCAATCAAGAAAAAAATGGCGGACCTACTGAGCATTCAAACCCCTGTCGCTTTCGACGATAGCATTTCTCATTATGAGATTCATGCTGATCAACGCTATACTTCTTCATATAATAATAGCGATGAAATTCGTATAGCCATACAGCATCAAGACTTGTGTCTTTTACCATCTCGCAGTTCTATTCGCATCTGTGGTCGATTGACAAACCCACCTGATAAACCAGCCTTGACCGAAAAAACTAAATTCGTTAATAATGCCATTTGTCATATGTTTGAAGATATTCGCTATGAATTAAATGGTATTGAGATTGATCGCTGCAAAAATGTTGGTTTATCAACTCTAATGAAAAATTGGGTTTCTTTAAATCCCAATCAACTTAAATCAATAGAAAATGCTGGATGGTTTGGTCTCTCAGAAAGCGGTAAAATAACTAATGATGCTGGATACTTTGATGTAGCTATTTCATTGAGCATGTTTTTTGGATTTGGTGAAGACTATCGTAAAATTATCGTCAACGTCAAACATGAATTAATTCTTACTAGATCAAGAAATGATATAAATTCAGTTAAGCAAGAAGGTACCAGAGAAAACAATATTCTCAACTATGAAGAATTCAAGATTGATATTACAAAAATTGAGCTCATGCCTTACGTATCAGTTTCTGATTCTTATGGAATTGATTTATTGAAAATCATTGAAAAAGATCGTCCTATAACAATGAGTTTTAGATCAAGAGAATTTTTTGAGTATCCTATGCTTCCTCAAACATCTAAACATATCTGGACTGTGAAAACTTCAAATCAATTGGAAAAACCACGTTTAGTCATCGTTGGTCTTCAAACCAATAGAAAATCAGCGAAAAGTGGAGATGCTAGTTTATTCGATCATTGTAATATTAGTAATATCAAACTTTTTTTAAACCCCCAATATTATCCATATAACAATTTAAATATAAACGTAGATCAAAATCTATATGCACTTCTTTATGATATGTATGCTAATTTTCAAGGTGAATATTACAGTAAAGATCCTGAACTAAGAAAGACTTTATTGATAAGATTCCATTAATAGTTATTGATTGCTCAAAGCAAAATGATATAATCAAAAACGCTCCTGTTGATGTTCGACTTGAAATAGAATCACGAGATATTTTTCCTAATGGAACAGCTGCATATTGTTTAATTATTCGTGATCGTATAATTCAATATAATCCAATGACAGGCGATGTAAGAAAAATAGTTTAAGAATCTTTTGTAATACAATATATGTGTGAAGCAATAAACTTTTTTATAATAAAAGATTCATGTTGTTATTTCAAACCCCTATCTCATTATAAATAATTAATTTCTGACAAATAATCTGTTTTAACTGAATTCAGTTCTTTTAGACTCACCTATTTTTTATTAAAAACACAAATTCGTAAAAGTATTTGTAATAAGTAGATTTTGCTCCATGGTGTAATTGGATAGCGCGCTAACCGAAAGGTTGATGGTTCAAGTCCACTCGGAGGCGTCAGCGCCGCAGCGGGGTGCGTTCACCAGCAAGGAGCGCTTTGCGGGGGAGCGTACAGCGGTGGTCGCCAGGGGGGAAGAGAGCGTCCAAGGAGTGCGCAGCGGGGGAGAGCGTTCCGAAAATCACGAGAGAGCGGCCGTTTCCAAAATCACGAGAGAGCACCGTCCTTCCAAAGGTACGAGTGTGCACCGGCCCCTTCTAAAAGGTACGAGTGCGCACTGGGCCCTTCTAAAAGGTACGAGTGCGCACTCGTTTACATACTACTCCACTGCTTGAGGATATTCACTTTATAAAGAGCGCAATTGTTAATTTTTTACAATTTAAAAAAAGTAAGTGAAAAAGTTGATGTTTTTTATTAAAAAAATTAATATTTATCAAAGCATTAGTATGCTTCTCGTAATAAAGACCAGTAGGGATTTTTAAGGTTAAAGTGTATGCAGTAAAAAAAAATTGATAATTATTTTAGGACTGAAAAGAAGATTTTTATTAATTATAATATTTCTTTGAAAAAAGTGTATAGATTATTTATCTATAAGTAATTTTATCTTTATTAGAAAGTTAAACAATATAGATAAATTATATATGCACATTGGTCTTTAGTTTATAATAATTTTAATGCTTGTAATATATAAAAAATATATGCTTTTTATATACTAATGTATTTTTTTTAGATTTGGTTTTTTTTTCTTAAAAATGGATAGATTTTATAATCCAAATCAACAAGATAGGCCAGTCATAATTGATGTCTTGAATCAGAAGTTAGCACTAGCATTTTTCTCTGCAAGCATAGCATTTAAAGTAGTCGACAATCCTTACATGAGAGATTTTATTGAAACCTTAAGTAACACTAATGTTCAATATAAACCTCCAAGTAGACATACGCTGGCATCTTCCATTTTAAGCTTGATTCATGACAAGATCATTGAAGAAAAAAAAAATTTACTTCACACCCATTTAGTGTTTCACTAGTTGATGGCTGGCAAAATAAAAATTCAAATAAAAAATTACTTGTTCTTACAATCAGAAATATTCATGCAGACCAAATATTTTTAACTTATAAAGATTTCTCAATGCAGTCAGAAGATGGAAATAATTTGGCCCTTTACATAACAAATGCAATAGACTATGCAAAAGAGAAATACGAGACAGACGTTTACGGAATAATAACAGATAATGATAGTAAAATTGTCTGTGGTGCTAGAAATTCTGTCAATGCTGAGCAGGAATTTTTGTAACAAGCTACCTATTCAAGTCATAGTGGAAACCTTCTACTCAAAAGTTTCGTTGACAATGACTTTTTAGCTAGTGTTAATAAAATTGTAAAAAATTTTAGTAAACCGTACTTTGACACCTTACTTAGATCAAACAATTATGCTGGAACTAAAATACAGAGCTTCCCAGTACTCAAGATTTTGTTATATACAAATCACTGGTAAAAGCATATTTTCAAATTTGCATCGGCTTCGAGAAATTGCAAATGACCCAACTGTTACTCTTGATGAAGGGGCTTATGATATTTTACATGATGATGAATTTGAGTTAACGTTACAGACTACTTTATCAGATATAGACCCAATTTGCAAATTGATAACGAAATGCCAAGACCCAAAAAAAAATATCGCTGATGCAACTCAGTATTGGATGTCATTACAAGTACCAGATCGCTACCAAAATGTAGTTGCTGCTAGAATTGAGAAAGCTGTCTCAGTAGTTGGTTTAGCTGTAAATATTCTTCACCATAAATACCAAGGATTGTTATTAAGCGATGCTCAAAGACAGGTTGGTCAAGACTTCATTAATACTCATTTCAGCCAAGCAGCATTACAAGAGTTACGGGAGGACTACGAAGATAATATTCAGAATTTCCAAAATTTGGCAAATAACTCTTCAAGCCCAATACATTATTGGTCACTACTTCAAATGCGGTATCCTAGTTTGGCAGAATACGCGATTAAATTAATGTTAATACCTGCATCAACCGCTCTCATAGAAAGTCTATTTTCTCAGTGGACCTACGTACATAATATTTATAGAAACCGACTTGGAGATGAAAAATCATTTACTGGATATTTATCACTCTCTAAAAGTCCTAGACTTAAAATTGTACGAAAGAGATCCGTTTAAAATGGAAATTATGGATTGAGATTGTACATCAACCGTTTTAAATAAAAAAATATTCATTAAATAAATTTTGTTATTTATTAATAAGGTTCAGCTATTGGGTTATTTTTTTATTGAGCTATTTTTTATTGGGTTATTTTTTTATTGGGTTATTGGGGTATTTATTTATTAAATTAGGTTTAAAAAAAAAAATTTTTCCTATTAAATCTACATCTACGGTTTATTATGTTTTTGAACTTTTTTAATTTGAACATGCCACTGAAATATTTCCAATTTTTTTTTTAGAATAAAACTTAAAAGATTGTTCCGGTTAGATTTAATTAATTGTTTAGTATTAATTACATTGCATCGCATCGAATTTTAATAAAAATATTTTTATCATATTTCTTTATAGATAAACAAAATTTACAATTTAATATACGTATAAATGAGAATAAAAGTCAATTTTTATCATTTTGAATGAATAAAAAGAAAAATTGTTATTATCAATATCAATTTGAAACTTTAAAAATATTATAGAAATAAAAAGGCAGAAACAATTATAGGATTTTGATCATAAATAAAAATTTAAACCAAAATATTTTGATAATTGCTTTATTTAAATATGCACGAACGATATGAAACTTATAAATTTTTATCACTTCTGCGTAAAACATCATGCACTATAAAATACTTTATAAATGTATGAACACTCAATCATAAAAATTAACAATTACTGTTAATTACATTTTCAGAGGCACACTAAATAAAACATATTATTGCAGTTTAAACATTCTTTCGATAAGACAAAATATAAATTTAACTTAAAGTATGCAATCTTACTTAAAATTAGTCAAAAATTACGCAAGAGTGAAGCTTTTTTTTAATTTAACTAGTTCAAAAGGCCTTTTTTTGCTGCTTATTCAGTATTTATTATTTAAAAAAATAATTTTTATGCAAAATTTTTAGCAGCCATTTAAACAGCTTGGGTTAAACTTTGAACACTGATACGCCGAATGTGGTAAAAAGGTATAAAATGAAATTTCAAATATAAAAATATTAATTCAACTCTATCTATGCGATACTATCAATAATCTATGAATCAATATAAATTAACAAATTTTCTTTTACAAAATACGAATAGTAATGATTTTTCTAATTGACTTAGTTTTCAATAATTATTTTTTTTTATTTATGTTCTTTTTAATACTATCTTAATAGTAGAGATAAACAATTACAATTACTATCTTTCTTTTTTGTAAGCATTTTGTTTAACAGCTAAAGTTACAGTTAAAAAGACTATTTTGCAAACCCTGACATTAATGAATTTACAACGAACTTACAAAAAACTTTTAAAATAATATTAAATTTATATCACAACGATTTTAAGCAGCCAAAATGTAAATGAATATATTTAGACTGACAACATTAGAATACTGGAAAAACTATATATTACTCATAAATTAATCACTATGAAAACCATGTTGAAAATTGTTTAAAGTACATGTGTCAATTATTTAAAAGTTACTCTCGTTGCATCCTCCAATAATAACGAGATCATAATATGTTTCATATCTGAATTATTATTGTATTTATTCATGGCATTTAAAATTCTACTAGAATCCAAGTAAGGAAAAACAGCTGGGATCATCAAGAACTCATAAGCAAAAGTAGCCAATCGTGGATATCTCAGCGCAGCTCTTAACCAAAACTGATTGGGTTTCAATACTTGGGCTTTTTCAAAAAACCTTCTAAAATCATTTATTTTCAGAAAATAGTCTGAAATACTTGTTGTGTCATCTAGAGAGCGAACTAATACATCATCTATAAAATCCAAAACGCGTTGCTGTAGATCTGTGGTGAAAAAATCCATCTGGTACAAATGATTAAGAAACACTGATGTGAGGTTCACTGGAGTTAAAAACGAAGAAATTATTTGTTTAGTGGATTCATTTGATGAAAAATCTTCGTTGTTTGAAAAATCATAAATTAACTTCGTTGCTTCTCCGAGTGGACGAGACTTGATTTTTTCTTTTAGCTCACTTAAGCTATTCAAATATTCACCTGTAAACTTATGTATATGTTGTAAGTTTGAAGAAGATGGATTTTTTGCAAAATGATTCAAATTCATAATCATCATTATTGTTGTTTGTCAAAGAATCAACATAAACATACTCATATTCTTCTAAATTATTTGGACTTTGTGCTATTCCAAAACTTACAGTACATGATTCATCTCTTTGGATAAATAAGATGCGCTGAAATTTCTTTTTTAAATTTTTTGTTGAAATATCTTTCAATAACTTTAGCAGAATTTTGTCTTTTAAATCATCTGATGACAAAAATGTAAAATTAGAGTCAGCGGGTACAGCAATCAGAGCTTCAAGTAGATTTTTGAAATGTTTGGATTCTACCAAATCTAAGTCAAGTCCAGCATTAAAAAAAAACTTCATAAGTAGTTTGTTTACTTCAATGTGTTTCTCAGGTATATCATTATAGTTTTCTTCTGTTTTCTCTTTTATCTGGCTCCTTTTTGTTCCCTACGTAGAACGTAAGAAAACGTAAGAAAATTTTTACAGCGTTTTGAAGTGAGTAATTAATTAGTAAAATCTATAATATTTACATTAAAATTTTTTTTAAATACCAGCTGAGAATTTGATGGTTGTTCATTTATTGAAATATTGGTCAAAACTTCTTCGTCCATTTCCTGAGATTTTTCCAAAGATGATCTGTCTTCGCTTGACTTGTTTGCTTCATGGTTAGCCCTTTAAAAATAAAAATAAAATTTAGATATTTTTACTGACTCAATAATACATTGTTTTTTTTTTTTATGTTTTTTATAAATAACTGTCACCAATATGTGTTTTTTCATGAAATCTTCACTTCTTTTTGAATACATTTTTTTGCATAATAAACATTGAGCTCCAATCACAGCTGTATTATTGTGATTGAATACCTTTTTAAATCCTAAATCCCAACCTTTATGGTAATGTGGCATCTGTAAAACAAAAGGCACAGATTAAATTCATTAAGTCATGGTAAACAATACATTTATTTACATATTTTAATACTTTTTTATAATTACAAAAAAATAAATTGAGCAAAGTAACCTCAAAAGTATACATAATGGCTTATCGTTATTTGTTATAAAATAATCAGTTTACTAATTGAATAATTTGTTCATACTCACTTTTACAAAATTGTATTACAGATCACAACATATAATTGTAATATTTGCTATATTATTACTTTCAATGACATCAAGAAACTTTTTTTGACTTGACCTGCCGATTATACCTACTAGACCAAGTCTGATCAGGTATACTCGACGTACGTCGGGTCTAGTAACACCCCTTCATTAAACACGTCGCAATGTAAATGGCCCATTAAATCAAATGTTTCCCCGCCTAAAGTGAAGGCTTGTCGTTTTGTAAGACCTGAATTTCTATTATTTAGTTCTGCATTTGGAAGAGATTCCATTTTAAAAAGTTCGTCATCGTACCAAAGACCAGCCGTTAGATGACCTTCTTTTGCTCCAGTTCCATAGTTTAAAAGCGTCTCTAAATAACTGCGATAGCCATAATTGTTTCTAGGAGTCACCAGCTTATTATTGAAATAAACATCGACTTGATTAAATAACGAGTGAATAAGATTGTTGACGGGTCCGACTTTGGAATTTTCAGTTTGCGAAACGTTCGGGTCAATTTTTTTCTTCAGTAAAAGCATCGTGTGAGGAAGATCCAAATAATAATAGCCTGTACTAGGCACAACGAACTCCAAAG
The DNA here is from genome assembly GCA_038277355.1 of Encarsia formosa. Lineage (NCBI taxonomy): Eukaryota > Metazoa > Arthropoda > Insecta > Hymenoptera > Aphelinidae > Encarsia > Encarsia formosa. The sequence continues at coordinate 61,367,225 of CM076186.1, forward strand.
GTGTGCCCGTCTCGTCGTTTAAGGGACCAATTGGCTTATAATGTATAAACTGACAGGTCTGAGTCGGTGGCAAACTAAATATATCTAATTTCGCCGACATGCACTCGTTGGAGTGAGAATGTAAAAAAGCCATCTTTATTTAGTTCCAAATATATCAGAAATATCTCTAAAACTTTGCTTGTTTTTAACACTTGCGAGGGAGTGAATCCCTCATAAATTATTTTTCTTACCTGGCAGTGTCAAGTCACCTGGGAAACAGTGAAATAAATAAGTTGTTTGTTTACTTTTCCCAGGCAATAACCATGCCGCGTTGACGCGCAGCTGAGGGCGACCACGTGGCGACGGCCGCCGTCGGCTGAATGCGGCCACAGCAGCGCGGGCCCACGACACACACACACACACACATAACCATCATCCGGAAAGGCTATCCCGGCCTAGGGCGCGCGCGTACACATACACACACAGCACACAGGTCCCGGTTCTCCGTCCGGGAGTCTCCGACGACGGAGGAGGTGCGCGGCGCGTGTCGGCAGACGACGCAACTGCGTTGGCAGGCGCGTGCGCGCACACTCAACACAGTAGACGCGGGCGTGAGTGTAGCTTTTTTTTTTGTAGTTTGCACGTGGCGTGGACAATGTGTGCGTGTAGGAAAGAACGAGAGAGAGAGTATGTGCGCAAGAGACAGAGCTAGAGCTGTGAGTGTCTCGTGTGCGTTATTTTTTTTCTTTTCCTTTGAATGTTCGCGCGTAGTATAGGTGGCGTGGCGATCGCCACCGGAACTTTGTAGACGTGAGTGTGATTGGATATTATGGCGTGAATGTATGTGATTGGTGGACACATTGCTGTTCCTCAAGTGTGAATGAAACTTGATGAAATAGATTAGTGTTGATTGGTTGAGAGTATTGGGAAGGGATGGTGAGGAAGGAAGTTGAGTCAGAGAGACGCGGGGAAGCGTCACACTCTGTTCTCGGTAGCCAAGGTGTGAGGTTGTATTTTTGAGAGTGTTAGATTTTCTTTGTTCTAAGTTTCTAATTTGTAGATTTTCTTTTTTTTTTTTAAGTTTATCTTTCCAGTAGTTTTTTTTTGAATTGGTAGACATTTTTTTTTTGTTTTATTACAGCTAGGTGGAAGAGTAGTATCGAAAAACTTGGGTTGATTTTCTTTATTGAGAGTTGGAAAAACCAGAAAGTGGCCATTTTGGCATCAAATAAATAAGTGAAAATTTTGGTAAACGTTTAGTTGGTAAAGATTTTTTGTACTATTTAATAAGATTTTATAAAGCATGTTTCTTCTGGGATTTTAGGACATCGGTATGCTAAATGAAATTTTTTGTTTGTATATTATAGAAGGTGTCTTTATATAAATCCGACCGAGATTTTCTTGGCGCGGCGTCGTTACCCGTCATTTTGTAGACTACTTTATAGTGTTTGTTTATTTCCTTTGTTCTCAAATTAAAATTTATTTTTTTTGTAATTGTAGACTTGATTTTTTTGTAGACAAGAATAAAATCAAATTCAACCGAGATTTTTGCAATAATTTATTTCTTCTTCCGCTAGCTCACCGACCAGTCCTGGAGGTTTTCTTTTCGCGGGAACCCTACCCCGGAGTTTTAAGGAGTTTTCCCCAAGAGTTTTTTGTGTGAACTTTTCCTTGTAATGGGAGGGCCCGGGAAACTCCGTTAATTAATTAAGGGAGGCCCTTTTCTTAAGAAATACCCCGTTACACACTTTTTCTCGTGGCGCTTTTCTTCTTGATCTTTTTCGTCGTAGTCTTTTTCTACTGCTTTTTTCGTACAATCCCTGACTTTCGCACTGTCGGACGTTTCTTCTTCAACTCACGATTACGCGACGAAGCTTTCGACTTATACCCTTGGTCTTTCATCATGTTTATAAGATTGTTAGCCGCTTTTTTTTCAATCTATTTCCAGATTCGTATCCGCGTGTTTTTATGGCATCCGTAAAAGAGGTGTTGCGATTAGTAATATCGTCGATGACGTCGATGCCCGTGCGAAGCGCCTCTCTATCCGTAGATTTAATTCCTCGTGTCAAATACGGAATTATTTTTCGGCCAAGGTCACTGAGCCAACTACCTATTCCTCTTCCTCTTTGATAATTTGAACCGGAATACACGTTTTTTATATTATATCCACCGACACCGCCGCCGCCGATTTGAGCGTCGTAATAAGTCAAATAGTGAGACATTTTTATAGCCTTTTACGCACAAGATGAAGTTTCACGATCGAGGTGCCACTTTCAAATGGTACAGAGTTACCGTGTACGTCTCTTATATCAATAATTATAATTTGAAATTGATTCTGAAGAAGAGGTATATAATGAATAGGTCCAAAAGTTCTTACAACATTAGAGCCAAAATCATATTTTGCAGCATCGAGCTGCACTATTCTCAATAAGCTCGCTTAGGTGTCGCCTACTGTGTAAGGAGCGCAAATATCTGTGTAAACAAATAATTGATCCAGTATCGCACGGTAAGTACAGCAGGCCTTTCGGCGATCGTATCTCTTTTCTTCGGAAAACAAAGGATACGTTCTGTTTTTCGCACCGTTTCAGATTCGAAACCGAAAATTCGTCGTATTTTTTCATGGAATCTCGTTATATGTATACTATCGCAATTTTCTGGTTTACATTTTCGTGTTATAGACCAATAACTTTTTCGTAGATTGGAAGATTGAAGAACTTGATGCTTAATCGTATCGCTGGCTTGATTTATTTCATCAGCTAATTGTTGAATTGAATCGTATTTACCATAAGGAAAACTACGTTCACTTTCAGTATTACTAGTCTTTGCATAAAAAAAGTAGACAGCTTCGGATTCTTATATGCGATTTATCGTGCACGGTATATGTATCTCAGCGAGCCCCACAAGCCACTCACCCGAGAGTTTTATTTCGCGAGATAATTGAGTGGTAAAACACGATGTAGTATTATGGGGATAATATTTCATACTACTGTTACTTGGTAAAACCAAAAAAAAATCATTGATACGCTCCATTTTATATATTGATCGTATCGCGTGCTTTGACCCAGGAGTTAAACTTTTCAGGGTAACCAACCCACTTGACCAGATGTTGTTTGTTCGGACCTTTTCCTTTGGTAGCGACAATGCGTTCAATTTTAAATTCTTGATTTTTTTGCATTCGTTTATCACCAACTAGAACAAGCTCCTCGGTGTTAAAGTACCCATCTATCTCTTCGCCATTTACATCTGTTAAAATATATGTGTGCATCCCTTGTCGATGCGAGACACGACTGACTATAAACACTTCCTCGCTAAAGTTCTTCTCGTAACCTGGTTCGAACGTGTTTTTGGTTCTGCTGATACGAACGTACTGACCGGGTTTATACTTGGTAGTAGACGCGAAAAATTTATTTTTATTTTTATTAACACTTTGCACAAGAGAACGCTTTAATAAATTCTTTCGAACCTTTGTCATGTTAAAAATATTAACATCGCAAGGCCTCATTTTTGTACCGGAATGCACAGTTTCATTGTAGCCTTTTACAATTTTTTGAACAACGTCTATGTATCTTTTAGTATTTTTATACGTGAAATATCTCCATATACGAGCCTTCAGCATTCAAATAACTCTTTCGGTGATACTACATTTTATATCGGGATTTCGCGCTACTCTAAACTTGATGTCGTGTTTCTTTAAAACGTTTTGAAAGACTCCACCGGTGAATTCGCGTCCTTTGTCCGTTTGTAAATAGTGACATTTGCGAGGTGAAGCGCGATTCAGTATTTTTTCAAAAGCGTTACCCACAGCCAAAGCTGATTTTACTTTTAAACTTTCGATCCACACAAATTTTGATAAAACATCTATAACAACGAGTACATAATTGAAGCCATCGTTGAATTTTTCAAGACTAGTCAACTGCATCAAATCTGCATCCCATAAATCATCGATATTTGTCACGTTGTAATGTAATCTCGGAAATTTTCTTGTAACAGGCTTATGAAGCGTGTACGCGTCTTGTATCGAGAGCCATAGGGAATATTTTTTTTTTTTCTTCGTCGTTTAAATACTTACCCTTATTGTTTACCTGCAAAAGGTTTCGCGCTCCTGTAAAAGCCACTGGTTTATCCAAGTTGTAATAATCTTTTTCATAAGCCATTTTTAAAACTTAATTTTTAACCACTTTTTATTGGTAAAATTTCTGGTGACTATAGGAGACTCGCGTACATAGCCTCTTTTCTTTTTATTCAACGGTTCTTCTTCTTCTTCTTGATAATTGCTTTTTCTTTTTCTCTGTTGTCGCATGCTACCGAGTTCTTTATCTTCAAGATCAATATTTTTGCGACTGTTTTTTTTTGGGAGCTCGAGCGTGTATTTAGCAGCTTTTAAACCTACTTTTAATCCATGTGGCGTCGATATACTACTGATTAAATTTAAAAACTCTTTTTTACCAACAAGCTGTACCTTTTTTTCTCGATCGTTACGCGAGGTATTATTATTATTTTTATTTTTAATCGTATTACTCACGAGTTCAATGATGTTTGAATCCTTTATCTCTCGACCGTCGATTTTTATTGTACCCCAACCGTCCCAGTTCAGACGTCTGTGCGTTTTTTCACGCAAAAGGTTTAACAAATCACTTGCTTTTTTCCTGCAAGCCGTCGGTACACTATCTAATGTTACATGATTGGATAAAGGTACGTCGTCTCTAGCAGTTGCATCAAAAGTGTTGTCTATCGTGTTATTCAATGAGTCGTCTGGATGGATCGTCTCGTTTAATCCTATAGTAGCATCTGGTTCTAACGTTTCATTCGCTGGTAATGTCCCAGCTGGAATATCCTCGGGATCGATCAATGATTCGTTCGGTATGCTGTCATCCATCGATTCATTTGGATTACTTTCTCGATCGGCGCGACGTTCTTTATTTTTGAAAAATAGATAACGCCAAAAAATTTGTAAATAATTTTTACATTTTTCGTGATCGTCTTGATATCGTTTGGAACGAAGAATCTCATACATTTTTGACTCGAGACGCGATAGATTATCACCCGGTGTTAGAGTAATTTTTTCACTTGGCGCCGCTTCAGACGAAGAATTAAAACGATCGAACGTGCTTTCCGGTACGAGCACACAGGAAAATAATATTTTGAAATGTGCAAATTGTATACAGAGTAAAATGGCTAATGTACCGTTCGAAAATGAGAGGACGGAATCTACTGAGATTTTAGAATTAATTCATACTGATTTGAATGGCCCGCATAATACAATTGGTTATGGCGGTGAGAAATATTTTTTAACCTTTGTTGATGATTACAGCAAATGTACTAAGATTTATTGCATTAGAAGCAAGGCAGAAACGGCAGGTTGTTTTATAGAATTTGTGAATTTAGTTGAGAATCAATTCAATAAACGTATTAAGAAATTGCAATGTGATAACGGTAAAGAATATCTGAATAGAGAGATTCATAATTTTATTAAATTTAAAGGAATCGAATTATTACCTTGCCCGCCGTATGTTCATGAATTGAATGGTGTCGCGGAGAGATACAATAGATCCACTATGGATATTGGCAGATGTTTATTGAGAGAGGCCAAAATTGATCGGAAATATTAGCCTGAGATAATTAAAACAGTCGCTTATTTAAAGAACCGTACAATAGCCAATACTCAGGAAAATAAAACTCTTTTTGAGATATTTTTGGCAGAAAGCCTGATGTACGAAATTTGAAAATTTATGGGAGTAGAATTTTTGTAAGAGTGCCTGAAGTTTTGCGAAAGAGTAAATGGGATGATAAAGCAAAGTTGGGTGTATTAGTCGGTTATAATAATAATAGTTATATAGTTTTATTAAATAATAGAGTGATGAATGCCAGGCATGTTAGAGTGGTTGAAGAAGGTACCGAATTAATTTGTTTGGAGAAAATTAATGATAACACAAATGAAAATTTTGATAATGATTTTTACTGAAGTGAATTTAAATGATGATGATTGTGATGATGCAATTCAGAATGAAAATAATGTGAATGAGAATGAGTGTGAAGAGAATGAGAACACAAATTTTGGCTTACAGAATGAAAATAATGATTTGAGTGAAAAGAGAGTTTTTAATCGGGTCAGGAAACCAGTACAAAGGTATGGTGAACCCATCACACATTATATTTATGTAAATTATGTAAATGCAAATGTACCGAGTACATTTAAGGAGGTGATGAACTCCAAAGACGCGAGAGAATGGAAAAAGGCAATGGACTCTGAAATTGGAAGCCTTATGAAAAATGAAATATGGAAGATTGTTCATAAGCCTAAAGGTAAAAGAGTGATTGATGTGAAATGGGTGTATAAGAGGAAAAATGATGGTAGTTTTAAAGCTAGGTTAGTTGTTAGAGGTTTTCAGCAAAAAGAACACCCTGAGAATGTTTATTCTCCCGTAGGTAAAATGCAGACATTGAAAATATTGTTAAGTTATTGTGTGGCACATGGTTTATTTATTGAGCAAATGGACGTTGAGACAGCGTTTCTCAACGGTGCAGTGAAATCAGAAGTGTATATTCGTCAACCTGAAGGTTATGAAACAGGCGAAGACAAAGTTTGCGAATTATTGAAAGCTCTTTACGGTTTGCCTGAAAGCCCAAGAGCTTGGTATGATTGCTTTGATGATTTTATTGTAAAATTAGATTTTGTAAGAAGTAGATACGATCATTGTTTATATGTCAACAACACAGGCAAAGATACAATATATATTTTGATTTTTGTGGATGATTTTTTGATATGTTGTAGGGATAAAAAAAGGATTAGTAAAATTAAAGCAAGCTTGATGGAAAGATTTTGTATGAAAGACTTAGGTGAAGTCAGTAATTACATTGGAATAGATATAAATTATAAAGTTGATAAAGGTAGAATGACCTTAAGTCAAACAAAATATATTGAATCTTTGGCCACAAAATATGATCTTGAAAATGCTAGACTGTACGACACGCCCATGGAGGCGAATTTGAAATTGGATCAAGCGAGTGAGATTGATGAGAGAATTGAATATAGAAATTTGATAGGTGAATTGTTGTATATTAGTACAGGTACAAGACCTGACATTTCTTACAGTGTTAATTATTTAAGTAGATACCAGAGTTGTTATGATAAAACTCATTTTAAATATGCATTGCGAGTTTTGAAATATTTATATAAAACGAGAGATTTGAAATTAACATATACCAATGAATGTGTGAAGAGTGAAATCTTAGACTGTATGGTTGATTCTGATTATGCAGGTGATAATGTCGATCGAAGATCGACAAGCGGTTATGTAATTAGACTTTATAATAACGTGATTTTTTGGAGAACCCACAAACAAAGTACTGTGACAAAATGTTCAACTTTTGCAGAATATACTGCCATGTCAGAGGCAGTGACTGAAATATTGTTTGTGAAAAACTTATTAAATGAATCTTTTGATGCGAAAATTGTAAAACCGATGAAAATGTATGAAGATAACTTAGGTGCAGTTGCGATTGGTAAGTTTGGAAATTTTACGAAAAATTTAAAGCACATTGAAGTGCAGTACCATTATATAAACGAGAATTATGAAAGAGGTGTCATAGATATAGTTAAAATTGATTCGGATAAGAATTTGGCAGACATACTGACCAAAAGTTTAGATAGACCGAAGTTTGTGAAAAATAGAATTGAGATTGATTTGAGTTATTAAGATTAAATTGTTAAATTAGAATTTAAGTTAATTATAAAAAGTATGATGTATGAAATACAATGTTGTGAATTCAAGGAGGCGTATTGTAATATATAGAATTGTCAACATTGTAAGTACACCTAGAGTGTAGTATGTTGTGTGCGTGTGCAGCATAAGTGACTTAGCTGTGTAGTAGCAGTCGTCGCTGTTCTTGAGTCGTCGTTGTATCACGCAATGGCTACGCGGCCAGTTAGCTCAGTTAGAACATGTATTATTTCATGATTAAATATAATTATTATTCTTTTTCTTTAACATAAAACGATCTACTTTAATTTAAATCCTCTTTTTACAACAGTTTATTTAAATCGTTTTGTTTATATAAATAAAGTATTAAGATAAAAGTTGCGCTGGTGTCGGCGCCTCAAACCGTTCTTTTATATCTTGTTTACGTCAACAAACCATCAAGATAACAGATAAGGATTCGCGACTCTCTCAGTTGTAACCAGACACCTTCTTATCTCTTGTTTAAATAAACAAACCATTAAGATAACAGATAAGGAACTGTAGACCTCTCTACTGTAACCCGACATCTGCTTATCTCTTGTTTATATAAACAAACCATTAAGATAACAGATAAGGAACTGTAGACCCCGTCAGGTAATCTCTCTACTGTAAACCAACACCTGCTTATCTCTTGTTTATATAAACAAACCATTAAGATAACAGATAAGGAAAGGCAGCTGATCAGCAGCATACCGGAAAGCCGACCAAACCAATCACGACGATCCAAACCTCCGGATCAAGAAACAATAGAAGAAAGCAAGAATAATACACCCATAATTTTGGAATTCAGCCAGCCCGCCCAGGAAGATTTGCCCTTCTTTTTGCCAAAATTGACGTGGTGGCGGGACGAGCCACCAGACTATAAAAAATGCTGGGATCCCAATGCAAAGGATACTACTGTGTCTGATGGGATACCAGTAGAGAGTGAAGTACCCTCTCAAGGTAAGGTCTTGCGAAGCAGGAATTGTTTAACCTATAAGCGAGATAATATCGCGTATTTTATGGCTCGAGATTGTATACCCAACGGCCCTGTTAGTAGATTGCTGACTGACCTGAATGATATTGATCCAAGTCAGTTCAAAAGAAAACGTCCTCGAAAGGGGCAAGTGCTAATTACCCCGTACAAGAATCATAACATACTCACGTTAATAGTGAAAGACCATTACCACGACCCATTAGAACCTGCTGTGGTAAGTAAAGAGTTACAGAATCTTCGAGACACCCTGGCACGTCGCAACCTGATTGGCTTTCGAATAGCTCGAAAGGGAGACATGGCTAGACAATTGGAACCGGGACTCCTGGAAGAAATTGTCCAAAAGACATTTGATAAAACCCCATATCAAATAACCATATGCTTTGGAATGTCTATTATGCCTAATGTGCCCGAACGACCCAAAATCATTGAATTGCTGCACAATAGTTTGGTCGCCGGACACAAAGGAATTAATCAGACCTACCAAAAGATCCGTGAGAGATACTACTGGAAAGGCATGCGGAATGACGTATTGGACTACGTTCGTCGATGCCCGAACTGTCGTGAAAAGAAAATTAACCGATGCAAAACAAGACAGGAGTTAATACTGACGGAAGCACCGTTAGAAGCATTTGATAAAATATCGATTGACACTGTAGGCAAACTACGAACAACCCCGTCAGGTAACCAACATGTGCTAACCATGCAGTGCAATTTGACAAAATATTTGATAGCGATCCCGCTTCCAGACATACGAGCCAGTACCATTGCGAAGGGGATTACCCTACCAAATCTCACAAGATACATACAAAAGGAACGATACCATTACCGGCCGGAAGTTAACCTTACCATGACCACACTATACCCTGAATTACTCAAACATGCAGTCCAGCTAAGACAATTACGCTGGAGAAAAGGCGCAGAAAAGAAAGGAGCAGGACAATTTCAACAAGAGCGTCCACTTCAAGACATAATAGATCAATTGGAGGAATTGGAGGAACACCAACAAAATGTCAAAATGTCTACCCGTTCAAACGGATCTAGTAAACAGAGCCAGAACCAGACAAAACAAGAAGATAACGCGTCTAAATGACCACTATACAACGATATCCCCATTAAACAATTTCAACGCGGGACGAAGGACGCGGAAACAGCACTGTCGACCGACTCCCTTACCCAACATCCTGAACTTGACCAATAACCAAAATCGGACCTAAAAAAAAATTAATACGAGATAATATCTCTTTGTTGCAGATATGAACACCTATCTAATGCTGCAACCAAATCAAAGGATTCTGGAAGTAATTCCGGGACAAGACCAGCGAGAAGTAAGAGTCAGCCACCCAAAAGAAGTGGAGCTATGGAAAGTCCTTAAGGGATTACGATCCTTTGGGGATATACGAAGGGGACGTGTCGAATCAATGGGCACAAAGAACAACGTTACCCTGGTGACCTTCGCCCATCTCTCGGATGCCAACCGGTTGAGGGATTATAACCAACAATGTGAAATTGCGCGGACTCAAAATGGACGTACAACCAAAAAGCCCGAGAGAAGACAGGAACCACTAAACCTAATAGTGGTCAGAACATTGGAGACCAAAGGACCATCGGCAGCAAAGAAGAAAACCTACGAGACAAGAATTTTCGAACCAACGAATGTCGCAGGACCCAATAAAACTCCCAATCCTAGCCCAGGAAAAATAAACAAATGAAGTGAAAAAGTGACGAGAATAATACCGCCCTACCAAGCTCCTGAAGAGCGCAGGAATAAGTACCAAGCAAACGAAAGAGACCAGGACTGCCACCGGCTATTTTGCCTGTTACCGAAGAGTATCCCGCTAGAAGACCGGGATGAGCTCTTCTTCGAAGAATTCACCCGGTTTGGAAGGTTAGAGTACTATCGAACCATGCCAGACCGTCAGGGCGAGTTAGGATGGGGCTACGTCCGCTACGTGAAAGCAAAACACGCAGCAGGAGCATTGAGGGAAAGTGATCCTCGATATAAAGCCCAGTATGCGGCCTTCCATCAAAAATCACAAAGTTGTGCACAACTGCGACAACACTCTTGTGGAGCATGGATCAGTTACGCAACGTATGCCTACCACGATCCAATTTGTATGAAACAAGACGCATATTGGAAAAAGAAGAACCAAGAGAAAATTGCCGGAACCCATCTACTCGAGGAAACAACGGACTTGATAAGCTTCGAGATGGAGGTGGCCGATCAACCTAAACCAGTACCGACCCCTGGAACGTCAGATCCAAAAGTATACAAAAAAAAAAAAATAAAATAAAACAGAACACAAGTGATTAGAACGACACTGGTCTAATCCACCGTTAATCTCAGACCACAACAACGGAAGAAGCAGGAAAAACACCGAACGAGAAACTACAACAGAAAAGGACGTTACGTGTAGAGACTTGAAGCCAGGGGCGCAACAACCCATGTAAGCTAGGGGGTGTCCTGATCGATTTTTTTCCTGACACCCCCTAGTATTTTCAGGGGGTGTCAACGAAATTGTACAATCCTAAGTCAAGCATTAAACCTCAATATGCCTAAGCGCCCTGGGCACCTGAGTTTAACAAAAAAACTTATCAGTTATCTCCCAAGCTCTGAATCCCCAAATACCCTGGGCGACCGAGTTCAACAAAACAATGATCAGCTATCCCCCAAGCTCTAAACTCCCAAAACCCTGGGCGTCCGAGTTCAGCAAAAAAACTTATTGGCTTTCCCCCAAGCTCTGAATCCCCAAATACCCAGGGCGCCCGTGTTCAATAAAAAAAACTGAGCAGCTATACCCCAAGCTCCAAACCCCCAAATACCCAGGGCGCCCGAGTTCAACAAAAAAATAATCAGCTATATCCCCCAGGCTCTAAACCCCCAAATACACTGGGCGCCCGAGTTCAACAAAAAAACTAATCAGCTATCCCCTAAGCTCTAAACCCCCAAATACCCTGGGCGCCCGAGTTCAACAAAAAAACTAATCAGCTATCCCCTAAGCTCTAAACCCCCAAATACCCTGAGCGTCCGAGTTCAGCAAAAAAACTTATTGGCTTTCCCCCAAGCTCTGAGTCCCCAAATACCCGGGGCGCCCGTGTTCAATAAAAAAAACTGAGCAGCTATACCCCAAGCTCCAAACCCCCCAGAATCCCTGGGCACCCGAGTTCAATTAAACGAAATTTTTTTTGTTGCAACAAAAAAAATTATCAACAAATTTTTTTTTCTAACTAGAAAATAAAATCCACAACCTTATTGTGGAACAAAAAAAAAAAAGAAAAAAAAAAAAAAAAAACACTTTTTTATGGACTTGATATTCAATTATATAAAGTACGCTGGACTTCTAAAATTATTCCACTCGGTAACCAGAGTTTAAGGAGGTTTAGAGCTTGGGGGATAGCCGATCAGTTTTTTCGTTGACCTCGGGCGCCCAGGGTTTTGGGGGTTAAGAGCTTGGGGCATAGCCTATCAGTTTTTCCGTTGACCTCGGGCGCCCAGGGTTTTGGGGGGTTTAGAGCTTGGGGGATAGCCGATCAGTTTTTTCTTTGACCTCGGGCGCCCAGGGTTTTGGGGGCTTAGAGCTTGGGGGATAGCTGATCAGTTTTTTTGTTGAACTCGGGTGCCCTTTTGAGGGTTTAGAGCTTGGGGGATAGCTGATTAGTTTTTTCGTTGAACTCGGGCGCCCAGGGTTTTGGGGGCTTGGAGCTTGGGGGATAGCTGATCAGTTTTTTTGTTGAACTCGGGTGCCCTTTTGAGGGTTTAGAGCTTGGGGGATAAATGATCAGTTTTTTTTATTGAACTCGATGTCCAGGGTTTTGCGGGTTCAGAGCTTGGGGGATAGCCGATTAGTTTTTTTGTTGAACTCGGGCGCCCAGGGTATTTAGAGGTTTAGAGCTTGAGGGATAGCTGATTATTGTTTTGTTGAACTCGGTCGCCCAGGGTATTTGGGGGTTTAGAGCTTGGGGGATAGCCGATCAGTTTTTTTGTTGAACTCGGGTGCCCAGGGTTTTGCGGGCTTAGAGCTTGGGGGATAGCCGATCAGTTTTTTTGTTGAACTCGGGCGCCCAGGGTATTTAGAGGTTTAGAGCTTGGGGGATAGCTGATTATTATTTTGTTGAACTCGGTCGCCCAGGGTATTTGGGGATTCAGAGCTTGAGGGATACCTGATTAGTTTTTTTGTTTAACTTGGGCGCCCAGGGTTTTGGAGGTTTAAGGCTTGAGATTTCAAATTCCGTGGACACCCCCAAGAAACTGTAGAGGGTGTCGTCTACTAGCCCAGGGGGTGTCCTGACACCTCGGTCCCCCCCGTTGTTGCGCGCCTGCTTGAAGCCAAGTTTTAAAACATCAGAGATTTTATAATAATTAAGTCACAAGTGTATAGTGAAGTGAACCGTGAGTGAAAAGCAAGTATGAATTGAGTGGATGAATGCAAAAGGGAATGGATGAATGTACCCCTGCGGTAACAAAAAAAAAAAAAAAAAAAAAAAAAAAAAAAAAAAAAAAAATGGAAAATGGATGAAGGAAAATACGTATATATATTTTCTATATATATTACTCATCTATCTATATGAAGATAGATAAGTGAATATATGACCAAGTGAGTGAAATAATTATAAGAATGATAAACGTCTGGAAATGCAGGAGAATGATAAGAAGGTGTGTATGAATGTGAAAGTGACTGAAACTAGATAAAACGCGACAAAGTGTAGATGTTAGGTGACCGTCCTTGTCGTTTACCCCAAAACTCAACACCTAACCATTTCCCGGCCTAGACAATGACCTTAGACCATACCTATACCAATGAACGGACCAATACTATGTGCTCTAACTTCCTCTAGGTCTGGATACTGAAACTGTTCGAAGAAACAAACCTAGGAATTATTAAGAGAAACCCATGAGGAGAATTCTTAAATGCACTCAAGACCGTGACTTGCTACTCATCGCAGCCCTAATCATTGGCACGCAGTGTCCAGCGGTTAAGGTGCGAGTGAGTTAGCATGGGACCTTGCATAGCCTCATTCATGGACTGAAGTTCTAAGAATAAGGCGTAGCAAAAAAAAAAAAAAAAAAAAACCAATCACAACCTACCTTACATATACGACCTCAACCTAGACTTCATGACCGCCCATGCTTCAGGCAAACTATCCCTACATTATACCTAAACTCACCAGGGACGGTGAATATTTTAGGAAGGGGGGGGGGGTAAATGTGACATTTATAATGCACATACAGCAAGATAAAGACAAGTAGAATAGGTCGCCCAAAGTGAGACACAGAAAAAGCACGCGCTGCATTCTTTCCAGCGAGGCAACGCTCGGGCAAGACAGCAGCAGCGTTGGCAGTCTTTATTAGAGTTCAGTTGAGTACGGACGAATTAATCATTTGCTGGATCAATCGTCTCGTAATTTTTAATTATTATTTACGTATAAGTAAGCGCGTATCAATTTACTCCTTTGCCTGAGAAATTGTATAATAGTTAACCTTAAGAGTCTTGTAGTTTATGTGCGTAGAGTGTAATTCGTCAGTTAAGGTGTCTTAATTGTGTACGATATGAACAATGACACAATAAATAACGCGTCAACCGTGAATCATCGTGTTATTATTCTACCTTCTACCTTACAGTCCGACGTGTAACCGGGACCCCAGAAGCATCTAGCAGATAAGGTACAGTTGAACGAATACATCTAAAATTTAGAAATAATTAATAGGTGACTATATAGTAACTCATTTTTTCCTCCCGTCCACAAACGAGTAAGGACCGCGTTCCCCGGTAAAGTCTTCCGTCTGGGCTGTTAAAATCGGGAAGAATGTTAAGTGTCGAACACACTTAACAATTGCAACATGACCTCGCTCCGAAGTCGTTTACAAAATTTCGCATTGCAAAATTGTGTCATTTCATGACACAACACGTCCCTCCTTAAGTGTTTATTTTAATAAACAAAGCAACTAAGTGTACTCTAACCCCTACATTTTTTTTTTTTTTACTTAGTATATATTCTACTTATTTCGTATATAACTTAATCGAGTACATTATAATAAAATAAAATTAATATATGAAATCATTCATATATTTATTCTCCCTGACAAAACTGAAAAATTTCTAAGAAATGCTCAAAATCATCAAAATAAATTCTATAGATTGAATCAACCGTATTGGTCATTCTTTAATTTATTTACAGAATGTGTTTCTAGTTTAATTTCAGATCTGTTGTAAGTAGGAGGTAGAGAAGGTAAAGGTGAAGGAATTTTGGGTAAAATTTTGATGGGGTTTATTATTACTTCTTGAATTTCCAAATTTTCTGATTTTCTGCCTATTATTTTTCGATTTCTGCCCAGCACAACGAAAAAATGTGTTATAGAGCTTGAAACTGCAGCTAAAAGATGGATACCGCATCCTTACAGTTGTTGTAGTAAGTAGGCGTTGATTATCGTATCGATCGTTATCTTTATTAGATGAAGCAGAAAGATGATCATAATTATAGCGGATGATATTGAGCCGCCCTTAATTAGATTATCTATGATGCTGGTCCACAAATTCTTCAATATTCCTTTGATTGTTGATCTTGTAAACAAATTATTTATGGAGTCTTCATTATAATTATGTTCACCCACCATTTGTCTCGCAAGGATGTTGAGCTACGCAGGTTGATCCAAAGGAAAAATGATTTGTTATGGCACTTAGTCTAATTGGTGAGGTGAGTACACCCCCGAGGTAGCCAAGGTTTCAATCAGTTTGTAGTTCCAATGTATTTTTGTTGTTGGTTGATAAGTTTCCTGTATAGTCAAAATATATTTATATTACCCGGACTCTAAAATGCGTATTTTACGCATTCAAAAGAGCTATTTTGAGTGTGTAAAATCGCACATTATGATTGTGCTCATGTTGATAGAGCTGCCATCTATTGATTTAAATTCAAAGCTGAGCAGCAGGCACATTTGGTTTTAGCTGCTTTTGCTTATTGCAAGTGTCTTGCTGTGGCCTGCGGCTCATATCATTAATCGTCCGTGTATTTTACAAAATAATACTTTTTTATAAAAATTAAACGTCAAGTATAGGTAGTTTTTAAAATTTTTATTTTTTTCTTTTTATGAAAAGTCTACTTAGTTAAAAAGAAAACGTACATAACCTCGGCCATCAAGTTGTGTTGCGTGCAGCGGTGAGGCTACGTAGATTTTTTTAATCATATTTTACAAAATATTAATCAGCAGTTGAAATATATTTACTTAAATAAAAATCTGCTTATAGTTAAAAGTGTAATAATAATAGTATCAAATGTTATAAAAAGTGTTTAAACTGTAAATTGAAGTTAACTTAGGAAGAACAGTGTGTTTGATTTCAAAAATATATTTTATTTTAAAACACATTTGACTAGATTACGAAGGATCAAATGTTTTTAAACACGAGCAACTTCCTCAGTTTTTGGCTTGATCACTGGTGGAGATCGCGACTTCAAAAAATTAACGTCGAGAAAAATTAGGTGTAGGTAAACACCGAGACAGTGGCCAGTGGCGGCAGCGTGGAGAAAGCAGACAACACTGGCAGCAGCTGTGTTTCGATGACCGAGCTTATACTTATATGAATGATTATTTCAGGATCATTTTTGTACATCAGTTTCAACGTTAGCATTCCTAAGTAAACAAATCAAATGACGCTAAATCGTGAAATCTTTTCTCCTTACAAGGTCACAACGTACTGTTGTGAGTTCGAGTTCGAGGCCGCGGTGTGAAACGTACACTATAGCAAACCCATGTAAATTATATAGTGTACAGCTAAAACCAAAGTACCCATGCTAGCAAGAACAACTATGGTGGTCTGCTAGCAGGATCTAACCTATCGATTTAAAAATTTAAAAGTTTAGCCAAATTCTGTCAATAAATTCACACTTTTGACGCATTTTCGAGTACTCGTAATATAAAATAGTATACATAATGGGTGCGTAAACTGCATTGTTCACACACTTGTGCTATTGGCGTCGGCAAAGCCGACGCCAACACACGTGCGTGAATGATGCATTTTACGCACTTACTATATAATATACTATTATTATCATTTTTTGTAACATTAAGTGGACCAACTACGTCCATCGCAATTTTTTTCAAATGTCCTTATCGGAGTATCAGTTAGAATTAACGGTTGTTTTGTTTTCTAAGCTTGATTTTATTTTTTATTTCAAAAATTTTTATCTCACTAGGTTGTAATTCATCATCAATAGTTAATTTATTCAACCGCATAATATCATGTGTCTTTGAGTCTAGTGGTCTTTAATCTTTATCTATAAAATAAGTGATATTATCTTTCCTTAAAGTTATTGAGTCTCTCACATATATAATATTTTCAGGTAATTTCACGTGCTCATCTGCGTTAATCAATGTGTCTTCATTAGAATTTTCATTCATTAATTTAATCTGTTTTTCATTTGAAATTCTCTGATGAATAATATTTTTACCTTTGTTTATGCCAATGTCAATATTATTATGTGACATAACGGTTTGGGAATGTTTATTTTTTGCCTATGCGCGCGTTATTTCAAAAATTTTACTGGAGTCATCAATTTCTGTGCTAAGTGCGTCTACATTCGTATTCTTCAATCCTGGTTTATCTTTTGCAAAAACTAAAATATCATCAATGTAAACAAAACAAATTTTTCCTATTAAACCTTTCAATTTTCTATTCATATTTATCTGATGCCGTTCTACCGTGCAAGTTTTTAATTCATCACCACCACAATAAAAGATATCTCGATTCTTTCTAATCAAATTTTTACTCATAGTTGCATGTTCTTCCGACAACTGTTATAACTCGATTTTACTTAATAAATTTTGAGTTCTACCCTATCTAGTATTAATATCAAAAATTTTTATATTATCTTTCGGTCTAAAATTCGCGTTATTCACTTGCGCTGACACGTCAAATTCTACATAGTTAATTAAATTAATATGATTCAAATATTTCTGACCATTATCATTTAAACTGACTTCCACATTTTCTGTCAGTACTTTTAAAAAGGAAGGATAATCTAACATTTCGGCATCAGGCTCGCTATCACAAGGTTAAACATTTTCCAAAGTACAATTTACTTGACTCACGAATGTTTGCCTATTATTTTCAAACTCTTTCACCCTACGTAAATTGGTATTGTTATTCATAGTTTTAGTTTCATTATTTGTGCCACCAATTTCTACCAAGGTATTTAATAATTTTTCTATTCCTTCAGTAAAATCGGTATCTTTCTCTGACTTCATTGTGTCAGCATTAAAGTCAAGTTTCATAACATTCAACGGTTCATGGTTCTCTCTCTGAAGTGTTTCTGTCCTATCGTTCCGTGACGTAGTAAATTGCAAGCTAAGTGAATCGATGGCTAAACTTTGTGTGTCATTCACTAAATTGGTGTCATATATCTCGCTTGACTTTACTTTAACAAAGTTATTTTTTTATTATTTATTTCCAAGTAACCTTCATCTAATCTCAATTTGCCTTCGCTCAGTAATTCTATGCCCAAAATACCATCGTAAGGTAAATTAAATGCATCCGAAGCTACATGAAATACATAAAATAAGCCGTTAATAAGTATGTTTGTAGTACCCAGAGTTTTTATTATATTATTTGATATCCCGGACAATAAAATTTGATGACGCGAATCTATGTCTATTGGTTTCACTTTATCATTTTTTATGTTCAACTGAGCACCACTGTCTACTAGAAATTCATAAGTATTATTCACATTCTCTACAAAAATGTGCCTCAAAAGATTCTCTAACTTCACCACGTAAGTTGGTATCGCGATATTTTCATCATCATTTTTACCGGTCAATTGTATTAAGTCTTGACAAGAATTTCTTACCCGTATTTATCATTCACTATAGAAAAATAATTTGTTCCCGCTGAATACTGAGAACGTTTACAATTTAACGCGATGTGACCTATATTTTTACAGATATTACAAAAGTTCCCAATAGCTTTTTGTAAATTTTGTAATTCTAAACAATTGTGCAGTGAATGTCCTAACATATTGCAATGCTTACAAATTTGCTGACTGTTACTTGAGTAATTTTTCAACGCTCTGTATTTGGTGCACGTATCGAGATCATGACCTTTATAACCACAATATTCGCAATTTTTTTGCATTGAGTTATTTCGATCTTGCTCTCGCTTATTATAATAAGTGTTATTTTGAGTAGTTTGTTGTTTATTTCTATACCTGAAACAATCTTTAGCATTATGACCCGATTTGTCACAAATTTGACAAATTAAAAAACTTTTTGTTGTTGTTGTGTTAGCATGATTTTCACTTGATTACAATCATTCAGCTCGTGATATATGTTTTCAAAAAAAGTACAAAAACGAGATTTATTTTTATTTTCGTGAATATTACAGTTTTTCACTGTGTGACCTCTATTATTACATTTTTTGCAAATAACATCAGGGCATTCGTTGACTGTATGGCCCGATTTTTTGCAATTTTCGCAATTTTCCTGGTTTTCCTCCTTATTTGGGCATAAATATGGAGTGTGCCCGGGTTTTAAACACTTCCAACAAAGTTCAAAATCTTCAATATCCTCACACTGATCTACCTGATTTCCTGCTATCTGACAAAATTGACAATTTTTACTTCTGATTTTATTGTACTCACACGCACTAATCGAATGACAGTAATTACTACATAAATTGCACTGTAGTTTATTTTTTTTGTCGCTCTATTATAATCGAAAGATCTGTGATTCTGTGATTTGCAATATACACACGCGATGGTCGGGCAAAATAAGGCTTTATGATTTCGTTCTTTACAAATCTGACAAATCGCGATATTTTTCTTCATTCAATTACTGGAACAGTGATTAAGTTGCATGTTCATATCTTCGGTCTGAGTTAACTTTTTTTCTAATATTAATGCGTTATTTAGTGTTGTCGCAAAATCACCATTTTATCTAACTGAACGTTGATTTTGAATTTAAAGCCATCAATAAAACTCTTTAATGCATCGGAATTTAGTTTTGTTTCGAAATGTCTATATTCCCGTTCCTCTAATCTCGGCGTTAATCTCTTCAATTCCTTTATTTTCTTAACCAATTTTTTCAATCGCGATGTATATGCACGTACATCTTCGCGCTCCCTTTGTGTTATTGTAAGTAATTCATTGTAATAGGAGTAAAAATTTTCAGTCGTTGGGAAGCAATTTTTAATACTTGTAACAAATTCGTCTATCGTTGTTGGTTTTCTATCGGCAAACCATTCATCGGCCGATTCTTCACATTTTTTTAAGATCAAATATTTCATAAAAATTCTCAATATCATCCTTCTGTATCAAAGACTCTACTTCACTAACATACTTTATTATTTCCTCGGCGGATTTTTGAGAACCGTTAAAGAATGGACTTTCATGAACGAGGTCCGTGATTTTAAATTTCGACATTTTTTTTTGTAGATTTTACAAAATTTAATAAATTACTTTTTGACTCTGAGTTAATTTCTATCGACGAATTATCCTTTAATTTAAATTACTGTGAATCCCCTTTAGCGTTTGTCAATGATTCTAGATCATAACGCCCTGAATCTTCTAAATTTATTGTCAAAGGATTTTCAAATTTAAATAGATTTTCAAACTCTATATCAATCGTTGTATTTAACGAAAATTGTTTTTCAGCTATTTTCTTACTATTCCCGATTTTTTCCGGTGTATTCTCACTCACTTTTGACGATTTTTTATCAAAACAACTTGTACTCTCCGAATTTGTTAGGTTAGGGTTTTCAAAGCTTAGTAGATTGGCCGACTCTGTATATGTTTTATTTTCCGTATTTTTCTTACGCGTTCCCGCCGTTTTCCTACCCATGCAATCAGATTCTTTCAAAATATTTTCTCGCAACTCAGGATTTTCTCTCACTGCACTCCTTGTTAAAGTTTTAGACTCGCCCGCTTTAGTAGGCGAGCGTGATACAATAGACATCTAATTCATAATTATTAATCGCGTTATCAAAAATATCTCACGCTATTGATTATTAGATTTTCTATCGTTTCTCACGCGACGAACTATTAAATTGTTATATCACCTCTCACACGATAAATTATTAAATTATTATATCGCCTCTCACACGATAAATTATGAAATTATTGTATCGCCTCTCACACGATGAACTATGAAATTATTATATCGCCTCTCACACGATAAATTATTAAATTATTATATCGCCTCTCACACGATAAATTATTAAATGCTCACAATTTGATTATGTTTCGGAACCATTTGTTATGTCTTTATTAGGACATAATTATTTTAAATATTATTAGGTGTTTAAAATAAAAAGACTCTTTATTATAGATTTAATAAAGTATACTTTGGACGTTAGTTTTACAAATTACTTTTATATTAAAGAGATGTAACTCTTTGTTATTATATTCGAGATATTACTCTTAAAATATTAATGAGATATGACTCTATATAACTTTATTGTTAAAGAGATATAACTCTTTTTAATTCCTGAGATATTACTCTTGAAATATTAATGAGATATGACTCTATATAACTTTATTTTTAAAGAGATATAACTCTTTTTATTTCCTGAGATATTACTCTTAAAATATTAATGGCTCCATATAAATTACCTTTTTTCGGAAGGGGCACCCCGGAGCTGATTCTTCAAACACAGAGTGACTTGTTTCGATAATCGAGCGTTTTTATAAACGCCTAATTATTGAAAATTTGCTTACTAATACTACAACATGAAGAAATAGCGAGTTGTCGCAAATACAAGTTTGAACCTACTTTACCAGGCTCAAATTGAATATATTTTTCTCCGCAACTCAGCATACATCTTTTAATGCTCTTTCCTTGATTCTTCATGAAGTAATGGGTATAATGTGCAATAATACTTTCTGAAACTGTCTGGAAAAATTAACATCTAGTATTGTTAAAGTATTTAGGACTTCTAGAATACTTTAAGGCTCATTTCATTTCACCGATAAAAACCCTCTAAAATGCACTTGTGAGCGAGTTATTTTTCATTTTTCATTTTATTCATTTCATTTGACCGATAAAAACCCTCTGAAACGCATTTGTGAGCGAGTTATCGCGAAAACAAGTTCGAGCCTACTCTACCAGGTTTCGACTGAATATATCTTTCTGCGCAACTCTGCATACATTTTTAAAACCTTTTTCCTCGATTCTCTATGAAGGTGCAGGTATAGTGTACTATAGATCATTCTAAATCTCTCAGGGAAACTTAACTTCTTTTGAGGACTTCTAGATATTTTGAGGCTCATTCCATTTGACTTATAAAAACCCTCTGAAAAGCTTTTGTGAGCATGTTATCGTGAAAACAAGTTCGAGCCTACTCTACAAGGCCACAATTGAATATATCTTTCTCCGCAACTCAGCGTACATCTTTTAATGCTCTTTCATTGATTCTCCATTAAATTAGAGGTATGATGTGCAATAGATTTTTCTAAATCTGTCAGGAAAACTTAACATTGAGTATTGTTAGAGTATTCAGGACTGCTAGAATATGTTTAGGCTCATTTCATTGGACCGATAAAAACCCTCTAATACGCATTTGTGAGCGAGTTATCGCGAAAACAAGTTCAAGCCTACTCCACCAGGCCACAATTGAATATATCTTTCTCCGCAACTCAGCATACATCTTTTTAATGCTCTTTCCTCGATTCTCCATGAAGTTACAGATATAATGTACAATTATACTTTCAAAATCTGTCAGGAAAACTTAACTCCTTTTATATTGGATATGAAATCCTTATAAAAATCAGAATCCAATTCTAATTAGAAATAAAACAAAAACACTAATTTAATTAACAAAAATATTTTAATATGAATTCAAAATAATTTAAATACAAAGAGTAAGGAGTTTAGGTTAAGCTTGTGAACTCTATGAAATCACACCGAGAAGTGAAGTCGCTGTCGTCGACTGACAAGCAGCTGTAGCAACTTCAGGCTGTTCGAATTTTATATTCCTTCACTCCCTCCAAAATTCGAAAACAAAATCTTAATTGTAATGTATAAATTAAAAAAATGTATCATATTAACATTAAATCAGATTAAAATTTATATTCATTTAGCTTTAAGAGATTCTTTTAAAGTTATAAGATAGGATTCAATAGGCTCATCATCGTCCCAGTTCTCAGAATTCATCTTGTCAGAAGAAAAGATCAATCTTTGGACTGTCGTTGTGGTAGTTTCTGTAATGACATCTGCGTCTCCTGTCTTTTCTCTAAAAATGAAAAACATGAAAAATTCATAAATAATACAATCAGTTACAAAAGATAATCTGATTAAAAAGATATATATGGATCAAAATAAGACTTTTTTGAAAAACCGTCCGCACGAGGTTCACCAATTTCATTGCAATTTTTTTTGGCAAAAGTACTATTTAATAGAAGACTTTTGCCACAAACTAGAGGTCTCTATTTTATTTCTGCTTGGTGCTAGATTTTTTCAAAGATTGAAAAATGGCCTATTTTTAAGCTGTTTTAAGCAATTTTAAGGTATTTTTCGAAAAATTCTAACTTTTGATCAAAATGAGATAGAAACCTCTAGTTTGCGGCAAAATTTTGTTCAAAATAAGTTCTTTTTTGTAAAAATATTTTGACAACATAATTTGGTTATTTTTATAATAATACAGTCCTACACAGATATTGCTATTTTTGCTCATTTGCAGGTATCTTCAAACGACCGTAGCTTTTTCTAGGCTAAATTTTTGTGCATATAAAAAAATTGGTAAATTTTATTTATGAAAAAACAAAAATTTTGCGACCAACCGGAACCCTGTACGATCTTCCACTTCCAAGATACAGCTGTTTAAAGTTGTCAAAGAACATAAAAAACGCGTTTTTACGATTTTCACACGCATTTTTGAACGGTTTCGACCTTTTTTTTTCTCTCAAAAATATGTGGAATCTTCTCTTCATATGTTTCCAAACAAGCTCCCATAGTAATTGTAGTGCGGATTTGGGGTTTTAGTTGATTCCAAAGCATACACTTTTGACACATTTCATGTGCTAAACTAGTGTTTTTTTAACAATATACACGGTACATTTAACTTTTTCATTCATTATAGATGTTTTGAAATTATTTTTTGACTAAAAACTATTCAAATTCCAGCCAAAATTAGGTCACCTGCTTTGAAAAAATTGATACTCAACGAAATATTGATCTCAATATCAAAATGATATACTACTTTTATTCAGTTTTTTAGTTTTTTGATTCGTTAAAAATCTATGTTCAAATATTGTAAATAATATACCACTTGTTTATTTATTTTTTTCTATTTTTGAAATTACAAATAATTGATCATAGTTTATCAATTATTCTGATAAAACAATCATGGATTACTATTGCTTACTCTGAAAAAAATGAATCCAAATTAAAAATGTTATTTTTTGAATTCTATGAAGCATGCAACAATCTACCAATCTACATTCTACTTATAATTATGTCCACTTATGAAAAAGAGAATGTGTAGCGATTGGTAGTCTTCAGCGACTGCAGGGCTATCTCCTGCTCTAGATGTGTTCAGGTAAAGTCAATGAAATGCACCAGGTAATAAGTATAACAGTAATCTTTATTTTCAGCTTGCGGTCACAAGCAACATCCGACCAGCGTGGCGGATAGAGCGGAACTGCTCGTCTTGAATCTCGACTGGCGCAGCAGTCGCGCGCTATCGATATCGCGCGTCGAGTGTGCAGATCCCTACACACTCCCCCCCTAGTAAATCGCTGATGATTTGCGATTCGAAAAGAGTATAACTATAACACATGACATTATAAATAGACAACGCTTACAATTCTGACTTAAATCCAGGTTTACAATTCTCAACTTAAATCTAAATTACAAAACCTCACCCCGCGTCGTTCCTCGGTATGTAACGAACTTCGTTGCATGCCAGATTCAGGCTGACATTCTTGCCAGGAACAGTCCTCGGGCAGGTGTTGGTTTTCAGAGCCGGGCGCAGCGGTGTCAGGACGAAGTCCTTCGGGGGCGCGAAGTCTATAAGGACCGAACGACCCAGGTTTTTGATGGTGTCTTGCCCGGGGGGAACGCTCGCAGGGGGCTGTGATGCGTTTGCGCCAGGGGGTGGGTCAATGTCCGCAGTATGCCGAGGAATGGTTTCAGCGCTCGCAGCTTGTTGCGAAATGGGTGCTACAAGCTGTTGTTCGGGCGCTTCCAGCATGAAGTAAGCCGGCTTGAGTCTCTCGGTAGTGACGATGCGGGGCAAACCATTGACTTCAATCCTGTAGTCAAGGTCGCTAATGCGCTCGAGCACTTTGTGAGGTCCGGTGTAAGGACGTTCAAGCGGTTTCCTAACGGCCATGGTCCGCATGAGTACGTGCGAGCAGGTGCGCAAGTCCTTGAAGAAGAACGCGCGGGGCTTGCACCTTTGCGTGACTGGTATCGGCCTAACCTGCCGCATATGCTCGCGGAATTCCTCGAGGAATATCTGGGGGTTGACGTGAGGTTCTCCTTCGAGGAAGAACTCACCTGGTACTCGCAGGGCTGTCCCGTAAACGTAATCCACGGGGGATACGCTGGTGTCGGTGCGTACGTGCGTTCGGAGGCCGAGGAGTACGGTCGACAGGGACCTGGTCCACTGGGGGCTGTCGTGGCACATTATCGCGGCCTTGACCATACGGTGCCAGCGTTCGATCATCCCGTTCGCTTTCGGGTGGTAAGCGGTTGTGCGTTTACGGTTGGTACCGATGAATGACATGAGCGCCTTGTGGAGCTGAGTTTCGAACTGGGACCCCTGATCAGTCGTGACCAGGGTCGGCGAACCAAAACGTGACATCCAGGTGTAGAAAGCACGACATACGGTCTGAGCAGTGATGTTCTCGAGAGGCACGGCCTCGGTCCAACGGGTGAACCGATCGATCATCGTAAGGCAGTAAGTGTAGCCATCGGATGGCGTCAGTGGCCGTACGATGTCCACGTACACGTGAAGAAATCGGCCATCCGGGGCGACGAAAGGCGCAGGGTTGTTCTTCACGTGCCGCGACACTTTAGATTGTTGACAGTCAAGGCAGGTCTTGCACCAAAGCTTAATATCTTTGTGCATGCCTGGCCATACGTAGCGTCGCCTGATAGTCTGGTCCGTAACTTTCGCACCACCATGGGCGAGAGAATGGAACATATCGAAGACGCGCTTACGCAGGGGCTTAGGAATGTATGGGTGGAGAACGTTGTCCGATTGGTTGACACATATGCGTGTGTGGTCAGAGCCTATCTCAAGAAAAATGAGTCTCAACGAATGGTCGGTGGAGTGGTGAAGTACCGTGAGTTCAGGGTCTTCGGCCTGAGCTTTTGCAAGCTCGATCGCGTTGAATTCGAGGGGTAAACGGACGGCGTCTACCCTCGAGAGACAGTCGGCGACGACGTTCTCTCTGCCCGGCAAGTGTTCGATCTGAGTCGTGAATTGCGAGATATAGCTCAGCTGGCGTTGCCGCCGTTGCGTGAAGCTATCGTTACGCTGCCCGAAGGCGTATGTAAGTGCCGCGTGATCAGTCGCAATCTTGAATTCTCTCGCCTCGAGAAAATAACGAAAATACTTGACTGACTGGTACATCGCTGTAAGTTCCCGGTCGTACGTGTCGTAATTCCGCTGTGCTTTGCTAAATTTCCGGGAGAAAAATGCCAAGGGACGCCAAGCACCGTCGATGCGCTGCTCGAGGGCGGCGCCCATCGCGAAATCCGACGCGTCTGTCACGAGCCAAGTCTCGGCATCTTCGGAAGGATGGCTCAAAAGAGCTGCCTTGGCAAGTGCAGTCTTGGTGTGTTCGAAGGCCTGCTCGGTCTCCGGGGACCAATCAACGGGCGTCTGGTCATTCTTCACAGCGCCGTGTGTAAGCTCGTACAACGGGGTTTGGGTAGCCGTGGCGTGGGGAATGTTGCGACGATAGAAATTCACAAGGCTCAGGAACGACCAAAGGGCCGAAACAGTCTTGGGCTTCGGAAAGTCGAGGATTGCGCTAACCATCTCGGTTGTTGGACGAGAACCTTGGCTATTGATCAGCTGAGATAGAAATACGATCTCGCTCTTCCCAAATTCGCATTTGGCAAGATTCAGCCTTAAATCATAAGTCCTTAAGCGCTCGAAAACGATACGGAGGTGCCTCTCATGTTCCTCTGCGTTAGCCGAGAAAATGAGTACATCGTCCAGATAGCAAAATACGAAATCTAAGCCCTCGAGAACTTTCCGCATGAAGCGCATGAACGACTGACCTGCGTTTTGCAGACCGAAGGGCATGAAGACATACTCAAAAAGACCGAAGGGCGTGGTCACCGCGGTCTTGATGACGTCGACCGGAGCTACGGGAATTTGATAGTAAGCGCGATGGAGGTCGAGCTTTGAAAAAACTGTAGAACCGTGAAGGTTCACTGAAAAGTCATGGATGTGAGGAATACTGAATTTATCGGGCTCGGTTACAGAGTTCATTCCGTGATAATCCCCACAGATTCGCCATTTCCTGTCCTTCTTGCGCACCATGTGTATGGGGCTAGCCCACGGGCTTTTGGACCAACGGCAAATGCCTTGTTTGACAAGCTCATCAAACTCGGCTTGCGCGGCCTTGTAGCGCTCTGGGTCCAAACGCCTCGTGCGTTGGGAGACTGGGGGGCCGTGGGTCTCGATGTAATGAAAAACGTCGTGCGACGTAATTGGTTTGGCTGGCTTCGAACCCGCAACTTCGGGAAATTCGCTGACGATTTCGGCGAACCGATTGCTGTGATCAAGGACGCTAACCGAAGGCTTGAAGTAGCCCTGTGCCGAAAAACCAGTGCCAGGCTCTATCAATCTACGATGTCGAACGTCGACGATGAGACCGTAGTGGCAGAGTAGGTAGGCACCGATAATAGGACAGGGGACAGAAGCAACACAAAATTTCCAGGAAATGGGTCGTCCTAGCCGGAGGTCGAGCGAAAGTTCTCTCTCGCCAAAGGTGTCAATGTATGTATCATTTGCCGCAAAAAGTCGAAGCTCTGCGGGCTTAGCGTTCGCGCTTCTGTTGGGAATTAGGGAGATTTCCGCGCCAGTATCGACGAGGAAACCCAGACCCGAAGCACGATCTTTGATGTGGAAGCGAGTTGAAAGGTCGTCCCCGCCCACGGCTTCCACGCGGGGAGGGGGTTCTAGTTTTTTGGCCAAGAGCACGGTGGAATGCATCTACGAGCATCGTTGCCGTACTTTTGGTGAATGCGACAGAATCCGGGGGTCACGGCAGGGGCAGCGCCATTGGGCTGTGGCCCCGCGTTGTTGCCCTGAGGGTCACGCGGACGAGAAGTAGAGCGACCGTGATTATTCCGGCCTAAACACTTTCTCAGAGAGGCGACTTCGGTGGTGAGTTTCGCGATCTGCGCCGCGAGGCCCGAGTCGCGCGGGGTGCTGACTGCGGCGATGCAACCAGGATCGGATGACGTCGACTCGACGTACGCGTCAGCCATATCACCGAGTTTACCAAGGTCGGTGATTCCCAAACACGCGAGAGCGCCACGGCACGGCGGGGGAAGTTGTTCAAGAAAAACGGTGCGAATAATATCGTCACCGGCGCTGGCGTCCAGCTGCCGAAACCTCGCGATCATGAGCGACGGCTTACCGGCCGTGGAGATCCGACCCCTGATGAGGTCACGCAAACGAGACTCGGTGGACTGACCGTACGATGCCAGGAGTTTGGCCTTTATTTGCTCGAAAAGGTCCGGGGGACGAGGGGTGCGTTCGAGGAGGTCGATGACCAGGCCCAACGCCTCTGGGTCCAACTTCTCGGCAATAAAATCTGCCTTCGTCGCGGAGACCGTACTGCCAGCGTTGCGCATGGTAATCTCTGCCTGGCAGAGCCATATCCTGGGATTGTCTCGCATGAACTGGGGGATTTTTGGCACACGATAACTCGCGTAAATCCCAGGGTTCGAGGTCGTGAGCGTGACCGTGCCCGTCGTCGTCGTAGCGGTCGTTGTGATGGTGGGCGTACCGTCCGAACCGCCGGCGGTGGCATCCAGCGTGGGCGGCTGCTGTTGCTGCAATTGCAGACCTGCAATAGCCTGCCGCGCCTCGGTCAGCTGTTGCTGCACCTCGCGTATCTCCCGCTCGAGACGTTCTTCGTTAGTCTCGGACATGGCGAAAAACTACGGAAATACCCCGACGAGGGTAATGTCCCGGGAAGGTCGGATCACGAAGTAAATAATAACGCCGCGCAAGCGAATAATTCCCGTGGCAAAAAGCTGCAGTCGACAGATCAAGATAGAATAGGACAGTCAAAAAAATAGGAAAAAACAGTTCTTCAGCCTTACCTGACTGACAGAATTTGTTTATACTAAAGTAAGAATGCGTGAAAAGTTCGTACAGAAGCGACGAAAAAGTTCAAGAATCCCCGAGCGGCGAATTCCAGTGTGAGCGCGCGCAACGGTCGATCGGTTCGCGGAACTGAGGGAGTACGCGGAAAAATAGACGCGTGGGCTAACTTTCGGCACTCAAAACACTCAAACTCACACTGGGCGCACACTGCACACACATACACTCTCGCAAATGATGATCCTGAAGAGCTGGTACGTGTCGCCTCGAGGATGCTGCTCGCCGACGTTGACGTCCCTGAGTATGGCCGGGGCGATGTCAAGTGGCAGCGACGACCTTGCAGATCAGTGGACGCGGGAGGATGGCCCTTGCGAGACAACCCTACCTGGGTACTGACTTCACGTCTAAGTACCCTTTTCGAGCATCGACTTCGCGCCGTGAATGCTCTCTTCGGGAAGTGACTTCACGCCGGCTTCCACCGATGCTCCACCCAAGTTGCCAAAAAACTGCGTTTTTGGTTTGAAAACCAGCGAAACGATTTAATGATGATCGTTTGCTAAATTGAGCAAAAAAACTCTTGCGCGAGTTATTTGCCTCGCTCAGAGAAAGTGTATGACATTCCCGCTCCTTGTGTTTATTTTTTTTATTTTTTTTTTTTTTAATTTTTCACGACTTTCAAGTCGACTTGGGGTCACCAGTGTAGCGATTGGTAGTCTTCAGCGACTGCAGGGCTATCTCCTGCTCTAGATGTGTTCAGGTAAAGTCAATGAAATGCACCAGGTAATAAGTATAACAGTAATCTTCATTTTCAGCTTGCGGTCACAAGGAACATCCGACCAGCGTGGCGGATAGAGCGGAACTGCTCGTCTTGAATCTCGACTGGCGCAGCAGTCGCACGCTATCGATATCGCGCGTCGAGTGTGCAGATCCCTACAAATGAGAGATTCGATTAGAAAGTCGAGTCGATATATCGAATCGAAACTTGATCTTTGATTCTTGGAGCAAGAGCGCCGCCTTAAAGGCTTCTCAAAAGTGTGAACCAGCCAGACGCGCCAAATTTAAAATCTTCAGGCATGCTTGATTTGAATTTTTTGTGTTTTTTTTAATTAATAAAGTAAGTAACGAAATTTAAATTTTTAATAGACAAATATGCGGACAAGCTTACAACCTCATAATTCTATTCGTAGTGAATAACAAATAATTAACTTTAGTAAAAATAATTAATTTTTTTTAATAAACAAATAAGCCAATAAGCTACAACCCCATAATTTTGGGCATGGCTGAAAAAAATGTTAATATTTTTAATAAACAAATAAGGCGATGAGCTACAACCTCATAACCTTGGGCATGGCTAAAAAGAATGTTAATATTTTTAATAAACAAGTAAGGCGATGAGCTACAATCCCATAACACTGGGCAGAGTGAATGAAAAATAATTAAATTTTCTAATAAACAAATAAGCCGATGAGCCACAACCCCATAACCTTGGGCATGGCTGAAAAAAATGTTAATATTTTTAATAAACCAACAAGGCGATAAGCTACAACCCCATGATGGTTGGCGTAGCGAATGAAAAATAATTAATTTTTTTAAGAAACAAATAAGCCGACGTGCCACAACCCCATAACATTGGGCGTAGTGAATGAAAAATAATTAATTTTTTTAATAAACGAATGAGCCGATGAGCTACAACCCCATAACATTGGGCGCAGTGAATATAAAATATGTGAATATTTAAATAAACAACTAAGCAAACAAGTTTACCACCCCATAACCTTGGACATTAGTAATTGGTTATTGGTAATGAAAGTGGACCGGGGTGCCTTTCGGCTCAGGGACACTGAGCTTTCGCCATTGTATCCCTATCCCCCCGGTTAAGTGGCCATGCTTCTAGAGCCTTTTAATTTTTGCTCCAGAAGGGACCTCTTCCCCCCTATAATCCCAGTCTCCTTTACATAGCACGGAAGCCGGTAGGTGCAATGCTAAGCGTGCTATGGGTATAGTAAAAACCCACATCGTAGGGAAAAAACCTATACCTGGATGACCGAGGCCGTAAGTACAGAGTTTCGATGCATGAACCCCCGTTGGTATCAGTCGCCTGTCCCTGTGGTACGTTACTTTATATCGAACTCCCATCTTCCGGCCTCTGTGGGGATCACGCTTCAATCGAGAGAGCGTTTATAGGTCTCTGACCGAGCCGTGGTCCCCCATTCAGAACCGCGGCAATAGGCACATGAAAAATTTTTTCAGAGGTGCCGGCAGCGGCCCTCGGCGTGAGAGTCCGGTATCCAACCCGTCGAGCCACCGCGGCTCTTAACTATTTTTAATAAACAAATAAGGCGATGAGCTACAACCTCATAACCTTGGGCATGGCTAAAAAAAATGTTAATTATTTTAATAAACAAGTAAGGTGATGAGCTACAATCCCATAACACTGGGCAGAGTGAATGAAAAATAATTAAATTTTCTAATGAACAAATAAGCCGATGAGCTACAACCTCATAACCTTGGGCATGGCTAAAAAAAATGTTAATATTTTTAATAAACAAGTAAGGCGATGAGCTACAATCCCATAACACTGGGCAGAGTGAATGAAAAATAATTAAATTTTCTAATAAACAAATAAGCCGATGAGCCACAACCCCATAACCTTGGGCATGGCTGAAAAAAATGTTAATATTTTTAATAAACCAACAAGGCGATAAGCTACAACCCCATGACGGTTGGCGTAGCGAATGAAAAATAATTAATTTTTTTAAGAAACAAATAAGCCGACGTGCCACAACCCCATAACATTGGGCGTAGTGAATGAAAAATAATTAATTTTTTTAATAAACGAATGAGCCGATGAGCTACAACCCCATAACATTGGGCGCAGTGAATATAAAATATGTGAATATTTAAATAAACAACTAAGCAAACAAGTTTACCACCCCATAACCTTGGACATTAGTAATTGGTTATTGGTAATGAAAGTGGACCGGGGTGCCTTTCGGCTCAGGGACACTGAGCTTTCGCCATTGTATCCCTATCCCCCCGGTTAAGTGGCCATGCTTCTAGAGCCTTTTAATTTTTGCTCCAGAAGGGACCTCTTCCCCCCTATAATCCCAGTCTCCTTTACATAGCACGGAAGCCGGTAGGTGCAATGCTAAGCGTGCTATGGGTATAGTAAAAACCCACATCGTAGGGAAAAAACCTATACCTGGATGACCGAGGCCGTAAGTACAGAGTTTCGATGCATGAACCCCCGTTGGTATCAGTCGCCTGTCCCTGTGGTACGTTACTTTATATCGAACTCCCATCTTCCGGCCTCTGTGGGGATCACGCTTCAATCGAGAGAGCGTTTATAGGTCTCTGACCGAGCCGTGGTCCCCCATTCAGAACCGCGGTAATAGGCACATGAAAAATTTTTTCAGAGGTGCCGGCAGCGGCCCTCGGCGTGAGAGTCCGGTATCCAACCCGTCGAGCCACCGCGGCTCTTAACTATTTTTAATAAACAAATAAGGCGATGAGCTACAACCTCATAACCTTGGGCATGGCTAAAAAAAATGTTAATTATTTTAATAAACAAGTAAGGTGATGAGCTACAATCCCATAACACTGGGCAGAGTGAATGAAAAATAATTAAATTTTCTAATGAACAAATAAGCCGATGAGCTACAACCTCATAACCTTGGGCATGGCTAAAAAAAATGTTAATATTTTTAATAAACAAGTAAGGCGATGAGCTACAATCCCATAACACTGGGCAGAGTGAATGAAAAATAATTAAATTTTCTAATAAACAAATAAGCCGATGAGCCACAACCCCATAACCTTGGGCATGGCTGAAAAAAATGTTAATATTTTTAATAAACCAACAAGGCGATAAGCTACAACCTCATAACCTTGGGCATGGCTAAAAAGAATGTTAATATTTTTAATAAACAAGTAAGGCGATGAGCTACAATCCCATAACACTGGGCAGAGTGAATGAAAAATAATTAAATTTTCTAATAAACAAATAAGCCGATGAGCCACAACCCCATAACCTTGGGCATGGCTGAAAAAAATGTTAATATTTTTAATAAACCAACAAGGCGATAAGCTACAACCCCATGACGGTTGGCGTAGCGAATGAAAAATAATTAATTTTTTTTAGAAACAAATAAGCCGATGTGCCACAACCCCATAACATTGGGCGTAGTTAATAAAAAATAATTAATTTTTTTAATAAACAAATGAGCCGATGAGCTACAACCCCATAACATTGGGCGCAGCGAATATAAAATATGTGAATATTTTAATAAACAACTAAGCAAACAAGTTTACCACCCCATAACCTTGGACATGGATAGAAAAAAATTTTGAGCCATGCCCCATATTATGGGATTGCAGCTAATCGGCTTATTTGTTTATTAAAAAATTTAATTATTTCTCATTCACTCCGCTCAGTGTTATGGGGTTGTAGCTCATCACCTTATTTGTTTATTAAAAATATTAACATTTTATTAGCCATGCCCAAGGTTATGAGGTTGTAGCTCATCGCGTTATTTGTTTATTAAAAATATTAACATTTTTTTTGGAGATGCCCAAGGCTATGGGGTTGTAACTTATCACCTTATTTGTTTATTAAAAATATTAACATTTTTTTCAGCCATGCGCTAGGTTATGGTGTTGTAGCTTATCGGCTTATTTGTTTATTACAGAAGCTAATTATTTGTTATTCAGTACGCCCAGGGTTATGGGGTTGTAAGCTTGTCCGCTTATTTGTCTATTAAAAATTTAAATTTCGTTACTTACTTTATTAATTAAAAAAAACACAAAAAATTCAAATCAAGCATGCCTGAAGATTTTAAATTTGGCGCGTCTGGCTGGTTCACACTTTTGAGAGGCCTTTAAGGCGGCCCTCTTGCTCCAAGAATCAAAGATCAAGTTTCGTTTCGATATATCGACTCGACTTTCTAATCGAATCTCTCATTCTCTTTTTCATAAGTGGACATAATTATAAGTAGAATGTAGATTGGTATATTGTTGCATGCTTCATAGAATTCAAAAATAACATTTTTAATTTGGACTCATTTTTTTCAGAGTAAGCAATAGTAATCCATGATTGTTTTATCAGAATAATTGATAAACTATGATCAATTATTTGTGATTTCAAAAATAGAAAAAAATAAATAAACAAGTGGTATATTATTTACAATATTTGAACATAGATTTTTAACGAATCAAAAAACTAAAAAACTGAATAAAAGTAGTATATCATTTTGATATTGAGATCAATATTTCGTTGAGTATCAATTTTTTCAAAGCAGGTGACCTAATTTTGGCTGGAATTTGAATAGTTTTTAGTCAAAAAATAATTTCAAAACATCTATAATGAATGAAAAAGTTAAATGTACCGTGTATATTGTTAAAAAAACACTAGTTTAGCACATGAAATGTGTCAAAAGTGTACGCTTTGGAATCAACTAAAACCCCAAATCCGCACTACAATTACTATGGGAGCTTGTTTGGAAACATATGAAGAGAAGATTCCACATATTTTTGAGAGAAAAAAAAAGGTCGAAACCGTTCAAAAATGCGTGTGAAAATCGTAAAAAACGCGTTTTTTATGTTTTTGGACAACTTTAAACAGCTGTATCTTGGAAGTGGAAGATCGTACAGGGTTCCGGTTGGTCGCAAAATTTTTGTTTTTTCATAAATAAAATTTACCAATTTTTTTATATGCACAAAAATTTAGCCTAGAAAAAGCTACGGTCGTTTGAAGATACCTGCAAATGAGCAAAAATAGCAATATCTGTGTAGGACTGTATTATTATAAAAATAACCAAATTATGTTGTCAAAATATTTTTACAAAAAAGAACTTATTTTGAACAAAATTTTGCCGCAAACTAGAGGTTTCTATCTCATTTTGATCAAAAGTTAGAATTTTTCGAAAAATACCTTAAAATTGCTTAAAACAGCTTCAAAATAGGCCATTTTTCAATCTTTGAAAAAATCTAGCACCAAGCAGAAATAAGATAGAGACCTCTAGTTTGTGGCAAAAGTCTTCTATTAAATAGTACTTTTGCCAAAAAAAATTGCAATAAAATCGGTGAACCTCGTGCGGACGGTTTTTTAAAAAAGTATTATTTTGACCCATATACAAAATCAAATTAAATCTGATTCAAAATTTCAAGGGTAAATTTTCTATGTAAATTGGCATCAAGTGACTTTGTAAAAATATCAGCTGCATTCAGTTTTGTTGGTATTCAGTTAACTATGACTTTTCTCTGTTTAACCAAAAATTTAACTTAGTCACCATGTACATCTGATAACTCTTTTCTAACACCGTATTTTTCTCGAAATTTCAAATTCTCATTTATAGTATTCAAATCATAATCAAAATCATTAATCTTATGACAGCCTTCCATTTGAGAATAATTGACAGCTGCCAAATTATCACACCAAATTTTTACTGGAAAGAGTGTTTTTCCCGGAATTTCTCTGGTTGCTATATCCATAGAAACAAGTTCTTGACAAGCTTCACTCATGCTTTTAGTTTCTGATTTACAAGTAGATTTGTAAACTTCACTTTGTTTATGACTACGCCATGCAACAGTATTACCAAAAAGAGTGATATAATAACCACTTATAGAAGTGGAATCATTCCAATCATTATAACTAGAATCGGATTTTGCTTCAAGAAAATCAGTTTGAGCTGTAAATTTCAAACCTAATTTTACAGTACCACGAAGGTATCGAAGCAATTCTTTCACATCTTCCCAATCGTCTAAAGTTGGAGCCACTTGACGTCTGGTTAAAATATTTACAACATATGAAATGTCAGATCTTGTACCTCCAGCCAAATAAAGTAGATTTCCAATAGCTTCACGATAAGGTACTTTTTCTTTCATTCCTTGAACTGGATTCTGATTAAATTTTTCTGTCACTAATCTTGATTTTCTTCTTTGTACTTGACTTGTTTCCATAGGAGCATTTCTTGGAACACAAATTTTCATATTAAATCTTTCAAGAATTTTCTCTGTGTACTCTGATTGATCAATCTGAATTAATTTCTTTTCTTTGTCTCTTGTGATTTTTAGACCAAGGAATTGTTTTGGTTCACCCAAATCTTTCATTTCAAAAACTTCACTTAGTTTTAATCTGATTTCATTCAATTTAACAGGATCATTTGAAGCTATCATCATGTCATCAACATAAAGTACAATAAGTGCCATTTTATCTTCATGTCTCCAAGTATAAAGACAAGGTTCAGGTTCAGTATTAGTCAGTTTCAATTGTTCAGCTTCACTAGTAAATTTTTCACTCCACTTTTTGGAACTAACTCTTAGTCCATACAATGCTTTTAATAATTTACAAATCTTTCTTATTCTATCATTTTTACTGACCACCATGCCCTTTGGAATTTCCATATAAATATCTTCGTTAAGAACTCCATTTAAAAATGCAGTCTTCACATCCATCTGAATCATTTTAAGACCAAATTTATTTGCAATAGCCAGCTCTGCTCTGATTAACGGCATACCAGAAACAGGTGCATAAGTCTCTCGGAGTTCATATTCTTTGCGATCTTTGAAACCCCTAATAACCAATCTTGCTTTGTAAACGGTAGTACCATTTTCCAAAATTTTGTTTTTTAAAACCCAATTTCTTTACTTCTTTGCTGGAAACAGGTTTATCAATCAGATTCCAAACTTTATTTTTATACATTGAATTTAATTCTTCCTCCACTGCGTACTGCCAAAATTCTTTCTCTAGAGACGCCATGGCTTCTTCGTATGAAGTGGGATCTTTATTGATTGAGGCTAACAAACAATATTTCAATTCATCTTCCTCAATATCATCTTTATCTTTGCCATCAATTTCCAACTCTTTGAAAATCACCTTACTTTTATCAAGCTTTTCAGAAGTGAAAAATGCGAAACTCGAATCTTCAATCATATTTTCAGGTAATGCAGTTTTAGCATATTTGGTAAAATCTCTACCCTCCTTCTGTTTTCTCATTGGTTGTACTCTGATTTTTGTTTGTAAATCTTCAGGTTTATTTTGATTATCAGCTTTTCTTTTTCTACATATTTTTTAGACTTTTGATTAATCGGTTCAATTACAGTCTCACTCAAAATTGAATCAGAATTCACATTAGAATTCAAATTTTCCACAACTTGTGGAATTTTTGAATATCCAATGTTAGTATTTTCAAGAAAATTCATTTTAGAACCTGATTCTGAGCCCGATTCAATTAATTCATGGTCTAATTGAGGAATATAATCAGATTCATTTTCAAAACTATTTTTGTAAACAATTTTCTCATTGAATTTAACATTACATGAATTCATAAATTTTCGAGTTGTAGGTTGCCACAAAATGTAACCGGTTTTGGAGTATCCAACAAGAACAGCTTTGATTGCTCTGGCAGCAAACTTTGTTTTTAAATCTTGATCAAGTACATAAGCAATACACCCAAATCTTCTCAGTTTTTCCAAATGTAGTTTCCTGTTTGGAGCAAAAAGTTCAATCGGAATTTTGAATTCATTAGATTTATGAGGAGTACGATTATAAACATGAATTGCCATTTCAGCTGCAAAACTCCAAAAATATTCAGGCAAACCAGAATCAACTAGCATAGCTTTTATTTCATCTTCCAAAGTTCTATTGATTCTTTCAGCTACACCACTCAATTGAGGTGTTCTTGGTGGAGCAAAATCTTGATCAATTTTTTCTTTCTCCATAATCTTATAAAATTTACCACCAAGATTTTCTTTGGCATTGTCAGCTCGAATATAACAGACTTTTGCATTAAAGCCAATCAGATTTCTAGATTTTTGAAGAAAACTCTCCAAACCATCACCAGCTTGACTTTTTCTTTTCATGATTTTAATAATGTACCTAGATAAATCAGGATAAGACAAAGGCTTTATGGGTCCCATTATGTCAGTATGTAATCTACCCAAAGCTTTATCTGATCTATCTCTAACCTCATCAAAAGGTTTCTTAGTCATTTTAGATAATTTACAAGATTCACAATCCATTATAGAATCATCAAACTTCACATCTTTAAACAATGGCAATAATTTTTTCAAATATCTCAAATAACCAACTGACGCATGATTAAATCTACGATGCCACATCATACCTACACTCAGTTTTTCTAACTCACATTTGCTGTACTCTGATTTTTCTTTCTGAGTAAATTTTTGTTGTTTTTCATTAAACATATTTAAATCAATTATTCTCTTATTCAATTTAATTGAATTAAAATCAGAATCACCAAAAAAATCAGATTCAGTTTTATCGTTACCATTAAATTCATGCGAATTCTCCCTCCCAACCTCAGACAAGTGTCTTTCTAAAATCCCAGACTCGGATTCTCCCTCCGAACTGGAGAGCTTTTTATCACTAATTTGAGGTTGAGTCATAGAATTTTCAATTGAAACTATTTTTGCAGTACAATTATAACCCTCATAAACAGATTCATCAGAATTTTCAGGTGTTATTTTAAAAATAATTAGCCAATTTGGCTTAATATAATCACCCACAATATAATCATACTCTGATTCTTTATCAAATATTCTGATTTTCTGATCATCTAAGTAAATACTCAGACCCAAATCTACAAATTTTCTCAGTGAAATCAGATTATTTGATATATCACCAGCAGCTAAAACATTATACAATTTAATCATTTCACCTGTCTTGGATTTAAGAATTAAATCACCTTTCCCATCAATTTTAATATCTGCTTTAGAATTCTTATTCGCGCTTTTTATAACCCCATTTTTACATTTTCTAAAATCTGATAATATCAAACCTCTAGTTATTATGTGCTCAGTAGCACCTGAATCCGCAATAAAAATTAAATTGTTTTTATCATAATCATCAATACAATAATTCTTACCTGCTACATTTGCTCTTGGGATACCTTCCGAAGAATATGGCTTCCGTTTTTTTCGTTAAACCTCCTTTTTCTCTGATTTGCCATTTTACCACCCCTTCCACTATTAAATAAATCATTAAAACTGTCCAATTGTAAGGCTTGGCCTTGATTTTGCTTAGTGAGCTGGTTTAGTTCATTTTGACTTGACTCAATCTGTAAAAGAGCAAATCTTAATTTTTCCATGGACATCAGTTTGTCATGTTAAATTCTATAGCTCAAGTCTTGAGTTTTTATTTCAGGAAAAGCCCCTACAATACTATTATAAAAGGCACTCCTTAAATCAGATTCAGTAATTTCAGGTGCATCGTCAATTGATTCATATTCTCTAATAATTGAGTCAAATCTTTCAAAAAAATCACAAACCTTTTCTTTAGTTTTCATTCTGATGGCAAAAAGTTTAGACATTACTGTAGTATGAGTCAGATTTGCTTGAATTTTTCTTTGCTTCATTAAAAATTGTAAAATTCTTTTTGGATCTTTAATGTTAAAAATTTGTTTGTGATAATAATCATCTAAATGACTGATTATCAGACCCCTAACCTGATTTTCGCGGTCAATTTTTTCCGAAGCCGAAAAATCTTGTGGCACGATTACATTTGAATCTATCACATCCAATACATTATTTAACGACAAATAAATTTTTAAATCATCAAGCCAAATTTTGAACTCTATGTTTTTCGTTAGCAAGTAATTTTTATTGAAGTTAATTTTACTTTTATTCTTGTGACTCAAAGTGTCATTTAGTTTAAGTAAAGTTGAATTTAAATTGAAACTCTGATTAAGTCTATCGTGTAAATCATAATTTTTAAGTAAATCTGATTCGACATTATCAAGATCTAACCTCAAATTATTACTCTGATTTAAGGGTTCAATAATAGTGGAATTGGTTTTGTTTTTAGATAATCTTTTTAATACCTGTCGTCGCTGTATCTCGTGCTGGTAGTGTTGTTGAAGCACTAGGTTCTCCCTCTTCCTTCTTGCTATATAAGTTCCTAATTGAGGAGAGAGCCCTGCCCTCCCCAACGACGATGACTCAGCTGGAACAAAACCAACAGGTCGAGAATCAGATTCTGAAGTTCTTATTCCTCTTCCACGACCTTGACCCATCACTTGTCCTTGCGGAACTTCCGAAAAACGTAGCTTTTGGATCTCGTCAGGACAGAGAAATCCCCTTCCACGACTTTTACCAGTCAAAGATCTTGACTGGACCATTCCATGAACGGACTTTTGTTCCTCCACCGTTGTCGGTCTGTCCTCAATAATCCTTGGACCTTTTTGAGACACTAGGGCCGGAATCGACGGTGACAAAACTTGTGGATTAGGGGATGAAAAATCTAAAGGTTTATCTTGGTCAGATAACATTTCTTCAGACTGTATCTGATCCAAGTCCCGATTAATGTTCTTGTCTTCAATCTCGAGAACATCTTCATCATCTTCTGGTAATTCAGATGTATCTAAAAAGTTAATCAGATTAAATTATATTATAATTAATCAGAATTTTTTGTTTTGGATTTTAAAAATTTAATTTAGAGATCTCATTCATTATTTTAAATCGGAATTTAAATCAATAATAATCAGATTAAAAAAACTTTTGATACCGTCTCTATTACCATGAATATTCAAAAGGGTGTCATCTAGTTCTGCCAATTCTCTAAGAGTTGAGATATCAGGTTCAGATGATGTTCTTTTTTTCAGACGACTTTTCAAAATTCTTCTTTGCTGCCCCTTTAAATCAAAATTCTCTTTTTGTTCTGCCATTTTCCTGCGTGGCGTGAATCTTAAAAAAAACAAAATCTGATTTAATACCAAAACACATTATTTGCTGGAAGTAAAATTTTAGGTTTAAATAATTCTCTCTCATACTATGAAACAGAATAAACCAAAATTTTTGAATGAGTTAACCGTATACATCCATCCAGGACGCACGCACCTGTTAAAACAGTGGCCAAGCACATACGACCCTTCAAACATATACACAGCTGATCTCTCAAGTGCTTAAAATTGATGAAACTGTACTACAGTCACCACTGCACTTGGCTGAACATTCATAATTTATGTGATTGTTAGATCATATTTCATTGAAAAGTTTAAAAATCTGATTAAAAAAATTTATGTAAAATCTGATTGCAATAAAGAAAATTTAAAATCTGATTAAAAAAATTTAATTAAAAATTGATTGCAAAAAAAATTTCAAATTAACAATCACAAATAATCTTACGCCACATTCTTATATGCATGCCGTGGTCATGCTAAAAAAATCTCATTAATGACATCAGAGGTTAAAAGAAAGGAAGAAAGAAAAAAAATGCATGCTGTTCCAAAAAAAAATTCATAAATTCGCGCGTCTAAATTAACGTCAAACACGCATGCGTCGTCACAATTACACAACAATAACAAACATGTCCGCCGTTGCCGCGCGATTCTTTTCCTGACTACCGCAACCAAGGAAAATAAATAATACTCCATCCCGACTGCAAATCTTTCTCTCCTTCCCCTACCAACATGATGTCAATAAAATAATCCACCATTTTGACAAAAACTGATTATTCTCATTCATTCATATAAATCTGATTTTTTTTTTTCTGTAAACAAACTTACCTTTTCACTTCCACATCAAATAGAAACAACAGATATTTTCTGTTGTGCAGCTACTGCACTCTCGCCGGCCGGCTAAATCAGATTTTATTTGCCGTGAATAAAAACTCACTCACTTCCCGGTTTCACAAAACAACAAAAAAAATAGAAAAAAAACTCAATAAGAACAACAAGAAACAACGCAATTAACGTGCTGGGCACCAAAACCTATTGGATATAAAATCCTTGTAAAAAGCAGAATCCAATTCTAATTAGAAATAAAACAATAACACTAATTTAATTAACAAAAATATTTTAATATGAATTCAAAATAATTTAAATACAAAGAGTAAAGAGTTTAGGTGAAGCTTGTGAACTCTATGAAATCACACCGAGAAGTGAAGTCGCTGTCGTCAACTGACAAGCAGCTGTAGCAACTTCAGGCTGTTCGAATTTTATATTCCTTCATTTTAAGGACTTCTAGGATACTTTAAGGCTTATTTCATTTGTCTGAAAAAGACCCTTTGAAACGCATTTGTTAGCGAGTTATTGCAAAAACAAGTTTGAACCAGCTCCACCAGGCATGTAAACAATTTATTTTTCATTATAATCAGACTTCAATTTCGTAAGTTCTCACTTAATTATTCTATAAAGTTTTAGTGATAATATACGTTTTTTCAATTAAAAAAATCATAAATGTCTATGTGCAATGATGTTGCTGTAAGAATTTGGCTGACTTGATTAAATGCTTTTTTGTCATTAAAACCTCTTAAATTTGCTAGTGAACAATAGAATTTAATTTTTTGAGAAGCTTTGAGACTGTTGAATGATTACAAAGATCATTTCTTACGTCGGAAAAGACCCTCTGAAATACATATGCTAGCCCGCAATCGTGAAAACAAGTTTGAGCCAGCTCTACCAGGCATAAAAACAATTTTTTTCTCAATACAAACAAGCTTACTGTGAAGTTTTAGTGATAATATACGTTTTTTAAATTCAAACACTCAAAAATATCTATGTACAATAATTTTTACGTAAGAATTTGGCTGACTCGATTAAATGCTTCTTTGTGATTGAAACCTCTTAAATTTGCCAGTAAACATTGGAATTCAACTTTTAGAGAAGCTTTGAGACTGTCAAATGATTACAAAGATCATTCCCCCGAACAGAAATATTGTCGGAGTGCTAGTAAAGGCCTCACTAAATGCCTCGAGAGTCGAATGGGGGCCTCGATAGATTTTTGCTTGGTTAGCATGTAGCGTGTAACGGAGTGTTAGTAAGGGCCTCTCAAGGCTTTCGTTAGGAATAGATATAGATATACATAATCTAATAAATTCATTCCTGACGAGAGCATTGGGAACAGTTATAATTATAAATTAATTTACAGTTTTCACTAATATCAGTAAATAGAATATAAATTGAAATTAGAATTATTTCATTACAACTTTAATCCGAGAAATTTTTTGATGTAGTTAAAAAGCATTAAATTAAAAAAAAAAAATTTTTGAAGCTTAAGTTAATTTTATTTTTCAATTAAATTCTCCTATTTAAGCAATGATTAGAGTTATAATATGTTAGAAGTTATCATCTTAAAAATAAAAAAAATTTAACATAACTATATTTTGAAAAGATTAAGGTTAGAATTGTAAGTCAGCACTAATCGTAAATTTAAATCAATTAAAAAATTTCAGTTAGTGACTTCACGGCCTGACAGAAGTTTACTCCAACTTAATACTTTTTATACTTCAATTTTTTTATTTTTGTAATTTATA
Source organism: Encarsia formosa (assembly GCA_038277355.1). Lineage (NCBI taxonomy): Eukaryota > Metazoa > Arthropoda > Insecta > Hymenoptera > Aphelinidae > Encarsia > Encarsia formosa. The sequence goes on from CM076186.1 coordinate 61,410,467, forward strand.
TTAATTTTATACATAGATTACTTTTAAGAAAAGCAAAAATCATATTCAAACACACGTGTATTATGTACTAACTTCGAAAACACTGCACCTATCAACTAGGCAACCGTTAGTACACTGCACTCTAACGAGGCGCTTATTAGCGCCTTGAGATCCCCCCGTTACAAGCGAGCGAAGGCCTCGTAAGGTAGCCTTACGAGGGGCTCGCTCGCTCCTTCATAGCTTTCTGTTCGGGATCAGACATTTTTCTTCTGTTTATCTAAAAATGATTGTATATTGGACTTATCACTTTATGGAGACTCTAAGTAAGAGTGCTGAGTTTCGGAGAAAGATATATTTAACAATAGCCAGGTACAGCTGGTTCAAACTTGTTTTTGCGATAACTCGCCAACAAATGCGCATGAGAGGGTCTTTTTTGATGAAATAAATGTAGCCCAAAAATAGTATAGAAGTTTAACAGCTGTCTCAAATTTAAATATGAAGTTTCAAGACATATTCTTGGGTTTAAAATGGTCAGTTAAATATACTATCGAGTCAGCCAAATTTTTAAGAAAATTTTGTTCAATCAGGCATTTTTCGTCTGTTTATTTGAAAATGATTGTATATTGGACCTATCACTTCATGGAGACTCTAAGTAAGAGCTTTTAAAGACGTATTCTGAGTTTCGGAGAAAGATATATTTAACAATAGCCAGGTACAGCTGGTTCAAACTTGTTTTTGCGATAACTCGCCAACAAATGCGCATGAGAGGGTCTTTTTCGATGAAATAAATGTAGCCCAAAAATAGTATAGAAGTCTAACAGCTGTCTCAAATTTAAATATGAAGTTTCAAGACATATTCTTGGGTTTAAAACGGTCAGTTAAATATACTATCGAGTCAGCCAAATTTTTAAGAAAATTTTGTTCAATCAGGCATTTTTCGTCTGTTTATTTGAAAATGATTGTATATTGGACCTATCACTCGCGATCGCGTTAAATTAACAGAATCAGACAACGCAATTATCCTCTGAATCCCAAACATTGGCATCCCTTGTGAGGAAAAGTTCCCCGAAAAAAGGCGCATCGCGAGTGAAATAAAAAAGTGAAAAGTTTGTGCCACGCAGCGGCCATTTTCTTCTTCGCTCAAAGAAGAAGACCCAGTGACAAGTGACGCGCGCATCACCACCGTGCACCAGCAAGCTGTCGTCGTGGGAGCAAGAGAGACGGACGACCACTGATTGCGCCGCTCCACTCTAATTAGTCCAGCGCACACTACTGGCCCCAAACACCCCCCCTAGCCTCGCCGTGCAACAGCGGCGAGCTCAGCAGCCGATAAGAGCTACCATCTTGTTGGTATCATCATCCAGGAAACCCTGGAGCTATTTTGGTTGACCAAAGTCAAGCCCCACGGTGCCAGCCACACGACGCAGCGGTCCGATCACCAGCAGCAAGCAGATGACCGACACTCTGAGTAGATCGACACACATGACACACATCGTCTCGCTGCAACACAACAAAAATCTACCAGCTGGCAAGAGCGACCATCTTGCTAGCCCCTTCAAGAAAGTTTCAACGTGCAGCAGCAACGTGCATTCTTAAACAAACAAGTGGTGTTATTCTAAATCTTTATACAATATACATTATAAATAATTCATAAAATATTAAAGAAATCAATATATATCTCCTCAATACCTTGTTAAGTTTCAATAAAAATCTTTTTATTATTAAAACCATTTTTGTCATCAAATGTCTTACACCACCTGAATTTTACAGTTTTACACCCTGTGAAGTTCATCGCCTAATTACTTTGGCTTGTTTTGGATATCAAGCACCTTCTACGCACAACAATTTTGGATTCCAGAATTCTTCAGCACAAAATTATAGGACTTTCTTCACCGCATTCTGGTAGTCCAGCTTGCTGGTAGTCCTCCTAACCTTCAGTTTTTTCATCGCATACTTGATCAAGCTTCAATTTTATTCTTGGTGTCCAAGCGAGCAACCTATCTGATTTTACTAGTGATTCGAGTGAGCTTCAAGCCTTTGATGAACCTCTTTTGATAATAATCTTATATCGTATGACCATTTTAGTTTTAGCTTTTTCTTGATATATCTACTATTATAATATACAACCTGATTACTTCAATACATCCAATATTTTTTCCAAAATAATCTAAATTGTATATTTTCAATTTCAGGTTGAGTTGAGGACACATTAAGCCAAACTTGACCTAACCCATCATCACCTCATTTCAAAGAAAAACTGAACCCAATTAAGGTTGTTTAGGGATTTTCATTTTTTTGCTCTCTATTTATTTGTTTATTTATTTACCTTTTTTCTTCTACCTTTATTTTTTGATTTTTTCACTTTCTTTGTTTTTAAACTTACATTAGAAATTATGTTAGGGATTTCTGCCAAAGTCAGCCACCTGGCTGGCTTAGTTGTTTGTTATTTAAATTGTATTTCAGTTTAAATTAATTTCCACCAATAATATTCATAGGTTTGAAGATTTTCTTTTATTTAATGATTAGTTGTTTGTTATTGAAATTGTATTTCAGTTTAAATTCTTTCCCACTAGTGATATTCATAAGTTTGAATATTTTTCCATTCTTTTATTTAAAGAATAATTGCCTTAATCCAAATCGTGAAACATGAATAAATCAAGTTGAAAATCCTTAGCATACAAACTATCAACCGAAATCGAATCGTGACTCATTTCGAGTCCTTCGAACAAAAGGGAGCCAATATGACTCGCGAGTTGGCAGAGATTCGCATCCTGCGTCTCAAACAACTCTGGCAAGAGCTTGCCAAAAATCACTAAACATTGAGGAATTGTAAGGATGTCGATCGTGGCCATGATTACTTCATCAAAGACCTGTTCTACTACACGCAGGACACCTTTTACGACGTTACGACTCGTACATCCAATTTCTTAAAAATAAGCCACCTGCGATATCTCTAGTCCAGGTTTCGGCATCACCCTTTGAGAATCAACCATCTGAACCATGTCAAGTCCAGACATCAACTAACCCTTTCAAAATTCAGCCCCCTGCGACGATCCAGGTCAAGGAACCAGCGGCAATTCCAGAAACTCAGGTACTTGAACAGACTCAAGTTCGTGTACCAGATAAAACCTCAAAAAGGCAGCTACCTGAACTATTAAAAGTTCAGGCTCCGGCGATTCTTATTGAGACAGAGCCACCTGTGATATCTTAGTTCAGGTTCCCGCTACATTCACAAATATTCAGTCGCCTGAACCACACCAGTTTTAGGTATCAAATACCCCGTTTCAGGTTCAGAATTCAGTTGTAACCTCAAAAACCCAAGCACCAGAATTAATTTCTAGCACAAAACTATCATACCTTCGATCTTCTAAAGTGAAATCTTCTTTTCACTTTAGCCTCAATTATTCAACCCTTTTTCCCAATGGGTCTTTGACCCTGGAGTTTTTGTCGCAAAGAGCTTAAGCTCTAACTGCTCTCGTTCAGTAAACCTCTATGTTTCTTCGTACGTTTACAAGCTACTTAAAACCCATTACATATTTTTTTTTATACATTATTTATAATAATATTTTTTTTATTTTTATATATTTACAGACATTATTATTAATCTACTACAGTCAATTAAGGCGGGCGGAATGTTTGAGATTATTGCCATGGGATTGGTCATGCGAGCGACCCACGCCCGAGCTGCCCGGAGCGACCAGTTTCCACCCGCACCAGTCGTGCTGGAACCGTAATCCCGCAACCACGCGTCATGAGACTCAAAGCCTTCGTCGTAGATTGCCCGCTTATCTACGACGATTCCACCTAGTTTTTTACCTGAGGTTGAGAGACTCCTGGCCAAAACGGCGAGCTCTCTGTCCTCAATTGTATAAAGTTATAAATAAATCACCTTAAAGTTCAGTTTAAACCTAACGTGTTGGGTTATTTAACACTTTTCCTCTTCTCCTTTCACACTCCCTTGCGATCACGGTAACTATCCCATTATCCTACAGCGTATCCTCCGCGTATTCCAAACATTACAAATGTATAATTGGAACTGTTAGATTTTACGGATTATTAGTGTGGGTTCGGGTTAGGTAATGATTATAGTATGGGTTATGGTATAACAATTAGTATTTATTAATATATACGACCGAGTGCATTGCGTGCACTCGCACGGTACCGCGTGTGTGAGACCAGCAACGCGACCGTTCTTCTCGATGGACTAGCGCAGAGTAACTACGTACCTACACAGCATGTGTACGTATATTACAGTGTCTCGTAGCGGAAGCTCTACTTTACCGACACTTTACATAAATATAACATTCGTATATTTTAACACGCCTCCTTGAATTTATATTTCTTACTATTTTATTCTTACAAATTTTCAATCATTACATATCAAATTTTAATTTTATTTTACAATCAACAATCTGTTATCATTTAATTATTTTCCTTACAACTTATAAATCTTACTTGACATGTGTATGAGTATCTTTTTTTCTATGTTTGTCTTTTTTTTTTATACGTGTTTTTATTTTTTATTTATTCATCCAAACGATTTTATCCAAATCTCAAAGTAATTCAAACTTTTTCATTTTTATTAAATCAACAATTCTTGAAGATAATATTTATTTTTTTTTTTATTTCCTTTTAATTTCTTACTTTACTATCAGCCAAATTTTCAATTTTTAATTCGTCTCAACAAATTTTCAAACAAACTCTTAAAACTACAATTCATGAGATTTTAATTTTCTTTCTCAACGCCTCCTTGGCTTAATCATATTAATTTTTTTTTTTTTTTTTTTTTAATTTATTTTAAATTTTATTTTTTATTTTAAAAATTTTTTTAATTCTTATTCTGTACTATCAAAATTTTTAAACTTTTCAAATCATTTATTATTCACATTTTTAATTTATATTTAACAGCTTATTTTTCCATTTTCAATGTATTTATTTAATTCCAGAAACTCAAATTTCAACACTCTAAATTTTCAAATACTTTCGATCATAACATATTTATTTAATTCTAGAATCTAAAATTTTAACCTTTCAATTTTTAAATACTTTTTATCATAGCATATTTATTTAATTCTAGAATCTAAAATTTTAACCTTTCAATTTTCAAATACTTTTTATTATAACATATTTATTTAATTCTAGAATCATAAATTTTAACCTCTCAATTTTCAAATACTTTTTATCATAACATATTTATTTAATTCTAGAATCTAAAATTTTAACCATTCAATTTTTAAATACTTTTTAATCATGTCAAATCTTTCATTTCAAATTTTACATTAGATCTGGCAAATATTTTACTTGTTTTTCTCAACAACATTTTATCATTCAACATACAAATTTTCATTTTAAATTTTACAACAGATCTTGCATATTTTTTATCACTCTTTAACAAAAATTCATACAAAATTTTACCTCTATCATACACAACCTCACTTCTGCTTCTTAAATTAACAAGATTTTTCATCTTGCATGCACTCACAAACAAATAAATGTGGTTTGTACCACCACTATCAAACAACCTCTCTTTTTCTTTGTTGATTTTGCACTATAACACATAACTTTGTTTCACAAACTTCTTCTTCTGTGTTGATCTTGTCCGTTGTTGTTGTGTAGATTTTTTGTTCCATTGCCAAGACTCTTCTTTTTGTTGATCTGGACCCATCCATTTGTTTTGTTTTGCTCCAACTCCAAGTTGAGCACCAATGCTCTGATTGCATCCCTTTGTTGCTATTTTAGTTTTTATTTCACACCAAGTCTTGCTTTTGTTTTATTTTTACATTTTTTAAAGTTTGTCACTTTGATTTTTATTTTGTTCAAGCTTATTTTTATTTTTTACACAGCTTAGGGCGATGGCACGAACTCGCGGGATGCGGGAAATCCTGCGTCCCGTGTCCCGCGTTTTGCTTTCATACCAAAGACGCAAGACGTGAGACGCAGGACGCGGGATGCGGGAAATCCTGCGTCCCGTGTCCCGCGTTTTGCTTTCTGTAGGAGCGATAAGTTCGGAGCCTTGCCGAACGAGCGCTCCAAGCGCATCAAGGTAGCAGCGCAACCTGCTTTCCATTCGACGTTCGTCTCTCGTACCGTTAACGTGCGCGTGATCATAGTCAGCTCTCTCAAATTGCTCCAGTGGCTTTTTATAAATTGATTATATAAAATCAGTGTAATTAACAAATATCATTTGACTATTTTATTTAATCTGCCTAATCCCCGTTCCAGAGATAACTCGCTTACAGGTTATGGGCCCAGCACGCTTCCACTGCGCAGAGTTAGTTTTTTTTTCCCAACATTATTAATTGCGTACTTTTACGCAAAAGATAATTGAGGGACTTTCCGTTACGAAAATGAATAAGGGTGTTTTGGTAACCATTGGTTGTTTTTTTTTACTCAGATGAGCCATGAACGGATTGACTGGTAGTGGACAAAGGAAGCAGAGGTCGGCCTCAGAGAGCGAGATAGAAATGACAGACGCCTTTTTAGGTATTGATGGAAGGTTACCATTCATGGAGGAGCTAGGGCTACAATTGAGAGGTAATTTTTTTTGGTTGTGAAGGTTAATTATTAATGTATATTTACCTTGATTCAGTTGAGAATTTTGATTTTAACGTTTTGTTGAATGCATGATGAATCATGATTACTGAATTTATTCACTCAGAAAGCCAGAACACTCATTAATTAAAAATTTAAAAAGGTCGGACAAATGCAGAGCTCTCACAGAATCAGAAGGAAGACAACAACTCAGACGAAACAGCCCATGTTAATATAAAAGAGTCTTCGATGAATGAAAATGACGTAGATTTGATCGACTTGGGCAGCGACATGGAATTTGAAGCAATCGACAAGGCGGGAGGCCAACAAAATTCCCCTGGACAGCCACAACAAATTGAAATTGAAACCACTACACTTCAACATGGGCCTTCATCTGGATTACCCCCTACACTTCATCCAATTGACTCAACACGCCAAGGCAATCAACAATGTTCGGCAGGACAAGAACATAACGAAAATCAATCTGTTTATGTGAACTCAGCTTCCATCTCAGGAATTAACCAGGCTGCTGTTTTACAAGATTTGAGGTTTGTTAGTCTACACCACTACAACCTGGCTGTCGCACAGGCCAATTGTTTGGCTGAACAGAACAAGGCCCTAGAGAAGAAACTACAGTCTGCAGAAAAGGCAATAAACTCGTTCAATGACGCTGCAGTGAGCGCTCAGAGAATAGCACAGAAGGGGTTAGAGGAACAAAGAAGAAGTATGTTAAACGCACATAAAATACACCACTCCACCGTAAATCCCACTACCCAGAGGCAAAACAGCGTCACTACTCAGCGAAACACTCCGTCCCAAACAACAACAAATTTGCAAAGTCGTCATAACCAGCAACACAGTGAAAATTGGGATGACGAAAGTAGAGCTTACTCAGACTACCAAGATAAAGGTCTAAATTCAACACTCAGAAAATTGAATAAAAATCTTGATAGACAGAATAACCATAAGGTAAGATTTAATTCAAATTATATGTTGACAAGAAGTTCTGACTTTAGATTGTGGTTAGACCACCTGACTAATGAATTGACAGTAAATGACTTGCTAGACGTGATTGATCCAGACGCTACGGCTGACAGAATTTACACTATTAAAGAAAGACAGAGTAGAGAACGGCAAGTTCGCGGTTTAATCATAAGTCATATTGACAATTTTTACCATAGACAGATTTTGTATATGGATCAGCCCATAGATATTATAAATTATCTTAAAAATCAGAGGAAAATTCAATCGAACCTAACTCACACGACGGTACGTACTAGACTGTGGGTACTGAAAATGCAACCGAGAGAACGCGTATCCGATTTTCTTGAGAAGTTTGATTCTATGGTTCGCGAATACGAGTCATTGATAATTGATAAAAGAGACGGTTTATCGCCGAGTGAATTAACTTCAATGTTATTGAATAGTTTGTTAAACTCAGTACCGGAGATTGACAGTCTCTGGCGTAATTACAAAATGAATAATAATAAAGAAATGTCACTTCAAAAACTGAAAGACACTTTATTACAGAATGAGGCTGATAATCGCGAAAGGCACGCCCTATCAAATACAACAAATCAGAGAGGAAACTTCACACAACCCAGAGGACGTGGACATGCACCTAGAGGACGATCTTCAAACCAGAGGCAGAGAGGATTATCAGCGAGATACGAAAATCCTTTAACAGCAAATTTGGACTGGAATTCAATATTCGATCCAAGCAAGGCAAATGAAAAATGCGATAGATGCTGGCAATGGGGTCACTTCAAGAAGGAATGTTTCCTGAAGGATTTGAACTTATATTTCTGTGGTGCTTGCAGTAAATTTGCAAATCACAAGGCAGCACAATGCCCAAATCCAAGGTTAGAATATACAAACAAATTTAATAATAAAAACAGAAACAATAACTCAGTGTATAATGTGGGAAATAGAAATGGTGGAGGAGGTGGAAAAATTATGCGTGGTCGTTTTAACAAACCCAGAGCGAGAAACAATAAGCCATATCCACGATACCCTGCTGTTTACCAGGCAAGTCAGGTAAAGTCAAAAATTGGTTTGAATCATAAATTAAATGGTAAAATAAGTTTTATCGCGAACTCAGGGGCCACTGAGCATATCGTGGGTAAAGGGTTAGTTTTATCTAATTTTAAGAAATGTTTTAAGGGTGTAATCAGAAGCGCGAACAAAAACCAGAAGGCCGATATAAAGATTGATGGGAAAGGGAATTTGTTTTTAATCAATAAATCAGGGGAGAGAATTGAATTGGTAAATGTACTTGTGGCCGGTGATATTGCAGGTAATTTGTCATCTTTAAGAAAATTTGTTGAGATGGGATTATCTATTGAGTTGGATGATGAGAAGATAAGGATCTTTGACAAAGATACTAACACAGAGTACATTAGTGGAGATTATATTAAGCCCAACTGGATAATCTCATTTCAAACAATCAACTCAGAGGATGACAGTAAGTGTATAGAATATGAGTGTGCAGCTAAAATGATTTCCTTAGATGATTTCATCCAACAATCTCAGACAGACGTCTCCCAACTCTCTCTAAAGGAGAGAGTGAGAATGAACTCAGAGTCGTGTCTGTCTGAAATTGGGAGGGAGAAAAATGATGAAATCATTCAGGATAATGATAATGAGTCAGAATTTTTCATAGATGCTGATTTGGATAATGTTAAATTGAACAGGAAAATACATGAATTTAAAAATCAAATGAACAATGATAACTCAGAATTAGTGTGTAATAAAAAATCAGAGAAGAAAGAGTTGAGTCACAAAAGTTACTCAGAGGGCATGAAATGGCATATCAGATTGGGACACCCTTCTCTGGGTTACCTGCTAAAAATGAAGAAAATTATTGACGTATTAAGAAATGTTAAGTTCGGTGATGACATAAAAAATTGCGAGGTTTATATTTTATCAAAAATGCAAAAGAAACCATATGACGAGGTCAGAGTAAGGGCCGAAAGATCGTTGCAAGAATTACACACCAATATCATGGGGCCCATAAAGCCTATATCATTTCCAGGTAGTAACAAATACTTGATAACATTTACGGATGATTATTCAAGGTATGCAAGAATATACTCAATAAAGAATAAAAGTCAATCAGGGGAATGTCTTGAAGATTGCTTGAGAAAAAATAGAAATTTATTAGACCATGATGCTAAAGTATGTTATATTAGAGCAGACTGTGCCAAAGAAAACCTAGGTGGTGAATTTTTACAGGTCATGGAAAGCGAGAAAATTGATGGTGATTTTTCTCCGCCATTCACGCCACAACACAATGGCACTTCCGAAAGGATAAACAAGACGCTTGAATTTAAGATAAGATCATTGTTGATTGACTCTGGACTCCCTGCATCAATGTGGGTACTAGCAGCCGAGGCTGCAGTACACCTGTACAACAGGTCACCACACAAGTCGATAGACTTTAAAGTGCCATTAAATTTATTTGCACCCAGAGCTAAGTTACATCTAAAAAGACTCAGAAGATTTGGCTGTAGAAGCTATGTACGTATTCCGAACCCAGAAACTAAATTCGCTCCACGAGCTTTAAAAACCTTCTTTGTTGGGTATACTAGGACTGGTTATTTAGTGTGGCACCCGACCACGAATAAATTTATATGCTCTAGAGAAGTAGAGTTTGACGAGCTATGTGTTTATAAAGATTTATACGAAGCTAGCACAGATAGTTTTGAAGTGATAGAAAATGAGGATCAGTCAGACAAAGTAAACGTTAATTCAGAAATCATGCCTTTAAATATTAACTCAGAGATCGTAAACATTGAAGGAATAAACTCAGAGGTAATTGAAGTTGACAAGTCAGACAAATTAAATAATCCGAAAAGAAAGTCGAAAAATAATATTAACTCAGAAGTAATCCCAGCAAAAAGACAACGGCCATCAAGAACAGCGAATATCCGAAAGGACTATTTAAAAATGTCAAAAACTGGTGAAAAATCAGTAAAAGTGGTTGACACAAGATCCGCTTTCTTTACTCCAGAAACAATTGATAAATCAGAGGTAATATTTGAAGATGATGGCAACTACCCAGAGAAAAATCAACCAGAGGTAGACGAAATAAAATACTGTATACTCGCGACCATCAACAAGGACCCCACCTCTTACGAAGAAGCTATGGCTTCTCCAGAACGGATACATTGGCAGAGCGCAGTGGACGAAGAGCTGAAATCAATGCATAAAAATGAAGTTTGGATTTTGGTTGACAGACCGACATCCAAAAAGGAAAAAAGAAAGCAAACATCATCGATTCGAAATGGGTCTTCAAGAAAAAGATGAACGAGAATGGCAGCGTAACTTACAAAGCAAGACTAGTAATCAGAGGTTTCAAGGACTCTAAACAATACGAGCTTTCAGAGACGTATGCACCAGTGTCGAGACTTTCACTAGTCAGAGCATTGGTGGCAGTAGTGAACAAAAATAATTTAGAGTTTAGCCAAATGGACGTGAAAACAGCGTTCTTAAACACAGTGCTTACCGAAGATAAATACATGAAAATCCCTATTGGCGAGAAAGTAGATGACGAAACGAGGCGAAAGAAAATATGCAAACTGTTGAAATCAATGTATGGCTTACCTGTAAGTTCCAAAAATTGGAATAAAGACTTCACCCAGAGAGCGAAGCAGCTCGGATTCGAGAGCACATTACATGAACCTTGTCTATTCACTAGGAGACGACTAGGACAGATAGATGTGATTCTACTCTACGTAGATGATCTGATAATTGCTTCAAATAGCATTCAGAGATTGAATGAGATAAAATCCCAACTCAGCAGTTTTTTTGAAATGAAGGATCTTGGTGAACCAAGACATTTCCTAGGTATAAGAATAACCAGAGATAGAGAAAACGGCATAATTAAACTAGACCAATCAGAGTACATCGAAAAGATACTTGACAGATTCAACATGACAGATTGTGCTCCGGTACAAACGCCCATGGAATCTCGTCTAGTACAAAGACGAAAAACAGACAAAATCAACTCAGAGAATCAGAGGTTGGAATATAAACCCAGAGTACCATATAGAGAAGCAATTGGTGCGTTATTGTATGTTTCAAACGGCACGAGGCCGGATATCACTAATGCAGTCAACATCTTATCAAGATTTCAAATTTCACCCACTCTTCGTGACTGGGAAGACGTAAAACGAAATTTTAAAGTACTTGCGAGGTACTAAAGATTTGAGCTTAACCTATAACTCAAAATCAGCAGACATGGAGGCATACTCTGACTCTAGTCATAGTGACTGGACTGATTCCACTTCGACAGGTGGTTTTCTGATAAGATTATACGGAGACCCAATTGCATGGCGAAGTCGTAAGCAGAGAGAAGTTTGTCAGTCAACTGCAAAAGCTGAACAAGCAGCCATGAGTGATGCGTGCAGAGAACTTATTTCACTAGATAAGGCAGTCAGATTAGTGACAGGCGAATGCTACATGCCTTTTACGGTATGGTGTGATAATAAAGCAGCCGGTAAAAACACTCAGAAGGAGGGTTGCCATAAAATAAGTGATTTTGATGATGATCTTGAAACAATCAGAGTAAACTTAAAATTTAGAGAAACTACTGGAATTCTTCCAGAATTGTCTAGTACCCATGGAGACCGAGTAAAACAGCTAGTGTTAGATGGGAAAGTCAAAGTCAAATGGGTTAATACAAAGTCAAATTTGGCAGATATTTTTACAAAGCCCCTAGAGTTTGCAGGATTTAATAAGATTAAGAATGAAATCTTTAACTTATAAAATTACTCAGAGAGATGTCAAAATTAATTATATTATACATTTATATTTTATTACAGCAAAGAGTACCTGGATAATACAGCAAAGAGTAGCAAGGACAATGTGGAGAAGAAAAAGAGATTTTACCAGGATCCAGAGAACAACATGTAGAAAAGGATATTCCTAGAGGAGGACAGAGAGGCCATAATGGTAGAGGAAAAGGAGCTTAATGAACCATACGTCCAATAAAGAAACTCAGAGCCAACGAAAGTACAAGACAGTCCAAAGACTTGTGATATGTAACTATATTAAGTCAGAGAGAGCATTTAGTTTTGTAATATGTTAGGATACTTAAGTAAAATTCGCGTTTTGAGGGCTACTCCCTTATAATAATTAAAATTTAATACAACTCAGGAAAGATGAATATTAAACTCAGAGGTACAAATTTGACAAATACTCAGAGAATGCAAAAACTCAGAGAGAGAGGAAGGAAAAATTCAAAGGCAAGCTCCTCAGGAGGGAGTGTAGGAGCGATAAGTTCGGAGCCTTGCCGAACGAGCGCTCCAAGCACATCAAGGTAGCAGCGCAACCTGCTTTCCATTCGACGTTCGTCTCTCGTACCGTTAACGTGCGCGTGATCATAGTCAGCTCTCTCAAATTGCCCCGCTGGCTTTTTATAAATTGATTAAATAAAATCAGTGTAATTAACAAATATCATTTGACTATTTTATTTAATCTGCCTAATCCCCGTTCCGGAGATAACTCGCTTACACTTTCATACCAAAGACACAAGACGCGGGACGCAGGACGCGGGACGCAGGATTTCCCGCATCCCTCGAGTTCGTGCCATCGCCTTTATTAACTTTAACTTTTTAGGCACTGGTTTAAACTTTAAATTTTTACTTTCTTTTGCAACTTCTTCTTGGTTATTATTTTTTACTTTTTCTGCAGAATTTTCAAACTTGATTTCACTTTTGCATTTTGAATCTTGATTTTTTGGATTAACTTTTTCTTCTTCCTTTTGACAAATTATATTTTCAATGTTGATTTCTGTTTCTTTTAAACTCAACTCTTTAAATCTTAATATTATTTCATAGACACTTGTGCAATCCAAAATCTTTTCTTCAAATTCTTCCTTGTAACTGTTTAATATTAAAATTCTTGACTGAATTGTTTTTCTTTTCCAAACTGCATCTTCATCTTGATCAGTTTGCTTTCTGACAGCTGGCTCTAAGCAATTTGCCAACTTCAATATTTCTAATATTTTTACTTTCCATTCTTCGAAATTTTGTCCATCAAATTTCTTCAATTCATCTAAAACATCTATAGCAGCAAATATCCCTGATAGATTTGCGTACATCTTGTTTATTTTTACGTGCGCTCTCGTTGTACTTATTTCTTTACCCACGTGGTGACCTTGAATCTTTTTGTAACTTTTCAATCTTTAACTTTTTCCCAAAAATATTTCTACCAATGCTTTGTGCAATTATTAATTTTTATTATTTTCACAATATTTTTGTCTTTAAATTTATTTTATTTCGTGTTTCTATCTATTTTTAACACCTCGTGCATCTACGAAATTTTATTATTATTTTTTTTTTTTTATCGGAGCACGTATTTTTATTTTTCTTTTTACCGACCACGTTTAATTCACTAACCACTTGAATTTAATTTACCATAACCGCTTAATTTTTCTGTTTATCTTTATTGTTTGTTTCAACTTATTTTACGTGTGTGTTTTTATTTTTTACATATCATGCTTTTGCATCGCGCGTGCGACAAGCCTTACAGATACCGACCACGTGTGAATTTTTCAGCGACGTGCATCTTTAATTAAATGACATTTTTCGATCATTTAACATAGCTGGATTTGCTGCAAATATTTTTTACCGTGTCCCCGTATTTTCCTTTTCTTAATTTACCGGACACTTTCACTCCACGTTTCTTTTACTTTACCTAATCTCGAACACCACACTTTTTTTTGTTTCACAACTACGCTTCTTCTACCATGTTAGATTTTACGGATTATTAGTGTGGGTTCAGGTTAGGTAATGATTATAGTATGGGTTATGGTATAACAATTAGTATTTACTAATATGTACAACCGAGTGCATTGCGTGCACTCGCACGGTACCGCATGTGTGAGACCCGCGACGCGACCGTTCTTCTCGATGGACTAGCGCAGAGTAACTACCTACACAGCATGTGTACATATATTACAGTGTCTCGTAGCGGAAGCTCTACTTTACCGACACTTTACATAAATATAACATTCGTATATTTTAACAAGAACGTAAGATATATATGTATTCCAATAGATTTAAGAAATACAAAAAGTAGACGATTAAAAAGTTTTTTTCTCTTACACTTGATTTTCAAAGTCCAACTCCTGTTTTTCTGCTCAATGGTTTTAGTTTTTTACTGGATCTTTTATAGTTGAAAAACTTTATAAAACTTTGATTAAGTTTGAAATAGAAATATTTAATTTGACAGAAATCGACTTCAATTAAGATCACTTAATATGCATCTACAGTAAATCATGAGCATTCATTGCGAAACTAAAAATCAGTTACATAATTCAGAAATTAAGATAAAGCGTACATACAAGACTACTTTGTTGAGTTCTGGAGAATCCGATGCTAAAATGAAAAATTATTTCATGAATTTATTTTTGAGAAACCATACTTTTTTATTTTCATAGTTTTATTTTTTTTTACTGGAAATTTGACAGCTGCGAAAGTGCGTAATCCTTTTATTCAGTTTGAGTTGAAAACTGTTCATTAAATATGATTTAATTTTTCAGAAATTTATTTTGACTAAAATCACTTACTTTACAAAAAATATCCATAATAAATTATAGCCATTCATGTAAAACTAATTCAATTGAAAATTTAACCAAAAAATATTGCTTCCATACATCAGAACTTTGATTTTTTAAAAGAGGTTAACTTTATTTTTATACAGTACTTATCATAATGTATTTTTAAAAAGTGTATAATAATCTTTAATTTGTTGAATAAATAAATTCAATCATTCTTCATTGTTGTATTTTGTTGATTCTTGTTCTTTGTAGATGATTTTGAATTGTATTTTGCTATTAAGTCAATGTATGATCCATTTTTGCTTAAGTCAGATTTGCGTATGATTGAGGGTTGGTGTAATATGAATTGTCTTTTATTAATATCTCGAAATGTAACGTCAGTAATCTCATTTTACACAAAAACCCTCTAGTAAATTTGGTTAATAGCTTTGGTGTCCAGAGTTTCGTAGGTTTGAAGCTCGGAAGATAATTAGTTCATTCATTTATTTATGAAAAAATCAAACACGGATGATTAGAGTTTTGTAGTTTTGAAGCTCGCGTAAATTCAGTTTACACCACGAGTCACCAGTGTTTTGTGCTTTTAATGCTGGATGGACAGTTAGTTTATTTATTTGTTTATTAAAAAAGTAATCTCAGATTCCGAGAAACACATGGTTTTCGAGCTTGTGAGATAAAAAACTTATTTATTTGTTTTTTAAAATAGTGAACTTGGGTGCTATGATCTTCTGGTTTTGGAACTTGGGTGATAATCAGTTTGTTTATTAGTTTATAAAAAAATCAAATTCCGACCTTAGGGTTTTATAGTTCTAGAACTTGGGGTATAACTTGTTTATTTGGTTGTTTTTTAATAAAATTTAATTTGGATCACTAGGGTTTTATGGTTTTGAAATTGATGGGATGGTTAGATTATTTATTTGTTTATTCAACAATTGAAATTTTGAAATGAAATGTTGAGTTGTCACCTAATATCCTAAGATAAACAAGAGAACCCAAAAAGAATGTCAGCATTTTATTCGTGAAGTGATTGGTTTGAGAACGTATCCTAAGATAAAAGAGAGAACCCAAAAAGAATGTCAGCATTTTATTCGTGATGTGATTGGTTTGAGAACAAAATTAAAAATTTGAATTTTTATTTTTAATTTTTATATTACAATTCAATTAAAGCATTTAAAAAATAGATTTGATAAAAAATAATTATTTAATCAAGTGTTCGAAATTATCCGAGTAAAATCATGAAAATAATAATTATTAGTATATAAACAAAACCAATGAATTTATAACCACGAAAGATTAAATGAACTCTGAAAGTAGCGGCAAAGGTAAAGGGTATATATAACTTATTTTTTAATTCAGATGAGACTTCGACAAAATTTGTTTTGGAATTTATTATTTAGATAATGTAATACAATTTCGCGTGCTTGCGCGCTGAGAGAGACTAGTAGAAAAAAGGTGAGTAAAACTGAGCAAAAAATGAGTACCGACTAAAACAAAAAATTGAAGGGAAAGTAAGGTTTTTCGGCAATTTTTAGCTTGTTGGTTTAGTTACAGAAGGTTAATACTCGACGCTTAAAAAAGTTGACAACTCAAAGTTTTAGTTTAAAAAGGTGACAACTCAACATTTCATTTCAAAAGTTCAATTGTTGAATAAACAAATAAATAATCTAACTATCCCATCAATTTCAAAATCATAAAACCCTAGTGATCCAAATTAAATTTTATTAAAAAACAACCAAATAAACAAGTTATACCCCAAGTTCTAGAACTATAAAACCCTAAGGTCGGAATTTGATTTTTTTATAAACTAATAAACAAACTGATTATCACCCAAGTTCCAAAACCAGAAGATCATAGCACCCAAGTTCACTATTTTTAAAAACAAATAAATAAATTTTTTATCTCACAAGCTCGAAAACCATGTGTTTCTCGGAATCTGAGATTACTTTTTTAATAAACAAATAAATAAACTAACTGTACATCCAGCATTAAAAGCACAAAACACTGGTGACTCAAGGTGTAAACTGAATTTACGCGAGCTTCAAAACTACAAAACCCTAATTATCCGTGTTTGATTTTTTCATAAATAAATGAATGAACTAATTATCTTCCGAGCTTCAAACCTATGAAACTCTGGACACCAAAGCTATTAACCAAATTTACTAGAGGGTTTTTTGTGTAAAATGAGATTACTGACGTTACATTTCGAGATATTAATAAAAGACAATTCATATTACACCAACCCTCAATCATACGCAAATCTGACTTAAGCAAAAATGGATCATACATTGACTTAATAGCAAAATACAATTTAGAATCATCTACAAAGAACAAGAATCAACAAAATTTAATATCAAGCACTTTTCCGCACGATTCCGCGCGGAAAGAGGGGAAATCAAGGCATCAAGCGCATGCGGATTTGGCTATCTCAACCAAAGTGAGCGTTGAGGTCTTTCACAAAGAAACCAGCCAAGTTAGAGTCAGGGTTAGGGGAGATACCAAGATGACGAAGTTTCTTCCAGAGTTGATGGGGAACAGGGATGTCTTTAATTCCATGCAAGTCAGTGTTGGTATTGATAATATCAGTTTGTTTATTAGTTTAATCCATCACCGCTGGAGTGCCCCAAGGGGGCGTATTGGGACCTCTGCTTTTCATCATTTTCATCAACGACCTTGGCAAATGTATAAGGTACTCACTACGCTCCAAGTTCGCAGATTACTCGAACATCTACATTTCTTCCAAACTTTATGATTTGCTACGTAATCTTGCTTTTCTCTACGTTGATGCACAAGCTGTTGCCACTTGGGCCAAAGATAACGGGCTAACGCTCAAAGCCGCCAATATAACAGTCATCATCGATCAACTGCTCAAGAAAGTCAAAGAGCTTCACCCCTCCCCCACTCATCATTAATGGCATCCAGATCAGTTTCTTTACTGAGATCAAAATCCTCTGTTTCCACTTGAACGAGAAACTGAGCTGGAACAGATCGATCAATGAAACCTCAAGAAGGGTACACTATGCACTCTATGCACTCAAGCATTTTGCAAGTCCCTTTCGCGAACCACCCGGGTGAATCTTGTACAGTCCCTTGTACTCTCAATTTTTGACTACACGACCCCCATGATCACTTCGATCACGCACTACCAAGCTGACCGACTCCACACTCTCCACAATGCATGTGTGAGATTTGCTCACGGTGGTATCCCGTGGAGGGCAGTCGTGACCCCCTACAGGATCTCACTCGGGTGGCTCTCCACCAGCTCAAGAAGAGAGTACCTGATCAACACTCTTGCGGTCTCAATTATCAACTCGCGTACACCCGCCTATTTGTTCGATAGATTTCAGATAGATCCAGGCCCTGACTTTCTCTGGAGATCACCCAGAAACCCTATACGTCCACCAATTGTTACCTTGCTCATAACCTCTACCGCACTTTATGGCTCATTTGTGAACCAAGCGAGTATTTCAATTAATCAATTCCGGGACCTCCTTCTCGAATTCACTACACGCAACACGTACAAGAGTGCGCTCAAACGAAAGCTTTTCTCACGTGACTGTAGCAACTGGATAGATAGAACCAAGCACGATGACCTCGTTATTGTGCCACCACAAATCCAGACACGTTTGTCGGCCATCATGCGCGACTTCTATCCCAAGACACAGCGAGACACGGCGTAAGAGCGGCAGGCACAGGCTCAATCACTGTGATGACTCCTCAGTCTGCCAGTTGTGATATTAGTGTTGTTTGCGAATTAGCCGTCTCGCAGAGCCAAGGGGTCGAGAACGGCTTTCTTCTTAGACTTTGAAGTGTGAATGTAGATTGAGTGTATCAAAATGAAGTACGTTTGAGAGCGAATAATTTAAATCACAATTTATTCACAAATATTTACAAATAATTAAATATTAAACAATAATCGCTTTTGATCAATGCTCGACGCTTGAGCGGCCGAGTTTTTTAGCAAAGTCAAGAGATACGAGTGTACTTTTTGAAAGTTGTATTGCAAGTGACGACGTTGTCAATAACGCAGCGCTTGGCAACGTCGAACGTTCTTTCTTTTTTACTCGCGGTAAAATTAAACAAAAAAGAATATGAACAAATTCATTGAACAAAAAAGTAAATTATAAAGGTTCGGATTATTCACGAACATTCCGCCCGCCTCATCTAGAGATGATTTTAGGTAAAAAAAATTGATAGAACTGAAAGCACATAGTTGCACATAGTGTAAATAGAATTAAAAAAAAAAAAAAACTTAATCAAGTTTGTATTTGATTTTGTTGATCACTGAATGCCGCCCGCCGTGACGACTTACAATTTTCAGTGTCAATGTAAAAAATTAAATAAAAATCTGATTTATTTGCATATGAATGCCGCCCGCCATGACGGCTTACAAAATAAACATATAAAAGAGAATTATAATCATTCCAAGAAAACTCAAGCTTTATAACAGCAGTTCAACGAATCAACGGATCGGACTCATCACCGCTTACTGGGACTGGCAACAGGCACAGCTTATGTATTGGACGTAAGAGCTCACCGGTAGCCGTTTTTACCATGACCACGCGAATTTTACCATCGGGGCCCGTATTAATAGACTTTACGCGAGTGAGTGGCCATTTAGCTGGTGGAGTGTTCTCATCTTTAATAAGAACTAAAGAGTTGACTTTCAAATTCTCCCTAGGATCACACCATCGCGAGCGTACTTGCAAAGTAAATAAGTATTCCGCCTTCCAACGTCGCCAAAAATCATTGCGCATTCACGTTAGAAGATCGTACCGTTTTGAAAGGGTTATATCGAAATTTACCGTTCCTGGTTTTGGCAACACCGTCAAGTCATGACCGACGAGAAAATGTCCAGGTGTTAGCGGAGCAAGATCTTCGGGATGACTACTCAAATCGACTAATGGGCGTGAGTTTCAGCAAGCTTCGATTTGACACAATAGTGTCGTCATTTCCTCAAAAGTGAGGGTCGAGCTGCCAATCACTCTTTTCAATTGGTGCTTAGTAGATTTCACTGCTGCTTCCCAAATTCCACCCATGTGAGGAGCAGAGGGGGGTATAAAAGTCCACTCAGTGCCATCCTTAGCAAGTGAAACACAAGCATCTTTGTAAAATTTGGCAAATCTTCGCAAAACATTTTGCGAAGTTCCTTATCTGCACCTTGAAAATTAGTGCCGTTATCACTGGCAAGGGTTTAAACGTGGCCACGCCTTGAAACTAATCTCTGAAAAGCGGCAAGAAATCCCGGAGTGGTTAAGTCGGAAACGACTTCAAGATGAAGAGCCTTCGTGGCTGAACAAACAAATAAACATATATAGCCTTTATATGCTTTGTGACCTCGACCTTTCGTGGTACGTAACATCACAGGCCCAGCATAGTCTACGCCGATAGCTAAAAACGGTCGAATTGCATTGACTCTGAACTCAGGCACGTTACCCATAATTTGAGTTAGCGTTTTGGCTGTAAAACGAGCGTAAACCACACAATTACTATATAATTGCTTAGCAAGTACCTGTGCGTGAGTAATCCAAAATTTACGCTCTTTGTGACTGACCATCAATTGAGGCCCACCGTGTAAAATTTTCGCATGTGATTCGAACATAATCAAGTACGCAAGACGACAATCTTTATGTAAAATTATTGGGTGCTTTTCATGGTAGCTTAATTCAGCGCGTTGAATACGACCGCCAACACGTAATAAGTTGTTTTCATCCAAAAAAGGTCTCAATGATCGAATGGATGAACCAGAGGATATTTTGCGGTTTTTTAAAAGAGCATCTATCTCAGCTCTAAAAAAATGATGTTGAGACTTCGAGATCAAATGTCGGAGTGCCTCAGAAAGCTCAAAAGTTTTCAATGGTTCAATCGGATTATCCCTAGAAAAATTTTTAGACGAATCTCGCCTTTTCAATTTTTGTAAATAGCGTAGCCAAAAGGCGATTATTCTAACAATCTTAACCAAATCAGAATATCTATATAAAAGATTCATAATCATACATAAGTCTGGTACATGAACAGTGCTTACATTACAACGCTTTAGTTCAAGAGACGTTGTCTCAATTGAGTCCTCACTGCCGGGACTGAATTCGGGGTCGGAGAGCCAGTGTGGTCCATTCCACCACAATGAACTTGACATCAACTCCTCGGGGCTTATACCTCTAGTAGCAAGGTCTGCAGGGTTCTCACCGGAGCGTACATGACGCCATGAATCTGGGTGTACGAACGATTGGATTTTACTAACACGATTCGCGACGAAAGGGGTCCATCTTGACGCATGAGCTTTTATCCAAGCTAAGGTGACCTGAGAATCAACCCAAGCGTAAGTTTGGACATTTTCATACTCGAGCTTTTTACGTACCTGGTCGACAAGCTTTGCACCAAGGAGTGCACCGCATAGTTCTAAACGTGGGATACTAAGAGTTTTCACGGGGGCAACTTTTGTTTTAGCAAGTAATAATCTTGCAAAACTAGCTGCTTGCTTTTTTGTACGCAGATAAACTGTACCCGAGTATGAGCGTTCAGATGCATCGGTAAAAACGTGAATTTCTATCTCCGAAGAAGTTTCAATACCTAACCAACGAGGTATGGTAATGGTTTCGAGTAATGGTAATTTAATTTTAAAATCCTCCCAAAGTTGTGGAGAAAGTTGTTGATCCCAATCAAGACCCAATAACCACATATCTTGAATCAGAATTTTAGCAGTAACTAAAACTGGACTATACCAGCCAAGGGGGTCAAAAAGTCGAGATATATCCGACAGAACGGAACGCTTAGTAGGTTGAACCTTTTTAAAATCGTTCATATCTACCTTCAATGAAAATGTGTCAGTTCGAGGATTCCAAACAAGACCAAGTGTTGTAACTGGATCAAACTTAAATTCCTTAACATCATTTTCCGATTTCGGACAAAGTTCTGGGGAATTTGAAGCCCATTTGCTTAATTCAAAACCACCAGCTTTAAGTATACCGATTAATTGATTCTTCACCTCAATAGCAGAATCTAGGGTATCAGCACCGTCATAAAAGTCATCAACGTATGATGCTTTGCGGATGGATCGAGTACCTAAAGGGAATTTACGAATCTCGTCTTCCGCCAATTGTAGAAGTGTCTGCAAAGCAAGCCAAGGGGCACAATTAGTACCATAAGTAACGGTAGTTAGAGCATATTCTAACATTTTCTTCCATGCTTCAAAGTGGAACAATATTTTCTGCCAAATAATATCATCAGGATGGACATTTATTTGCCTGAACATTTTGACAATATCAGCTGTAAAAGCGAAGCGAAATCGTCTGGCCCGAGTGAGAACTGCCCAGAGCTCAGACTGTAATTTGGGTCCTACCATCAAACAGTCATTCAGAGATTTCTCTGACTGAGTTTTAAAGGAAGCATTAAATATCACACGGAATTTCGGTGATGGCAATACGCGATAGATTCCGTGATGAGGCAAAAAAGTACCTTCGTCTGATTCTGACGAAATTAACTTCATGTGTTTCATGTCAAGGTATGTAGACATGAAACTATTGTATTCAGACTTAAAAATAGGATTTGACGCTGCTTTCCTTTCGTTTGAGATTTGCAACGATGCCGCAGCCTGTCTGTTAGGCAACAAGTTTTCATGTGGATTTGGGAGGGAAGACGCACAGTGTATCGACCAGTTTCATCGCGGGTGTGAGTGTCAAGGAATGTTTTCACGCAATCTTCTTCTTCCTGTGACAAGGGTTTCTCGGAAGAAATCTCGTCTATCTCCCATAAACGTTGAAGATCGAAAGATAAACAGTCGTTGTCATGGCACGAAACAATTTGATTTGAACAATGAAGCGCATTTTTCAAGTTTATTGATGGTTTATCCAGATCGTTATCAGGATCCCAAAAATTTTCAAAAGAAAATTCCTTAGGTGATCGAATTACGTGAATCAAGTATGAACGACGAACGTTCGTATTTTCAAAATCAACAGGACCCATCAAGACCCATCCAAAAGGGGTTCGACAGGCTACGGGTTCATCAAGTGAGCCAACTCGTTTATCACCAAGGAATAAATGGCCGCACAAATCAGCTCCAATAATCAAATCAACTTCACCTGGAGTTGAAAAATCAGGGTCAGCCAACGAAAGACCAGACACGTGATCCCATGATTTTGGAGTGATCGGGGTGCTTGGAATCAAACCTGTCAGTTTAGGTAAAACTAAAGCGTGTATATTTATCGAAAAATTGTTGTCTTTAAGCGAATTTATCGTAAAAGCGACTTCATGTGTAGAAGTGCCAGTGGAACAAGCCTGAACGCCTTGAATTTTCACGTTCACTATCTCGCGTTTAAGATTTAATCTCTGAGTAGCACACTTAGATATAAAAGTGGATTCTGCTTCGGGATCTAACAAAGCGCGAATCACGATCGAGTGACCGTTCTGATCGCAAATTTGTATACGAGCAGTCACGAGTAAAACAGTTCGATTTGTCACCGAAGAAAGTGTGCAGCGCGAGGCTGTAAACAATTTTGACAAAGTTTAAAATTTTGGATTTGATATCTGCGTGAAATGGGTTGCATCTCGATAAACTGAGGGCAAGGCGCAATCCTATGTTCCCCTGAACAAAGTGTACATGAAGGAACTGGTGGGTTTGGCGTTTTAGCTTTAGGTTTTCTATTCCCACCTGATTGATTAGTAAATTGAGGCTTAACGTCTTGAACTTTAGAAGCGTTTAGCGCCGATTTGTTTAACGAGTGACTTCGGTCATTTGAGTTGCCTTTTGCGTTTGAATGATTCAGCCTAGGTGGTTTAGCGTTAAGAATACTATCGGAACTGTTAGCGAATTCTAACGCGTTGACGCGATTTTCAAGTTAATCAGTCAATGCCTTGAAGGTTGGGACCTCTTTGCTGTCAGCAAGTGAAGTTTCCCAGTTATAACGAGTTGCCCGGTCCAACTTTTGTACTAGGATGTACACGAAAAACTCGTCCCAGTGGTATACAGGTTTTTTAAGTGCACGAAACGCGCGAATCGATTGCCGAAATGCGTCGAGTAGACGTTTAATCTCTGCCGGTGATGACTTCACGACTTGATCAATCTCGAACAAATTACGCATATGAAAAGCTGACAATATTCGCGGATTACCGTACCGTGAGTTTAAATATTCCCACGCGCCGAATGCGTTCTCGGTTACCGGCGTATTACTAACGAGCAGTTTGGCTTCGCCGGTGAGTCTCGATCGCAAATATATAAGCTTTTGGACATTTGAAAGTCCGGGTACCTTTATCACCATGGAGTCGAACAGGTCACGAAAGCTCTCCCACTCAAGAGGGTTACCTCCGAACATTGGCCGGTCAATCTGAGGCAGGTGGATTTGGCGTACCACAGGTTCGCTGTTTGTTTGAGTTGTAGGCTGAGCCGATGAAGACGCAGTATTTGACTGAGGCTGCAGTTTCTCGATCTCGTGCTTAACGGCCGTACGCTCGGAGTACAGCAGTTCAACGGTGCTGTATATGTCCTCCGTGCAGTACTCTGACTCCTCGAATTCTGGGAAGCGAGGGAGAGCGTGGTGATTTTTCCTGTACGAGTCCCAGTAACCGTTGAGAAGGTCGACCCGATGATTGAGGTAACAAACTGTAATGCTAGTTTTTTTTACTTTACTTGTGTTTACAAGAAAGTTTTGAATGAATTTCGCGGTAACTTTTTGATCGGTTATGAGATCTTCAAATGTTGCAGTCATTTTTCAAAGTAATTAATAAAATTAGTTTTCAAATACAAGCAATAAAAATAACGTACGTTTTGTTTAGTCACGCGAAATGAAAATTTGAATTTTCAAGATAATATAATTTTTGTTTAATCGCTAAATTTAAACCTAAGTCATAAAACGATCTCACGTATTTTAATCTTGACGCCACTGAAGACTCAATTATCGACAACGCCTGAAGATGCAGATCAAATCCGTGTTGTAGGTTATGACGGTTGATGAAAAAATAGCTTCAATCCTCCGTAGTGTTGAGTCAGCTCGACGTTCCAAGTTGACGACTCGTGAAGCAGGTTTTGTGTACTGGCTTCAAGGTTGCAAAAATAAAAGCTAGTTAAGTACCGGCGTGCCTGCGTACTCAACTAACTTTGTTTTGGTTTGCGTGCGCTTTGGTTAGTGGCACAGCACGGGTATGATGATCATGAGTCGATGCATAAGTTGACGAAACACGATGCTTGTAATTTTACCAGTTTGAAGATGCGTATCTTTTGGTTATAGAACACTCAGCGCCGGCGTGCCTGCGCGCCTCGTGCTTCAGCTTTTTAGTTTTTTATATTCTCTTTGCTGATTCTGGTGTTATCCAGGTTCGAAGGACCAATGTTTGCGAATTAGCCGTCTCGTAGAGCCAAGGGGTCGAGAACGGCTTTCTTCTTAGACTTTGAAGTGTGAATGTAGATTGAGTGTATCAAAATGAAGTACGTTTGAGAGCGAATAATTTAAATCACAATTTATTCACAAATATTTACAAATAATTAAATATTAAACAATAATCGCTTTTGATCAATGCTCGACGCTTGAGCGACCGAGTTTTTTTAGCAAAGTCAAGAGATACGAGTGTACTTTTTGAAAGTTGTATTGCAAGTGACGACGTTGTCAATAACGCAGCGCTTGGCAACGTCGAACGTTCTTTCTTTTTTACTCGCGGTAAAATTAAACAAAAAAGAATATGAACAAATTCATTGAACAAAAAAGTAAATTATAAAGGTTCGGATTATTCACGAACAAGTGTTACTCAGTGACTTTGCTGTGCTACCTTAGAACCGATATTCTGAACTTCTGAACCGAATTTGACATTTTTTATTATTATTTTACATAGATCTCTAATGGCTTGTAGACTGTAAAAATTTGTTATTTATACATATATATAATTGGTAACGAGTGTGATATATTATTATTCTTATTTTTGAGAGTTATTTCAATATTTTATATATCTTAAAGTACCATTATCCTTGCTACAATATATTTGTTGTGAATGAATAATTACACAGGTGTACAGAGACGTGACTAAGAAAAAACTAGTATATCTTCAGAATCTTAATCATAACTAGTTACGTTCTCTCACCTGGCTAAACTCTGCGAACCATTTTTACTTCAATTTAAACTTTATATAATTTAAGAAAACCTTGTATCAAAACTGTATATCTGCCACGAGTATGGTAAGGCTTGCCCAATACTCGAAAAAATAAATAACCAAAACCATAATCATATTCTACTCAGAGCACTAAGCTCAAGGCATACTTTTCATCCAAGCATTAGGTACAGGTTCTTCGGCGCGTGAGTACGAGATTAAATAGTATATTACACACCGGACGCTGAAAAAGTATTGGCCAGCCTTAGCAAGCCCAAATTGACTCCCAAGCTGAAGGCGAGGGTGTCTAAGGTTTCCTAGGAGGTGGCTAATACTTTTCCTGTGTGGCGTGTAATGTTTTTTTCATTACCCAAGGCACCAAGTTCGATAAATAAACTAATTAATTATCTCCCAAGCCTCAAATCCTCAAAACTCAGGGTGCCAAGTTCAATAAACGACTAGGCAGTTATCTTTCAAACCACTAGACTCCAAAACCCTGGGTGCCGAGTTCTAAAAACATTTTATCAGCTATCTACCAAGCCTCAAACACTCAAAACCCTGGGTGCCGAATTTGACAAAAATTTTATCAGCTATCCCCCAAGCCTTAACTCCCAAAACCCAGGGTGCCGAGTTCGATGAATAAACTGATTAATTATCCCCAAACTTCAGGGCACCGACTTCAATAAATGACTAGCCAGTTATTTCTCAAGCTTCTAGATTCCAAAACCTTAAGTGCCGAGTTCAATAAATGACTAATCAACTATCCCTCAAGCCTTCAAATGCAGAGTGCCAAGTTCTATATGGTCAAAAGTCAAAAAGTCGGCCACGTTTGTAAAGTCATGTCCTGTCATTCCGCACAAAAAAAGGTACTTAGAAATGAGATATCATTATAAAAATTTGATAGCTTTCTGATCCCATTAAAAATTGATGCTGTCAAATTTTTGTAATGATATCTCATTTCTAAGTACCTTTTTTTGTGCGGAATGACAGGACATGACTTTACAAACGTGGCCGACTTTTTGACTTTTGACCATACACAATTGATCAGCTATCCCCCAAGTCTTGACTCGAATTTTACTTTTTATTCGGGTGCACTATGTGATATGATAATCACTTGAAAAAAATTAATTTAGGTAGCACACAAATAAAACTAAGAAAGTCTACAGCCATAAGCGAGCCAAAGACTTTCTTACACTTTACAGTTAACAGAAAACTGATTAGTCGTTTATTGAACTTAGCACCTAAGGTTTCGGAATCTAGAGGCTTGAAAGATGAATGGAAAGTTGTTTATTGAACTTGGCACCCTGGATTTTGGGGTTTTCAGGCTTGAGAGATAACTGATCCATCGCTTATCGAACTCGGTACCCAAGGTTTTGGGGTTTTAAGGCTTGGAGGATAGCTGATCCATCGTTTAACGATCACGGCGCTTAGGGTTTTGGGGTTTAAAGGCTCAAGGGATAACTGATTAGTCATTTATTGAAATCGGCACCTGAGGTTTTGGAATCTAGAGGCTTGAAAGATAACTGGCTAGTCGTTTATTAAACTCGGCATCTAAGGTTTTGGAATCTAAAGGCTTGGAAGATAAATGGCTAGTCGTTTATAATACTCGGCACCCTGGGTTTTGGGGGTTTGAGGCTTAAGGTATAACTGATCCATCGCTTATTGAACTCGATGCCCAAGAATTTGAGGTTTTAAGTCTTGAGGGATAACTGATTAGTCGATTACTGAATTCGTAACCTAAGGTTTTGGGGTCTAGAGGTTTGAAAGATAACTGGTTAGTCGTTTATTGAACTTGGAGCCCAGGGTTTTGAAGATTTAGAGCTTAGGAGTTAGCTGATAAAATGTTTACAGAACTTGGCACCCAGGGTTTTGGAGTCTAGAGGTTTGAAAGAGCCTAGTCGTTTAGGGGGATAATGAAGGATGTTTGGTACTTACTGTGATAGTTTGAGGGAGGAGTATTTTGAATAAGCTTTTAGTTTAAGGTTAAATATATAAGTTTATTTCACTGACGTTACATTGTGACGGAGCTCCCGTAAGAATGTTGCTTGCTGTATATATAATGCTCGCTTGGACAACGCCCAATGCTTGATCAGCGTGTCAATAACCTGCTTGCCATACTTTCTGCTAACTACGCTTTAGCAGTTTTAACATTCTTTCTAGTTCATTCACTTACCTAAAACGCATACATGACAATTCCCCCCTTTTTATTTTTGATTCACTCTGGTTTTATTTCGCAACCTTTCTGACCTTCTTGGTCCACTTTGGTTTTCCACTCTGCACTTATTTTTTTGTTTCACTGCACTTTTCTTATCACCTTGCACTTGCTCCATGTACTCTCTCTCGTCATTCATCATACTCTTTTTTACAATTTTATTTCGCTCGCAATTTTTCACAATTTTTTCATTCGCTGCGTTTTTTGTTTTACGCTCGCCTGTTACAGATTGTTTGTTTGCTTGATTTTAGGAAATAGACTCGCTTTCGCTTAGTTCCCCCCTTTTTAGATTTGACCTTATTTGCGTCTTTAGAATTTGATTTACGCGCCTTTTAGTAATATAACCATCTTTAAATTGAATATTGTAAACTATTGGTGATATTCTTTCTAAAATTTTAGCTTCTGCTTTTTTATCGGTAAAATTTCGAAAATCTTTAGCATAGACTATGTCTCCTATGTCGAATTCTATTTTTCTATCCCCTGATCTAAATCTTTTTTGGTTAAACTGTTGCAATTCAACTTTTGTTTTTACATCTAGTTTTAACAATTCAAAACGGGTCTAAGTTCACGTCTAAACATTAAATATGATGGTGTTTTTCCCGTTGTTGTGTGTTCAGTTGTTCTGTAGTCAAATAAAAATCTATTTAAAGCAAAATCTAAGCTGTGCCCGTCTCGTATCATCTTGTCAACTTTATCTTTCACGGTTCTTACAAAATTTTCTGCAGCTCTGTTTGTAGCTGGAAAATATGCTTTATTCTAAGACTTTTCAAATATTGTCGAAATTCTTCGCTTTTAATTGTGGACCGTTGTCACTAACGACAATTTTCGGCAAACCGAATCTACTAAAAATGGAATCCATCACTTTGATCAGTTTTTTCGCTGTTGTGTCTTTCTTCATATTAATAATTTCTGGCCATTTCGAATGAGCATCTACTATAACTAAAAACATATTCCCGTGAAAAGGTCCTAAAAAATCTATATGTATTCGTGGCCAAGGTGTACTTGGCCATTGCCACGGTGAAAGCTGTACTTTTCTCGGATCCGGTCGTGCTTCTAAGCAGATTTTACATGTATTAGCTAATGCTTCTATATCTGAATCTATTCCTGGCCACCAAAAGTAGTTTCGGGCTACTTGTTTCATTTAAACTATACCCAAGTGAGATATATGTAGGTCACGTAGCATTTGTGCTCTGAGTGTTTCAGGTATCACTAATCTATGACCCCATGTGATACAATTGTCTTCTATAACTAATTCGTTGCGTTTCGCGTGAAATGCTCTTTCTGTTTCCGTTAATTTATTAATTTTCGGCCAGTCGTTTTTTATAAATGCAATTATTTGTTTAAGCTTTAAGTCTTTTGACGTTTCCTTGGCTACTTGTTTAAAATCTATTATATACCAACCGTTTTGAATGTAATTTAAATTACTGTACTCTGAAGGAAATACAGGTGTTTTGTCGTCTATCGGGAGACGTGATAACGCGTCGCAGTTCCCATTTGCTTTTGACTTTACAACTTCGATTGTGTACGTGTACCCTGACAAAAAATACCACCAACTTTGTAATCTACTATGTAACATTGTTGATATATTTTTATTACCGAAAATAAACTTTTACGGTTCGTAATCTGTTTTCAAAATAATATGATTACCAATAATACACTGGTAAAATTTTTTGAAACCGAAAATAATAGCTCCTGCTTCTTTGTCAATTATAGCGCGATGTCTTTCGCTTTTCGGAATTACTTTTGAAGCAAAGGCTATTAGCCTTTCCGTACCGTCGTCGTACCTGTGAGATAAAATTGCTGACATGCCTACGTCACTCACGTCGCATGCTAAAACTAGCTGTCTGTCTGCATCAAATAATGCTAACACATTTTCGGACGTTATTTGACTTTTTATCCAGTTGAATTCTTTTTCGCACCGATCTGACCATACCCATTTTTTCTCTTTAAGTAACGCGTACATTGTTGTTCGATTTATTTAACGTGCGATACCTGCAGAAGCTCAACCCGCACCAGCCACCTTGGCCAATAGGGTCGGATTACGTCCTTCAGCGGGTCGAACCTCCCCGGATAGGCTCGAAAGCTGTACGTTGGGCTCGCCTACAAATTCCCGATCAAAAGTAAGTGAGTACAATTGAAAGGACCCTTTGTAAGGGTTTTCACGTGTCACACCATTCAAGTGCTCTTTCATCCTGGCTAAGGCGGGCCAGGAACCCGGTTGACCTGGTCGACGACGAGTCTGACACCAAGCTAGACGCAACCTTAACGCGCAATTTCATCCAGAACCATGAACGTCGAGCCGTAGCCCACTGTTGACGCCACTCGCTGGACACCCTTGCTTGCTGTCATACGACAGAGTACCACTGCCACCAAGAGTCCAGACCCATTCGACCGATCAGGAAGAACAAGCCCAATGAGATGGAATGAGAGAAGCATAATTCGGCCGAAGCCGCTCCCACGCTACTACCACCTCTATGAGCTCGTTAATCCCGGCTTGGAAATCGGTACGCCCTTGGTAGATTTTACCCTCTCTTGCGAGCACCACTAGAGTCTCTCACCAGACTTTGGTTGTGGCCACCGTCGATTCAAATTAGGAGTTTTGGAATATGAGACAAAGTCTAGGTATAAGAATTCGTACAGTCACAAGGAATCATCCCCACAGCAACACCCACAGGCCCCGACCACCCGCAGGAGTCGAAAAACGTCACTAAGATGACGAGTCATTTGGTACCATTTGCGTCACTAAAATGACGAGTCATTTTGCTACCTCGCGTTCGATCAACAACACATACGCCGAAAGAAGATTATCTCAGGGCGAAGTGTCATATCAGAGCTAGACTTAGGTGAGTAAATTACTCCCCAGTCCCAAGAGTATTTGCTACCACTTTCTGCCCGAAAGGGCTTACTGGGAAAGATTTGGACTCTGCACGGTCGAGACTTTCGTTCATTGAACGCCTTTCAAGCTCGACCTCAGCTGCATCCCGGAGAGTCCTTGGTTTCGATGACTACGATCAGGCACGCTTGGTTCTGGCATGATCGCAGTACGTATCCGCTCCGGAGAGCGGGTACCGTGATGTCCACCCCTGTTACCGGGATCGGGGGCAAGATCATTTCCGTCATGGCCTGTTGAGGCCACGGACCAGGCAGGATCAGTCGAAACCGCCTGCCTTGGTCTGTCCTTAAATATGAATTTTGCAAACTCGTACAATTTCTCATACGACTGTTTGCTCTGAAGGGCACTGCTCACATCCCGTCCATCTGCAGGATTCGGATACCTAAAAATACCCATGCCCTCCAGGTCTCGCTCATTTTTATAGAGTTCGCAGTCACAGAGCACATGAATCCAGTCTTCACGAATGAACCCACATGGGCAAGCCGCGGTATCGGAAAACTTGCGTTCGAATCGGAAAGCATTTAAGCTTCCGTGTCCTGTCAGCAGGTAACTTAGTTCAAGATTTAACTTGAACCCCGTTCGAAAGGGCGAGAATCTCACTCCTTTCAGCCACTCGTAAGTTATTCTGCCTTCGGACGAAGAATCCCACCTTTGCTGCCATCTGAGATCTGCCCTGTCATTAATGAGTCTTTTCTGAGCACTGGAGGTGAGTTCAGAAATTTCGGCAGTCGTTACCAAGTCACCTTCCTGCATGGGCATGTTTTTCCGGGCTTTGTATAGATTTGCATGTCTTACACAATCAAGGTCCCACGGGAGACTTCCCGCGAGAACTTGCAAAGCTTCGGTAGAGACGGTTCTGCAAGTATTTAGGTTTGCTAAGAGCACTTTCCTTTGATATCGCTGCATCCTCTCGGCTAGCTTTTTATTATCGCATAATCTTCTATACCAGGCGCTCGCTCCGTACATAATTGCAGGTAGCAGAGTCCCCCTGAAGATGAAAAGGGAGGTCTTAGTATCCAGTCCCCATTCCCTCCTCAGGACCCTTCTAAACTTGCCCACCGAGGCAAGGACTTTACTCTCCAATTTCTTGATATGAGAATCTAAGCCCAAACCAGCAGTGAAGTTTATGCCAAGATACTTCACTTCGCTCTTAAAGCCGACCCTAGCCACAGTATCACCATCCGCGTTTTTGACCTCGACCGCTTTAGTCTTCATGAGATTTCTATTTCCCATGAGGTCCGTGGCTACTGCCTTGGTTTCGGAAATCTCCACACCGGATTTCTGCCCCCAGTCGTAGACTAGGCGCATAATTTCCGCCATGGCTGCGATAAGAGCTGCCCTGGTACAGGCTTCAACCACGAGAACCAGATCATCTGCGTAGTCAACGCACCTTATACCAAGTCTGGTAAGAAGGTTCAATAGCTCATCCATACAGAGCCTCCAGATGGTAGGTCCGCTAATGGATCCTTGCGGACACCCGCGCTTGGCTTTCCTCTCTACCTTATCGGTAGCGCTTCTCATATATACAGTACGGTCGCTAAAATAGCTTCGCCACAGTTTTAGATCAGCTTCGGAACAGCCAACTTCTTTCAATCGGGCTAGAGCGTAATCCCATAGTAAATTGTCGAAAGCGCCTTTGAAATCTATGAAGATCCCAACTACATAATTTCCAGTGGCCTCCCTGGCAATACGAGACAACTCAGCCAATGCGTCTCCGCATGATTTACCTTCAACGAAGCCAAACTGAAATTTGTTCCATCTGTTGTACATCACAACCTCGAGCCTGAGAACCATAATCCGTTCTAAAAGCTTTCCCAGGCCATGGAGTAAGCAAATAGGTCGGTATGATCGTGGGTTTGTTGGGTCTTTATCAAGTCCCTTCTTTAACACGACCACCCTTGCCTCTTTCCATTTCAGTGGGAAA
Source organism: Encarsia formosa (assembly GCA_038277355.1). Taxonomy (NCBI): domain Eukaryota; kingdom Metazoa; phylum Arthropoda; class Insecta; order Hymenoptera; family Aphelinidae; genus Encarsia; species Encarsia formosa. Next base: position 61,443,636 of record CM076186.1, read on the forward strand.
CACCCGCAGCGAATTCAAGAGTTGTAAACGCTGCGCATGAACTCAGGGATAACCACCCAGACCTTTTTTAAGACTTCATTCGAAAATCCGTCCGGGCCCGGGGCTTTTCCCACTGACATTCGCTTGATGGAGTAGATCATTTCGTCAATCGTAAGATCGACCGGGGCGTCATTGTTGTCAACGTTATCACCTTCAGGAGGCTCGCCATTACCCGGAGGAAAAAATTCCATCAGCAGAGTTTGAGCGCTTTCAACCCACGTTCGGGTCTGGCCATTTGCAGTCTTAAGGCTCGACAAAGTATCTCTCTGGGATTTGCCGTTGCAGATTTTATATACCGGCCCCCAAGGGTTCCTGTTTCCCTTTCCACACACAAACTCTTGCCAATTTCGAAGTTTGGCTGACTTGATCGTGGAAGCGTATTCCTCGGCAGATCTTTTCCCCTTTCTCCGATTACGCCCATCTTCGTCACCCGATCTTTTCCTCTCCATCTGGTATTCCCTTCTTACTCTTCGGGTCAGGGCTCTAAGCTTGGATAACTTAGAGTTCCATTATTTGAGTCTCTCTGGCCTTTTCGAGCGCGAGGTTCTTTTGAGGTATCTGTCATTAGCGTCAGTGATCCAACCACACAGCATATTGACTTTATCCTCAACCTCAAGTTGATTAAACGGCTCGATGCCGTAATCATTAGCGCAAAGCTTAACATAACATGAATAAGCCGACTAATCCACATCCTTAGAGTTCCATCTCTTTTCGGACGGTAAGAGTTTAACGGTATCTAGGTCTGAAGTGCCCACAATTCCGATTTCAATTGGATTGTGGTCACTCAGCCCCCATCCCTCCAGAATTTTCCAGGAAAATTTCTCCACCCTACTTTGGTCACCCCAATCACCACCAACCAGGGTCACATCAATGTCCGAAAAACCTCTCGGCCCTACAAATGTATAGGCCTCATTAGGTTCATTCAAAATCTCTAGTCTAGACCCGAGGATCCAATCGGATAGGATTTCTCCCCTAGCGGCAGCGCTGTGCCCAGCCTTTTTTCCAAGACTGTCTTTGCTATGCCACAAGTCAGAGATCGCGTTCGAGTCCATTCCAATCAGGATCCTATGTCCTGCAGCGTGTGCAACTACATCATCGAGATAATTCAGACTTAGATGGACATCCTGGCCCGGAAGACAATATAGGGATACCAGTAAGAGCTCCCCGAAGGGTCCTTTAGTGTGAATACACACACCATTCTCAAAGGAACCCAGTTTCACAGGGATGGCAGAGATCTCTTCCTGCAACACCACTACGGCCGCTTTACCGTTTGGAGTTGCAAAAACAGTCAGGCCAGATGGAAGACCGACCGGACGACCAAAGGCCATGTGAGTTTCTTGCAGCAGACAGATTTGTACTCCTGCCTCGAGTGCCTTCTGCATTAAATCGCAGACCGCAGTTGAAGATCTCTGGCAGTTTACCTGCATGATCTTTATAATCGGAAAGTTGGGTTTAACCCGCCTCGGCACGCCTTGGGAAAGGTCACCAGGGTAAGTATAAGTATTGTCTCGAGATCTCTTTCGAGGTGGCTCCGTGTCTTCCTCACTCACATCGTCGTTGCTGTTGAAGTAGTCTCTGTGGGATTCAGCTTTCCGCTTACTAACCACTTCTGACTCTTCGAGGCTTTCCGCATTTGATGGAGTACTAACCCCATTCGACGCATTCGGAGAGTCGACATGATCAAGGTGACAAGGATCCTCAGGACCTTCGTTGTCTCCTGTAACCAAATCAACACCAGAATTGCGGTGAACCATAGGCTCCACCTCGCAATCCGGCCACGATTCCACAACTTCACACCCAATTTCATCAGGTGATCCGTGTAATCTCAAGCTGGCAAAACTATCTCGAGATCGCTTTCGAAGAGGTCCTCTGTCTTCCTCAGCTACGTCATCATCGTTATTGGGATGACCTGCGTGGGATTCAGCTTTCCGCTTACTAACCAATCTGGGTTCCTCAGGGTTTTCCACATTTGATAGAGTACTAGCCCTACTAGACGCATTGAGAGAGTCGATATGCCCGAGGTGATAAGGATCCGTGGGACCTTCGTTATCTCCCGTGACCAGATCGACGCGAGAGTTGTGGTGAACTCTGGGTCCTACCTCACAATCCAGCCATGACCCCGTGATTTCAGACCCGGTTTGACCGGGTGAGAAATGTAATCTCGAGTTAGTCTTGGTCCGCCAACGTCTTGATCGAGGCTGAGGGCCTCCAAGTAACCCACTCTGCTTGAGAGGCAACCTGATCAAGACACGTGGATTCCGTCTTTCTTTGGGTGTGGCATTCCGAGTTCCTTCACGGATTTCGGGATCACCGCCCTTCACTCCCTTTCGATAAGAGTCCATCGTCGGAGCTAACGATAGACAATTCGCTTTCGATTTTGTTTTGTGCTTTCTCATCTGTTTCGTGCCTCCCTTTAATCAGAGGGCTATGCCCTCCTTTAAGGGAGAAGATACTAACTCAAGGTGTTATCATTATTTCAAACTCAGCACTGTCACATCTATTAGAATCCGTCCAATCATACATCCCAGGGCTGTGACGCTAGAGCACGGGGATTCGGGAAGTTTTCACTGGGCTCTTTACCAGGGTTGAGTTATTGAGCCAACCACTCTCGATCACGCGGTCAAGCGCAGACTTGGATCTATACACCTAACACCCATGTTACCTCTAACATGGAGCACATCCAGCGTATAGGTAGCCAATTGTAATCACCAAGGTGACCACAAGAGTCGTCGAGGTCCAACGACTCTAGCTAGGGTAAAAGCGGGAAGCCACCCCGTAGCAGTTTTGACGCTGCCATCCCTTCAGTAAGTCGTCCATCACGGGGTTCTCAGTCCCGAGTGTTCGACTTGGCGTTCAGGCTCCCGGTTTGGACCAGTCATTAAGCGCATATGAAGCAATTAAATCTTCGCACTCTGAGGCCGTTGGGAAATTTATGAATCAGCACGAGGAGCGTAGAAGGGAGCTAAACCTTCGACACCTTGGTATCCTGTTAAGGTCTCCACGATGTTTCCTTATACGTTCTCGGAAGATCTTCCATTTATACTCCTTAGAGCTGGTTGTCAATGGTGAGATTACAGGCATTGGAAGATCTCCGAGAAGGCCAACTACAGTCGTCTGATCCCATTTACGCCGTTCATTACTCTTGCTTTCCGTCTTTGACCAGCAATTATCCGTGCACAAGCTAGCCATCCCTAGTATCACAGGCGCCAACCTAACCTAGGCCCTGTACACGGCAGCAAATCGCAACTAGCCAAATCGGCTGGAGTCTTTTCAGTCAACTGCCTGAGGTACTTAATAGTATGCTATACTTCCCACAGAGGCTCTGCGTTCGATTGAGAAATTTGCGTCACTAGAATGACGAGTCAATTGCTACAAACAGCATACGACAAGAGATGAATTATCTCGAGGCGAAATGCCGAACCAGAGCTGGATTTTGGCCGCTTTGTCGCGTTCGAACAAAACGTTGCCCATTTAGCACGGCGGGGACGTATCCAGTTGGCCAACGCCAGTTCACTCTTTTGTGCTTCTGGCAGTGGTTTAGCTAAATAAGTAACGCGTACAGTGGACAAACGTGTTCTGCCCAGGCTTACTAGATTGCGCTGAAAAAATACATGCCGCCTGTGGCCGCTTGCTGCTGGAGAGGCGCGCAGGCTTCAGCGCGATCTAGCAACTCTGGTTCTGCCCTGTCTTTCAAGAATTTTTCGTAAAAATTTACTTAGCCTAAAAAAGCTTCTAATTCTTTATGATTTTTTGGCGATGGTGCTTCTTTAATTGCTTTTATCTTAGAAGGACTTTGGTTTAATCTGTTCTCGTTTATAACAAACCCTAAAATTTCAATGCTTTCTTTAAAAAAATCACATTTATCTAAATTTACGCGTAGACCTGCTTTATCTAGTCTCGCAAAAATCTCTGTTAAAATTTCAATTTGTTCTTGGTCCGTTTGACCCGTAATATAAATATTATCAATGTAAATTTCCGTATGTTTTATACCTTTTAAAATTTCTTCGAGAATATCTTGACATTCTCCCGGACTTGATGCTATACCTTCGCCTAGCTTTGTGTATCGATATAATCCTTCATGTGTAATAATTGTTAACGCGTTTTTAGATTCGTCATCTAATTCGAATTGCATAAACGCGTGTTTTAAGTCTATTTGCGACCATTTATTTCCGACTCTTAACGTGTTAAAAATTTTTTCTTTTAGAGGTATTGGACGCCTTTTAATTACTAATTGCGGGTTCAGTGTTAGTTTAAAATTACCGCAAATACGCACTTCTCCGTTTTTCTTTAATACCGGAATAATGGGTGTTGCCCATTCACTGCATTCTACTGGCTCTAAGTTTCCCAAACTTATCAATCTTTGTATCTCGCTCGAAATTTTCGGCATCAGCGCGAATGGCTGCGAAATAAAATTCATCGGAATGTTCGAACTCATCATTTGATTCGCGCTCTTCTGGCTGCACATGATTGCACTGCCTGCTACTGTTACTTCTCGCGTTACCGTCAGCATTTTTAAAAATTATATTTTTTCCGTGTTTTTTAATGCATACTTTTTCTAAACGACCTACTTTTTTGCAAAAGTTACAATTATAATTTATGGATTTACAATCTTTCGCTAAATGATTATTCAAGCCACACCGGTAACAATTGTATTTAAAATTACGCGAATTACTTGCACTATACTTATCATTTACGTTACCGCTCTTGTAATTGCCGTTGTTGCTGTTGCCGTTGGAGTTGCTGCTGCTGCTGTTGCCCTTGTTCTAGCCGCCGTTGTGTGGTACTCCGCCTTTCCTCTGGAATCTTTGTAGGCTGCTTACGTGTTGAATTTGTTCGAAGTTTGTTTTCTTTTCTGTTGACGCTGCATTTTTCACTGCTGTTTCTCGAGTGGTAGCGATCTCTATTGCTTTTTCCAATGTTAATTCGCTTTCACTGAATAAAGCAATTTTCGTGTTGTAGTCTCGAACTCCGCATACTATTTGATTACATAAAGCCTCGTCCAAGTCTTTAAAATTGCAGTTCATAGCTAATTCTCTTAACCTAGCTACAAACTCGTTGATTGATTCATTTACATTTTGCTTTGTTTGCGCAAAAGTGCATCGTTCCATCGCTGTGTTCTTTTTTGGTGTAAGGTGGTCACTTACTAGCTTTGTGATCTCATCGAACTTTTTGTCTTTTGGTTTGCTTGGAGCACACAAGTCGCGTATCAGTTTGTATGTTTCTGCCCCGCACTTTGTAATTAATGTAGCTACTTTTATATTGTCATCGTTAATTTTATTTGCAATACAAAAGAATTCGATACGTTCAATATATTCTTCCCAGCTGTCTTTCTTGTGGAATTCGAAGTCAGCCATTTCGAGATCTAATATAATTTCTTCACTTTCTGCCGAGTTTGCTGGTTCAGTTTGCGCAATTTTTTCTTTATTTTCTACACTTGAATTTATTATCGTTGCGTTTAAGTCGCTTTCTTGTTCTTCTTCTTCTTCTATCGAACCTTTGTTTTTCTCAATGCGTTCATTTGCTGCTAACGTTTGATAATTTTTTAATATTATTTTGCATACCCTTTTAAGTTCTTCAACACTTAATAAATTCAGTAATTGTCGATCTTTTACCTTCGCCTTAAGCCATATATTGACTGTTGTTTGGTTAAAATACTTCCACTCAGCTAATAAATTTACTAAATTTGTTTTATCGATGTTTTTTGTTTCGATTTTAAATTATTTCGCTACTTTTTTAAGATCTTCGCATGATACGGTCTTAGTATTACCTTGATATCGAATTTATCAAGATAATGTACAAGGTCGTCTTTGCTTAACGAATGTACCCACGTAGCTGTTTTTCCTTCTATTAGCTTTTTTATGTTTTCAGAAATTTCACTTTTCTCACACATTAAATTTTATGCGCTTGTCGCGTTTTGTGAATTTTGTAATGTAACCACTTTATTTATTAATCACTTTAGCGCTCGTCACGCCCTTTTTTGTGTACACTTTTTCACTGTAAATGAACTTTTATCCTCGTCGGATTTTTTGCTTTTATCCTCGTCGGATTTTCGTAGTTTTATCCTCGTCAGATTTTCATAGTTTTTATCCTCGTCGGATTTTCGTGGTTTCTATCCTCGTCGCCAATTGTGATAGTTTGAGGGAGGAGTATTTTGAATAAGCTTTTAGTGTAAGGTTAAATATATAAGTTTATTTCACTGACGTTACATTGTGACTGAGCTCCCGTAAGAGTGTTGCTCGCTGTATATATAATGCTCGCTTGGACAACGCCCAATGCTTGATCAGCGTGTCAATAACCTGCTTGCCATACTTTCTGCTAACTACGCTTTAGCAGTTTTAACATTCTTTCTAGTTCATTCACTTACCTAAAACGCATACATTACACTTACAAAAAAATTCAGCCATTTTGTCAATTTTAATTGAATCTTCTAATAATTTATACAACAATAACCAAATTTTATTTATTAAAGATAACTCCCCCCCCCCCCCCCCCGAAGGAAGGTACAAATTATGTATATACGTGTGTATGTTGCTAATGTATTTTTTAGATGAAATTGTTCATTCGCACTAGGCACTTAGTTAGATCCTACAATTTTTTCATCACAGATAAGTTGCTGTCAAATCTCTATCAGTCTCATCACTCAGAGCATTGTTCTATATATTTGGCAATACGTCAACAAAATAATGTCTGTCTTAATTGCTATAACTACATACAAACTCAAATATATAATATACATATTCTCAGTCAAATATTTACTATAAAGTGATCACAGTCAATATCGGGGATCACAGTCTGGTAATTGCTAAGCAACTGAGTTGAACTAAATAAATAGGTAAATAAATAAGACTGCCGTGCAATAATCAACATAACAGGTAATAAGTATAAAATTCATATACACAGTATAAAATAAATATCAATCAGTCACAAAACAATGCAGAATCAGACAAAAACGTTACGTACAACAAAAGAATAAAGGACGCGCTTTGGTGGGGCCAGACTAAATCACACAAAGTAACAATATTACAAACAATAAAACAAACTACGCAAGAATAAAGTCAATATTGCAGGTGCTCTACATAAATGTTTCGGGACCATTTAATAGTGTCGCTGATCATGAGCCTTCTCATCATCCACGCATATAACGGGCTGATGTTGAGAAGTCCTATGACCCGCTCGTTGCATGGGTCCCAGCCGCCAAGAGCGCCGACGACGAACGCTTCCACTACGACCGTGTAGCTCTGCCGTTGCAAGTTCTCAGCGAGTGAGCGGTACTTAATAAGCTTCCCTGCTCTTGCTTCACAGAATCCCTCCATCCGGTTTTCGAACGGCACGGCTACATCAACGATCGTGATCTTTCTCTTGATCTCGTTCCGGATCACCAGATCGGGCCGCAGTCTGGCGAACTCCTCGTCGACACCCCTGATGGCTCGATCTACCCTGATTCCCCTGAGTACATTACTGGCCTTGGCGAGCCTGTCCAGGATGGCATCATGGCGTTTGGTACGGGCGTCGGAGTGAACGCCGCAGTGCTGGAGCACGTGAGGGAGTGTCTCGAGGTCACCACACTTTCTGAATTGCCTGCCCACCCCAGGAGCTTTCCAGCGCATGGTGGCGTTTAGACATACCACCCCCAAGCGAGCTCGGTGGACAAAGCGCCAGTCAGCGAAGCGGGTGAAACTGCCGGTGCGAAGGAAGTGATTGCTCACCGCACTCCAGCCGGCTACCTCGAGCACCTTGCCTTGATCTGGCTTGGCAAGGACTCTCTCCTCGTAGTACCTCATCAGTGCCGCCCTCAGCCTCCGCACAACCTGTCCACGAGCCATGGGTGGGATGATGACAATGTTGCTGTCCTCGCTCCTGTTACCTTGACGGCGGCACTCCAGCGAGAGTTCTGCATGCTCAGCAGTCCACCTCCATTTGAGACCTAAGGCACGGGACATCCGTCTGGTTGCGTTTCTGGCCCTTGACCATAATAAAGGGGCGTCCCTTGATGGTCGAGCGAACTCTCCCTCCAGAGACCCCGACAGATAGTTTGCCATATCATCCTCATCGGTGGGGTGACCCACTCGTTTGGATACCGTCTCCCGCAACATTGACATGGCCACATTCACCTCGCTCGCATCCTCACAGCTCAGGAGCTTGAAGGCGTCGGCAATAAGGGATATCAGCCATGTCTGCGAGAGGCAAGAGCCTTCCGCCCCCCATGTAGGAAGGGAGGAAGACGAGCTCAGCGCTCGCACGTTGGGGGAGATTCATCCATCTCTTGGCAATTATTTTCAACTCTCTGTCAGCCTCTCCGAGAGGACCCTTCCTCACGTCCGACCCCCGCAGACAGAAGTCCATCCGTGGCAAGATAAAAGTAGCCACGGTCTCAAGTTTTGGCCAGGGGGCCAGCAGTGAACCGTAAACGGCACGGTTGTCTGCTGTCAGCTCCTCTATGGTGGTGTACGGCGTCTGCTTGACGTGAAAGCCCGTTGGAGTGCCCAGGTGTTCGTAGGCTTCGCCACGGTCTAGGGCGCGCATCACCTCACCTTGTATGCTGAACTGCGTTCTCTTGACCGCATCGACACTCCTGCCTTTCAGATGTAGAGTGGCAGATTTTGCAGGGTTGAAAGTGAGGCCAATAGCCACAGCAGCATCCCCCCAAAAATCATGGTGACATACGCCAAATAATTAATTAAAGCAAGCTCACCCGAACGAAATTGAGTTTTAACCAGCAATAACATTAGCATTGAAAAATCCCAAAAACTTTTTTATGAGATTAAACATTCTTTTTTTTTCAGATTTGTATACATCTTTAAAAATTTGATTCTTTCGAATGACGATATTTTGTATAAATTTTAGGAACACGGATAAAAAGAGAAATATGTTTCACTTTTAATTTTTAAAATTTGTATTTACCTTACAAAATCCTTCAGGCTTCGTAGCAATCTTAAGCATTCAGAACTTTTCATTAACTTCTTACCGTTTTCGTACCTTTTATAATAAAAAAAGCGATAAAGAAAACTTGAAAAAAAAATAGCAGTCATGTTGCTTTTATTTATATATTTGAATTTTATAAGGATCCGGCGTTCTCATGGCATATTGTTCAAAATTTACCTATATTAAATCCAACTTTTACTAAAAAAGATAAAAATGAATAAAAAAAATAAATGAAATAAAAAACTAAAATTATGAGTTTTAAAAAATTTTTTTGGTGAAGAGTCTCTTTATTTTTTATGCTTAAATAACATGATACATTAGATTTATCTTTAATTGTACGTTACAAGATTTTTTTTTTTTTTTTTTACTGGAATCAACTAAAACTTATAGATTCTTCAAACTTTACAAATGATATTCCTTCAACATTTTCCCGTAGTAGTTTTTGCATTTTTTTCCTTAAGTAAATTATAAGATACATTAAGTTTAATAATTCAGTAAAAAGGTTTATGTTTAAAATTTCATTACGAAATTTCACTTTTAAATTTCTTTTTCAAATTGTTTTTTTTACTTCAAAATTTCCCTCTAAACGGAGCTAATGAATTCAGTCAAATTTTAATTACATATACAATACCTTTATTCATAAATATTTTATAAATTTAGTTTGAAATTAAAAAATATTTCTTGTATATTTTCGAGTTACAACATAACCAAATTGAGTAAAAATCAAATAATTTAGATATCCTTTTCAAAAATATAAGACTGCCCTGCCCGATTCCAGATAGTCTTATTCCAAAAATAAAAACTATATATTCCTTGACTTTATTGTTGCGGGACCTTACTTTATGGTTTTGGTAGTTTTAGTTTTTTCCTGGATCTTTTAAAGCTGAAATACTTTATAAACCTTTGATCAAGATTGAATTAAAAAAATTTTTAATTTGTCAGAATTGATTTCAATTAAAATCACTTGCGTTACAAAAATATCCACAGTAAATTATAGTCATTGATATCACTAATTCGGTTGAAAATTTAACCAAAAAATATTGCTCCTAACCAAAAAATTTGCTTCCACATCTGAACCATGATTTTGTAAATGATGTTGACTCTCACACTGCTACCTAAAAGTTAATTAACTTAATTTTTATACAGTAATTATCATAATGTATTTTAAAAAAATGCATAATCTCTTCAATATTTTGCATAAATAAATAAAATCATTTTTTTTACTGTAAATAAAAAATTACTTACTAAAAAATTTTGGATTTTTTTTTTCTTTCAAAATTTACTCTTTGATAAAGTATTATTTTCTTATGAGAAGATTGAATGCTTTTTTAAATCACTTGTACACATTAACTTAATCTTCTTCCAAATTTAGATTGCAGATCTTTTTCTTAACCTTCTGCACTTTTGGAATATATTTATTGACAAAACTGAGAGCTCGAGTAAAGTGTAATGACTCTAAATCAACCGATTCTCTACGCAACAAAAATCACTTACTTAGTTTTTTACGAATGCACAGTGTGATCACGAAATGATTTAATCCGCACATCTAACTTGTTTATTATTAGATTTCTACCAAAACACTTTTGACAGAAGATTATCCAAAATATACCTCTCTATACATCTCGCTCGAAAACTTTCAATCGGTGTCGTCACATCGAGCCAATCAGATCCAGAATAAAAGTCTGAATCTTCAATTCGACAATTTTTCGAGCTCGAAACTCGCACTCTCCTTTTTTTAAGTAGACTAGAAACTCGCTAGCGCACGTACCGCGCGCCGGTGCTATCATTCATTTGTCGCTTCTATTGAATTCAATCAATAGATGATTAAAAAAGAAAACATACAATAAATATTTATTTTATTCATTTTTTTTAATTAATAAAAATTTCGCTAGTGCGTACCACGCGCTTATCCTATTATTCATTTACTACTTTTTCGAAATTAATTCAGTATTGTTAACAAAAGCCCCAAAACAAAGGAATGATGGTTTTTCTTTGCTGATTCATAAAATCAGTTCTGGGTTGATTTATTATTAAACATCTAACTTTACTCGATACTAACAATTTGATCAAGAGAATCCTGAAAAGATTTTACGATATTTTATTATTTATCAATTTTGAAACCAAGACTTATGATCAGATTGTACTAAATATTCATCTTGACTTTTAAGTTGACATAAACGGCTGTTAGTTTTCTGGGTATACTGAAAGACGCCGGAAAAAAATCTCGTCGAAAAAATTATCGTCGAAAATTTTTTGTCGAAAACCGCTGCCGTTGTTAACGAAAAATTTGGGGTTCAAATACACAAGCACAACGTGAAAGCACAAAGACGCATATTAACTTAAGACACCCGGTTTTCCCGAACGGGATGAATACGTCTTGTAGATAATTTCACTGGGAAGTTTTGAGCTCGCCGGGGTCAGGGCGACCACCTGGTGCAGTGGGTGACAACCGCGCCCTGAAGATGATTTTTCCAGGAAGTTTGGGCTCAGCAGGGTCAGGGCGACCACCTGGTGCAGTGGGTCACAACCGCGCCCTGAGGATGATTTTTCCAGAAAGTTTGGGTTCAGCAGGGTCAGGGCGACCACCTGGTGCACTGGGGGACAACCGCGCCCTGAGGATGATTTTTCCAGGAAGTTTTGGGTTCACTAGGGTCGGGGCGACCACCTGGTGCACTGGGTGACAACTGCGCCCTGCGGACGATTTTTCCAGGAAGTTTGGGTTCAGCAGGGTCAGGGCGACCACCTGGTAGACTGGGTGACAACCGCGGCCCGGGAATAATTTTTCCAGGAAGTTTTGGGTTCAGTAGGGTTGGAGCGACCACCTGGTGCACTGGGGGACAACCGCGCCCTGGGGATGATTTTTCGAGGAAGTTTTGGGTTCACTAGGGTCAGGATGACCACCTGGTGCACTGGGGAACAACCGCGCCCTGGGGACTATTTTTCCAGGAAGTTTGGGTTCAGCAGGGTCAGGGCGACCACCTGGTACACTGGGTGACAACCGCGCCCTGGAGATAATTTTTCGAGGGAGTTTTGGGTTCACTAGGGTCGGGGCGACCACCTGGTGCACAGGGTGACAACTGCGCCCTGCGGACGATTTTTCCAGGAAGTTCGGGTTCAGCAGGGTCAGGGCGACCACCTGGTAGACTGGGTGACAACCGCGGCCCGGGAATAATTTTTCCAGGAAGTTTTGGGTTCAGTAGGGTTGGAGCGACCACCTGGTGCACTGGGGGACAACCGCGCCCTGGGGATGATTTTTCGAGGAAGTTTTGGGTTCACTAGGGTCGGGGCGACAAGCTGGTGCACTGGGTAACAACTGCGCCCTGGGGACGCTTTTTCCAGGAAGTTTGGGTTCAGCAGGGTCAGGATGACCACCTGGTGCACTGGGTGACAACCGCGCCCTGAGGATGATTTTTCCAGGAAGTTTTGGGTTCACTAGGGTCGGGGCGACCACCTGGTGCACTGGGTGACAACTGTGCCCTGCGGACGATTTTTCCAGGAAGTTCGGGTTCAGCAGGGTCAGGGCGACCACCTGGTAGACTGGGTGACAACCGCGGCCCGGGAATAATTTTTCCAGGAAGTTTTGGGTTCAGTAGGGTTGGAGCGACCACCTGGTGCACTGGGGGACAACCGCGCCCTGGGGATGATTTTTCGAGGAAGTTTTGGGTTCACTAGGGTCGGGGCGACAAGCTGGTGCACTGGGTAACAACTGCGCCCTGGGGACGCTTTTTCCAGGAAGTTTGGGTTCAGCAGGGTCAGGATGACCACCTGGTGCACTGGGGGACAACCGCGCCCTGGGGATGATTTTTCGAGGGAGTTTTGGGTTCAGTAGGGTCAGGGTGACCACCTGGTGCATTGGAAAACATCCATGTCCTGGGGATGATTTTTCCAGGAAGTTTTGGGTTCAGTATGGTCAGGGCGACCACCTGGTGCAGTGGGTGACAACCGCGCCCTGGGGATAATTTTTCCAGGAAGTTTTGGATTCAGTAGGGTCGGGGCGACCACCTGGTGCACTGGGGGACAACCGCGCCCTGGGGATGATTTTTCCAGGAAGTTTTGGGTTTACTAGGGTCGGGGCGACAAGCTGGTGCACTGGGAAACAACTGCGCCCTGGGGACGCTTTTTCCAGGAAGTTTGGGTTCAGCAGGGTCAGGGCGACCACCTGGTACACTGGGGGACAACCGCGCCCTGGGGATGATTTTTCGAGGGAGTTTTGGGTTCAGTAGGGTCAGGGTGACCACCTGGTGCATTGGAAAACATCCATGTCCTGGGAATGATTTTTCCAGGAAGTTTTGGGTTCAGTATGGTCAGGGCGACCACCTGGTGCAGTGGGTGACAACCGCGCCCTGGGGATAATTTTTCCAGGAAGTTTTGGGTTCAGTAGGGTCGGAACGACCACCTGGTGCACTGGGGGACAACCGCGCCCTGGGGATGATTTTTCGAGGGAGTTTTGGGTTCACTAGGGTCGGGGCGACAAGCTGGTGCACTGGGAAACAACTGCGCCCTGGGGACGCTTTTTCCAGGAAGTTTGGGTTCAGCAGGGTCAGGGCGACCACCTGGTACACTGGGTGACAACCGAGCCCTGGGGATAATTTTTCCAGGAAGTTTTGGGTTCAGTGGAGTCGGAGCGACCACCTGGTGCACTGGGGGACAACCGCGCCCTGGGGATGATTTTTCGAGGGAGTTTTGGGTTCAGTAGGGTCAGGGTGACCACCTGGTGCATTGGAAAACATACATGTCCTGGGGATGATTTTTCCAGGAAGTTTCGGGTTCAGTATGGTCAGGGCGACCACCTGGTGCACTGGGTGACAACCGCGCCCTGGGGATAATTTTTCCAGGAAGTTTTGGGTTCAGTAGGGTCGGAGCGACCACCTGGTGCACTGGGGGACAACCGCGCCCTGGGGATGATTTTTCGAGGGAGTTTTGGGTTCAGTATGGTCAGGGCAACCACCTGGTGCATTGGGAGACAACGGCGCCCTGCGGACGATTTTTCCAGGAAGTTTGGGTTCAGCAGGGTCAGGGCGACCACCTGGTGCACTGGGGGACAACCGCGCCCTGGGGATGATTTTTCCAGGAAGTTTTGGGTTCACTAGGGTCGGGGCGACAAGCTGGTGCACTGGGAAACAACTGCGCCCTGGGGACGCTTTTTCCAGGAAGTTTGGGTTCAGCAGGGTCAGGGCGACCACCTGGTGCACTTGATGACAACCGCGCCCTGAGGATGATTTTGCCAGGAAGTTTTGGTTCAGCAGGGTCAGGGTGACCACCTGGTGCACTGGGGGACAACCGCGCCCTGGGGATGATTTTTCCAGGAAGTTTTGTGTTCAGCAGGGTCAGGGCGACCACCTGGTGCAATGGGCGACAACCGCGCCCTGAGGATGATTTTGCCAGGAAGTCTTGGGTTTCGTAGGGTCAGGGCGACCACCTGGTGCACTGGTGGACCACCGTGCCCTGAGGATGATTTTACCAGGAAGTTTTGGGTTCAGCAGGGGGGGCCAAGGTAGGTACTTGGGGTACTGGTGGTTGTTGACTTTGCTGTGAAAATGATTTCTCCAAGAAGTCTTGACTATAGCATGATTAGGTTGTAGAGTAGTCACCTGATGCCTCTGGCGGTGTTTATGTCCTGGAGACGATTTCTCTCAGAAGTCAAAAGGTGAGTGAAATCAGTTGCAGTAATTTTAAAGGTACGAATCAAAAAAGTTTAATCACAAAATACTATATTTATGTAATTTTTATTTAGTTAAAAAATTTCAGAAACGTAGGTAACTAAAAATCTCAAGTGTTATTTCGTAATCATAATTGCTAATTCAATTTAATGCCCAAAAAATATTTTTTTAATAAACATTTTTTAATATTTTTTGTTTATTTTTGGTCATTTAAAAATTATTCGATGATACAGCATATCGACGCTCGAGTTCTAAAAGCTGACAACTCAAAATTTTTTTTCATAACATGACATCTCAGAGCTTTCCTTTAGAGAGATGTCATGTTTTTAAAAAAAATTTTGAGTTGTCAGCTTTTAGAACTCGAGCGTCGATATTATATGTTTGTGTGTATAATTAAGAAATATATTTAAGCTATAGGACTTTGTAAATATGTATTTTAGTAACAAGTTTTAATCATTATGAAATTAATACCATTTATTTTTATTAAAAATTTATATACATAGTTATTTACTTGAATCAATAATAACTATTAACAAGAATCGTTATCTAATTTATAACAAACTTAATTTCTACATTGTAAATTAGCTTAAAAATAAAATACTTATTGGCAAGTCTTCTCATATCGTAAGAAGCTACTATTTTTAATCTGACATGAATGCAGTTTTGACGATTGGGTAAGGATCAATTTTTATCTCTGAAAAAATTTATAAATCAAACATATATAGTTTTAAAATTCGTTTGATTAATTTTTTATACTCTTTTGCGAATTTTTTTAAAGTAATGAAAATCCGGGTGAGTGTTTGGTTTTCTTTTCCTTGAGGTTTTACGTTCATTCATTTGATATTTTTCTTCTTTTGCGCCAGTTAGTTCCATTTTTCTACTATATTTTTTAGATTGTTTATCGTGTATATTATTTTTACTTTTTTTTATGAGCGTTGATTGTGACTTTTTTGTGACGTTTTTGAACTTTGAGCTTTTTTTTTGGGTTCTTTTGTTGACTACACATTTACTTTTATTTTTAATTTTTTTTAATTTTTTTTTTCTATCTGATTTTTTTTGGTTTTGGTAGTTTGGGGGTTAGTTAAATTATTGTCATCTGAAAATAATTTAAAGGATAAATATTTATTGAATTAATTAAAATTAATTATTTTTACTTTATAATATATAATTAAAAAAAAAAAAAAATTTGATAGTTTTTGTATTTGTATCTCAACCTTTTATCTCATCAAAAAAGTAAAATATTAAAATAGTTTTATACCTCTTTCAATGATTGAATCAAATTCCTCTAATTGTGGGGAAGCATCTTTGAGTAACATAATATTATTGGTTTTTGGTTTACAATTTAAAGTATTTTTTTCTATCGAAGAATTTGAATCGTTGAATTCTTTTTCAACTGCTCTCGTATGATCAACTCCCATTTCTTCTTCTTTATTCGGATCGTTTTCTAAAAATCGTTCGAGTTTATTTTAAATAGTTAATAGAGTACAAATTATGTATTGTCAATTATGTGAAGTGTATTGTTAATATCCAAGTGCCTTTTTTGTCAAACTAGCGAGACATCCTGTGCACAATTTTTTAATAGCGCTAAAATCCGGTATAATGTGACGGTTAAAACTTTTTGTACCTATGTGGTCCGATCATACTCAAAATGAAACTGGAACTATGGGACTCAATAGAAATTGAAAAAGTTTTTCAATTTCTATTCTATGATAGTTTTTGATTTAACGTTTTTTGTGTTATTATATTCTGTATGGATTTAGCGAACTAAGACACTCTTCATCATTTTGTAATTCGTTCGAAAATAAACTTATTTTTGTCACTAGTAATTTTTGAAGAAACTCGGATTCAATACGATTCACCCTTGCTACTTTCGAATCACCCCGATAATAATTTTGCAACAAAGTCAAGAATGGGCTATTAATATACAAATTGATTTCAAAATTTACCATGGTTATTTACTATCACATTATTTTCACCATATGAACTTGTGTGAATATTTTTCGTATACTCTACCGAATCTTCAACTTCTATTGTATCACTAACTTCACTTGAGGATTTATCGAGTTCAAACAACACATCTAAAATAAAAATATTTTAAATAAAAGAAATCTAATAATTCTAATACCAAGGGTCCAATGAAATAACGATAATAATTTTGATAACAAGTATGAGAGTAAATCATAAAAATTTTACTGTAAAATCTGGTTTTTTTTTCAATAGTCAAATTAATTTAAAAAGTCAAATTGAAAAATAGTATTTTACATTTACGGGGTACAAAGATAAAAGTTTCCTCTTTCCGCGTAAGTGATGAAAAAAAATACAAACTCGCGAGTTTGTACCATTAAAGATGTTTTATCGCGTTACGAAGTTCATAAGACTATTGGAATATTTTAGTTTAGGCTTAAGGAATATTGTGTCTGAATTTCAAAAGGATTTACAACATGGTTACTGAGATAATTTAATTTAAAGTTGGGCTAAAATCGTTCGAAATCGTTGATTTAACACAGGCTTTTATGGAAAATCTATGTCTTTTTCAATGAGCTGTATTTTTTGAACCAAGATGTGAATCAACTTGAAATTTGGATACGTTATTTAGGAGCCTATACAAACAAATTGCAATCATTTTTAAACACTACTTATGAATTTTTAAACAATTTCAGCATTGTTTTGTTATTAAAAAATCAGTAAAACGTTTGCCGATTTTTATTAATTTTTTAAATTCTATCCTGGACTTTTAATTTACGTATTACATCTGGCGCTAGAAAAGTATTGGACAGCCCTATAGGGCTATAGCAAACCCGAGCTGAAGGCGAGGGTGTCAAAAGTTTCCTAGGGGTTGGCTAATTCAGCGCTCGCGCTGCAGCCCAACAGGCAGCACTCAGTCGCGGTATATGTAGCTTCGGAAAAAAATCAACAACAATACGCCGGATTTTCGGGCGATACTTTACTCGACTATGCTTTCCCCGGTATGCTTACCGGTCGTTTCTTCCAGCCGGGTCCTTTTCGTGATTCAACTCAAACTTTACTAAACAATTCTATTGTGTCATAAAATGTTATCATATTGCATTGAACCTATATGTTAAATTACTGAACGATATACTTTGAAGCATTCATATAATTACCTATTTTAGTTGAATTTATTGAAGAGCATTCAATAGTTGTTTCGTCTTCTGTCGAGTGCATGCATACATTTTCAACAAAATTTTCGGGCAACGCTACAAAATATCATAATTAAGTTTTGTTCAAAATTATTCAACCTTTCAAAAAAAGATCTAAAAATTGACTAAGCAATTTAAAAAAAAAAAGTTTTTTATTTTAATTTAATAAAAACAAAATATTTTTTAGTTTTTTAAATTTAAATTTTTTATCTTTAAAATTATTTTATAAAAAATTTGAAGTAATTCATTTTCAATTATAAGACCAGAGTTGGGCAAGTATCCGAAGTTGAAATTTCGGATACTTTTGGGCTTTTGAAAAGTATCCGAAAAAAGTATCTTCGGATACTTTTCAATTTTTAAAAGTATCCGAAAAAAGTATCTTCGGATACAAGATAAATTTCATGAAAGTATCTTCAGATGCAAGATACATTTCAAAAGTATCCGAAAAAAGTATCTTCGGATACTTTTCAATTTTTTGAAAAAGTATCTTCGGATACTTTTTTTTTTTGAAAAAGTATCTTCGGATACTTTTTAAACTTAAAAAGTATCCGAAAAAAGTACCTTCGGATACTTTCATAATCTAAATATATGCGAACATACTTTTTGTGTCATAAAAATTTTATACAGTTAAAAAATTTAACTTTTTTTACTAATGAGTCCAATAACCAAAATCAAATAAAAAAATAAATAAAATTATTAAAAACGTGATCGGAAATTGTTGGGGACGCTCGAACGGATTCTAAGGATTATAAAAGGATTGAAAATACTTCATTGCATATATTTTTTTGCAAAACAAAAAAAAAATTACTATTTGAACCAACTCTTGAATTCAATCACCGTGCTTCGTTTCAATAATTTAGTCGCGCAACTTGTTCACACGTTAATACAAGAGTTGTTACGACAAATTTTTTGTTTAAACCGGTCTCAATTCAAAGTTTTTTATATCTTTATTTTATATTTGAATTTTATTATTTTAGAAATGATTTACAAATTTGTCTCGCAACAACTCTTGTATAAGTTTCGTGACTAAATAATGGAAACATATTTACGTATTTAACAGAAGCTGATTGTAGTGAAGCACGGTGATTGAATTCAAGAGTTGGTTCAAAAAGTAATTTTTTTTTTTTGTTTTGCAAAAAATTATATGCAGTTAAGTATTTTAAATCCTTTTAAAATCCTTAGCATCTGTTCGAGCGTCCCCAACAATTTCGGATCACGTTTTTAATAATTTTATTATTTTTATTATTTTTTTTTTATTTGATTTTGGTTATTGGACTCATTAGTAAAAAAAGTTAAATTTTTTAACTGTATAAAATTTTTATGACACAAAAAATATGTTCGGATATATTTCGATTATGAAAGTATCCGAAGATACTTTTTCAAAAAATTGAAAAGTATCCGAAGATACTTTTTTCGGATACTTTTGAAATGCATCTTATATCTGAAGATACTTTCATGAAATTTATCTTGTATCCGAAGATACTTTTTTCGGATACTTTTAAAAATTGAAAAGTATCCGAAGATACTTTTTTCGAATACTTTTGAAATGTATCTTATATCTGAAGATACTTTCATGAAATTTATCTTGTATCTGAAGATACTTTTTTCGGATACTTTTAAAAATTGAAAAGTATCCGATGATACTTTTTTCGGATACTTTTCGAAAGCCCAAAAGTATCCGAAATTTCAACTTCGGATACTTGCCCAACTCTGTATAAGACCAGGAAAAAATTACACTGAAAAACGAGAAAAAAAAAAAAAAAAAAAAAAAATTATTTGGGAGACAATGTTTTAAAATATTGTAAAACAATTGTTGACCATAACAATTTTTTTTTTTTTTTTTGTATTGGTGTTAGTTGTTAATTGATTAAAAATACCGTCTGGTTCACAAACAATAGTACTCGTTGTTGCACTTTCTTCAGTCGTTGATCCTTTTGATCTTTTTTTTTTCCAACATGATGACTGAAATTAAATAATATAAATAACCAAAAATATTATTGCTTTTAAATATTAATTAATTATTAGTTTTTTATTTTAACCATTTTGGGTGAGTGTTTTCAGCATTCTTCTTTTCAAGCCATTTGCAGCTTTTCTTCC
The DNA here is from genome assembly GCA_038277355.1 of Encarsia formosa. NCBI lineage: Eukaryota > Metazoa > Arthropoda > Insecta > Hymenoptera > Aphelinidae > Encarsia > Encarsia formosa. The sequence goes on from CM076186.1 coordinate 61,463,512, forward strand.
TAGGTCAAGTTTTTACCATTCTACTTCTATCAAATCTTTTTTAAAAAGTGTAATTTGTTTTTTTTGATTTTTTTTAGATTGAGCATCTCTAAAGTTATTTTTTTTAAAGCTAATGAGTACTTCTAAAAAAACATTGTTTTAATTACTCCAGGATATTCAATATATATATATATATATATATATATTATTTAAATAAAAAACAATATAAATAATAAAAATCTTACTTAAGAAAGTTTCTACAGACGGTACATCGTCCTTCCCGACGGTTTTCAACCAAAAATTATCAAAAAGATTAAAAAATCTGTCGTAGTAATCTCCAAATTCTGCTTGTGCTTCACTTTTAATAATTGTAAATTGATCCGTAATAGATGAATTTCTGTTGTCATTTGCTTGAGCTTTTAGAAGTGGCAATGACATGACTTTGTAAATAGTCAGGTCATTGTTTTCTTCAACAAGTTCCATTTCAAAAGCACTTTGTAAAAGTAACTGTAACATTAATTTTCAGTTTTGTACCATAATATTTTTATTTAGATAAAAAATAAAATTTATCAAATCTTAATTTTTTTATATGAAGTATTATTAAAAAAGAAATAATAATAATAATAATAATGAAAAAATCAGTGAATCAATTAACCAATAAAGTTTTTTGGAATTAACTTGAGTAAAGTTGTAAAAATGGCCAGCAACAACTACAGCTGGTTGAGCGAATATGCTTTTGATTGCAAGCATGATACTATCATCAAAATCACAAATTATTTCTTCCGGTCTCCACTCAGGCATCATCTCTTTTAATTTAAGCAAGACCGCAGTGTAAGATTCTAGCGATTTTTGCATCATCAATATCCAGGCCACTGCATGAGTCTTTAAAAAAGTTTTGGTTAAGGAAATATTGTTTCTTTAATTATACCTGAGTTTATCAGAAAAAAAAGAAAGCGACTTGATTGTTGAGGTATGAAATTTAAAGAGAGGTCAAGTTCATCAAAGGAATTTTAGTTTTTGACCTAAATTTGGAGTAATCCATTTATAAAAGAGAGCTATCGCCATCTTGCGTAAACAACTTATTCGTGAGCTGATTGGTGAAGAAGTTTTTAAAATATTCGAAAAGTGCATTTGAGGTTACTATTTTTGTTTTTTTCCTATGCGCGCTTGCGCGCTTAAAAACTGATGGTTTTAGAATTTTTTATTTTATTTAAAAAAATTTCTTTTGCAAAAGCAATAAATAAGGGTCCGTACGCGCTTGCGCGCTGAGTAATTTCTAGTTAAATAAATAAGCGCATTTTTAATTCATAGGATTTTTTCCCACCCTCTGGCGTAAAATTTTAAATTTTGCGATTGTTTAGCAACAACATATTATTAAATGCGGATTTTTAAACTGATTGGTTAGAATTAAGGACGTTTCAGACCTCCAGTGACTCTCATTCAGTTTTGGGGCTCTCCGCACGAGAAACAGCTGACGCGCCGGTCGTTCTGTCTCTCTCGCTCTCGTGGCGCAGCATAACCGCAAAGACTAAAAAATCAACTTTACTGTTAAATTACTCTGAAAGTAGGCCCGGTTGCCGTATTTTGAAAAATGTTAGATTGATTCTTGTTTCAATAGCTAGAATATACTCTTTTTTTTAGAAAAAGTTAACTACTAGTTAATTTACAGTCGTCGATAACATTAAAAAATTGTAGTGCTCTACGTGCCATCCCATGCAAAACGACCGAACTTTGAGCGTTCATAACTCAAAAACGAGTCCCGCTTGCCCTATTTTTTTTTGTGGCACTGGAAAGAACACATAAAAATCTTCTTGTATGCCGAGTTACAAAATTTGATAACGTTGACCGAAAATCCCTGAAACGTCCTTAATTTAAAAAAAAAAAAAAAAAAAAAAAAGAAAAAAATGTACGTTTAAAACTTACTTTACGATCCGTTCGAAACATTAATGTTAAAAGTTGCTCACAGCCTGTAATATCCGGATGACTTGGATAAGATCCTCCAATTTGTGTAATTTTTGATTCTTTTAACCTCGCTTTTAACACGGTATCTATCATGTTTCTATCGAAAAATATAATATGTACGTGATCAGACTCTTTGACCAATTCTGATCCAAGCATATTATTATGATCTGTCTTCAAAGAACGATTCAGTTTTAAAAAATTTCGACCAGATGCTGATTTAATGAACTGAGCTAAATCAGTCATAGATTTGACGTTTGAAATGTTTTTCAAAATTTCACTTTTCCGTGATGTCAACAACTTTTGCTGGATATCTTCAAATTTTAATTCTGGTGGGAAATCATCGCCGGTTCTAGAAAAAAATTGATGAAATTTTTAAAGTTTAATCAATTTTTTAAAATGTATACTTAACTTATATAGTGACGAGGACACTCAGTGGGCTTCGCTAACCCAAAATTATCTAAGTAATTTATTAAATAATTTGTACACCCAGCGGACAACTTAACATTTCGCTGTTTGAATTTGCCACTCAAAGAAAATGGCCGCCGACCCCAAAATTTTTATGGCGTGCCAACTGTAGCAGGGGAAAAAAAATATTGAAAATCCGAGAGTCGTGATGTCGACTAAGGTTGATAAGTTAAGTCAAAGTTCAATCGTGTTAAATAAACACAAGTAATGAAAATCGTCATAACTAATTTGTCTAAATTATTATAAAATAACCGAAAATGGCCAAATCGCGAACTGTTCAGTGATTGTTATTGATTTTTCAGCATTTAATTAGCTGAACTTTTTTGATTTATTCATTTTGTTATTTTTTTTTATCGAATGGCTTACATACAAAAGCAGTAAGTTTTGATTATTTTTATAGTTTGATAAAAATGAGTTGAAAATTCCATTCTTAAATGTTCATTTTCAATTTAGATTGCAAGCAAAAGCCTCGAGAAATGCTTGACGAAGATAAGTGAGTACAACTTTAGTTTACTTGATTTAAAATAAAAAAAAGAGTTATCTTTGAAAGTGTAACAAAATCTTTTGTTTACATTAAAGATGAATAAGAAAAATTCAAACTGGGACCTTCGCTTTACAGAATGCTGCCCCTGGTTTTGTATGTGATTGGTTTCATACACTCATTAATAAACTAAATCATGAATGTCAGGTAAATTTATAATAAAGAGTATTCAAAACAGTGTTAAATAATTTGTAAATATACTAATTCAGCTGTTATGAATTAACCTTTCAGAACACTGTAGTTGAGCTTCATGTTTTTTGTAGTCTGGTATTATTGTGCTTGGACGATATGAGAAAGCGTAATTAAAGTTTATGTATCCAAAATAAAAGGATGGTGGAGTTTTCACCACTTTAAATCAACAGTTGTCTCTGGTATAATTTTAGTTTGGCCTGATACTGGAGCATCGTATGCCTCTCCTTTGTCAATTTATGTGGTTCAATGTTTATATTAGGATGTTCTGAAAAATTTGTCGTTTGGTGTCACTAGTATAAACTTGACTCGGCTCCAGCAGTTTGGCATGGGCACAGACGCTTGATTGTGTATATCGGTGAGAGGTTCCACACCAACAAACACACTCAAACATCTGCGCCCATGCCAAACTGCTGGAGCCGAGTCAAGTTTACACTAGCGACACCAAACGACAAATTTTTCAGAACATCCTAATAAGTGAGTTTTTAACATTATTTACTTAATCCTAAAAAAGTTCAAATGTATCAGTAATTAATATTTAATACATTTTCATGAAAAATTTTAGGTTTTGTTCGGTATCTGCAATTTAGATAACAGAGTGGCATACTGTATTGTCTAAGAGCTCTGCAAGAGAGAGGGACACAATATGGACATCACAATAAAAGATTGTCAATCTTGGATGTGGCATGGATTATATTTTCAGTCACCTTTTCTTTTTGTTGGTTGCTTCTTCGAACAAGATATTAGATAAAAATGTATAACGCCTACATTCTCTTGAAACTAATCAAGCATCCGGAGGCTACCTGGTATGTGTCAGTACTGCGTCAAGATGTTCTTGGTGCTGGTCTTGGGTAAAGTTAAATCAATGGTAATGGTGATACCCCAAAAGTTTTGTACCAGAGTTACGGATTGCTCTACATACATCCAATTTGAACTTGAGGATTAATAAAAAGGACTACAATGATGAGACGCTTAAAGAGAAAGATAATTCAAAGAAGAATAAAAGTGATTGAACACAGCCTAATTTATTTGTGAACGCAGAGTATTGAGTTTCAGTGGCAATCTAATTTTACAAATTGCTGTACGGGTACTTGTTTGCACCATGTAGTTATACATACTTGACTCTTGTACTACTTCAATGCAATCAGTAGTGTTTTATATACTGTATATTGTACTGTCAACAACTAGTTATATATTTTTAAAAATTATAAGCTTACAGGTTTTTTGTAATTAATTTCAGTTTTATTTTAATTCGATCATACTTAATAAATCCAGATTATGTCAAATTTTTTTTTTCAAATCATTAAAATTAATTTTTAATTGCCAAAATAGAACAGAAAAATATTAATAATTCATATTAAGTTAATTAATAATCGAAAACAGTAGTATTAAAAAAAGGAGCAAGTTATGAAATTTTTAATAAAATTGAAAATATTTTTTAAAAAGTTTTAGTATTTACAAAAAAAATATTTTTGATGATATACAAATATTTTATTCTTATAAAATGTTTTATTTCATTGCTCTGCAGCATTCCAACAAAAATTTCAACAAATTATATAGGTAAATTGAAGTACTTTTTTATTTTAAGTTACATTTAATACATAATTACTATAATTTTTATTTTTAAATCAAACCAAATTTTTTAGATTTTTATTTAGATCTATTTTAGTGAATACAGTTGTTGAGATATTACTTAGTAATTTATAAAGGATCCTCCGTTCGCTATGACAGCTTCAAGTCGGTTTGGAATCGACATCAACAAATTACTGAAATAGTCTGGATCATTGTCTAGCTCTTCCCAACTTTGTTCTACGCGGTTACGCACTTCCAACAAATTATGCGGGACACCTCTCCACGGCTTAACCATTTTACTCCAACAGTTCTCAATAGGATTGAGATCTTCAATAAACATATTTATTATTATTAACAACCGAATTATTGTTTTAAATTTTATATAATTACTTTTACCTGGAGATCGCGGTGGATGAGGGAGACGCTCAAGTCGAGGATGTTGATTGTACCAAGCATTCACGATGTTGGCCGTATGCACTGGGCTGTTATCTTCTATTACGAAGATTTGTTGCCCATCGGGAAACAGTTGCTGTAGTGCTGGGTACAGGTGTTGATCCAGAAGTTCAACGTAAAGGGGGGCATTAAGTTTCCGAGTAAGCGGAATCAATCCTCCTTTGCCTCCGTGTCATATCCACCCCCAATAATTCTGGCTTATGCGACCAGAGTTACGCATACCTTTGACATAAATATTGTTATAGCGTTCTCCTGGTGGCCTCCACACCCCGATCCTTCCTAAAAAATTTAATTGAATAATAATTAAGTCGTAATTATAGGTTTTTTTTTTTATATTATGCTTATTCTGCGTGGCAGGACGTATAGGTTTTAAAATACTAACGCATTTTTCTGTTATTTCACAAAGAATTATTTTTCGTAACAACCGCGCGCGTGACGGGTAGATGAAAAAGAAAAAGATGTAAACAGTTGTAGAAAAAGTTAATTTTTAGTATTTGTCAAGCTTAGAAATACTTTGGTACATTTTTATTTACATAATGCAATTTTAATAATAATTTGTCAGTCTGTCGGCTGCTTATAATTCATTGATTTTTAAAAATATCGTGATTTAACCAAACACATCAAACTGTGGCTTCGAAAATTTCAATTTTGGGGAAATGTAAAAAGTAGTCGCGTTAAACTACAATGTTTAGCACGTTAATGCGCGGTGATGGTTTTCGTCGTGATTTTCAATCAACCTGTTGCGTTTAAAATAATCGATATTTTACGGGACAACTTCAAGTACTTGTCAAATCGACCCGAAACAAAAATCATTCAAGTAAAATAAGTAATATTGAGTTGGCACCACACTGAAATTTCTTTTTTTAGAATCGATAAAATTTTACCTTTTCAGAATGGTTAAACGCGTTTCAATCATGAAGAAACCCGCTCACAAGTGGAGTAATGTTGAACCGATTGCATTTTTTCAATACCAAAATGAGTAATTTATCAAGAAAAATCACAACGAAAGCTCGTCGTCACGCGTTTTGCTGTAAATCGCGCGTACTGATGAAGCCTACGTTAAAAAATTGTTAAAGCAAAAGAATGTAAGTATTTATTTAAACTCTTGTAATTGAGGCGTGGGTGGTGATACTGAAAATCAACGAAAGCTCGAGCTTTTAAACTTATAATGTTGTAATGCGCTTTATTAATGTCGATTGATAAAGATTTTATACTTCGAGAGAGTGGCATTTGATATGATATATTTATATATTTATATTCAATTTATTTTATTCTCGGCCCACTCTCCCGCAATTAATTGAAAAATAATATACAATCAAAACTTACCGTCTTTTGCAGAGCTGAATACCTTCTCGTCCATGCAGACACACCTCATCCACGATTCATTCGGCCAGTTGACGTGGTTAAGCGCATATTGGAGTCTCCGAGCCTCATCGCCAACAACTAGTTCTGCCTTACTTGCGGCCCGACGGAACTTTAAATTTGTAAATTTTTTTAAGCCCCTTCTTAAGGTTTTTTCGCAGACATTCAGATGAAGCTGCTGCGGTAAATGTTTTACCGGATCGAATGTATGTTCCGGGGCAATTAAATGAGCTCTTACTTGTTCGGCCATCGCCGGAGTCATTTTTTGCCAAACTTCTCGGGTAGCTCGCAAATCCTGAACTTGAGGACCTCCTTGTGCTTCGGCCTCAAACCGTCTTTTCCATGCTCGAATACACTGCGGAGTGCATTCAAATCTGATAGCCACAGCAGTTGCTGAAAGTCCTCCAACGGTTACCAAGTGTCGAACAATTGCTAAATTTTCCTTCGTTGGGGTAAATACCATGTTCTTAGCTACTAAGATAAAAATGCAAACCTACTGACGCGATGAAAGAATGAGTACTGCGTCAGTACTTTCTTTTAATTTAGGGAGTGGGGAAAAGATGCTTACAGTATCTTATGACACCTGAAAAAAACAATTGCAAGCTACTCCACGTTCAAAATTAGGTTTCTAGCTCTTGATAGGTTGCTTCACTGTTCTGGAAGAATGGCGCATCTTTCTAACGTTTCTATTGGTACTCGCTGCATAAGTGATAAGACCGGACGTTTTGGCGGGCCACGCTTCGCGACTATTCCGCACGTGCACTTCTTCGAGCTCGCATCGACACCATCCCAAGTCTAAATCATCAAAATGAACAAAGCAGAATTCAAGTGTGTTTCGCTTTTCAGAGATTATCCTCTATTTTGGGATAGAGGTCATCAACACAAGTTCGACGAAGAAAAGAAGGCTCAGGCTCTAGAAATAATGGTGGTCAAGATGAAGCTGTTTATCCCTGACGCCGATGATCGAAAACTGTATTTCCCGGAGGGAATCATCAATGGTAAGTCCGATCATGCCTCGAGTAATTAAATTTTTTACGTAGCCCTAGTAATTGTAAGCGTGCAACACGGATAATTAGATTTACAAAAACAATTTTTGAAAAAATAGCGTTCGTTTTTAATGTTACATCTCACATAATGTTTTTATTTAGATTTCTTTAAATTATTTATAAAATTTTAAGTGTGCCTTACTGTTTCGATCGGTGGTTGCATTTTTCAATTCGCAAGCTCAGGTTTCATCAATTTTATTGAAATTAAAAGACATCAAGTCATCGCTTAATGTTTCATCAATTGCAATTACTAGTTCCGTTAAAATATGATCACACCTTAGTATTTCATTGTTTTCAAATGCCGATGCACGAATTAATCGTGTATTAATTTTTATGTTGCAGGTGAAACTCTTTATGATATGTGGGATTTAAATTAAAGTTATTATAGAAAAATTCAACTGTTGTTAAACCGTGGGAGAACAAAGGATTCATTAATCGGGACCTCCACGAGAGCTTGGATTTTTTGTATAATGCTGTGAGCATGAAGGGTGGCTTCAGCCCGATAAAATTTGACATACTCCATGGGTAAAAGTCAAAGTTGAGGGTACTTTCTCTAGTCCACATAAAAACAATTACAACATTGAATAAAACATCAATACTATCAAAAATACTTTTGTAAAAAAAGAAGAAATTATAGGTACCCAAATAAAAATTTACATCAATTGAAAGACCACTATTATTTTCTACCTACATAAAATCGTTTTTGTTAAAAAGTTTTATCAAAAATATTTTTTTTGTAAATACTAAAACTTTTTAAAAAATATTTTCAATTTTATTAAAAATTTCATAACTTGCTCCTTTTTTTAATACTACTGTTTTCGATTATTAATTAACTTAATATGAATTATTAATATTTTTCTGTTTTATTTTGGCTTTTAAAAATTAATTTTAATGATTTGTAAAAAAAAAATTTGACATAATCTGGATTTATTAAGTATGATCAAATTAAAATAAAACTGAAATTAATTACAAAAAACCTGTAAGCTTATAATTTTTAAAAATATATAACTAGTTGTTGACAGTACAATATACAGTATATAAAACACTACTGATTGCATTGAAGTAGTACAAGAGTCAAGTATGTATAACTACATGGTGCAAATAAGTACCCGTACAGCAATTTGTAAAATTAGATTGCCACTGAAACTCAATACTCTGCGTTCACAAATAAATTAGGCTGTGTTCAATCACTTTTATTCTTCTTTGAATTATCTTTCTCTTTAAGCGTCTCATCATTGTAGTCCTTTTTATTAATCCTCAAGTTCAAATTGGATGTATGTAGAGCAATCCGTAACTCTGGTACAAAACTTTTGGGGTATCACCATTACCATTGATTTAACTTTACCCAAGACCAGCACCAAGAACATCTTGACGCAGTACTAACACATACCAGGTAGCCTCCGGATGCTTGATTAGTTTCAAGAGAATGTAGGCGTTATACATTTTTATCTAATATCTTGTTCGAAGAAGCAACCAACAAAAAGAAAAGGTGACTGAAAATATAATCCATGCCACATCCAAGGTTGACAATCTTTTATTGTGATGTCCATATTGTGTCCCTCTCTCTTGCAGAGCTCTTAGACAATACAGTATGCCACTCTGTTATCTAAATTGCAGATACCGAACAAAACCTAAAATTTTTCATGAAAATGTATTAAATATTAATTACTGATACATTTGAACTTTTTAGGATGAAGTAAATAATGTTAAAAACTCACTTATATAAACATTGAACCACATAAATTGACAAAGGAGAGGCATACGATGCTCCAGTATCAGGCCAAACTAAAATTATACCAGAGACAACTGTTGATTTAAAGTGGTGAAAACTCCACCATCCTTTTATTTTGGATACATCAACTTTAATTACGCTTTCTCATATCGTCCAAGCACAATAATACCAGACTACAAAAAACATGAAGCTCAACTACAGTGTTATGAAAGGTTGATTCATAACAGCTGAATTAGTATATTTACAAATTATTTAACACTGTTTTGAATACTCTTTATTATAAATTTACCCGACATTCATGATTTAGTTTATTAATGAGTGTATGAAACCAATCACATACAAAACCAGGGGCAGCATTCTGTAAAGCGAAGGTCCCAGTTTGAATTTTTCTTATTCATCTTTAATGTAAACAAAAGATTTTGTTACACTTTCAAAGATAACTCTTTTTTTATTTTAAATCAAGTAAACTAAAGTTGTACTCACTTATCTTCGTCAAGCATTTCTCGAGTCTTTTGCTTGCAATCTAAATTGAAAATGAACATTTAAGAATGGAATTTTCAACTCATTTTTATCAAACTATAAAAATAATCAAAACTTACTGCTTTTGTATGTAAGCCATTCGATAAAAAAAAATAACAAAATGAATAAATCAAAAAAGTTCAGCTAATTAAATGCTGAAAAATCAATAACAATCACTGAACAGTTCGCGATTTGGCCATTTTCGGTTATTTTATAATAATTTAGACAAATTAGTTATGACGATTTTCATTACTTGTGTTTATTTAACACGATTGAACTTTGACTTAACCTATCAACCTTAGTCGACATCACGACTCTCGGATTTTCAATATTTTTTTCCCCTGCTACAGTTGGCACGCCATAATAATTTTGGGGTCGGCGGCCATTTTCTTGGCGCTGTGAAAAGGTGCAGGCTGCTCGTCAGTAACGGTTCATTTTCTCTTTGCTGACGCCTGGCCGCGCATGGCCATCCTAGTTGTCACTTGCCTGTCTTCTGCTTCTCTTCTCCCTCCCCCATAACAAACAAGCAAAGTGAACTTAGCAACGTAAGAGGTTTTGGACAAGTTTCAAAATAAAAGTAGTTGTTTCAGCGAAAGAAAATTTTTAGTGTTAATAAATAGAAGTATTTAATGATCGTAATTTATTTATTTAGATATTGTACAAGAATAGCTGATACAAATTTTTTTAAAGTGTACGTTATAAAATTCGGAGACAAATAATGATTTTTGTAGTATTTTAATCACAACTTAAAAGTAATTGATATTTTTTAACTGCTTTGAACAGTGTATAATATAGCTCTGTTAAACTCAAGTTTTATTTTGGACCTTAAGGGGAACCAGCGGCAAATTTTCAGCCTATAGAAATAATGGACCTAGAAGGCTGAAAATTTTTTTCAACATGCATTTTTACGTATATCCATTGATGGTGCATCGAGTTTTTGGTAAAAATCATTTTTGACCTTTTTTAGGTACTTTTTTGAATTATTGTACCCAAAAATTTATAGTTTTTCCTAGATAAAGAGCGTAAAAATTGCGTTAAGGTCAAACCCATGCGAGAGAATTTAGCTATTGCTCTTACGAACAATTAAAAAAAAAAAAATCTCAAATCGGTTGAGAAACAAAAAAGTAGATACAGTTTGAAGATAAGATGTTTTTAAAATAACTTGCTCTGGCCACCAAGAACATATTAGGCTGGTTTATTTTTTCAAATATCCATGAATAAATGTTTTATATCGATGGAACTTTGTAGATAGGATTTTCTGCGAGCGCTGAACTCGAATTTGACGTTAGTTTTTCAATTGGGCCTATGTTAAGGGCAGCATTTATCTAAGGGAGGATGAAAAATTGAAAATTTTTTTTAATTATTGATAAAAATTGAGTAAGGAGGGTTTTGCTCGCGCTAAACACGAATTTGATGTCCATTTTTCAGTTTGACCTAAACTAAGGGTAGCACTTACCTAAGGACTGGTATTTTTTTTTCACTTTTCGATAAAATTTGGTAGCGGGGGCTTTTGCGTGTGCTAAACACGAATTTGACTAGCGTTTTTCAGTTTGACCTAAACTAAGGATAGCACTGTTAGCTTAGGACAGATAATTTTTTTTTCACTTTTCGATAACTAGTTATCTAGTTCGATAACCTAGATAATAAAAAATTGGTCCCAACTTTATTTACAGTTCAAGTGGCCTGTATTGTACTAAAAGAAATAAAACACAAAAAACTCCCGCATACCAATTTTTATCTAGAACTAAACAAAGAAAAAAATATTACCTTCCATTAGATAAGTGCTACCCCTAGTATAGGTCAAACTGAAAAACGCTAGTCAAATTAGTGTTTAGCGCACGCAAAAACCCCCTCGTACCAAATTTTATCGAAAAGTGAAAAAAAATTATCTGTCCTAAGCTAACAGTGCTATCCTTAGTTTAGGTCAAACTGAAAAACGCTAGTCAAATTCGTGTTTAGCACACGCAAAAGCCCCCGCTACCAAATTTTATCGAAAAGTGAAAAAAAAATACCAGTCCTTAGGTAAGTGCTACCCTTAGTTTAGGTCAAACTGAAAAATGGACATCAAATTCGTGTTTAGCGCGAGCAAAACCCTCCTTACTCAATTTTTATCAATAATTAAAAAAAATTTTCAATTTTTCATCCTCCCTTAGATAAATGCTGCCCTTAACATAGGCCCAATTGAAAAACTAACGTCAAATTCGAGTTCAGCGCTCGCAGAAAATCCTATCTACAAAGTTCCATCGATATCAAACATTTATTCATGGATATTTGAAAAAATAAACCAGCCTAATATGTTCTTGGTGGCCAGAGCAAGTTATTTTAAAAACATCTTATCTTCAAACTGTATCTACTTTTTTGTTTCTCAACCGATTTGAGATTTTTTTTTTTTAAATTGTTCGTAAGAGCAATAGCTAAATTCTCTCGCATGGGTTTGACCTTAACGCAATTTTTACGCTCTTTATCTAGGAAAAACTATAAATTTTTGGGTACAATAATTCAAAAAAGTACCTAAAAAAGGTCAAAAATGATTTTTACCAAAAACTCGATGCACCATCAATGGATATACGTAAAAATGCATGTTGAAAAAAATTTTCAGCCTTCTAGGTCCATTATTTCTATAGGCTGAAAATTTGCCGCTGGTTCCCCTTAAAGTAAATGTAAATGACAAAAAAAAAAAAGTTAAGCAAGTTTGCAATATTAAAAACGACTTTTTTATCGAAGCAACATTTTAATTACTCGACTCGAGTAAAAATATTGAAGTATGTACTTTTTTTTTAGCCTCAGTTAATGATCGATTTCATAATTTTGAAACTTTGTTCTTTTGAGAGAAACGTTAACAAAAAATTAGTCTTAATTTATTAATTTAAGTAATATTCATTTACGGGTCATTCCACACTTAAATTCCATACTTAAAACCAGAGCAAAAACGAATTTTTTACAATATTTCAAATATTTTTGATAATTTGAATAACAAACAGACAATTGAGTTTTATAAGTTTATGTAAAACCCACCTTTTAAACAAAAATTATTTAAAAAATTCTTTTATGCAGTTAATTTTTACGTTTTTTAAACAGACAAATAAAAATAAAAGAAAAAAAAAAATCGGATCCCGTTTCGCGTCCCACCCACAACGGCCCTTATTTTTAATATAATTTTTTCTCAGTTGAAATTCACTTCAAGTCGTACAAATGTCCCAACCCCGCAACCATGGAATGACCCTTATGTTATAGATAGTCTTTTTCAATTTAAATTTTACTTTTTTGATAAATTTCAATAATTATTTAGTATTTAAATTGAGATTGGTAAAAAAATAAACCGCTCTTTTTTCGTGAAAACTTAAGCAGGTTTACGATTTAAAAAAACAACTTTTTTTTTATCCAAGCAGCATTTTATTTATTAGAATCAAAGAGTATTAAAGGGATCAGTAGAAGTCAGTGGTTTTTTTTTCATAAAAAACAATAAGAAACAGAATTTTTGTTGAGTTAATCTCGACGTAGCTTGTTTTGCTAATCTCTTCAGGAACTTTATTAAAAAGATACAAAATAATAAAATTAATACTTAATATATTTAGAATTTTTACACAAAATATATTACTTTAAAATAGTCTTCAGAACTTGATTATGATTAAAGTTAAAAAAATAGTGACTAGATAATCACAATAATGTCAAGTCAAAAGGTCATTATAATACAGCAGAACCTCCGTATTCGCGGTTTCGCACATTCACGGTTTGCAAATTGACACCTGTTTTCGTATTCGTGGTGTCTGCTTCGCACATTCGCGGTCATAACCTATATTCATTGTTTTTTTTAAACCTTAAAATTTTTTAATCCAAAAACTTTTTAAGCTCAAAATTATGAAATGGCTCCATCAAATATGAGAAAACCAATACAAAAACGTGAAAAAAAAGTTATGGACATTGGTACAAAAATTTCTATACTGGATTCATTAAGAAAGGGTGAAAAAATAGCTATGGTAGCGCGCAAATTTAAGGTTAATGAGTCCACCGTAAGATCAATTCGTAAAAATGAAGAAAAAATTCGTAAAAGCGCAGCACAGTTAGGAACTCATTCTAAACAATGCAAAATTTCAAGAGGAATTGTAATCGAAAAAATGGAAGATATGCTAATCATTTGGATGCAAGATTTAATTCAAAGAAAAGTTGCTCTAAGCGGCGCTGCTATTCGTACTCAAGCTCTGACTTATTTTCACCATCTAAAAAAGAAAGATCAATCAAATTCAAAGGAAGCATTTGTTGCAAGTCGAGGATGGTTCGAAAAATTCATAAAGAGGTATTTGTTATTTTAAAACATTGTTGGATTGTTAATTCATCTCTAAACTTGCTCTGATTTACGAATTTACGATAGGTTTTCTTTGCATAACGTGAGTTTCTCTGGAGAAATCGCGTCAGCTGATGAAACTGCGGCTCGAGATTTCCCACCGGTTCTGAGACAGTTTATCAATGAAAAAGGATACTTACCCGCACAAATTTTTAACGCTGACTAAACCGGTCTGTATTGGAAGAAGATGCCGAAACGTACGTATCTTACAGAACAAGAAAAAAGAGCGCCAGGCTTCAAAGTTTCAAAGGACAGGTACACATTATTGTTCTGCGCGAATGTTTTGGGCACCTGCAAATGCAAACCTATGCTTGTATATCGCTCCGAAAATCCAAGAGTGCTTAAGCAAAAAAGAAAGGAACATCTACCAGTATTTTGGAAGTCAAATAAAAGCGCCTGGGTAACAAAGAAAAATTTTCAAGAATGGTTTTGTCAGTCTTTTGTCCCAGAAGTGGAGAAATTTTTAAGGAAACAAAATTTATCTTTTAAAGCTTTGTTACTGTTAGATAATGCTCCAGGTCATCCTCAAGAATTGACTTTGCTGCATCCCAATGTTGACGTTTTATTTTTCCCACCAAATACTACATCACTCATTCAGCCGATGGATCAAACAGTTATCGCTACTTTTAAATCTTATTATCTCCGAAGAGTATTACATGGTATGTTAGAAGTAGTGAACCATGCTCGCTCTTAAGAAGAAAACCCCAAAAGTGAAGTGATTCAATTTTGGAAAAAATTTACCATCCTCGATTCAATTGAAGCTGTTGAGGAGTCTTGGAAAGAAGTAAAAGCCTCAACGATCAATAAAAGTTGGAGAAAACTATTGCCTGAAATGGTTGTTCAAGAGGCAGTTGAACCTTCTTATGAAGATTGTGTTAAAGAGTTGCTACACATCGCTAGAAGTATTGGAGGAGAGGGTTTTCAAGATGCGCAAGAAAGCGACTTGCTTGAACTTATCCGTACCGATACAGATGGACTGGCGATCGAAGAAGTCGAAGAATTGGTAAATCGACCAGAGCAAGAAGAAGAAGAAGAGCCCTCTGAGTCTTCTTGCTTCACCTATAAATCCATCGTAAAAATAATAAAAACAATTCAAGAGGCCGTTGAGGAAGCTGTGGAACACGATCCAATGGTGGCGCGCAGTCTGAAATTCAAGCATGATTGTAATGTAGCGTTATCTTCTTATCAAGAATTGTACAAAGATATTTTAAGACGATCAAAACAACCTTTATTAACCAAATACTTCAATAAAATTGATGAAAACTATTGATTTTTTTTTCTAAGTCAAAAAATTTGCCTGTTTTTTCAGATGCTGGAACGTAACCCCCCTTTTCCCATAAGACTAATGCTTCCGTATTCGCGGTTTCCGTATTCGCGGTACCTTTTGGGAACGTAACTACCGCGAATACGGAGGTTCTGCTGTACTGGACTTTAGTGTAAAAGTTTACAGATACAGTTGTAAATA
This sequence comes from Encarsia formosa, assembly GCA_038277355.1. Classification (NCBI taxonomy): domain Eukaryota; kingdom Metazoa; phylum Arthropoda; class Insecta; order Hymenoptera; family Aphelinidae; genus Encarsia; species Encarsia formosa. Next base: position 61,479,139 of record CM076186.1, read on the forward strand.
GGACTAAGATCTTTACCTTCTTCCTTTTCATTTCAATTTCTTTTGTTGGAATTAATGAATAAAATTTTATTGAATTGATTCCAGGAAAAAATATTGAAGTGTGTACATTTTTTTTTAGGTTAATAATTTCATACTTTTGAAACTTTATTTTTTGAAAGAAACGTTAACAAATTAGTTTTGAAGTTCTTATATTTACAGCAACATTCATTTATGTTGCAGATAATCTTTTTCAATTTATGTTATACTTTTTTATAATTTTACTTCATTTTAGGTTTAATAAATTAAAATTCTCTGTATAGAATAATCAAATCTTCACTTTTTATAAAAATGAATTTTAAAGATCTTCACCAAGTAAAGGCTACTACCATTGATTATAATTTTACTGTTTTGATAAATTAAAATAATAGAGTTTTTAAATTGAGATGGATAAATAAGTTTCATTTATCGCTGTTTTTTTGTGAGAAACTAAGATTAATAATTCAATGAATTTTCTTTGGTTCTTATATAAATGTAAGATTAAAAAATATCATGATCAAATTCTATTTTTAATTTGAAAAGACAGCATCTTTTTACACTGATACTGTAATTTTTGTGAATTTAAGATTAAGTTAGGGGTGTTTCGAATATTTACATTAAAATCTATAACTAACGACCAAATACAATAAAAACATAATAATATAATATATCACAGAATTAAATTTTTCACAGTTAAGTTTTGGTAAAAAAAACAAAATTAATGTTCGTCTTCGCTGATATCGTCTTCTTCATCTTGAATGTTGTTGTTTGCCTCGAAAGTACTTTTTGAAGCATATCATCCGTAGGTTGTAATTTCCGGATGTCGTCCCAGCAACCTTGCATCTTTAAACTGTCGTCGACAAACATAATAGAACGTAGAGTTTTTAAAGATAAAGATGCTCTAAACTTATCTTTTGTAAGTCTTTCTTTGCTCCAAACTCTCTCTGGAGCTGCATTAGAATGAGGTGTGCAGAAGATATTTAAAACAAACTTGGAAAGATTTGAATACATTTTTTGTTTGTTTTTAGGGTCTATTACTTTAGAAATACTATACCAAAAGGTGACATACGAAAGATCATTGAATATTCCTCGGATAGAGGGCAATCTATCATACTCTTTTTGTAGTATTTCGGCTGTTACATTTGCTGGTATCGCTCGACAACAAAGATTAGCAGCTTCCTGAATAACATTCATATTAGCCTGATGAAATTCGCGGCTTAAAGCGTTGTTTGGATCGAGACATTTTAAGACAGAAAATTTTTTGTATCTTACAACCATTCTTGTATGATAAGTACTTGTCAACTCTTTAATATAATTAAAACAATCAGCCATGAAAGAATTCCAATCATTACTGTCAAGTTTCGAAGCTTCTGTGGTTGCATCATCCCCAATAGTTATATTAGCCAATGGTAGATAATTATCTTTATTTTCAAAATCAATGATTAAATCTTCTGAGTGAAGTTGAATGTAGTCTTTTTTAAAAATACAAGCGAGTAATTCAAGGTAAGTTATTTTTATTTCTTTAAAAAAATGTGGTAAAATAACTTCATTGGTTTGTAAATTTCTATTTAAACTTTCTATGATCGGCAAATAAAAGTTTAAGAAATGCAAGTACCAGATACTTTTAGGTGCAGCTAATCGTTCTTTAAGAGATTCTACATTATCGGGTGGCTTGGGCAAAGACGCTACCTCTTCTAATGCAAGCTCCACTGGCTCCCACTGATGCAATAACCGTTCGACACATGGGCCCATACTTAGCCATCTAGTAATTACTGGTCTCAACAGATTTTGAACATCTTTATCGAGGTCTATTTGAGCTTGCTTTAGTAGATGCTTTCTTTTCGGGAACTTCAAGAAGTTATATACGGCCCCAGTCAACTCCATGATTTCTTTTGGAAGTTTCGCTGCTGCGTCTTTTGCACATAGATGAAGAGAGTGTGCGGGACAAATCATGTTTAATGAACCTTTAAAATCTCTTTCTAATTTTTGACTAACTGAATTAAATTTTCCAACCATAACATTAGCTCCGTCCGAGCTGAATCCTTGAAAATTATCACGTGGGATTTTTGTAAAATTCTCAAAAGACTCATTAATTCTCTGATAAAGACTCTCCGCTGTAGCATCACTATCTTCGTGGTCCAAGTAAATAGGAATAATGTCCCACAATGAAGTCATAATTTTTTTTAAATCATCGTTGAAGTATCTTACCAGCACGCAACCATGAGATTCAGATGTTATATCGGTAGATTCGTCAAACAAAACAGTAAAATTTGTTTTTTGCAAAATATTCAATAAATTCATTCTGTGAACCGGAGCAAAAATATCGTTAATAATGTCAGTCATTTTTTTTCTACTCATAAGCACATCATTTAGTGCTTGCACGTCTTTGCATAAGTCGTGAATCAGGGGTAAAAGTTGATCTTCGAGACAAAGTGCTATCCTGTTTTTACAAAAAAAAGCTATTAATTTGAATTGAATAACTACCATCCGCTTGTTAAATTCATTTATATTGTTGTAAGCATAATTATTATTAATATTTGGACCAAGATTTTCAATATTATCCACATGAGCTTGCGAGTTTTCATGGTCTTTAATTACAGAGAGCCGAGGTGATAATGTAACCCTACACACGTTACAATAACCACAGTTTGGAGTGGTGGGATGCGCTTGTAACCATCGCTGTCTGCCACTGTATATCCACGAATATCTAAACCTGTAGTTTTTCGTTTTTTTTTCCTGCTGACCCTGTTGACGCTGTTGTCGTTGTCGTTGACGTCCTTGTTGTACTTGTCGCTGTTGTCGCCCTTGTTGAATTTGTTGTAGTTGGCCTTGTTGTTCTTGATGTTCTCGTAATATTTGCTGTTGTCCTCCAAGCGTGCTGCTGTGAGGAGTAGAATTCTCGTGAAGTTCGTGTCGATTTTGATTGCTTCGATTAATTGTATTTTGAGCTCGAGGAGTAAAAGTAACAGTTCTGATATGTGTATTTGCTTCTGGATTTATCAGACTACCACGCTGATATTGAATAGTAACGCGCCGAGGAGCAAAAGAAATTCTTTGAACAGTCTGTCTTTGTAGTCTAGGATGTGTAGGCAGCGTCTGATAAGTCTGTCTAACGTTTGGAAGTCGAGAATTATTAGATGGAGCTTCATTTCCTAATTCTCGAAGTGTTTCATCGACATCAACATGCATAGGTTCCATACTGAAAATTAAAAAAAAAAAAATATTAAAAAAAATAAAATAAAATTGATGAATTTGAATAAATTATTGATTTGATTCGAATTACTTTATTCGTGTACAAATATTTTGACCTTGATAAATCAAACTTAAATTTATTACAGTAATTTAATTCTTGTCAGAACTGTTCTAAAGCGTCAAAAAAAAAGAGCCCACTACCATTGAAGTGGTTGTTTAATACTTTTATCATAAATTTTTCAAATTATTTTCAAAATGTTACTTAACATAATACAAAGAAAAATTTAAAAGATGTGAACTTTTCCACCAAAAACATTACAGTACAGCCATAAATCTTAAATAAACTTTTCAAAATTGTACTTTTCATTATTTTAAATATAATGTGAGAATTATGTGTCTTGTAAAGCTATAAGTTTTATAAACACCTCCTACAAAATTGTCAAAATCTCATCCTTAGGATTCAAAAAACTAACCATCAATTTTTATAATTTTATTGTATTTTAATAATGGTTTTTGGACACTTAAAAAACGACAACTGCACCTATTCTGATAGTGGGCTGCTTTCAGTAATATCCTTTTTCAGGCTATTAAAAATCAAAAATTTGACAATTTTTGATACTTTCGTGTAAATAAAAGTTGTAAAAAGTGCTTGAAAAAGAAATTTTTTAGATAAGAATTTCCTGGACCTGTGAATTTTCAGAATGAGTTTAATAAACGTTTTTGAGGTTTCATAAAAACATATTGATACTTCATAAAAATCAAAGAATGTGTTTTTTGGATCCCGAGGATAAGAATTTGGTGATTTTGCAAGAGGTCCTTAGTTCGTAATTATACTTACAACTTCATATTTAATAATCAAGTTGTTTGATTCGATATATTTGAGTCAAAATTTCTGAAATCGGACAGAAAAACAAAACTTTCGAAATTCGATAGCCTTTGTACACAAAAGTCAAGAGTTATGCTTTAAAAAAAATCCATTGAAGTTTTTTTTTTAATTAATAATTTTTCTAAAAGTTATGAACAATTAAACTTTTGGGTGACTATTTTTTTAAATCGCCATTTCTAGAGAACTATTGAATAAAACTTTACAAAATTTTAACAACGACTTCACAAATAAGTGAAGTATTGAATAATAAATAAATTTAAAAAAAAAATTTAATTTGTTTATAAAAAATTAATTTTTTAATAAAAAATTGAAAATTTAATAAAATTCTCATATGGGTAGGGAAAATTTTTTCAACGATATTGTTCCTTAAAGTGTTATCTAGAAGAACGTGAAAAAAAATTTTGGTAATATTCATAAGAACAAAAGTTGCGAATTTTTAAAGACCGCAAAACGAGCGCTGCGAGGTGACGGAGCCACGGCGCGCACTGAGGTAATTTTTCGGTATCTGCAGAAAAGTAATTATATAAAAAAGGGACGTGCTAGAAACATGCGGTTTGGTGGAAATTGAAGAAAAGGGATGAAACTATTTGGGAAAAGTCAAAAAATGCATGATATTTTCTTATTTCATGGTTAAAATCAATTTTGAAAAAAAGGTTATGTTTGACAATAATGCTATCGGCTCTCTGTGTGATCTAAAATTCTTATCTTTTAGTTTTATTGGTTCTATTGATATTTCATCAAGTATGTATAATTAATATTATTCAATTTAATGATGAATTCTCAGCAAAAAAAGTCTATTAATGGAAATAATTCTTTCAGTTTTCATAATACTTATTGATTTGTGAAATTCATGGATTTTTTAAAATAATTAAGAGTTTAGATATTTGAAAAATAATTATAAGTTAAATAATGACGAAATATGATTAAAATAATCTGGAAAAACTCATAAAAAGTATCTAGGATAGTTATCAAGCCGATAGCATTATTGTCAAACATAACCTTTTTTTCAAAATTGTTTTTAACCACGAAATAAGAAAATATCATGCATTTTTTGACTTTTCCCAAATAGTTTCATCCGTTCTCTTCAATTTCCACCAAACCGCATGTTTCTAGCACGTCCCTTTTTTATATAATTACTTTTCTGCAGATACCGAAAAATTACCTCAGTGCGCGCCGTGGCTCCGTCACCTCGCCGCGCTCGTCGCAGCGCTCGTTTTGCGGTCTTTAAAAATTCGCAACTTTTGTTCTTATGAATATTACCAAATTTTTTTTTCACGTACTTCTAGATAACACTTTAAGGAACAATATCGTTGAAAAAATTTTGCCCTGCCCATATGAGAAGTTTATTAAATTTTCAATTTTTTATTAAAAAATTAATTTTTTATAAACAAATTAATTTTTTTTTTTTTAATTTATTTATCATTTAATACTTTACTTATTTGTGAAGTCGTTGTTAAAATTAATGTAAAGTTTTATTCGATAGTTCTCTAGAAATGGCGATTTAAAAAAATAGTCACCCAAAAGTTTAATTGTTTATAACTTTTAGAAAAATTATTATTTAAAAAAAAAACTTTACTGGATTTTTTTTAAAGCATAACACTTGACTTTTGTGTACAAAGGCTATCGAATTTCGAAAGTTTTGTTTTTCTGTCCGATTTCAGAAATTTTGACTCATTTGTAAAAATAAGTAGTTATAAGAAAAATTAACTAAACAACGACTATTTTTCTTAAATCAGTCTTTTTTTTACTTACACGATAATTTATGGTTTAAAGTTCTAGTAAACAGAACTAATTCTTTAATATTTTAAACAGTATAGGTTTTTAAAAAAAAATTTTGAAACTTGTAATTATTTTTTGTAAAATGTATATCTAAATATATCTATACATCTATATGTATTTCTTTTTAAGAAGCCAAATTATATAATATTAGCAAACTAAAAAAAAATTGGCTCAAAAACCTTTTTGAGTTAAAAAAAATTGTATAGAAAAAAGCTTTTAATTGTTTGCATGAAGCTTTGTGCAAGCCTAAACATTTATTGCTATGAAATTGACAGATTACTTTAATTGAATACTTACGTTAAAATCTGCACTCACTAGTTTTTGACTTCGATTACTTTAGTGATAACTTCCTTCCGTGCTATATATATAAATTGGACACTAGAAACTTGTACTTTAGAATTTAATGAAGAAAAAAACACTTTAAACAACTATAAAATCAATCTTCCAAACAAACGAGTGCTTATGTTTTGCAAAACACTATAAAAAAAACTTTTCTTTTATGGATTCAATCACCAAATACGTAGCAAACTTGAAAATTTGTTGTTGATGAGCAAAACGAAATACGACGTTTCCTCGACCTTTTCTCGCGAAGTACTGAGTAGGGACGCGCTTCTGGCTGCACTGGTGAAAATTCCCACGAGAAGATTAGAAATCGGAAAAATCCGTCTAAACTGCAAAAAAATCTTCATCGCATTATTACCTGAAGGTCGAGCAAATAGGTAAGCGCGCCGGGCGCGCGTCGCGCCGGAGGCTGGGGTGGCCAGGCGCACTAGTGGCCCGCAAGCACATGGCGAACACATGTAGACCGAGCGCTCTTACAGCCCCTGGTACCAAGAGCCAAGGGGTGAAAGCTGCGAGTAAATAAATAGCTTTCCCTTTCGTTTTTCAAATTTTTTATTTATGTATAGTTTTAGAAATTTCTGCAGGGTCCTAGTCATTAGAAAGCATTTGTTATAAGTTATAATTTTTTTATCGTCAATGCAACAACAAAATTTACCTATGTTATGTTGTTTGAAAAATTCAGCGTCTCGCTACTTTATTTATGCTATTTTGTGATGAGAAAAGTTCTGTAAAAATTAAAACTTTTTTTTATAATACTATTTGAAAATCGAAACCATTCTTCATCGTCGTATAATTTTACGAAGATTGATTAAACAAACTATTCAATTTTTTCAGCAGTAACTAGACAAAATTTTATAATTACATAATATTTCGAATTAAACCAGTATCTTACGAAACCCCAGCATGCTAATTGTTTGTTGCATTGTTCTCCTTTAATTGTTACCATTTTGAAGCTTTAAATGTTAATTTATAATGATATACATTTCCGCATGATACTACATCAAACACAGAAGCCTCTTCATTTGAGAAAATAAGCTTGAAACAAGAAAATTTTCAATTTAATATAGCGTCAAGTGGATTTTTTCGATTGAGTTAAGAGGTTACTTTTTAAACGTCACAATCATGGTTTCTACTACTGCTTACTTTTGTTATTGTAAAATGCTCTCAAAATTTATTAAACTTTAAAATTATTTTGAAAAAAATTTCCAATATAAAAGTTTAGTTAAGTCATAAGTTAATGTTAAAATGAGGTGTGAAATAAATAGCAGGCACGGGATAAATAATCGGGTTTACTCACTTTTAATTATAAAGAAAACAACAATAATTTATTTAGTAAGGTGTATAAATTAATTAGCTTAACAATACTTATGTTTAACGAGGTAGGACAAATGACGCGGCGCGTGACATTTAATCGACCGATACGCTCGGCTTCGCATCGTAGAAGAAGGAGAGAACAGCGGTTAGCTGCCAGCTGTGCTGCGCTCAGCTGTTCACTAAATTTTCAACAGTTCATAACGCCAACGCCCAATAGATGGCGATGCGTGTACTGTTTCATCAATGTGTAATCTCTACACTCACATTTGTATATATTTCTTTTTTCTTTTTTTTTATAATTGATTCATTCTATTAATCTTTTACAATTTCATACTTATATTAATCTTAATCTATCTCTATTTTTTACAAACTTTTTTTTACATAGTGATTTAGTTAATATGTCGGCAATATTCTCTTCAGATTTTATTTTAATAATATCAATAATTCCATTTTGATAATTCTCATTGATATAGTGGTACTGTATTTCAATATGCTTTGAGTTCTTAGTAAAATTCCCGAATTTTGAAATAGATAGGTGCTGTATCTATTTCAAAATTCGGGAATTTTACTAAGAACTCAAAGCATATTGAAATACAGTACCACTATATCAATGAGAATTATCAAAATGGAATTATTGATATTATTAAAATAAAATCTGAAGAGAATATTGCCGACATATTAACTAAATCACTATGTAAAAAAAAGTTTGTAAAAAATAGAGATAGATTAAGATTAATATAAGTATGAAATTGTAAAAGATTAATAGAATGAATCAATTATAAAAAAAAAGAAAAAAGAAATATATACAAATGTGAGTGTAGAGATTACACATTGATGAAACAGTACACGCATCGCCATCTATTGGGCGTTGGCGTTATGAACTGTTGAAAATTTAGTGAACAGCTGAGCGCAGCACAGCTGGCAGCTAACCGCTGTTCTCTCCTTCTTCTACGATGCGAAGCCGAGCGTATCGGTCGATTAAATGTCACGCGCCGCGTCATTTGTCCTACCTCGTTAAACATAAGTATTGTTAAGCTAATTAATTTATACACCTTACTAAATAAATTATTGTTGTTTTCTTTATAATTAAAAGTGAGTAAACCCGATTATTTATCCCGTGCCTGCTATTTATTTCACACCTCATTTTAACATTAACTTATGACTTAACTAAACTTTTATATTGGAAATTTTTTTCAAAATAATTTTAAAGTTTAATAAATTTTGAGAGCATTTTACAATAACAAAAGTAAGCAGTAGTAGAAACCATGATTGTGACGTTTAAAAAGTAACCTCTTAACTCAATCGAAAAAATCCACTTGACGCTATATTAAATTGAAAATTTTCTTGTTTCAAGCTTATTTTCTCAAATGAAGAGGCTTCTGTGTTTGATGTAGTATCATGCGGAAATGTATATCATTATAAATTAACATTTAAAGCTTCAAAATGGTAACAATTAAAGGAGAACAATGCAACAAACAATTAGCATGCTGGGGTTTCGTAAGATACTGGTTTAATTCGAAATATTATGTAATTATAAAATTTTGTCTAGTTACTGCTGAAAAAATTGAATAGTTTGTTTAATCAATCTTCGTAAAATTATACGACGATGAAGAATGGTTTCGATTTTCAAATAGTATTATAAAAAAAAGTTTTAATTTTTACAGAACTTTTCTCATCACAAAATAGCATAAATAAAGTAGCGAGACGCTGAATTTTTCAAACAACATAACATAGGTAAATTTTGTTGTTGCATTGACGATAAAAAAATTATAACTTATAACAAATGCTTTCTAATGACTAGGACCCTGCAGAAATTTCTAAAACTATACATAAATAAAAAATTTGAAAAACGAAAGGGAAAGCTATTTATTTACTCGCAGCTTTCACCCCTTGGCTCTTGGTACCAGGGGCTGTAAGAGCGCTCGGTCTACATGTGTTCGCCATGTGCTTGCGGGCCACTAGTGCGCCTGGCCACCCCAGCCTCCGGCGCGACGCGCGCCCGGCGCGCTTACCTATTTGCTCGACCTTCAGGTAATAATGCGATGAAGATTTTTTTGCAGTTTAGACGGATTTTTCCGATTTCTAATCTTCTCGTGGGAATTTTCACCAGTGCAGCCAGAAGCGCGTCCCTACTCAGTACTTCGCGAGAAAAGGTCGAGGAAACGTCGTATTTCGTTTTGCTCATCAACAACAAATTTTCAAGTTTGCTACGTATTTGGTGATTGAATCCATAAAAGAAAAGTTTTTTTTATAGTGTTTTGCAAAACATAAGCACTCGTTTGTTTGGAAGATTGATTTTATAGTTGTTTAAAGTGTTTTTTTCTTCATTAAATTCTAAAGTACAAGTTTCTAGTGTCCAATTTATATATATAGCACGGAAGGAAGTTATCACTAAAGTAATCGAAGTCAAAAACTAGTGAGTGCAGATTTTAACGTAAGTATTCAATTAAAGTAATCTGTCAATTTCATAGCAATAAATGTTTAGGCTTGCACAAAGCTTCATGCAAACAATTAAAAGCTTTTTTCTATACAATTTTTTTTAACTCAAAAAGGTTTTTGAGCCAATTTTTTTTTAGTTTGCTAATATTATATAATTTGGCTTCTTAAAAAGAAATACATATAGATGTATAGATATATTTAGATATACATTTTACAAAAAATAATTACAAGTTTCAAAATTTTTTTTTAAAAACCTATACTGTTTAAAATATTAAAGAATTAGTTCTGTTTACTAGAACTTTAAACCATAAATTATCGTGTAAGTAAAAAAAAGACTGATTTAAGAAAAATAGTCGTTGTTTAGTTAATTTTTCTTATAACTACTTATTTTTACAAATGAGTCAAAATTTCTGAAATCGGACAGAAAAACAAAACTTTCGAAATTCGATAGCCTTTGTACACAAAAGTCAAGTGTTATGCTTTAAAAAAAATCCAGTAAAGTTTTTTTTTTAAATAATAATTTTTCTAAAAGTTATAAACAATTAAACTTTTGGGTGACTATTTTTTTAAATCGCCATTTCTAGAGAACTATCGAATAAAACTTTACATTAATTTTAACAACGACTTCACAAATAAGTAAAGTATTAAATGATAAATAAATTAAAAAAAAAAAAATTAATTTGTTTATAAAAAATTAATTTTTTAATAAAAAATTGAAAATTTAATAAACTTCTCATATGGGCAGGGCAAAATTTTTTCAACGATATTGTTCCTTAAAGTGTTATCTAGAAGTACGTGAAAAAAAAATTTGGTAATATTCATAAGAACAAAAGTTGCGAATTTTTAAAGACCGCAAAACGAGCGCTGCGACGAGCGCGGCGAGGTGACGGAGCCACGGCGCGCACTGAGGTAATTTTTCGGTATCTGCAGAAAAGTAATTATATAAAAAAGGGACGTGCTAGAAACATGCGGTTTGGTGGAAATTGAAGAGAACGGATGAAACTATTTGGGAAAAGTCAAAAAATGCATGATATTTTCTTATTTCGTGGTTAAAAACAATTTTGAAAAAAAGGTTATGTTTGACAATAATGCTATCGGCTTGATAACTATCCTAGATACTTTTTATGAGTTTTTCCAGATTATTTTAATCATATTTCGTCATTATTTAACTTATAATTATTTTTCAAATATCTAAACTCTTAATTATTTTAAAAAATCCATGAATTTCACAAATCAATAAGTATTATGAAAACTGAAAGAATTATTTCCATTAATAGACTTTTTTTGCTGAGAATTCATCATTAAATTGAATAATATTAATTATACATACTTGATGAAATATCAATAGAACCAATAAAACTAAAAGATAAGAATTTTAGATCACACAGAGAGCCGATAGCATTATTGTCAAACATAACCTTTTTTTCAAAATTGATTTTAACCATGAAATAAGAAAATATCATGCATTTTTTGACTTTTCCCAAATAGTTTCATCCCTTTTCTTCAATTTCCACCAAACCGCATGTTTCTAGCACGTCCCTTTTTTATATAATTACTTTTCTGCAGATACCGAAAAATTACCTCAGTGCGCGCCGTGGCTCCGTCACCTCGCAGCGCTCGTTTTGCGGTCTTTAAAAATTCGCAACTTTTGTTCTTATGAATATTACCAAAATTTTTTTTCACGTTCTTCTAGATAACACTTTAAGGAACAATATCGTTGAAAAAATTTTCCCTACCCATATGAGAATTTTATTAAATTTTCAATTTTTTATTAAAAAATTAATTTTTTATAAACAAATTAAATTTTTTTTTTAAATTTATTTATTATTCAATACTTCACTTATTTGTGAAGTCGTTGTTAAAATTTTGTAAAGTTTTATTCAATAGTTCTCTAGAAATGGCGATTTAAAAAAATAGTCACCCAAAAGTTTAATTGTTCATAACTTTTAGAAAAATTATTAATTAAAAAAAAAACTTCAATGGATTTTTTTTAAAGCATAACTCTTGACTTTTGTGTACAAAGGCTATCGAATTTCGAAAGTTTTGTTTTTCTGTCCGATTTCAGAAATTTTGACTCAAATATATCGAATCAAACAACTTGATTATTAAATATGAAGTTGTAAGTATAATTACGAACTAAGGACCTCTTGCAAAATCACCAAATTCTTATCCTCGGGATCCAAAAAACACATTCTTTGATTTTTATGAAGTATCAATATGTTTTTATGAAACCTCAAAAACGTTTATTAAACTCATTCTGAAAATTCACAGGTCCAGGAAATTCTTATCTAAAAAATTTCTTTTTCAAGCACTTTTTACAACTTTTATTTACACGAAAGTATCAAAAATTGTCAAATTTTTGATTTTTAATAGCCTGAAAAAGGATATTACTGAAAGCAGCCCACTATCAGAATAGGTGCAGTTGTCGTTTTTTAAGTGTCCAAAAACCATTATTAAAATACAATAAAATTATAAAAATTGATGGTTAGTTTTTTGAATCCTAAGGATGAGATTTTGACAATTTTGTAGGAGGTGTTTATAAAACTTATAGCTTTACAAGACACATAATTCTCACATTATATTTAAAATAATGAAAAGTACAATTTTGAAAAGTTTATTTAAGATTTATGGCTGTACTGTAATGTTTTTGGTGGAAAAGTTCACATCTTTTAAATTTTTCTTTGTATTATGTTAAGTAACATTTTGAAAATAATTTGAAAAATTTATGATAAAAGTATTAAACAACCACTTCAATGGTAGTGGGCTCTTTTTTTTTGACGCTTTAGAACAGTTCTGACAAGAATTAAATTACTGTAATAAATTTAAGTTTGATTTATCAAGGTCAAAATATTTGTACACGAATAAAGTAATTCGAATCAAATCAATAATTTATTCAAATTCATCAATTTTATTTTATTTTTTTTAATATTTTTTTTTTTTTAATTTTCAGTATGGAACCTATGCATGTTGATGTCGATGAAACACTTCGAGAATTAGGAAATGAAGCTCCATCTAATAATTCTCGACTTCCAAACGTTAGACAGACTTATCAGACGCTGCCTACACATCCTAGACTACAAAGACAGACTGTTCAAAGAATTTCTTTTGCTCCTCGGCGCGTTACTATTCAATATCAGCGTGGTAGTCTGATAAATCCAGAAGCAAATACACATATCAGAACTGTTACTTTTACTCCTCGAGCTCAAAATACAATTAATCGAAGCAATCAAAATCGACACGAACTTCACGAGAATTCTACTCCTCACAGCAGCACGCTTGGAGGACAACAGCAAATATTACGAGAACATCAAGAACAACAAGGCCAACTACAACAAATTCAACAAGGGCGACAACAGCGACAAGTACAACAAGGACGTCAACGACAACGACAACAGCGTCAACAGGGTCAGCAGGAAAAAAAAACGAAAAACTACAGGTTTAGATATTCGTGGATATACAGTGGCAGACAGCGATGGTTACAAGCGCATCCCACCACTCCAAACTGTGGTTATTGTAACGTGTGTAGGGTTACATTATCACCTCGGCTCTCTGTAATTAAAGACCATGAAAACTCGCAAGCTCATGTGGATAATATTGAAAATCTTGGTCCAAATATTAATAATAATTATGCTTACAACAATATAAATGAATTTAACAAGCGGATGGTAGTTATTCAATTCAAATTAATAGCTTTTTTTTGTAAAAACAGGATAGCACTTTGTCTCGAAGATCAACTTTTACCCCTGATTCACGACTTATGCAAAGACGTGCAAGCACTAAATGATGTGCTTATGAGTAGAAAAAAAATGACTGACATTATTAACGATATTTTTGCTCCGGTTCACAGAATGAATTTATTGAATATTTTGCAAAAAACAAATTTTACTGTTTTGTTTGACGAATCTACCGATATAACATCTGAATCTCATGGTTGCGTGCTGGTAAGATACTTCAACGATGATTTAAAAAAAATTATGACTTCATTGTGGGACATTATTCCTATTTACTTGGACCACGAAGATAGTGATGCTACAGCGGAGAGTCTTTATCAGAGAATTAATGAGTCTTTTGAGAATTTTACAAAAATCCCACGTGATAATTTTCAAGGATTCAGCTCGGACGGAGCTAATGTTATGGTTGGAAAATTTAATTCAGTTAGTCAAAAATTAGAAAGAGATTTTAAAGGTTCATTAAACATGATTTGTCCCGCACACTCTCTTCATCTATGTGCAAAAGACGCAGCAGCGAAACTTCCAAAAGAAATCATGGAGTTGACTGGGGCCGTATATAACTTCTTGAAGTTCCCGAAAAGAAAGCATCTACTAAAGCAAGCTCAAATAGACCTCGATAAAGATGTTCAAAATCTGTTGAGACCAGTAATTACTAGATGGCTAAGTATGGGCCCATGTGTCGAACGGTTATTGCATCAGTGGGAGCCAGTGGAGCTTGCATTAGAAGAGGTAGCGTCTTTGCCCAAGCCACCCGATAATGTAGAATCTCTTAAAGAACGATTAGCTGCACCTAAAAGTATCTGGTACTTGCATTTCTTAAACTTTTATTTGCCGATCATAGAAAGTTTAAATAGAAATTTACAAACCAATGAAGTTATTTTACCACATTTTTTTAAAGAAATAAAAATAACTTACCTTGAATTACTCGCTTGTATTTTTAAAAAAGACTACATTCAACTTCACTCAGAAGATTTAATCATTGATTTTGAAAATAAAGATAATTATCTACCATTGGCTAATATAACTATTGGGGATGATGCAACCACAGAAGCTTCGAAACTTGACAGTAATGATTGGAATTCTTTCATGGCTGATTGTTTTAATTATATTAAAGAGTTGACAAGTACTTATCATACAAGAATGGTTGTAAGATACAAAAAATTTTCTGTCTTAAAATGTCTCGATCCAAACAACGCTTTAAGCCGCGAATTTCATCAGGCTAATATGAATGTTATTCAGGAAGCTGCTAATCTTTGTTGTCGAGCGATACCAGCAAATGTAACAGCCGAAATACTACAAAAAGAGTATGATAGATTGCCCTCTATCCGAGGAATATTCAATGATCTTTCGTATGTCACCTTTTGGTATTATACCTTTTGGTAATTATATCCAAGCTATACAACCATAACGCTGGGCGTCTGTTTTTTTGTTGTTGTCAACGGTAATTTAATCCTGGACATATCAACTGCAGTTTTTCTGAATATCAAAGATAAGTGCCTCGTGATAGTCTATTAAATCATTTATTTGTTTATTAAGAGCCCCAAATTTTTCACTAGGTTTAACGATTAAGCCTGTTCATTTATTGAATTGTTAAATTAATTTTAAAAAGTCCCGTACTCCCAACGTTATTGGCTTGTAAAGCTTGAGGGATAATTTGTTATTTAGTCCCTGCGAGAAATTTCCGCCAGAATATTCCCAGAGAGTGGGCAGATTTAGCGAAATTGGGCAGAAATTTAGTAGGGTTAATCGCCAGATTCTTGACAGAAGGCCAATGCTTTACGCATAGGGATTCTGGCGAGCTATAGCCTAAACCTTTTTATTTTAAATTGTAACATTGATTACTAACAAAAATATGTTCAGTTTCATAACTTGACTCTGAAATTTTTCTTTTTTTTTTTCCTTATGTTGAACATTTTTCTCATCCATTTTGATGTAATTTTAAAATATTATTCACACAATACCAGCCCTGCTGTATAGCCACACGTGTGGCATACGTGTGCCACACGTACAATGGACTTGAACAAATTTTTTTTCTTTTTCTAAATATTTTAACACCTATGGAGTCAGGGCGGAGACCTAGTGCATAGGATAGCGATTACAACCTGGACATGATTTCCCCAGGAAGTTTTGACTCCGGAGGGGCCAGGGCGGATACCTGGTGCACCTGGTGATATTGACGCCTTGGAGATGATTTCCCCAGGAAGTTTGGACTCTGGAGGGGTCAGGCTGAACACCTGGTGCACCTGGTGATACTTACGCCTTGGAGATGATTTCCTCAGGAAGTTTGGACTCCGGAGGGGTCAGGCTGAACACCTGGTGCACCTGGTATTAATTACGCCTTGGAGATGATTTCCCCAGGAAGTTAGGACTCCGGGGGGGTCAGGGCGGACACCTGGTGCACCTGATGATGCTTACGCCTTGGAGATGATTTCCTCAGGAAGTTTGGACTCCGGAGAAGCCAGGGCGGATACCTGGTGCACCTGGTAATACTTACGCATTGGAGATAATTTCCCCAGGAAGTTTGGACTCCGGGGGGGTCAGGGCGGACACCTGGTGCACCTGATGATACTTACGCCTTGGAGATGATTTCCTCAGGAAGTTTGGACTCCGGAGGGGCCAGGGCGAATACCTGGTGCACCTGATTATACTGAGGCCTTGGAGATGATTTTATCAAGAAATTTTGACCCTGGATGGGCCAGGGAAAATACTTGGTGTACCCGGTAATAACTAATTTTTTCATTGGTTTTTTTATTGATA
This sequence comes from Encarsia formosa, assembly GCA_038277355.1. NCBI lineage: Eukaryota > Metazoa > Arthropoda > Insecta > Hymenoptera > Aphelinidae > Encarsia > Encarsia formosa. Next base: position 61,495,594 of record CM076186.1, read on the forward strand.
AAAAAACCAGGACGCCCAGATAAGGTCGAAACTTAAAATCTGATAAAACCAAGTATCGTTCTTTTTTTGAGGGTATAATTTTTATGAAAAAACCAATGGACCTATTGACTTGAAACTCTGGACCCTGCTTTCTAGTTATTTTAAATAAATTTAGAAATATTTTTTACATTTCTCATCAATTACTAAAGCAGATAAGGTCAAAACTTAAAATCTGATAAAACCAAGTATTGTTGTTTTTTTGAGGGTATAATTTTTATGAAAAAACCAATGGACCTATTGACTTGAAACTCTGGACCCTGCTTTCTAGTTATTTTAAATAAATTTAGAAATTTTTTTTTACACTTCTAATCAATTACTAAAGCAGATAAGGTCAAAACTTAAAATCTGATAAAACCAAGTATTGTTGTTTTTTTGAGGGTATAATTTTTATGAAAAAACCAATGGACCTATTGACTTGAAACTCTGGACCTTGCTTTCTTGTTATTTTAAATAAATTTAGAAATTTTTTTTTACACTTCTAATCAATTACTAAAGCAGATAAGGTCAAAACTTAAAATCTGATAAAACCAAGTATCGTTGTTTTTTTGAGGGTATAATTTTTATGAAAAAACCAATGGACCTATTGACTTGAAACTCTGGACCCTGCTTTCTTGTTATTTTAAATAAATTTAGAAATTTTTTTTTACACTTCTAATCAATTACTAAAGCAGATAAGGTAAAAACTTAAAATCTGATAAAACCAAGTATCGTTGTTTTTTTGAGGGTATAATTTTTATGAAAAAACTCATAGACCTATTGACTTGAAACTCTGGACCCTGCTTTCTTGTTATTTTAAATAAATTTAGAAATTTTCTTTTACACTTCTAATCAATTACTAAAGATGTTTAATAAACTTAATTACTAAAGCAGATAAGGTCAAAACTTAAAATCTGATAAAACCAAGTATCATTCTTTTTTTGAGGGTATAATTTTTATGAAAAAACCAATGGACTTATTGACTTGAAACTCTGGACCCTAATTAATAGAAAATCCTTTGACTAGAGAAAAGAGAGTAAAAAATTGTAGTGTTTATAAGTTGTGGGCAACTAAAATTTAATTTTATTATACTTATTGTGCCCTTAAGTACACAATTATTTTATCTAAGCGTTGGTTTCCACAAATCTTCATCAAATTCAAAAAGCCACACTCAAATTTGAGAAAACAACAAAAATTTATATTAGCAAAATTTATTTAAAAACAGCCGTTATACATTTACACCTATGATTCATGAACACAAGAGAGTTTTTTTCTTTTTTAGATATCTGGTAGTTATGAATTTCCACTTTTTATTTAAAAGTAATGTTTGATTAAAAATCTTTTATTAAATTAAAGTGAGTGAACAATTTTAGTTTTGATAAACTGTAATAGTTGTTAAAATTTAGTTTGATTTCTCTTATTGCACGCCAAGTATTAAAGAGAACGCAGCAACAGTCAAATTGGATGGAGGAGTCAACAAAAACATATTTAAGATAAATTTATTTAAAAGCATTAGTTTATTTACATCTACTATAGTTATGAACACTAGATAGCTCACAAGAAAATGATTGATTTTTTTACTATTTTTATTTATCCTATTGTCATGAATTAACACTTTATATTAAAAACTAGTTTTTGTTTTTAGTTTTCACTAATAATTGTTGCTTGATGCATATAAAATTATTGGTTATATTTGGCAGTACTGCATCCTTCGCTCACTAGCAGCAACTAGCAGACGACATACACTACTACAATTTTGCTGAATAAGAAGAAAACCGATTTTCCAAGTTTCCTGAAGTTATTTGTTAACCAATTTTTATCAAATAAGGCTCAAAAAATAGCTAAAAATATTATCTAGCGCGCTACAGAGCGTTTTTTTACATTTTCTCTTTTATTTTTTTTTAAATTGCAATCGAAAAATTTTATGAAAACGCGGTTACGTCTTCACCTTAAAATTAAGTTTGAAAATTTATTTTATAAATCATAAAATGATTTTAAAAATTCGTTTTTAAATAGGTTCCTGAGTAAATACAAAGTTTAAAAAAAAAAAAAAAATCTTGATGTACTGTAACATTATAATAATAATAATATATATTGTCTTTATGTTTTTTATGTATAGTAATAATATTAATATTCCTTTGTGTAGAAAATTGAAAAAAAAAATGAATGTTTTTTTGTAAAAACATTATTTAAACGTATTTTTGTGAAAGCAGATGTCAAAGTAGTTAGCACAATAACTTGCATGATTGTTCATATCTATAAAATTTTCATTGTATTACGATGTTATGTTTTAAAAAGTTAAATTTATTAATATTCTTTACGAAAACTTTTTAATTTATAAAAATAAATACTTTAGTAAAAAATATGATAATAAAATAAGTGAATAATAAAGATTGAAATTCAAGATATTGTTTAAAATTATTTCAACACATTTTGAAACTTCTAAAAACTATTGTATTGTTAGCTTTATTTATAAGAATTATTAGAAAATAATGTGCGATAATCATATTCACCCACCACATATCATACTCAAAATTCTGAAAATAAAATTTGAAAAATTGAGATTCTTATAATTTCTTTGAGAATCTTTCTAAAATTACCTCTGGTGGAGAAGCAAAATCTCAAATTTTATATAATTTTTTAAAAACTACCTTACTTAAAAAAATAATGATAATAAATTCAAAGAAATTAAACATGTGATTTTCATTTTAATTTACTCTGATTCATTAACAATTTAACTTTTATCAAAAAAAAGAAAGCCGGTTGAAAAAATTTTCAGAATTAACTAATTATAGCAGCTTATTATTTAGAGTTATTAATTTATTTTTGTTTTACGATGTATTCATTTTATTTTTTAATTATAAAATTTGATTGCAAAAATTATAATCTTTTTACCTATAAATTATACATAAAAAAATTTTGAAATTTTTTTACAATGGAGTAATTTTTTAAAACAAAAATGTAATATAAAATGCAATCACCAGAATGTACTAAAAACTGATTTAAATTGACTTAGCTAAATTTAAATTAATTCTTTACAGTATTTACATCTTTCAGAAAAGTCAGAGTATAAAAAAAATAAGGATTATTAAAGATATTCTATTATTGTTCATCTTCACTGTCTTCTTCTTCATCTTCATTTTCTTCTTCTTCTCCATCGTATTCATCTTCTTCGTTTTTTCTTCATATGGTAACTGAACATTTTGATTGATATGCACTATAGGAATGACATCCAACATTTCATTATTATTAACAAAAACTGATCTCAATGCAAAATATATAGCAGCTAATTTAGCTGACCTTTGGAATTTCAGCTTGTTTCTGAGCTTGTTATGAACTATGGCCCATTGCGAGAACAATCTTTCAATATTCGCACTTGCAGCTGGAATTGATAAAAGTCGCACAGCTAATTTCGACAATTCAGGGTAATGACGTCTAGCGTTCCTCCAAAACACTCTCCAAGAAGTGTAACCTTGGTTAAAAAGTACCTCAAACCAGCCTGTTTGATTAATATATGCATCTAATTGCACTTTGCCTTGTGCTGAGAGATTGTGCTCAAAAAACAAATTCATGGTGTCAATATGCTGATTATTATTAATAAATTTTCTTCCTTTGTAAAGATGGCACAAAAAGTTGGCAGCCAGACCAAATTGATTAATGACTTTCTCCAATCTTTCTGCAAGAGCTAATTCAAATCGATGGTTATAAACTGGTAACTTAAGTGCAAACCAGTATTCAACAGCATATGCGATACTGCAATTACTTTTTTGGCAAGCATTCACCAACTTGCACACTGGATCCAGAATACTTATTGATAAATCTAATTTTTCTTTGAACTCGTCATCGAAAAGTAAATTAACCACTTCTGGCTTGAACTCATAACGCCCATCTTCAGGGAGGGTTTGATTATGAGTGTATATATCTCTCATAGCATCTAAACTAGAATAACACCTTCCATACTTATTTCTAACACTGCACCAACGTGTTTTGGCTGTCGCGTGCTAACGTGACAATAATTATTTAATTATATTTGAGTTTAATTTAATTTAAGTGGGAACTTACCCAATATGAGCAGATTACGCAGTAATCTGCTCGTCACCCTTTTCGCTTGTCTTGGGTGGGATTTATTTGGGGAAAAATAAATGTAATTTTTAAAGTTAATGTAAATTTTATTATTAATAATTATAAAATAGAAATTTTTACGAATCAAGTTTATCGTCCTTCGACGAAGTTATAAATTAACAATAAAAAAAATCTTACTTGTAACTAGGTGCGAACCTAGGCTAGACGGAGAGGGGTCCGGGTTTCTAGCCCGGTGATCCCTATGGTTGACCCACGTGTCAGGGCTGTCGAATACAGTGGCCTGTCGAAGCCCGTGGAACTCCGGCTCCTTCCGTCCAGGTGTGCCTCTGCGACCTTCGGCTTGCGCTGGCCTCCGGGTCGCTTGGTGTCGGGAACGAGAGAGAGCGTTTGAGGTTCGCGCGAGCCGGGAGGTCGCCGATTATCCCCACCTAGGACTTAAGGATCGGAGCTGCATCCAATTAGCTCGAGCTTTTAGCTCGGCTCGCGACGGGCCCCCTTCCTCACTCTTTCGGCGGGAGTAATTAAGAATATTTGAAAAGTCGTTAGCGCAACTTAGGAGGGTGATGGGTATTGGTTATGATTATTATTAGTATTATTATTTGTGTTAAAGGTTGATACACGACATGCCTCCCCTCTTAGTCCATTGTTGTCCTCAACAATGCAGGGCTGCGCAATAAAGGAAGTGTAGTCCTTTATCGAAGATAGAAAGGTGTATCGACCTTATTTTGAAAGTGTGATTTTAAACAATAGCGAAGCGGCTAGTGTTAGAGGGTGTGCATGACGCGTTTGAATGACCTATGCGTTTATAGCGGCGGTACATTCAGCTCGTGTTGCACTATGATCAATCAGAGCACTGTTTGTGGTGCTACCGATTAATAAATCGGTTTATGACCAAGAAGGTCGATAATTGGTCTTGATTTGATCGGCTAGATTTATCAATTATTGTTGAAAAATCATGGTTGTTATTGTTAACAATATAATAATCATCAGCGGTGAATTCTGGTAATGACGGTTTTCATTTTGAAGACTGAATAAATTGTTTTTTTTTTTTGTTTGTTTTTTTTTTTTTTTTTTTTTTTTTTTTTTTTTTTTGGTTGGAGTTGGAGTTGGAATTGTTGCGTTCGCGCTTTGATAAAAAAAAAATATATCAGATATTATAAAATGCTAAGAGTGAGAAAGGTTCACAATTATCACGTAGACAGGTCCCAAGTCTTTAGATTTTTATCAATCAATAGGTTGCCGTAAAGAGAAAAAAAAAACAGAGTAAGTACATTATTGCAAAAATAAAAAAAAATTAATCGATTTTAATTATTCAATTATTTGATTATTAGCTATTTAACGAGGAAAAAAAAATGTAGACATAGTTATGAAATTTTCGAATATACGCATAAAGAAAAGAAAGATGATTATTAACAAGTATAATTTTTAATTGAAAGGTCAATTTTTAAAATTTGATTAGAATAAGTTAAATAATAATGATAGGTATTTTCATGTTGTGAAAATCGTTCGCAGTAAAAATAATTCTTAAATAATCATAAAAATTTTAGGTCATGTAATAAAATAAATTTAAAATAAAAGTCTGTAGTCTGTAAAGTCTATATATTCACTGTTCACTTTTAATTTCCTTGCGGTTGAAGAATCTCGTGTAGCGATAATATTGTGATTATCGCACGAAGGTGTAACAGTATCGGGCGGCTATCTCGTACGTGTGTGTGGCTGCTGCTTTCATGGTGTGTGCGTCGCGGCTGGCAACGCAGTGCTTAGTTATCATGTCGTAATTAAGCTATACTTTAGTTGACGTTGCTTTAGTAGTGCAGTAGGCTTTGGCTTGGCACGTGGTTAGTTTACAAGGACAGTTATTGTAATTCAAACTTAGACGAGGGATTAACAAACTATAATTCGTATATTAAAATTATTCCCAGATTTAGATTTCATTTAAATTTTTTTTTTTTTTTTTATTTTTTTTAAAAACGTGTAATATAAGGTAAAGTAAAATTAAGCAAGTAGTAAATAGTTAAAATAATTAGAATTATTTGTTAAAGTTATTTTCGTGTAATCAGAGTTTCGAATAAACAAATACGTGAAATCGGGTGAAATTAACATGAGGTGATTATAAATAATAAATTGTGAAAAGTAATTTGTTGTTAAGACGAATTAATTGTTCGGTGATGGTTTTGAAGTAGTTTAACGAGTTTGCTGACGTGATTGGAAGACAATAATTTCGTTAAAGTTAAAGGTATGTAATAAATAATTGACGTTCAGTTTCACTGATCTTTGAATTATTTGCAGTTCAAGTCGTGCAGTACGCAGTTAGGGTGGTGTGTGGCGGGTGCGCATTTTGCAGGGGCCATCGTGCAGCAGTGCAGAACTACAGTACGGTTGGCGGCTGTGTGAACTTGCTGAATGAACCAGAAAAAAAATATTCCGAAAGGGCAGGAAAGAAGGATAATTATGTATAGTGTTTTGCTTGTATTTATTCGATCAAAAGTGTATATATATATATATATATTTATTATTATTATATTTTTTTTTATTTTTTTTTATTTTTTTTCTTATATATATATATATATATATATATATATATTTCAGTGTTCGTTGACGTTGTATCCGTCACGGGGCGGCGTGGTCGCTGATTCGTTACCTTTGGTGGGTACAGACGGTTGGTTGCTTGTGCTTGATTTTTGCATTGTGGGATTTTCGATTTTGGGCAGTTCGTTTGGCACCGTTGGATCTATACTCTCGGATTTTTGGGTTTGACTACCAGGATTAGTATTGGTCTGGTGGCAGTTTGCACATATATTATGATTTAATAATTGAAAGGATTCTATTTGATTCTGATTACGTTTTTCTTTTTTGCAGGCGAAGAAGAGAATGGGCCAAAGCTTTTCCAGAAAATTGAAGTTATCAAGAACGTATTTTATTATCAATGTAATAATTATCGACGATCCTAGGCCGAATGCTAGGATTGAATGCGATTCACTCTGTTCTATGCGTTTTGTATGTATTAATTTGAGTTTGTTTTCTATTTCATTGAGCGGGGTGGGGTCAAATTTTTGGAGTGATTCCGTAAATTCTTGCTTTGCTTCTAAAGGGTATTGTTTTGCTAGTTCGTGGATAGTCGGGTTGACGATTTTCAGTTCTGCGGTTAAGTTGGGTTCATACTTATATTCAGATTGGAAAGAAATCTTTTGCAAGCCATGAAGTGTGACACTGAGGGCGTGTGCGGTACAACTCCCGGATAGGTAAAGGGAGCCTGTGCCGTTTATATCGAGTTCCTTACGGGGTTGACCGTGGCAGGTTATAGCGAGGGTGGTCGGTTTTATGGTGGTGTATAACCATATGTTGGAAGCAAGTAATGGGGTAAAAATAATGTCGGTTTTTGGAATTATAATTGTCTGGCATGTTTTGATTGAGGTTGGTGTTGCCTTTTTGAACATTGAATACTCGCAGGGGGCGTCTGGACCTGCGTCTCTTAGGGGCAGAGATTCATCTCATAATTTTGAATCTCCGTGGTCTAGACACGATCGTAAAAACTCATTCACGAGGACATACATTTTCAAATTTTCCGAAATAATAATATTTTTCGATCTTGGTTGAATTGCCACATAGCCGGAATTATTAAGGGGCAGATCTATGGGGTTCGGAAAGCTATGAATTTTGTAAAGATCTAAATTTTCATTGTTTAAAAGCGGTAATTTTAGAGAGACGTGGAGTTTTCCATCGGTTATGAATACACTTGTTTTTGCTATTTCGAACAGATATGATGCAGTAGTGATTTCAGTCGCATTCGGGAGTTTATAAATATTGCTCAAGTGGTTAATTTTAGTAAGCAAATCTGTAATTTGTGAGTGGGATAAAATCAAGGGGTGCAGGTGACCGCGGGCTGTTGTTTGCAGCACTTCTAACAGCGTTTCATAGCTGTGTTTCAATTCGTCAATTTCGATTTCGTACTTATTCCACCAGGTGGAAATATTCAGGTAATCAATGTTGTATTCTTTGAGCGAATAATTTTTGGAGATTTCTTTAATTACAGCGAGTAGGTATTTCATCTCTTTTGCATTGCTTTCACCAACTTTGTGTAAGTTTTCAAGTTTGGATTTCATATAATGGGTTGTGTCGAGGGCTAATTTTGTTAGATTTTTCTGATTGTAATACAGTTGGTCTATATTTGCAGTCATGATTTCTCTATCTTTGGCGTCCATGATCCCGAAAACCCATTTAGCGGCCCAACCACCTATTTCGATGGGTGCTCCGCGTGCGTGTCGGCTCGATGGTTCGCGATTCGGTTTTGGTAGGATAAAGTAAGTACGTATGGATTGATGTAGGTCTTTAATATCGCCTAGTTTCCGTCTTAAGTTTAATTCTCTAACGGAGTTTGGGACGACTTCTTTGGGGAAGGTTTCTACTATTTTATCAATAAAAATTTTGAAATCTCTGTACTCCACGTCGAAATCTCTCTCTATTGGCGGACAATTCATGAAAATATCAAAACGCACTTTTGTTCTAATTAATTTCACCTTTCCCACGTGCTCAAAATAAATCCCAGGGTTGTTGTGGATATCTTTCAATTCAAATAATGGGTTTTCGTCTTTGCACTCAACGTCAACTAAGGTCGAGCTCAAAAACAACAAGACAAACCAAAGCATTTTCTCGGATCGGGCGTTCGAACAGGTTCAGCACGGCTTGTTACTGTAATTGTTGATGATAGGAAAGCTATAGATAGGTAGAAATAGTAAACGTCGAAGATAGGTCGAGATGATGATTATGTGTTTTAATAAAATTTTTTTAAACGATCTTTGTGTACTAAAATGGTTTTGCCGTTTTGACTGCGCAATAAAGCTGTGTTATTATCTCGAACTTCAAGAACGTCGAAGACTCCGTTGTAAAACTTGTCAAGCTTGTTCTTCCGTGGTAATTTATTTACGTAAACCTTTTCTCCAGGTTGTATTTTAAGGGGCTTAGCGGACTTGTCATAATACATTTTATTGTGGATTTTTGAAGATTCTAAGTTTTTCAGAGCGATTTCCCTAATTTCAGCTATTCTTGAAGCTAGGTCGTAAATATAGCCGTTATAAGTGTCGTTTTCGAAGTCATCCAAGCATGCAGAAGGGGTGCGGGGGTTGCGACCCATCGCGATCTCGTAAGGAGTGAATCCCGTAGAAGAATGGACGGATGAATTGTATTCCATCATGGCGAAAGGGACGAGTTCATCCCAATCTTGAAACTTGGGGGCGTTAGTTCGAAGATAGTCTTTCAATACAGAGTGACTTCGTTCTAACGAGGCATTGGACTGCGGGTGCCAGGATGTCATGGTTTTTAACTTGCAGTCAAACATGCTTTCGAGGTGTTTGAGCAGTCTGTTTCTGAAGCTTTTTGCTTGATCGGTTAGAATAATTTTTGGGACTCCGTGGGTGGCTATGAGGTGAATCGCTAAGGTCTGTGCTACGGTGAGGGCTTTTAAATTTGGTATAGGGACTGCGATACAGAATTTTGAAAATAAACATTGCATGGTTAGGATGTAGGCGTTACCCTTAACTGTTCTGGGCATAGGTCCAACGGCATCGATTGCAACCTTGAAAAAGGGTTCTGCAGGAGAATCGCTGATTACTATAGGTTCTTTGGTGCGATAACCGATGAGTTTAAACTCTTGGCATATTCGACAGCGATGTATGTAGTCGACTACGTCTTTGCGTAAACCGGGCCAAGTAAAATTTTCCCTAACTCTACGATAAGTTTTTTCAACTCCGCGATGTCCTCCGAACAAGCTGTCGTGACGCTCTTTTAAGATGGTATCACGCAACTCGGGCGGCGGTATCACGCAGGATCCTAGACAGATTGTAAGGGTCATGGGAACATTTTTCAAATGGTCTCGAATTTTCCGATAAAGGGTACCGCGGGGCAATGCGTCTGTGAGATCGCCTTTTCGTGCTATCCTGGCTGAAGTTATTTCTCTTTCAAGTAGCAAATGATAAAGGTTATAAAAACATTCTCTCAAAGGGCTTTGTCTAATCGGTGTTTTCTCCGTTTCGGTTACGACTAACGAAAAGATGGTTCTCCCCCTGTTTGTGGAGACGAGCACGTCACCCACCGTCGGGTTCGCGTCACTGAGGTCGATTTTTGAGATTAATTTCAACTCGTTTAGCAATTGATTGTTGGGTGTGTTCAGATTTAAATTTGCAGGTATGAAATGAATTATATTATCTTTGTGACCGGTCAGGGACTCTCTGACAGGTCTGATCACCATGGTTTTCCTGGGATCAGGGTGAATTCCAGAAATACTGGAGTCAGGTAGTATTATCGGTGGAATGCTGTCGGGTTTTACGAAAAGATTGCTATGGGGTTTTAAATTAAACGAGTTCAAATTATCAACAGAACCATTTGAGTCGTGGTGCGAGTGAATCGAGTTTTCAAGGTTATCAAGTGTTGTTCTCGTTTCGGTAATTTCCAGTTGATCGGCAGACGCATGAGTTCTCTGGGGGACGGTTACCGGCGTAGGAATTACGTTTTTGGTGGTGATGATAGATTTACGAGGTTCTCTGGTATCGTGTTTAGATAGGATAGTAGACGTGGAACTCGCAGATGAATCGGATTCCTCGCTCGACATGATCTTTGTGTCGTCTAAAGGCAAAGCGTTAGATTGAGAAAGCAGATCTGGATTCATAGGTGGTATTCTTGGTGTTATCATGGTGGACGAGAGCAAGGGTGTTCTTAATTCAGACTCGTCGGCCAGCTGCCATTTTGACAAATCAAGCAGAGATTGGGTTTTGTTAAGAGTAGGCTGATCATGGGGGTCGATTAGATCATTTTCTAAATAACCAGGGTCACTGTGAGCGACGGAGTGGTCTGCTTCGAAATAATTTGGTCCTAGTTCGGTGGTTTTTAGAAGTTCTTCCCATTTTCCTGAATCCCACCAAAGGGAATTGAACCCTTCGATGAATTCGTTCCTTTGTTCCGGGGTAAAGTTTGTGGGTTTCAAGGGCGATGGAGTTTTCGGCTTCCGACTTTGCGTTTCTGGTGGACTGAGGTCTTCTTCATCCGATGACGAAGAGTCGTCGTCAACCGAGGGTTTTACTCTTTTTGAAGGAGTGTCGAAGAAAGCCTTTCTCTGGGGCGATTTATCAAATTGGGCGACGACCTCTTCGAATTCGTCGGACGGTATCATTGTCTCATCGAGTTCGTCCACGTCAAGGGTTGGCGCGGCTTGTTCAGGGGTGTTATTTTCGAATTCGGTGGCAGAAGATGTTGTCGGTGTGGGCGAAGGGTCTACTAGACTGGGAAGCAGAGATCTATGACGTAAGGGAACGGGCACGTCGGAGACGTCTGACTCGGTACTTTCGGAGTTTTCTGCTTCTGAAGTCGTGCTCTCTGTTTCAAGCTCTGTGTAGCGTGCCTTTTCCCTGGTCTCTGTGAGTCGTTGGTTGCGTCTGAGTTTTAGACGGGAGGCTATGGTTTCACCTTGAAGGGTGCCTTGACCAGAAGCGTTCAAAGGTATCGGTGACTTGTTTTAAGACCCCTTTGGTCTGCCTCTCCTTGGAGGACCAGCCTTAGTGGGTGATTTTTCGCTCATGCTTTTGTTCTGGGCTTCGCGAGCTAAAGAGGTTTTGGTGGGTTTAGGGTGCCGAATCGGCAGCATCGTTTTGGATTTTATTTTGCTCGCGGGTGGATTGGTTCCGGGGGTGATTGTGGAGGCCTTTCCGGGTGGATGTTCTTTATCGATTGGATTTCGGGACAGCCAGTCCGCATTGGTATTCTGTTTACCAGGTTTGTATCGAAAAATATACCTGTAACCACGGAGTCTGGCTCGCCAGCGATTTAGTCTAGACATAGGGTCTTTAATGGAGTCAATCCACTCTAAGGGCTCATGGTCGCCGTATACGTAAAAGACTCGACCGTAAAGGTAGTGTCTGAAGTGCATTATGGCAAGGACTACGGCCAAGCACTCTCGTTCTGTAGCAGAGTAATTCTGCTGGTGTTTGTTTAAAGTTCGAGACATATACGCAATGGGGCGGTCGTTGTTGGGTTCTCCCTGGCTTAAAACTGCGCCTATGGCGTAAGCGCTTGCGTCTGTCGTAAGAATGAAAGGTTGGGAGAAATCGGGGCAAATTAGAACGGGTGCGGAGCATAGAGCTTCTTTGAGCCGTTCAAAACTGTTTTGTTGTTCAGACTCCCAATAAAATTTAACGTTCTTTTTAAGGAGGTCGTTAAGGGGCTTAGCAATATCAGCGAAGTGATGGATGAATCGCCGGTAATAGCTACAGAGCCCAAGGAAAGATCTGACGTCATGTGCGCTCTTTAAAGGAGCGGCGTTTTTGACGTCCTCGATTTTTCCGGGGTCGGGTCTGACTCCAAATTGGTCGATGTGGTGACCGAGGTATTTGACTTCAGGGGTAAGAAACTCGCATTTTTCTATTTTTAGCTTCAGTCCGGCGTTGAACAGCCTTTGAAAAGCTTCATTAACCTTGCGCTCGTGAGTCTCCAGGGAATCGGCAAAGATAATTAGGTCGTCCAAGTAGACGAATAGTTCGACTCCTTGAAGCCCTGTCATAATTGTATCCATGAGTCGTTGGAAAGTAGGTGGAGCGCAGCACAACCCAAAGGGCATTGCTGTGAATTCGTAGTGGCCGTAAGGGGTAGAAAAAGCAGTTTTAGCTCTGTCGTCAGGGTTCATGGGAATTTGATGAAACCCGTTTACCAAATCGAAGACTGAAAAGTATTTTGATTTTCCCAGAGATTCCAAGATCTCCTGAATGTTAGGGAGTGGATAGGAATCTGGGATCGTTAAAGAGTTGATTCTACGATAATCAATCACAAGGCGATGTTGTTTTCGACCGTCTGGGCCAGGGCGTTTAGGGACTATCCAGAGGGGAGAATTCCAAGGGCTCGAAGATGGTTGGATGACTCCTTTCTCCAACATCTCGTTAATTTGTTTCTTAACTTCCTCTTGTAGCATAGGAGGATAGCGGTATTGACGGGTATAAATGGGTGTGTCGTTTTTTAAAGGGATACTATGCTGCACTAGGTGTGTGCGAGGTGGATCATCGCCAGGTAGCATGAAGAGGTAGGGGAACTTCTCTACTACTCGTTGAAGTTGAGCCAAAGATTCGGAATCATGGTGTTCTCTTTTTAGAAGTTCAATGATTTTGGGGACTCTTTCTTCAGGAAGACAAGGGGTTCCTTCACCTTCAGATTCGAAGAAGTCTTCAGAGTCATCAAATTCGAAAGGGTACAGATCCTGAACTGGGATTTCAACTTCTTGGGGTTCTTCTTTAGTGTTCACGGCTAAGACGTAACAAGAGCCATTTTCGTTAGTCACCGCGGCTTCTCCGATAAAAATTCCCGTAGGGGTCTGAATTCGGGGTAGGTACGCCTCCCCTTTTGGAGATTTCTGCGTAACGGGGACTTCGATCGCGACTCTAGCGCGAGCTGGCAAGACGTATCTAGTACGAAGGGCTTTACCTCTCAGTCGACGAGCCCTATAATGAAAAACTGTAGGTGGAATTTTACTAGATGTGGGGTGAGCATCACAGGTAGTAGAAGGTGTATGATTTTGGGTACTCTGCCTGTCGTCAGAATTCTGGGATTCCGAGTCGCTACTATCTGATGCACTTGAGAAAGAGATAGTTCGGGTTTTATCTTGTGTGATCAAAGTATTATTAGCCAGATCGATGCGGCCTTTCTCATTATGCAAGTAGCGGGATCCTAGAATGGCATCATCCTTTAACGAGGATTGTTCGGGGAGGACGTGCATTCGATGGGTTCTCCCGCTTTCGCAAAAGAGGACGGTACCGAGTGTGTAGACGGGCTGGGTTCCGATCCCGGTGAGTTGCAACACTCGTGACCTGTCAATAGGGTACGTAGGGTTTAGAGATTGAATTTTTATCACGCTCACGTCTGCGCCCGTGTCGATAAGGACTCTACCTTTTCCGGTTCGAAATATCTCGTTTGTGATAGTCATTTTAGGGGTACCGTAAGATCGTTTCCTCCCCTTTTTAAACAAATTTCCTGGGTTTTTGGGATCTAATATTTGAGGGGATTGATACTCAGAGTTTGGGCTGAAGTCGGAGGGAGTCTCAGAGGTGTCACAAGATTTTTGGGTAGAGTTTTCGGATTCTGATCCAGAATCGGAGCAGGAGTCTGATTCGGAAGAGAGATTTTCAAAAAGGGAATCTGGGAAGTCTTTCCGCATCTTTTCAGCTAATTTTGTTTTTAATAAACTTGCTTTTCGGAGTTTTTTTAAAGATCTTCTGCTAATGACGGCGTCTTGAGAAAAAGGGGCGTCGTCACCAACAAGGTATAATAAAAGTTTTTGTTTGTAAAATTTTAAGGGTACTCAGCCAGTGGACTCTGTTTTATCTCCGTCTTCACTCTGTATCGTGAGAGGGGGATTTTCAAGATAGTATGCGGAGTCTTTAAGGACTGAGGTTTTTATCAAATTTACCTCGTTAGAAAGCGCTGCAGAGCAGGTGATATTGCCCTTATTGAACCAGGGGTGGTTTAATTTGACTGATGGTGCGCCCCTTGTTCCGACGATTCGTCGTACTTCCCGGACTTGTATGTTTTCACTGACCGGCGCTCCGGGTGTTGGTAGCTCGCCTGAGCGCCGTTCTGGCGAGCTGCTCCCCAGTTTAAATTATCAGGAGAGTCTACAGTCGCAGGCTTTGTAGGCGTAACCGGGCGAGGGATATTCGGGTTGTTCGCAGATGTTGATGGACCAGGGGATGCATGTCTGGGTGATGGGTTTGGACCGCGCGAGTCGTGCGGGTACCCATAAGCATAAGGGTTTGCGTAGGGCATTTGATACGGTGGCATAGACATTGGGGGATAGTAATAAGGTAGTGGCGGTGGGTAGTAATGCATCGAGGGCGGAGCGAAATAAGGGTTTTGACTTCGGTAGGGTGAAGGTTCTTTCGGTCTATCATAATTTTGATATCGGTTCCCAGGGCTTTCGGGTCTGGGTCGATCGTTCGGCGAACCTGGGCGACCGGGTCTGCTAGTCCTTTCGGGGGGTTTAAGTATGCCAGTCGGCTGGTCATAGCGAAGAGACGGGTGGGCGTCTAGCTTACCATCCGATGTGTATATAACAGTTTTGGGCATTCGGGTATCATCTCTGTCATAAGAATAAGGGATGGTGCGATGGTAATTCCGGGGGTCGTCAAAATCTGAGAAACGTACGTTATTTCTCGAAGAAGTTTCTCGATCCGGAGTCTGAGGGCGTTGGTACGGACTCGGAGATCGCGACCGGGGTGGTCGTGGCGAGGGCGAGTACTCGATGTCCGCACGGTTAGTCGTCCCAATGTTTACCCACTCCTCCGCGCTAACAGCGGCGTCCAGGGCATCGTTGAACGTTGCCGGGGTGTGTGTGGCCATTTGGTTACGAATAGCCGAGGGCAGACCACGTATGAAGTATTCTTTAGCCAAATCTTCAAACAGGGTCTTGTTGTGTTCCTTAATTTGATCGTTGGCCGCACCTTCGTTTTTCAACTTTGTGGCGGCGCGAACTATGGATGAAAGGCGATCAAAGAAGTTTAGCACGGATTCGCCTTGTTTCATATACGACTCCGATAT
Organism: Encarsia formosa; assembly: GCA_038277355.1. NCBI lineage: Eukaryota > Metazoa > Arthropoda > Insecta > Hymenoptera > Aphelinidae > Encarsia > Encarsia formosa. The sequence goes on from CM076186.1 coordinate 61,511,257, forward strand.
TAAATTAAGGTAGTACGAAAGAGAACGCTTTTGGCTAAATCTATCTGTGAGGTGTGTGCGGAGGTCCGCTAGGGTATTAAAGGTCTTGCCTTCAATGCTTGATTTCGCCTTGCCGGTCAGGCGTGAAATCACTCCCTGCAAAAACACTCCTTTAAGTTCTGGGTCTGCTAACCGATTATCATAATTCTCGACATCCTGGAGCCAAACTCTCAGGGGAGAATTACCTGAATAAAAAGGGATGGATGCGAGGGCGCTTTGCATCAGGGCGGAAGCTTGCAAGTTCGCGAACGCGGCACGAGACTCGTTCAGGGTCGCGGCCATGACCGACATATTCTCAGCCATGCGGCGGCCGTGCTCGAGTCGAGCCCGGGTTTTCAGGGTTTCGTCCGTGAGGGCTTCTATTTCATCTAGTGTCAAATTTGCACCTGCCATCTTCGAATAGGGCCTAATAAAGTTTTATCAATGAACGACAAGAGTCCGAGAGGAGGTTGAAAGAAAAGTTTACTGTTCGGGGCGATGAGCTAAACAAAGTGGGTAGCAAATTTTCAAACAAAAGTTTTCGAATCGAACAATAAAATTTACACGTCAAACAAAAGAAACAAATTTTATTCGGAGTCTTCGTAAAAGCGAATTGAAAGAAATGAACGGCGATTGAAAGAATGAAAGAAACAAAGAATGTGCGCGTCAGCAATAAGTCGCTAAACTTTCTCCTTGAAATTCTCGAACACGAAAAATATGATGAAATAAAATTTCAGCTCTGATTTTCACGAACTAATTAAACCAGATTTTAAATTAAGTAATTTATTTTTAATTTTAATAAATTTAAATTCCCAAAACAAGATCCAACCAAAGAGCTTAAGCGAAAAGGCAGGTATGGTTCCCCACAAGGGATGCCATTTATGTCGCGTGCTAACGTGACAATAATTATTTAATTATATTTGAGTTTAATTTAATTTAAGTGGGAACTTACCCGATATGAGCAGATTACGCAGTAATCTGCTCGTCACCCTTTTCGCTTGTCTTGGGTGGGATTTATTTGGGGAAAAATAAATGTAATTTTTAAAGTTAATGTAAATTTTATTATTAATAATTATAAAATAGAAATTTTTACGAATCAAGTTTATCGTCCTTCGACGAAGTTATAAATTAGCAATAAAAAAAATCTTACTTGTAACTAGGTGCGAACCTAGGCTAGTCGAAGCCCGTGGAACTCCGGCTCCTTCCGTCCAGGTGTGCCTCTGCGACCTTCGGCTTGCGCTGGCCTCCGGGTCGCTTGGTGTCGGGAACGAGAGAGAGCGTTTGAGGTTCGCGCGAGCCGGGAGGTCGCCGATTATCCCCACCTAGGACTTAAGGATCGGAGCTGCATCCAATTAGCTCGAGCTTTTAGCTCGGCTCGCGACGGGCCCCCTTCCTCACTCTTTCGGCGGGAGTAATTAAGAATATTTGAAAAGTCGTTAGCGCAACTTAGGAGGGTGATGGGTATTGGTTATGATTATTATTAGTATTATTATTTGTGTTAAAGGTTGATACACGACATGGCCGACTGAATCATTTTTTTCCCAGTTCTTTCAACTAATTCAGCTTCCAACCAAGAAGATTTGAATTCCTTGACGAGTAGATTAACTTTTATGTTGAAGCTTTTGTTGACTAATTTTTTGAATAACAAATCACCAGAGTGACTGTGGCATGTTGTGTGCCAGATGTTTTCCAACTGTTCTCCCATGCTATTCATGTTGGAAGCATTATCAGTGACTGCTGCGTATATATTTACATTGTATCTGAAAGAAAAAATCACAGTTAATAATTATTAAAACTTTAACATCTTAAAACACAAAAAAAAAAGAAATTTATTATTAATTATTTGAAAAAGTTTATAAAAATATACCTTTCCATTCCTAAATTTTTGCATTGGTTGGCAAAAACTGCTAATGCTCCCCCAGTTTCTTTGATTCTACTAAAGTCCCACGCTTCCAAAAACATACTTTTTCCACTTGTCGTTCGTACCATAGAGACAACATTTTTTGTGTTTGCTGGCTCACACTTCCAGCCATCTATTGACATTACACTATCCTTCACTTCATCCTCTTTTATGTCTTGAATGATCCAATCATAAAAATTATCTAATAATGTAGTTGATAAAGTTTTTCTACTAGGTGGAGAGTAACCAGGATCCAAACATCGAACGAATTCCTTGAAAAATTCTGATTCTACAGCAAGAAAAGAAATACTACAGCCAAAAAAAAATTTACACAATGCATGATCAATCCGCTGCTTCCTAAAAAAAAATCAAATAGTGTATAATTTTTAGTTTTAAATTTTAATTTTTAAAAAATGAATAAATTTTCGATTAATATACTTTGTTATTAGAAAAAAATAGCTCTTTAAACTTTGAAGCTTACCTGTTTGCTTCCATTTTCTGTATGTGAATAGAGTATAGACTAATAATTGTTTGAGAATTTTGAAAAATGAACAATCCCAATGTAAACAAACCGAGCAAGTCACTTGATCCAAGTCAATCCAACGAGTAAAATTTTTTGGTTAGAGTTCCTGACATAAATGACACTTTATGACATAGAGGACATAAATGACGTATTTGACTGTCACGTCACGTCATTTAGTTCATTTCTGACATTTACCCACCACAGGTTTAGGTATTCCGAAAAGTGTTTGATTTTTTATTATTTTGTCGAGATATTCAAAATTTACGTGGCCAAGTGCGCGGTGCCACCTTTCTTTTTTCGTTAATAAAGTCGCGTTTGTGTAAACATTATTTTTCTCAGAATTCATTTTATCCACATCTTCATTCAAAATATAGCTAGTCGTAAAATATAAATTGTTTTGCTCTTTGGCAATAGCTAAAATATTATTATTTAATTTATCCAAAATTTCAATTCTATCATCATAAACTTTCATATTTGCTACTTTTGCTATATTAGCAAAACATAAAATATTGTGTCGCAAGTCTTTCACGTAGTATACATTTTTTAAAGATACTTTATTGAATTTGTTTCCGATTTTAAAATTTACAAACATCTTACCTACTTTCGTAGCTTGCGATACGTTGTAGTCCGGTAGATTTACCTCAATCAGCTTTTTCAGATTTTCGTAACTAGAAAAATACTTTTCGTCGTTAATTAGATGTGCGGTACATCCACTGTCGAGTAGCCACTTAATCGAATTATTTTGGTCACAAAAAATTTCACTTTTGATTTCACTCGCGTTCACATTGATGTTCCACGTTGAAATATTAAAGTTGTCGTGATGATCTCGTTGTTGTTGGTATTGAAGTTGTTGTCGTCCTCTTCCTCGTGTGCCACCTCGACCTCGTTGGTTGTGTTGTCCGCCACCTTGGTTGTTGAAGTTTTTTTGCTGATTAACAATTTTCTTTTTTGATGAATTTTCTTCGTTGTACCAACAGTCTTTTTGTTGGTGCCCTTTTTTGTTGCAGATATAACAAGTTCCACTGAATTTGTTTTTGTTTAATTTTGTGTGAAAAGTGCTCACGTTGTTTTTGTCACTCGTTGATTCTTTTGTCATAGAGAATTCTTGAATTTTTTCTTTCATATAATCGACGTTTTGTTTTTCAGCTGGAGCTATATCAATGAACATTCCTATTTGATTGTATTCAGCAGGCAAAGCTTTTAGCATATATTTCAATTTTTCTTGTTCAGTCATACTACCACCTGCACTGGTATATTTATTACACAATATCTCAAACTCAATAAAAAAATCTTCATTGGATTTAAAATTTTTTAATTTGAGATCATCTAGCTTACTAATGCACAAAATTTGCATTGTTGTTGATTTTGCCAAAGAGATTTTATCTAATTTTTTTATCATCTGGTAAGGCGTTTCAGCATTCTTGATGTATTCCATTTGTTTATTATCTATCGATGTCAGGATGAATACTGTTGCTTTGTTTTGTAAGTTTTGCCAGTCTTCTGCGCTGATCGCTGTGGGCCTTGTTTCGTTTTCTATTGTAATATTACATTGTTTGTACTTAAAAATTGCTTTAAGTCTGCACTTCCAATTTTTATAATTTGTGCCGTCAAATATTTGCACTTTTACGTCGTCCATTTTAATTCTATTGATATAATTTTCTTCGATTTGTAATTTTAAATTTAGCACTTGTTTTAGTATTATATGTACTCGTTTTAATAAATAATTTTTATCTTCGTTTTTTAGACTGAAGAATTTGTTATGCACTAATTTTTCTAAATCCGTAGGATTTAATTTTTTTATCACTTTATATTGAACGATATTCTTATAGTTTATTTCGTGCACAGATCCAGGTTTAGAGTATTCAGTTTTAATTAGGTTTTTTATATAATCAAACATTCGACTGTCGTTCAATTTTTTTTACACATGTGCTTTTAATCACTTAACCTCAATTTTTATTTTTATTTTTAATTTCTTTTCATCGGTTATTTCACATTTATTTTGTCAATTATTTTTGCACAAATTCGTTTATTATATCTTTAATTATGTTTTATAGTCAATCGTTTTTAAATTTACTCTTTATTTAAGTTTTTTTTTTTATTAAATTTATATCGCCATGTGCTTTCACGTGGTCTGCAAACCACGCTCTGCTACCATGTTAAAATGAGGTGTGAAATAAATAGCAGGCATGGGATAAATAATCGGGTTTACTCACTTTTAATTATAAAGAAAACAACAATAATTTATTTAGTAAGGTGTATAAATTAATTAGCTTAACAATACTTATGTTTAACGAGGTAGGACAAATGACGCGGCGCGTGACATTTAATCGACCGATACGCTCGGCTTCGCATCGTAGAAGAAGGAGAGAACAGCGGTTAGCTGTCAGCTGTGCTGCGCTCAGCTGTTCACTAAATTTTCAACAGTTCATAACGCCAACGCCCAATAGATGGCGATGCGTGTACTGTTTCATCAATGTGTAAAGATTATCACACTTGATATTTCAACAGTTAATATTAATTAAATCAAACTCCGTATTATTAACGCCTACATGTCAGAAATTTTTCGGTAAACTTTGCAGACAAAAAATGTTCAGAAGACAGAAGTTTAAAATGTTTATTGAAAAATGATGGTTTTTCATGCACATTTTTATTTTTTATGGAGTTATACATTTTTTTAATGTTGGAAAAAAAATTTATTTAATCTAAATAAATTTTTTTTTTACTGTTGGTTATAAGTTTTACTAATCTTTTTTAAAATTGTTGTTGACAAAATTGCGACAAGTTACTTGTATATAAATTATCGCACTGCGGTTATAATGATAGGACTGTCAGAAAAGATGATTCCAAATTCAATGAATTTTAATTCAAAAACTGAAGGTTCAATAAAAAAACTGTAAATATTACTTTATTCTTGAAATTTTAAGCAATTAACTGCAGTGGTATTATTTAATTTTTGGTGACTTAATTTGTATTTATTGGTCCTAACGAAACTGGGTATAATATTTCGAATTTTGCATTTTCAATTATAGAAATTAACATAAACCAAGTACAACATACTTTTATATGCTCAAATTGTATTCAGTTTTAAGCAAAATTCATTTCTTTATGTCAGTACCACCATCGGCCGCAATGTGTTAATTTATATCAAAGTTTGTTTGCCACTATTTAAAAAAAAGAAAAGTCACTACAACAACTATAAAGAAAATTTGGGTACTTCAAACTTAACGTCCCAGATTCAATTTTCCTAAATTATAAAATAATAGTTCCTATCTTTCCTAAAATTTTATTGGAAAAAAATGTCTGAAACCGTAATTTTTTTTTAATTGTTACCACACAATTTCAAAAAATTATTTTAGGTATTTTAAACTACATGATCTAGTAAAGCATACTCAAAAATAGTTAGAAATTTCTCGGTTAATTTTTCAACTTTATCTTAAATATATTTGAACCTAAAGTTTACTAAAAAATTTCGGTCATTTCGGCGTTAATGGGTTCAATATGTATGATTTAAATGCTTGAAAATTAAAAAAAAAAATTATCAGTTGATAATTTAAAACTAACAAGAAACCCTCAAACAACATCTTTTTTATTAAAGCATTTTCACACTGAGGTTGAATTCTTGAAAAATCAGTTTCTTTGTCGCTTTTTGTATGAAGAAATTAAAAAATGGTTGTCAGAAAGATAAAATAGAAAGTTATCAGCTAACCTCAATTGCAACAGTATAAAAATATTTTTTCATTATAAAAACTGTAATCGTCAGAAAAATGTTAAAAAAACGTCAAAAAATAAACATCTTTTTGACCTGTTATAATAAGTATGTACAAAATGAAATTTTTATGTAACTTAAAATACTTAAAAATGGAAACTTCTCGGTTAATTTTTCAACTGTATCTTAAATATATTTCAATTACCTAAAGTTTACGAAAAAATTTCGGTCATATGGGCGTTAATGGGCTCAATAAGTATAATTTAAATACTAAGCATGTACTTGAATATTTTTTTTTTAATTTTAATCAGCCGACAATTTAAAACTAGCATAATAAAAACCCTCAAATATATTATTATATTATTATTGATAGATCAAACAAAAAAAAAGAAATATTTACTTATCATTTTTTAAATTCAAAGGTGTATTTTTTATTTTTTCAGTAATACTATTTTTTATTTATCATCAATTATTAAGTTTCATGTCTTAAAGAGTGACCCCGGAATTCACCTGTTTGCTTCGATTGTCGAAAAAAATTTTGTTGCAAATGGTTGTTTATGGTCAGATATGAATCCCCATCAAGTTGCAAGTGGGGAAACTTTTTTGTTGCAGAGGTATGACCGGTCTAAGTAGTGATCTTAAGGTGGCTTGTAAGTGCTGCCCCGTATCTAGCAGGGGCCCTTGCGGGTGCATAAGTTTACACAAATTTTAAACAAGAAAAAAAAGCAATTTTTCCTATTTTTAATGATTATTACTATTCATTATGATCGTTATAATTCATTTTAAAACAAATCTTGAGATAAAAAACATAAAAAACAGTGAAAAATTTCATGTTTTAGAGGTTATGTACCACAATTTTTTATTTTTCTTACAAATTAGTCCGATAACCCCATATTGTTATAATTTTAAAATGATCTTTAACTTATTACCTTTAAAATGATACCTGACTCGTAGCAAACTAGTGTATTTAGACAATTTGGGGAATTTTTAAATGTTTTTTCCCATAAGAGTCCATGTTAAAAAAAAAAAATTTTTAATGATTTTTTTCTCGAAAATAAGTCCGATGACCTTCCTAGTGTCCTCTAGGAAAGTTGTTGGTCTCACTTCAAGGAATCTACCTGATTTTTTTCGAAACTTATTAGTGTTTTTTTAAAATACTTACAAGCCACCTTAATGGGACGTTTTTTATAAACAATCCTGAAAGGTCAAATTTTTATAAAACAAAAAATACTATCGTGTTCTAAGTGAAATTCTAAGAAGAAAATTTACTTGGAGTTTTTTGAGTTAGCTCACCAACTTTGCATGAAAATTCATCAAAAATCACGATTTTACCAAACGGGCGAAAATTTGTCGATTTTTGGGGGCACTCTTTCTCATTTCAAAAACTTGTCCAAAACATCTTCCGTGGCTACTTTCATTTTGCTCGGTCGCATGCGCTGAGTGCTGTTGCAGCTCAGCTGCTTGCTCGCAGCACCAAGCCAATAGCCGTCCACGACTTCTATGACAAGCATAACCGTATTCCGTACCGTTACCGTGACCGTCCGTGCCTGCACCTTTTCACAGCGCTGGTTGGCACGCCATAAAAATTTTGGGGTCGGCGGCCATTTTCTTTGACTGGCAAATTCAAACAGTGAAGTTAAGTTGTCCGCTGGGTGTACAAAGTACAAACGGTTACGAAATAATTTGGTTGAATTAATTAAAAAAAAAAAGAGAATTGTTTATGAACGTATTCAATAAGTTTTTGAATACGTTCATAAACAGTAAAAAAAAAAATTTTTTTCTCTCACTCGGCTTTAATTCTGTTGTAAAGATCAGAAAATGACTCGTCCCCTGTGGCAGCAGCTTTCTTTAATTTTTCTTCAAAATCCAATACATTTATTAAATTAAAAATTCTCGGATGCTTGTGATTTTCGCCGTACTCCTCTTTGTTATTGAAACAATCAATTTTCAAGCGACCTTTGCATTTTGTTTTCGTTTCATACTTGATACATTTGTAGTAGCTAGGAATAATTATGAAATATTACATCCAAAAATCTTATAACAATTAATCAAAAATTAATTTTTTAAAAAGAAAGAAAAATATTGTTGGGGTTAAATTTAAATTAGTGTTATTTTTTGCATAAAAATCTAAAAAAATTAATAATTGCTAATTAAAAAAAATAAATAAAATAAAAAATAGTGTTATTTTATTTGATGTGCAACGTTATTTTCGACTACTAAAGCAAAAACTATGATAAAAAATAAAAAAACTGTATACAGAAAAAAAGAATGTTAAGTGATTTTTGATTCTATAATTATTAAAATTACTTACTTGACTACATTTCCATCTACTGTCACAGGGCTCGAATTAAGGAATTTAATTCCTCGGAGGATCGTGATTGAACACGAGAACCCGCGGCGATCGTCGTCCGCACTCCTCCGGCCTGATGACAAAATGCACTTTCTGTGCACACAACAATCCGTCGATTTTTCTTCAATACCTGAAAAGAGGGGGGAAGACGCGTACGCGAACTAATGTTTTCATTACGCGGCGCGGCTGCTCTCCTTCGTCGGTAGTGGCGTGAGTTTACGTGGACCGATCGCAGGAACACGGGTTAATTAAATTAATGATAAAATGTAAATTTCAATAATTTTAATTAACAATAAAAATAAATGAATCAAAAATTTACATAATATTCCAAATTAATTCTATCTGATTGTTTACAAACAATCCAACCCGAATGACTCGAAATCTTAAGTCGACGAAAATTGATTCTACAAAAATAAAGTTCGTCGTCTGTGTTGTGGTCGCTATCAACACACCGACGCACACACACACTCTCGCGCTCGTCTGCTTGCTGCAGCGCGCCAAAAGAACAAAGGCTTGGACTAACTCCGATACAAAAATCTAAGTACTTCCTGTACTTCGCACACACTCTGACTCTAACTATCACACGAACAAATACTCAATGATTAACCGCTACGCGGACTTACTTTTCTAGCAGGTGCACCTTCGCTTGATTAAACAATAATAATAATTACTATAAGCCCGAATGGCTTCACACAAGACGACAATGCCTTCCAAGGCCACACGCTGACTTTCCGTGAGAGGTTTGCCTTCCCCGCTCCGATCCAATGACAACTGGATCACAGGAAAATCTACACAACTTCTCACTGATAACTTTATCTAACACAACCTCAATAAAGTTATCTAACAACACAAAAAAGTAAATAAGTATATTCGCTCTCTGACACACGTGTGATCGCGCCAAGCGCCGAGATTAGAGTAATGCTGATCGGTAGATCTCGTCATCACCTGACTTACCGATCCGCATCTGCGTTCCATAACAGTTAGCGCCGAATTCGAATTTAATAAACGCGCTAGCTGTTACACTACATTTATTACCATTTTTTCCCATTTATATAAGTAGCCTTCATAAAACTCCTTTAGGCGTTTTGTTAGAGTTTTAGATAGAAAAGGTGCCATGATTAAAGTTAACGAAATAAAGTACAATGTTTTTCTTGTAAAAGGTTAATTGATTCGAAAAATTATCGAATACGAATTGTCACCGTTCGATCATATCCGATTATAACCTTGATGTTTAACCTAGTTTAATTTATCATTGTTTTTATGATAAATTCGAAATGGAATCAAGGTTATATTTTGAATCTGAAACTAAAAATTCTGTGATCTACAATGGACAAGAGTACAGACTGGAAGATCTCGCCAAGGACAAAACGTAATTTTAAATAAATTGATTAATGTAGATAATTTTTGAGAAAATTTTTTTTATTCTTCTTAAGAATGCAATCAATAAAATTTTTTAACTTTATAATCGTTTGTTTTTAATTTTATTGAAGCTAATTATAGTAAATTTAACAGATTTTTTAAGTGCAAAAAAGCCAACAGTAAACAATACCCTTGCCCAGGACGCCTCTGGGTTTATGACGAAGGAAAAGTTGAAGAGAGGGGGCTTCATAATCACGAAAAAGTTACTCACATTGAGAGACTTTTTTTATTTCGGAAAGAACTGAGAAGATTGGCAGCATTCATATAGATGCCACTTTTGGTTGCCGTCCATATTTGAAACGCTGCTATCAATTTCTTACCGTTATGGTAAGAAAATACGACAGAGTAAGTTGTAATTTTAGGAAAAATTAAGACTAATTACATCCAACTCAAAATAAAAATAAGATAAATTACCCAACTCAGGTCCCTCTTGGACCCACTTTTTTGATGAAGTCCGTAGATTCGAAAAAATGACAAGCGTACCATTCATTTCAACCAATGCCTTCGCAATGGGATTTTCATGGTCCACAATATGGGTACCTTTGACGTAAAGTCTTAAAAAAGTAAGTTCGAGAGGGTCCACAATTGAGTGTTTTACCTTAAATGATGTAATAATTTTTCATAATTTATCTGATCAAATGAAACTGAGATTCTGATCATGATCACAACTCTGACGAGTTTTTGTTCAAATGTTTGTGAGCGTGTGTTTAAAATTGAGGCAGCGGATGCAATAACCAGGTGAGTGCTCGAGACGCTCGAAAAGCGGCTCAGGCAGGCCCATCCGCTACTTCAAAAATGCTGTCATTTTTTACCTATTTGTAATATCACTTTGAAACTTCCCAAAAATTTTTTTCAAAGCATATCAAAAAATTTCCTCGCTGGAAGTTTTTTCAACTTTTAATTTTTATGCCTGCTTTTTTAATCCAAAGTTTAATGTTAAAAAAGTTGACTTATTGATTTTTAATAGTTAATTACTCGGCATTGAAACTGTTTGAGATTTACCGCCTTTTATTGCCACGGGATTGGTCATGCGAGCGACCCACGCCAGAGCTGCCCAGAGTGACCAGTTTCCGCCCTCACCAGTCTTGCTACGACCGTGATGCCGCGACCACGCATCACGGGACTCAGCGCCGTCGTCGTAGATCGCCCGCTTATCTACGACGATTCTACCTAGCTTACCTGAGGTTGAGAGACTCCCGGCCAAAACGGCGAGCTCTCTCTCCTCACTTGTACATAGTCATTTAATAATAGTTCAATAAATAGTTTAAGTGCAGCATAAAAACTATAAGTGTTGTGCTTTACGAATAACCTCGCTTTTCACCTTTCCCACTCCCTCGTGATCGCGTTAAATATCCTTTACCTTAAGCGCATCCTCCGCGTTTCCCCAAACATTTGGCATCCCTTGTGGGGAAAAGTTCCCCGAAAAAAGGCGCGTCGCGAGTGAAAAAGGAAAGTGAAAAGTTTGTGCCACGCCGCGGCCATTTTCTTCTCTGCAGTTCGAACGAAGAAGATGCCAGTGACGGCTAACCCGTGGCGCGCGCATCACCGCCGCGCAGCCACACTTCAGTGTCAGTGACAACAACCGTCGTGGGAGTAAGAGAGACGGACGATCGCGCTCCGCGACTCTCCTTTCCACACCAAAAGCCGCGCTCGCAGCTGGCCCAAGGCGGCCTGTCCAGCGAGCACTCATCGGCCAACAAGAGCGACCATCTTGTTGGCACCTCAAGTCCAGCAGCACGCACCTCACCATCCGGGTTACCCTGGAGCCAACCACGCCACCCGCGTGGCCAGTACCCAGACCTAAGACGACGGTGGATTAGAAGGAGACAGCAACACTCCCGCTTGCTGTCATCTGAAGCCCGTCGGCCTACTACGTACCTGCCGCACTGCAGCCCCTCTGCAGTGGGAGAGAGAGAGAAGGCACCTCGACCAGCTGACTCCGCTAATACGGTGGGTCCGCTCCAAGTCGCAAACTTGTGTTGCGCAATTTAATAATTTCAATTTTTTCTTGTATTTGTTTAGCCTTGGAACTGTGTGGGTAAAGTTAGCTGCATTGTTCTCCATTCTATTTTGCCTTTTTCTTAAATTTATTTATTTTTATCCTTCCAAAACAAATAGTCAGTTGACCCAATTCCTCAATAATTGAGTACAGCTGTTACTATTTTGGTAAACAATTGATTATTTTAGGGTCAAGTGACCAATAAAATTAGGAATAATTTTTTCAATGTTTACTTTGTTAATATTGAGCTCACCTGAAAACTTAATTTCATTTTATTTTGTTCCACCTTATCTAACATTATTGAATTTGCAGGTGAAACTACCTGTTAAACTGAGGTCCACGCTTACTGTCCAACCACATCTGAGCAACCTTTGGCACCTGTGGGAGCAAGCGAAGGGACTTTCTTCACCAACTGGTAGTCCTCGAGCCCTCGTACAGCTGCAGCAGCACTCCCAGAGTTCTTCGATAGCCTTGGGTTTAAATGTACTGTTTCTTATGGTTGTTAGAGTCAGCGTTGGAATCAATTTTTTGCCAATCTCCTTAGTATAGTATAATCAAATTATTTCTAGTAGCCAATCTCTTGTTGATTTTTTTTCAAGTTTATATTTTCAAAAATTCTAATTGAATTTTTTTCATTTTTAGGTATTTGTCAAGATTAATAATCAAATACCATAAACCACCTACTCAATCATAGTTTGTTCTCTTGAATAACCTGGTTTGCCAGTCATCGACCAAGGATATCCAGCTTGTTTGGATGGTTTCAAGCTTTTTTATTTAAAAAGTTTAGCCTGGCAGTCAGGTGACTGCACACTACTAACCTATTGACAACCCTTCTTTACCTACTTTAGTTGCTCAGTTTTCTATTTTTTATTTACACTTAGTCACTCAATCTTTCATTCCTTTTCTGTCCCCAGTTAATTAGTTTTCCTTCATTTTAGATTGTATTTCAATTTAAAATTATTTCTTCCTGAACGATTCATAAGTTTAAGTTTTTCTTTTTATTCCTTTATTTAAGGAATAATTGCCTCATCTTAATTGTATTTCAATTAAAGATTGTTCCACCAATAATATTCATATGTTTGAATATTTTTTTTAGTTTCTTTTATTTAAAGAATAATTGCCTCATCTTAATTGTATTTCAATTAAAGATTGTTCCACCACTGATATTCATAAGTCTGAATATTTTTCAGCATTCTTTTATTTAAAGAATAATTGCCTCATCTTAATTGTATTTCAATTAAAGATTGTTCCACCACTGATATTCATAAGTCTGAATATTTTTCAGCATTCTTTTATTTAAAGAATAATTGCCTCATATTAATTGTATTTCAATTAAAGATTGTCCTACTACTGATATTCATAAGTTTGAATATTTTTTCCATTCTTTTGTTTAAAGAATAATTGCCTCATCTTAAATTGTATTTCAGTTTAAATTCTATTCCACAAATAATATTCATATGTTTGAATATTTTTTCAGTTTCCTTTATTTAAAGAATAATTGCCTCATCTTAAATTGTATTTCAGTTTAAATTCTATTCCACCAATAATATTCATGTGTTTAAATATTTTTTCAGTTTCTTTTATTTAAAGAATAATTGCCTCATCTTAATTGTATTTCAATTAAAGATTGTTTCACCAGTGATATTCATAAGTTTGAATATTTTTTCGATTCTTTTGTTTAAAGAATAATTGCCTCATCTTAATTGTATTTCAATTAAAGATTGTTTCACCAGTGATATTCATAAGTTTGAATATTTTTTCGATTCTTTTGTTTAAAGAATAATTGCCTCATCTTAATTGTATTTCAATTAAAGATTGTTCCACAAGTGACATTCATAAGTTTGAATATTTTTCCATTCTTTCATTTAAAGAATAATTGTGTTTCAATTTACATTTTCACCACTCATGTGATTCAAGCTGAGTCAAAATTTCCTCAAGTTTAAAAAAACAGTGTTGTGCTAGGGTTTTATTTAAACCTGTCACCTGCGTGACTGAGCAGCTGTGGGATTTTTCCCCACTCATGTTTTTTTTTGCCATGTCCAAATCGCCTCAAGTTTAGAAAACAAATTTAAATTGTGTTTCAATTTAAATCTTCCCAAGCCAAAAGATAGTTTTAACTTACCTATTGATTTATTATTTCAAATACCGCCCTACCTTGCAAAATGAAAAAACCAAATTCATTTGCGCAAATCCTTAGCAGGCAAGCTATAATCCGAAATCGAATCGTCACTCATTTCGAAATATTTAAGCAAAAAGGAGCCTTGATGATTCACGAGTTAGCAGAGAAGCGCATCCTGCGTCTCGAACAACTCTGGCAAGAGTTTATCCAAAATGATCAAAGTTTAAGAAACTGCCGGGATGTAGACCGTGGCCACGACTACTTCGTCAAAGACATGTTCTACCATACGCAGGACACCTTTGATGACGTGTGGTGTGACTACGTCCAATTTCTTAAAATTGAGCCACCTGTGACTCCCTTAGTCCAGGTTTTCAAATCACCCATTGAGAACGAGCCACCTGAACCACTTGAGCTTCAGGACCTGGCTAATCATTTCAAAGTTCAGCCACCTGCGACACCTCAAGTCCAGGCCTCGGCTATTCATTTCAAGATTCAGCCACCTGCGACACCTCAAGTCCAGGCCTCGGCTATTCATTTCAAGATTCAGCCACCTGCGACACCTCAAGTCCAGGCCTCGGCTATTCATTTCAAGGTTCAGCCACCTGCGACACCTCAAGTCCAGGGCTCGGCTATTCATTTCAAGATTCAGCCACCTGCGACACCTCAAGTCCAGGCCTCGGCTATTCATTTCGAAGTCCAGCCTGCTGATATAATCCATGTTCAGACTCCGGCACCAATCTACGAATTCAAGTCCTTGATTAAGGCACAGCCACCTGAACCACCTCAAGTTCGGGCTCCGGCGACCCCTTTCAAAATGGAATCACCTGAGACATCTCAAGTCCAGGGTCCAACGAACCTCTCCAAGAGCAAGCCACCTGCGGCTGTCCTGGCTCAGGCACCGGCTGTCGCTTTCGAGAAACAGCCACCTGAATTACTTAGAGTTCAGGCTTCGGCTACACCTTTCAAAATTCAGCCCCCTGCGACACACTTAGTCCAGGCTTCGGTTACACACTCCAAAATCCAGACACCGGCAACGTGTCTTAAAGCTCAGCCACCTGCGACAATTAAACTAATTAAAGTCCAGACGCTGGCTACCATGACAAAAGTACAGCCACCTGAACTAATCCAGCTTCAGGCACCGGCTATACTCTCAAAAATAAAGCCACCTGAACCACTACTGGTTCAGGCCCCAATCACGACCTCAAGCATACAGCCACTTGAAGTAACTCAACTTCAGACCCTGGCTGTATCATTATTTAACTGTTGGGTTTTCGACCCAGGAATTTTCCTTGGACAGAGCATCAGGCTCTTACCAAAATTGCCCAGTAAGCCTCTACGTTTGATCGTACGCTTACTAACCACCCTAGACTTAACCTACAATTATTTTTATATATTACTTAATGTTATTTTTATTTTTATTATGTTCACAGATATTATTAATCGACTACAGTCGATTAAGGCGGGCGGAATGTTTGAGATTTACCGCCTTTTATTGCCACGGGATTGGTCATGCGAGCGACCCACGCCAGAGCTGCCCAGAGTGACCAGTTTCCGCCCTCACCAGTCTTGCTACGACCGTGATGCCGCGACCACGCATCACGGGACTCAGCGCCGTCGTCGTAGATCGCCCGCTTATCTACGACGATTCCACCTAGTTTACCTGAGGTTGAGAGACTCCCGGTCAAAACGGCGAGCTCTCTCTCCTCACTTGTACATAATCATTTAATAATAGTTCAATAAATAGTTTAAGTGCAGCATAAAAACTATAAGTGTTGTGCTTTACGAATAACCTCGCTTTTCACCCTTCCCGCTCCCTCGTGATCGCGTTAAACATCCTTAACCTTAAGCGCATCCTCCGCGTTTCCCCAAACATTTGGCATCCCTTGTGGGGGGGGGGGGGGCATCCCACCTGCGACAATTAAACTAATTAAAGTCCAGACGCTGGCTACCATGACAAAAGTCATTTAATAATAGTTCAATAAATAGTTTAAGTGCAGCATAAAAACTATAAGTGTTGTGCTTTACGAATAACCTCGCTTTTCACCTTTCCCACTCCCTCGTGATCGCGTTAAATATCCTTTACCTTAAGCGCATCCTCCGCGTTTCCCCAAACAGAAACGCTTTAAAAATATCGGGACCATTCTGACGGCAGGGGAAAGGGTTCAAAAATACGCTGCTGAAATTTCATTGAAAAATATTCAGTAGTTTCTGAGTTCTTGTGATTTGAACTCAAAATGCGAGAAAATGCGTAAATCGAGAAAAATTTAATTGCATTCGCGGCCTCAATTATTACTCTAATTAATTATGTAAATGAATAACTTGTGTTCATCAAATGGTATTTATGAATTGTAATAATATCATTTGTAATTTATGTATTTTTATAGGCGTGGCCGGTGGTATAAGTAATAATGAGTAGCAAAAGTAAAGACTCTTACAAGGCGGTTTTTGCTAAAATGAAAAAATTCTGGCCCAGGTGTGACCCAACTATAGTCCACACTGACTTTGAGTTAGGGATGCAGAATGCAGTGAAAGAAACTTTTAAGAGTACCGCTCTAAAAATCCTTGGGTGCTATTTCCACTACACCCAAGTACGTAGTAAATGATTTGGGTCTTTGACTAACCTTTTAGTAATTTTAACCAAAAAGCGATTTACAATAATAAAATTATCGGTTTTTTATAACTTGAATTCTATTATAAAAATTGTTCACTATTTTTTATTCTATAACAGGCTTTGTTTCAAAAGGCATTAAAGCTGGGTGTTATGTGACAATTAAATAAAAATCCGCGATCGTGCATTCTCGTGCGAGTGTGCGTGCATGTGGATGAGGGGTCCGGTCAGCACTTCGGATTTCAGCTGCAGCTGAATGCTGCTCCTGCACTTTTGATGGGAAAAAATCAAGGTGGCGGGGGAAGGATTTAGATGCAGCAGGGAGGAAGAGCGCCGGACGTCGAGTTAGTATGAAATATAATTAAAGAGCGAAAAGATCGCGAGCCTTATTAAAGCTAAGCTATTACTTATTAAATTACCTAATACTATATTTGCTCATTTGGACCTATCAGATTCGATAATTGTAGTCCCAGTGTATTGATTTGGACCTAATAAAGCCTATTTTAAAAGTAACTTGCCAGTGAGTGAATAAAGTAATTGAACCTATTTTACCTACGTCTGGGAGACTAAGCAGACCACAACACATCGACCAATTACCAGCGAGTTTGGATCCAGAATCAAGGTAACGAGTTTAGTATAAAATTTTCACCTTATTTAATTAGTAGTTCGCGCGTTCCTGTCGTCACACAAGGGGTGCCGTTCACCCCCGGTTTTCCCCGCGACTCCTTCCCGGGTCTGCAAAATTAGGAGCCGGTTATATGTCCACGGGGACATATAACCCTGGGTTTAGCGGTAAAACGAAATGCCATTAATGAGCCAGAAAAGCATCTTATATTACTTAAAATGATGGCCTTGGCACTTCTTCCCGAAGAAAATATCATGACCGAATTTCTGAATATCCAAAAAGACGCTTTGATTTTTGGAGGTCTTTTTGACGAATTTTTCGCTTATTATATAAACTTTTGGCTGTCAGGTGGGGGTGCTAAGACCTTCTGCGTTTTTGATGAAATCATCAGAACCAACAACGCAGAAGAGTCTTATCACCGAGACCTACATGTTTACACGCAACATAAGAGGCCGACAATTTGGAGATTGCTAGGTAAAATTGATTTACCATATAAATTTTATTTATTTATATTAATATAATAATCAAAATTTAATCAGTTAAACTTACATGAAAAAAAAATAACTCTGTATCAGAGTGTGCTGACTTTTAATCCTATTGAAGAGCATTTTTACCCTACTATACGAAGCTTCGTATGGTTATGGGTCATATTGAAAAGTTAAAAATTAATCTACATTTATAATTTAGTGTTGAAACAAAAATATTATTAATAATTAATGAAAATAAATTATGTACATAAATGGCTCCGAAAATATTTGAACGCTAGAGTGCGAAGCTAACGTCCTTTCCTCGAGAGCGAATGTGGCTCTGCTGCGAGTGCCGTAGGTCCAGACTACGCGCTCTGCCGCCCCCAAATTTTTTTTTTTTTTTTTTTTTTTTTTTCTTTTTTTTTTGGTTCTGCTACAGAGATTAATTTTTTTCCTTGTATGGTATAGAAAGGTCAAAAATTTTAAATTATTAAGTTCAAAAATACTTTGAGCTCGCACTCTGTTGTTTTCGTTTCTTTGCAAAAAATGACTGTTCCACAGTACTTTATTAATTATTTGTATTTTTGTTAAAAACTGAAAAAGTCATTTGACAATGAAAATTAGATGCTATCAGTCAAAAAATTATTTGACTGACCCGATTCCTCACCGTTAAAATATTCTTTTAGTATTCCGAATAAACCGACGGTCCCAGCGAAGAAATATTTCAGCGAGAGGCTGAAATAAATAAATAAATCATAAAAACATTGAGAATCTAATAAGTCTGCACCCAATTAATCCGATTTTCATACTGTCTTAAATTTTTTAAATCTTTTCAGCCTCTCATTGATAATTTTAAATCTGCTGTTTTTCGGCTAGGGTTTTTCTTCGCTGGGACCGTCGAAATGATTCTCAGTGAAGGAGTCTATATTGTTTAACTACTTTACTATTGCTAGTATAGGTCTATCAAATAGATGAACAGTATTTTTTTACATTCGCTTCTTTTAGGACATTTGTATGTGTCCATTCTGAAATGAAATTTAAAACAGTATCAATCCTTCTCTTGTTAAAATTTAACTTTTTGCACAAATACTTAAAATTAATATGCGCTAAGATTACTGATAGTAAATTATACATATATATAACAAATTTTTGATTCGTACTTCAATTTTTTTAGGAATCTTACTAATCTATACAGATCCTCTACTTATTAATTATCAACGAGAAGAAACGGATTTTACGGTCCACACAGAAAAGAAAATATCCGTTTATAACGATAAGAAAATCAGAGAGTAGTGGAGTCAATTGAAAAATAATGGCATGTCCGCTAGACAATTTATCGAAAATGCGGCAAATGAGCTCAAACACACAAGAAAAAAAAATTTTGTTGAGGTTTTAGAAAAAGGTGGGTACACTTTTATCATACATATTTAAATATGGATTCTTACTAACTTCTAACTGCTCTTGTGACATCAAAATACCTAGTTCAGATAATTATTAATAAAATATTATTCAGGTAATTTCAAAACAAAATAAATAACGAGTGACCTCCAGTATCACTTCCAGAACTTTTTGACTCGTTTCTGTACTATTAAATGAAAAATACGTGGTTTTAGTTAACCTTAGGCCAATCATTGCTGTTGAAATCATTGTGGTATATTACTTGTTTCCGGTTTTTAAATCTACTTAATTATTCCTGTTAGCCGCGAGCGCATCGAGATACTACTGAAGCCCCAAAACGGTAAAGTAGTCAACCTTAAATTTTTCCAACTCAGAATCACGTCGGGACAATGTTTTCGGAGAGAATTTTAGTCAGCCTATTAAGGATGACCAACTTCGGATGAGTATCGATTTAAGACATCTTATCCCACCTATTATTCAACCCCCATAATTTTTTTACATTTTCCGTGCATGTGAAAAAATCGCCGAGACGAGTCGGACTCAATGTCCTGAGTCACTGCGTCTCTTTACATACTGTTTTATATAGATTCTTAGGTAAGCTTTTGATTTATAGAAAGCGCATCTCTTTGTCATTTTTTTCACTTGAGTTATTTTAATTATCGAAATGTATTTTGGTCAATTTTCGCTCTTTTCGAAAAAAAATTATTTTAGTCTGCTTGGGCATCTAATAATAAATTTTTAGAAGATATAATGTGACAAAGGCTCATACATATTTAATAGTACAAATAAGGTCAATGTCAATCTTTATTTATTTTTTACATGATATTACCCACTGTAACGTCCCGCCCTTGATGAGGGTTCAGTCGCGGGGCCCTTCGGTCGAGCCGAAGGGTAAGGTGAGAGAAAATTTACAGCAATAGTATATTATACATTGTTTATTATAAGTGCTTGAGTGCCGAAAGAGATTCCTTGCTTCACACTCCTTCCTCACTCGCTCCTCACTCTCTCACTACTCCCCGAGCCATCGGTGGCTCGTATTAAGTATCCACGCCTCACGTGTTGTAAAATCGCTGTCCCTGCACAAATTTTGACAGTCGCCTAGAACATCCGGTAAAGCGCAAGTTGCTTACCGCTGACGATGTGCATACTTTGCACATGAAACTACGTCTTAGAATCCGAAGGATATCTAAGACGTGACACGACCGAGATCGCGAACCAAGCTCCCGCGAGGTATAAAAAAATTCCATCGAAAATTTCTAGAGGTCGCAAGTTTAATGTCTTCAAAATTAAAATGAAGACCAAATTTTTTTTTTTTTGTATTTAGCGAAGTTATAGTTATCTGATTCACTACAAATTTGATGATAAAATGCTTAATTAAATACTTGAAAATTGAATTCCGTGAATTGGGCTTTCTGCCTTACACAGCGTATCCGCGTATATTACATTGACGCGCCCGCGACGATTTTAAAGTTTTGTGTCAGTAATTTGAATTGGTGTAATGTGTATGTGTATGGGCGCATAGCACATATTGCTACTTTCTTACAAAAAAATTTCTCTCTTTCGGCATAGTACAATTTTTTGTTAAATCTATAAGGTTTACATGTTTTAGCGATAATCAACATAATAGATATACTGTTCGTTTTTTCACACCACTTAACATACTAGTCTGTATCGAACTATTCATCACATTTTATACGTGAAATAGTTTTTTCCAATTTGAAATTAAAACATAAATAATTTTATAATAATAGTAACTATCCTTATTAATTTTTTTTTGTAAATTCTAATAATAATCTAAAATTAAATTCCCAACACCACTTGATCATTAAATTCTTACGAAAACTAGTTTTCTTTTGTTAAACAATATTAATTTTACTTGTAAAGTTTTGACTAAACATGATTTAGATCGATTCGGAAACCCAATTATCGATGACAAAGTCCATCCGTAAATTGTAATCAGTAAACTTTCAAGCTTCTTTAAAAATTTCAGCGTGTTCCCAAAAAAATTTTTTGACCAAAAATGCTTGAAAGCGAAAACATTTTCTCAAAATAAATTTGATTTGTCAATAATTTTATGATTGAATACAATTGAAGATTCTAGAAAGAACTCAAATTCGTAAAATAGATTTTTTTTTTTTTTTTTTTTTTTCTATAACATAGAATTCGATAGCAGTTTTGTCAAAAGTTAGGTTTTTCTTCTAAATTTTGATAAATTACGAAAGTAATTAAAAATTATATTTGATAAAAATTTCACAAAATTTTGTCTTAGCTTATTTTATAAAATACTAACAATAGTTCTAAAAACTAATCATTTCTCAATATAATTTTGATGTATTATAATAATTCACACAACTTAATGGTACTCACAAATAAATTATTTCTTTTTTTTTTTTTTACATTCTCAATTTTTCACACATTTGATCAAATTTAGAAGCAATGAACAAATACCCTTTTTCCTTACAAAAAGGACAAAACACAATCGCCACTTTCACAATTCGAAGATCTGGTAGAATCTCGACGATAGCCGTTGCATGGTGACCATGCCCGCTGCACTCGCCAATGGTAGATTTGTGCTGCATAAACTCCTGACTCGCGCGGTATCGCGAGTACAAAATTGTAATATGAGTGCAGGAATTCTTAACTTTTGGTATGTGTTGAATTTTCTTTTTTCTTGCACTCAAGGTTTTAGCAACCCACGACCGAGGGTCGCGAAAAAGATTTTCGACGGAAATCTTAACAGATCTTAATCGTTGGATACTCACGACCGAGGATCACGAAAAAGATTTTCGAAGAAAATCTTTATGTAGTGCGTTCAAGTTGTTGCACCCGACAATTGACATTTTATTTGAGTTCCGAGAGTTGAAAGATACCTTTACCTTTTTCCTCACTTTTTTCCTGAATTGCCACTGCACTTTTTTTTGCTTCTGATTTCTACCATGCATGTTTGAAACGATTTTGTAGATTTTACAATATTTATTTTTATATTGTTTCCAACATCTATAACGTTTATGGCTCTTGCTATTTTTCTTCTTCTGCATTGACACGAAAACAAAATTTTTTGAATCGCTACAGTCGTTTAAATTATAACATTTTATATTAGATAGTAAATATTTTGAAGATTTTATGTCGATAACGCTAGTCGGTAGACCCTTAAGTAAACTTTTGTGCTCTACATATGTTTGTAAGTTCGCAGTTTCGTGGTTAATTATGCTGATTTCATTATTATCAAATTGATCTTGTTTTGTATCGTCGCAATCAATTTGTGAAAAATCTTCGCAACTTTGTTCGAGTAATTCTGCTTTTTCATAAGAATCTTCATAATAATTTTCCTGATCTTGGTCATCACTGCTATCAATGTAAATATTCCTAAATAATTCCGCAACTTCATACCCTCGTCTCATTATGTACTGCATCGCAGGAAGATCTTGTTTTTCAGAGAATCTTATCATGAAATGAGTTGACATCGTCATTGCACAGTCAAGATTAGATAAATTTGGATACTCAATTGCAGCATCCATTGCTCGAAGCACAACTTCTATTCCACCAGTGAATTCTTCGTCCTCCATTATTGACAATAAAAATAACAACAATTTTTTCGATAATTAGCTGTACACTTCACTGAACGTTATTTTTTCAGAAAAGGTTAGCGTGCTTCGTTTGTAAAAAAAGTGACGGTAACTAATTTTTGTTAAAGATCCTGAGTGATTTGGAAATAAAACTTCCTTCCTTTTCCCAAAAAGTATTAGTCGTATTTGTGGAACAAAATTATGATCTGATAACAAACTTGAACATTAATTGATTTTTCACAACACAGATTATGATTTCTCATCGAAACTTCACTGCACTTAACTCTGCTGGAACCCCGAGTGGTTTAGGTTTACAGCTATGACTTTTGAGTGAATTTTCTCTCTTGCGACATCCCTCTTCTGACACCATGGTAATGGTTTAAATGATAAATTTAACCATCTTCGGCCTGACGTTATGTAACGTCCCGCCCTTGATGAGGGTTCAGTCGCGGGGCCCTTCGGTCGAGCCGAAGGGTAAGGTGAGAGAAAATTTACAGCAATAGTATATTATACATTGTTTATTATAAGTGCTTGAGTGCCGAAAGAGATTCCTTGCTTCACACTCCTTCCTCACTCGCTCCTCACTCTCTCACTACTCCCCGAGCCATCGGTGGCTCGTATTAAGTATCCACGCCTCACGTGTTGTAAAATCGCTGTCCCTGCACAAATTTTGACGGTCGCCTGGAACATCCGGTAAAGCGCAAGTTGCTTACCGCTGACGATGTGCATACTTTGCACATGAAACTACGTCTTAGAATCCGAAGGATATCTAAGACGTGACACCCACATAAAAGAAAGTTGTAATGAAAATTTTTTGAGTGTAGTGTACTTTTTAAAGTTATTCATTTTCCTGGTTTACATTTTCTCACGGGACTCTGCTAGAGGTCTTGGGAAGCCCCGGAAGAGATGTGAAACTAAAATAATAAATTATTTCAACGTCATATCCTAAATGTAAAAAGCCTGAAGCACGAACTTCATTACACAGGTCTCAAAAGTGGGAGAGAGCTTGCACTTTTGAGAACTTTGGATTTACAAAAAAAAACCAGATAAATGGAAGCACAAGTACTATCACGGAACTGTACTGAAACTCATCTTTTGATTTTTTTTTTTTTTTAGTTCTTTTAAAAATTATGGATTGCTTGAATTTTAAAACTCAACTTTTAAAACAAAATTTCAATAATAAACTTCTTTGAAAATAAATTTATTTAATTTTTTTATTACGAGTTCTATTTTATTTCTCAATTCAGTTTTATATTAGTAAAAAAAATTTTTATTTACTTGATTGGTATATCATATGAAATTTTATACAACTAAATAAAATAGACTCAATTAAAATTATTACAAATTATGAACATTTGTTTATCAACAGATGCTGAAATGGAATCTCAAAACGACGACTCATCAGATGAGGAAGCACCTAAGCAAGGTTTGGCTCTTCGTTAGTTTTTATTCAACAGATTATTTAATTGATTTATCTTTTTCTTTGCTTTATGATTTCCAGATTCAAAACGAGTTGCTACAAATGGACCCTCTCGACCAAAAAGACTACGACAAGACCCAAAAAGAAAAGAATAAATTGATGTTTGACTGATGCAGTTGTAGACTCAATTAGTTATTTTATATATGCATAAAAAAGAGCATTTTAAAAAATTGAAAGTCCGTTTTTATGATTACTAGAAATTTTCTTTTTGAAACAAATAGCTAGCCTAGGATATAAAATATAAAATTTATCTGAAAAATTAAATTATTTCAGACCGAATTTTTCACTGTTAAATTATTGTAAATTTTTTAAAGCTATCGGTGTAAAAAAAAAAACCCTGTTATATTTTGATATAAATTTTACCGCACACATAAATTTAAAAAGGGTAGGCATGAATGTTTTTTAATTTGAAAAGTATTGTTCATAAAAAAAAATATTGTCAACTCCTTTTTTCAATCAGTTTAACGAGAAATCTTAACGAAATTTTTAAAACGTCTAAATATTTCAAGATCATTTAAAATAAAAAATATTTATTACTTCATATGAATTTCATATTTCAATATTTATTTAAAAAATTTTTCCGCAAGTATAATTCAAGAAACCATAACGGTTAAAACTTGTTACTAAAATATTAACAAAATTAAACAGATACGAAATAACCTTTGAGATTTTTATTTCCATATGTTTACAAAATTATTAAAAAATCACAGAATTATGATTGATATATTTTAGTAAATACTTTTGTCATTAAACTTTTTTGATACGTATCTTTATAATTACTGCAACGAATTTCACTCACATTTCGACTTCTTTACACTTTATATCCGGGAAAAATCATCTACAAGACATAAACACCTTCGGAGGCATCCGGTGACTACCCTACAGACCCTCTGGAGTCGAAACTTTCTGGAGGGATCATCTTTAGGGCTGAGTTGCTACCTTGTGCACTAGGTCTGCACCCTGATCATGCGATAGTCAAAAATTTTTGGAAAAATCATTTTCAGAGCGAAGTCGACAACCAGCACTCCAAGAATCTATCCTGCCCCCCCCCCCCCCTGGAGTCGATACTTTCTAGAGATATTATCTTCAGGATGCAGTTGCTAGCTAATGCACCAGGTGTCCACCCCAACCATGCAGAATTCAAAACTTTTTGAAGAAAACTAGTTCACCAGGTGGTCGGTCAGATTCCACCGAGCGTAAAACTTCCTGGAGAAATCATTCCGAGGGCGTAGTTGTCACCCAGTAACCATGGTGCCTACCCTGACCCTGCTGAACCCAAACTTCCTGGAAAAATCATCCCCAGGGCGTGGTTGTCTCCCAATGCACCAGGTGGTCGCCCTGACCCTACTGAACCCAAAACTTCCTGGAAAAATTATCCCCAGGGCGCGGTTGTCACCCAGTGTACCAGGTGGTCGCCCTGACCCTGCTAAGCCCAAACTTCCTGGAAAAATCATCCCCAGGGCGCGGTTGTCACCCACTGCACCAGGTGGTCGCCCTGACCCTACTGAACTCAAAACTTCCTGGAAAAATCATCCCCAGGGCGCGGTTGTTCCCCAGTGCACCAGGTGGTCGCCCCGACCCTACTAAACCCAAAACTTCCTGGTAAAATCATCCTCAGGGCACGGTTGTCACCCACTGCACCAGGTGGTCGCCCCGACCCTACTGAACCCAAAACTTCCTGGAAAAATCATCCCCAGGGCGCGGTTGTCCCCCAGTGCACCAGGTGGTTGCCCTGAGCCTGCTGAACCCAAAACTTCCTGGTAAAATCATCCTCAGGGCACGGTGGTCCCCCAGTGCAACAGGTGGTCGCCCTGACCCTACTGAACCCAAAACTCCCTCGAAAAATCATCCCCAGGGCGCGGTTGTCCCCCAGTGCACCAGGTGGTCGCCCCGACCCTACTGAACCCAAAACTTCCTGGAAAAATCATCCCCAGGGCGCGGTTGTCCCCCAGTGCACCAGGTGGTTGCCCTGAGCCTGCTGAACCCAAACTTCCTGGCAAAATCATCCTCAGGGCACGGTGGTCCCCCAGTGCACCAGGTGGTCACCCTGACCCTACTGAACCCAAAACTTCCTCGAAAAATCATCCCCAGGGCGCGGTTGTTCCCCAGTGCACCAGGTGGTCGCCCTGACCCTGCTGAACCCAAAATTTCCTGGAAAAATCATCCTCAGACCCAGTGCACCAGGTGGTCGCCCTGATCCGTCGAGCTCGAAACTTCCTGGAAAAATCATCCTCAGGGCGCAGTTGTCACCCAGTGCACCAGGTGGTCACCCTGTCCCTGGCGAGCTCAAAACTTCCAGGTGAAATCATCTGCAGGTCGTATTCATCCCGTTCGGGAAAACCGGGTGTCTTAAGTTAATATGCGTCTTTGTGCTTTCACGCTGTGCTTGTGTATTTGAACCCCAAAATTTTCGTTAACAACGGCAACTGTTTTCGACGAAAAATTTTCGACGATAATTTTTTCGACGAGATTTTTTTCCGGCGTCTTTCAGTATACCCGCTCAAGGTTATGGTGTTGTAGCTTATCGGCTTATTTGTTTATTATGAAAATTAACATATTTTTTAGGCATGCCCAGTGTTTTGGAGTTGTAGCTTATCGGCTTATTTGTTTATTACAAAAGTTAATTATTTGTTATTCGCTACGCCTAGGGTTATGGGGTTGTAAGCTTGTCCGCTTATTTGTCTATTAAAAATTTAAATTTCATTACTCACTTTATTAATAAAAAAAAAAAAAAAAAAAAACGAAAACAAAAAATTCAGTTCAAGCATGCCTGAAGATTTTAAATTTGGCGCGTCTGGCTGGTTCACACTTTTGAGAGGCCTGAAAGGCGGCGCTCTTGCTCCAAGAATCAATCATCAAGTTTCGATTCGATATATCGACTCGACTTTCTAATCGAATCTCTCATTCTCTTTTTCATAAGTGAATATAATTATAAGTAGAATGCAGATTGGTAGATTGTTTTATGCTTCATAGCATTCAAAAAATAACATTTTTAATTTGGACTCATTTTTTTCAGAGTAAGCAATAGTAATCCATGATTGTTTTATTAGAATAATTGATAAACTATGATCAATTATTTGTAATTTCAAAAATAGAAAAAAATAAATAAACAAGTGGTATATTATTTCCAATATTTTAACATAGATTTTTAACGAATCAAAAAACTAAAAACTGAATAAAAGTAGTATATCATTTTGATATTGAGATCAATAATTCGTTTAGTATCAATTTTTTCATAGTAGGCGACCTAATTTTAGCTGGAATTAAAAAAGTTTTTATTCAAAAAATAATTTCAAAACATCTTTAATGAACGAAAAAGTTAAATGTAGCATGTATATTGTTAATAAAACACTAGTTTAGCACATAAAATGTGTCAAAAGTGTATGCTTTGGAATCAACTAAAACCCCAAGTCCGCAATTCAATTACTATGGGAGCTTGTTTGGAAACATATGAAGAGAAGATTCCACATATTTTTGAGAGAAAAAAAAAGGTCGAAACCGTTCAAAAATGCGTGTGAAAATCGTAAAAAACGCGTTTTTTGTGTTTTTGGGCAACTTTAAACAGCTGTATCTTGGAAACGGAAAATCGTACAGGGTTCCGGTTGGTCGCAAAATTTTTGTTTTTTCATAAATAAATTTTAACAATTTTTTAATATGCACAAAAATTTAGCCTAGAAAAAGCTACGGTCGTTTGAAGATACCTGCAAATGAGCAAAAATAGCAATATCTGTGTAGGACTGTATTATTATAAAAATAACCAAACTATGTTGTCAAAATATTTTTACAAAAAAGAACTTATTTTGATTAAAATTTTCCCGCAAACTAGAGGTTTCTTTCTCATTTTGATCAAAAGTTAGAATTTTTCGAAAAATACCTTAAAATTGCTTAAAACAGCATAAAAATAGGCCATTTTTCAGTCTTTGAAAAAATCTAGCACCAAGCAGAAATAAGATAGAGACCTCTAGTTTGTGGAAAAAGTCTTCTATTAAAAAGTACTTTTGCCAAAAAATATTGCAATAAAATCGGTGAACCTCGTGCGGACGGTTTTTTAAAAAAGTATTATCTTGACCCATAGGTATATCACTTATGTATGTTCGTCACTTTTTGGTATAGTTACTGTTCTTATTAGGTTTATAATCAATTACCTGACTTATATCAATATTCATTTTAAATTTGTATTTTTACTCTTTCATAACCCTCAAATTTTTTGTACATTATAATATTGGGAATTGAATAACAAGTAATCATTTAAATCAAATAAGTCTTATGTTTATGAGTTACTCATGAAGTGAGAAGTGAAAAGAAAACTTATAATTCATAGAAAGATTAAAATTCAAACGAAGATTTACAATTTGTATAATAAGTTGCTTTTCAAAATTGCAGCCTTTCGTTTCAATATCAATTTTAAATCATATCACTCAATTTTTGTAGTACCTGCCGGGAGTTTAAACTTATATAGATTTTTTATTTTTTGTATTCCATCTCAAGTACAAAAACGTATTTTTTTACCAACTATTAGGTATGCAGACCCTAGTATTTTTATTACATAGTTGAAAAAATCAAATTTAAGATTTCTTTACTAAACACTTTAACATTATAAATGATTTAATGTAAAATTTATAGAAGCAATTTCATTAAAGACAATCGAATGAATTGGAGATATATTTGCAACTTTTAAAATATAAGTTTTTGATTTATTAAGCATTAAACTTTTCAACAACAATCTATTGAATCGAACTTTGCTTTAACAATAGAGATAAATTTTGGGATTATTTTATCTATTTAATTTGAAGTGTGAATTGATATTTTTAAAGTAACTTAAATTATTTCAAAAAACTAATGTATTACAAAATTTGTAATTTTTATACACCTCTTGTTCTATTCATTTAAGATATTTGAGAAAAATAAAATAAAATAATCATAAATATTTCAAATTTATTTTTAAATTTCTAAAATGCAGTTGTTTGAGTTCTTATTGCCCTTGAAATTAAATTTTAAAAAAATTTCCTCAGCTTTTGAAAAATTATTTTACTCCGCATTGATTCATTCATTGTTGATCAAAAATCAAATTGAATAACCTCACGGATAAAACAATTGTTTTTGTTGAACTTTGACAGTTCATTATAAAAATTTTACCTCTCTATACCTTCGCGGCAACGTTCGCTTCGCATTTTTTATCGGTGTCGTCACTCTGAGCCAATCAGATCCAGAGTAAAAGTCTTAAGGTAGTAGTTCCGCGATATATAGCACATACATGAGAAAACACATGCAAAATGCAAACAACTCAAACACTATCTGAATTTTTAATATGTTGTAGATAAACATCTGATCTTTCAAAATATCACTTAAAAAATACAGGTATCCATGCTTTTTTTCGAGATAATTGAGTTCAAAAAATGTTAAATTTTACAGCTTAGGTATTACTATATATTGTGATTTGGTGAATTTCTAACTCAATTATCTCGGAAAAAAGCATGGATACCTGTATTTTTTAAGTGATATTTAGAAAGATCAAGTGTTTTTTTACAACATGTTTTAATTTCAGAATTAGTTTGAGTTGTGCACTGAGGTGGAACTACTACCTTAATCTTCAATTCGATACTTTCTCGAGCTCGAATCTCGACACTCGCGCACTCTTTTTTATAAGAAGGACTAGAAAATCCGCTAGCGAGCGTACCGCGCGCCTGTACTTTGATCGATTTTTCGCTTTTTTATAAATTTAAATCAGAGTTCAATAGTACACAAGCATGCACATATTCTAACTCAAAACTTTTTAATAAGTCACATAAATAACACTTTATTACGGACAGTTGCACGTATAAGTTCACGTGGGGATTTCAAAGTGCTCTTTTTTTCTTAACAAATATTAATTTTAGCATTGAAGAATCACGAACTTAATATTCATCAAGTTTAGTGAATTTTTTTCAGCTGACCGCACAATGTATGCACATCAATCACAATCAAATCAACATCTCAAAACCCCGAGATATAAAAATCCGAAGTTTTCATTTTCCATATCAATGAACCAGAGTTCGAGTGTATTATTCGCTTTGCTTGTTTTAAAGCTTGCTTTTCTAATACTATCAATTTCTATCTGAAATTATTGTGGGAAGCTTACTCAAATTAAAACCAGCAGATTGTAAATAAAACCCACTATTTATAGTTATTTTGGTTTATTTCCTATTTGTATGTATTATATTATACTACGGGTGAGGTCTAAGCTCATAACGCCGTAGCAGCCACTCTTTAACTTTCCACCTTCCCACAGACACACCCTTTTTATGAGTGACCACCAACGGCCACACGCACATGTATCCCTCTCAGTTGAAGCAGGTCTTCTCCAAGTACTCGTGGCTCGGACGGTCGATCTGGTGGTACGTCCAACGCTACTAGCCTTCTCTCGGCTAGATCACATTCAATGCTCAGGTTCAGTGGGATCACTCTTTCTCAGGCTGAAACTTGTAACGGGGTATTTCTAAAGAAAAGGGCCTCCCTTAAATAATTATGAGAGTTTCCTTGGCCCTCACGTTACAAGGAAAATCTTTCCAAAAATAATACGGGGAACCTCTCCTTAATCTGGGGTCAGGGTTTTCACGGAGAGAAAACCTCCGGGAATGGTTGGTGAGCTAGAGAGAGAAGAAATAAATTATTACAAAAATTTTAGGTTAAATTCATTTTATTCTTGTCTACGGAAAATCAAGTCTACAATTACAAACAAATTTAATTTGAGAACAAAGGAATATAATTGAAAATTTTGTCTACAAAATGGCGGGATGCCACGTAAAGGAAAATCGCATTTATTTATTGTTTAAGTGTACGCGAATAAATTTTTATTTATAAAAACCGCAACCAAAAAAAAAAACAATAAAAAAGAACATGCTTTTCCAACTTTCCATTAAATAATATAGAAAACCTTATTTTTACCCAAAATTCCTATTTCCAAAATGGCCACTTCAATTACTCTCTTTTTTTTATTTGCTTTCCAACTCTCAATGGTGGATTAACCCAAGTTTTTTTTTTATTAATCTGGTATCAACCTGGCTGTAAATAAAAAAAAAAAAAATGTCTACAACTCAAAAGAAAAACAAAAGAAAACTTAAAACAAGTCTACAAAAGGAGAACTTAGAAATTTTAAATCACACTCTCAAAAACACTACCTCACACTGTGGCTACTGAGAACAGAGTGACGCTTCCCGCGTCTCTCTGACTCGACTTCTTTCTTCACCATCCCCTCCAAACACTCTCCGCCAATCAACACAAATCAATCCAATTAAGCCTCATTCATACTCGAGGAACAGTCATTTGTCCACCAATCAGACACACTCACGCCACAACACCCAATCACGCTCTCGTCTACAATCTTCCGGTGGCGATCGCCACGCCACCTATATTACGCGCGAAAATCCAAAATAAGGAATAAAAATAATGCACACGAGGCACTCACCGCGTTAACCTATCCCTCGCGCACATACTCTCTCTCTCTCGCTCTCCCCCATACGCACACATTGTTCGCGCAACGTACACAATACAAAAAATAAAATCTCACTCACGCCCGTGTCTACTGTGGTGAGCGTGCGCGCATGCGCTTGGTGACGCAGTTGCGTCGTCTGCCGACACGCGCCGCGTACCTCCTCCGTCGCCGAAAACTCCCCGACGGAGAATCGGAACCCGTGTGTGGTGTATGTGTGTGTACGTGCGCGCCCTGGGCCGGAAGAGCCTTCCCGGGTGGTGAACATGCGTGTGTGTGTGTATGTGTCGTGCACGCGCCGGGTGCTTGTGCTGCTGCAACAGCAGCGTCCAGCCGACGGCGATCGTCGCCACGTGGTCGGCTTTTGCCGCGCGAGAAAGTGGCATGGTTATCACCTGGGAAAGTAAACAAACAAATTAATTATTTCATTGTTTCCCAGGTGACCTGACACTGCCAGGTAAGAAAAATAATTTACGAGGGATTCACTCCCTCGCAAGCTTAGAATGCTCTCATCTTCCTTCGGTCGTTTGACTCGCATCTCTTTAAGAAATTGAATTCCGTCTGTTTCCTGACTGAACTCGTAGGTAAGCCCCTTCTTAATATCGGCCCAGGTACTCACTTTGCCCTCACAGTCAACTTGTGGCTGCTCCCTTTAGTGCCTGACGGGCAGCTAACTGGAGCTGACTTTTACTCCAGTCGGAGGCTTCGGCAAACTGGTCGTTCGCTCAATCCAAGCTACTACAGGGTAGGTCGTCCATTTCTTACATTGCGTCTCGAAAAGAGATCTCGTTTCTTCGAGTAGACTGTGACCGCTCTCGCTCGCTGCGACTGTGCAGTTGACCCTTCAGTCTATGGATTTCGCTTACTGCCTTTATTTGCTCACGGAAAGTCCCGATCTTGGCGTTGGATGTATCAAAGTCAGGAAGTGGTGGAGTTCCTTCTATATCAAGATGCCTTTTATTGCAGATCTGATGATGAGCTATATACTTCTGGTAACTACTGGAGTCAGTGACGATGACCTTGTGAGAGTCAAGGAGGCTAGATTTTCTGCTTTACTCATCGTTCATCCGAAAATCTATATCACGCGGTTTCTTTGACTTAGCCCTTTTGGAACGGAAAACTTATGTTCGTAACCTTTTTCCCAACTTTCTCTAACGCAGTCTGCTTCCCGTTTGACAAGTCGCGCTCTCTGCAATCGCGAGCTATGTTCGCTTCTTTGCTCATTCTTAACTCTTAACCTTTGCCCACTCACACTCTTGTCTTCGCTTATTGGCTATGTGTACGTGATCCTTAGTGATCAGGGTAGCGGTTTTTGTAAGTATCGACTTTAAAAACTCCCGTCTGATTTGCATGGAAGATGATCGAAAATAACCTTCAAAAATCTTCAAAGTCGATACTTAAACCACAAACCGCATGGTGCGCACAGTCCCATAGCAAATACTTTGCTCCTTCACTCTTACTTCGCTGCTTTGCTGAATTTCGCTATCTTCGCTTCTTTGCTTAACCTAGCTCTTACCTCGCTCTCACTTTGTTTTTACTTTGCGCTTTCTTCGCTTTTAATTCGCTACTTTTTACATTTTTACTCAACTTTGCTTACTTTTTTCCTTTTTTTTAACGAAAAAATCTTGGTTGAACCCCACTTTGGGAAGCTTACTCAAATTAAAACCAACAGATCCCTACCGTTGTATAAAATTATCAATATAATTCAATCTTTTGCCCTGACTTGTATTGAATACCATTATAATTCATAAACCGTTGCCGTAATCATCTACTATAAAAACCTTTTAGTACGCTTATAAATTCACTTATAATTTTTTACCGTTATTTTCCAATATCTTTAAACACTTATTTCTATCCCTAATTAATTTTAAAGGAGATTATTCTTAAATTCATTTTTTGATACTGCCAATCAGATAAATGATTTGACTTGTGTTGGAAAATAAAAACTTACTGCAATTTTACATACCACAGTTAACAGTTTAAGTTGAAATGTTCTTTTAATTATTATTTAAAGCTTTTTCTGTAATATCTGCTATAATACAAATTTAAAAAATCTCAAGTATAAAATAGAATTCTCTTACTAACATTTGTTAACCTTGCTGTATAACAGCAAGGGTCGAAAATGCCATATAAAACAGCTCGGTGTAACAACCAGTAAGTAACTTTTTTATGAGATTAAACATTCAGTTTTTTTTTTCAGATTTGTTTATATCTTCAAAAATTTGATTCTTTCGAATGACGATACCTTGTATAAATTTTAGGAACACGGATCAAAAGATAAATATATTTCACTTTTAATTTTTAACATTTGTATTTACCTTACGAAATCCTTCAGGCTCCGTAGCAATCTTAAGCATTCAGAACTTTTCATTAACTTCTTACCGTTTTCGTACCTTTTATAATAAAAAAAGCGAAAAAGACAACTTGAAAAAAAAATAACAGTCATGTTGCTTCTAATATTTTAATTATATAAGAAATGGCGTTCTAATAGCATATTGTTCAAAATTTACATATATATTAAATCCAACTTTTACTATAAAAGATAAAAATGAATAAAAAAAATAAATGAAATGAAAAATTAAAATTATGAGTATGGTCTACGGAGTTGTAAGATCAAAACAAATTTTTTGGTTAAGGGTCTCTTTATTTTTAATGCTTAAATAACATGATACATTAGCTTTAATCTTTAACTAGGATCCTTCAGCGCGCTGCAAGCGCGCATAGGAAAAAAACAACAATTGTAACCCTAAATTGCACTTTTCGAATATTTTAAAGAATCTTCTCCACCAATCAGCTCACGAATAAAAAGTTTACGCAATATGGCGCTAGCTCTTATTTAATAGTAGATTGTACATTAAAAAAAATTTTTTTTTTTGTTTGAGTAATCACCCAATATGGATCGGTTGAAGGCAGAATTTTTTTTTATACTGGAATCAACTTATACTTATAGATTCTTCAAACTTTACAAATGATATTCCTTCAACATTTTCCCGTAGTAGTTTTTGTATTTTTTTTCCTTAAGTAAAT
The DNA here is from genome assembly GCA_038277355.1 of Encarsia formosa. NCBI lineage: Eukaryota > Metazoa > Arthropoda > Insecta > Hymenoptera > Aphelinidae > Encarsia > Encarsia formosa. The sequence continues at coordinate 61,545,930 of CM076186.1, forward strand.
TATAAGATACATTAAGTTTAATAATTCAGTAACGAAGTTTATGTTTAAAATTTCATTACGAAATTTCACTTTTAAATTTCTTTTTCAAATTTTTTTTTTCTTCAAAATTTCCCTTTAAACAGAGCTAATGAATTCAGTCAAATATTAATTACATATACAATACCTTTATTCATAAATATTTTATAAATTTAGTTTGAAATTAAAAAATATTTCTTGTATATTTTCGAGTTACAACATAACCAAATTGAGTAAAAATCAAATAATTTAGATATCCTTTTCAAAAATATAAGACTGCCCTGCCCGATTCCAGAGAGTCTTATTCCAAAAATAAAAACTATATATTCCTTGACTTTATTGTTGCGGGACCTTATTTTATGGTTTTGGTAGTTTTAGTTTTTTTCCTGGATCTTTTAAAGCTGAAAAACTTTATAAACCTTTGATCAAGATTGAATTAAAAAAATTTTTAATTTGTCAGAATTGATTTCAATTAAAATCACTTGCGTTACGAAAATATCCACAGTAAATTATAGCCATTGATATCACTAATTCGGTTGAAAATTTAACCAAAAAATATTGCTCCTAACCAAAAAATTTGCTTCCACATCTGAACCATGATTTTGTAAATGATGTTGACTCTCACACTGCTACCTAAAAGTTAATTAGCTTAATTTTTATACAGTAATTATCATAATGTATTTTTAAAAAAATGCATAATCTCTTCAATTTTTTGCATAAATAAATAAAATCATTTTTTTTACTGTAAATAAAAAATTACTTACTAAAAAATTTTGGATTTTTTTTTCTTTCAAAATTCACTCTTTGATAAAGAATTATTTTCTTATGAGAAGATTGAATGCTTTTTTAAATCACTTGTACTCATAAATTTAATCTTCTTCTAAATTTAGAATGCAGATCTTTTTCTTAACCCTCTGCACTTTTGGAATATATTTAGATCAGCCAATCAGATCCAGAATAAAAGTCTGAATCTTCAATTCGATAATTTCTCGAGCTCGAAACTCGACACTCGCACTCTCCTTTTTATAAGTAGGATCTACCTATAAAAGAGAGCTAGTGCCATTTTGATGAGATTTTCAATGTAAGATTTTATTCGTGAGCAGATAGATGGAGAAGTTTTTACAATATTCGAAAAGTGCCTTTTGAGGTTACAATCGTTGTTTTTTTTCCTATAAGGCTTTTTCATAGCAGACGACACCTAGCAGAACATGGAATAGTCAAAACGATATTTTCTAGATTTATTTAATTTTATGAACTTTTTAATTATTTGTATTTGTTTTTTTCTAACCTTATCACATTTTTCTATGATTTTGTCAAGTTCATTAAAGAAAAATCCATGTTGTTTTCAGCTGAGAGACGATTGAAAAACTTTATCGACACCGAGCACTTTAACTAAAGTGCTTTGTGTCGATGAAGACTTTTAATCGCCTGTAAAAAGAAAACAACATAATTATTTCTTCAATGAAGTTGACAAAATCATTGAAAAATATGATAAGGTTAGAAAATAACAAATACAAAAAATCAAAAAGTTCATCAAATTAAATAAATCTAGAAAATTTAGATTTGGCTAATCCATGTTCTGCTAGGTGTCGTCTGCTATAAAAAAGTCTTATGCGTGCTTGCAGTGCGCTGAGTGGTACTAATCGGACTTTTTTTTTTTTAAATAATATAATTTAATTGGTTAAATAATTATTCCAGGCAACTTGTTATGACAATTCACGATACATTTTTTTATTTCTCATTATTTTAAAAAATCATTGTCAAAATTTCAAGAATGTGCTTTGAAAATTGAAGAAGTTTTAAAATTATTTAAAAAAAAGACATAATGTAGCAGATTTTCTCATATTGAAACGGCTGCAATGAGCCTTTGTTTACTTTGTTTATATTAAAAATATTGTAAAAATTGAATGGACCTATGTGTTTTTTACTAATTATAAAAATAATTATTCTCCTACCTAGTTTACGAAATTACTTTGCTTGAGTTTTAATGGCTGAAAATTTACCAGGCTTACAAATTTGGAATACTAGCCTTCTGAGCGCGCGAGCACGCATAGCTGATAACAATAATAGTAACTTTAAAATGCACTTTTCGAAAATTTAAAAAATTTCTCCTCCAATCAGCTCATGAATCAAAACCTTATTCTTAAGCAAGATGGCGGTAGCTCTCTTTTATAAAAGGATTAGTAAAAATATTCTCCTACCTAGTTTACGAAATTACTTTGCTTGAGTTTAATGGCTGAAAATCTACCAGGTTTACAGATTAGGAATACTAGCCTTCTGAGTGCGCGAGCACGCATAGCTGATAACAATAATAGTATAAATTTAAAATGCACTTTTCGAAATATTAAAAAATTTCTCCTCCAGACAGCTCATGAATAAAAATATTACGCTTACGCAAGATGACGATAGCTCTCTTTTATAAAGGGAACAATCAGCTCATGAATAAAAATCTTTCGCTTCCGCAAGATGGCGATAGCTCTGTTTTATAAAGGGAATAGGGAAGATGCATAAAAAAAAGCGCACCCGTCATGACGGGACGGCCGATAGAAGCGTAGCTTCAGTCTCTTAATGCAAACAGAAGATTTAAATTTTATTACAAATTATGATGCTATTTTCTTTGTTCAACTAGTTTTAAAATTTAATTTCATGAAAAAAAGTTAATAGAGATTTTTGAAGTAATTTTGGTTCGACTCCGTTTGTTTGGTCGCAAAGCATCGATTTTGAATCAAACTTCCTGGTGAAGTCGTCGCCATCGAGTTTTTTCGACCTGGTGCATCCGGGTCTACCGGACGACGTCGACATCGTTTTCGACCTGGTGCATTAGGGTCTACCGGACGACGTCGAAATCCTCTCGGTTACGTTTGTTTGGTCGCAAGACATCGATTTTAAATCAAACTTCCTGGGGAGGTCGTCGTCGTCGAGTTTTTTCGACCTGGTGCATTAGGGTCTACCAGACGACGTCGAAATCCTCTCGGTTACGTTTGTTTGGTCGCAAGACATCGATTTTAAATCAAACTTCCTGGGGAGGTCGTCGTTGTCGAGTTTTTTCGACCTGGTGCATCCGGGTCTACCGGACGACGTCGATATCGTTTTCGACCTGGTGCATTAGGATCTACCGGACGACGTCGAAATCCTCTCGGTTACGTTTGTTTGGTCGCAAGACATCGATTTTAAATCAAACTTCCTGGTGAAGTCGTCGCCATCGAGTTTTTTCAACCTGGTGCATCCGGGTCTACCGGACGACGTCGACATCCTCTCGAAAACGTTTGTTTGATCGCAAAACATCGATTTTAAATCAAACTTCCTGGGGAGGTCGTCGTCGTCGAGTTTTTTCGACCTGGTGCATTAGGGTCTACCGGACGACGTCGACACATATCCTCTCGGTTACTTTTGTTGGTTGCAAAACGTTGTTCTAAAATTAAACTCCCTGAGGCCCCTCTATTCGCCATGGTGGGATCTCTTTATTCCGCGTGACGGAGGCAAATGACGGTGGTAAATGACGCTCTCATCTGACTATCACTTTTTTCATTTTACTCCGACCGTGGATATGATGAATAATTAGTATATACTATATGTTAGGTGCAGAGTTATAACGTAAATATAGAAGCTACGCTTCAAAAATTATTTAGTTTGTTAGACTTTATTAGATAATAAATCGAAAGAATATATCGAAAAGTAACTACACTTATTTTTTGTTTAAAAAAAAAATGAAGATTGAAGGAGTTATATTTTGAAGTTTCCTTATGTATCATATGTACAGATAAACTTCCATTTTTAGTTGGTACCGATGACGTCACGATTACCAATTTTCAAAAAATTATAGCTCCGGTAATATTAATAGAAAAATTATCAAAAAAATTATAAAATTTATTAAAAATCAAGAACTTTCAGAAAAAAATATAAAGACAAAGTTTGCATCTTTCCTATTACAAAGAAGACTTCACTCATGCTTTAAAAAATGAAAACTTAGCATTGATAGAAACCGATAAAGTTTTAAAAAGAGAAAATTTTTCTCTTTTTAAGTGATTTTGGATAACCTGTACCAAATAATGAAGAAAATAAAAGGACAATCAAACCTAATTATATTAAAAATGAAAATTATGTAAATAATTTTGAAAATATGTACAACCAGTTAAACGTATATCAAAAAAAATTTATGAAGAAATTATGAAAAATGAAAACTAACAAGGAGAGGTCACACCCTCCGGGTCACCGATCTTGACGAAACTTTGGGGATCGTTTTCTTATACCAAAATATGAAGAAATCTACCAATCATCCCGTCTAATGGGCCTTTTATACCTAGTTCCTACATAGCTTATATCGTATTTTTAGCTCTTTTTGGGTTTTTTTGCGAATTTTCAAAAAATTCCTGTTCGTAGCCTATTGCACTTACAAAATTCTGCAACCCCGCATTTTTTTTGTTTTTTCATCTTCTTTTGAGAAAAAATATTTTTAAATCTAATTTTGAAGAAATAGTCCATGTAAAATTAAGGTAATCAAAAGCATTTTTTTACTGTTTTTTTGGTTTTATAAACTTAAACTGTACGTCGTCAGCCTCATCAAAATTATGTCTAAAAATATTTTTTCTAAAAAATTCATAAAAAAATAAAGAAAATGCGGGGTTGCAGAATTCTGTAAGTGCAATAGGCTTTGAGCAGGAATTTTTTGAAAATTGGCACAAATAACCACAAAAGTCGCACTAAAGTGTTAAAAGTGTCAAAACAAGCTGATTTTCAAAAAATTCCTGCTCAAAGCCTATTGCACTTACAGAATTCTGCAACCCCGCATTTTCTTTGTTTTTTTATGAATTTTTTAGAAAAAATATTTTGAGACATAATTTTGATAAGGCTGACGACGTACAGTTTAAGTTTATAAAACCAAAAAAACAGTAAAAAAATGCTTTTGATTACCTTAATTTTACATGGACTATTTCTTCAAAATTAGATTTAAAAATATTTTTTCTCAAAAGAAGATGAAAAAACAAAAAAAATGCGGGGTTGCAGAATTTTGTAAGTGCAATAGGCTACGAACAGGAATTTTTTGAAAATTCGCAAAAAAACCCAAAAAGAGCTAAAAATACGATATAAGCTATGTAGGAACTAGGTATAAAAGGCCCATTAGACGGGATGATTGGTAGATTTCTTCATCTTTTGGTATAAGAAAACGATCCCCAAAGTTTCGTCAAGATCGGTGACCCAGAGGGTGTGACCTCTCCTTGTAAGTACACTTCTTAGATGGACCTGGAGGTTGTAGCAAAATATTTTTTTTGCCGCCTGACCTCAAAATCGGACCTTTGATACTTTGTTTCTGGTTCATCAGCAAAAAAATTATATCCTTTCCTTAAGCGAGAGTGGTTTTTCGGCCACCTCGTTGCAACCCTTGCCTTCGGCGCGGGTATTAAAGTTATTTTACGATCCTAAAGCCTAATCGGGCTTTGACGGCGATTTGGTTTTTTTTTAATCCGACTGCCGTGAAAGCCTGCAGGGCTTTATATACTTTGATTTTTGGTTTTAGGTTAGGACGCTTCAAAGTAAAACTATTTTAGGATGATTATTTCATTTATATTATACATCCCACGCGTAGCTGATGATCCCCTGAGTAATTTAAAAAAAAAAATTATCCCGAACAAAGCCCGCATTGAAAAGTTATGAACGTTTCATTTTTCGAAACGCTGATTTCTTTTGGCTCATGGTAGTCAGGGGACATTCGATTTCAGTTTAGAAGCATCCGGTCTCTCTGCCTGCGCTCTCTGTAGACTTAAACGGACGTGACGTATGCGATGGGCGTGTCTATTTTTGCTATCTCACTCTTACTGCTTACCTACAGTGGCAGCCGGGGGCATGTAGGCCCGAGCCTGTAGTCATGAGGCGACTGGTGGCGCTGTATCAATTAGCAGCTCCCTAGTCCCTACAGCTGACTCGTGAGCTGACTACAGCTGACTGCGGAGCCGCTGAGCAGAGCAGCTTGTAATGTGTTATGAGCAATAACTTTTTTATAAATAATTGATTGTCATAGAAAAAACAGTACTGAAGACCCTTATTTTCATTATATATTAAATAAGTGGTAGAATTTATAATTATTAATTTGTTTAATTTCAATAAAAGAGTATGAAATAAATAATCTCTACAGTCTTTCTATGATCATCATCATCAAAGATTTTTCAATTATTGTGGTGTGCCCTGTGAGTTGATAATAATTGTGCTGTGGTTGTGTTGGGGACCTGATGGCTGGAGGTGCACATTGGCAATATTAAAGTTTTTTCTGAATGAGTGTGTTTGTGTGTGTGTCAGGTTAAACTTGCAAATGACTCTTTTATAATCCACCCAACTTGCAAATTACAAAAGGTGCAATTGCAGGACATAATGTCATTGTCATACGCGTTATCGCTTAATTTTAATCATCATTGAAATGTATATGCTCTGAGCCATTACACTTGAACTGTTAAAGTTTTGTAATCCTACCCTTTTTCAAAAATAAACTTGATGTCTGAAAGTTTTGTAATCCTACCTTTTTTCTAAAATAAACTTGATGTCTGACAATGAATTTTAATTTTGATTGTAACTGTTACATTAACTCAGGGTGTTGATGACAAGTATGTTTAAGTCAACATGAATCAATTAGTAAACATTTTTATCTTTTTTGTTTTCTGTATGCAAGCTTTAGTTATGCGGCCAAAGTGATTTTACATTTTAAAATTGGTTAATTTTTTTTACAAGAACTAAAAAGTACATAAGAAATAGATAGTTTTGGGTCTAGGTATCCAGTGGACCAAAAATTATGAATTCTATTTGGCATGGATTTTTAAAGTACGGATGAGCATTTGCTCCATTATTTTTAAAGTGGATTTAGTTTGTCCATCTATTATGTATGCAAAACGAATTCAAAAGTAGTTCATAACAATAAATTATGTCTATGATTTTTATGTGTTCTGGCTAATGATAAAATTATATGAAAGAAATTTTAAACAGAAGAACTAGATATATCTAAGTTAACATGAACCAATCATTGAAAATTTTTTATCTTTTTTTTAATCATTTTAAGGTTACAAATGAGTATTTGCTACATTTCAATGTAAATTTACATTAAAATAAAGTTATGCAATGTACATTTAAAAAATAGGTAAATTGAATTAATTTTTTTACATATAAAATTGATTTCCCTAGGACTTTTATAGGTTCTGGTTTATGTCGTGGTTTTACATCAGAATAATTGAATATATCTTAGTTATTATTAAATTATTTAGAATTTGTTAAGTTCGTGAAATAATTTATCAAGACATATTTCAACAATATTAATGATTTATTTATGGAGTTTGGTTTTTTGAACTTGTGGACAAAAAGGAAATACATTTAAATATTTACCGAATTTACGCAATAAAATCTTTAAAAAATACTTTTGAAAAAGTAATATTTACGGCGATTGGTTTTTTAAAAAGGAATCTAAATAAAAAATTATACGCTAAGTATGATCTTTAAAAAATACTTTTAAAAAAGTAATATTAGTTAATAGAAAAGTTTAAATAGTTAATAGAAAAGTTTCACTATGCCCGTTTCAACATACAATGTCTTCTTTAGATGAGTATATATACAATACTAAAAATAATTATAAATGTATTAAAATGAGATCAAAAAGTTGTTCAACAATCATAAAAATAGAGTGCATCAAAAGTTAAGAAAAATTTTTTTGAAAGAGTTAAAGATGGCATTATTATTTCAAATTTCTCCTATCGTTCTTATTACTATAATTAAAATTTTTTTTCAATAGTAATAGTTGATAAGATTATATATTTTTTAGTAGTAAGAGAGTTTTTGGAGTGTTTACCATGATTTAAAATCAAAAAAGTTGATCAATTATTATTTTTTATTATTTTAGCTCCGCCCCCTTCTCAAATTTAACTAATGAACGGAACACCACGTGAGGTAGGCGTGAGCTCCTATGCGACGACAGCTGGTATTGGATAGTTGTAAGCACGTTTTGTGGGTGGGAAAGATTCAGGGAGGGAGTTCGTCGGACAGAGGAGGGAATGGTTATCCAATATCAACGAAAAAGTTTTCAAGATTAGTATAAATATCAATCTCAGAAGTTCTTGGACTTTTTGAAGTATTTGAGAAACCACCCAATTCAGAAATTTAGATTTTAATTTTTAAAACTAAACTTAAAAATCATGTATAATTTACCCTCAATTTTTCTATACTTTTTTTTAAATAGCGTACTACTTGTTAAATGATACATGCATTTACTTATTGATTAATGGGTTAGTTCAAGTGAATAGTAAGTGTTAAATTTACTTTTTCCTATAGATTTTCTAGCGTTATAAAACTTATAAATATATTTTCGACAGATGTAGAATAAAATATTTTTTTCTGGATAAAAATTTGTTTAAATTTCGTTTGAAAAAAAAAAAAAAAAAAAAAAATCAATCATTGAAGGAAATTATTTTTGACTAAAACTGCCAGAATATGAAACCAACATTAATTTGAAACAAAATAAAGATAAAAATTGATTTGTTTTTTCAATTTAAGAAACTTCAAACAAAATTAAATTTGATTCCAAGACTTTCGCCATCGATTATTTTTTTCCTTCAAAACGATCTCCAAAATTGAAACGTTATGGCAATACTAATTACTGTGAATAAGATGTAGCAACTTTAAAACAGCAAGGAAAATTCACTTTACACTTTTGTGCATCAATAAACAACATCCATAAACAACATTTAATAAATTCAGGTTAGATTCATTAATCATACAGAATAATAATACTCATAACAAAAACTCTTAGTATAATCACTGTGACTATACTTTTAATCTTCTTTCGACTTTCATGTTTACTCTAATTACTTAGACTATTGAAATTTAAGTGAGCTTCATACTTTTCTGTGTGATATAAACCAAAACAATTTTTTGGAGTGATTCTACATACAACGTGATTTTATACAAAAAAAATCATTATTTTATTTATACTGAAAATTATGGGTTTTGAACAATAACTTTTAATTAGTTCAATGATTAGCGTGCTAGTATACACGCAGTATGTCATCAGAAAATTGAACAATTTTAAGTTATGGTGTCAGTAAGTTAAGATTATGCTTTTAACTGAATATTTTTGAGTTGCGTTAAAGTTAACTAAAAAATGTTTTAATTCTTTTGCTGAGTTTTTGCAGACGATTTTCGAATTACTTAAACTGGTCAGTAAGTCCTTGTTTAGTCGAAACAAATTATTTTAATCTGCTTTTCGAAAATGAACGAACAAAGAAAAAATGCATTACATCAAACTTAAAAGTCTAAAAATTACTATCCGAAAATTAAAAAAGAGCATTCTACTATATAAAAAGAAATTTTATTGATGAATTTTTGGACGATTATTTAAAAAATCAAATTCTTGGTAATAAAATTTGGGTAAATTCCGATTTTACATACTTTTTTAAATCAGAAAATGCAAAAACAAAAATGGTGCATGGTACCGTTTCCATTTCCGGCCAAATAAACAAAAAATAGTTTAGTATTTTGGATTTTTCGCCAAAGTAAATACGCTTTTGGTGCCATATGATGGTAAAAATAGTTTCACGTGTATTTTTTAAATATATTTAAAGAAAAGCTGAACTCAAGAGCTTTTCCGTGACATATATTTTTATATAAAGACTCTTATTAAAAACCAAAGTATGGGTTTAGTTATAAAAAAAATTCCTGCTGTGTGGAAGAATTTCGCAATAATTCATGAATAAAGCCCCCTTTTTTTTTTTAAGTAAATGCTCGTAACGTTGTTTCTACTAAGAATTTCGCTTTATAATTGTTGAAAAGCTCTTAATTTCAAGTTTCTATTAGTTTTTTAAAAAAGTTTTAAAATTACAATAAAGCGTACAATACAATAAAGGTTAACAAAATTGATGATTTTTTTTATGTTCAAAACCTCACCAAAAAAATACGCCCACCTAAACTCGTAAAACATACAATTAAAAAAATTTAAAACAAAGAAAAAATTATCAAGTTTAGGGTTTTTTTTTAAAGATGACTATGTCAAAATACTAGGGTCTAAATTGAAAGCTCCGTAAAAAATAACGTTTCGATTGAAGAAACAGAATTTTTTTTATCAAGTAATTGCAATATTTATGATGGCGTCATACAGTTCATGAGTGCCTTTCAATTGATATCTTACAAGAATTAAAGGTATACGTCAAACCAAAATTTTAATTTACATATTAACCTAATTTTATAATGAAAACTTTTTTCTAGTCTTAAAAGCTTAAGACTAGAATTTGAATGCTTAATCAATTTATTCTTGATTTGTCATTTTGAAACACCTTTTTTCTAGATATTTTGTGATGTTTAATAAAAAAAAAAAATACTATGAGCAAAAAAATTAAAAATTTGTTTTTAAATTTCTTGATAAAGGTTTTTTTTTTTTCATATTATTAATAACTTTTAACTTACTAAATCAGTGTAAGATTTATGTTTGATAACTCATGTAGTCAATTTATAATCATATTTATTATTTTTTTACGCTCTTTTTTTCAGCTATTTGTGATGCTAGATAAAAAAAATATTATGAGCAAAAATATTACAAATTTATTTTTACTCTTGCGAAATGCGGTTTTTTTGAATCCTGAAGGCTCTAAATGTTGTTTAAAATATTTTTTAACTTTCAAAGTTGATTTTTATTTCGCTAGATTCATTTATTTACGATCGAATCAAATTGTATAACCTTACAATTCAAAAAATTTTTCATTCGAATTTTGACAGTTCGTTATCAAAAATTTACCTTCATGTACGGGTGTACCTTCGCGGCCACGTTCGCTTCGCATTTTAGATCGGTGTCCTCACTCTAAGCCAATCAGAGCTCGAATAAAAGTCTTAATCTTCAATTCGATAATTTCTCAAGCTCGATCTCGACACTCGCGTACTCCTTTTTATAAGAAGGACTAGAAAATCCGCTAGAGCGCGGACCGCGCGCCATGTACTTTGATCGATTTCTCGCTTTTTTATCAATTTAAATCAGAGTTAATAAGTACACGAGCATATTTTAACTCAAAGCTTTTTAGTAATTCACATAAACACTTTATAGTTGTGCCTCATGTAACTTTACGTGGAGATTCGAAACTGCTCTTTTAAAAAAAAAAAAAAAATTATTTTAGCATCGAAGAATCACGTATTAAATTTTCATCAAGTTAAGTGATTTTTTGCAGCTGAGTGCACATTATGCACATGCAGCACATCAATCACAATCACATCACAGAACCCCCAAAATATAAAAAAATTTTCATTCTCTCGACCATTAAATCAGAGTTCGAGTGTTTTATTTCCATTACTCGTTTTAAAACTTTCCTTTCCTAGTACTATTAATTTCTTTCTTAAGTTGTTTATGAAATTTTTGCTTTTATCATCAACAATATTTCAAAACTAAGACGTGACTTAACTTCAACTGTTTCGATAGCGAACTCTAAAAAACATCATTCATTATTAGCCTCTTGTTCAAAGTTTATATATAATACCTCAAAATTGTCTTTTTCAATAAATTCTTTTTTTTTGTTAACCGAACCTTTCGTAAATATTGATCCGTTAGCACAGGTACATATTGTTGTCTCCTTAACGACTTTTCTTTAAAAAGTTAACTTTGATCAATATTTTTCAGATAGTACCCTGATTAAATATTTTGATGATTCAATCGCTGATGCAGATTTCCAGATTTCGGTTACTCTATACTGTTTTATGCAATTAGCAATATAATTCAATTTTTTTCCTGACTTATATTGAATACTATTATAATTCGAAAACTATTGCAGTAATCGTCTACTGTAATAGTATATTTCACATCGGGCGCTGGAAAGTATAAGCAAGCCTTAGCAAACCCAAATTGAAGCCCGAGCCAAAGGCGAGGGCGTTAAGAGTTTGCAAATTCTTTTCCAGTGTCGTGTGAAAAGTTTTTTTCGTACGACGGGTCCGGGAAGTTCTACTGCCGTAGCACTTCCCGGACGGAGTACGGAAAAAATCTTTTAGTGCGCTTTTAAATTCACTCTTATTTTTTAAGTAATATTTGATTAAGATATATTTGAGTTACTTAAGGACGTTTCAGGCTCGGTATCAGGGATTTTTGAACAATGTTAACTATTTTTGTAACTACCCATAGAAGCACACTTTTACATGCTCTTTCGAATGCCATAAAAAAAAATATGGCAAGCGGGACTCGTTTTTGAGTTATAAACGGTCAAATTTCGGTCGTTTTGCATGGGATGGCACGTAGAACACTACAATTTTTTAATGTTATCGACAACTGTAAATTAACGAGTAGTTAACTTTTTCTAAAAAAAAGAGTATATTCTAGCTATTGAAACAAGAATCAATCTAAAATTTTTCAAAATACGGCAACCGGGCCTACTTTCAGAGTAATTTAACAGTAAAGTTGATTTTTTAGTCTTTGCGGTTATGCTGCGCCATGAGAGCAAGAGAGACAGAACGACTGGCGCGTCAGCTGTTTCGCCCCAAAACTGAATGAGAGTCACTGGAGATCTGAAACGTCCTTAAACACAAATTTTTATCCCTTGTAAATTTTATAGGAAATTCTTCTTATATCCATATTTTATGAAAAATTTTAATTAAATAGGAAAGAGAAATGCCGAAAGATTGTTAATACAGCCAATCCTCAGATAAATTATTTCACTTATGTAAAGGACGTTCAACATTGACTACTCAATTCAAGTCTTCTCGTATGACTATTTTTCCGATGTAGAAACACGCTGATTGGGTTGCTCGAGTCTAACCTAACCCCAAAAGTACTATTTTTTTTTTTAACTTTTCTTTACTTTTATTAATATTCTCTTAAACGTCTCCGTAAACATCTTAAAATAATCCTCAAACGCTGTTTTCACACCTCAAAAAAACTGTGCTTTGTGTCATCATCCATTATTGAGAGAATTTGTTAAGAAACACGAAAAAGTTCGATTTTCCGTATGACACTTGTTAATGGGTCCAAGCAACAATTATTAATATATTTGTTATTAGACTTCTAATTGCATCCAGATTTTAACAGAGGAATTCTTATTATGCAATCAAAATATCTCTAAATTTTCATAATAATTTATTCATCATGATAAATTTTTCGGATTGAATGTCCTTAAAAAATAAAAACTCAATCCAATTTTCTATACTACACTTAACAGTTTAAGACGAGCCGCGGTGGCTCGACGGGTTGGATACCGGACTCTCACGCCGAAGGCCTTGGATCGATTCCCGCTGCCAGCACCTCTGAAAAATTTTTCAGGTGCCTATTACCGCGGTTCTGAATGGGGGACCACGGCTCGGTCGGAGACCTATAAACGCTCTCTCTATTGAAGCGTGATCCCCACAGAGGCCGGAAGATGGGAGTTCGATGTAAAGTAACGTACCACAGGGACAGACGACTGATACCAACGGGAGTTCATGCATCAAAACTCCGTACTTACGGCCTCGGTCATCCAGGTATAGGTTTTTTCCCTACGATGTGGGTTTTTACCATACCCATATACCCATAGTACGCTTAGCATTGCACCTATCGGCTTCCGTGCTATATAAAGGAGACTGGGATTATTATAGGGGGGAAGAGGTCTCTTCTGGAGCAAAAATTAAAAGGCTCTAGAAGAACGGCCACTTAACCGGGGGGATAGGGATACAATGGCGAAAGCTCAGTGTCCCTGAGCCGAAAGGCACCCCGGTCAACTTTCACTACCAATAACCAATAATAACAGTTCAAGTAAGAAATGTTCTTTTAATCATTATTTTAAATTTTTCTGTAATATCTGCTACAATGCAAATTTTTAAAATTTAATGTATGAAATAGAATTCTTACACTAATATTTGTTAATCTTGCTCTCCTTGCCCCTAAAATCCATCTGGATTTCGGTTCCAATATGACGGCTGGATTTCCAGCTGGATCTCAAAATCAAAAAAAAAATTTTTTTGGTTAATATCCCTGTTGTTACTCCACACGTGTGGCACACAATAATTTCTAATGATAATACTTTATTAAAATGTGATTTGCAAATTATTTAACTATTCATAAATTTGAAAAAGCAGTGGTCGAAACCTTCACTTTTTATTCGTTTTTTCCCAATATACAGGTAAGTTTACTTGGTTCAATAGGTCACGATTATTACCGGGAGCTTCCAAAATTAAAAAGGACTATTACTATTAATTATTTTAACATTTTATGCAAAAATATTTTTTTCTGCCACACGTGTGGCACACGTGTGGAGTAACAACAGGGATTGCTTAAAATCAAGTTATTATTTATTTTTCGATGATTTTGAAAAAATTGAACTCAGTTTTTTTTTTTTTAATTTTCCATCTAGGAATCCAGCTGGATAAATCCAGCTAGAAAATTTTGAAAAATAACAAAGTTCAATTTTTTCAAAATTATTGAGAAATGAATAATACAATATCAACCAAAAAATTTATTTTTTGGAAATCCAGCTGGAAATTCAGCTGGAAATCCAGCTGGATCTAAGGGGTAGGGATGTAATAACCAGGGTCAAAAATGCCAAATAAGAACAGCTCGATGTCATAACCAGTGAGGAGCTCAAGACGCTCGAAATTGGCTCAGGCGGCGCCAGTTGATTTTTGAAAAATACTGTCATTTTTAACCGATAAGAAAACTAAAGCAAAAACTTAAATTTTGTTCATCATACAAATTCTGAGTTTAATTCGTAAAAACTCGGGAAAAGCTAAATATTTTTTTATAAAATTTTAAAACAGCATTCTTGAAGTTTTTCTGCTGCTATCAAATTGGTCCAGATATTTTTAAAAAATTTATGAGCCATGTTACTAACTTTTAAGCGATGTATTGACGATTTCTAACCTAAAAACTTTGGATTAAAAAAATTAAGCATAAATTTAAGAGTCCAAAAAAATTTCAGAGAGAAAATTTTTCATTTAGTTTCGAAAAATGTTTCTGTAGAGTTTCAAAACGATATTTTTTATAGGTAAAAAATGGCAGTATTTTCTAAAAAGCGGCTATTTAAATTTTCATCGCTATCAATTATTTAATTATATCTATACTTTTATTTAAAAGTGTGTTCATGTCATACCCAAAAAATTTTCGTAAGTTCTAATCTACGTCGAATGAAAATTATCAGATAAAAATATTGATAAATTTCAAACTAAGATTTGAATTACAATGAAAAGAGTTTTTGAAAAATTGCAGTTTTTCATTCTTCATATAAGTTTCGACATATATAAATCGCTTTTGAAAGCAATTAAAAGTAAATACCTGGCCCATTTTATTTAAGGTTCTACAGAGTCAGAAAGCGACATTTTTGTTCTAGGCCGCGGCCGAAAAATACAATTTTTTGGTCGGTAAACATAAAAATTTGATCTTACATTGTAGCTTCATTACTCATTTTCATCTACAATACAAGAGTTGCATTTCTTTTATATAGTATTGTTTACTCAGAGACAGAGACCCTGGTTTGCCCTTCACATTGAGCACACGTGCTCTAAATATCAAATCTTTTTTCTAGTCCGTTGTGCTAGGTTAATTACCTGAAATACTGGAGCTCTAATTGAAACGTATTCACATATTAATTATGAAGGATTAGTAATTTGGAAATAGAGCGTAAAGGCAAAACACTGTGTTTTCCTCGGTGTTTTCTTGAATTTCTTTTATTAAGTTTCAACGTTTCGACTCTACAAATGGTGTCCTATTCAGGATGCCTATATAAAACGGTTTATCTTGTTAAAACAATGAAAAGTATATGTATTTTGTTTACAAATTAAAAAATAATTTAAAAAAAATACAAAACAATGTATAAATTTGTAACCAAAATTTTTATATTTTTCAAATTAGTTGTTTTACGTCTGAGAGTTAGATAAATATGGAAGTTACGATCTTTTCGGACAAAAGAGGGGAGTAGGATATAAATAAAAAACTCCTTATTTTTATGTTTATCAATCATCGGCTACCAACGGATAGCCATATTCATGATTTTATTATTAAAAGTTACAAACAGTTTGCGCAGCAGACACTCAAAACTCCAGAAAATTGACTTTTTAAAATTGAGTTTATAAAATCCTGAAGATGGCTAGCCGATGGTAGCCGAAACGTCGATTGATAAACATAAAAATAAGGAGTTTTTTTCAAATACTCCCTTTTTTGTCCAAAAAATTCGTAACTTCCATGTTTATACATTTTTCATTGTTTTAACAAAATTAACTGTTTTCTATAGATATCATGAAGAGGACATAATTTGTAGTATCGAAATATCAAAACTTAATGAAAGAAATTAAAGAAAACACAGTGTGTTGCTATCATGCTATATTTCCAAATTACTAATCCTTCATAATTAACCTAATTGAGCAAAAAACCACTGTTGTATGTATATCACTTATTTATGTTCGTCACTTTTTGGTATAGTCACTGTTCTTATTCAGTTTATAATCAATTACATGATTTATATCAATATTCAACATTTACATTTTACATTTGTATTTTTACTCTTTCATAACCCTCAAATTTTTTGTAATAATGTTTATGGCGCATATAATGACAATTAATCATTTAAATCAAATAAGTCTTACGTTTATAAGTTACTCATTATATGAAGTGAGAAGTGAAAAGAAAACTTATAATTCATAAAATGATTAAAATTCAAACGAAGATTTACAAGTTGTATAAAAAGTTGCTTTTCAAAATTGCAGCCTTTCATTTCAAGATCAATTGAAAATCATTTTCCGCACTCCGGCCGGGAAGCGCTACTTCCCTGCCGCTGCCGCTACAGTCAGTAGCGCTTCCCGGCGCCGTCGTGCGGAAAAATAGCATACTCAACTAGGCACCTGAATGGGAAGGTCTCAGATCACATGTTTGTCACACTCGGCTACGCCTCGGACGACAATTTCATGCGATCTGAGACGTTTCCCATTCATACTGCCTAGTTAAGTAATATACTATTCTCTCAGTTTTTGTAGTACCTACCGGGAGTTTAAACTTACAAAGATTTCTCATTTTTTGTATTCCATCTCAACTACAAAAACGTATTTTTTTACCAACTATTGGGTATGCAGACCTTAGTATTTTTATTACATAGTTGAAAAAATAAAATTTAAGATTTCTTTACTAAATGCTTTAACATTATAAATGATTTAATGTAAAATTTATTGAACCAATTTCATTAAAGACTCGAATGAATTGGAGATATATTTGCAACTTTTAAAATATTAGTTTTTGATTTATTTAGCATTAAACTTTTCAACAACAATCTATTGAATCGAATTTTGCTTTAACAATAGTGATAAATTTTGAGATTATTTTATCTTTTTAATTTGAAGTATGAATTGATATTTTTTAAGTATAACTTAAATAAATCCAAAAAACCAATTTATTACAAAATTTGTAATTTTTTTACTCCTCTTGTTCTATTTATTTAAGATATTTAAGAAAAATGAAATAAAATAATCATAAATGTTTCAAATTTATTTTTAAATTTCTAAAATGCATTTGTTTTAGTTCTTATTGCTCTCGAAATTCAATTTTAAAAAAATTTCCTCAGCTTTTGAAAAATAATTTTATTTCGCTTGATTCTATCATTAATGATCAAAAATCAAATCGAATAACCTCACGGATAAAACAATTGTTTTTGTTGAACTTTGACAGTTCATTATCGAAAATCTACCTCTCTATACCTATGTCGCTATGTTCGCTTTGCATTTTTGGTCGGTGTCGTCACTGTAAACCAATCAGAGCCAGAATAAAAGTCTGAATCTTCAATTCGATAGTTTCTCCAGCTCGAAACTCGACACTCGCCCTCTCCTTTTTATAAGTAGGACTAGAAACTCGCTAGCGCGCGTACCGCGCGCCGGTGCTATCATTCATTTGTCGCTTTTATTGATTTGAATCAATCGATGATTAAAAAAAGAAAACATACAATAAATATTTATTTTATTAATTTTTTTTGATTAATAAAAATTTCGCTAGTGCGTACCACGCGCTTATCTTATTATTTATTTACTACTTTTTCGAAATTAATTCAGCATTGTTAACAAAAGCCCCAAAACAAAGGAATGATGGTTTTTCTTTGCTGATTCATAAAATCAGTTCTGGGATGATTTATTATTAAACATCTAACCTTACTCGATACCGAAATTTTTAATCAAGAGAATCCTGAAAAGATTTTACGATATTTTATTTTTTATCAATTTTGAAACCAAAACTTATGACCAGATTGTACTAAATATTCATCTTGACTTTTAAGTTGACATAAACGGCTGTTAGTTTTCTGACTTGATCAATTTTTTGCCTCGACTTCGTCTCGTGCTGAAACATCCAACTCTCGAGGAAACGACGCGTTTCCCTTAGTTGTACAGGAATATACTATTCTTCAGTACATACTCTCTAAATCTGGAAGAGTGATTTTTTCACTCTAGTTGTGGAGTGATTGGCTGAATCACTCTTATTAGAGTTATACTTTGTTTAAAATGAGACTTTATAGAGTGATTTAAATCACTCTTCAGCAAAGAGTGATTAAATGACTCGATTTTGATGAGTGATTATGTTCACGAGGTTTGAAATCACTCTTACAAAGAGTGATAACTTTGTAATAACATAACCAAAAATTGTAAGTATCACTTGGTAACCTTTATGCATAGATAATTAAAAACAAAATATTTATTGCATAGCTCTGATACCAATAAAAAAAATTAATAATAATAAACGCTTATTCTTATTTATAAAATTATTGTTTCATAATATATCAAGACCAAGATATAAATTCAAATTTAAAGTCAAAATAATTTTTTTTTCTTTCTATAAACATTTCAGTCAAGCTTAAAAAAATTATTTAAAAAAATTTTTTATTTATCAATCGCATTTTGATATTATAAAATCGTATTCAAATAAAAATTAAGATACTTATATCCCAAAAAAATGATTATTCAAATTTAACAGACAACCTTAGTAAGTTTTAAAAAATTAAATTTTAAACCTTTCTAAGGATTGCAACGAGGTTTTCAATTTATATACGCGCTAAAACACATTATTGACAATTGAAAACGGTAGCTGAGTGGTTATAGTGAGGCGTTCCAGACAATTCAAATGACGAGGCAACCTAAGGATCAAGGTTCAAATCCTGATCACAATCTTTTTGTTTTCTTTTTTTTTTTTTTCATTAGTATTATAGTTAAAATTAACACTTGCAATAATAAAAATTCAGAAAAATTTGAAAAATTATTAAAATAAACAATTATTTTGCCTATTTCTAATCACTCTTCGAAAAGTGAATAATCACTCTTATTAGGGTGACAGAAATCACTCTTTGAAAAAGTCATTTATCACTCAAGTACTACTGGCTCACTTTTTTCTAGATGAAAGAGTGAAAAATGACTCCATAGGAGTGATTTTTCACTCATCCAGATTTAGAGAGTAGTGTCCTTCTGTTTATTGATGTTATTAGGATATAAGTGAATGTGATGAAGTAACTTTTTATCCTGCAGTGTACCTTATATGGCCCCCGCGAATTAGTAGAAATGGCGATATTTCAAAGTGTATTTCCGAAGAGTCTTTAGTTTCTCATGTCCTTTTTGGAAAATCCCATCCTTATGTTATTTTAATGAAATAAATTTTATTGTTTCAAAGCCTTTTTTCATTTCATAACTAAAGAAACAAACTTTTATAACAATTTAAAGTTGTAATTTTTCTACTGGTTGCAAAGCTTTCAAAAACATTGTAAAAGGCTCAATTTAAAAAAAATCGTTTTTAAAATAATTAAAATTTTGCAGTTTTTTAAATCTCATATCCTGATTGATTTAAAAAATAGGAACAAATCGCAATTAATAAATAACTTCAAGGGGGCCATATTAGGTACACAAATTTTTGGTGTCTTAAAAAAACGAGTTTTCGTAAATCCTCTGGCATTTCAAGCTCATTGATCAAAATCAAACGCATAATGTTTCACTTTAAAGCTCTTGAATTAACCTTTAAAATGAGACCTTACACGTCAAAAAATATTGATTTAATTCGCCACAACGTCGATTCTCGCTTAGGGGGGCCATATTAAGTATACACTTACCTTATATAGATTATCATGTAGTTCAAAATTTCGTTTTCAAAAAATTTAGTCTACATTTATTTTTTATTTTTTGCGAATTCAAATGGTTTAGGACATTTCTAGCATGATAATTTTTTTCAAATATTCTGAGACCCAGACCCTAATGGAAAAAAAACGTGATAAATTCTAACAAAAATTAGATTCAGAAACTTTTCAAGATTTTTTAGGAGGTCTAAAGGCACTTTTAAACTAATTCATGAAAATTTAATATTGATTATTATCTGGCAGGCGAAAATTTCATTAATACTAAATCTATATGAATAGCAAACAGATTTTTTTGTTAACAAAGTTTTGCAAAAACCGCGTTTTTCTAGCCATCTTTGGTTTCGAGATATCAAAGGAAATGATTTTTGTTTAAGTATCCTTTTTTAAAGACCATAAAATTGATGCATTTATATTGTGTAGGAGTTTCTGCAAAAAACCTTAGTCATTCCATGGGTGATCGAATGCTAAAAAAACTCTAAAAACTATTAAAAAATCGTCAAGCCAGACAAAGTTGTCAAAAAATTTTTTTTTTTCAGTAGCCTCTATTTTTTATGTAAATTAATCGCATAGTATAATGCAATACAAGAGCAGAAAGTTGAACATTGCTGCACTGCGCGACATGTAAGAGATTAGAAGCTCGACATTTCTTTCTGCACTGCTGTTATAGGTCGGTATAGTAGAGCGCCTGATTGCAGCAAAGTTGAACTTTCGACTGAGAAATCTGTGCACAGGATTCGTACTTTTGACCATCAGATGGAGAAAAAAACTTTAAAAAGGAAAGTTTTAGGCGCTAATAACAACATTCTATTCTCTTTTTTTAAGGACCCTAGTATTTAAAGTATTCATTTTTACACTTTGATTCTTATCTTGAAACCTCAGATGGCTAGTAAAACGCGGTTTAAAACAAAAATTTTCTACTAAAAAGTTTAGTTTAGCTCCGTATGTTTTTTTTTAATTTTGATGAAATATGTGCTCTTAAGGTGGCGATTTATATTATATATATTTTTTTTTTTTTTTTTTTTTTTGGTGGTGAACAATACTTGATGAAAAATTTACCCTTTCAATTTAAATAAAATTTTTAACTGATACCCGTTAAATTAATGATTCTGATTTTAATAAAATTGAGCAAAAACGTGCTTTTTTATCTTTTAAAAAGTTGAAACAATATGACCAGCTGTGCGAGGATTTTACCGCAAGTTTTTTGGTTTTTTTTTTTCAATGTAGTTTTAAGGTAAAAAAACAGCTTAAACTGTTTGAATTCGGTGCAAAAAAAAAATTTCAAATCATAGTCAAACTAAATTGATCGTAAACAAAATTTGTTTAACAAAAAATTTAAAATTTGACATTTTTATTTTCGATTCTATTTGCCGAGGAAGCTGATTCGGCTATTTTATTTGGCGAAATACCCTTTCTTCTTATAAAGTTTTAAGGCATCTTTTATAAACCCGTCCTGAATCTAAGGCAGGTTGGCTCAAAAAATAGCAAACCTAAGAGCTTGCTAAGGGTTGGCTAATATTTTTCAAGCGATCGTGTAACGTTTTAATCGCAAAGGCCCCGAAAACCATACCCCTCCCACGTAGCGGGGAGAATATTTGCGTATTCGGGGCCTGTATAATATGAAAAGTAAAAGTTGAGAATAGTTCAATACATATATTTGAGAAACTGTTTTGATTTTTAATCTGGTTACTCAATAAAAATAACTTTTGTATGTTCTCTAGTTTCAAATCACATTATTCAGTTTAGAATGAAAATACTTTTTCGCTATTTTGGGCATGCATTTTTTTTAAATTGACCGACCTGCCTCGGTTTCTCCTACCTGCAATACGTGATCAGTTTTTTCGTTGACCTCGGGCGCCCAGGGTTTCTGGGGTTTAGAGCTTGGGGGATAATTAACCAGTCTATTTAAACCAGTCTATTAAAACCAGTCTATTAAACTCAACGTTTTTTTTTTTTTTTTTTTTTTAGATGCCAGTTTTGTTGGGAGCGGGGGGTGACGCGCCCCTGCGTTTTTTTTTTTCGTCGGCAATTTCAAAATTTTTGTCGGCAAATTCTCATGACACCCCCCCACGAAATTCGAGCTTGCTACGTCCCTGCCTGTATAATATGAAAAGTAAAAGTTAAGAATAGTTCAGTATATATATTTGAGAAACTGTTTGGATTTTTAATCTGGTTACTCAATAAAAATAACCTTTGTATGTTCTCTAGTTTCAAATCACATTATTCAGTTTAGAATGAATATACTTTTTCGCTATTTTGGGCATGATTTTTTTTTTAAATTGACCGACCTGCCTCGGTTTCTCCTACCTGCAATACGTGAGCTTTATTATAAACTATAAAATATATTTCTGTGATACTTCTTACAATTAAATAAGATCATACATCTTAACATTAATTGTTGTTAGTATTAATACTATTAAAATTTTCATTGTAATTAATATTTAATATTTATATTTATACTTTTGTTTATAAAAGTATCCATTTCATACCTAAAAACTTTATGTACGTTATTATCTACGTTAAATAAAAATTATAAAATCAAAATACTCGATAAAATTCAAACTAAGATTTGAATTGCGATGAAAAGTCTTTTTGAAAAATTAAAGTTTTTACTTATATTCATCGATTATGAAAGTATTAAAA
Source organism: Encarsia formosa (assembly GCA_038277355.1). Taxonomy (NCBI): domain Eukaryota; kingdom Metazoa; phylum Arthropoda; class Insecta; order Hymenoptera; family Aphelinidae; genus Encarsia; species Encarsia formosa. The sequence continues at coordinate 61,568,633 of CM076186.1, forward strand.
AGTATATACCTGGCCTAGGTGTGTATATTTAATTTATGTTCAACGGAGTCAGAAAGCAACAACCTCGTTTTAGGCCGTGCCCCAAAAATACTATTCTTTGATCGGAAAACATAAAAATTTGATCTTTCATTTTAGTTTAATTACTCATTTCAAACTACAATATGAAAATTGCATTCCTTTTATTTAGTATTGTGTATTCAGAGACAAAGCCCTTGGTATTTCCATCATATCAATCAACACATGCTCTAAATATCCAATCTTTTTTTTTAGTCCGTGATTGTACTGAGTCAATTACCTGAAATACTTGCGCTCCAATTGAAACATCACATATTTATGTTCGTCACTTTTTGATAGTCGTTATTAGGATTCTAATTTATTACATGATTGATACCAGTATTCAACATTTACATTTACACTTGTATTTTTACTCTTTCATAACCCTCAAATTTTTAATACTTCATAATATTGGGAGTTGAATAACAATTATTCATTTAAATCAAATTAGTCTTGTAATCATGAAGTGAAAAACAAAAAAAAATTAAAACGAAGATTTAAAATTTGTATTAAAAGTTGCTTTTTCAATATTAATTTAGAAAAATATCACTCAATTTTTTGAGTACCGTGACTTTAATCTTACATAGATATTTCATTATTTGTTTTCAATCTCAAGTAAAAAAAAACGTATTTTATTACTAACTATGGTGTATGTAGACCTTGGTATTCTTATTAAATAGTTGAAAAAATCAAATATATTTTTGTTGCTGAACACTGTAACATTGTAAATGATTTAATGTATAAGTTATTGAATCAATTCTGTTAAAGCTTTAAATGAATTGAATTAGAGATATTCTTGCATCTTTTAAAATTCTAGTTTTTAATTTATTCAGCACTAAACTTTTCAACAACATATTATTATCATAGAATCGGATTTTGTTATAACAATAGAGGTAAATTTTGAGATTATTTTATCTATTTGATTTGGGGTATTGAATTGACTTTGAAGTAACTTAAATTAACTTACGTAATTAATTTATTATAAAATTTGTAATTTTTATACTCCTCTTCTTCTATTTATTTATGATGTTCAAGAAAAAATAAATAAAATGAACAAGAATGTTACAAATTTATTTTTTAATTTCCGAGATGCGGTTATTTCAATTCTCATGGACCTTGAAATTCAATTAAAAAAAACTTCTGTAGCTTTCAAAAAGTATTTTTATTCCACATTGATTCATTAATTGTTGATCAAAAATCAAGTCGTATAACCTCATGGATCGAACAATTGTTTTTTTCAAACTTTGACAGTTCGTTATCAAAAATTTACCTCTCTATACCTTCGCGGCAACATTCGCTTCGCATTTTTTATGGTTGTCGTCACTCTGAGCCAATCGGATCCAGAATAAAAGTCTTAATCTTCAATTCGATAGTTTCTCGAGCTCGAATCTCGACACTCGCGTACTCCCTTTTATAAGAAGGACTAGAAAATCCGCTAGCACGCGTACCACGTGCCTGTACTTTGATCGATTTTTCGCTTTTTTATCAATTTAAATCAGAGTTCAATAGTACACGAGCATGCACATATTCTAACTCAAAACTTTTTAATAAGTCACATTGATAATACTTTATTACGGACAGTTGCACCTCGTATAACTTCACGTGGAAATTTCAAACTGTTCTTTTTCTTAACAAATATTAATTTTAGCATCGAAGAATCACGTACTTAATTTTCATCAAGTTTAGTAAATTTTCGCAGCTGAGTGCCCAACGTACCCACATCAATCACAATCACATCAACATAACAAAACCCCGAAATATAAAAATTCGAAGTTTTCATTCTCTCGATCATTGAATCAGAGTTCGAGTGTATTATAAGCTTTGCTTGTTTTAAAGCTTTCCTTTTCTAATGCTCAATTTCTATCTTAAATTATTGTGGGAAGCTCACTCAAATTAGAACCAGCAGAGTGTATACATAAAACACTCTATTTACAGTTATTACGATTTATTTCCTATTTGTATGTATTGTATTATACTTTGGGTGAGGTCAAGCTCGTAACGTCGTAGCAGCCGCTCTTCAACTTTCCACCTTCCCACAGACACCCCCTTTTATGAGTAGTCGCCCCCGGCCACACGCACATGTATCCCTCTCAGTTGAAGCAGGTTTTCTCCAAGTACTCGCGGCTCTGACGGTCGATCTGGTGGCACGTCCAACGCTAGTAGCCTTATCTCGGCTAGATCACATTCAATGCTCGGGTTCAGTGGGATCACTCAGGCTGAAGCTTAGAATGCTCTCATCTTCCTTCGGTCGTTCGACTCGCATCCCTTTAAGAATCCGAGTTCCTTCCGTTTCCTGACTGAACTCTTAGGTAAGCCCCTTCTTAATATCGGCCCAGGTCACTTTGCGCTCGCAGTCAACCTGCGGATGCTCCCTTCAGTGCCTTAAGGGCAGCTAACTGGAGCTGACTTTAACTTCAGTCAGAGACCTCGGCAAACTGGTCCGTTCGCTCAATCCAAGCTGCCACAGGATAAGTCGTCTATTTCTTACATTGCGTCTCGGAAAGAGATCTCGTTTCTTCGAGTAGACTGTGACCGCTCTCGCTTGCTGCGACAAAGATTATGCAGTTGACCCTCCAGTCCGTGGGTCCAGTGGACTCAGTGGCGATAACCTTGTCAGAGTCGAGGAGGCTCGATTTTCCGCTTCACTCATCGTTCACCTGAAAATCTATATCACGCGGTTTCTTTGACTTAGCCATTGTAGTACGGAAAACTAATAGTCGTAACCTTTTTCCCAACTTTCTCTAATGCAGTGTGCTCTCCGTTTTGACAAATCGTGCTCTCTGCAATCACGAGCTACGTTCGCTTCTCATTCTTAACCCTTAACCATTACCTGCTCACACTCTTTCGTTTGCTTACCTTCGTTTATACTTTGCTCCTTTACTCTTACTTCGCTTCTTCGTTGAACTTCGCTATCTTCGCTTCTTTGCCCTAGCTCTTACTTCGCTTCTTCGCTCAGCATAGCCCTTACTTCACTCTCACTTTGTTTTTACTTCGTTTTTACTTCGTTTTTACTTCGCTCTTACTTCGCTACCTTTTAACTTTTTACTCAACTTCGCTTATTTTTTTTCTTTTTTTTTAACAAAAAATCCTGGTCAAACCCCAATTTGGGAAGCTTACTCAAATTAAAATCTGCAGATCTCTGCCGTTGTATAAAATTATCAAAATAATTCAATTTTTTGTCCTGATTTGTATTGAATGCCATCATAATTCATAAACCATGGCCGTCATAAAAATCTTTTAGTACGCTTCCACTTTTATTTTTTAAACGATATTTTCCTATATCTTTGAGCTACTTTATCACAAATTTCTATTACCTTATAAAATTTATAGGAGATTATTCTTAAATTCATTTTTTATTCAAAATTTAAATTAAATAGGAAAGAGATTCACCAAAAAATTGTTGATACTGCCAATCATTAGATAAATTATTTCACTTAAACTGTTTAAAAATAAAAACTTACTGCAATTTTTCATATCACACTTTTCAGTTGAAGTTGAAATGTTCTTTTAATTATTATTGAAAGCAATTTTCGTAATATATGCTATAATTTACAAATTTTGTAAATTTTATGAATGAAATAGAATTCATTTACTAACATTTGCTAACCCTGCTGTATAACTGTTCATATTGTCGAAATTCAACACGCCTAGGATCTCAAAAATTGCCTTTATATCTATAAAATAAAATAAAATTTTACTTCTCATTCAGAAAAAGGTTTTTTCAGCCCATACTAGCGTGTTTAGATTTCATAAACTATCAAAATGAGGTTACTTATATTGCCGTATAGGAGCAAAACCGTATTATCTGCTTTGTGTTTCCTGTGTAGGGAGTGCAATTTTGCTCGTCTTACGTCAACAATCCATTCGCACTGAAAAATCCTAGGAACTTTTTTATGAGATTAAACATTCAGTTTTTTTGTTAGATTTGTTTATATCTTTAAAAATTTAATTCTTTTAAATGACGATAGCTTGTAAAAATTTGAGGAACACGGATCAAAAGAGAAATATATTTCACTTTCAGTTTTTAAAATTTGTATTGACCTTAAAAAATCTTTGAGGCTCCGTAGCAATCTTAAGCATTCAAACTTTTCATTAACTTCTAACCGTTTTCGTACCTTTCATTAAAAAAAAGCGAAAAAGAAAACTTGAAAAAAAATAACTGTTATGTTGCTTCTAATATTTTAATTTTATAAGGATCCGGTGTTCTAATAGCATATTGTTCAAAATTAAATCTATATTAAATCAAACTTTTACTATAAAAGATAAAAATAAATAAATAAAATCAATCAAATAAAAAACTAAAATTATGAGTATGGTCTATGGAGTTGTAAGATAAAAAAAAATTTTGTTGGTTAAGAGTCTCTTTATTTTTAATGCTTAAATAACATAATAAATTAGCTTTTATCTTTAATTGTATGTTACAAAAATTTTTTTTTTTTTTTTTACTGGAATCAACTAAAACTTATACATTCTTTAAACTGAACAAATGATATTTCTTCAACATTTTCCCGTAGTAGTTTTTGTATTTTTTTTCCTGAAGTAAATCCTAAAGCCCAATCGGGCTTTAACGGCGATTTGGTTTTTTTTAAACCGACTGCCGCGAAAGCCTGCAGAGCTTTATATACTTTGATTTTTGGTTTTAGGTTAGGACGCTTCAAAGAATAACTATTTTAGGATGATTATTTCATTTATATTATACATCCCGCGCGTAGCTGATGATCCCCTGAGTAATTTAAAAAAAAAATTATCCCGAACAAAGCCCGCATTGAAAAGTTATGAACGTTTCATTTTTCGAAACGCTGATTTCCTTTGGCTCACGGTAGTCAGGGGACATTCGATTTCAGTTTCGAGCATCCGGTCTCTCTGCCTGCGCTCTCTGTAGACTTAACCGGACGTGACGTATGCGGTGGGCGTGTCTATTTTTGCTGTCTCACTCTTACTGCTTATCTACAGCGGCAGACGGGGGCATGTAGGCCCAAGCCTTTAGCCATGAGGCGACTGGTGGCGCTGTATCAATTAGCAGCTCCCTATAGCTGACTCGTGAGCTGACTACAGCTGACTGCGGAGCCGCTGAGCACAGCAGCTTGTAATGTGTTATGAGCAATAACTTTTTTATAAATAATTGATTGTCATAGAAAAAAAATAGTACTGAAGACCCTTATTTTCATTATATATTAATTAAGTGGTAGAATTTATAATTATTAATTTGTTTAATTTCAATCAAAGAGTATAAAATAAATAATCTCTACAGTCTTTCTATGATCATCATCATAAAAGATTTTTCAATTATTGTGGTGTACCCTGTGAGTTGATAATAATTGTGCTGTGGTTGTGTTGGGGACCTGATGGCTGGAGGTGCATATTGGCAATATTAAAAATAAAGTTTTTTCTGAATGAGTGTGTTTGTGTGTGTGTGTGTGTGTGTGTCAGGTTGAACTTGCAAATTACTTTTTTATAATCCACCCAACTTGCAAATTGCAAAAGGTGCAATTGCAGCACATAATGTCATTGTCATACGCATTATCGCTTAATTTCATAGAATCATCATAGAAATGTATATGCTCTGAGCCAATACACTTGAACTGTTAAAGTTTTGTAATCCTACCCTTTTTTAAAAATAAACTTGATGTCTGAAAGTTTTGTAATCCCACCTTTTTTCTAAAATAAACTTGATGTCTGACAATGAATTTTAATTTTGATTGTAACTGTTACATTCACTCAGGGTGTTAATGATAAGTATATTTAAGTCAACATGAATCAATTATTAAAATTTTTTATCTTTTTTTTTGTCTGTATGCAAGCTTAAAATATGCGGCCAAAGTGATTTGACATTTTAAAATTGGTTAATTAAGAAGTACAAAAGAAATAGATAGTTTTGGGTCTAGGTATCCAGTAGACCAGAAATTATGAATTCTATTTGGCATGGATTTTTAAAGTACGGATGAGCATTTGCTCCATTATTTTTAAAGTGGATTTAGTTTGTCCATCTATTATGTTTGCAAAACGAATTCAAAAGTAGTTCATAACAATAAATTATGTCTACGATTTTTATGGGTTCTGGATAATGATAAAATTTTATAAAAGTAACTAGCATGCCCTCTGCAGCTTCGCATACATCTGCGTATGGAGTCAGAAAAAAAGATAAGGACACTGAAATAAAGTAAAGAACACAATAAATACCCAGCTGAAAAAATCAGTACAGAAATCAGTACTGGGATCCGTACTGGAATCCGTACTGGACTCCAGAACTGATAATTGAGACCGATATCCGCACTGATTTTCGTACTGATTTCAGTGCTGATTTTTTTTTTTTCATTTTTTTTTAATTTTTTTATTTTGAGGGGGGGGGGGAGTTAACTGTTGTACAAAAAAATATAATAAGTTTTATAGTGAATATATCAAAATCGAATATTTCAGTTAATATCAAAATTCAATATTATCATTTTTTTGAGTGGGGTAGTATAAACAAGTATAAACAAAATATTACCAAAATGAAAAAAAAATTTTGTATTTAAGTAGTATTTGTTGGCATAATTATTTTTATGCTTTTTTCTAAAATAATATTTGTATATATTTTTTCTCTTTATACAAATTTTTTTTTTTTAATTCAATTCTTTTTATTTGATTTTATTAATATTTTAAAAATTAATATTATACAATCTTCATATTTTATTTTGATTATTGATAGTTATATAATTCAATGTAACCAAACAGTATAATTAATTGTGATTTTTTTAAATTTGATTAATTATTTTTTTTTTGTATGAAAAGATTAAAAAATGTAGCCTTAAGGTGGCTCCCTATAGTTTTCGCGTTTCTTACAAAATGTTTCTAATTTTGCACAGAGCTAGTTTTTTGTGTCCCCTACACGCTAATTTTTGAAATATTTAGCTCGGAAGTTTCAACTCATTGCATGGCCCTAGTGAAAATATATGATGCATACTCACATGCGTACACACATGCGTACGCACGTGCTGTTAACGTTCAGTAATTTTTTTTTTTTTTTTAAATAACAACAACTTTATTATTTTTTAAACAGTAAACAACAAGGTAACAGTTATAAACAATAAGTTCAACAATAAAGAATTTATTTTTCAATTTATGGCGAACTGAACCAAATATCCGTGTACCTGAAATTTTTCGAGTAAGAAAGAAACATGTTACCACTAGTTTGCTATTATCTTAAAATTTTATATATTTTTAATGGAAAAGTTTTTATAATTTTTTCTTTTAATGTTAGTATTAAAACTCAACTAAAAAATTTGAAATCAATTTTTGGAATGTCCAAAGTCAGGTACACTAAAACCTCCGATGAGCATAGATCTGTGCAATCAAGAAAGCACAAAGAAATAACAATCTCAAATTTTTAACTTGAATAAATTGAGTATCAATTTATAATTTAGACAAATTTTCCATATTTCCATATACAGTTCCTTTCTTCTTTGACTTTAAAAAAAAAAAAAAAACTGCTAACACATGGTGATCAGCAGCAGCAGTGATGGCCGAGAACAGGAGAAAGGTTCACACTAATAGAATTCATGCAGGTTGCAAGCCGTTAGCCGAGCAGAGGGCGGAGACAAGTTAAGTTTTGATGTTGAACTTATTGTTTATAACTGTTACCTTGTTGTTTACTTTTTTTAAAATAATAAAGTTGTTGTTATTTTTTTTTTTAAATTTACTGAACGTTAACAGCACGTGCGTACGCATGTGTGTACGCATCATATATTTTCACTAGGCGGAAGTGCTCTGCCAAGCATAAAAGTTCGTAAAAATTAGAAGGTTATTTTTGAATTGCATATTCAATTTTCATAGAATATTTTTTAAAAACAGGTTTTCTGATAGAGCAAGATGTTAGGAATCGTGAGGAACAAAGAAAAATACTGCAAGTGGTATTAACTTTTGAGATAACGAAACAAAAACAATGAAAAACGCGTGACTTCAAAAGTTAAATTATATAAGTATCGATAACTATCAATAATCAAAATAAAATATGAAGTTTGTAAAAGATTAATTTTTACCGATGAGAATAAAATCAAAATTTGAAGAATTGAATTAAAAAAAAAAAAAAAAAATTTGGATGAACAGAAAAGATATGTACAAATATTATTTTGGAAAAAGGCATAAAAATAATTATGCCAACCAATTTTTTTTTTAATTATTATTAAATAATAAAAAACATTTGGAAAAAAAAAAAAATTATTAAAAAAAATAAATTCTTTGCTTTTGAAAATCCATATGGAAATCTGTTTCATTTTTCCATACGGAATTCCATATGGATTTCTGTATAGGGTCCTGCATGGATTTCCATATGGATTTTCAGCTGGGTAATTATAAAAATAAAGAATACATACGTGAAGTACCAAATTTGTTCAGTTATTGAATAAAATTTTTTTTTTCTTTAAATGCTTTGTATTTAATGAAACCTGGCATAGCCAAGCTATTTATTGTTGTAAAGTATTCGAATTAAAACTAAATTATAAATAAAAGAATAGAGTAGCCAAAACGATATTTGTTAGATATCTAACAAATATCGTTTTGGCTACTCCACGTTCTGCTACACGGAGAAGGAGATACACTATGAAACACAATTCATGCACGGTGTTTTCCAGTGTAGGCAGGTGACGCATGCTTTTTTCTCGGTTACTCAAGTTCTGCTGAATCTCTAACCTCGAAACTTTAAAAGCGTATAAATATGAATATCAAGTTTGTAATCATAATTGAAGTTTATAAATTTGTTGGAAAGATAGCAACAACATTTCAAAGTAAGAATCGTACAAAATTTTAAGAGTAAAACTTTGAAAAACTGGATACATGGGTGTTCTGAGCGCCGTCGTCTGCTCTATCGAAATTATCTCTCTAAAAATTTTGCGCTGGAAAACACGGTGCGTGCACTTGGAAATACGACTGTAACTTAAGGAATCACGCTGTACCACGCATCGTCTAAAACGGTGGCGGTGTACACCAAGTTTCATGGTGTACCTCCTTCTCCGTGTAGTATCGTCTGCTTATGAAAAAGCCTCATACTTTACTTTTATGTTTCATTAATGTAACTGAAATATTGGATTTTGATATTTTCACTATAAAACTTATTATATTTTTTTGTACAACAGTTAACTCCCCTCCTCCCCCGAAAATAAAAAAAAAATGAAAAAAAAAAAAAAAAATCAGCACTGAAATCAGTACGGAAATCAGTGCGGATATCGGTCTCAATTATCAGTACTGGACACCAGTACGGGTCCCAGTACGGATCCCAGTACTGATTTCCGTACTGATTTCCGTACTGATTTTTTCAGCTGGGTACACTTAAAACAAAAAAACTCCAGAACTACTGCAATGATTTGGAATTGATCGGCTAAGAACTTTTTGAGTTATGCGTACACATACGGTCAAACCCTTGTAACGATTTGGGATTAACGAAACGTAAACATTGACTGTCGATTGAAGGTTCTAGTGGATGAATATTAAGTAGACTCAGAAAGGAAGGCGGAGACATTTGAATTTGAGTATGCAGACCAACTTTTCGGTGTGCGGACCAACCTTTTTTTTAATGAAATTGCAGATCATATCGACGGGTGATACAAAAAAGGGCACTTCAGAAAAATTAGCAAAGTAAAAATTAACAACGTGGGCCAGCCACGTAAAAAATAACACGAGCGATTTCATCATTATTTAATAAAACAAGTTATCAAAATATTGAAAAAATCGTTCGTATTTTTTTTTACGCGGCTCGCCTACATTGTTAATTTTTACTTTGCTAATTTTGCTTAAGTGCCCTTTTTCGTATCAGCCGTCGATATATTCTCATGAGTTTTTAGTAGATCATACGTTTTAAGTAATAAAGATTAAAACTTTTTGACTTATGCGCCGATGTTTTTTTGGCCTCAAACCTTCCTTGAAACATAAGAAATAAACCTTTAAAGTTTCAAGTGAATCATTTAAGAACTTTTTAAGTTGTGCACGAACATACGGGAACATGTTTTTGGTCAAAATCTCGAAAAAGTCAAATTTATGTTTTTTAGTCGTAACTTTTTTTCTAATAAGGATATTGAACTCCGGTTTGGCTTAAAACCTTCCTTGAAACATAAGAAATAAACCCTTAAAGTTTCAAGTAAATCGGTAAAGAACTTTTTTAGTTATGCGTAAACATACGGTCAAACACTTGTAATTATATATAAGATTTTAAACAGAAGAACTAGATATATCTAAGTTAACATGAACCAATCATTGAAAATTTTTATCTTTTTTTAAATCATTTTAAGGTTACTTATGAGTATTTGCTACATTTCAATGTAAATTTACATTAAAATAAAGTTATGCAATGTACATTTAAAAAATAGGTAAATACTAAATTGAATTTTTTTTTTTACATATAAAATTGATTTCCCTTGGACTTTTATAGGTTCTGGTTTATGTCGTGGTTTTACATCAGAATAATTGGATATATCTTAGTTATTGTTAAATTATTTAGAATTTGTTAAGTTCGTGAAATAATTTATTAAGACATATTTCAACAATATTAATGATTTATTTATGGAGTTTGGTTTTTTGAACTTGTGGACAAAATGGAAATACATTTAAATATTTACAGAATTTACGCAATGAAATCTTTAAAAAATACTTTTAAAAAAGTAATATTTACGGCGATTGGTTTTTTTAAAAGGAGTCTAAATAAAAAGTTATACGCTAAATATAATAATCTTTTTTTAAAAATGGATTAATGAAAGAAGTGAAATCAAAAAATTTATTACGGACGACTTGAGGCCGAATTACTTATTATTTAAAAATAATTTCTCTTCTAAAAGATGATCATATTATGTTGAATCACCTTCAACATACGTAAAGTTAACAATTTTTCAATTATAGCACATACATGGGAAAACACATGCAAATTGCACACAATTCAAACACTTTTTGAAATTAAAATATGTTGTAATTAAGTTAGAAATCAACTAAATAATGACCCAAGTTAGTAAAATAAATGGGAATGAGTTTTTTTTTTCCACTTTTATGATAACTTTGCTAGTCTCGCTTTATGCTTTATCTATTGTCAGCTCAGCTGGTTCCAAAACACAAGTGTCAAGTGCGTTCTGCAACTTCGTAGCTGCAGTTTAAGGTCCAGTCTGTAACTTGTAAATAGTATCTGTTTCAAGATGCACGCATTTTAGACTGGACCTTAAACCACAGCTACGAAGTTGCAGAACGCACTTGACACTTGTGTTTTAGAACCAGCTGAGCTGACAACAGATAAAGCAAAGTTATCATAAAAGTGGAAAAAAAACTCATTGCCATTTATTTTACTAACTTGGGTCATTTAGCCTGTCAGATAAGTATATTATTTATGTTTATTAAAAATACGCATGTTTTTTTTTTATTAAAAAAAAAGTATTGTTGCTTTGTGAAAAAAAAAAATTTTTTTTTTCAGTTCATTCAGAGTTGTGGTGTCAAGAATAAAAAAGTGTTTACAGTAAGGATTGGACAAAATTAAAATTTCTCTTATTAACTGGCTAGAGTAAGAGTGTCATCATGGAAGTTTTTATGTGAAGATACCAATGTCAATGTGATTAAAGAACCACATCAACTAGAATCAGATCAACAAAAATAGTGTGGTAGTTGGGTAAATATGTAATAAGTGTTAAAAAATGTGCTAAATGATCAAGTGTTTTTTGTTTAAAATAAGTGTTTTTAGTTATTTAATTTCAAAACTTTAAATAATTTTTATTAATCAATAATCCAGCAAGCCAGTCTACAAACATGTATCATAAATATTAAAAGTTATGTACAAAAGCTAATAATCTTTAGTGAGTCTGTGGGTCAAGAAAGTTGAAAATATAACCCGGTCTTCATTCAAGGAAGTTTAAATTTTGATTTGTGTGTGTCAAAGTGTTGAGGTGTACAATGATTTTTATCTGCTTGTACAGTTATGGATATAAGTGTGTAGTATATTGATAGCGCTGTTTGGAAAAGTTTCATGGTGATGTGATCAAGTTTTTAATGGGAATGTGCTCACGGCAGTGTTATTTGCAGTTTATTTTATTAAAAGAAATTAGATAAGCATAAAAACGTTTCAAAAATTTGATTTAAATGTGTAAAAAAATAACATCAAAAAGGTATAAAAAGTGTTATTTTTATAAAGTGCTCATAGAGGAGAAAACAACTAAAAATATTGATTAGGCTTTCTTAATAGTTTTTTCAAGAGTGTTAAAGTAAAAGAAATCATGAGCCAAAATTTGGTCATGACCCATGGAATGGGCTTCGAGTGTGCTGAATTCTAAATATGTGTATTTTTAGATGTTACGCTAAAAGTGGTGTTTTTTTAAAAGTGCACATAGCCAGCGAACAGACTAAAAAGGCCCATTGGATAAAACTATTAATATTTTCCTACATCTTATAGTACAAGAAAACAATTCCCAAAGTTTGGTAGAGTTTGGTTCTCCGGAGGGTGTAACCTCTCCTTGTTAGCGTATATTATGAGATACATTAAGTTTAATAATTCAGTAGCAAAGTTTATCTTTATTTCATTTCGAAATTTCACTTTTAAATTTCTTTTTCAAATTGTTTTTTTTACTTCAAAATTTCCCTCTAAACAGAGCTAATGAATTCAGTCAAATTTTAATTACATATACAATAACTTTATTCATAAATATTTTATAAATTTTGTTTGAAATTAAAAAATATTTCTTGTATATTGTCGAATTGCAACATAACCAAATTGAGTAAAAATCAAATAATTTAGATATCCTTTTCAAAAATATATGACTGAATGGCCCAACTCCAGAGAGTCTTATTCCAAAAATAAAAACTATATATTCCTTGAATTTATTGTTGCGGGACTTTACTTTATGGTTTTGGTAGTTTTAATTTTTTACTGGACCTTTTAAAGCTGAAAAACTTTATAAACCTTTGATCAAGATTGAATTAAAAAAATTTTTAATTTGTCAGAAATTGATTTCAATTAAAATTACTTGCGTTACGAAAATATCCACAGTAAATTATAGCCATTGATATCACTAATTCGGTTGAAAATTTAACCAAAAAATATTGCTCCTAACCAAAAAATTTGCTTCCACATCTGAACCATGATTTTGTAAATGATGTTGACTCTCACACTGCTACCTAAAAGTTAATTAACTTAATTTTTATACAGTAATTATCATAATGTATTTAAAAAAAATGCATAATCTCTTCAATTTTTTGCATAAATAAATAAAATCATTTTTTTTACTGTAAATAAAAAATTACTTACTAAAAAATTTTGGATTTTTTTTTCTTTCAAAATTCACTCGTTGATAGAGAATTATTTTCTTATGAGAAGATTGAATACTTTTTTAAATCACTTGTACACATTAACTTAATCTTCTTCCAAATTTAGATTGCCGATCTTTTTCTTAACCTTCTGCACTTTTGGAATATATTTTTTGACAAAACTGAGAGCTCGAGTAAAGTGTAATGACTCTAAATCAACCAATTCTCTACGCAACAAAAATCACTTACTTAGTTTTTTACGAGTAGTAGAGCAAAGCCGATCCTAACACCTTTTCCGCTAGGTGGCGTTAGAGTCGGCTCTGCAATTGTTTACAAAATTGTTTATTTAAAAAATTATTTATCCGCCAGATGGCGCTAGTGTCGTCTCTGAAATTGTTTATCAATTGTTTAACAATTGTTTATTTAACAAATTATTTATAAAATTGTTTATTCAACAAATCATTTATAAAATTGTTTAATTAACAAATAATTTATAAATTTGTTTATTTAACAAATTATTTATTTATTTAAAAATATTAATTTAATGAGGGAGAGACTGCAAAAGTTTTATGCCGGTTGAAATATGAATCTCTAAGTTGCACGCATGCGCGTGGCTAAATCTTGACTGCTTAATTGTTTAATAAAAATTTTATTTAAAAAATTATTATTTATAAAAAGTAATGTTGTTTTTTCATAGAAATTAAAATTAAGAGATCTTAATTGTTTGATTTTTCAATTTTTCAATTTTTTAACAAAAAGATTGTTTAAAAAATTATTATTAATAAAAAAATAATTTTATGATTTTATGGATAAGGGAATGATAACACAGATTATTAAAGTTTTTTTTAATTTATTTAGCGTTTGTTTATTTACAATGAATTTCATTTTAATTCAGAATTTTATTAAATCTTCATCTTTTTTGTTTGATGAATATTTATTTTGCTTCCACGAATATGAGGAATCTTCTTTCTTCGAAGAGGTAGTTGAATTACTTTGTTTCCACGTGGACTTTTCATATTTATATCCTAGTGGAGAGGTGTCGAATGCAGGATTATCTTTCCACGATGACTGGGATTCATTTAGTTTCTCGTATTTACCAACTTTTGAGGTACTTTTCTTACTGCTTGAATATTCCTCATCATACCAAACTGATTTGTTTTTTTTTCCTTTATCTCCGCTACTATACTGATCTTTTTCTTTTTTCGAAGACAAACGCTCATAATCTTCGGAGGAGCTCGATCCTTGTCCCATGATGAATGAGTAATGAGAAAAAAAATTAAGTTTAAACGTTTTAAAAAAATTTTCAGCGGTAGTTTATAGACCTGCGCATTGCAGTAGATCAAAAGAGAGAAAGAGATTGAAAAGAGCTCCAACCACCGCTCTTTTCTGTGAGATTCATCCACATAGTTAATCTCCCCATAAAATTTCTCTCTATAAGTTTTTTATACAGCCAAAAAAAAAAGTGTAATAATTAATTTTTACACAAATTTTCGAATATCTCCAGACATTGGATGATATTGAAAAACGCGGTCGTGAAGAATAAGACAATATGCTGCTGTGTTGTTGGGGAAATTTACTTTTGATTCGAATTCCAATCGGATATCAACAGGAGCATTTCGTAAAGATTCATCTTGTTTAGAACAATCAATAACTATTAGAGGCATATTATCTTTAAAGTCTCTTTTACTCAACAGAGGTTGAGATTCTTTGTTATAGTAAGAGTTTTGGAATTTACAATACATGTCATACAGCACAGAGTATTGATTTTCATCCATATTAAGATTTAAATTTCCATATGGATAATATTGTGAGTTTAAATATAGTCTGATATTACTAATATTACAATGATCAAAGACACTTGCATTTCTTACATTATTATCATTACGGTTAGTTTGAAAGCCTAAAATTATAAATCGAGGTTTTTCCAACTGATTAGAAGTTTTTACAGACCACACATGACGATTAGTTAGTGGGAGTTGGGGATATTCATACATTTCCCATGTTCTAAAACTCATATCAATCGGTCTATCTTTACCTATGGAATTCAGTAGATTAATTTTAAATTTATCCGACACAGTGACATAAGGCATTAACCACTCAATTCGATTTAAAACTAACTTATAAGTTTCATATGCAGGTACAGTATCAGCTGCTGCGGTGCTAGTTTGCAAAATAGAATTTATATCATTTCTGGATCGTACGAGAACAAGTTCATGTTTCATGTTAACAACAATTTTATTATAATCTTCGGCAAATCCAAATATCATACTCAATGGTATGGAAACATCAAAGTTACCAGCTTCATCAGTTAATGATTGAGTTTCCATTATATCTTTCCATCCAGCATTTCCCAGCATAAAAGTCTGAGTAGGATTGAATGAGACCCACCCTTTCATAGTAACAGTTAAACCAGGATTTTTACATTTATCAATTTCTACACGATTTAGTTCATAACGAAACTCTTCAAACATGTGAGAGATTGCATTATTGACCAATATAGTATTTGTCAAAGCATCATTATTTTTCTTAGTAATTTTACCGGTAATATGCAATGAACTTCGAGATGGAAGAACGCACAAGTCTTGATGTTGAATGGAAATGCGAATTTCATCGGTGTTTTCAAATTGAGAGATCGTATACGGTTGATGTGAGTGAATCTCACAACTTTTTACGGAATCGTCGAAAACGACTGGAGATTGAATATTTAGAATTTTGGCCATTGCATCAAAAAATTAAGCAACACCACCACGAATGACTTTTAGTCCTATCTTTTTGAGAAACTTGATGTTTCGCAGAGTTAACGCGTTGACTGTTCGTCGGCGACTGATGGTGGATTTCCATATTAATTCACTTATATTCTTTCTCGAATTATAAATAATACCCATTATCACAAAAATTTTATATGTATTCTGACCGTAATGTCTTCTCCTTGAAAATTGATCAAATTGCCGTTTTGATCAACAATCCGCAGTTCTAAAAAATCAATACTCTTCACAGTTATGGGGAGATATATAATTTCGACTGGTATTTCAATTATTTTGAAACCGGGATTAACTTTAGGAAAAAATTGATGAATAGTGTGAACTTTTTGATTATTCAAGTATGAACTACTTACAATATTACACTCTATTCTCACAGACTGAATTTTAAGAATATTTACTGGCAAATCAGATACGTGTTCAATGTTTTTTTCGAGAATTTTCGGTGAAAATCCCAACCATGCACCGATTGAGTCTTTCTTTTCAAAGTCAATTGGTTCACTCGATTCTATAACCACTTGAAGTGTATTATTATTCGGTTTTAGACTGATCGTTATACCTTTGGGAGTAAGTTCTCTTTGCAAAAATTTTTCTATATCAGTTATATCGTAGGCACCAGTTGGAATAGTAATTTCTACCTCACCGACATAAAATTTATTTTTATCCGTGTCGATATTAGGAATAGAATTATAAGTTAAAAATTCAACTAATCCTAAAACATAATTTTTATCAGGCGATAGTTCAAAAGGAGGAAAATATTTAGACGATAAAACTGATGAATTACTTTTTAATATCAATGATAATGTTTCATTCATGATCGTTAGAGTGAGAATGAAGAAATTTATTTAAAATTACTCGTTATATAGTTCCGGAAAGAAATTTTAAACATAAATGACCACAATTGTATGATGCAAAATTTTGAAATCTCTGATAATTATATTTAACCGAGGGCACTCCAAGATAAAGTAAGAGATCCATGGGTGGTTGTAAATCTCCAAAACTGTCAAAATAAATTACATCATCACCACGCTTTTTATATGCACACCAGTGAGTTCCAGGTCCATTTGCATCATCAAGATTTATTATAGCTGATTCATTTTTCAAGGGTCCTGTAGATGGTAGTGCATCTCTCATGAATACCCCTCTAAAGTTTGGAATTTTTTATTTTTTGGCAATTCGAATAATATCTAAGTTTGTTAATGCTCTTTTGGGCATTTCAAAATCCTTCTTTTTTGAGGTTTTTTTTTTTAAATTTTTTCGCTTTAAGCCGCGACCCGATTGTCGTTTCTTGAAAATTTTTTTTTTTTTTTTCAACCCGTATCCAGTTTGTTGGTGTTTGAGATACAAACCATATCCTGTTTTGTAGTGCTTAAGATATAATCCTTTTCCAAGAGCTATAGCTTCCATGGTTTTATTATGTCTTTGAGACTCATTTAATTGTTTTTAGCATTATGGTAATCATTGATAGCTTTCGCTACACCAGCTGCCCCACCCGCTAGCGCTCCAGTAGCACTTAATCCAGCAAACAAAGGAACAAGAAATCCTCCCATCTTTTTTTTAGGCACGCGAAGAAGTTTTGGAATTTTAACTTCATTCTTCCCACCGCCACTCTTTACCGATCCCCGTGCTTTTTTCAAAGCTGTTTGAATTACAGTTGATGCCTTTTTATTTTTAAGTTTTGATATGGAAGCAGCTCTAACCACTTTGTTAAATGAAATTCCCATACCCAATTTATTCTTCAATTTCATGATGTTAGTTACAGCGTATGCAGATGCTTTTTCACCCAAACTAGCGTCTTTAGCGAGAACTCGTTGCCAAGCTTTTTCTGCGAGCAGTCTATCAGCCAAGTTTCGATGCTCTATATTATTACGGTTCTGCAAGTAAGCTATACCGTGCTGTTTACAAGCAGCGTCCAATGGATTTACACCTTTATCACCTCTAGCGAGACGTTTTTTTAAATTAGTGCTGGGTCCACAGTACTGATATCCGGGAATATGTGCTTCAAAGGGAAGTTTATTGATTAAGTTATTGAGAAATCCTTCTCCATGAATGATCATTACTCTTTAAGACGTGGTTAAAGAATGAGCTCGGCGGTATAAAAAGGATTTTATTTATACTCTTCTCATCATTTGTTAATCAGATAGCAAGAATTAAACATGAATTTTAAGGAGCAAGGTGTTAGGCTACCCATTGAAAATTTCGATTCCCTGATGGAACAAGAAAAAAAATCAAACGCCATGGTAATTTACTTCCTGATACTATACGAGCTGTTTTTTGTGGTCCATCAAACTGTGGAAAAACAAATACCTTGCTATCACTGCTTACAGATCCAAATGGTGTACGTTTTGAAAATATCTATCTTTATTCTAAATCTCTCAATCAACCAAAGTATGTGTATCTAAAAGCATTATTAGAACCCTTAGATGGTATGAAATTTTTTTCTTTCAGTGAACACGAAGAAGTTGTTTCTCCAAACGATGCACTTCCAAATTCCATAATAATATTCGATGATATTGCCACTGAAAAACAGGACAACGTCAAAGCATTCTTCTGCATGGGTAGACATAAAAATGTTGATTGCTTTTATTTATGTCAAACATATGCACGTATACCAAAACACTTGGTTCGAGATAATGTCAATGTATTGGTTGTATTCCGTCAAGATGAGGCAAAAGTTTGATGTTCAAGGCTTAGATGAAACATTGCAAGCTGATCTTGTAGAAATGATTCCTTATGCGAATGTAAACAAAGGGTATAGGTACTTGTTGACTGTCATAGATGTATTTTCAAAGTATGCATGGGCCGTTCCTGTTAAACGAAAAAATGGTGAAGATGTTAGTGCAGGCATGGTATCCATATTAAAACAAGGACGTGTACCCAAAAATTTGCATACCGATCAAGGTAAAGAGTTTTATAATTCAAACTTTGAGAACATCATGAAAAAGTATAAAATCCATCTGTATTCTACTTACACTAATCTGAAGGCATCGATAGTTGAACGATTCAATCGTACACTCAAGAACAAAATGTGGTTTCAATTTAGCTTAAACGGAAACTATAAGTGGTTGGATATTTTACCAGGACTAATTAAGGACTATAATAATAAAAAACATCGAACAATCGGATTGAAGCCTGTGGATGTTGCTAAAAAAAATGAAACTGAAGTCTTGAAAAAATTTTCACATCAGTGTATAATTAAGAAAAAAAAATTTAAAGTTGGTGATAAGGTTAGAATTAGTAAGGCTAAACAAATATTTGAAAAAGGTTACACACCTAACTGGTCAACTGAAATATTTACTGTGAATCGCGTAGCAACAACAAACCCTGTTACGTACTATCTTAAGAATTATCAGGATCAACCAATCGCAGGTGGTTTTTATGAACAAGAACTACAAAAATAAAAGCACCTAAACGTTTATCTCATAGAAAAAGTTTTGAAAAGACGAGGCAATCAGATGTATGTTAAGTGGCTTGGATTTGACAACTCTCACAACAGTTGGACCCTGAGAGAAAATCTATAAATACAAATGTAATGTGTTATATTTGTTTATTTCACCATGGATTCAAGAGCAGTAAAAAAAGTACAATTTGATGATCATCCTCGCGTCAGGTTGATGCGGGTTTGGTTATATGCACACGAAAAAGCACGTCAAGGAATGTGGGAACAAGCAGCTTGCGATAAAGCACGCTTCCGCTTTCGGATTAAAAGTGTTGGTAGAATCATCAACCCTATTTTGGAAAAACATTTACTTTTAATAAAATTAAATAAGTTGAGTGTTATGTTGAAAAATAAATAAAATTTGAGAAAATATTCTGATTAGTGTTATGAAATAAATCAAGTTAAAAAATAAATAAAATCTGTGAAAAAAAAACTAGTGTTTTAAAATAAATTTAATTAAAAAAAAAAATTATCATCTCTTTTTATTTATCAAACCTTTCATTAAATTTTGATTAAATAAATTATATCAAATTATTATTATTATGATTATGATTATTATTATTATTATTTTTTTTAATAGTTAATAAATACAATTTAAATAATTTGAAAAGTATAAGGTAGTTGAAATAATTAAACTTGTATTTATATTTATCTTTTTTTTTTTATTTTCAATCATTTGAAATTACACTTTGATTTTTTTTTTTTTTTTTTTTTAAATAATTTCAAATTTTAGTCTGTATCCGCCCAGTGGTTGAATGATGAGTTTCAATTTGTTGGCAGCATCCTGGAGACAAATGAAATCATCCCCGTTCTCCAATAAGTACCTGCATGTATGAGATGGTATGAATATATGCTGATCATCTTCCAGTTCAGCTATGATTTTCTGACCATATTTTGTGTTCACGTTCTTCAATGCCGTAACAATATATTTACGATCTTGATCCAAATCTTTGACTTTGATAGCCGTACCTCTCGTGGAAGTTGCGTTAACTTTAGTAAGATCCATCTGTAGGATAAAAATTTTCAAATTTAAATTATTTAAACAAAAAAACAAATTTCAAATAAATTATTTATTTAATTATTTATTTATTAAATATTACCTTTTGATATTTTGCAATGAAGAGACTTCACTTCTTTAAGCTAAGTTGAGCTGTCTGGTTCTTTCGAGAGAATGAACTCCTGCTGTAACCGAGTCTGTATTTGACCAGTTCCCCCCCCCTCCAATTTTTTTGAAGAAAGAGAATGGTGATCATCACCCATATTTACAAGCATCTCGAGCAGTTCATAATCTTCCTCATCAAAAGTTATTGAATAATGACCCCAGGGTAGTGTGTCGGTGCATCCTGGGATTAGGAAACGTTTTTCATCGAAAGGACTTAAATCCACTTTGTTAACAACATCAGTAGTAACAATATGACTTTTTGATCGGATATTGTACTGACGAACACTTTTAATTTTATTTTCAAAAAGACACTTTTTAAAGTCTTCTTGCGTTATGAATGAATTCTCGCAGTCTTCCGGAACAATACATATTTTCAGGGCACATTTTTTTACTCCTTTGGCTTTCATTACAGGTTTTTCCCCTTGAACTTGAATGTTGTATAACTTGCTCTGAATTCCGATAAACTCAGTCATGATTTTTCCTGCACACTCATCCTTCATTAGACCGAGAACTTTTTTATTACGACGATGAATACCAAATTGATTATTTACAGGAAAATCTGAAGTATCGAATTCTTCTGGATGTTCCCTGATGACATCGTAGATATTTACATTTTTAACTTCATAAATGAGACTGTCAGTGTTGGTGTATAATAATTTACACTGATTTCCAAGATGCTTTCTCATGAAATCATAATGGAAACCATAGACCTTGATCTTGGAGAGGTCAAGCACTGATAGTCCAATGTAAATTGGTTTGTCCATGTAAATATCCAATTTGCTCATTTGAACTGAAATAAGATTCTCAAAAAAAATTGTATACCGCTTGAATAAGGGGTTTGATAGCAACGCCTCGGCTCCATAACGTCCTTCCCATTTATTTACTAGCCTGATTTCAACGTGCTTTTTTTATTTTCCATTGTTTTACCAAAAACTGCATTGTTCATAAGTTTAAAAAAGACGGTTTCAAACTCATTTGTTGCAGCCTGTCTCATTTGTGTATTGTAATCGACATATGATTTTAACCAAGGTTTTTGCTCAAACGATATAACGCTGTGAATTTTTTTCAGCACCATTCCATTGTTTATAGCTTGTTTTAAGGCCCTGTAGTGAATAACGTAATCAGTCTTATCGGTCAGTCTCGTCATCAATCTCGTTTGCTTGGATCCTGGAGCTGTTGCATGTTCTGGGCAAAATGGGAGATCTTTATGACTATCATGGTACTTTCTAGAGTTAGGACATTCCAAATCAACTTTGAGAATAAGACCATAGGGATCATCATCATCGTAGTCGTCAAGATTTATTTTATCAGGACTCTCAACCCATTTGAAATTCCGGAATGGAAGAGATTGCGTCATGGCCCATCCTATGAAAAAAAAATCAGTGTTAATATAATAAATATTAATAAATATTAATAAGAATAATGAGAACGTACCATACAAGTTCTTTAGGTCCAAATAAATAAGGTATTTATCCTCTTCTTCAGGTTTGTACTCATCACCCATGTAGATATTATTAGCTTTAGCATATCTGTTGGAACATTGCCTAACTCCACCACGAATTCCTGAAAAATGTAATATGTTTTAGTTTTTTTTTTTTAATTGAGTTTATTTAGAGACTTTGAAGTAACCTAGTAAATTACCTTGCTCCACAAACATCAACATATCAATGTCGGTTAGGAGCTCCAAAGTAACGTCGGTGTATTTGAGCATCGCGTCAAAGGCCAACCCTGGTGATGTGTATTTATGAGCGGGATCATTACCGTATGCCTTCATACAGGTTGATCTGAAGTTTTCAAAGATATCTGCAAGCAGAAGGACGTCTTGTTTTAAGAACAAATCGGAGTAGTCACCAAGAGTTTTGCCATTATTGAAGGTTTTCCACACGTTTTGAGCATGCTTGTATTCTTCATTACTTATTCCACTATCCGTCAATTTGTTATAAAATTTATCCTGCGACGGCAACTGTTTTTCTTACAACTTCTCAAGATCTGTGATGTAATCATACGGGAATGTGCCTTTTTTTCTTAAAAGTGAAGTGTCGTCAATTCCATCTTTTAAAAACTCTGAATTCACGATGTTGAAATTGTCAAGATATGATGCTAACTTTTCCAGAGATGATGGCATGAACCTAAATGAGTCGATAAACCGAAAGCTTAGGTTTGTGCCTTTCACAAACTTTGTAAATGAGTTGTAGCGTTCATTGTTTTGGGCGATAATTTGAACATCTCCTTTTAAAATTTCATTGCTAGCGATTTCTTTTATAAAAAAATGTGAGTCAAAACCTGAAAGGTTATGGAACGTGATTGGAATATATCTTGCATTTTTATAATGAAGATTGCAAGTCTGATGCGCTGCCCCCCTGAATCTGTTTAAATAAAAAAAAATAATAAGTTAATATGTGAAAAGCAATCAAAAAAAATGAAAAAAAAATTTTTAAAGTATTATTTACCTCGAAGTGAAGTGACAATGGTCCCTGACCTTGATGTCATTAGGTTCAAAGTTCTTTCCACAGATATGACATTTAGTTGCCCTTAGAAAGGCTAATCGATCTTTCGATGTAAACTTGATCGCTTCATTTTTTGAGATGATTCGCTGAATCTCGGGTAACAATTCACTCAATTGCCGCACGAACCATTGAGCAGGGGTTTCTTGACCTTCTTCATTTTTTCGACAGCTTCTGTACCCTGTAAGTTCATCAGAGAAACGATTTTTTAAATAAAATCCAATACTGTGAGCCTCATGTTTTTGAAACTGCATAGATTTGGATTCACCAGTTTGCATGTCCACTGGCTTAAGCGAACTTTCCAAGTCCGCGTAGATGATAAACGGCACCCATTCCATATGATTAAAATTTTTGAATTTAAGATACTTATTTTTAGGTAATGTTATCTTGCATTTATTAACAATTTTACAGATTTTTTCATGTTTATTTAATTTTTCTTCTTCTCTAAAAAAGTGAAGGCATCTATCACAAATATGAAGTTTATGTCCCGTGCTAGAATACTGTGCTCCGAAAAGTTTCGATAAGTCCTTAATCCACACGTAATGAAAATTTGTATTAATTTTTGAGTTGTCAATGCTTTTCTCAACATAAGCTTCATCATTTTCATCAATGTAATACTCTTCTGGATGTACAATCAACAAATGAAAATGCTTATCCTTTTTTTCAGGTGATAAATAATAAGGATAAACACCATATTCGCCGTTATTTTTTTTTAAATTATACAAATGGATTGAAATATTATCATTATTTTTTTCAAACTCTCGAACCTGCTCGGGTGGTGTTGGGAATGATAACCTTTCAAAATTCAGTTCTCCCAGAGCTTCTTTCTGTTTATAATAATTTAATTTATGTGCATTTTTATTTTTTTGATAGTATGCCGATAATACAGCCCACTTGAAACATTTATGATCAAACTTATTTTGTACATTAATACAAGCTTTTTTATCTTCAATTGGCTTTGGTAATTTAATGTATGAACTGCCCCTTAATGATACGTGCTTGTTTATATTGATAGTTGTATTTATAATTTTTCTAAGGCTCCAGCCGGAATCACGAGTCTCAAATTCCTCCAATTCACGTTGTAATGGTTCGTGGATTTTTTCTTCAAAAAATTTTTTCAGGTTCGTGAGACCTACGATAATCCCATTTTCAGTTGTCAAATATTTAACTTCATGTGTAGATGATTCATCCTTTTGAAGCTCGAATTCTGCTAATAGCAAAGCGTTGACTTTGATTGAAGCAAAGTCTTTGATGGCTTTCTTAATTTTATCTTCGAATGGTCGATAGGCATCGTGTAGAAAAGAGTCTAAATCTTTGTGAGCAATATTGCTAATGACGCCTGTAAGTATTAAACAAAAAATGCTTATTCAAGTTTCATTATAAAAAAAAAAAAAAAAAAAAAAAAAAAAAAAAAAAAAAAAAATTTGTTTAAAAAATACCTGATTGAATTCTGCAGTCAAAGGCTGAATCAAAGTCCTCATATCGAATTTTGTCCTTTTCCATCTCCAAATCACCACCAACCTTGAGAGCATCCTCAAATTCATGCTTAAACGAGATAAGGTTTATAATAAAAGTTTCACACTTTTTTTTTCAGGCCGAGTAAGCTTCGGCATTAACTTCACCAGTAAATTAATTTGATCAGTCAAAACTTTAATATGCTGCTGAATAATATTAGGATCTTGATTTATCATTATACTTGATTTTTCTCTATATTCTTTAATCATTTCCCCGAAGCAATCCAGTGAGTTCAAACTATCATCTTGAAATTGATCAACATTTTGATCACATTCATAAGATGTATTAACTCCATGATTTTTTAAATACGCTTTTCACTTCCACCTAGCAACGTGAAGCTTTTTCAAACAATCATTTTTTAATTGCACTGGATGATTAATAAATGTTAATAAGTTTATAGCCACATTGGTTATATATAACCAACCCTTGACATCATCAATTTGAGCAGAACCTGAGCCTATTGATTCAATTACACTATCTACATGATGAAGAGTATCGATAATTGCATCCATGAAATAATTAATTTTTTTTATTTAACGTTAAAAGTTAATTTATGAATTAACAATTGATGTTTAAAAAATAAATTGTTTAGAAACACACAATCAATTATTTAAATTATTTATTCAATACTTAATTAGTATCGTGTTTGAGCTTTGTAAATATTGTAAACGCGCTTGAGAGATGATGATTTTACAGTGTGAAGCATAGAACTGAGTCGAATGGTCTCTTCACGTCATATTTATGTAATGGTTGTGTATGAATGAAGTAGAGTTTAGTTTTTCATCAGCTTGTAGATGTCGCTGCTTAGCTTGATTTGATTAAAGTTATTAAAACTATGAATGGTATAAAAAAAGTTGCAGTGTGAATTAGAAAGTTAGTTCTAATATTATTGTTGAACTGTTAACTTCAACCATGCAGCAATTTGTTGTTGACTTCCAAGGATTTCAAAAATCAAAAAATTACTTTATCTTAAAAGAATTGGCTATTTTTGAGGTTCAGGACTCTGCAGTACCATTAGTTTTTACTTTTAAAGCACCAATGCTCTGGAGTAAATTATCCAATGATAAGCAATGTAGTGCGCGATGGTTGGAAAGATGTTTTCACGGTATCAGATGGAATCATGGAGAAATTCCATATGAACAAATGACCGTTGTTTTACGCAAATATTTGAATGGTGCAAAAAAAGTTTTTATCAAAGGATTAGAGAAGAAACTATTTCTTCAGAAAATTTTACCAAAATCGTAAGTATCTCATGATTTTTTTTTTTTTTTTTTTTTTTTTTTTATTCATAATAATAATTGTTATTATTAGTTAAAAAAAATTTTTTTTGTTTTAGAATAATCGTGGCTTTAGAAAATCTAGGATGCCCATCTTTGAAAAAACTTACCATTCCCGAGGATGTTTTTTGCAGTAACCACAAAGATGATTTTCATAATTTTACTTGTGCAGTTAAAAATGTCAGCATGTTAAAAATATGGATTGACAATAATATAGAAACGCGAAAAATTAATGATGATGTTGATGAGGGTGACTGTGGCTGCAATCACTCCTTTCTTTTCTCTGCTCCATCATTTTCATATTACTCTTCATAAGTTGTTTAAAATAATCATGTCTGTTGCTCATACATTATATATATACATTATACAGTTAAAATTGTAAAAATCGTGTTTTAATAGTATTTTTGAATAAAAGAAAAGTCAGATTATTTTACAAAATGTTTTATTTTTTTTACTTTACTTTAATTATATTTGCAGAATATATCTTCGAGTATAACATGCTTGAATTGATTTTTTTTTCCCCAATTCTTTGATATTTTTAAAAAAAAGTATTCTGATTTTCTTATGATAATTCCATAAAACACGAACCTTTCCCCATTCGGCAGGAGAGTATGAGATTGACGGTATTTTGATGCATTTTCTTTTATTATACATAATATCAAATGCATTTTTCAAAATTACATCCTGAAATTTTAAATTAATATTTAATTAAGTGTTAATTTCTTTTGCCTCATCTTGACGGAATACAACCAATACATTGACATTATCTCGAACCAAGTGTTTTGGTATACGTGCATATGTTTGACATAAATAAAAGCAATCAACATTTTTATGTCTACCCATGCAGAAGAATGCTTTGACGTTGTCCTGTTTTTCAGTGGCAATATCATCGAATATTATTATGGAATTTGGAAGTGCATCGTTTGGAGAAACAACTTCTTCGTGTTCACTGAAAGAAAAAAATTTCATACCATCTAAGGGTTCTAATAATGCTTTTAGATACACATACTTTGGTTGATTGAGAGATTTAGAATAAAGATAGATATTTTCAAAACGTACACCATTTGGATCTGTAAGCAGTGATAGCAAGGTATTTGTTTTTCCACAGTTTGATGGACCACAAAAAACAGCTCGTATAGTATCAGGAAGTAAATTACCATGGCGTTTGATTTTTTTTCTTGTTCCATCAGGGAATCGAAATTTTCAATGGGTAGCCTAACACCTTGCTCCTTAAAATTCATGTTTAATTCTTGCTATCTGATTAACAAATGATGAGAAGAGTATAAATAAAATCCTTTTTATACCGCCGAGCTCATTCTTTAACCACGTCTTAAAGAGTAATGATCATTCATGGAGAAGGATTTCTCAATAACTTAATCAATAAACTTCCCTTTGAAGCACATATTCCCGGATATCAGTACTGTGGACCCGGCACTAATTTAAAAAAACGTCTCGCTAGAGGTGATAAAGGTGTAAATCCATTGGACGCTGCTTGAAAACAGCACGGTATAGCTTACTCGCAGAACCGTAATAATATAGAGCATTGAAACTTGGCTGATAGACTGCTCGCAGAAAAAGCTTGGCAACGAGTTCTCGCTAAAGACGCTAGTTTGGGTTAAAAAGCATCTGCATACGCTGTAACTAACATCATGAAATTGAAGAATAAATTGGGTATGGGAATTTCATTTAACAAAGTGGTTAGAGCTGCTTCCATATCAAAACTTAAAAATAACAAGGCATCAACTGTAATTCAAACAGCTTTGAAAAAAGCACGGGGATCGGTAAAGAGTGGCGGGTCTACAGGACCCTTGAAAAATGAATCAGCTATAATAAATCTTGATGATGCAAATGGACCTGGAACTCACTGGTGTGCATATAAAAAGCGTGGTGATGATGTAATTTATTTTGACAGTTTTGGAGATTTACAACCACCCATGGATCTCTTACTTTATCTTGGAGTGCCCTCGGTTAAATATAATTATCAGAGATTTCAAAATTTTGCATCATACAATTGTGGTCATTTATGTTTAAAATTTCTTTCCGGAACTATATAACGAGTAATTTTAAATAAATTTCTTCATTCTCACTCTAACGATCATGAATGAAACATTATCATTGATATTAAAAAGTAATTCATCAGTTTTATCGTCTAAATATTTTCCTCCTTTTGAACTATCGCCTGATAAAAATTATGTTTTAGGATTAGTTGAATTTTTAACTTATAATTCTATTCCTAATATCGACACGGATAAAAATAAATTTTATGTCGGTGAGGTAGAAATTACTATTCCAACTGGTGCCTACGATATAACTGATATAGAAAAATTTTTGCAAAGAGAACTTACTCCCAAAGGTATAACGATCAGTCTAAAACCGAATAATAATACACTTCAAGTGGTTATAGAATCGAGTGAACCAATTGACTTTGAAAAGAAAGACTCAATCGGTGCATGGTTGGGATTTTCACCGAAAATTCTCGAAAAAAACATTGAACACGTATCTGATTTGCCAGTAAATATTCTTAAAATTCAGTCTGTGAGAATAGAGTGTAATATTGTAAGTAGTTCATACTTGAATAATCAAAAAGTTCACACTATTCATCAATTTTTTCCTAAAGTTAATCCCGGTTTCAAAATAATTGAAATACCAGTCGAAATTATATATCTCCCCATAACTGTGAAGAGTATTGATTTTTTAGAACTGCGGATTGTTGATCAAAACGGCAATTTGATCAATTTTCAAGGAGAAGACATTACGGTCAGAATACATATAAAATTTTTGTGATAATGGGTATTATTTAAAATTCGAGAAAGAATATAAGTGAATTAATATGGAAATCCACCATCAGTCGCCGACGAACAGTCAACGCGTTAACTCTGCGAAACATCAAGTTTCTCAAAAAGATAGGACTAAAAGTCATTCGTGGTGGTGTTGCTTAATTTTTTGATGCAATGGCCAAAATTCTAAATATTCAATCTCCAATCGTTTTCGACGATTCCGTAAAAAGTTGTGAGATTCACTCACATCAACCGTATACGATCTCTCAATTTGAAAACACCGATGAAATTCGCATTTCCATTCAACATCAAGACTTGTGCGTTCTTCCATCTCGAAGTTCATTGCATATTACCGGTAAAATTACTAAGAAAAATAATGATGCTTTGACAAATACTATATTGGTCAATAATGCAATCTCTCACATGTTTGAAGAGTTTCGTTATGAACTAAATCGTGTAGAAATTGATAAATGTAAAAATCCTGGTTTAACTGTTACTATGAAAGGGTGGGTCTCATTCAATCCTACTCAGACTTTTATGCTGGGAAATGCTGGATGGAAAGATATAATGGAAACTCAATCATTAACTGATGAAGCTGGTAACTTTGATGTTTCCATACCATTGAGTATGATATTTGGATTTGCCGAAGATTATAATAAAATTGTTGTTAACATGAAACATGAACTTGTTCTCGTACGATCCAGAAATGATATAAATTCTATTTTGCAAACTAGCACCGCAGCAGCTGATACTGTACCTGCATATGAAACTTATAAGTTAGTTTTAAATCGAATTGAGTGGTTAATGCCTTATGTCACTGTGTCGGATAAATTTAAAATTAATCTACTGAATTCCATAGGTAAAGATAGACCGATTGATATGAGTTTTAGAACATGGGAAATGTATGAATATCCCCAACTCCCACTAACTAATCGTCATGTGTGGTCTGTAAAAACTTCTAATCAGTTGGAAAAACCTCGATTTATAATTTTAGGCTTTCAAACTAACCGTAATGATAATAATGTAAGAAATGCAAGTGTCTTTGATCATTGTAATATTAGTAATATCAGACTATATTTAAACTCACAATATTATCCATATGGAAATTTAAATCTTAATATGGATGAAAATCAATACTCTGTGCTGTATGACATGTATTGTAAATTCCAAAACTCTTACTATAACAAAGAATCTCAACCTCTGTTGAGTAAAAGAGACTTTAAAGATAATATGCCTCTAATAGTTATTGATTGTTCTAAACAAGATGAATCTTTACGAAATGCTCCTG
The DNA here is from genome assembly GCA_038277355.1 of Encarsia formosa. NCBI lineage: Eukaryota > Metazoa > Arthropoda > Insecta > Hymenoptera > Aphelinidae > Encarsia > Encarsia formosa. The sequence goes on from CM076186.1 coordinate 61,598,650, forward strand.
TTGATATCCGATTGGAATTCGAATCAAAAGTAAATTTCCCCAACAACACAGCAGCATATTGTCTTATTCTTCACGACCGCGTTTTTCAATATCATCCAATGTCTGGAGATATTCGAAAATTTGTGTAAAAATTAATTATTACACTTTTTTTTTTGGCTGTATAAAAAACTTATAGAGAGAAATTTTATGGGGAGATTAACTATGTGGATGAATCTCACAGAAAAGAGCGGTGGTTGGAGCTCTTTTCAATCTCTTTCTCTCTTTTGATCTACTGCAATGCGCAGGTCTATAAACTACCGCTGAAAATTTTTTTAAAACGTTTAAACTTAATTTTTTTTCTCATTACTCATTCATCATGGGACAAGGATCGAGCTCCTCCGAAGATTATGAGCGTTTGTCTTCGAAAAAAGAAAAAGATCAGTATAGTAGCGGAGATAAAGGAAAAAAAAACAAATCAGTTTGGTATGATGAGGAATATTCAAGCAGTAAGAAAAGTACCTCAAAAGTTGGTAAATACGAGAAACTAAATGAATCCCAGTCATCGTGGAAAGATAATCCTGCATTCGACACCTCTCCACTAGGATATAAATATGAAAAGTCCACGTGGAAACAAAGTAATTCAACTACCTCTTCGAAGAAAGAAGATTCCTCATATTCGTGGAAGCAAAATAAATATTCATCAAACAAAAAAGATGAAGATTTAATAAAATTCTGAATTAAAATGAAATTCATTGTAAATAAACAAACGCTAAATAAATTAAAAAAAACTTTAATAATCTGTGTTATCATTCCCTTATCCATAAAATCATAAAATTATTTTTTTATTAATAATAATTTTTTAAACAATCTTTTTGTTAAAAAATTGAAAAATTGAAAAATCAAACAATTAAGATCTCTTAATTTTAATTTCTATGAAAAAACAACATTACTTTTTATAAATAATAATTTTTTAAATAAAATTTTTATTAAACAATTAAGCAGTCAAGATTTAGCCACGCGCATGCGTGCAACTTAGAGATTCATATTTCAACCGGCATAAAACTTTTGCAGTCTCTCCCTCATTAAATTAATATTTTTAAATAAATAAATAATTTGTTAAATAAACAAATTTATAAATTATTTGTTAGTTAAACAATTTTATAAATGATTTGTTAAATAAACAATTTTATAAATAATTTGTTGAATAAACAATTGTTAAACAATTGATAAACAATTTCAGATGTAGGGTCGACCAGGGGTCTTGATTGTGTTGAGGAGCCCTACACTCCAGGTAGTGTAAATAAAGGTGTAGACAGGTAAGTATAATCAACAATAAGGTTTATTCAGTTATCGTACAGAGCCGACAAGGCGTAGCGCGTGGCTCTTGTCGGACGGCTCGAGGCATACTGAAGTGCGCGGCAGGCTCGACGCAGCGAGCAGCGCTGGCAGCTTGGCTGCTTCAAACACTCTCTCGCGCTCTATCTCACTCGCACTCGCTCGGCTCGGCATGGCCGTGCCCACAGGACACCCCCCCAATCGGGAAAAAAACTCGGTTTTTCTACCGGACGCGATCGAATCGCATTTAGCGTAAGGATGATCCGCGCGTTTGCGAGCATACGTCCTCTCGGCGGTTGGACGTACGGGAGGTGGACATATAGGAATAGTGTAATTCCCGCGGTACGGAGTTGTCCTAGCCGACGGAGGCAAGGGTCTCGGCGCGATGCGTGACGGTCTCCCCGGAGGTCTCGACGGCTGGCTCAAACGGTCGTGATCAGCAAAACGCACAGTTTTGCTCGTGGATGGACGAGGACTTTCCGTCATCCGAAAAGGCGAATCCGAGGATATTACAGCCGGTAGAGGCTCGCGAGGGGGCGAGATAACCCGATCCACCGGTGTGTATGATCCACGATCCTCAAGCTGGGACTGTCGATCGATCGAACCTGCATCGACCCCCTGCGGGAGCGGAACATCCCGGATCCCGACTCCGTTCTGCGGAGGTGTTTGAGGATCGGCGCCGAGAATCTCGTCGGCGAAATCCTCGGCTACGAAATGAGCCGGAATAAGACGTTCGACGTTGACAACCTTCTCTTCACCCTTGACGTTGATGCGAAAGGTCCTGTCGGTCAGGCGATCCACGACTTTGTACGGGCCGTGATATGGACGTTCGAGAGACTTCTTCACGGGCTTGGATCTCACATGAACGTGCGAACAAGTCGCCAAGTCCTTGAATACGAAAGGCTTGAATCGATATTTCCGGACTGAAGGTACAGGCTTCACCTCCCTCATGTACTCTCTAAACTCCTCGATAAAGAACCGACGGTCCGGCTCGAAGTCAGACGGAACGCAGAACTCGCCGGGAATTCGAAGAACTGTCCCAAAAACAAATTCTGCAGGGCTCGCATCCAGGTCGATACGGACGCGCGTTCGCAACCCAAGGAGCACGGAAGACAAAATACGGGACCAGTTGGGGTTGTCGCCGTAGCACATAATGGAAGCCTTGAGATCGCGATGAAAGCGTTCCACGAGGCCGTCTGACGCAGGGTGGTAAACCGTTGTTCGAATCCGCTCGCAACCTATCATAGACAACAAGGCGGAAAAAAACTCGGACTCGAACTGGCTTCCCTGGTCTGTGGTGATGATCTCGGGGGCACCGTAGCGTGACACCCACGTGTCGAAGAAAGCTCTCGCGACAGTTGTCGCCTCCATGTTGGGCAGTGCGACTGCCTCTGGCCATCTCGAGTACCGATCGACCATCGTCAGGGCGTATAAGTTTCCATGGCTCTCGACAAGCTCGCCGACCAGGTCGATGTGGATATGGTCGAAACGACCGTCTGGAACCGGAAACTCGGCCGGAAGAAACTTGTTGTGACGCGTAACTTTAGACTGTTGACAAGGCAAACAGGCTTTACACCACTGAGTGATCTCGCGGGACATGTTAGGCCACACGTAACTTTGACGAACGAGTTTTACGGTGACTTTAGGACCTGGGTGTGATTTGTTGTGAAATAGATCGTACACAGCTCTACGAAGAGGAGCTGGCACGTAGGACCGAATGACATGGTCAAAAGTGTCGCAATACAAAGGAGTGTGATTTTCACCGAAAGCTAATCTCACCAATTTCAAGGGATGAGATTGGTCGGCGATAATCTCTCGGAGTTGCTCGTCCGCTGCTTGTTCAGTCGCGAGCTGAGGAAGTGAGAAAACGGTTGGCAATCTAAAGGCATCGATCCTAGCCAAGATTGCTTGAACCTGTGGGAGCTGGATTACGTCTGGAGACAGCGCGCTCCAATTCAAATTCGAAGGAGACGCAAAGGAGTCAATCTGACCGACCTGAGAGATTTCGATCCGTGATAATGCATCGGCGGCTTGATTTTCCGGGCCGGGAATATACTTAATCGACGTCGTGTACTCAGAAATATAGGCAAGTTGCCTCTGACGACGCGGAGGAGCATGAGCTGGGTCATTCGCAAAAGCATACGTCAAATCCTTGTGGTCCGTGAACACATCAAACTGACGACCTTCGAGGTAAAAGTGGAAATGCTTCACGGCCTCGAAAATTCCGGTGAGTTCCCGATCGAAAACGGAGTAAGCCTGTTGAGCTGGAGTAAGCTTTTTGGAGAAAAAACTTACGGGCTTCCAGGGCGCGTCAAGTGAGTCTCGCTGTTCCAAAACCGCACCTATGGCTCCGTCCGAAGCATCGGATACTAGGCGAATTTCAACGCTGTCGTCAGGATAAACGAGAAGAGCACACTCGACAAGCTGTTGCTTGCATGCGAGGAATGCCTGCTCTGCCTCCGGGGTCCAGGGGACCGGACGCTTGTCCTTCTTCCTAACGTCGCGAAGAAAAGCGTGAAGAGGACGTTGCACAGCTGCCGCTCGCTCGAGGAAGGGCCTGTACGAATTCACCAACCCAAGGAAGCTGCGAAGCTGTTCCAAGGCCTCGGGCTTTGGGAAATCACGGATTACACGCACTTTCTCGGGGTTGGGCCGGATCCCCTCGGTGCTGATAATGTGTCCGATGAATGGAATCTCGGGCTTAGCAAAAATACACTTAGACAAGTTTATCCGCATGTGAAATTTGTCGAGCCTTTCGAAAACCATCCTGAGGTGTTCTTCGTGCTCCTCGAGAGTCTCAGAAACGACGCCGATATCGTCATAGTACACGACGACAAAGGGGAGATCTCCGAGCGCGGCGTACAAATGACGCATGAATGTCGGACCAGCGTTACGAAGACCCTCCGTCATAACGAGCCATTCGAAAAGGCCGATGGGGGTGATCACGGCGGTTTTCTTCACGTCGTCGGGAGCCAAGGGAATTTGCTGGTATGCGCGGACAAGATCTATGAGAGTAAAAACCCTCTTGCCCTTAAGAGCGCAAGTGATGTCCTGAAAATTCGCGGCGTTAAATCGGTCAGGCTGGGTTACGGAATTCACCAACCTGTAGTCGCCGCAAATCCTCCACGAATCGCCTTTCGGTACGAGATGGATGGGGGAAGCCCATAGGCTGTCCGAAGTGCGACAAACCCCGGCCTTGCACAGACGATCGAACTCAGCCTTGACGAACTTGAGTTTCTCGGGTGACAAACGTCGACAACGCTGGGCTCGAGGCGGACCGGTCGTGACGATTCTATGGTAAACACCGCGGTCTTCCAAGGGAGCAGGCGACTCTAAACCTAGGACGCGGGGGAATTTTGCCAACAGGTGTGCGTACCTGTGTGACGGATCGATGACGCTAACACCACTGCACGATGGCTCCCGAAGGCTACCGCTAACGTGCAATTGAGTGACATTGTCGACGAGTCGCTGACGTTTTAAATCGGGCAGAAGGTCATAGTGACGAAGAACATCTGCGCCGAGGATTGAATACGGTAAATCTGCTATAAAAAAATTCCATGACATTTGACGCCGAAAACCGAGATCGAAAGGGAGATTTAAAACACCGAAGGTTTTAATCTCGCTACCGTTAGCGGCGTGTAGGGGAACACCCGACGAAAAATGTGTGGAAACCGAGAGTTTCGAAATAATCAAAACCTGGGCGCCAGTGTCGACGAGAAAAAGGCGTCCAGATTTCTTGTCAGGTACGAAGAGGCGTAAAGTCAATAAGCCCGGAGCGCTCGCCTCGCAGACGCCGGGGCTTGTTAGTTTCCCCCCGCGTTGCGGGCTTTCTTGTACTCCTCGAAACTGGAGTACGAATGCTTCCTCGCAAATTCGGACCACATGGGACACGGGGGACCTCGACAGAATTTGCAGTCTTCCCGATACTTGAAGTGAGGATAACACAAGCGGGGCTTGCCGTCCTGGCTTCGGCTCCGAGATCTTCCACGGGAATGGCCGCGGCTCTGAGAACGACCTCGATTCTCAAACTGCTGACTCACCATCTCCGCAATCTGTGATTTAAGATGCGAGAAGTCCGAGACGACGCTAACCTGAGACCTGGAAGGCTCACGAGGATTCCGGATGAAAAGAAAATCAGCCCTCGTGGCGGCCTCGCTCTCCTTCTGAGCTGCGACCTCGCGATCTATCGCGTTGGCTATCGAATCCGGGAGTCGTCTCCACCAGAGCCTAAGGATCGTACCGGACGCAATTTCACTGCCCCCCAGAGCTTTCATCCTGTGCAGAAGCTGAGAGGGGGTAAGATCACCCAGAGTGCAATCCCCGAACAAGCGCTCAAGCTTGCGGTCATCGTTCTCGGCAAAACGAGCAATCAAGGCTTTCTTGAGGCCTTGGTACCGGTCAGATTGGGAAATCGCGCTAATTGTCTCCGCAATGTCGTCGAGAATCCCGTGCGGAATATTGCGAAGCACAGCCCAATAACGAGCGGAATCGGAAGTGATTCCGTCGTCTGCAAACTTAAGTTCGATCTGATTGAACCAGAAATCGGGGTTGCGCTTCGAGAAAGCCATAAACTCGAAGTTACTGGAAACGCGAGGAGAATGCGAGGGAACCACAAAGGGATTGGTTGAATCCGTCCCTCTGGACTGAGGTTGCCGTCGTCCCGCGTTCATCGAAGCTGAAGTGTCGACCGGGTGCCCGCCTAGCGTGGGAAGATTATTCGCGCCAGCCGGCACGAAATCCTGAGCGTCCCGATTCAGCGAATGCCGATCGACCACCGAAGGGGAATTCAGACCGGTGTGTAAACCGTCCCCTCTCGGCGTCTCCCGATCCTCGCAGCCTGCGGACTCGAAAGAGTCTTCGAGATCGTGCCCTTGACCCTGAAATACCGCTCTCAGGGACTCCTTAATCACGTCCCCGAACCTGCGTTCCATCTCGGCGAAGCGCTTGTCGATGTCGAGAGCTGCGAGCCTGGCGTCGAGATCGGCCTTGCTAACGCCGTCTGCACCGAGGCCTTTAGGACCTTCCGTCCCGTCACCGCCAGCCATAGTGGAGAAAGAGAAAAACGGACGAAACAACCAAGAAAAACCCTAACTCGAGGAAGGCCCGGGAGTTTGGCAGTGGGCCCGCGACCTAATACGTATTGAGCCTAGGGGACTTGGGCAGGGCGGCTCCGCGACTTGCGATCGAACGATAGGTGTGTGAAGGCTCACAATGACAAGTCCAACCACACCCCGACGCGACCGCGAGTTAAAAGCACACAGTGCGATTAACTACCTTTCTTCTAAATTCTAAAATAACAAAATCGGCGGTGCGCGAGGACCCGATAGTAACCTAAATCTATATTTACAAAAAATTTCCTAAGCTACTTTTCTTTCTCCAAGATTAATTTGTGTGAGGAATTATGACACCGTACTGCGAAAAACATAAACCCGAAGAAACGAATCCGGACGGTGCAGGTTCCGAGAAGAGTCTCGGTTCGAAGAATCGAGGGACGCGGTAGAAATACGAGATGCGCGCGCGGAGACACGGCATACATGCACACTTATCACACCCACTCGCGACCGCGAAAATTCCTCACACGTGGCGATCGATTTCGATTTACCTTAACGAATTTTCTTCGTCGACGATGTTGTGATGTGACTTTGATGTCACTGACGTCCTTGAGAGAAACCCGACTGCACCAGATTTTTTTTTCCCATGTACCGGAGCAACGTTGAACGCAGCTGAGCTCGACGGTACCGAGTTGTTGCCGGTGCAGAACAATGGATGTGTCCTCTCCAGCCACTGAGGGGGACTTCGTGTCGACCGCCTCTCTTCGGGTTTCCCGCTTCGCGCAGGATGAAACCCTCTTCAGGAGTGGCTTCACGCCGGCCTCCCCAGGTGCTCCCACGATGCCACACGCGTGCCTTGGTGCACGCGTCTTCGCCGAGCGGCCGAACCGTTTGGGCGGTAACTTGGTTTGAGTAAAAAAAATTTACCGAGCGGCCATACCGGTTGGGTGACAAAAAAAATTTTTTTTTTTTCCTTTTTTAACTTTTTCAGAACACCTCGCACTCAAGCGAACGAGGCGAGAAAAAAAATTGCGTTGAACGACGATTGCTAGAGTCGAAGCAACGTGTTCGAGCCGGCGCGCAAGATCAAAGGCGAGTCTTGGCGCGCTTTTCTTCTGTCCACTATCACACTTTATCCAACGACGGGGTCACCATTTGTAGGGTCGACCAGGGGTCTTGATTGTGTTGAGGAGCCCTACACTCCAGGTAGTGTAAATAAAGGTGTAGACAGGTAAGTATAATCAACAATAAGGTTTATTCAGTTATCGTACAGAGCCGACAAGGCGTAGCGCGTGGCTCTTGTCGGACGGCTCGAGGCATACTGAAGTGCGCGGCAGGCTCGACGCAGCGAGCAGCGCTGGCAGCTTGGCTGCTTCAAACACTCTCTCGCGCTCTATCTCACTCGCACTCGCTCGGCTCGGCATGGCCGTGCCCACACAGAGACGACACTAGCGCCATCTGGCGGATAAAAAATTTTTTAAATAAACAATTTTGTAAACAATTGCAGAGCCGACTCTAACGCCACCTAGCGGAAAAGGTGTTAGGATCGGCTTTGCTCTACTACTTTTACGAATGCACAGCGTGAGGACGAAATGATTTAACCTCGCATATCTAACTTGTTTATTATTAAATTTCTACCAAAACACTTTTGACAGAAAATTATCTAAAATATACCTCTCCATACATCTTGCTCGAAAACTTTCAATCGGTGTCGTCACCTCGAGCCAATCAGATCCAGAATAAGAGTCTGAATCTTCAATTCGATAATTTTTCGAGCTCGAAACTCGACACTCGCACTCTCCTTTTTATAAGAAGGACTAGAAACTCGCTAGCGCGCGTATCGCGCGCCGGTGCTATCATTCATTTGTCGCTTTTATTGATTTGAATCAATCGATGATTAAAAAAAAAAAACATACATTCAATATTTTTTTTATTCATATTTTAAAATTAATAGAAACTCGCTAGTGCGCGTACCATGCGCTTGTCCTATCATTCATCTACCACTATTTCGAAATTAATTCAGCATCGTTAATAAAAGATACCAACAATTTAATCAAGAGAATCCTGATAAGATTTTATAATATTTTTTTTTTAACAATTTTGAAACCAAGACTTATGACCAGGTTGTACTAAATATTCATATTGACTTTTCAGTTGACATAAACAGCTGTTACTTTTCTGACTTGATCAATTTTTTGTTTGCTCACCCTAATCGCATAATTTTTGATTGATCGCCGAAGGTGAATAATGATAGACGAGCTTACTGATCATGATGAACCTACTTTGGGTCAATATTTTTTGGACATTACCATGATTGAATGGTGTTTGAATCATGATCCAATTTTCAAGCTTAAGATTTCTCTATGCCATTTTATAAAATTAGTAATCGTATATTATAACCGTTACACACTGTACATAAAGTAAAATAAAATCCTTTCTTGCTTGGTCTAACGAACGTTTATTCAAATTCTTTTTGCCAACGTTTCGTCATCGTTTGATGATGACCTCTTTAGGGCTATATAAATAACAAAATCGCAAATTACACAAAAATTATTAAAAATTATAAAAATTACATTATAAATTAATGAATTCGTAAATAAAATTAAATTAAAAAAAAATTTTCACCTATATGATGATAAAATCAGTCGATAAATTTATCGTGTTGTCGAGTACATAGTTTAAATATTACTGATTTTGGGACAAACTTTTTTGATGATGAAGTACTGTTATAGGGCGTTATTTAAACGAGCAGACTCAGGAGTACAACCCACGTAGATCTGCCGAGTTTGTCATACAGCCTCTATAAGCTCTGCCGCAGTCGACTACACGTCGACGAGTTTCCTGCAAAAGGAGAAAATTCCGTCCGCGATTATATATCCCTAAACGGTTTATTAATCGGGGAGGGCGCGACAGCTCGTTGATTTCGGTAGGTGGGCGCGGGCTAGAGGATTCGAGCGCGGGGAACACCGGTCAGAAAAATAATTGTTACTCAGAAAGTTAATTTTGAATATTTAATAACAAAAAATTAACTTAAAAACTAATACAAAAATCTATGCTTGACATGGTGATAATTTATAAACAAATACTCATACGGTTGAGTGTTTCAATCAACAACAAAGAGTTATCGCTGCTCTCTAAGTTGATTTGCGCGCGCACACAACAACCTGCTGCTATCGGCAGCTTACGCGCGCGAGAAAAACAAAGTATTTTACAACTGATTTTAATCACTCACACTCTCACACGATAACGATTATGGTCGCTTAGCAAACAATAACTTACGAGGACGCCGCAGGTGCACCTGTTACAAGCCGTAAGGCTGAAACTCTAGCCTCCAAGCTAGATACCCAAATCGTAGACTGCCGTGTCTCGATGCCGGCGTACAGTCCAGTGTCGTCGTCTCGTTGTCGCAGGTTAACAAGTTGTCCAAGGATGACAATCCTGTCGAAGACTTGTTTTCGTCGCGACGATAACTCCCGAGCACGCGCGACACAACAAAACTGACCTTTCACTCGTACTTTTTATAATTTCACGAAGCTTCGAATCGGTACGATCTGTACTCGAACGCGTGCGGTGATTAGAATGACTCCTGTCCTCCTTCTCACCGGCCCGATATTCTACCGATTCCCGCGCGTTCCATTCCCACTCGTGCTGCGTTCTAACGGTCGCGCGGCGAACATGAAATTAATTTTATGTCGTCGCGATTAATTAACTCGACCGTTACAGTACATAGTGTCCTTCTGTTTACTGATGTCATTAGGATAACAGTGAATTTAAAAAAATAACTTTTTATTCTGCAGTGTACCTAATATGGCCTCCCGCAAATTAGTAGAAATACCACTACTTCAAAGTGTATTTCCGAAGTCTTTAGTTTCATATTTACTTTCCGAAAATCCTATCCTAATCTTATTTTAATGAAATAAATTTAATTGTTTCAAAGCTTTTTTTCATTTTATAACTAAAGAAACGAACTTTGATAACAATCTAAAGTTGTAATTTTTCTACTGGTTGCAAAGCTTTAAAAGACATTGTGAAAGGCTCAATTTAAAAAAAAATCATTTTTAAAATAATTAAAATTTTGCAGTTTTTAAAATCTCATATCCTGATTGATTAAAAAAATAGGAACAAATCGCATCTAATAAATAACTTTAAGGGGGCCATATTAGGTACACAAATTTTTGGTGTCTTAAAAAAACGTGTTTTCGTAAATCCTCTGGCATTTCAAGCTCATCGATCAAAATCGAACGCGTAATGTTTCACTTTAAAGCTCTTGAATTAACCTTAAAAATGAGACCTTACACGTCAAAAAATATTGATTTAATTCGCCACAACGTCGATTCTCGCTTAGGGGGGCCGTGTTAAGTATACACTTACCTTATATAAATTATCATGTGGTTCAAAATTTCGTTTTCAAAAAATTTAGTCTATATTTTTTTTAAATTTTTTGCAATGAATTCAAATGGTTTAGGTTATTTACAACATTATAATTTTTTTCAAATATTTCGAGACCCAGACTCAATGGAAAAGAACAAACGTGATATATTTTAACAAAAATTAGATTCAGAAATTTTTCAAAATTTTTTAGGAGGTCAAAAGGCACTTTAACAACTAATTCATGAAAATTTTACATTGATTGTTATCTGGCAGGCGAAATTTCATTAAAACTAAATCTGTATGAATAGCAAACAGATTTTTATGTTAACGAAGTTTTGCCAAAAACCGCGTTTCTCTAGCCATTTTTGGTTTCTAGATATCAAGAGAAATGATTTTTGCCTTAAGTATCCTTTTTTAAAGACCATAAAATTGATGCATTTATATTGTGTAGGAGTTTCTGCAAAAAGCCATGAAGTCCATTCCATGGGTGATCGAATGCTAAAAAAAACCCTAAAAGGCAAAGTTGTCTAAAAAAGTTTTTTTTTCAGTAGCCTCTATTGTTTATGTACATAAATTAATCGAATAGTATAATGCAATACAAGAGCAGAAAGTTCTTTCTGCACTGCTGTCATACGTCGGTATAGTAGATCGCCTGAATGCAGCAACGTTGAACTTTCGACTGAGAAATCGGTGCACAGGATTCGTACTTTCGACCATCGGATGGAGAAAAAATCTTTAAAAAGGAAAGTTGTAGGCACTAACCACAACATTCTTTTCTCTTTTTAGGGACCCTAGGATTTAAAGTATTAATTTTTACACTTTGATTCTTACCTTGAAACCTCGGATGGCTAGTAAAACGTGGTTTAAAACAAAAATTTTCTACCAAAAAGTTTAGTTAAGCTCCGTATGTTGTTTTTTAATTTTGATGAAATATTTGCCATTAAGGTGGCGATTGATATTAAATATTTTAATATTTATTTTTTTTTGGTGGTGACCAATACTTGATGAAAAATTTACCCTTTCAATTTTAATAAAATTGTTAACTGATACCCGTTAAATTAATGATTCTGATTTTAATAAAATTAGTCAAAAAGGCGCTTTTTTATTTTTAAAAAGTTGAAACAATATGACCAGCTGTGTGAGGACTTTACCGAAAGTTTTTTGGTTCTTTTTTTTCAATGTAGTTTTAAGGTAAAAAAACAGCTTAAACTGTTTGAATTCGGCGCAAAAAAATATTTTCAAATCATAGTCAAACTAAATTGATCGTAAACAAAATTTGTTTAACAAAAATTTTAAACTTCTTATAAAGTTTTAAGGCATCTTTTATAAACCTGTCCTGAATCGAAGGCAGGTTGGCTCAAAAAATAGCAAACCCAAGAGCTCGCTAAGGGTTGGCTAATATTTTTCAAGCGATCGTGTAACGTTTTAATCGCAATGGCCCCGAAAACCATACCCCTCCCACGTAGCGGGGAGAATATTTGCGTATTCGGGGCCTGTATAATATGAAAAGTAAAAGTTGAGAATAGTTCCATATATTTGAGAAACTATTTTGATTTTTAATCTGGTTACTCAATTAAATTAACTTTTGTATGTTCTCTAGTTTCAAATCACATAATTCAGTTTAGAATGAAAATACTTTTTCACTATTTTGGGCATGAATTTTTTTTAAATTGACCAACCTGCCTCGGTTACTCATACCTGCAATACGTGAGCTTTATTATAAACTACAAAATATATTTGTGTCATACTACTTATAATATAAATTTGATCATACATCTTAACATTAATTGTTGTTAGTATCAATGATATTAAAATTTTCATTGTTATTACTATTTAGTATTCATATTTATACTTTTATTTTCAAAAGTATTCATTTCATACCTAAAAACTTTTTGTACGCTATTATCTACGTTGAATAAGAATTATAAAATCGAAATATTGATAAAATTCATACTAAGAGTTGAAGTACGATGAAAAGTTTCTTTGAAAAATTAAAGTTTTTACTTATATCAATCGATTATGAAAGTATTAAAAAGTATATACCTGGCCTAGGTGTCTATATTTAATTAATGTTCTACGGAGTCAGAAAGCAACAATCCCATTCCAGGTCGTGCCTCAAAAATAGCATTGTTTGGTAGAAAACATAAAAATTTGATCTTACATTATAGTTTTATTACTTATTTGAATCAACAATATAAAAATTGCATTCCTTTTATTTAGTCTTGTGTATTCAGAGACAAAGCCTTTGGTATTTCCATTAAATCGATCAACACATGCTCTAAATATCCAATCTTTTTTTTTAGTCCGTAATTGTGCTGGGTCAATTACCTGAAATACTTGCGCTCCAATTGAAACATCACATATTTATGTTCGTCACTTTTTGATAGTCGTTATTGGGATTCTAATTAATACATGATTGATACCAGTATTCAACATTTACATTTAGACTTGTATTTTTACTCTTTCATAACCCTCAAATTTTTTGTACATCATAATTGGATATTGGACATATTAATACATCATATTGGAAATTGAATAACAATTATTCATTTAAATCAAATAAGTCTTGTATTCATGAGTTTTGCATGAAGTGAAAAACGAAAAAAATTAAAACGAAGATTTAAAATTTGTATTAAAAGTTGCTTTTCCAATATTAATTTTGAAAAATATCACTCAATTTTTTGAGTACCGTGACTTTAATCTTACATAGATATTTTATTATTTGTTTTCAATCTCAAGTAAAAAAAAAACGTACTTTATTACTCACTATAGTGTATGCAGACCTTGGAATTTTTATTAGATAGTTGAAAAAGTCGAATTTATATTTTTTTCTTAACAATCTTACATTGAAAATGATTTAATAGAAAAGTTATTGAACCAATTCTGTTAAAGATTTAAATGAATTGAACTGGAGATATATTTGCAACTTTTAAAATTCTAGTTTTTAATTAATTTACCACTAAACATTGCAACAACAAATTATTATTATTGAATCGAGCATGATATAACAATGGAATTAAATTTTGAGATTATTTTAAGTATTGAATTGACTTTGAAGTAACTTAAATTAACTCACGTAATTAATTTATTATATAATTTGTAATTTTTAAACTCCTCTTCTTCTATTTATTTATGATGTTCAAGAAAAAATAAATAAAATGAGCAAAAATGTTACAAATTTATTTTTTAATTTCCGAGACGCGGTTATTCAAATTCTCATGGACCTTGAAATTCAATTAAAAAAAACTTCTGTGGCTTTCAAAAAGTACTTTTATTCCATTGATTCATTCATTGTTGATCAAAAATCAAATCGTATAACCTCGTGGATCGAACAATTGTTTTTTTCGAACTTTGACAGTTCGTTATCAAAAATTTACCTCTCTACGTCTTCGCGGCAACGTTCGCTTCGCATTTTTGATCAGTGTCGTCACTCTGAGCCAATCAGATCCAGAATAAAAGTCTTAATCTTCAATTCGATAGTTTCTCGAGTTCAAATCTCGACACTCGCGTACTCCCTTTTATAAGAAGGACTAGAAACTCGCTAGCGCACGTACTGCTATCATTCATTTGTCACTTTTATTGATTTGAATCAATCGATGATTAAAAAAAGAAAACATACAATGAATATTTATTTTATTCATTTTTTTTAATTAATAAAAATTTCGCTATCGCGTACCACGCGCTTATCCTATTATTATTCATTTACTACTTTTTCGAAATTAATTCAGCTTTGTGAACAAAAGCCCCAAAACAAAGGAATGATGGTTTTTCTTTGCTGATTCATAAAATCAGTTCTGGGGTGGATTATTATTAAATATCTAACCTTACTCGATACCAACAATTTAATCAAGAGAATCCTGAAAAGATTTTACGATATTTTATTTTTTAACAATTTTGAAACCAAAACTTATGACCAGATTGTACTAAATATTCAGTTTGACTTTTAAGTTGACATAAACAGCTGTTAGTTTTCTGACTTGATCAATTTTTTTGTTTGCTCACCCTGATCGCATGATTTTTGATCGATCGCCGTAAGTGAATAATGATAGACGAGCTTACTGATCATTATAAACCTACTTTGGATCATTATTCTTTGGACATTATTGTGATTAAATGGTGATTGAATCATTATCCAATATTCCAGGTTAAGATTTCTCCATGCCGTTTTATAAAAATACTATTTGTATATTATAACATTCACACTTTGTACATTAAGTAAAATAAAATCCTTTCTGGCTTGGTCTAACGAACGTTTCTTTGAATTCTTTTTGCCAACGTTTTGTCATCGTTTGATGATGACCTCTTTAGGGCTATATAAATTACAAAATTGCTAATTATACAAAAATTATGAAAAATTATAAAAATTACATTATGAATTAATTAATTTGTAAATGAAATTAAAATAAAAAAAATTTTTCACCTATAAGATTATAAAATCAGTCGATAAATTTATCGTGTTATCGAGTACATGGTTTACATATTACTGATTTTGGGACAAACTTTTTTGATGATAAGTCCATCGTTACGCCTCTATAGTCTTCTTATAATCCTTTCTCAAATCTGATCATGGAAACGGCACGTTTCCACACTAAAAACACGGGTGGAAACGGGCCTTTTCCACCACAGTTTTTGTTCCTATGGAAAAAACATGAACGATGCTGTTAACAGATTTTCTAATCAACAACTTTAAAAATATAATGGTTAAAAATTAAATGATTTTGGTAAAAACGTTTGTAAATAATTTCAATAAAAATATACTTTAAATTATTGTATAAAACAATCAAAATAAATTTTTTTTTGTAAAATTCAATAATTTTTCAGATTAAAAAATTACTTTTTTCAGTTTGGAGGTTGGATTTAAAAAAATAATATGGTTATTCACAAAAAATTTAGTGCACTACGTGCGTGGGAATCAGAATAAACAATAAAATTTTAAAAATAATTCATACATACAGAAAAAACGCGCATGTGGGTAAAAAAAACAATCAGTAGCATAATAACATTAAGCATAACACACTGTGTGCTACGCGCACGCAGTAAAAGAGTGATGAAAAACAAATTTGAACAACTGTTATTTATTAAAAACTAATGAAACTCTAATGTTGAAAAATTACTGGTAGAAATGACAGCTTGAGGTATACATACATAGATGCCTATCAAAGAGGCTTTTTCAACAGAACTCAAAAATAAATTAGCAAATGTTTTATAAAATGCAATTAAAAGCGAACTATTTAAAACATAAAAAATGCTGTTTAGAGCAAAAGTAATAATTAAAGAAAGACACTCAGATTCCAATCAACTAATTAACACATTAAGCTAAGCAGACCAAAACATTCGAACTTATAACCAACAAAATTGAGCAACAAAAAACACAGCACTACAATCGAATGTAAAAATATTTTAAATGCTTAAATAATGATTATCCATCAAATTTGAGAAAGCACAGTCCTGTACAAGTAAGAGAAACTTGTCGTTTCCACTCGAGTTGGATTTTTTCAGTACTTGACTTCGTCTCGTGCTGAAACATCCAACTCTCGTGGAAACGACGCGTTTCCCTTACTTGTAAAGGAATATACTATTCTAATTGCATGAACGCGTGAAAATAATAAAGTATAAAAGTTAAATTTGGAATAATATTTAAAAAAAGTAAGGAATGAATAATAATTAATAAGTAAAATAAGAGGAGATGTTTATGTTTTGTTAAGTATTTAATTGAAATAATTTATAACATTTTACAATTGAGGATGTTTAAACCACCTTAGCGGCCAAGACTCTCGTGAATCGGCTCAGGCAGGCCCAACCGCTTTTTCAATAATGCTGTCATTTTTTTCTGACTTGAAATATTGCTTTGAAACATTACAGAAAACTTTTTCAAAGCCTGATGCAAAACTTCTCCGCTGGATGTTTTTACAAATATAAATTTTTATACTCTTTATTTTAAACCAAAGTTAGGTTGGAAACTGCTAATTTTTGATTTTTAATAGCTTATCATAAGGCTGTTAAACGTTTTAAAAATATCTAAGCCATTATATTAGCAGCGGAAAGAAATCAAATATATGATGCTAAAGTTTCATTATAAAATACTGAGTAGTTTCCGAGATCATGTGGCGAGTTGAACGAAAAATGCATAAATCGAGAAAATTTTAACTTTTTGTTCAACTCGCCGCATGATCTCGGAAATTCAGGATATTTTTACTCTGGATATATTTTAATGAAACTTTACCATTATATATTTGAACGCTTTTTGCTGCCAATAGCACAGTTTATATATTTTTAAAATCTTTTGGAAGCGTACAATAAATTATTAAAAGTAAAAAATTAACAGTGCAGTCTGAGTACTGTGCCCTGCTCTAAAACCTGCTTGATGCCCATCCATCAGTCCCTGCGATTCAACAAAAGAAGAAATCTGGTCATGGACCAGCCTCTCAAGTACTTTTGACAAAAAACAAAGCAGGGAGATCAGACGGAAATCATTCAGGTAAGATGGAGAAGGAACTTTGTCGAGAGCAATAACAATAGACTCTTTCCACCGCTCAGGGAATGTTGATGTGGATAAGGAAGTATTGAAAATATTGTGGATAATAGGGCCAATGGATGGAAATGCTATTTGAATGAAGCTCTGCGGAAGAGAGTCAACACCCACCGCTTGAGATGCTGACTGGCTAACAGCAGTAGCGATTGCGTCCATTGTCACAGCAGAGAAATCAAAGACACCATCATCTCTCTCATTTTCCAAGTTGTTTAAAAATGAGAGAGATCCGGTGCTGAGGCGTCAAACGAAACAGAGGCAAAGTGAGCGTTGAGGTCCTCCACAGAGAAACCACCCAAGTTGGAATCAGGACTAGGAGAGATGCCAAGGTGTCTAAGTTCCTTCCAGAGCTATTGAGGGTCAGAGATGTCCTTGAATCTGTAGTAGTAAAAGTTGAGTCTTGCAGACTTAATCTGCTCATGAGCAAAATCACGTGCCTGTCTATGTAAGAGTTTTTCAATATCATGTCTTGAGCGTCTGTAGCTTCTGTAGAGTCTATCTCTCTCGGATATCAATGAGCAATGATAGGTGGTGAACCACGGATGGCGATTTTTCCTATGTTTGAGTGTTTTCAGTGGAGCAAATACGTCAAGAGCAGCATACAAACAATCCAACCTCGCACTAAGAGAGCTCGTCCCATCCGTGACAGCCGACCAATCACATTTAAGCAAATAATCGTTCAAAGCCTCAGCATTCACGGATTTAAAGTCGCGGTAGGTGAAATCATTAGTCGTCAGTTGTGGCGTTTGAATGTCAAGAGAAGCAGTCAGTAAGTCATGCCCCGCAATAAATGGAGTATTGGTCTTCCAGTATTTAGTCACAGTATCAAGAGCATCGACAAGACACAGGTCAAGCCAGGTATCCGAGTGAGAGGTGTGGTGTGTAGCCCCATATGGCACAGAGAATAATGTTTTCTGTGAGTTCTCCTCAATAAATTTACGCACAAAAATCGCATCTGCATCTGAGTCTGACAGCTGGTCAGCATTAAAGTCACCGAGGATAACTTTGGAGCCATACTCGTGCATAGTATCACGCAGATCAGACACAAAATTGGTACCAGCACCAAAGGGGGCCTTAGGGGGTCTATACACCACAGCGGCAAACACAGGGTCACTCCCCTTAGTGGAAACCTCAGCAAACAAATATTCAGGATGACCCGGCTTACCATCCCATTCCGTAGTTGACGAGCAGAGGTGCTTTACCGAAAGCGTTTCATGCAAAAAGAGTGCAACTCTACCCCCCTGAGTATTGCGGTCCCGCCTAAGGATGACATAACCATCGAGTGCAACAAGCTTGTCCTCATTCGAAGGGCTCAGCCAGGTCTCAGCAACAGCTATCAGATGTATCAAGGGCTGCGTCAATAGAAAAAGCCTGACCTGCTCAATATGGCCACGCAGAGAGTTCGCATTAAAATAACAGACACGAAGTCTGCCCCCCTGCTTCCGCACAGAATACTGAGAGGTGTGAGGTGAGTTTGAAGGTGAACAGGGGAGTGTGTAGCTTGAAGAGGGATAAAAGGGTGAAGGATGAATAAAATTGTAATGATATGATGAGAATGTGATATTAACGCGAAGGAGAAGATGTATCAGTATACCTGTTATGCTAAAAACCGCATGAGATCCTCTTCAGAAGTGATGAGTGTAGGGACATCTCCCTTTTTTCTCCTGACATAGACGTGACCATTACGTACGAAAGTGACGAATCCAGAGTTCGGAGCATGTGATTTTTGGTACACAGTACGGCGAAGATCAAATATGTCCTTAGGTAAAAACTCATTGATGTTAATGAGAGCAGGTACGAGGGACGTAGCTGCGATGCCTGCAGGAAGGTTGGGTGTAAGCGCAGAAGTATGCAGCTTACCCAGTTTAATTTTACTTCTGACGACCTCCAAAAGCAGTGCACGGGAGCTCAGAGTAACTATAATCGAGGGTGGTCGTGACTGACGTAGAGATCTTGCAGGTCCAGCAGAGGAAGAGGTAGAAGGCGGCTGCAGGGGGCAACTGCCCGGCTCATTTGTAACTGTCTTGTCAAGGGCTGAAATTACAGCAGCTTTGCTGATAAGCAAGTGAGTCGAGATGATGTCACTTGCTTCAATATCTGCATGGACAGATTTTAGTGCAGCGAGAACCAAGCATTTCAGGGATGCACCATCTGGAACAGACAAACCACCAATTACCATCTCGGTGGATGTCGCTGGTCTGGAGTGAGAGACCTGTGCGAGGTGCGTAGACAGCTCTGCATTTTTCCGCTCGAGCCCAAGGACTTTGTTTAGAAGCTCTGGACTGCCATTCGAATCTGAATCTGGTTGAACCTTCGGCAGCTCGAGTCTTTGCTTAATTTCATCGAGCTCGCGTTTAAGTTCATCGAGCTGAGCCTCAGCATTGTCAACTCTCGTGACCAGGCCAGGTATAACGTCGAGCCCCTGAAGCTTCTCGTCTATCCCATCAAGACGTCCATTAACTGAGGATTTAAGGTCCCTCATCTCTTGCAGGAGTAACTGAAGAGTGTTTTCAGTGGAGGTAGCAGGCACTTCCGATTTAGGCATACCAGCCATGGCAGATGTTGATTCAGCACACTCGGTGACGTTCGCAGTGGCACATGTCTGACAGATTTTCGCGGGAATACCACTTTTGTCGCAGATTGAGAATTTAGTACAGAGTGTGTGAAACAATAGTTTACACTCTGAGCACGGATGAATCAGGTTTCTGCTACGCTTTGGTAATTTACAGACCGAACAAATATCTTCACTGAGCATCATGGAACGAGTACAGTTCAAAAAGACCAGCAGAAAGAGATGTCAAAAAATTCAGGCAGACGAGTAGTGAAGTCAAGAACAAGTGCGGCAGGTACTTCAAATTTGAATTTTTGCGGCAAGAGATAAATGGATTAATCAACGTTAGGTCAGACTCCACTCAGTCTATAAGGTCAACAGTGCTGCCACCTAGCGGTGAAATTTTAATTACGGAGCGCAGCGACGTTACCACAACAAAGAATTTAAGCTAATCTCAAAGTCACAAACCGCACTAAAATTTCACTCAAACTGTGAATAAACAAAGTTACGCCACTGCACAAAAGTCACAAACAATAGCAGAAAGTCTATCAGATCCGGCACACCACAATTCAACAACAGTTAGCAGCTTAAAACACCGATTCAATCTTCAAAAGTCCTGATGCACTTGCGTAGCTGTGTTAGTGCGAGAGCTAGCCAGAGAGAAAGAGACAGAGAGAGAGCCTGCTGGCTACGCGGCGGTCATCCCCCACTATTCGCCAGGTGTCGTTACTTACGATTTTTTTTTTCATAGCCATTGGCGCCAGAACCTGCGATAAGGAACTTCGTTCCAAAAAATTAAAACGAAGATTTAAAATTTGTATTAAAAGTTGCTTTTTCAATATTAATTTTGAATAATATTACTCAATTTTTTGAGTACCAAGAGTTTAATCTTACATAGTTATTTTATTTTTTGTTTTCAATCTCAAGTAAAAAAACGTATTTTATTACTATAACTATGGTGTATGTAGACCTTGGTATTTTTATTAAATAGTTGAAAAAATCAAATATATTTTTGTTGCTGAACACTGTAACATTGTAAATGATTTAATGTATAAGCACTAAACTTTTCAACAACAAATTATTATTATAGAACCGGATTTTGTTATAACAATAGAGGTAAATTTTGAGATTATTTTATCTATTTGATTTGAAGTATTGAATTGACTTTGAAGTAACTTAAATTAACCCACGTAATTAATTTATTATAAAATTTGTAATTTTTATACTCCTCTTCTTCTATTTATTTGTGATGTTCAAGAAAAAGTAAATAAAATGAGCAAAAATGTTACAAATTTATTTTTTAATTTCCGAAATGCTGTTATCCCAATTCTCATGGACCTTGAAATTCAATTAAAAAAAAATTCTGTAGCTTTCAAAAAGCATTTTTATTCCGCATTGATTCATTCATTATTGATCAAAAATCAAATCGTATAACCTCATGGATCGAACAATTGTTTTTTTCGAACTTTGACAGTTCGTTATCAAAAATTTACCTCTCTATACCTTCGCGGCAACGTTCGCTTCGCATTTTTGATCGGTGTCATCACTCTGAGCTAATCAGATCCAGAATAAAAGTCTTAATCTTCAATTCGATACTTTCTCGAGTTTGAATCTCGACACTCGCGTACTCCCTTTTATAAGAAGGACTAGAAAATCCGCTAGCGCGCGTACCACGCGCCTGTACTTTGATAGATTTTTCGCTTTTTTATGAACTTAAATCAGAGTTCAATAGTACACGAGCATGCACATATTTTCACTCAAAATTTTTTAGCAAGTCACATTGATAACTCTTTTTTACGGACAGCTGTGCCTCGTATAAGTTCACGTTTGGATTTTAAACTCCTCTTTTCATAACAAATATTAATTTTAGCATCGAAGAATCACGTACTTAATTTTCATCAAGTTTAGTGAATTTTTGTAGCGGGTTGCACAATGTATGCCCATCAATTATAATCACATCAACATCACGAAATCCAAATTAAAACCAGCAGAGTGTAAATAAAACACATTATTTAAAGTTATTTTAGTTTATTTCTTATTTGTATGTATTATATTATACTTAATGTGAGGTCTAAGCTCGTAACGTCGTAGCAGCCGCTCTTCAACTTTCCACTTTCCCACAGATACCCCCTTTTATGAGTGGTCGCCCCCAGCCACACGCACATGTATCCCTCTCAGTTGAAGCAGGTTTTCTCCAAGTACTCGCGGCTTGGACGTTCAATCTGGTTGCACGTCCAACGCTAGTAGCCTTCTCTCGATCACGATCAATGCTCAGGCCTCAGGTTCAGTGGGATCACTCTTTTTCAGGCTGAAGCTTAGAATGCTCTTATCTTCCTTCGGTCGTTCGACTCGCATCTTTTTAAGAATCCGAATTCCGTCCGTTTTCTGACTGAACTCTTAGGTAAGCCCCTTCTAATATTGGCCCAGGTACTTACTCGCAGTCAAGCTGCGCCTGCTCCCTTTAGTGCCTTATGGGCGGCTAACCGGAGCTGACTTTAAATCTAGTCGGAGGCTTCGATAATAATTTGTTGTTGCAATATTTAGTGGTAAATAGATGAAAAACTATAATTTTAAAAGTTTCAAATATATCTCCAATTTAATTCATTTAAATCTTTAACGGAATTGGTTCAATAACTTTTACATTAAATCATTTACAATGTTAGATTGTTGAGAAAAATATATATATTCGTCTTTTTCAACTGTCTAATACAAATACCAAGGTCTGCATACACCATAGTTACTAATAAAGTACGTTTTTTTACTTGAGATTGAAAACAACAAATAAAATATCTATGCAAGATTAAAGTCACGGTACTCAAAAAATTGAGTGATAATATACAAAATTAATATTGAAAAAGCAACTTTTAATACAAATTTTGTATCTTCGTTTGAATTTTTTTTTGTTTTTCACTTCACGAAAAACTCATTATTACAAGACTGATTTGATTTAAATGAATAATTGTTATTCAATTCCCAATATTATGATGTACAAAAAATTCGACGGTTATGAAAGAGTAAAAATACAAGTGTAAAATTAAAATGTTGAATACTGGTATCAATCATGTAATTATCTATAATTTTTATAACGACTTTTACTTTTAAAAAGTGAAGAACATAAATATGTGATGTTTCAATTGGAGCTCAAGTATTTCTGGTAACTGACCCAGCACAATTACGGACTAGAAAAAAAGATTTGATATTTAGAGCATGTGTTGCTTGATGTTATGGAAATACCAATATCTTAGTCTCTGAATGCACCAAATAAAAGGAATGCAATTTTCATATTGTAGATTAAAATGAGTAATAAAACTATAATGTAAGATTGTAGCGGTCGTTTGGCCCGCTACCGCTCCCCAGGCGGTTTTTCTCGATAGTTTACTTTAATTAACTTTAGGTTGATAAAATTTACCTGCTAATGGCAGGCCCATTTGTAACCACAGGAGCAGACGGCCGAGTTGGAGCAGATAACGGAAGGGCACCGTAGCTGAAGTAGCCTACGGTGAGCGCGAGTAGTGTCGCCACAGCAGTGATCTGAGATAAACGCGGATCAGCTGCGAGCGTAAAACTGTTGTTGCGAGACTCTGCGCCGTACAAAGTGATTGTTGTCCGGGTGATAAGTGCACCAGTTCTTGAACGTGAGTACCTTTCCGTATCTACTGGGCCAAGGGCCCTCGTCTACTCCTGCGGCAACGAGATTGTGTTTTTTTGGTAATAAAAGTGTGAGTTGCAAATAGCAACATACCTGTGTTCTTTCTAATCACCCTGAACCATTCTCTGTTGATTATGATTGATTTTTGGTACAGAGCAAAAGCTCTTACAAGATGAAATTTTTATGTTTTTCGACCAAACAAAGGTATTCTTGGGGCATGGCCTAAAACGAAATTGTTGCTCTCTGACTCCGTAGAACATTAATTAAATATACACACCTAGGCCAGGTATATACTTTTTAATTCTTTCATAATCGGTTGATATAAATAAAAACTTTGATTTTTCAAAAAAACTTTTCATCGTAATTCAAATCTTAGTTTGAATTTTATCAAGTATTTCAATTTTATAATTTTTATTCAACGTAGATAATAACGTACAAAAAGTTTTTAGGTATGAAATGGATACTTTTAAAAATAAAAGTATTAATATAAATATTAAATAGTAATAACAATGAAAATTTTAATAGTATTGATACTAACAACAATTAATGTTAAGATGTATGATCTAATTTAATTGTAAGAAGTATGACACAAATATATTTTGTAGTTTATAATAAAACTCACCTATTGCAGGTAGGAGAAACCGAGGCAGGTCGGTCAGTTTAAAAAAAATTCATGCCCAAAATAGCGAAAAAGTATTTTCATTCTAAACTGAAATATGTGATTTAAAACTAGAGAACATACATAGGTTATTTTTATTGAGTAACCAGATTAAAAATCAAAATAGTTTCTCAAATATATTGAACTATTCTCAACTTTTACTTTTCATCATACAGGCCCCGAATACGCAAATATTCCCTCCGTTACGTGGGAGGGAGTTGTATGGTTTTCGGGGCCTTCGCGATAAAAACGTTACAATATTGCTTGAAAAATATTAGCCAACCCTTAGCAAGCTCTTGGATTTGCTATTTTTTGTGCCAACCTGCCTTCGATTCAGGACAGGTTTATGAAAGATGCCTAAAAACTTGATAAGAAGAAAGAGTATTTCGCCGAATAAAATAGCCGAATCAGCTTCCACGGCAAATCCCTACAATATTTGAATATCATTTGAAAGGGCTTAGTTTTCCTTCCCTTCAGACTATGGACTCTAATGTAGTTGATTTAAACCTTTTTCACATCTCAGAATCAAAGAGGGCTAGGGACTTGCAGTTAATTTATAACCAATAGAATCTAAAATAAAAATGTTAAATTTAAAATTTTTTGCTAAACAAATTTTGTTTACGATCAATTTAGTTTGACTATGATTTGAAAATATTTTTTTGCACCGATTTCAAGCAGTTCAAGCCGTTTTTTTTAACCTTAAAACTACATTTTACTAGCCATCCGAGGTTTCAAGGTAAGAATCAAAGTGTAAAAATTAATACTTTAAATCCTAGGGTCCCTTAAAAGAGAAAAGAATGTTGTGATTAGCGTCTAAAATTTTTCTTTTTAAAAATTTTTTCTCCATCCGATGGTCAAAAGTACGAATCCTGTGCACCGATTTCTCAGTCGAAAGTTTAACGTTGCTGCATTCAGGCGCTCTTTTTTTTCACATTTCTTTCACAGCAGTGCAGAAAGAAATGTCGAGCTTCTAACCTCTTAAATGTCGCGCATTCCAGAAATGTTCAACTTTCTGCTCTTGTATTGCATTATACTATTCGATTAATTTACATAAAAAATAGAGGCTGCTAAAAAAAAAAAATTTTTAGACAACTTTGTCTGGCTTGATGATTTTTAAATAGTTTTCAGAGTTTTTTTTAGCATTCGATCACCCATGGGATGGACTTCATGGCTTTTTGCAGAAACTCCTACACAATATAAATGCATCAATTTTATGGTCTTTAAAAAAGGATACTTAAGGCAAAAATCATTTCTCTTGATATCTCGGAACCAAAGATGGCTAGAGAAACGCGGTTTTTGGCCAAACTTCGTTAACAAAAAAATCTGTTTGTTATTCATATAGAAGGAGTTTTAATAAAATTTTCGCCTGCCAGATAACAATTAATATAAAATATTCATGAATTAGTTATAAAAGTGCCTTTTGACCTCCTAAAAAATCTTGAAAAATTTCTGAATCCAATTTTTGTTTAAATACATCACGTTTTTTCCTTTCCATTCGGGTCTGGGTCTCGAAATATTTGAAAAAAATTATAATGTTAAAAATGTCCTAAACCATTTGAATTCATCGCAAAAAATGAAAAAATAATATACCCTAAATTTTTTGAAAACGAAATTTTGAACCACATGATAATTAATGTAAGGTAAGTGTATACCGTATACCGTATACCGTATACCGTATACACTTACCTTACATTAACTATCATTATATTAAGGTATACAGTATACCTAATCTGGCACCCCAAAGCGAGAATCGGCGTTGTGGCGAATCGAATCAGTATTTTTTGACGTGTATGGTTTCATTTTAAATGTTAATTCAAGAGCTTTAAAATGAAACCTGACGCGTTCGATTTTGATCAATGAGCTTGAAATGCCAGAGGATTTACCAAAACACTTTTTTTTAAGACACCAAAAATTGATGTACCTCATATGGCCCCCTTGAAGTTATTTATTAATTGCGATTTGTTCCTATTTTTTAAATCAGGATATAAGATTTAATAAACTTCAAAATTTTAATTATTTAAAAAATGATTTTCTTAAAAATTGAGCCTTTTTACAATGTTTTTGAAAGCTTTGCATCCAGTAGAAAAATTACAACTTAAAATATTATCAAAGTTTGTTTTTTTAGTTTTTAAATGAAAAAAAGCTTTGAAGCAATTAAATTTATTTCATTAAAATAACGTTAGGATAGGATTTTCTAAAAAGTAAATATGAAACTAAAGACTCTTCGGAAATACACTTTGAAATATCGGTATTTCTAATCATTCACGGGGGGCCATATTAGGTACACTGCAGAATAAAAAGTTACTTTTTCACATTCACTTTTGTCCTAATAATATCAATAAACAGAAGGACACTATGTCCTTGAGGAAGGATTATAAGACCCAGACAAAAAAAAGCTACTGCTTTAGCAGCTGCTCAAATGAAACACTTTTAGAGCTGCTTTTGCAGCTCCTTTAGCAGTTGCTTCCATAATTTTTGAAAAAAAAAAAAAAAATTTTAATTTTTTTTTAATTATAACTAATTAAATAGAAATTTTTTAAATACTCTTAAAAACGACGGATATCAAATAGGTATTAAAAAAAAAAAAAAAAAAAATTTCTCACGGTGGGTTTGAATTCACTTATCTTAGATCTATAAGACCAAGACTTGTCATTAATCCCCCTCGGCCACTTACTAACGAGTAGCGCTCGAGCAGCCGCAGCGTGCGCACGCGTTTTTCCCCGCTCCGCATCGCTCATCTCGTGCACCGAAATAAAGCTAGTGACCCATGGATTCCTTAACAGCGAAGCTTGTGTCGTCCTACCAGCCTAGTGCCGGTGAAAGCCTCCTGGAGAAGGCAGCGGCATCAGCCGCCTGCCAGGAATCTTGCTTTTTTGCTCAGGCACGCGTGCCTCATAACCTCAAAACGATGTCCACCCATTTGTCAGCGAGCATGGAGACGGAAGAAACCCCCGCCCAGGCTAACCTTTTTACGACGACCACCTCGTATACAGCCAGGCAGCCTCCTCTTCCTCAGCCGCCTGGCGAAGGTTTTGCTAATTTTTTATCGCAGTCAACCAGACTAGTGGCCTCTAAGAGAGGCAATATCAACGCCTCCTGGGTCGAGAAATTATTTAGGCAAGCTAAGAAGGAATTCGGGATGAAAACCATATCCCCAGTTATGCCTTACCTGTCCTTGAAGAGAACCCGCCCCGATGATCCTCTAGATCACCTGAACATGGCAAACGCCGATCAGGCATGGGAAATCCCAAAGAGACCCATGAGTAACCCGCCCCCCCTTGGAGACCTGAGACAGTTCCCGGTGATCAACAAATTCTCGCCTCTCGCAGGCACGACGCAAGGGGCAACCTTCGAGCACCCTCTTCAATCGACCACACAGAAGCCAAGAAAAAATGGCACGCAAGGCACCAACCCGCGCGCACCACCTAGGCAGCGAAATAATGCACCTAGAAATTCTACTGCGACGTCAAGCAATGAAGATGGCGCCACTACCGGCCCACCGAGCAGCAAGCGAGGTCGCCCGCCTCCCCTCTACACATCTGGACTAAATCCCAAACAGCTGATCACGATTGTCGGCGATAAACTGAAGAAGGATGAATTTTACTTCAGGCAGACCGAGGTAGGCAAACTTCCTGTATTCAGCACCGGCATCGAGGTCTTTAATTGTATTAAAAAACAAACTCCTCACTGAGAATGAAGTCCAGTATTACACATTTACTCCGAAGGAGGAAAAATTAAAGAACTTCGTCTTGAAAGGCATCCAGGGAGATTACACGGCCCAAGAGGTGGAAATCGACCTGAAAGCCCTCAACATATCTGGCATCGAGATCAAAAAAGTCTCCACGATTTCATTCAACAGTAGAAACACTGAATTCTCGCACTTCCTCGTTCAACTCACCCCCGGCAGTGACGCTCGGGCGCTTACGAGAGAGAAGTTTATCAGAAAATACGTTGGGAGAAGCTCAGGCGGCCCGACTTCTATCAGTGCTCCAACTGACAGAGACTTGACCACTCGGGAGCCAACTGCTCGCTCATATTCCGATGCGGCTGGTGCAACGTTAATCACAAAAAGGGTGAGTGTCAAGTGCAGAAAAAAATTCGCCCAGACGTGCAAGATCCAGGCCAGCACCACGCGATGGACCGAGAGGCAAGCGAGGTCCAGCCCAACCCTATCCAATCCTGGTACGGTGCACACATCACATCTGCTGCAGAGCCCGTGGCAAGCTCCTCCCACCGCAGGTGCAACTAGTCACAGAGGACGTCCTTGCAACGAGGCACTGCCCAACGCACCGTCCCTAGACCCCACTCTGGCTGACTTGGAGTCTAGCATAGTGAAAGCCCTTATGGTTCAGCTGAACAGCATTCTGTCCCTCGTAAGAAAAAATACCTCCCGGATCGATGTCCTATTCCAAAATCCTGGTTTATATGATGGCTCTGAGTAGCCATACACCAGCCACTACCGAATCCCGTCAGTCTATGCTCTCGCAACGCTCGAGCATTAACATCGGCTCCGTCAACGTCAACTCGCTCATCGCTCTCAGTAGAAGATACGAGCTGCTCAATTTCACGATGGAAAACTCCCTGGACGTAGTGCTGCTCTGTGAGACTAAACTTTGTGCTCGGTACAAGCTCCAGTTCGAGGGTTTTAACTTCGTCAGAACCAACCGCAGCACCGAATGCAAGGGTGGAGGCACGGCTATTATTATCAAGGACACCATTCCCTACGAGCAAATCTACGTGCCCTCGTCGAGGAACAACAAAATTGTTGAGTACTCAATCATAAAGGTCAGGCTTGGCCAGCGCAGTTTATTCCTGGTTGCTCTATACGCAAACAATGAGGCTGACGCCGCTTTCACGGAAGAACTCGACTTACTTTTTAATAAGCTTAACCTTCAGTTGGACAAAAATTTTTTCATCATCGTAGGCGACTTTAACGCGAGACATACAGCCTGGGGAGACAATGTCATCAAACGGAAAGGCATCCTTCTTAAGAGGTGGATTGAGTACGAGGGGCTCAACTTTCGAGCCAAAATTATCCCCCCGTCCTTGCTAACGTTCCCGACGGCTAGCTCTTATCTTGATCTCTGCATCATAGACAGCAGACTGCTAATTACGGACCTCACCGAGGAAGGAAAAGTTAGGGTTTTGGACTACGGTAGTGACCACAGGGCCCTGGTCTTTACCATTGGCTCACAGTCCTTCCCACCCAGCTGTGATCCGGCCGCATCCCACAGATTCTCTTTCAAGAAAACAAGGTGGAAGATCTTTGAGAACAGACTTGCCCGAAGATACACGAGTGCTGTTCCTGCAAACATCAATCTCAAGAACGAAGAGATCGTCGAGCACGTAGCCTGCTTGAAAGAAGCTATTCACGCAAAAATTGTCACCACGCTGCCCAAATACAGGCCTCGAGACAATGTGCTAATTTACACCAACAGAAGCACGAGGGCCCTCCACAGAACAAAATCCTCTCTCGTCACCGCGCTCAATCGGCTCCTCACGGGCATGGATCAAGCCCCGGACCGGCAGGCCAAAATAGTCGATCTGAAAAGGCAGATCGCCCAGCTCAGCGTGTCACTAAAGGCGGACTACAGGCAGGCCTACAACAAATATTGGAACTGCCAGAAGAGGTCTATCAATCCGAAGAACTCGTCGTCGTTCTTTCTAAGAATCAATAGATTTTTTAGACCTAAGAGCCAGCTTCAGATCGAGAGCCTGGAAATTGAGAAGACCAACACGCCAATCCTAGACCGGGCCAACATAGCCCTTGACGACATTAATACGACGAGTACCAAAGTGACCGTGCACTCTCCCACCGACATTCTAAATATGATGGATGCGTATTTTGAAACCATCAACGCACCTCGATACACCAACACGGGCACCAACCACCGAAAGCTGATCGATCGCCTTTAAGGACAACCACGACTCCGGTAGGACAATAACTACCTTCAACGACGACAACCCTGCTACCTCGCCGCATCAAGTTGACGGTAGCCTACCTTTCACGAAGACTACAAAGGCTAGGGCGATTTTCAAAACCCTGCCGAATAAGACGTCAAGTGGTCTCGACGATATACCCCCCATCGTGCTGAAACACATCTTGGATAGTATGGTACGCGACTACACGACAATATTCAACAACTGCCTGAACAACCGATTCTACCCTGAATCGTACAAGAGAGCGAAAATCATACTTATCCTGAAGGGTAAACCAAGCACTGAACCGTCGAGCTTTAGGCCGATCAGCCTCACTCCTGCGGACAGCAAAGGGTTTGAGGCAGTCATCAACGACACGCTCAAAGCCATGGTTCTCGAGAAGGTCATCCCGCCAAATCAATTTGGGTTTGGCCGGCAGCTCAGCACCACGCATGCCATTCATAAAGTCCTCGATGAAGTAAATCATCACCTCAGCAATAATCAATCAGTGGGAGTTTGTCTGATTGACCTAGAAAAGGCCTTCGACTCCGTTTGGACAACTGACCTTCTCTTTATCCTCACGAAGCTGGGCTTCTCGGCCGACTTTGTCCAGTTGATTTGGCATATGACGATGGACCGCACTTTCGTACTATGGGACGGCGTGAATGTCTCGACTCTGGTCTTCTCAATAATCGAGGGATTAATGCAGGGCACAGTCAACTCGCCTGAGTTGTTTAACATCTTCGTTCACAGTCTCTCGCTGCTCTTCGGCCTAGACTCAGGAAACGATACGTACGCAGTATCCTTCGCTAACGACTTTTTGGTAATAGTCGCTGACCGTAGCCTCCTAGCCATCTAAGTTCGCCTAGAGGACCTTGTCAACAAGATCGATGACCAGTACAAGTCCTGGAATCTTCGAATCAACCCTTCCAAGTGCGAAACCATCTTGTTCCACAAACCCCTGCGGTTCCTGGGAACCAAAATCCGCTCTGAGATCAAGCAGTTTCAGATCAAGATCCACCACGGTCAAAAAAGCCACACGATTGAAAACAAAAAGAGAGTCAAGTATCCAGGAGTTCACCTTGATTATCTCCTTAGGCTTAATCTTCACATGGTCGAGCAATTAAGCAAGGCAAAGACTGCCTTTGGAGCCTATAGCCGGCTATTCTTTGACAGATCGCTATCGAGCCACACAAAGCTAATTTGCTACATGCTACTGATCAGGCCGATTCTCACATACGCAGCGCTGATCCTTTGGAACTCTTGTGCAGCCATGATGAAAAAATACCGCAGGTTCGAGAGATCTTGTCTCAGGGCCTGCCTGCACTTATACCGCAAGCACGGTAGTAAACAATTTGTTGGCAGCAAACTCCTGTACAACAAGGCGGGCATTCCCAGGATCGACACCTTTATGGTTAGGCTGGTGAGGGACTACTACGCCAATCTACCTAATATCGACAATAAGTACCTCACGGAGTTCTGCAACGTAGACAGAAATCGCTGTTTGACAGGTGCGTCGTCAGGCTAGCTTCACCCGCATGCGTTCATGTTTTTTGATCGCGAGCGCTGCATACAAGATGCCAACAATATCCCGATTTTATATAATTACCAGCGGCACCCTTCCAATAAGATCATCGAGCTCGAATCCATCCACGATTGTAGCAAACATGCGTACTCGAAGACTCTCCCTGATCGAGATGTCAATGATAAAAGCGCGACAGCTAATAAATACTGGTGGCTGGTGATGGACCGCCAAGCCAGGGACGAACAACGCAGAAGAAGTCGGAGGAAAGGCTGAACTCACCACGACGTCAACACGAACCCGCGTTCCGCCCAAGCGATCGCAACTACACCGCTCTCTTGACTTCTCCATTCACACCTATGCAATCCCGGAAGCGGCTAAGCTGCTTACCCATCATATAATTCTCAAGCACACTGGCAGGTTTTTTTTCTCTCGTATATTGTATTTTATCTTGCACCACTTATAATCACCCATCTCCGAGGCCTTCGTGACAACTGTCTTCGCCTGTTTCAAGCAACTCTACTCACAGCAATGTCTTCACCAGTGCCCATCCATACACGAGTCGGCCTCCTAGGTCCTTCTATTGTCTATATTACTTGTAAATATATGGTTTTTTATTGTATTATTTGCACCATGTTCGGAAATGTATGTATGAGTTATTGAAGCAAATAAAGTCTTTTTATAAAAAAAAAAAAAACAAAAATGAAAAAAAAGCCACTTACTAACGTTGCAATGAAGGAAAAAATTGGTTAAATAACTTATCGGGCGTTCTATTTTTTTCTATTCATTTATTTTATTAACATGAATGTTTGATAAATTAAAATTATATTATTTATTTTATTTAAAATTATGTCGGAAATAAAAATTTTTTTTTTTTTAAATTTTTTTTGTCAGAATATGTGAAATATTTAAACTGATGGTGTTTAAAAATTTTCATCAAAATGCATTACTTAACTGTGAAGAATGTTAAATTATGTAATTAAGAACAAAATTCAATAAGAAAATTACATTTTTGCACAGTTACTTCATAAAGTACTATTGAAAATTTTTTTTATTCAATTTTTTTAATAATATTTTTCAAATAACTCCAGAGAGCATTGACTCCAAATAGGTTAGGGTGAGCACCTGATGCCCAAACAGGGGATTACGCCGTGGGGATGACTTCCCCAGAAAGTATTTACTTCAAATAGGTCCGCGTGGACACCTGGTGCCCAGAGTAGCGATGACGCCTGGGGAAGAATGAGATCCCCAGGGCGTAATCGCCACCCTGGACACCAAGTATCCACCCTGACCTATTTAGACTCAATACTTCCTGGAGAAATCATCGCCCGGGCGTAATGGCCACCCTGGGCACCAGGTGCCCCACAGTGAACGGATCCGAAAATCGTTGGAAAGAATCTATTTATATGAAGGAAAATAAAGCTAGAGAGATGTGGTCAACGACAATCAAAAGCTAATTTAATAACAATCATAGGAAAAATATAAAAATTATAGGTTTTCCATTCCTAACCTGAAAAAAATGCAGAAAAAAAAAAAAAATCACGAATGTGTAATTTTCGTCCAAAATCTGAAAAGAACGAATACGATTGTAAAATCAATTTTTTTTTAGTTTATGGCAAAAATAAATGATTCTATAAACATTTCTTCTACTGTTTTTAATTAAACATGTTTAAATCGTAATTATCGATAAAACAAACTATTTTTTAAACATAAAATTCATGTAACTTCATAAAATATACTATGTAATTAAAATATATTACGTGAAAAATGTAAAAAATCATACAACCCCATAACTGAATTCGTCAGACTTCTACAACCCAATAATCGAAATTATCAGGCTCTTACAACCCTATAACTGAATTCGTCAGACTTCTACAACCCAATAACCAAATTCATCAGGCTCTTACAACCCTATAACTGAATTCGTCAGACTTCTACAACCCAATAACCGAATTCATCAGGCTCTTCCAACTCCATAACCAAATGCGTCAATTTCCTACAACCCTATAACTTAATTCATCAACCTTCAATCCTTCAAACATACAACTCCATAACCAAATTGATCAGACTCCTACAACCCATAACTGAATTCGTCAAATACCCACAATCCTATAACCATGTTCGTCAAACTCCTACACAACCCCATAATAGAATTTGTCATACTTCTACAACCCTAACTTCGAAATCATCAGACTTCTATAACCTATAAAAGAATTCATTAGACTTCTACAACCCCATAACCGAATTAATAAAGCTTCTGAAACCAATAAGCAAACTTGTTAGACTTCTACACACTCATAACTAAATTCTTTAGACTTCTATTTATTCTTCAAGCCTACAACTCCTTAACCGAATTTGTCAGACTTTTACAACCCATAATTAAATTCATGAGACTTCTGCATATTCCTTAAGCCTAAAACCCCATAACCAGCACTTCTAAAACTCCATATCTTAATTCGTTAGAGTTCTCAGTATTTCTCAAGTCTACAACCCCGTTAACTGAAATAGTTTTAATTTTACAACCATATTCATCAAGCCCCTACAATCTTGCGACCAAATTTATCAGACTTCTACAACCCCATACTTGAACTTGTCGTATTTGTAGAACCTAACGGATTTCCCTTTACTTCTACAACCCCATAACCCAACTCATCTGACAAAAAAATTCCTACAACCCTGTTGAATGGATTTGTCATAATTTTACAACCCTATAGAAATTTTTGATATACTCCTACAACCCTATAGCCGAATTCATCAGACTCTTACAACCTGTCTAGCTCCTGCAATCTCATGATTTACTTTATATGCCTTTGCAACCCCATAACTAGATTCGTTAGACCTTTACAACTGCATATCCAAATTCATCAAGCTCCTATAACTCCATAACTGAAATCGTCAAACACCCACAACCCTATAATCATATTCATCAGATTCCTACACAACCCCATCATAGAATTTGTCTGACTTCTTCAACCCTATACTCAAACTTATCTAACTTCTACAACCTATAAAAGAATTCGTCAGACTTCTACAACCCCATGAATTCATGAGCTGAATTAGCCGAATCCCTTTAACTCCATAACCGAATTCATCAGCCTTTTATTCCTCAAACTTGCAATCCCATTACCATTTTGATCAGGCTCTTACAACCTCATAACTTCATTGATCAGATTCCTACAACTACATAACTGAATTTGTTAAACGCTCAAAATCTTATAACCAAATACGTCCTTTATATGTAATTCTCAAGCCTATAATCCCATAAATGAATTCGTCAGAACTATATAACCCTAGAAGTATATTTGTCACATTTTCATTAAGTCTAAAAATCTATGATTTGGTGGATCATTGATAATTCTTGTTACACAGCAAATAATTATAAAAAAAAAGTTGAATGAATTCCACGATAAAGTGCAAAAAGAATGCAATAGTAATACAAAGTGCACAACAATCAAAATGACATGAGACATCGTTGTTTTACGAATTTTGTTGATTTCAATCAATTTTTTTTTTTGTCAGATGAGTTCGGTTATGGGGTTGTAGAAATAAAGGGAATTCTGTTAGGTTCTACAAGTACGATAAGTACAAGTATAGGGTTGTAAAAGTCTGATAAATTTGGTTGCAGGGTTGTAGGAGCTTGATGAATATGGTTGTAGAATTTAAACGATTAACGGGATTGTAGACTTGAGGAATACTTAGAAATCTAACGAATTAAGATATGGAGTTTAAGAAGTCCTGGTTATAGGGTTTTAGGCTTAAGGAATATGCAGAAGTCTCATGAATTTAATTATGGGTTGTAAAAGTCTGACGAATTCGGTTAAGGAGTTGTAGGCTTGAAGAATAAATAGAAGTTTAAAGAATTTAGTTATGAGTGTGTAGAAGTCTAACAAGTTTGATTATTGGTTTCAGAAGCTTTATTTATTCGGTTATGGGGTTGTAGAAGTCTAATGAATTCTTTTATAGTTAATAAAAGTCTGATGATTTCGAAGTTAGGGTTGTAGAAGTATGACAAATTCTATTATGGAGTAGTGTAGGAGTTTGACGAATATGGTTATAGGATTGTAAGTATTTGACGAATTCAGTTATGGATTGTAGGAGTCTGATCAATTCGGTTATGGGGTTGTAAGAATCTGATGAATTTGGTTATGGAGTTGTATGTTTAAAGGATAGAAGGTTGATGAATTAAGTTATAGGGTTGTAGGAAATTGACGAATTTGGTTATGGAGTTGGAAGAGCCTGATGAATTCGGTTATTGGGTTGTAGAAGTCTGACGAATTCAGTTATAGGGTTGTAAGAGCCTGATGATTTCGGTTATTGGGTTGTAGAGGTCTGACGAATTCAGTTATGGGGTTGTATAATTTTGATCATTTTTTACGTAATATATTTTAATTACATAGTATATTTTATGAAGTTACATGAATTTTATGTTTAAAAAATATTTTGTTTTATCGATAATTACGATTTAAACATGTTTAATTAAAATCAGTAGAAGAAATGTTCATAAAATCATTTATTTTTGCCATAAACTAAAAAAAAAATTGATTTTACAATCGTATTCGTTCTTTTCAGATTTTGGACGAAAATTACACATTAGTGATTTTTTTTTCTGCATTTTTTTCAGGTTAGAAATGGAAAACCTATCACTTTTATATTTTTCCTATGATTGTTATTAAATTAGCTTTTGATTGTCGTTGACCGCTTCTCTCTAGCTTTATTTTCCTTCATTTAAATAGATTCTTTCCAACGATTTTCGGATCCGTTCACTGTGTGCCCACTCTAACCTATTTGGAGTCAATACTTCCTGGGGAAATCACCCCTAGGGCGTGATCGCCACCCCAGGCACCAGGTGTCCACCCTGACCTATTTGGAGTCAGTACTTTCTGGAGAAATCATCCCCAGGGCGCAATCGCCACCCTGGGCCCCAGGTGCTCGCCCTGACTCGGTACGTATCGATTTAATCCAAAACCTCCCACAGAAGCAGTCCTCCAGCATCCCTCTTTTCTGTCTCAAAATTGATGCTTGAAAAATCAATTTTCCAAAATTATAGAAGCAGCCTTTCAAAGAGCTGCAAAACCAGCTCTGAAAATGTTTCAATTTGACAGCTGCTTTCTTTCGTTCGGGAAGACTATAGAGGCGTAACGAAAGACTTATCATCAAAAAAGTTTGTCCCAAAATCAGTAATATGTAAACCATGTACTCAAGAGCCGTGGTGGCTCGACGGGTTGGATACCGGACTCTCACGCTGAGGGCCCGGGATCGATTCCCGCTGCCGGCACCTCTGAAAAAATTTTTCATGTGCCTATTACCGCGGTTCTGAATGGGGGACCACGGCTCGGTCGGAGACCTATAAACGCTCTCTCGATTGAAGCGTGATCCACACAGAGGCCGGAAGATGGGAGTTCGATGTAAAGTAACGTACCACAGGGACAGGCGACTGATACCAACGGGGGTTCATGCATCGAAACTCTGTACTTACGGCCTCGGTCATCCAGGTATAGATTTTTTCCCTACGATGTGGGTTTTTACATAGCACGCTTAGCATTGCACCTACCGGCTTCCGTGCTATGTAAAGGAGACTGGGGTTATAGGGGGGAAGAGGTCCCTTCTGGAGCAAAAATTAAAAGGCTCTAGAAGCATGGCCACTTAACCGGGGGGATAGGGATACAATGGCGAAAGCTCAGTGTCCCTGAGCCGAAAGGCACCTCGGTCAACTTTCATTACCAATAACCAATAATAAACCATGTACTCGACAACACGATAAATTGATGGACTGATATTATAATCTTATAGATAAAAAAAAATTTTTAATTTTAACTTTATTTACAAATTAATTAATTCATAATGTAATTTTTATAATTTTTGTATAATTTTCGATTTTGTAATTTATATAGCCCTAAAGAGGTCATCATACGCTTCGCTTCGCACTCGGTACCTTTAAAACCGCCCTGGCGATGATACTGCAACCCGTTGCATAATATACTATTATTTTACTTAATGTACAGTGTGTAACGGTTATAATATACAAATACTAATTTTATAAAACGGCATGGAGAAATCTTAACCTGGAAACGTGACAAATGAATGATAGCACTGACGCGCGGTAAACGCGCTAGCGAGTTTCTAGTCCTTCTTATAAAAAAGAGTACGCGAGTGTCGAGATTCGAGCTCGAGAAACTATCGAATTGAAGATTAAGACTTTTATTCTGGATCTGACTGGCTCAGAGTTTTTTGAATTAATTTAAGTTACATCAAAAATATCAATTCATACTTCAAATTAAATAGATAAAATTATCTCAAAATTTATCTCTATTGTTAAAGCAAAGTTCGATTCAATAGATCGTTGTTGAAAAATTTAATGCTTAATAAATCAAAAACTAATACTCTAATAGTTGCAAATATATCTCCAATTCATTCGAGTCTTTAATGAAATTGGTTCAATAAATTTTACATTAAATCATTTATAATGTTAAAGTGTTTAGTAAAGAAATCTTAAATTTGGTTTTTTCAACTATGTAATAAAAATACTAAGGTCTGCATACCTAATAGTTGGTAAAAAAATACGTTTTTGTACTTGAGATGGAATACAAAAATAAGAAATCTATGTAAGTTTAAACTCCCGGTAGGTACTACAAAAATTGAGTGATATGATTTAAACTTGATATTGAAATGAAAAGCTGCAATTTTGAAAAGCAACTTTCTATACAAATTGTAAATCTTCATTTGAATTTTAATCATTCTATGAATTATAAGTTTTCTTTTCACTTCTCACTTCATGAGTAACTCATAAACATAAGACTTATTTGATTTAAATGATTAATTGTTATTCAGTTCCCAATATTATAATGTACAAAAAATTTGAGGGTTATAAAAGAGTAAAAATACAAATGTAAAATGTAAATGTTGAATATTGATATAATACATGGTCCCCCGGGAAAGTTTTGGAATGGTCTCTGGGGAAAAGGAAGGTAAGGTGACGGTAGAAAAAAAATGCGGTGTCAGCCGATGCGCAAAAAAAAAATGCGGCGTCAGTCGATGCACAATTTTTTTTACATACATAAGCATCCTCTCATAACCATCACAACTTTTTTAAATTAAAAAACGCACTTGATGATAAAATCTCACAAAAATTATTTTAAAAATGCACGGCGATCATAATGATAGTATGCTTGTACTCAGGAGGTCCCGCTGAAAGTATCACATTAGCAAGGATCAGAGCAATTTTTTGAAAATATAAAAATTATTTGAAACAAAATTCATTATCAGCAAAAAAGATTGCCAGTACTGTTGAGTCAGCAAAAAAAAGAACTAATTTTTTTAAATTAATCGGTTGACTCTGATTTTTAAAATAAAAAGAAAAAAATTAGAGGACTTAAAAAAAATAAATAAATAAAAAAAAATGAAATTTTTTTCAGACACTATAAAAAAGTCAGTAAGTAAAAAATTGGAAGCCCAAAATTAATTTTTTTATTTATTTTTTATTTTTTAATTTATTTTTTACATGTTTTTTTCAATTATTAAAGTTCACAATCACCTGCTTTGAGGCGTCAATTTCTACAATATTTTCATACTCAGCATAAATTATACAATTTACAGTGGTTAGTAAAGTTTCAGCAAAGCCTACATTAATTCTAACGCTCCCGTTTTTTACAAGATTCCAGTGACTTTCATTGGTGGACTGATCTGGAGTTAGGTCGAAAGCGAAAAGGCAGTATCCGTTCGGGTAAGATTCCCGAGAAATGTTGTTTCCTTTATTAAGAAAATGAATTTCAGTTCCCGAAAAAGAAGTATGGTATGCCTCGATGTAACATTTTTCGGATTTGAAGTCGGTCTGTAGAGGTTTTGATGGGATTTGTTCGCCATCCATACACAGACATAGGTAGTTGATGTTGAAGTGATGAAAATCGAATAGATTTTTTGTAAAGTCTCCGCTAAAAGCTTTATTTGACACGAAACCAATTATTATTCTTTTTGGTAACTGTCCCAAGCATATATTGTCGATTGACTGTGCATTAATAGAATTTTGCAGAGTAACGGCTTTAACTTGTACTCGAGTAATCGGATATTTTGCCGTATTTTGTGACAAAGCTTTTGCGTGAGCTAGTAGTACGCCGGGATTAATTTTAACTCGTCTCATCATGAGACAGGCTTCTTTGATGTGAAGAGAAAAGTACCCATATCTGTCCATTAGACAAAATTTGTCGGGGGATCTCACGAGACGAATGAAAATATCTACCCCGTTTAACATCAACCTGTCTTGATTAAATATGTCATGATGCAGATGACCAATCAAATCAATTTTTTTTTTAACTAACAAGTTGCGCCTGGTTACAAGACCTATATTTTCGTCCTCGAGATCGTTCATTTCCCCGGCTGTGTCGTCGCTCCAGCACACACAGCCTAGGTGTGACTTTTTTGCTGACGCACCGTAATTCAGCAGAGTTTCAAAGTACGCTCTGTAGGGATAGTAACCAGAAGACGCTGAAATATTAGTATGATTGAGCGAAACATCCAGTTGATTAAAAATCGAGTGCATAAAATTATTTACAGGATCAACTAATCTTAAGTGACACCTGTAGGAAAGTCGATTGATTTCACACTACACTTTAACTTTACTTTCAAACTGAGCATCGTACGCGAGAGATCTATGTATTCATCGCTGTTACCAGGAACGTTGAATTCTATAGGGGAATCGTTACTAAGTGATTATATAGGCTTATACTGCACTATGTGAGAACCTTCTATAGTGGTTTGCGTGGGAGAGGTCTCAAACAGCAGCAACTCCGATTTCACGCACTCACAAGACTGCGTATGTAAAAAAGCCATTGAACTTTTTTGTTTTTTTTTTCTTCTTCTTCACACCCCCGGCGTTTACCAGTGACTGAAGGCTAAGCATGTGACGGGGCCGTTTATATCCAGAGCCTTCCATCATAATGTCAAACTTTTCATCGAACTTTCTTTTTAAATTTTTTCGAGATTCTTTCATCCTTTTTCTAAGTGAGTCTCTGATAGGGATATTTGCATTGACGTCGGAAATTACGCCAATTCCTGTATGCATTGCCTCTTTTCCAACAGTTTTTACTCTACGAGAAAGAAGGGGAAGGACTCGTCGAAACATACCAGAGAGAAAAGCTCCGATTCCACCATGTCCTCTTTGGTAAGCGGTGCCAATGTAGACTCGTCCAACACCTCTGTATCCTCTTGAGCCACCGCCGACTTGAACATTGAAAAACTCCTCGTATCTGTTCATCGTTGATCAATCTATCCTCTTAAAATGCAACGTCACCGTCAGCGTCTCACAGTCGAATAAGATTGGGTTACCAATGTCATCCTTTATATCTATTTCAATCGTTGAAAATGCATTTTTCAGTAGGGGGACATACATGCCAGGGGATTATGGAGTCGCAAATATCAGAGTAAATCATTAACATTGTAGGTGAGCCAATGTAAAGATTAGCGGGTCTATTAGCTATTTTAATTCCATCTTTTTTAAAGAATTGTTTCAGTATCGTAACCAAAGATTTTTTTTAACCCTTAAACTACACACCTCAAAAAAATTACACAAACTACACACGGGGTGGTTTACACCCCAGAGCGTTAAATTGTTTATAACTTAATTCAATATATTTTAACCAAAATTTACTGAGGCATATCTCAATAGCTTGTCTAAAGAATAGCATGATATTTAGCGCTAAAACATTTTTTTATTTTGTTATAAAAAAGAAAATGTAAGAAAAAAGTGAAAATTTGGACTTTTTTTTTTTAAATTCATAACTTTTATAATTTTTTAATGAAATTTGTAGCAATGCACCCCTTAAGTATTATACTTTAAGACAAAAATATGTTTATTCGCGTTCCTTCTAAAAAATATATTTATTTTGAAGATTGAATAGGGAAAAATGAGGGTAAAAACAAAGTAATATTATTGTTCAAATAGCACTGTTTAATTATTTATAAAAAATCATAAAAACTACAAAAAAATATTTTTACATTAAATAATGTAACTTTACATGAAAAAAATATAAAATAATTGAATATTTTCGATGATTTTAACCCTTAAACTACACACCTCAAAAAAATTACACAAACTACACACGGGGTGGTTTACACCCCAGAGCGTTAAATTGTTTATAACTTTTGTTTATAATTCAATATATTTTAACCAAAATTTACTGAGGCATATCACAACTTCACACACGTTTACTTACGTCTCAATACCGCTCTTTCCACACAAAAACAAGATAGAAAATTTTTCTCCAATTTAAAAAAAATACGACGTTAACTACACACGGGGTGGTCTACACCCCACGGCGCAGCACACGTGGCTTTGGCGTGCTCTCAACGGCAGCTGACGCACTACTAACCTAGTGTCTAGGCACAGGCAGGTAGTCGGACCATTTAACTAGCACGAGGTGACGCGCTAGAGTTGGTTTTTAAACGGGTAGTAGAAATATATTACCTTAAACAGCTCTGGGGTTGTTTACACCCCGGTGTGTAGTTTAAGGGTTAATGTCGGTGAAAGTTTTAGCTCGTGACTGTGTGCACTGCAAGAACTTTTGGCACAAACACATTTTATTTTTATGTATCCGACGGTATTTAGTTTCAATGCCAAATGTCCTTGTATACACTCAAGTTCGTTAAACTCAGAAATTAAACTTTCAATATCTTTATAAACACCAGAATTAATGAGAGATTTATGTTCTGCTGACACAGAAGTAGCGAGGTCTCTGATTACGTTTGAAAGTTGAGAGGAGTTTTTAAGTTTGACGCATCTTTCGGTAGGTTCGGTCGGTATGTGTTGAAAAGTCATGGGAATCTGTACCTCGGTAAGTGCTACGACCCATGATCCTTGAAAATTTAAATGATAAGGTAATTTGGTAACAAAATGCGTTGTAGTATTGTCATCGAAATATGACATACTGCTGTTACTCGGGAGTACAATGTAAAACTCGTCCCTCATTGTATATCTTTCAACTCACGGGCGCTTATCCACGAATTGAACTTATCGGGGTATCCTTGCCAACAAATAAGGTATTTTTTTGAACGACCTTTACCTTTAGTTTTTAGAATTTCATCGATCGCCCAAATTTCGTTTTCTAAATCATTAGACACCTTACTCAACTCTCCCTCGTAAAAAATTCCGTCAATTTCTTCATTCTTCATGTCTTTTAAAACATAAGCGTGAGTTTTGTTATCTCGAAAATTTCCTCTGTCCAATTACCCTTGTACCCTTTCGTGAAGGCGGTATATTGACGACTAACGCGTACGTGATCGCCAACTTTGAATCGAGGTAGCTCGTGAGAACGCGGTCTGTATCGACATTCCAAGTTTTTTCGAGTCTTCGGGTAAAATACAAGTGCGATAACGAATATTATCGGGCGTATCTTGTTTCAAGTCCAAGAGAAGATAGCCGTAACTCCGGCAGGAAGCGTCGTTGTAGGCGTCGTGTGAAAATTGAGGATCATCGGGTGAAATTTGTCGCGCAAGATGATTGATTTGACTTCGATCTCGTAAGTTCCGGAAGAGCACTATGTATTGAGTATTCAATGAAATATCTCTCTGCCCCTTACCCTGATGAAACAGGTTTTGGGTTATGAAAATACAACTGAGGTTGTTGTGATGGGAACCTTTTGTAAAAATATTCGCGATAGCTGCTCCGAAGGAAGACTCTCTCATTAGGTCGTCGATGATTATTAATTTT
Source organism: Encarsia formosa (assembly GCA_038277355.1). NCBI lineage: Eukaryota > Metazoa > Arthropoda > Insecta > Hymenoptera > Aphelinidae > Encarsia > Encarsia formosa. The sequence continues at coordinate 61,641,912 of CM076186.1, forward strand.
GGCTTGGGATCCCCTGCATAATCCGAACTTTGGGGCAACTCCTCGTGAAATTCAACCTTTTTTCCGAATCGACTGTACAGCTGCCACTCGCCGTAGTAAACTATTACTCTCTCGAAACAATTCTAAATAAATTCAAACAATTCTAGACCCCGATGGGCCTGCGATGATTGAAGTAAAAGGATGCTTCCAACGTGAGTCCATGTTTTAAACTGATTTAGGATTACCTGAAAATAAATTTGTGAAACTGGAAGGGGGCGTATGAAAGCAATGATGATAAAAAAAATGAAAAAAAGTTAGGTGTCAACGAAATTTTTTTTTATTTTATTACATTTAAAAAAAATATAATATACAAAAAGCATATATAAATAAAACACACACACACACACACGCGCGCGCGCGCGCACACACACACACACACACACACACACATACACGCGCGCGCACGCACACACACACGCGCACACACACGCGCGTGCGCACACACGCGCGCACACACACACACACACGCATACACGCACACGCGCGCGCACGCGCACAGACACGCGCACACGCACACACACACACACACACACACACACATACACACACACACGCGCGCGCGCGCGCACACTTACGCACGCACACACACACACGCGCGCGCGAACGCACACACACACGCACACACACACGCGCGCGCGCGCGCGCACACACACACACACACACTTGCCGGTCTTTGGCGGTTTTTTATAATGTAATAAAGTGTAATAAAGAAATAAAATACTACAATTAGTTTTGACATTGTTTTTTATAGCCAAAGGGGTAACTTTTATGTACTGATTATATAATCCGTCACGTAGCTTTTCAGGCTCATACCTCAGCATCTTGTACTGCCATATCTCGTGAATTTTTTTGATTTTGTATCCTGATTTTACAGCTTTTTTTATTTCCTCTGAAACCCATGTTACAGTCAGTGCCCGGTCGTCGTCGGAGTGTGTGCATTCTTCTTGATTCTTTGATTCAGCGCACACATGGCACAGCGGAAAAATTAATTTTCCATGCATCCTAAGGGGGAGCACTGGGTGGTATAGGCTTGGAGGTGGATAAATTTCACACATGATGAGCCCATCAACTTTTTCAATATTTCCATTGATAAATTTTTTACAATCTGCATTCCCCACGTGTACCTCTGGGTGTCCAACGGGGTAGGCACAGAACTTGCATGCCCAAGGATACAAACTGTTTACATCAAGATATTTTATCTTCTCGTTGTCCTTGCAATCATAAATTTTAACATTATTACAGGTACGCCCACCAAAAAATGCTTCACGTGGCTTCAGTACTGGTACATCGAATATTTTCAAAGTTTTTTTGACGAAATCTTTGAATTCAGCGTCGTTTTGCAAGTCTTCGTCATACTCACATTCGGATTTTTCTATGAATAGATACCCGTACCTCTTGATTTTTTCCAAAATGGCCTGAGTTCGCTCATGTCGGAAGTCCATGGTGTCACCTGCTCGTAAGGTTTTGTCATGATTAAACCCAAAACATTTTCGACATCCATGCCAAAAGCATCCGTGAAATTGAAGAACTTGACCCTCATGGTCTTCGTCAAGAGTAGGGGGGATGAATCCATCAAAAAGAATGTTCTCCCTCAGGCGACATTCACGTCCAGCTGCAGCATGACATATTTTTCTCTTTACACTGAGAGAAAGAAACGGTAACTATTACCACTGCGAGTTTATAGTTACCGAATATTCGCTTATAAGAGCTTGAAAAATCACCAACTAATTATCAGTGAAAATTCGGTAACTATTAGCGCACCGGTAAAATGAATACTTCGCTCAAAGCGTGAGCAATTGGAGGTTAAAAATTAAAATTTTTTTTAGTTCTTGACAACTTTTCTTCTTTGACTACGAATATCAAAAGCTCTCGTTCTTTGCAATTCTCGTTACCGAATGATTCGGTTACTGTTACCGATTCTTTCTCTCAGTGCATCACTACTTTCTCCATCCACTAAAGCCAGACTATAGCTTTTTTTGATTGTTTGTCTGCCATTCTGTATCCCTCCGGTGGAAGAATTTCAATGAGATCTGGTTTTAAGAAATTTTTTCGGAATACTTTCATACAAGTAGATGCTATAGTTGTACACTCCACGAAAGGATCAACATTAAATCGCTGTACGTTTTTGGCAAACGCCAAACATGCTAATCTTAAAATATTAACGTCTTGCTTGCAATACTTTAAGATTTCATGCCTGAAATCAAAAACGTAATTGGATGCTACCATCTCGCGATGCCACTTTATAATTTTTTCTCTTTCACTCGAACTCTGAGTGTCGATTGAATAAGTTTCGAGAGGAGGCATCTCCGACGTAATCTTGATTGTCCGGTGTGTTAAAGAGGTGAGGTTATGTCCCTTTTTCCAAATTTTCAAATCCATATGCCTTTGGAAGCTGACTCAAAGGCATATGAAAGTAAATCAAAGCATCGATAAACTTTATATTTTTATACTGTAACAAAATTATTTTCGACCCATTTAAAATTACGTATGGCCTTATTCGTAGATCTAAGTTCTAGATACAGTATTTATATATGAACTGACAGTCATAAGCCTATTCAGAGCCAAAACGATAACTTTTTTTGCTATGTCTGCACAGGCGTTGACGAATTCTATCAGCTGCTTTTCCGGAATCCCTCAAAAACTATGCTCGTGAACTCCACAGTTGCTGCAGTCGTTTGCGATGTCTTTATCCTCGAAACAGTAAGTACAAACTTGCTGTACAACACACAAGTTCATCACGTGAATTTTTTTTTCTTCGTCTCCTGGTACTGAGTTATACTGCATCGCTTCAAAATCGTAAGAAACATAAATGTTTGGTTTTTTACTCGGCTTCTTATCTATTTTAAGTCGTTGCATGAAGCAAAAATGTCTGATATTCATATATTTATTACAAACACTACACCAGCTTTTTTTTTTCTTCTTTTCATTGCTTGGATCTAGTTTGATTTGACGAGAACATTTAGAACAGATTTTTAATCTTTCGCAAGTGATAGCCTTATTGTGAAAGGAATTTTCTTTCAAATGATTTGCAAAGCAAACCTCGCCAAAAAAACTTCGAAGACATGTTGAACATTTTTTTAATGGTGCCGACTTATCACAGGGTGGTCTACTCGTGCATTTCTGACATTTTGTTCGAGCATCTGTGGTCTTCTTCAAGTTGATAGCTCTTATCACATGGTATACAAAAGCAATCATTTGCCGCTGCTCTAGTGAGACTCTTGATTACCTCAAAATGATTTTTCTGAGGGTAGTACAATAAATAAAGATTGTGTTTGATGATGGTGCTCTCGTTTTCATTTTTAAACTTAGACAAAACATACTCGGTACCGTCAAAAATGGCTTTCCGCCTCGTGCAAGAGTTGTGTATGAAAAAATAAGAATCACAACTCTTCGGGGAGAAAAAAAAAATTTTGAAAATTTTTTTATTTCGTCCAAGCCACATCCCTGGGGTGGTGGTACAACATTTGTTTTCTGGCATAATTCTAAAGCTGCATCTAGTTGCCCTCTGCCTTTAGTACCTCTAATTTTTTCCCATCTGTCCTGTAGCCCTATACATAGACCTGTACGTACTTTTCCTCGTACGGCATAGGCCAATGCTGCTACTATTGATCGCGGTAAGCATAGGTTGTCTTTATTGGTGATAGTCAAGATGGAGGTTTTTTTCTGTTATCTTCGCTTAGTTGAATACGCCCAGCACCCCTTGCCTCTTTTAAGAGACTGCAGGTGATTGATAAAGCGTTGTTAATGTCAAAATCACTGCAGCTTTGAGACGCGTTGTAAAAAATCTCCCATAGATCTTCAAGTTTCAATTCTTTTATTTTTCTAAAGGATAACCACATCTGACCGTGATTAAAATGATCTGAATTTACGGTAATACCAATCTGATCATCGGACTGCTTCTACTGCAAAGATTGTTGTGGAGCTCCTGCTAGCCATTCTCGAGCCAGTTAAATATGTGTGAATCTTCAGGCGGAAGGACGAAGCGTACTAAAATTGCGATGCCATCCATACTAAATCAACGGAAATACTTGACTTTTCTTTTTGAATGATAATATAATTATTCTGAACGAGAGCACTCGATCCTCTTCCAGACCCTACCTGTAAAATATTAACTGCAAAAATAAAAATGTAATTTTTTTTTTTTTTTTCAAAGAAAAAAGTGAAAAAACCTTACCTTGCTCTTCTGCCTCCTCATCCTCATCCTCTTCCTCCACCTCTCTTTCTCTTTTCTTATCATTCATCTCTTCTTCTTCTTCTTCATGTACGACTGAGTACTCACCATAATCATCATCTCTAAGGTCTACGACTTCTTCATTATTATTATTGATGCTGGTGGAAGGTTCTCCACGCGATTGTAGTTGTTGTTGATCAAGCTCATTTCGGTCTTCACTTTTTGACGCTGTTTAATTTTTTATGTTAAAAAAACTATTCGAACTAATTAAGAAAAAAAGTTTTTTTATTCACCTTTGTAAATAAAGTTGTCCCCCTCTTTATTATCATCTTCTTCTTCTTCTTCCTCTCTCTCTTGTTCTGCATAATTTTGCGCAGGTGACAGTAGCACTATCGTAAAATTTTTTTTAATCAGTAAAAAAATATATAGATTGATTTTAAAAATGAAAATTTATTTTATTCTTTTTAGTTTACCATTATAAATAATATCGTCTCCTTGCTCATCAATTTGCATGTCTAATATCGTAAGCAGAACTAAAAAAAATTTTTTTTTAATTTCATAATAAAATTTAACATCAAAAGTATCGAATTTTCATTAAAGTTTTTTTTTTTACCTTTACAATCATTGTAGTACTGCATCATTTCTTTTCTCCTTGAATCGGCCATCGCAGTAGTAGGCAATATTTTTTGATTTATAGCGTCTCCCACTATCACCATAACTCGATTGTTTAAAAAAAGTCCTTTTTTGAACGAAGCGTACACTGTATCGAATTCCACATGCAGAGTTAAAAAAAATAATTTTTTCTTAAGCACGGGCAGAGGTCTTCTTTTATGATCCAGAGCTCTGAACCCCCAAATACCCAGGGCACCCAAGTGCAACAAAAAAACTAATCGGCTATCCCCTAAGCTGTAAACCCCCAAATACCCTGGGCACCCGAGTTCAAACGAAAAACTTATCGGCTATCCCCCGAGCTCTGAACCCCCACAAACCCTAGGCGCCCGAGTTCAATAAATCAACTGATTAGCTATACCTTAAACTCTAGATCCCAAAAACTCTGGGCACCCGAGTTCAACAGAAAAATTTATCTTCTAAATCCTCAAATACCCTGGGCGCCCGAGTTCAACAGAAAAACTTATCGGCTATCCCCCGAGCCCTGAACCCCCAAATACCCTGAGCGCCCAAGTTCAACAAAAAAACTTATCGGCTATCCCCTAAGATGTAAACCCCCAAACACCCTGGGCACCCGAGTTCAACAGAAAAACTTATCGGCTATCCCCCAAGCTCTGAACCCCAAAATACCCTGGGCACCCAAGTTCAACAAAAAACTTATCGGCTATCCCCTAAGCTGTAAACCCCCAAATACCCTAGGCGCCCGAGTGCAACAAAAAATCTTCTCAGATTTCCCCTAAGCTGTAACCGCCTAAATACCCTGGGCGCCCGAGTTTAATAAATATACTGATCAACTATTCCTCAAGCTCTTGACAACCATAGCTCCAAGCACCCAAGTTAAATAATTCAACTAATCAGCTATCTCTCAAGCTCTAGACCCTCAAAACTCTGGACACTCGAGTTCAACATAAAAATTGACCTTCTATACCTTCAAATACCCTGGGCGCACGAGTTCAACAGAAAAACTTAACGGCTATCTCCCGAGCTCTGAACCCCCAAATACCTTGGGCGCCCAAGTTCAACAAAAAAACTTATCGGCTATCCCTTAATCTGTAAACCCCCAAATACCCTGAGCGCCCGAGTTCAACAAAAAAACTTCTCGGATTGCCTCTAAGCTGTAACCGCCTAAATACCCTGGGTGCCCGAGTTTAATCAATATACTGATCAGCTATCCCTCAAACTCTATACCATCGAAACTCTGGGCACCCAAGTTAAAAAAAAAATTGATCTTCTAAAATCCTAAAGACCTTGGGCACCCGAGTTCAAAAGAAAAACATATCGGGTATCCCCCGAGCTCTGCACCCTCGAAAACCCTAGGCGCCCAAGTTCAACAAAAAAACTTGTCAGCTATCCCCTAAGCTGTAAACCCCCGAATACCCTAGGCGCCCGAGTTGAATAAATAAACTGATCAGCTATCCCTCAAGCTCTGAACCCCTAAATACCCTAGGCGCCCAAGTTTAACAAAAAAATTAATCGGCTATCCCTTAAGCTGTAAACCCCCAAATACCCTGAGTGCCCGAGTCCAATCAAGTAACTGATGAACTATTCCTCAAGCTCTAGACAACCAAAGCTCTGGGCACCCAAGTTAAATAAATAAACTAATCAGCTATCTCTCAAGCTCTAGACCCCAAAAACTCTGGGCACCCGAGTTCAACATAAAAATTGATCTTCTATACCTTCAAATACCCTGGGCGCCCGAGTTCAACAGAAAAACTTATCGACTATCTCCTGAGCTCTGAACCCCCAAATACCCTGGGCGCCCAAGTTCAACAAACAAACTACTCGGATTTCCCCTAAACTGTAACCGCCTAAATACCCTGGGTGCCCGAGTTTAATAAATATACGAATTAGCTATCCCTCAAGCTCTTTACCATCAAAACTCTAGGCACCCAAGTTAAAAAAAAAATTGATCTTCTAAAGTCCCAAATACTTTGGGCGCCCGAGTTCAAAAGAAAAACATATCGGTTATCCCCCGAGCTCTGAACCCCCGAACACCCTAGGCGCCCAAGTTCAACAAAAAAACTTATCGGCTATCCCCTAAGCTGTAAACCCCCGAATACCCTAGGCGCCCGAGTTGAATAAATAAACTGATCAGCTATCCCCCAAGCTCTGAACCCCGAAATACCCTGGGCACCGAAGTTCAACAAAAAAATTGATCTTCTAAACCACCAAATACCCTGGGTGCTCGAAATCAACAGAAAAACTTATCGGCTCTTCCCCGAGCTCTGAACCCCCATATACCCCTATCAACCGAGTTCAACCAAAAAAACTTATCGGCTATCCCCTAAGCTTCAACCCCACAAAAACCCTGGGCACCCGAGTCGAATAAATAAACTGATCAGCTATCCCTCAGGCTCTTGACCCGCAAAACTCTTGGCACCCAAGTTTAACATAAAATTGATCGGCTATCCCTAAGCTGTAAACCCCCAAATACCCTGGGCGCCTGAGTTCAATAAATAAACTGATCAGCTATCCCACAAGCTCTTGATCCCCAAAACTCTGGGCACCCGAGTTCAACATACAAATTGATCGTCGAAACCTTTAAATACCCTGGGCACCCGAGTTCAACAGAAAAACTTATCGGCTATCCACCAAGCTCTGAAACCGAAAATATCCTGGGCGCCCAATTTATACAAAAAAACTTTTTGGCTGGGTGCCCGAGTTCAATAAATAAACTGATCAACTTTCCTTTAAGCTCTAGACCTCTTAAATTCTGGGCACAAGTATTCAAAAAAAATTGATCTTTTTAAATCTCAAATATCTTTGGCGCCCGAGTTTAATAAATAAACTGATCAGCTATCCCTCAAGCTCGAAACCCTTAGAACTCTGGGCACCCAAGTTCAACAAAAAACTTATCGATTATCCCCTAAGCTGTAGAACCCCAAATACCCTGGGTGCGCGGGTTCAATAAATCAACTGATAAGCTATCCCTCAAGCTCTAGACCCCCAAAACTCTGGGAACCCGAGTTAAACAAAAGAATTGATCGGCTATCCCTAAGCTGCAAACTCCCAAATATCCTGGGTTCCCGAGTTCAATAAATAAACTGATCAGCTATCCCTCAGGCCCTAGACCCCGAAAACTCTGGGCAGCTGAGTTAAACAAAAGAATTAATTGGCTATCCGAAAACTGTAAGCCCCCAAATACCCTGGGTGCCCGAGTTTAATGAATCGACTGATCAGCTATCCCTCAAGCTCTAGACCCCCAAAATTCTAGGCACCCGAGTTCAACATAAAAATTGATCTTCTCAACCCCCAAAACTCTGGGCACCCGAGTTAAAAAAAATTGATCTTCTAAAATCTCAAATAACCTGGGCTTCCGGGTCCAATAAATCAACTTATCAGCTATCCTTCAAGCTCTGGACCCCAAAACTCCGGGCATCCGAGTTAAATTAAAAAATTGATTGGCTATCCCTAAGCTGTAAGCCCCCAAATACCCTGGGCGCCTGAGTTCAATAAATAAACTGATTAGCTATCCCTCAAGCTCTAGACCCCCCAAACTCTGGGCACCCGACTTAAACTAAAAAATTGATTGGCTATCCCTAAGCTGTAAGCCCCCAAATACCCTGGGTCCCCGAGTTCAATTTATCATCTGATCAGCTATCCGTCAAGCTGTAGACCCCTAAAACTCTGGGCACCCGAGTTAAACAAAAAAATTAATCTGCTATCCCCTGAGCTGTAAACCCCCAAATACCTTGGTTGCCCGAGTTTAATAAATCAACTAATCAGCCTTACCTCAAGTTCTAGAACCCCAAAACTCTGGGCACCCGAGTTAAACAAAAAAATTGATCTTCTAAAATCCCAATTACCCTGGGCGCCCAAGCCTGATATTGCAACTTAATGAAAAGCTGTCCGAAAGGTAGCCATAACTGCACAAAATTATCCTTCTCCGCTTATCTTATTTTCAGTTACCGTGCTAAATCACATTATTCATTCATCTCACAAACTATCAAACCACTTACTGATGACATAATAGACCACATTTCGAACATACAACTTGATTTCTCAATAGCTTTCTTCGATTTCAAACCCACGTCTTATGGGGAAATATCGTAAATTTTCAAAACTAGTAACTCGAAAGGAATGGGCCCAGATTGCATCTTTTCTACGATGCTGAGGCTTGCTTTCAGTACCCATCTAACTTCTCTCAATGGAATTTTCATTTTTTCGCTTGCTGGTGGTATCTTCCTTTCAGGATGAAAGAAAGCCTCCATAGTTCTTCTGGCGAAAATGACGAATCCACAAACTCCATCTGACACTCTCGCGGTTGCTCAGCTGAATGAAGTGTCAAAAATCCTAGAGAAAATTGTGCATTCACAGCTCCTCGATCACCTCACGAGACTTAACCTCATTGATCCCTACCAGTCTGGCTACAGGAAGAAGCACTCAACTCAAACAGCGCTTGTCAACATTCTAGATGACACCCGGGCTGTCATTGACCGTAGTCTCCTCACTGTTATAATATCTTTAGATTTTTTGAAAGCATTTGATGTTGTATCACATCGTATTTTGCTATGGAAGCTGCGGTCAATAGGATGCACTGATCAAGTCTTATGCTGGTCTGCAAGTTATTTGAGAAATCTTAAACAAGCTGGGCGCCAGCCCAACAACACTCATAAGGAATGGCTCTATAACACGGCAGGGGTGCGACAAGGCAGTGTACTAGTTCCACTGCTCTTTCTTCTGTTCATCTACTAGTTAATCGTCTTTTATATTCGCTTCATGCCATTTATGCTGATGACAGTCACATCTACATTACCTGCTCCCACGAGCAACTTGTTATATTCCTTCTTCGCTTATACGAAGTAGCGGAGGCTGTGGCTGAGTGGGCTGATGAGAATGAACTCAAACTTAACCCGAAGAAAACGATTATCATGATCATGGGCTCTAACCACAATCTCTAAGATATCAACTATGATCATCTTCCTCCCTTCATACTCAACAACGTTCATGTCCCATTCTCAACCAACATCAAAACGCTCGATGTCCAACTCGATCAAAATCTGAACTGGAATCGATCCATCAATTTTCTCATTAAAAGAGTGCACTTCTCACATTATTTTTATTACTATTATTATTGTTTATTTATTTTCCGAGTACAGGGATATAACCCAATCATACTCGTATGAGATCTACATTTTTACAATTCACTAAAAATATAATACTTGTGACATTTTAGAAATTCAGTTTAAAAGATATAATACATTTTTAGAACTTTAAGAAATTAATTATAAAATATATACAGTACATTTATGACAAGAAAGTTAAAAGTTGAACTAAGTTAACAATATTTCAATATTGATAAGTTCTTTTTCGATTTCTCTCGACGAAGTCTCTTCTTTCTGGATTTTTGTATGATTAAAAATGCGGCTTTGATTTGGCAATTGGTTTGACGTTGAGTTGTTTTTAAGTCGTCTTGTGCAATGTGTACATTAGTGTATTTCAGATTTCCTAGCCTGACACGATAATATTCCTTTCTGACAAAATATCTAGCAGAACCGAGTTTAACTGTGGGGGGATTAATTGAAGATTTTGAAAGTTCGATCCCAAAACCCAGTCATCACAGTTGCGCCGGAAAATTTCGTGCTTGACTGCTGGCTTGAAAGAATCAAGTAGTGGATTAGAATGAAAGATCGTTCGGAAATTATTGATAGATATGGACGACTGTGTCGTGAAAGAGAGATAATAGTGGTTTGTATGAGGTGTGGAGTAATTTAGTGGTGGACGAGGTCGATGAGCTGATCGCCAAAGGTGTTCTGTTCCTGGATCGAGTTGGAATTTTCGAAAAAGGTATACGGGTTCACCCGTTTTAATAATACTGAACGCTAGTGTGGTAGTGAGATACTCGCGACGAGCTCTGGCTATAGCCAACCGAGACTGATACGAAAAGGCGAGACATGACTTGATCGTGGTATCCCAGCATGTGCAAAACGGACGCATGCATTATGAAGAGTGTGCAATCTAGTTTCCTGAACTTTCGTAGTAGACATGAGCAGTGGTGCAGCATAATCAAACAAAGGCAGAACGAGAGTTTCAACCAGTTTAATTCTGACTTTTCGAGTTAGCGATCTATAAAAATGACGTAGCAGATGTGGGGAGTAGTGAACTCTTCTGGTAGTCTCACTTATCTGCCTATCCCAACTTAATTCTGACTCGAGGTAGATACCAAGAGTTTTGATTCATTCCGAGTATTTCACTGGGATGTTGTTAAGAACAGGGTGAGGTAATTGACTGAGATTTACATGACAATCACTGCTGTGAAGGATCATTATTGTGGTTTTTGCTGGATTTAAAACTAGATCATTCTCATCTGTCCAGCGTGCGACGGCTTCAGCATCTTGGAAAATAAGCTTCAATATTTCATGCAACTCGCGCAGTAAGGCATGATATAGATCTGCGAGTCAGCGTAAATGGCATGTCTGGAGTGACGCAGACATTTCGGAAGATCATTTATAAAAAGTAGAAATAAGAGAGGGCCTAAAACGCTTGTGGAACACCTGCCATTATGCCGAGCCACTCCTCATGTGGACTATCTTAACGACGAATAGCCTGCTTTCGATCCTGCAAGTAGCTTGCAAACCACTTGACAACCTGATCTGAGCATCTGACTTCTCCAAGCTTACGAAGTAACTTCGAGTGCGAGATGGTATCAAAGGCTTTCGAGAAGTCTAAGGAAATCAAAACAGTAAGTTTCTTACTATCCATCGAAAGACATGCATCGTCAATGATCCCCAGAAGGGCAGTCGGAGCGGAGTGTAGCTTCCTGTACCCAAATTGATTAGGGTCAATGATTCTATGTTGCGGGCCAGAACAACACGTTCAAGTTACTTAGAAAGCTCGCAAAGTTGAACTATTGGCCGGGTGTCCGACGGGGTTTGAGGGTTGCTCGACTTTGCCAGGGGTACGACAGATGCGAGCTTCCATAGTGATGGAAACGTGCCACTTGATAAAGAATCATTGAAGATCTTGGTATTCGCCGGAAGCAGTGCAGGGAAAGCTAGTTTCAACATGGTTGACGAGATATTGTCATGACCAATACCCTTTGACGAGCTGTTTGAGAAAATATCGAAAACATCTTGCAGAATCTCAGCCTTAAAGTCGAAATGAGGCAAAAGCGGGTTGAGAGGTGTAATCAGAACGTTTTCAACATCTAGGTTTCTGAGGGGTTGGCGATCTTGGGTGACTGACGCATAATGGGCATTTGGAATTTCTGCCGGGAAAAACTCAAGTGGTGAAGGATTCTTTCGACGAGTGATACCGAGTTTTCAGGACCCACGCCACAGGGCAGCTGGATCTTTCAGAGCCTCAAGCTTCTCGAGTATACATCTATCTCTGGCACGCTTCAGTTCGTTCGTGACGAAATTTCGAAGTGTCTTGCACTCAGAAAATAGTTTTTTGGCCTGTCTGGAGTCCGGCTGGCAACGTGAAGCACGTTGATGAAGAGCGTTGCGTTTTTTCAATTTAATTCTCACATCCTCGGTTATCCAAGAAAGATTGTCTTGTGCTATCTTTCTGAGTATGTACGGTGCCAGGCTATCAAAAGCATTCGAGATAGCAGTAGTTGGAATGTGGATATCTGAGTCTATCTGTTGCTGGGTTAGATGTTGATATTGTGGAAGACTTAGGTCCGGTAGATAAGTAGGCGGATTTGCAGGGCTGAGTTCGGTAGAAAAATTAGTCAAATTAGAACGTATAAGATCAGTAAGTGTGGAGTTATCAATAAATCTGAGTTTGCGAGTACGCATATATTTTGGTGAAATGTGTGGGGTAACAATGTTGTATGTTATCTCAATAAGATCATGACCAGGTGTGAAAGGTGATACTGATTATCTGAAAGTAAGAACTGGATTTCTTGTTATGAATAGATCTAGGCAGGTATGTCGTACGACAGCACCATGTTTCATAGTATGATGAGTAGGAACACGACTAACAAGGGAGAGGCAGTGAGGTGAGATCAGATCACCAAACTTCTCCGAGTCTCCTTCACTTCGTGACATATCGTAGTTAAAGTCTTCAGTTAGCACCACATGTTCACAAGTCGGCAACTGTGGTGAACGTTTTCGGAAAAAAGCATCTGGAATCAGTATCAGGTGGACGATAAACTGTCGCAAAAAGCACACGCTGCTGATTAATATGGATCCGAGCAATAATAAACTCTGGAGCAGTATGATAAAGAATTTTTGACACATGAAGAACTTTACTCTCACCGTTTTTAAAAAAAATCTTTATCCCGTGTCGTGCGTTTCAATCTCGTTGAAACCCTAGTGTTGTCTCTTTTCGACAACCCAGCCCCGTTGCTTACTTCACTGACAGAGTATCAAAAGCTTAAACTCCACACCTTGCACAATGCCTGTGTTCGTTTCGCACACGGATCCATACCTTGGAAATTCAATATCACATTATATCGCCTGAGCTTCCACTGGCTCTCTGCTGGTTAAAGTCAAAAAATTTAAGAGTAGTCGATCCATCAATTTTAGTATTTCTAATTAAATCAGTAATTTTTGACATTAATTTTTTTTCAAATCGATTAACCTGCTTTGGTCTCTCTTACCTGGAATACGTGTGCTTGTTGTTCGTCACTTTTTGATAATTACTGGTAATATTAGGATTATAATCAATTACATAATTGATATCAGTATTCAACATTTACATTTTATACTTGTATTTTTACTTTTATAGCCCTCAAATTTTTTGTACATTATAATATTGTGCATTGAATAACAATTATTCATTTAAGTCAAATGAGTCTTATGTTCATGAGTTACTCATGAAGTCAAAAGTGAAAAGAAAACTTATTATTTATAGAATAATAAGAATTAAAACGAAGTTTAAAAAATTGTATTAAAAGTTGCTTTTAAAAATTGCAGCTTTTCATTTCAATATTAATTTTGAATAAAATTACTCAATTTTTTTTAGTACCAAAAGTTTAATCTTTCATAGACATTTAATTTTTTTGTTTTCAATCACAAGTAAAAAAACGTATATTTTTACTAACTATCGTGTATGCGGACCTTAATATTTTCATTACATAGTTGAAAAAACCAAGTATTTTTTTTTTAACCTCGTTGATTGCAAGTAATAACTTGAGTCCCTCCGACGCAAGCCTAAATGTAGATCTCGTTCTTTTGGCTTTAATCGGAGGAAATCAAGTTATTATTTGCGATAAACGGACTTTAAAATAGTGTATATATCACTCAAGACTAAAGTGTGCTGAGGAGACCCACGTATTTGCAGCCCTCGACTTCTTCTCGGGCTGCAATGACAGCGGGCCTCCACGGAAAACTTTAGTCCCTCGGTGAATAATATACTGTTTCTAAACACTTTAACATTATGAATAATTTAATGTAAAATTTGTTGAATCAATTCCATTAAATATTTGAATGAATTAGAGATATTTGCAACTTTTAAAATTATAGTTTTCTATTTATTTAGCACTGAACTTTTCTAATTGAAGCATCTATTTTTTATGTAAATTAATCGAAAGGTCTTTAAAAAGAAAAATTTAGGATGCAAACCACAACATTCTGTTCTCTTTTCAGGAATCTAAAGTAGGATCTAAAGTAGTGATTTTTAAACTTTTATTTATACCTTGAAACCTCGGATAGCTAGTAAAACGAGGTATACGGCAAAAATTTGTTACTAAAAAGTTTTTTTAGCTACGTATGTTGTTTTTAAATTTTCATGAAATATGTGTCTTGAAGGTAGCGATTTATATTAAAAATTTTAATATTTTTTCCCTGGTACTTACTGGCTCTCTAGGGCTGTGCAAACACCATCTCACAAGTGGGCCGCGGTTCGGGACCCTAGCCTTTAACTGCGTACAAGTGCCTTTGTGCATTTCTGCAAGATGCAATGTCTAATAAACATTGTATTTAAGGTATTAGGATGAATGAATATGAATGAATATGAATGAATAATGTTGACCAGTACTTGATGAAAAATTCATCCTTTCAATTTTAATAAAATTGGTCAAAAAAGGGCCTTTATCATTTTTCAAAAGTTGGAACAATATGACAATTTTAAATTAAAAATTTTTATTTTCGATTCTGTTGGTTATAAAAAAACTGCAAGTGTCTAGCCCTCTTTGGCTCTGAGATAAAAAAAAGGTTTAAGATTAACTATGTTCAAGCCCTTAAGGGAAAGAAAAGTAAGCTCTTTCAAATGATATTTAAATATTGTAGGGATTGACCGAGGGAGCTGATTAGGCTTTTTTATTCGGCAAAACCCTTTCTTCTATTAAAGTTTTTAGGCATATTTTACAAAACTGCCCTGAATCTGAGGAAGGTTGGCACAAAAAATTGCAAACCCAAGAGCTCGCTAAGAGTTTGCTCATATTTTTCAACTGATTTGTGTAACGATTCCATTGCAAAGGCCTTGAAAATCATACAACTTCCTCCCACGTAGCAGGAGGAATATTTGCGTATTCAAAGCCTGTACAATGAAAAGAAAAAGTTGAGAATAGTTCAATATATTCAAATAACTGTTTTGATCTTTAATCTGGTTGCTCAATGAAAATAACCTATGTATGTTCTCTAGTTTCAAATAACATGATTCAGTTTAGAATGAAAATACTTTTTCGCTATTTTGGACATGCATTTTTTTATAAATCGACCAACCTGCTTCGGTCTCTCTTTTCTAGAATATGTGAGGTTTATTATAAACTACAAAACATATTTTTGTCATACTTGTTACAATTAAATCATACATCTTAACATTCATTGTTGTTAGTATCAACACTATTATAATTTTCATTGTTATTTAATAATTATATTTATACTTTTATTTAAAATTGTTGTATTATTGAAAAAGTGCCCTGGTGTCTAGCTCCCCGATGGATAGGACCAACAACACCTTCGAGTCGTCCCCAGGAAGCTAATACAGCACACCAAGAGTTAGCGACTGAGTCCTGTCGCTTCTGACAGCACAATCCAAGTACAGCGCTGTTTGGTTCAACCCGACGCTTCTCACGTTCAAATCAGCTCCGGCGTCCATCAGCATTTCTTCTCATGTTTACCTTCTACTTTTCTAAGCAACAAACAAGGCGGCTTGATAATCTACTTCATTGTGAACCGATTCAAAATATTTTTGATTAGCCAACACAGGATCGTCGTAAAACAACTTGGAGATGTCGTCAAACTTATTTCGGGAAAGATTTATTCAACCCAAGGACGAACTCTCCTGCCCAGCTACATCGATGACTAAGACAATGCGCGATGCCTCTTTTCTCCCACATTGATCTCCACGATGTGTATCCACAACGAAGGGAGTGCCACCACCACCGACGCGTCCCCAGATCCATCGGCTGCGGCTTCATTCACCAAACGACCGGGCATCAACATCAGGATAGCCCAGCAGAGCCACCGAGCCCACTGCCCGCCCGCCGATCACAAGCAGGCGTTCAAAGTACCTGGGTTCGGTCAAGCGCTAAGCTCTTGAACTACACCGACAAGGCCGCAAAGGCGCAGAAATAAGCCGCGAGCTGGGGCCCATCGCGCCAACCATCTGGTCATGGATCAGGGCCTCCAAGGGTAGCAATACAAGTCACGACACAAAAACCGTCGTGGCAGCAGCAACAACATCAGCGCCAAGGCCCAGACCAGTTGGTTGCAGAGGAGTTCCCGTTATCGACATCAGCCCCAGTAGCAGCGAGACCAGCTTCGCCAGGGAGCGTTCGTTGAACTGGAAAATTTAGCGTGAGATGCCCTTCAGCTGGAGGAGGCTGCCCTTCAAGCTGCTGTATTTCTGTCCAGGATGACAAGTCGGGAGGGGCGACACACCCGCCACTAGAGGCGCCTCGTTTGTAGTTGTGGTGGTCGTCGACGGGGGCTAAGGAGATGCGGATACCATGGTAATGGGTGCGATGTAACGCCAGCCACACAAGGCCAGCCGGCTCCCGAGGAGATCCCAGGTCATGACAAGATGGCGAGGGTGGAAGGGTCCAAGCGCATCCAGGCTCTCTACCGTTCCAACCGCAAGAAAGCGGTCCAGAAAGTGCTCGGTGGTCCTTCCCGGCACTGTGAAATACCAGGGCAGGAAGTTGAAGAGCACTTCTAGCAAATACATTCTGCGAGAGAGTTTGGCGGCAAATTACCCCCTCTGTTCAACGCCGACGAGCCCAGTGCCAAAAGCTGTGCCAGCCTGTGTCGCCCATTCGGATCCGACGAAGTCGCAAAAATGCTCTGAGGTATGAGTAACTCATCCCCGGGGCGCGACGGCTTACGTACGTGGATTTAAGGAAAGCTGACCCGGGCTGTCACGTACTAACGGCTTTTTTCAATGCTTGCCTTAGATTGGGCGCAATACCACAGTGCTGGAAAAACTCTGACACTGTGTTGCTTTTTAAAAAAGGCGAGAGGGATCAAATCGAGAACTAGCGGCCCACTGCGATGGGGGATACTATCCGTAAACTCCTCTGCTCACTTGTTGCCAACCGCTTCACCTGCTGGGCCATGGATTACAAGAGAATAAGCGCGTCCCAGAAAGGCTTCCTCCCGTTTGAGGGATGCCATGAACACAATTTTGTCTTGCAAGAAATTCTGCGCGACGCGAAGTCTAAAGGGAGGTAAGTTGTGGTCGCGTGGCTGGACTTCACCAATGCATTTGGCTCGGTCTCCCACGCTTCTATCTTCAGTGTCCTCAAGCAGCATCGAGTCCCGGAGACGGTCAGGAAACTGATCGCATCAGCGTATGATGGCGCGACCACCTGCGTCAGGACAGCGGACGGCATCACTAAGTCCGTCTCCATTGACTCGGGCGTGAAGCAAGGATGTCCCATGAGCCCGATAGTTTTTAACCTTAGTCTGGAGCCTGTTATTAGGGCAGTTGCGGCTTCAGGTGGGGGCTACGAACTTGCGGGAGAGATTTTCGCAGACCTTGACTATGCAGATGACATAGATCTCATTGCGGACTCACCCGAGGCGATGAGAAACCTCCTGAGATCTGCGGAGGACGCTGCTGTGGCTGTTGGCCTTACCTTCAACCCTGCGAAATCTGCCACCGTACACCTGAAAGGCAGGGGTGTCGATGCGGTCAAGAGAACGCAGTCCAGCATACAGGGTGAAATGATGTGCGCCCTAGACCGTGGCGATGCTTACGAACATTTGGGCACTCCAATGGGATTTCAAGTCAAGCAGACGCCGTACACCATCATAGAAGAGCTGTCGGCGAACATCCGTGCGGTAGACGGCTCATTGCTGGCCCCTTGATAGAAACTTCAGACCATGGCTACCTTTATCCTGCCACGAATGGACTTTTGTCTGAGGGGGTCGGATGTAAGAAAAGGTCCTCTCGTGGAGGCCAACAGGGAGTTGAAAGGGATTGCCAAGAGATGGATGAATCTCCCCAGACGTGCGAGCGCCGAATTGGCCTTCCTCCCTCCATACATGGGGGGCTTTTGCCTCTCGCAGACATGGCCGACATTTTTACCATCGTTCATGCCTTTAAGCTCTTGAGCTCTAAGGACACAAGCATGGCTAATGTGGCCATGTCTACGTTGCAGGAGACGTAGCTAAACGAGTGGGCCACGCCGCCGACGAGCATGATATGGCAAACTATCTGTCGGGCTCCCTAGAGGGGGAATCATCACCGGTGTCACCTCGTATCATATTCTCACTACCTGTGCTCTCACCAAACTGCATGAGTTATTCAAAACGTCCAGCTTTTGACTATGATTTTTAAGTAAAAACTGAATTTTCACACTGGTGCCTGTATTATTCTCTCTCACAAAGTTTTCCAGCAGCAAACGCACTTCCTGGAATTTTTCTTTGAATAAAAATCTATTGTCAAGTTGTTTAGTCACATTCAGTTAGTGATCATCAGAGGCTACGACAGTTGCCAACTATCCAGGATTGGTTGGTATTTGTGCTGCAGTTACTTACTGCTTAGCGCGTTCACACCCTGTATCACCAGATATTTGACCTAAACTTTATCAATCAGCTGATATTTTCCTCACGTACCTGACTCATAATGGTCGAAAAAGTCGATCCAACCCTTCGTTTCTTTCCTCTCGGTACTTTTCTTTCTTGATTTTCTGTTAATTGATCTTAGACCTGCACTTTTTTTGCCCCGAAGGTTGAACCAAAGAAAACTTTTTCATTCACAATGCAAAGAAAAAGGTCCCAGAATGCGAGTGAGAATGTAACCGAGCGCAAGCTACATCCCTCTCACAACCAGTGCATGCAAAGATTCATGCGCATGGTGCTTCAATCTAACATGCACGGTTGTCCGGCAAATAAGCGTGGTCAAAGTCAACCCTACCCCTAAAATCCAGCTGGATATACAGTTGGATTTTGGTTCCAATTTGACGGCTGGGTTAAGAAAAAAAATTTTTTTTGTCAATATTGCTTAAAATTAAGTTATTATTCAATTCTCAATGATTTTGAAAAAATTTAACTTTTTTTTTCACAATTTTCCAGCTGGAAATTCAGATAGATTTTATTTGTAGGAAAGTACATAAAACACCACGACTGAGAACAAACGCCCACGCGCAGACAAAATGAACATCGTCAGCTACCCATGCGCAAACCCTAAACTCAAGCCGCTCTTAATCCATGTAAATCTTAACAGCTCCCGCAGCAAAAATACAAACTGAATACGGTCTATATATTCTTAAAAGTATTTTCACACTTACAGTGGCTCGTCCTAATCTTATCAAATTTGTCCGGAACAGAATAATAATAAAGCCTTATAGAATTCGAGTACCCTAGAGGAAAAGAATGAAAAGAAAGCATTCATAAACTCTCATTATAAAGTCTACCGTAGAAATATATTTTGTCATCACTCTCAATGCAAAGTCGCAAACCCTACAGCTGATCGTCACCAGCAGCACGAGTTCGTTGGCTGCAACACATCATGCCTGGCCGAAGAAAGAGGCACTTGATAAGAAATGGGAGTGTCTCGATCACCAACCATATGCCAGCAGAATGGTGTGCACGTGCATCACCTGTGAACGAGTGGGGTGCGCCGCTCATGTGCGCCGAACGTAAGAAAGAAATAACGACAAGAGCGAAAGAGACAGAGCACTAAAACTGCCGCGTGCTTCCCGGAATTCTATCTATTCGTAACACGCTCACTAGCATCCCTTGCCTAACCGATGTCACAACCTAATTTTTTCTAACTTCACCTGTAAACTACACTCCCAACTTCGACCCCTTCTTACGCGCCCCACCCAGGCCAGGATCATCACCGACATTCCCGGCCCCGACCGTCACGTGTTATATTTTCTCACTGCACCCTGAGGAAATGGAAGCCATCCCGCATTGACTTCATGAAAAACTTCTCTCCGTTTTCCAAATCCATATTCACGTGCACACACGAGGCCGAACGATTAGAATAGACAAAGCATGATTTTTACCTTTCTGTACATCTCCTGGAACCTTACCGACAAAATTCCCTCCTGCCTGTAATTATTAATCCCCGTGAGTGCAACACCGTGCGGCGGTCGCAACTCAGTGGTAGCGCGACGAGTCAGTCAAGAATGAAGCACACAACACATATTCCCAACAGAAATTACCCAGAAAAATGAAATAAATAAAACTAAATGAAAATCAAATGTGAACTTGACCGGGATTTGAACCAAGGACCTCTTGCTTATGCGGTAAATGCTCTAGAGTTTTTATCAAATTTTAGTTATTTTGATCAAGTTTAATTGGAATTTTTAATAGCTCTTTCTAACGTTTTTTGAGTCTTAGAAAAATTTACTGTACATGATCAAAATCACTCAAATTTGATCTAAAAATATTTTTCTCTAAATTTATGACTAAACAAAGAAAATGCGAGGTTGCAGAACTCTCTAAGTAGTATAGGCTTCGAGCACGAATTTTGAAGAAATACACTGAAAAAAAAATATGGCAGTTACTCACATTCATTCAAAACAATTTTTCAGATGACGATTCAATATAACTTTTCCATTGATTCAATAGAAAAAGTCTGTTGACAGTTGCTATATTTGAATAAGATGAAATCAATAATTTAACAAGTTATACTTAATGTAAAATTGTTTTTAAAAAAGGAAATCAAATTTTCTAAATTTTAGTTGAATTATTTTTTTATTTTAAAGAGCTGAAAAAGTTTAACAGTAAAAAATGACTGCTCTAAGTATCAAGCATGAAGTACATTATAACCTGTATATTATTGATTCTATTTTATTTTATATGTAGCAAATGTCAATGGACTTCTTCCTTTAAATCAATAAAAAAGTTCTATTGAATCATCATCTGAAAAATTGCTTTGAATAAATGGGAGTAACTGCCATATTTTTTTTTTCGTGTAAGCATAAAAGTCGTTTTTTCCAAAAATACCATGTTGTCTGTATGCTAGCATGCATGCAAGAGTTATTGGTGGTTTCATCCATCATTTGGCAAAAAAAAACGATCTCCAAAGTTTTAACAAGGTCGGCGTCCCCAAAACGTGACCTCTTCTGATTTGTCACTGGTATAATAACGGTGAATGGACCCATCTTAAAAACTAATTTTTATACATTTTCATTTGAAATTTTGTTAAAAAGAGTTATCTAGCTTTAATTAACGAAATATGGTTTATCGCTTGGGCAACGTTGAATAGACACGTCTTGAAAATTAATCTTTTATTACATTTTAACTAAAATTTTGTTGCCAAAGACTTTCATAGATTTTAATTTATGAAGTATGTATTTTTTTTTAGATACAGTAAAAAATGTTTGCAGTCGTTCAGGAATGTCACTGAGAACTTCTGTTAATTTGAAAGAGAAGAAAAAACCAAAGCCGCAAGTGACTACAACTCTGTCGGGGCAGTTGTTGCAAATGGGTATTTCTGCAACTGAAATCCAAGAAAATCAAAAAGTCAACGAGCACTCGAAAATCATCACTAACAATCCTTTTATTGGCACAGATATAGATGATATAACATCAAAACGGAAACAACGTCGATATCGGACAACTTTTACTAGCTTTCAACTAGAGGAGCTAGAAAAGGCTTTTTCAAGAACACATTATCCTGATGTGTTTACCAGGTTTCTTAATATTTTAATTATTGCACTGACTTTTTTTCCTATTGATTCTATTATCATGCAGTATTTCCATGTAGTGAGATCAATCCTCAGTATTTATAGTGTATAACACACCTTAGAGACCCAGCTGAAAAAATCCATATGGAAATCCGTAAGGAAACCCGTACGGGGACCCATAAGGGTTCCTGTAAAGGATCCCATACGGGTTTCCGATACTGATATTTGGTCAGGGTTTCCGTACGGGTTTCCATACGGGTTTTTTTTTTTTTTTTTTTTTTTTTTTCTTTTAATTTTATTTTTACACTATTTTTTTATTTATTTAATATTATTATTAGATATTGATATATCATTCTTTATAAGATTTAATTATTCATAATAAAATTATTTTGAATAAAATTATCGAAGAAAAAAATTTTGTTCGACTGAGATTCGAACCCATGACCCCAGGCATCACAGGCAGACACTCTACCACCTGAGCCATTGAGCTAGCATGCATCAAGACCTCAATTAAACTCCTTTAATATACAACTTATTGTCGGTTAAGCCCATTAATTTAGATGAAGCTTCGACAAAATTTGTTTTAGATTTAGATAATGCAATACAATTGCTCGTGTTTGCGCGCTGAGAGAGACTAGTTAAAAATCAAATATAAAACAGTTGTTAAAGTAGTTTAATTAAAGTCTTCGAGCAAGCTAGCTCAATGGCTCAGTTGGTAGAGTGTCTGCCTGCCATGCCTGGGGTCGTGGGTTCGAATCTCAGTCGAACAAAATTTTTTTCTTCGATAATTTTATTATTAATAATTAAATCTTATAAAGAATAATATATCAATATCTAAAAATAATATTAAATTAAATAAATAAAAAAATAGTGTGAAAATAAAATTAAATGAAAAAAAAAAACCCGTATGGAAACCCGTACGGAAACCCTGACCAAATATCAGTATCGGAAACCCGTATGGGGTCCTTTACGGTAACCCTTACGGGTCCCCGTACGGGTTTCCTTATGGATTTCCATATGGATTTTTTCAGCTGGGAGAGTCAAAAATTAGCAAGCTCTGAGCAAACCAAAATTGACGCCTGAGCCGAAGGCGAGGGTGCCAAGGGTTTGCTCATTTTTGCTTCTGTGTATACTATTTTTCAACACAAGGCAAAGAAAGTGCAAATGCACGCCTCAGGACAAGGAAGAAAGTTTACGCTTTCTGCGCCGTTTGTTGAAAAAATAATAGTAAATGAATTCGAAATAATAGTTCTTCAGCTTTATTTAAAAGAAAACATTTAATGCAATGGCTTGCCATCAAAATTAAATTAGAATACAATATATTTTAATTTCACAGTCAAATAAAAATTACACCCAACAACAAAATAAATAAATTTTATATTTTACTTGATCAAACTTAAGAAGACTTTCACTTTTGAAGTAATAGTTTCTTTGTACCTCAGGTTCAAAAAAACTTTTTTAATATTTATAAATCAAATCACAACACTGTCATCAGTGGTTAATTATCATAAATAATATAAATACATAAAAAAATTTCTTGTTGCTCAATCTTTTTGGTTGAATAAATGTATATTTTTTCAACAATCTTATAATATATTACTTTTCCTTTTTTTGCACAATTTTAAACCTTACAAATAGATGACATTTAAATTTATGGACAAAACTAAACAACTTCATCATTGAGTTAATGATAGTAGTAGTAGTAAATAAGCTTTATTAACATATTGTTATACTTTAAAAAATAGTTTCTTCCCTATTGCTCGTAATTTTTTGGTTTAAATTTTGATAAAACAACTTTATATTGATCTCTCGAAAAAATGCTTTTTTATTATTTAGTAAAGCGACGTTTCGTACACTTTGTTTGTGTCCCTTTTCAAGCTCAACAGAAAAAAAGCTTATTTACAATCATTGAAATACAAGTTCAATGATTGTAAATAAGCTTTTTTTCTGTTGAGCTTGAAAAGGGACACAAAGTGTCCGAAACGTATCTTTACTAAATAATAAAAAAGCATTTGTTCGAGAGATCAATATACCACCATTTTACCCTCACATAACTACAAAATTTGGCGCGCTACAATGGATTGCCACGCCAAATATGGATATGAAAGACCTGTCAAGAGAGGCATAAACGTTTTTATGCGTAAAACAAAAGAATCGCCCCTGATCCCAATTCTCTTTATTGATGCCCTTCGTTGTCTTGCTCCATCTCAACATGACCCCCAAAACATGGACACCTCCGACAATAACTCAACCCATAGCTCTCTCCACGACTGACAGTTAGCTCTTCTGCCTGCAAACACCAATATTCCCCCTCAAAATTCATGTCTGAACATATGTCACAGCAACATTAACCGTTTACACGCGAATTTTTAACTCCTAGAGAAAGCTCTTTCCGAAAAACGCGATACAGTTGCTGTCACCGAAACTTTTCTCAAGCCGCATGACAATACAGGCATATATGAGATTGAGGGTTACACTTATACTTACCACGATCGCATTGGTAAAGAAGGCCGAGGAGTTGGCCTATACCTACGTGACGGACTGTCAGCCTCAGACTTAAGCTCATCTATCTAACAATTCCGTAAATCGCCTGGATGTGTAATCTACGAAATAAATTTTTCCAATATTAAAATACTTTTTGCTGTTATTTATCGACCACCCTCCACTAGCTCACTCGGCTCTTTCTTTGATACCATCTCTCCCCTCCTCCCACTTTACTCGCACGCTATCATCACTGGCGACTTTGATGTTGACATGAGCTCCAAAACAACCACTTCCACCTTACTATCAGAACAATTTACCGCACTCCTTTTACATCTAGTCAGCACAGACCCTACACACCACGTTACATGGTATGATGGCAGCTTGCACGAATCATGTATTGATCTCTTTTTAATTCGTGACTTTGAATCTCACGTATTATACAATCGCTCTGAATCTCCTTTTGCTTCTCACCATGATTTCATCGAGATCGAATGCTCAATTAAAGCCCCCCAACCCCATCAAAAGTCAATAAATGTGCGTAACCTGACTCAGGTAAACAGCGAGGAACTCTGTCACTGCATTACAGCCTCTCTTTTACCTAGACTTACCCTGCAGACAGACCACATGAACATGAACTCTGACACCCCCACCCCGGTCATACCGATTGTAAATAACCCTGATCTTGTAAATACTGTAAATACTCATACACCTACACACAATTCTACTGACTCTCAAGACCCTCTATCACTCGAGGACATGGTGAGTAATGTCACTAGTGCAACATTGACTGCCTTTGATCAGTTGGCACCCATCCATCGAATTAAACCAACCTCTAGGCTCAAACCCTGGGTCACAACTGAAATCAAGCACGAACAGCACAAACGTGATATTATCTTTAATCGCGCCAGAAGGGCAGCGGTAGGTAGTATACGTCGCACTCGCCTTTTTAGGGAATACCGGGAACTTCGTAGTGAAGCTAAAAACCATCTCGATACATCCAAGAACTCATAGTTTGAGCGCAATTTGATACAAGCTCCCCCCAAACACGTTGGCGCCAGTTGAAAAAAATGGGACTGACCTCGAGTCACTCATCGTCCCCCCTTGATTTCTGCAGCGGAGAAGTGCTTAACGCCCAGTATGCTTCTGTCTCACAAAATTCCTCTCCTCTGACCGATTTTGATATTTTCTTTGCCTGCTCTCAGCCAACTTCACCCGATATCAGCCTATTTTGCTTCAGTGCCATTACCGAGTCTGATACTCGTCGCCTACTCTTGAAATCAACCACAAAAGGCTATGGTACCGACAACATTTCCTCGAAAATGCTGAGCATGGCACTTCCTGCCCTTATCCCAAGACTAACTCAAATTATAAATACATCTTTTTCGACCAGCACTTTATAGAAACATGAAAACTCGCAAGCATTGTTCCTCTCTCCAAGAAGAAAACACCCGAAACCCCGTCTGACACGCGCCCTATAGCTCAACTTCCTGAGCTCTCGAAAATTTTCGAACGTGTACTTCACGAGCAGTTACTCAAACATCTGATAACTCATAACTTGCTCGACTCGTATCAGTCAGGTTTCAGGCCACATCATTCCACCCAAACGGCATTACTAGGTCTTTTCGAAGATGCAGGGTGCGCCCTGAGAAATAATGAGCTGCTAATTTTCGTTTCCTTTGACTTTTCGAAGGCCTTCGACGTGCTGCCTCACTCAAAACTGCTGGCAAAATTGAGATCACTCAATTTTAGTCAAGAAGTTGTACGATGGTTTGCAAGTTACCTTCGCGGTCTCAAACAAGCAGTTCGCTTAGAAGATGGCTCACACACCGACTGGCTATCTGTTGACTCAGGTGTCGCCCAGGGTAGCCTGCTAGGGCCGCTGCTCTTTCTGCTATTTATTAACGACTTATGCAAGGTCCTGAAGCACCCCAGACGCATGATTTACATATATGGATACACTCCATGTATGGATCATCACATCGCTTCTCCATCTGTTATACTCTCTACAGCTCCTTCAATCAGACCCAGACGCCGTTGTGGAATGGGCCACAACCAATGGGCTTCGACTAAACCCCAGTAAAACCATAGTCTGCGTGTTTAGCTCACAAAACACACTGGATGAAGCTGCCAAAATGATCCCCTGTCCTATCTCAATCCTAGGCATGACCCTACCCATCACGTCAAACTTTAAAAGTCTAAGTCTGAACATATCCAACACGCTAAACTGGAACTCACACATCAGCCGAATTTCTCGCAAGACTCACACTGCTTTGTACGCTTTTTGCTTCCATCGCCACTCTCTCTCCAGATCACTCAAAAGACAGTTAGTTCAAGCTTTAGTTTTTCCCCATTTTGATTACGCGTGTGCCGTTTTCCATGACATCCACGAGTTTCAAAACACTAACTCCAGAGAATTCAAAACATGTGTGTACGATTTGTCTTCGGCAATATACCGTGGAGGCAACACGTCACGCCCTATCGACTATAACTTGGCTGGCTGTCAGTAAAAAGGCGCAGGGAATATCTCATTTCCTCACTGGCCTTTTCAGTAATTCGTAATGGAGCCCCATCATACCTGGTAAAGTGCTTCATGACCCGAAATCAACTCCCTCCCCCACGGTATGACCTGCGTGGTCTTCAAGCCTTCCTGAATTACCCAACACCACGTATAGTCAAACAAAGCCGTTCCTTCGTGATCACTGTGTCCGCAACTATAAATGAGCTATCCCACCTCGACCTCGAGGAGATTTCGATTCAACGCTTTAAACATGAACTACTTCATAACCTTTCAACTCATGATAGAAGTGACTGGTCCACTCGGGCCGCCAACAACGGATTTACCCTCATCCCTCTACAACTTTCTGACTGCCCTCGACTTGTCTTCAGTTAAACCCTGCCCAAAGTCTGGACCACTGAGACACCACTGCACTTGTCACCTTCCTCGTTGCGCGCACTTACAGAACATGTGTCAGTTTCACTTAGTCATATCTCACTCAAATGTGACACCATACTATGTAATCGTCTACGCTCGTTCACTGCTATTGTATCTCTATATGTGACTACTCGAATTATCTGCTACTGTAAAACTATTCTGAATCTACTATTATTATTGTACTCATTATGATCACTATTTACTTAATTATTAAATTATTATATTTTACTTATACTCTGTATCTTGCTCAAAAGGCCATCAAGGGGTTCTACCCCATGGCCTCATCTAATAAAAACATACATACATATATACAATATAAAGTTGTTTTATTAAAATATTGTTATACATTGTTCAGTAATTTATAATTTATCTTGGGTATATTTACATTAGCTTTCAGTGTTTACATTTCGTGTGCGTGCGTGTGTGGGTGTGTGTGTGAGAGAGAGAGAGAGAGAGAGATTTGATTTTTGATATGATTTTGATGTGTTTATTAAATATACACTATGTTGTACAAAATACATAAGATGACAATAAAGTTCTACATTAGAATATTTTTTCGATATAAAATAAAACATAATCAAATAATAATATAAATAATAATAAAAGTAATAAAATGAATATAATGGTATACAATAGTAATCAAAGTAACATGGGTAACATTATCAGTCTCATCAGTATTCACTCCACAAAATCACAAACTAACATTTTTACAGATCCAGAGTTCAACAGTGCAGAAAAAAAAACTTAAGCGAGAGAGAGAGAGAGAGTGCGTGCTCTCGCCTGTCTGCCCTTCCTCCTGCAGCTGACTGAGTATTGATTCGTCTGCTAAGTAAGCTAACATCTACTTTGTTTTGCTCAGCACTCAGAAGCTTTATCCGCTGCATAATCCTCGCCCAAGGGCAGTTTTTCTTTCAGAAAGGTAAAGCGAAATTATTGCCCGCACGAGCAGGCAAAGAAAAACCACAGGGAAAGATACCAGGAAGCAGTGGAGGCCAAAATAAAAATAGGATGGGTGAACCCTAACCTAAACCAAACTGAGCAAAAAAGACGAAAGCAAGGCAAAGCGAAAGAAAAAGGGCAGAAAAAAAGGTAGAAGAAAGGATGGAAAGGAGACAGAATTTTTTTTGATAAGCTAAAAAAATGGTTAGACTTGACACTGGAAACAAAGGTAGAGGTCAGGAAGATATGTACAGTGAAAAATGCAGTTAACACCATAGGAGCACAGCTGGTAACCATAGAACAAAAAAGGAGGTGATGGTCAAAAAAAGCAAAATGAAAAATGAGGATAAAATGATTTATATAAATAATGAAACGAATGGCTAGAAAGGCAGAATAGGAGAGAGACACTAAGGAAGGCAAAAGAAATAAGAGAGAAGACTAGAAACTGCAAGATTGGCTATAACAAGATAACAACAGGGCAGGAAGAATTTTTTTGGAACGAGAGCTTGGAAAAATGGTTTCAGAAAGAAAAGTTGGAAAAAACGATGGAGGAATAACGAAGGGGAATAAGGAGGGAGAACAGTGCGCGCAACCTTTTGGAACGTGGCTGGAGTGAGGAGGTTAGATAGGGAAGACTGGGAAAGCATGAAAAAAGCCACATAATTAACATCTCAGAAACATGGATGGAAAAACAGGGAAACACGTTGATGACAAACCATCCGAAAAACTTCAAAATTTTGGAGCTGGAAGCAATAAAAAAAAACAAAAAGGGAAGATCAAGGGGAGGCATGGCAACAGCGCACACGAAAGCACTAAAAGAATATATCACAATGCAAGAAATTACGAAATAACTGCTCAGGACAGAACTAAATATGGATAATGAAAAGATCATATTGCTAAGAGTGTACATGAGGGAAATGAAGGAAGAAAATTTTGAAAACATGGCAGAGATAATCGAGAAGAATGAGGAGCGGCCAATAATTATCGAATGAGACTTCAACGCAAAGACAGCAAGGAAGGGAAGTAAAGTGGAGGATGAGACAAGTGAAGAAGCGAGAAAGTCGGAAGATGCAGTGTTAAATGAGGATGGTCAAAGACTAATCAATTGGATGGAAGAAAATGAATGTACATACTCAATGGAAACTGTGCGGGTGAAAACAGTGGTATGACTTACATAGGACCTGCAGAATGTTCAGTCATCGACTATATCATAACTAACAGACATACGGAAGACAGGATAAGATCGATAGAGATAGAAGAAGGGGTGTGCTCAGACCACTTAAAATTACAGGTGGAGATATTTTGGGAAACCGAAGAAAATGCAAGCAACAAGGGAGAGAAAGAAAAGCAAACCATTAAGTGGACAGAAGAAAGTGTTTCAGAATATAAACAATGGCTAGAAAGGGCTGGAATGACAGAAAGCTAGAAAGATGTCAAAATGAAGATAAAAAACGCACTGCCGTATGTAGTGAAGAAAATTAAGAACGATCCAATAAGGATAAGATGGTGGGATGCAGAGTGTCACCTGAAAAAACAAAGACTGAAGGAAGTAAAGAAGAGAATTGGCAAAGATGGGAAAGGGAGGGAAAGATATTTTGAGGCAAGAAGAAACTATAGGAAACTGATAGAGAGAAAGAAGGAAAACCATAAAATTCAAGAGTGGAAAGAAGTGAACAAAGACAAGTCAGGCAGAAAATTCTGGGAAATGGTAAACAGACAGAGGAAAGGTAGGGAAAAAATCAGCGAAGAAATTGAGATGAACGAATGGGAGGAACACTTTGAAAAGTAGATGGATAAGGGGAAAGATGAGGGGAGGTGGAAGGGGACGACGGACGAAAAAGGCAAATCACGAGAACGAAATAATAACGGAGGAAATAAAGTCTACTATTCGGAAAATGAGGAAGAGAAAGGCAGCAGGAGCAGATAAAATACCAAACGAAGCATGGATCTATGGCGGAGAGGAAGTAGTAGAGGATTTATACCGGATGCTCAACAAAATATGGAGAGGTGAGCAGAAAATACCAGAAGAATGCAAAATCGGAATAGTAACACCTGCTCTCAAGAAAGGGTGTAAGGAGGAAGTATTAAGCTACAGAGGGATAACACTCGTGGACACAGGGTATAAGATATATGCGGAAATTCTGAAAAACAAGCTGGAGAAAGAAATGAAGGAGAAAAAGTTCGTGAGCGCCACGATGATAAGCTATAGGAAAGGCAGAGGCACGATAGATGCGATATATATAGTAAAGATGGCTATAGAGGAAGAATTGAGAAAGGAAAAAGGAGAGGTCTTTCTCTTCTTTGCGGACATGAAGGGGGCCTTCGACAGGATCGATAGAGGAAAGATATGGGAGATGATAAGGGAGAAAGGGATAAATGAAAACCTGAGAGAAACAATCAGTGAGATATATGAAGAGACAGGATTTATGGTCAGAGTTAAAGATAAACTCTTGAAACTGATTTACACCAATAAGGGAGTGAGGCAAGGATGCCCTGTAAGTACAGTACTTTTCAACGCAGCCTTTTTAAACCTGGAAAAAACTCTGTAGAAAATACAAAGCGGAAGTATTACGATAGGAAGAAGGAAAATCTGGAAAGTATCATATGCAGATGACGTAATACTGATGGCAAGCAATCAGGAAGCAATGAAAGAAATGATAAGAAAATTTTGAAAATACATAAAAGAGCGAGGCTCACATTTGAATACGAGTAAATCCAAGATAATGAGGTGCAGGAGAGGAGGAGGAAAGGTGTCGAGGATAAAATTCAGCTGGGAAGGAAAGAAGATCGAAGAGGTAACAAAATTCAACTACCTGAGATACATGATACAAAGAAATGACGGGGAAGAAGCACAGATTAGGAACTTGAGAAAGGAAGCAATGGCAGTGCTAGGAACAACATGGAGAATAGCAGAGAGAAGTTTCAAAGACAGCTGGGAATGAAGAATGTTTCTATTCGACACTTTAGTAAAAAGCGTACTGATTTACGGGGCAGAAATATGAGGGTGGACAGAATGAAAGGACCTGGAGAAGATACAGAATAAATAATAGCCAAGAGAGAGAGAGAGAGAAACAAATAGGGAGAAGCTAGAAAGGACGAAATATGCGAAAGAGTACGGAGAGATAATACCAGGCACGAACGAACAGCTAGAATATCTAGCCGGAAGATCAAACCAAAGAAACGCCCTGGAGATGAACGCAAGGTTTAGGCTGGCTTGAGAGACCAGAGTAAGGAAACACTGGTTGACAGAGAACAAAAGACTATGCAGAATGTGTGGTAGAAATGAAGAAACCCTAAAGCACGTCCTGGAAGAATGTGAACATACAGGAAAGGAAGGCATAGGATGGAAAGAACTGATTCAGGGACAAGGCCAAGGAGCGCAGGCTAGAATGTGGGATGTAATCTGGAGGAGAAAGAGGAAAGAGATGGAAAGTGGAAGGGTAAGAAGGGAAGGAAGTCAGCTGCAGGAGTTTACAATAGTATGTTTAATCCAAAATGTGTAATTGTTTCGTAGTTGAATATCTAGTTTTTATGACTCAAACTTAAATTAATATGAAAAAACTAATAAAAAAACTCTCACCAATAAATCTCTCATTTTTATATTTTTTAAGGCTCAAATATTGTATTTTTTAGTTATGTTTTTTTTTTTTTTTTTTTTTTTTTAGTTTTAATCTCAACGGAGATTTATAAATACAAAATCAATTCAAAATAATACATAGGGTAAGTAGGGGTGCTTGTGCGAATTTGAGATGTACCTATGACTTTGACAGCTAGTAAATAAAAAAAATATTAAAAATTTCATCTTTTTTTTTTAAATAAATATTTGAACTATTTAGAAGTAACCCTGAAATTTCCTGGTACAATAAAAACATTTTTTTATAAAATAATTAAGTTAAAAAAAAAAAGTCAGGGTGATTGTGCGAACGCAAGGCCGTTAGTGCGAGGCTGTTTGTGCGAGGGCAATCGTGCGAGCTATAAAATTGAATTGTTAGCTCGGTTGAAGTAAATAAAAGATTGGTACCCATCTACAAAATTAAATAAAATGTCTAAGCTTAACAACTATCATAGAGTTATTATAATCCAAATATTATTTTTGGTGCTGTTGGTTTTTAACATGACTAAGCTTTCATAAAATTAATACACACAGATGAATAACAATTTAAAACGTTTATTTATTAACAGTATTTTAAAAAACTGAATTAGTTTGCTTATAATATACATTTTAAGTTAAAAGTTGGAAAAAAAAATCGAAGAAGCACCAAGCAGGTTGCATTGAGCAATACTAAATTGCAGGTTAGGTAGTTCGCACAAGCACCTGGAATGACGCCACAGACGCCAAGTTCGGATGGTAGTGCGAATTTTTAACATGTTAAAGATTTTTAGTTTAATTGTTTTAATTTTAAATCAAAAACTGAGATGACAAATTTACATATCTAATAATCAGCTATTTAAAAATATTTTTTTTACACATGCCACATGTTATATGAGTTTAAATTCATTTTTATCATTTCTATTCGCACACATGCCCCCCTCGCACAAGCGCCCCTACTTACCCTATTATATCATCTTATATAAGTTACATTAAGAAGAATCTAAACAAAAAACAGAGTCTTTAAACTTTTAAATTAAAAGCCTTGAGAAACTTCACAAGTATTTTACAGGCGGGTATATTAGGCCTGGCCATAAAATCTTCAATATTTATTGGCATGTAGATGCCGCACTTCCGAAGATCAAGAGTCATTGTAGCTCTCTGGTCTGTGTAAAGTGGGAAATCAGAGATAACGAGATTAAGATTTTCGTAGGGAGAGCCACACTTGCAGGAAGGATTATTAACAATGTTTTTGGGGGCAAGGGACCCGACAGGGAATTCTAGCCTGGCAGCCCAGCCAATGTGCCTGGCCCCGTACGGGCAGCCACTTTACAGACCGTACGGGGTGTAACGCGGCTAGAGCCTGGCAGCCCCATCGTGCTTGGAGCACTATTCCGCGTTCAACAAAAAAACAAAAACAAAAATCGAAAAAGGGCTTTAAAGCACCTTTGCAAAAAGTAGCAACAAGAGCGCTACAAAGTCCTTTTTTCGATTATTGTTTTTGTTTTTTTTTTTTAAATGCGGAATAATAACTGCCGTCGAGCATGAGGCTAGTAGGTTACATCTTCACCAAAAATGCGGCACTGCACATGCATGCGCGTGCGGTCACGCTGCTATCCCTGTCATTACCTACTGATCATGTAGATATTATTATTGTCTTTTAAAATATTTAATGTTTGTTTGGTTAATTTACATAAAATTAACTTAAATAAAAAAATTACTAATCAATATTTACTAATCAGTGCTACTGATATGTATAAATCAGTAAGAATAAGATCCTTTTGTAACTTGTTTCATTTCTAACCTTATTTCTTCATTTAAAAAATTTTATTAAAGAATTTATGTTTAATTATAACAACTTGTTTAGCATCAAAATCCATTTAAAGTAAAATAAAAAAAAATAAATAAATTTCCTAACCTCAAACATTAATTTTTTTAGAACATTTTTTCATATAAATACGATTAATGACCTTTGAAATGTGTAATTAACGATTTATTATTAATACTTAACTTTATTGAAAATATTTAATTCAAGTGTCAACACAAGCCGATTACAATAACGAATGACGTAAATAAGCACATACAAGTCCTACGCATAGAGTTGTATATCTATATATAGTGGCAAACCGGGGAGCCCGTACTGGGCCCGGCCACCGCCGCGTTTCTTTTTTGCGGTTTTTAGGGGTTCAGCCCGGTCATGCCCCGTTCGGGCAGCAGGGCAGCCCGTACGGGTCCAGGCTCCAGCCCGCACAGCAATTCCCTGTCGGGGAGGCCTTAAGAGAGTAGTGATTCGCCCTGGAGCGATTAAAAGTCATTACAAATTCTCTAGACAAATCCATGTCCGCACCAAGGTCGGCGTCCTGTTTCATAGTAGTCATTAAAGTAAATCGTCCCCTTGTTAAATCATTGATTCCTAAGAATTTCGTCAGTCTTGGTACGTGCAACTTTCCGAAAAAGATCCCTCAGGTTGGTGAAGTGGTACTTCGTTCGGGCTAGCCAGAGCTGCCTCGGTAGCCACTTTAGCTAGAGGATCAGCCTCATCATTATCTCTAATACTGTAATGAGAGGGGACCCAGAAGAATTTAACAGAGCCTTGTCGCTCACTGGCATCCAACGACCTAAGCACCTCAACAAATTTCCTCTTAATTTAAAGAATATGGGGGTTGTCCCGAATGTTTAATAAAACTGTGATGAGTCCTACAAAAGCCCCAAGCGAGTCAAAAAAAATGATGAAGTTGGGTGCAGCATTGCTCAGGACAATGTCCATAGCGGTGCCGATGGATTGACACTGAGCAGTATAAATTGACGAGAGAGGTCCCAGAGTCCTAGAAACCAGGAAATCTAGGTCTGAGCAAGTTGCAGCCGAGCCTACCCCAGAAGATCCCGGTATTTTGCTACCATCGGTAAAAATTCCCAGAGCATTATTTTCTCTCAAGAGAAGATTAACTAACGAGTCCGGATCTTCAAGATGTTTGAGGGGCCAACCCAATTCAGTGTTCACCGGTATAGAAGTGAACAAAGTACGATAATCATACCTAAATAGATTAAAACCCGGGTTTACCAAAAGGTTTCTCTTACTCGTGTGAGTAGAGATAATGAAGGCACGACTAGCTAGTATACCAAACTTGCTCGTGTCATTCCCGCTGAGATAGTGTAAAAGCGAACTCAGATTTTTCCTGGCAATAAAGGATGAGTTAGAAAAGATCTTGTACAGGTAACATTTACAGATAAAATCAGCTCGGACTGAGATTGGAGTGAGACTAACCTCAGCAAGAAGTATATTCTTAAAAGTGCTCACATGGTGCTGAGAACTGAATGTTCTTAATCTTTTCCTGCAGAAGAATAGTAGAAGAGTAGTATATGAAATGGGTGTACTCCAAAACTGAACGCACTAAACTCTTGTAGAGGATAAGGAGAGTCTGAGGATCAGCTCCCCTGGTGGGGTAAAAAATCAACAAAAATCTGATGATGGGTCCTGGAGCATCTAACAAGGATTTTTTCACAGTGTTTATCACAGTTAAGAATCACTCCGAGAAATTTGACTTGGAAGCTGGAGGCTTGGGCTAGGGCAGTTAACTGAGTTGTTAACAATGATAGAGACGTTCCCGGCAGAGCCAGATCTCTTCCTGCTAAAGTTGACAAACTTGGTTTTCTCTGGAGCAATCTCGAGTCCAATTTGAAAACGAATCCCTCGACCCGGTGGGAAAGTATGAGTTTTTCATAAACACCGTCACTCAGGCCTTGATTGACAGCATCTCTGCTGTTAGACATGACTCAACCAGTCGCCCTGTTCGCAAACCCGCCTTCTGGTGGGATGAGGAGTGCAACGAAGTTAACGACTGTCGTAGAGCTGCTTTTAAAAATTGGGAGGATTCTGGTCTTCTCGACGATCTCGTTTTTCATAAGGGTAGTTGTACCTGAAGCTAGGAGGATTTTTGGGAAGAAGAAGAGAGCGAGCTTTCGACAGTTCGCTGCAAGCATCGACTTCGGAACTAGTCCAACGTACATCTGGAAAAAATGTAAGATTTTAAAAAACAGTTGGGTTAAGGTGAAGAAAAGTAGCTCCCCAGACAACCGCCAAGAGAAGGACTCTAGAAAAGCTCTAGATGACATCTGCCCTCCATGGGTACCCACAGACCCCTCCTGGATGCCTGACTGTGGACAAAATTAATTCTTGACGCCTCATTCAGTCTTGTTGAATTCAATGCTGCCTTGTCTCCCAAGCGCCCAAACTCCGCTAGCAGGATGGACGGGATCAATTTTCAGGTGCTTAAATCTCTGCCCATCAATCCCTGCTCTTTCCTATGATTGACTATTGTTCACTTGTCTACTGTAATATCTCGGGTGAGCAGGATCTCGTATTACAGCGCTTGCTCAATCGTGGGATCAGGTACATCTTTGGGATCAGAAAGAGCGATCATGTCACACCTTATAGACGTGAGCTCGGCTGGCTTCGGGTGGCGGGCCGCAGAGTTTATTTTGCTGCCTGCTTGCTCTATAGAATCCTGCACACAGGTACTCCGTCTTATCTGGCGAATTTTTTTGTTGAAAAGCTCAGCTCACGTCCATTAAGGTTTGCCAATCCGCATGCACTTGATGCCTTGATTGTCCCCTCTTTCCGCACTAGATCTCTGGAGCGATCCTTCCATGTATCAACTACCTACTCCTGGAATACCATACCCCCAAATATTCGCCAATCTACATCCTTCACTTCATTCAAACACCTCATCAAATCGCACATCTTTATTACCGAGGGAGAAGATTTAGTTTGTCTACACTGTTGAACTCGAGATCTGTATGGAATAAATGTTAGTTTGTGATTCTCGGAGTGAATTCTAATACTGTTGAGACTGATAATATTACCCTTGTTACTTTAATTTATAGATTGTATAGTATACCATTATATTCATTTATTACTTTTTTTATTACTTTCATTGTTTTTCATTTTCATTGTTATTATTATTACTTATATTATTGTTATTTTATTCTATCTTATTTTATTTTATTATATTTTATTTCATTTTCATTTTTATTTTATTTTATTTTATTTTATATTTATATTGAAATTATATCCTAATGTAGAACTTTGTGTATAATCTTATGTATT
Source organism: Encarsia formosa (assembly GCA_038277355.1). Lineage (NCBI taxonomy): Eukaryota > Metazoa > Arthropoda > Insecta > Hymenoptera > Aphelinidae > Encarsia > Encarsia formosa. The sequence goes on from CM076186.1 coordinate 61,678,820, forward strand.
TTGTACAACATAATGTACATTTAATATACGCATCAAAATCAAAATCAAAAAATCAAATATCATCTTCTCCTTCTTCAGATTTTCAATGACATTAACACGTCTGAAACGGGGGCCTACCCCTCCGCATGGAAGGAATCTTTTGTTCATTTTATTAAAAAGCCGAGAGAGACCGGTGTCCATCTGATCTCCCTCACTTCTTGCACCTGTAAGCTTAATGAGTCTATGATTGAGAATTGGCTTTAATGATGGGTGGAGACATATAATCTTCTCCCCGAGATTCAACAGGGGTTCAGAAAGGGTAAGTCTTGCACTGATAATCTTGCCGCGTTGACCATGAAAATTCGTGAGGCTTTCTGCGAGCAAGAAGAGGTTCACGCCGCTTTTCTCGATGTTCGTTAGGGCTTTCAACAACGTAGATTCCGATATCTTGCTGGGTGAGCTGGCGCAGTTAAGCTGCTCCCGTAGCATCCTCAAGTTCGTCAAATTTCTCACTCGTGACAGAGTTGTTCTGTCTGAGATTCTCCTCCATCTTGATGGTATAAAGTATAATTACAGGACAGCTCATAAGACCGTTCCGCAAGAAGGAGTGTTGAGTCCCCTTCTTTACATAATTTACGTGTCTGATATAGCCCGAGGTTTGCTTAAATCTGTGCAAATGTCTCAGTACGCAGATGACACTGCCATGTACGTGAGCAGTGAAGATACCCCTAATAGTATTCGAGTCCTATAGGAAGCCATTTCGCTTGTCAGGGAGAACTTGCTTTAAATTGTACTCGAGATCGCTCCAGAGAAAACCAAGTTTGTCAACTTTAGCAGGAAAAGATCCGGCTCTGCCGGGGACGTCTCTATCAGAGTTAACAACACAGTTATAGCTTCTAGCTTCCAAGTTAAATTTCTCGGTGTGATTCTTGACATGAAACTATTAGTATAGTTATGAAAAACTACTCGCCCTATTCATGCTGATCAGCGTACCAGCGTGAGAGCCGTGGTGTGGCAGGCGAAGCGGTGCAGTGCTAAATCAGCCTGCAAGGCAAAGTCTCGCAGCCTAAACGCCGCACTATTCCTGAGTGTGCAAGGGGCTTTGTTATTCTCACTGCCTCCATCTCTCTATGTGGATGCATCTCCTGAAGTATCTTACACTACCAACCAAAGACAATAATAAGCTCAAATTTAAAAAATTTCAACATAGCCAGCGAGTAGGCTACGTTCCATTTACGCTGATTTGGAGTCCCTACTGACAGTAAACCAGCCTGCAATTCATGATCATCTTGCTTTTAGCATAGGGTATTACTTGAAAAATATTTAATCCTATTATAGAAGTTACAGACACAGGGTGATGGTCAGATGACTTCAGTCCAGTGGTTTGTGAAAAGGTTGAAAAGAATAGCTGCAGGATTGAAAGAGCAGTACAAAAATCTAAGACCTATGATTTTCACCGAGCATGATGTGCATGACTTTTATAATGCGAAAGTGTTTGGAACGACGAAGCGAACGTACGACCCTGTTTTTCCCTTTTCTGCAATTTTCGGTAATTGACGCTGTTCAGGAACGATTCTCGGTTGAAGGACGACCACGCGGTCCTTCTCGCGAGTGAGTCTACCGATAGCAGCAGACGAAGAACCTCGCCATGGCTATCTACACCGTCACCAACGGGACGAACCAGAGTTCGCCCCGCCATTGAAGGATAACGGAGGACGACAGCGAGAAGCCACACCAAGGTCATCGTTGTTTGAGAGTTATCTAAGAGCGATCTGAAGGTGCGTGCTGGGACAGCGGTATTAATTAACAGTCCCCTTGCCACTAGTTTGTTTTTAAATCTCTAATTAAAGTTATCGCCACTACGAATATTGTTTTTTTCCTTCTCTTGTATACCTTTGTTTCTCCATAACACCCCCGCGAGTTTTTTTTCATCCCATTCTCGACATTCATCGATCCCGCGTAAAAACACTGCCGGTCACGGCGATCGGGGTCCTTTTTTGGGGTTTGCCGGAGTTTAAGTCTCCCGAGTAGTCACCCTGTTGACTCAATAAAAACTCAAATTAACAGCACTGTAACTGAGGGCGCCGAGGCCCGAATTGTAGCAGGTTGGATTTTAAGGTTTTATTTGACCCTGTCAATAGAGATAAGACCTTAAAAATTTAGAATAATCCTATGGTTTTTTACCTAGAAGGTATTATTTATTTTGAAATTGCAGAATAAAACTCATTGACGATAATTGCGTCTCCACTTATCAAAAATCAGTAAAATGTCTCAAATTTCGCTTCGGTTGTAGTCTGGCATTGCACTGACACAAATGATAACTAAATAAGGTACCTGTACCTAGTATGGCCTCCCTAAGCGAGAATCGGCGTTGTGGCGAATCAAATCAATATTTTTTGACGTGTAAGGTATCATTTTAAAGGTTAATTCAAGAGCTTTGAAATGAGACCTTACGCGTTTGATTTTGATCAATGAGCTTGAAATGCCAGAGGATTTACCAAAACACGTTTTTTAAGACACCAAAAATTTGTGTACCTAATATGGCCCCCTTAAAGTTATTTGTTAATTGCGATTTGTTCCTTTTTTTTAAATCAATCAGGATATGAGATTTAAAAAACTTCAAAATTTTCATTATTTTAAAAATGATTTATTTGAGCCTTTTTTACAATTTTTTTGAAAGCTTTGCAACAAGTAGAAAAATTTCAGCTTTAAATTTTTATCAAAATTTGTTTTTTGAGCTAGAATGTTTTTTTAGTTATAAAATGAAAAAAATCTTTGAAACAATTAAATTTATTTTTCATTTAAATATTAAATAACATTAGGATAGGATTTTCTAAAAAGTAATTATGAAACTAAGGACTCTTAATATCGGTATTTCTACTAATTCGAGGGGGGGGGGGGCATATTAGGTACACTACAGTATAAAAAGTTATTTAAGAATAAAACCCGTTAGAAAACGAGTTGAACAAAAACTAAGATCGCATTTTAAAGCTGAAACAATAACGAATCGAAGCTACTTATGGAAATTTTGGTCAGGGGCCTTATCCAGTAACTTTACCGATCGAAATTTCAAATGAACGTAACGTTTTCGATAATCGTTAGCTCATTTGAAATGTATATATATATATATATATATATATATATATATATATAGGGTGTGTGTTTATACTACAAGCAAACGCTTAGCGGTTTGTTTACGAGTTCTATAAATAGATGGACAACCAGGTCGCCGATGACGGGTATACCCGGGAATCATCTCCGAGAACTTGACTTAAGTTTTCTTCGTGGTGACTCTGGTCAACAACATTATTCTTTACCTAAAAAAACTCGATTGCTCGAAGATGATGCCCGAGTATACCCGTCATCGGCGACCTGGTTGCTTAGGTCAAAATTCATGCCTGGGAGCTTTCAGACAAGCACCAAAGTCACCTCGAGGAAATCTAGAAATAAGTTCTAGGAGATGATCTCCGGGTATACCCGTCATCGGTGACCTGGTTGCCCAGGTCGAAATTCATGCCTGGGAGCCCCCAGACGATCACCAAAGTCACCTTTAAGTAAATTAAAATCAAGCTCTCAGAAATGATCCCCGGGAAGTTCTCCATTTTTTTTTTTTTTTTTTTTGAAAACTCTCCGAACTTTTGGAGAAACTCCCATTTTTTTCCGTGTAGGGTGTCTAAATTTTTAGTTAGCGAAAAACTTAATAAGAATAAAAATATTTCAAATATTATTATTGTAAAAAAAAAAAATAATATAAATTGTAATGATAACAAAATTTTAAACGATAACTAGATTGACAGTTTGATACTTAGACTTAATAAAATTCTTAGAATAAGACAATGCGATGCTGACGTTTCTACATGCTTTTCTTTTTTATTTATTTACATGCTTCTTTAACTCACTGTGGTTTTTCGTCGTCATCGTCGTCGTATGTTCAAAACTGCCAAGCTCTATAATTTGGAGCCTATAACAGCTAGAGGTCTGAAATTTTGTAGAGGGTCTAGGTTTGGATGACAATACATTAATCCGTAGTCACTTCTCGACCTGGACCTCCAGGTTGCCGATGACGGGGGTACCTCGAGGGTCACCTCCGAGATTTTGGGCTAAATTCTTCGGGGATGACTTTGAAAGAAGTTCTGGAGTATTTATCGAGGCAATTTGAACCTAGGTACCCAAGTCACCGATGATGTGGGTGTCCGGGGTACCTGGGGGTCATCTCCGAGAGTTCGGTCAAATTCTTGGAGTATGACTTTGGATAGAGTTCGGGGGTGTTTTAGAGCATATGAGAAAGAAGTTTGAACCTGGACAGCCAGGTCGCCGATGACGGGTGTACCTGGGGAACCTGGAGGTCATTTTCGAGAGTTTGGGCCAAATTTAGTAAGGATGACTTGAAGAGTTCTGCAGGGGTTCTAATTTGGTAGTTATCAATATATTTGAATAAAAAAAAAAGGTTTTCAAGTATTATAATTGTAAAAAGGATGATAAAAACTTCAATAATAACCAAATTTTAAACATTAATAAGATTTAAAATTTTACGCTAAAAATATTCTTTTCAAGACTAAAAAGAAGAAAATAAAAAATAAATAAAAACAAAGTTTTTAAAAAACATGCTTTTCTTTAAAAAATTTTGAGAAATTATAAAAAAAATGTGTGTGTGTGTGTGTGTGTGTGTGTGTGTGTGTGTGTGTGCGTGTGCGCGCGTGTGTGTGTGTGTGTGTGTGTGTGTGTGTGCGTGCGTGCGTGCGTGCGCGCGTGTGTGTGTGTGCGCGCGCGTGTGTGTGTGTTATATATCATCTTGAGTAAGCAACTATATATATATATATATATATATGGTAGCTTACTCAAATAGCTGAATTAAGATGTAATTTACGATATTTTTCATTACGATATAAATCGTTAACATATCGTTAGACGTCGTATCGTAATATAAATGAAAAATTTCTGTTTTTACGCTAACCGTGCGCTAAAAGTGGTGATTTGCACATGTTTCTCAGAAATTTGAATGTAACGATATCGATTTTCGTTAAAAAAAATAAAATGGGTTCAGTGCGCATGCGCAGTACGCTATTTTGATGAGTTTAGCGAACGATTATTTTACTGGATAAGGCCCCAGGTGTGTCTAAATATTTTGGCAGACCATTTAATCACAACGTAAATAATAACGAAGGTATACGAAATGAGTTTTAGCTATAAAGCGTGCGCAAAAATAATTTTCAAATGTTCTAAACAACTCAAAACTTCATAATTCAGGGTTTTTGACTTCTTCCTACCTTGTAGAAATGCCGCATATCGAGCATATTCAAAATAACAGGGGGGGGGGGGCATATTAGGCACAGGGCCATATTAGGTACACCTACCTTACTTATAAAAGTTACAATTTTGACTGATTCAAATTTTATGTCGCAATTATGTAAATCAACAAAATTATCAAGAGGCCTTAATAATGATGAATAACTTTCACATAATGTAGTTTGTGTTGGTATTTGTACATAAAGAGTAATAAATTTTTAAGCTTCCTAATGTCACATGTAGGTAGCGCAAAAGTCGTTACGTTAAAACAATAACTCAAAATTTTATTTGTTTTATTGTAACGACTTTTGCGCTACCTACATGTGCCATTAGGAAGCTTGAAAATTTATTATTTTTTATGTACAAAAACTCACACAAACTACTTTTTTATTCATCAGTAGTAAGGCCTCTTGAAAATTTTGTTGGTTTACTATTTGCTACATAAAATTTGAATAAGTTTAATTTGTAACTTTTATAAGTATTCACTTATCATTTGTGTCAGTGCAATGCTAGACTACAACCGAAGCGAAATCTTAGACATTTTACTGATTTTAGGTGAATGTAGACGCAATCATCGTGAAGCAGCGCAATTGTATCGACAACGATTCCCAAACAGACGTCATCCATCGGACATGACTATTTCAAGAATAGAACAACGAGACAGGGAAGGTCCTGAAAGAGCTCGTGTACGTCGAAGAGTGATGACCGTTGAGAGAATTGATCCTCGAGTTTTGACAGTGCTTGCCATGACTAACTTGAATCCACACATTTCTCTACGCAAAATTGAGCAACAAACACAGGATCCCTAAAGAAACGGCGAGAAGATTTTTAAAATTACACCGGTTTCGTGCTTATCACATCACTTTAACGCAACAACTAATACCTCTTGACTTTGAAAGAAGACTTCAGTTTTGTTTGTGGGCTCCACAGCAACTGGAAAATAACCAATTTTTTTTCAAGATTTTCTTTTTTCGGACGAGGCCACTTTTCACAACACGGGAGACCTTAATCGTCATAATGGCCATTATTGGTCATCAGAAAATCCACTCTGGGTAAGATCAATTGATCATCAAAATCGATGGAGTCTAACAACATGGTGCGGCATTTTTAACGGTTACTTAGTGGGGTCTTTCTTTTTCGAAAATCATGTCAGTGGACAAAACTACCATAATTTTTTGATGAATGAACTCCCGAATCTCCTGCTTGGCGTTGATGAAGAAACAAGAGAACGCATGTGGTTCCAACATGATGGAGCACCTGGTCACAGAAGTATTGTCGTTCAGGAATTTTTGAATCAAAGATTTCCAAATCTTTGGATTGGTATTGGACGAGTGGAATTCAATCACGTTGAGGGGCCACCCAGATCGCCAGATCTTACAAGCCCAGATTTTTTTTATGAGGGTACCTCAAAAACGTCGTGTACACTGAAACACCAACTGACAAAGAGGACATGAAGCAAAGAATAAGAAACGCCTGTCAAAACATTACAAGGCATGTTTTGTTACCCACGGCTATAAGTTTTGATCGCAGAATTGAGCTCTGCATAGTAAATAATGAGGGGAGCATAAAAATCTGTAAGGTTAAATAAATGCTAATATTAATAAAAAAAATAATAATGGAGGGATCTTTGAACACTTAATTCGTTAAAAAAAACCTTGTTCCCTAAAAATCTTTTTGCTATTTTTAATTCTTTGAACATTTAAAAACCAAAGGATTATTCTAAATTTTCAAGGTCTTATCTTTATTGATAGGGCCAAATGGGACCTGAAATTCCAACCTGCTACGTCCTCGTCATGGGTCCCGGAAGTCGAGTTTTTATTGATGACTGAATGCAGGAAATGGTATTCCAAATAAGATTATAAGATAATTTCATCAATCTTATTCATTCAACGACTTTTTTTGTAAACTTACAGGTTAAATGCGCCATAAAACACTCTTCCTCTTTAATAATGTTTACGACCAGAGCAAAATAGGCCGTAGCTGATGAAAAAATATTTAAAGAAAAATAAGCTTTGAAACTTATCAGCCTTAAGTTAACATTCTAGTAAAAAGAAAAAAAATATTGAGCCTTTTCAAGGCCATGTAGGGAAGAATGATTGAAACATTCAGAAACTAGAACAAATGTTCTTAAATATTTCTTGTTAATAGGCCTCACCAACCAGGCTTATGAGTTTATTATTTTGGTTCCAATTTGGGCCTCGGCGCCCTGGGTTACAGTGCTGTTAATTCGAGTTTTTATTCGGCCCCACAGCTCAGAGAGGTCCAAAAAATTTCAAAAAAAAACCTAAAAATCTTGAAATTTCCCGCTCTTTCCGAATCCAGGGTCAAAAATAGGTTCCCATTTAAAAAAACAAAGTTAGGGTCCGTAGGGCCCAAAATGAAGGGTAAGGCCCAATTTTTTGGGCCTATTTTGTTGAAAATTTCAAACTAAGAAACTTTCCCAATGCATGCGCTATGCAAAAAAATGCATTATTTTCGATTAAATTCGGGTTAAAAAGAAATGGGGCTAATAAAAGTCTTATAAACCCTGTCGGGCCTCATGGGGGCCCAAAAAAATTCCAAAAAATACCTAAAAATCGTAAAATCTTCCGCTCTTTCCGAATTCAGGGTCAAAAATAGAGGTTCCTATTTAAAAAAACAAAGTTAGGGTCTGTAGGGCCCAAAATAAAGGGTAAGGCCCAATTTGGTTGGGCGTACCTGTCTAATCCTCAAAAATTATGAAACTTTGATCTCTACATTTTTTTCAATTTAGGCCTTCGCAAGCGAGTTATTTGAGTGCATCATTTAAAATGGGCCACCCTGTATATCCTATAACTTCCACGATGCACAGGAGGTTAATTACTCTTTTCTTTTCTTGTTTCTTTTTAAAAACTTTTGCTCCTCTTCCTTTCTGCTGTTTTTTATCTTCTATATTCCTCCTCCTCCGACTCGTTTGTTGCTTGGTTTTTTCTTCATTCTCTGCTTTTTTCACAGAGCAACGATAAATTTATCTAGTGCCTTCATGGTGATGAGTGAGCAAATGCACAAGTCGTTATAAGGCGTTCACGACGGTTAGCCGACAAAATCTACGAAAAAAAAATCTACGACGACAAAATCTACGAACGATAAAAGATACGACTGACAAAATCTACTAAAAATCTAATTCATAGTGACGAAAAACGTGTCAACTCTCGTGCTCAACCATTATTTTACTTAGATTTATGGAATAATTATCACGATGTTGTAGAAGATTTATCAAGAACGAACAATAACGTGGAAGGTTGGCACAATAGATTTGCTAATATCATAGATAAAACTAATTTTCAAGTGAATGAAATGATAAATGCATTGAAAAAAGATAAAACTTTACCGAGATTTTAATTACTCAGGCAAAAACTGGAGTAGATGTTGCTCAACCTAAGAAAAAGAAACAAAAAAACTATGATGAGCGACTAAAAAGAGGGGTATCTTTATACGATAGAGAAAATGTCGTTGATTATTTACAAAACATTGCCGCTATAATTGTTATGTAAATGTTTATAAGAAAATGTTTATCTAATACATTTATTTGTATCTAATTTATTTAATGCATGTTTGGGGAAACGCGGAGGATGCGCTTTAGGTTGAGGAAAATTTACAGCGATCGCAAGGGAGTGGGAAAGGTGAAAAGCGAGGGTATTGAAATGAGGAGAGAGAGCTCGCCATTTTGGCCGGGAGTCTCTCAACCTCAGGTAAACTAGGTGGAATCGTCGTAGATAAGCGGGCATCTACGACGACGGCGTTGAGTCCCGTGACGCGTGATTGCGGCATCACGGTTGTAGCAAGACTGGTGAGGGCGGAAACTGGTCACTCCGGGCAGCTCTGGCGTCGGCCGCGCGCATGACCAATCCCGTGGCAATAAAAGGCGGTAAATCTCAAACATTCCGCCCGCCTTAATCGACTGTAGTCGATTAATAATATCTGTGAACATAATAAAAATAAAAATAATATTAAGTAATGTATAAAAATAATTGTAGGTTAAGTCTGGGGTGGTTAGCAAGCGTACGATTAAACGTAGGGGCTTACTGGGCAATTTTGGTAAGAGCTTGATGCTCTGTCCAAGGAAAATTCCTGGGTCGAAAACCCAACAGTTAAATAATGATACAGCCAGGGTCTGAAGTTGAGGTACTTCAAGTGGCTGAACGCTTGAGATCGTGATTGGGGCCTGAACCTGGAGTGGTTCAGGTGGCTGAATTTTTGAGAATATAGCCGGCGCCTGAAGCTGGATTAGTTCAGGTGGCTGTACTTTCATCATGATTGCCAGAGCTTGGACTTTAATTGTTGCAGGTGGCTTAACTCTGGGGCTTTTAGCAGAGGCCTGAACTCTAAGCAGTTCAGGTGGCTGTTTTTCGAAAGCGATAGCCGGTGCCTGAGCCAGGACAGCCGCAGGTGGCTTGCTCTCGGAGAGGTTCGCTGGACCCTGGACTTGAGGTGTCTCAGGTGATTTCATATTGGAGGGGGTCGCCGAAGCCTGAATTTGAACTAATTCAGGTGGCTGATTTTCAAAAGACGTGACCGGCACCCGGGCTTTGGCTGCCGCAGGTGCCTGAGTTTTGAAAAGTGAGGCCGAAGCCTGAGCTTGGATTAGATCAGGTGGCTGGACTTCGAAATGAGTAGCCGAGGCCTGGACTTGAGGTGTCGCAGGTGGCTTAATTTTAAGAAATTGGATGTAGTCACACCACACGTCATCAAAGGTGTCCTGCGTATGGTAGTACATGTCTTTTACGAAGTAGTCGTGGCTACGGTCTACATCCTGGCAGTTCCTTAAAATTCGGTCATTTTTGACAAAATCTTGCCAGAGTTGTTCGAGTCGCAGGATGCGTTTCTCTGCTAACTCGCGAATCATCAAGGCTCCCTTTTGCTCGAAGATTTCGAAATGAGTGACGATTCGATTTCGGATTAAAAATTGTGTGCTAAGGATTTGAGCAAATGAATTTGGTTTATTCATTTTGCAAGGTATGCTGGTACTTGAAATAACAAATAAACAGGTAAAAGTTAAAAACTGACTTTTGGCTTGTGAAAATTTATATTGAAACACAATTTTAATTTGTTTTCTAAACTTGAGGCGATTTGGACACGGCAAAAAAAACATGAGTGGTGAAAATGTAAATTGAAACACAATTATTCTTTAAATGAAAGAATGGAAAAATATTCAAACTTATGAATATCAATGGTGGAACAATCTTTAATTGAAATACAATTAAGATGAGGCAATTATTCTTTAAACAAAAGAATGGAAAAAATATTCAAACTTATAAACTTATGAATATCACTGGTGGAACAATCTTTAATTGAAATACAATTAAGATGAGGCAATTATTCTTTAAATGAAAGAATGGAAAAATATTCAAACTTATGAATATTACTGGTGGAACAATCTTTAATTGAAATACAATTAAGATGAGGCTATTATTCTTTAAACAAAAGAATGGAAAAAATATTCAAACTTATAAATATCACTGGTGGAACAATCTTTAATTGAAATACAATTAAGATGAGGCAATTATTCTTTAAACAAAAGAATGGAAAAAATATTCAAATTTATGAATATCACTGGTGGAACAATCTTTAATTGAAATACAATTAAGATGAAGCAATTATTCTTTAAACAAAAGAATGGAAAAAACATTCAGACTTACGAATATCACTGGTGGAACAATCTTTAATTGTACTTCAATTAAGATGAGGCGTAACCCTACTAATGGGCTAGATGATACTCATTATTTTCCCAGTGCACTTAGTTGCATCAGGTCCAGTGTAAGAATCAAAATGTGATGAATTATCATAGTTTGATTGCAAGTAGTAGCCTATACTGTAAACTTGATGATGCTGATAGGCATTTTTTGAAGCAGATGTATTGGGACGCAAGTTATCATCAACATTTTTATCAAGAAATGCTTCTAAATCAGCATAAATAACCAAAGGAGACTTAATTTTATTTAAAAAATTTTTAGATTTAAAACATTTCTGACTATAAACAGGTATGCTTACACGATTTTTATTTATTGTTTTACAAATTTCAATGTGATTGTCAAGTCTTATTTGACTGTTAAAGCATGAAAGCATCTTCGCAAAAAAAAATTTTTTTTCTCTCTTTATTGACCGACTTAAACAATAATGCTGACAGGTGAGTTATGAAACAAAAATGTGCAGGATGGAAATACCATTCCGGAATACAAAATAATCTAATATGTTTATTTTCTATAATATTATCAATTAGATAAATTGGAAAAATAAAATTTGTATCTAAATTAATTGTATAATATTTATTGATAAATTATTCATTTATTCAAATTTAGGAATTTGATTAAGAGTCATTGGAAATATAATATCTTTTGAGTTTAAAACATCATTATAATGAGGATATTTACTTTATAATTGTGGTTCACCTTTTTCTGGAAATAAAGCCACAACCACAGACTATGTAAAACCACCCTCGTCTTTATTTATAACATTTGAAAGAGCATTTTTTTTTTTTTTTCTTTAAAAACGGAGGAATTTCAACAAAACGAGATTCGCTAGTAGGATTAATTTTTGTTATGTCAATAATCAACTCTTTGACTCTACTCGAAGCCTATCCTGAATCTCTATATTGGAATTCCTTCAAATCTGTCATTAAACTTTCAATCACTTTATTAAAAAGTCACATCCAGGTCTGTATTTAATGAAATATCTTGTGTTGGTGTACGATTATAAATAACATCCTTTTTTCACCTCTTACGAAATTACTAACCAGTAAAAAATTAACTCTAGTATTTTGGAGATTTTTTAAAACATCTTTTATAGTATGAATTATATTAAATTAAATTGAAATTAGAAAATTTGAAGGATCTAAATACCTAGGATTCTTATAATTTACCATCAAAAGCCGAATTTTTCCACTTGACTCCGCCACCATATAATTCACGTTCATCTTCATCGAGTCTATCTAGATCGAGCAGGAGTCCTCCAATCTTTCGATACAGTTTTTATTTTCACCCTCACCACCACCACTAGTCACTTTAAATCGTTTTATAAGATCTTTACACTCCCATCACCATTTTTCTTCGTCTTTTTGTTTTTCTTCATCACTAAAAATTGAATATCTCTTTCGAGGTTTCAGCTGGAGAAATTTTTTTTTCAATTTTTTTCTCATCTTCTTTAGTCGACATACAATGAAATAAATTTTCTTTTTCTTTCTTTTTTTGTTAATTTAAATGAAAATAATATAATACCTTTATCTTCTCTACTCGACTCTATGGTTACTCATAAAATTCTTCACCAATTATATCTTTGAAAAATCCACAGAAAAAGCAAAAAGTACCCCGATGGTTATCGAATTCGTGACAATAAGTATTTCGTCTGTTTATTTCATCAACCTACAAAGAATTTTCAAAATTTGCTAAAAAATAATCCAGATGGGGTACTCTGTCTTTAAACTAAAACTATAAATGATTGAATAAAAAACTATAGATTATTGTTAAAATAAATAATAACAATATATTACTAACTTATTTATAAAAATTTTTATGAAACTTTTTTTTCTTTTTTTCTTTCTTTTTCAATTTCATTGTTAATTTTCTTATTGTGAGGGAACAGGCTCTCCGAGGCTTTGTAAAATATATTAAATTATTTTACATAATTCAAAATAATAATAAAAAAAAAGATCTTATTTATTTAAAATATTCAAAATGATTGTAATTTTTACTCATAAATTTTAATCTCAGCTTATTATTATTAATTAAAATAATTGATCTCTTAAGTTCCTCTGGTTTTTCTTTTAAAACATCACAGGTTCTTTTAGGTTAATAAACCGAAAACTGTCTGTTAAGTAACGCGGTAAATGATCGACCGAATTTAGTTACAACAATTTTTCTTATTTCATCAACAGTATAAATTTCACCCGGATTTAATTCTTTAAATTTTTTGAAATTTATGATATTTATTTTAGTAATATAAGAAAAATCCATTGTAACAGCGTACTAAACGTGTAGTTTACTTGTGACTACAACCCGCTTAGACCGCTATATTTATACAATTTATGCACGAAGAGGATCAAAAAGTAAAAGTATAATTTTGCAACAAACTGCAATTCACACAAAGAATATCTTTGAGAAAGGTATGAACTTTTGAACTCAAAAGAGAAAATGTAGTCTCTATCCCGGAACTGTTTCTCAGTAGTAAGCTTTCGCAAGTGCTAGGTGCAGGTGCTAGAAAATGGAAAGTCGTATTGAAGATTGGGACAACGAAAACAGGGCAAAAGGACCTCTTGCAAAATCGCTAAAATCTGATCCTCACCAAATCAACTGAATCTTCAGGGTTAGGTGTCTTTAAGGATCCCTTTTAACATCCCGCAGTTGGTCTTTTGGTCAGCTCACTTACTGCACATGCGCAGATCTTTTAAAATACATGCTCTATTCAAAATACATGGGGAACCATGGTTTGGCGCTGATAAATATACCACCTCCTGGTGTTGCAGTAATCAATTTATGTTTTAATAGCAATGTTAGAGCTCATAATATGAAAAAAAGTTAAAACTCTTATAAACAATCAATTTTCAAGCGAAAATTTCAAATGGGAACCATTTGTTTTTTTTGTTTTTTTTTTTTTAAAGATGCATTTCTTGCTCTATTTTCCAATGATATGTATTTTTATACACTATACTTTTATCAAAAAAAGCTTAAAAAAGTGGAATTTAGTTTAAAAAATAAAATAAAATTATCGTAAAAATTCAAAAAATTAATTGGAACAATTAAAAGTTTAACAATGAAAATAGAAAAATATTATACTAATCCATTATTTTTTGTAAAAATGCTTTAGATGTAGTCACCGGCAAGCAGAAGTGGTTATTACCGTTCCAAAATGATAAATAACCTACAAATTATATCTCGTAGCCACCTTCAGCGCCCTCTGGTGGCCGTGGAATGCGCTATATAAATTTTTAAAGTAAAGTCTTTTAAAGTAAATTAAATGATAGTTGAACTAAAGAGCTTTCCAACGATATATAATTTTATACATAAATTCGTTTTCGAACCAAAGTTATAGCCGTTAAGTAGTTAAGAGTATAGAAAATCATCAGTGATGCAGGTGTTTTACAGTTCAGATATTTTCAGTCTGTAGGACTCGTTTGCAGCACTGATGAGTTTTTATACTCTAAACGGCTATAACTTTGGTTCGAAAACGAATTTCTATATAAAATTAGATATCGTTGGAAAGCTCTTAAGTTCAACTATCATTTAATTTTGTTTGCAATTATCTCGCGTTTATAGTTTTAGATGCGGGTAAACTAAAGTGTGGGACGCGAGACAAGGATGAAGATAGAAAGCTAGGTAAACACAATGACCTCACACTTTTAAACTTAAACTTTTGATTTTATTGGTAGCTAAACTTGCGAGAATTTCGAGTACACAATTGAGGAGAGCTGTCTCGCCGTTTTGGCCGGGTGAAGCTCTGTCTCGGTATTTAACCATTAACAATCCCAAGGAACAACAAAACGTTGCGCTCTCTCTACAGTAACGTTAACGACTGACGCCGACGGAAATCGCGTTCGGTGACCACGCCACGCGCGGTTTGCTCGGCTGACTTCGGACCGCGTCAGTCAAAGGCTTGGCTTTAGCGCCACTTTCAAATAATTATATAAATTAAAGTCTTCACAAACCTAACTAATATTTCCACCGCCCGCCTTAATCCATGCGGGGGAAACGGATTAATTTTCTTTTGACGATTGAAGCAGCACCAAGTTGCGTGGTTCCACGACCAGGTTCGTGGGCGTTGATTTTTGGATCTCTACAGGCACCAGGAGGACCAGTTTGACGGACGGTCATTGGAGTCTGGACGTGGCCGTTCTCAGGTCGCATACCCTGTTGTCACCTTGGTGATCAGGATAGGTGGACACGACCCGAGCCAAAGGCCATTGACCTGGAGGTACGTTGTCCATCCGGATGAACACTATGTCACCTGCCTGGAATGATCGAGTTTTTCTCCGCCATTTTTCACTTGGTTGAAGGGAAGAAAGGTACTCTTTTCTCCAGCGTGACCAGAAGTGTTGCATTTTCTGGGCGATGAGCTCCCATTTGAAAGTTGATGATTGACCAATTTTGATAGAATATGAGCGCCAGCCAACTCAAGTCGTGAGACGCTCAGCGTCTTGAGTGGGGCTACTCTCGTTTTGGCGATCTGGAGTGAGCAGTGAACTACAGAAGGATTCACGAATCTTAGGTAAACGGCAGCCGAGTAAGCTCTCTCCAACGCATCGGAAAATCCATGAATCTCACAGATCAAGGTTTCAGGGGAGTAGTTCAGATATCGAGGTATACGCAAAGAGCCCATGGCAGGCAATTTTGAGATCTAAAGCTCCCACTCTCTGACGTATTCGTCAGGGAGTGGATCATTCCAATTAGCCTTTAGCAGCCACAAGGATTGCATAAATATTTTGGCAGATATAACGACCGGGGCCAGCCAGCCCATGGGGTCGAAAATTTTAGCAATACTAGACAGAACTAGTCGCTTAGTGGGCTTAACAGGACTAATTTCTCAATTAACGTTGGATCTCAACGTTTCTTCCTCAGAATTCCAAACTCAACCAAGCACTGTGGACGAGGACGAGTCCTCGAAGACCGATTCCGGGTTAGTTGCAAGGTGATCCGGCGGCAGATCCGCCAATACTTCTGGACAATTCGACAGCCATTTTCTCAACTCGAAACCACCCTCCTTGAGAAGACCTAGCAATTGGGATTTTTTCTCCAGGGTTTCTTTAAGTGTATGCCCACCGGAAGTTTCATCATCCATGTAGCTTTCATTATCAATGATGGGTACCGCCAGAGGGTAGATTTTTCGATAGGCCTGGGCCAGCTCTCGTAAAGTACGAATGGCTAGGTATGAATAACAACCCAAGCCATAGCTGGCAGTCAGCAGGTACCAGATTTGAATGGGGTCGCTAGGATTGAAACGCCAGACGACAGCTTGGAAGTGCACATCTTCCGGATCAACCTTAATTTGGCGAAACATCTGCTAGATATCGGCAACGAAGACGAATTTATACAGTCTCCATCCACAAATTAAGTCAGGAAGCTGTGGCAATCGATTAGGGCCAGTGTGGAGTAAGTCATTCAGTGATATGTTTAAGTCTGTTTTGCTCGACCCACTAAAAACGGAATATCGGATCCTCGTGGGACACAGGAATCATGTAACCAGCGGAAATGTAGTCCTTCATGAACGCAATGTACAACTCTTTAAACTCAAGATTCTTCTCGAAGCGCCACTCCATCTTTTTTAATATGGTGACAGCCTTACTGTAGGAGTTACCAATTCCAATTTGTTTGGACGATTTGAAGGGCAACTTGACGACGTAACGGCCGTCATGGTCTCGTTTAACGTTTCTTACATAGTGCTGCTCGCACTCCTCGTCATCGGGGTGAGAAAACGTAGATTTGGAGGGCAGCTCCTCCTGTTTCCAGAATCTTTGCAAATCGAAGTTGAGTGAATTGTCTGCACAGTGTAACGACACTGAATTGGACACGTACGAACTTAGTAGTGGAATTGGGCCAGAAATCAGCCAGCCCAACCGAGTGGCAGTGACAATTGGTTGATCGGGTTTGCCTCTGATTACGCTCTCCTGGACTATCCGAGCATGTACTTCGGCTCCTAAGAGTACGGCTATATGAGCGTTATCCAAGAACTGTGGATCGGCCAGGTTGAGGTGTGACAGATACAAGAGGTCTGAAACCAGGCGTTTCTGAGGAGGCACGTAGTTACACACCCGTGGTACTACCAATGCCTAAACCTCACATGAAAATCGAGAGTTGAAATGTGGACTGACTCGGAAATGTGTGAGAGCTTGGCTAGTCACGGCTTGGACGCCACCTACTCCCGAGACTTGAGCGTTATGAACCAAACGACGCTCATTCTCGTAGAAAAGTTTCAACGTCTTCCAAGCTGCAGCATAACTCTTATCAAAAATATGCAAGCCCTTAATGACGTCGAGGGCTTCGCTCGTCAAACAGGATCGAAGGCAAGTCAATTCAATAACGTCGGGAATTTGCTGACTATGGACCAGAGATACAAACATATCCCTGAAATGGGGCAAATCAGCGGACTTACCCGAAAACATGGACAATTGGATTTGAGGCAGAGTCTTAATCAAAGCTCTGAGATCCAGTTGGGGAATAGGATCCGGTACATTTACAGGGGTGGGAGGATCTACCGTGTGAGTTTTAATCAACATTTAATAAGAAGAAAGAGAGTCATCGTACTCTTTCTGCACCTGATACAGAATATCCTCTTGGAAATATTCATGACATGAATCAGCATTTTCATCTTACTTGATCGCCCAATCGTTGTCGACGAACTGATTCCAAAGCTCTTCAAGTCTGATGATTCTCTTCTGAGCTAATACCACAGACATTTTGGTGGAACCCTTCTTGAGAAAATTGTCATAATGATTCGCAATGTGATCCCGAATAGTGAGCTGCTTAGCGATTAGTCCCTCCATTTTGAATTGGTAAGCCAAGTGAAACTCTATTGAAAAACTACTTCAATATTAGCTGATGGTAGGGGTAGGAATGGTCACTAAATAACAAATAAGCCAGGTAGTTGGCTGATTTTAGAAGAAAGCCTTATTTACAAAGAAAATTTAATAAAAAAAACAAATGAAAATAAAAACAAGAAAAACTAAATAACCAAATAGCAAAAAAATGGAAAATTCCGAAGCAACTCTAATTGGGTTGAGTGGGGGTAAAAGTTAGTAGGCAGTTGAATTGCTCCTTTAAATAAAAAGATCAAAAGGTATTCAAATAAACTGAACACCGCATAGAAGATGACAACAAACCAGATGGGTAGTTGGATTGAGTAAGCATTACAGCAGCGTAGTTAAGCAAAATGATTGTCTTGAGAGAATTGATCTTGAAGTTAACCTAAAATGGACAAAAAGTTCAATTTGAATTTTTTGAAAATATATATAAATGAAAAAAGACAATCAATAACGGTTCAATCAATAGAATTTAATTTGAGATTATACTATACTAGTAACGATTGGCAACATTTACTCCAAAAATATCCAACGCTGACTCTGACAACCATACAAACAGTACTATTGAACCCAAGGTTTTTGAATAACTCTGGGAGTGCTGCTACAGCTGTATGAGTGCTCGAGGACTACCAGATAGTGAAGAAAGTCCTTTCGTTTGCTCTCACAGTTGCCAGTGTTTGCTCAGATGTTGTAGCGCAGTAAGCGTAGCCTTCAGATTACCAGGTGATTGCACCTGCAAATACAATTGTGCAAGAAAATAGGACACTAAAAAAATGAAATTAAATTTTCAGGTGATCTTAAAATTAACGGACCAAAAAAAAAATATTCCTAATTCTATTGGTCACTTGACCCTAATCAGTCAATTATTTGCCAAAATAGTAGCAGCTGTTCTCAATTATGGAGTAATTGGGTCAATTGACTATTTGGTTTGGAAGGTAAAAATCAACAGCCTTAAGAAAAAGCAGAAAAAAAATGAAAACAGGTGTAGTCAACTTTACCAATACGGTCCAAAATCTAAATCAATAAAACAACAAAAAAAAGGAATATTAATTGTTAAATTGCGCAACACGAGCTTGCGACTTGGAGCGGACCCACCGTATTAGCGGAGTCAGCTGGTCGAGGCGCCTTCTCTCTCTCTCCCACTGCAGAGGAGCTGCAGTGTGGCAGAAAAATAGCAGGGCGATGTTTTTCAGATGACTGCAAACAGGGTGTTGCTGAGCCTCCTTCTTGGGTTTATGGTCGAGCGTCTTTGTTGCTCCGTGGCTCGAGCTACAGGTGAGTCTCTTCCCCTTTTCTAATATGGCCGCGCTGCTCCAAGTCGCGCTGCGGGGAGGCATTGGAAGCCGTTTGCTGCGATGAAAATGGCAGCGTCGACACACTTCTCTTCTTCTTCCTTCACTCGCGACGCGCCTTTATTTTCGGGGAACTTTTTCCCCACCAGAGATGGCAATGTTTGCGATTACCTCGCGTTTATAGTTTTAGATGCGGGTAAACTAAAGCGCGGGACGCGAGACAAGGATGAGGATAGAAAGCTAGGTAAACACAATTACCTCACACTTTTAAACTTAAACTTTTGATTTTATTGGTAGGTAACTTGCGAGAATTTCGAGTACACAATTAAGGAGAGCTGTCACGCCGTTTTTGGGGTAAAGCTCTGCCTCGGTATTTAACCATTAACAATCCCGAGGAACAACAAAACGTTATGCTCTCTCTACAGTAACGTTAACGACTGACGCCGACGGAAATCGCGTTCGGTGACCACGCCACGCGTGGTTCGCTTGGCTGACTTCGGACCGCGTCAGTCAAAGGCTTGGCTTTAGTGCCACTTTCAAATAAATATATAAATTAAAGTTTTCACAAATATAACTAATATTAATGTTAATTCCGAACAAATTTACTTTAAAAATGTATATAGCGCATTCCACGGCCACCAGAGGGCGCTGAAGGCGGCTACGAGATATAATTTGAAGGTTATTTATCATTTTCGAACGTTAGTAACCACTTATGCTTGCCGGTGACTACATCTAAAGCATTTTTACAATAAATTATGGATTAGTATAATATTTTTCTATTTTTATTGTTAAACTTTTAATTGTTCCAATTAATTTTTTGAATTTTTACGATAGTTTTATTCTATTTTTTAAACTAAACTCCACTTTTTAAAGCTTTTTTGATAAAAGTAAAAAGTGTATTAAAATACATATCATTGGAAAGTAGAGCAAGAAATGCATCTTTAAAAAAAAGAAACAAATGGTTTCCATTTGAAATTTTCGCATAAAAATTGATTGTTTATAAGAGTTTTCACTTTTTTTCATATGATGAGCTCTAACAACGCTATTGTGGCGTAAATTGACTACTGCAACACCAGAAAGTGGTATATTTTTCAGCGCTCTTTCAGAAAATATATATTTTGTCATGGTTTTAAGCTATAACAACAGAATAAAGTCGAAAAACCCGTTTTTTTCAAAATTTTGAGGTTATGTTACACATAGAGACGATAAAAATAAATTTAATCATATGAAAAAAAAATTTTTGGTAAACCAAAAACGAAAAAAAAGAGCGAATCAACCATTTTAAACGAGTCATTTGGACGCTCACAATGAAATTAAAAAAAAAAAAAAAAAAATTTCTCGCTACTTTCAATGGTCAATAATGGGCGGTGGCCCACGAATGTCACTCCGCGCTGGCCCACAATGTTTTCCACTCACCAAAATGAGTGGAAAAGATGCACCTTTGATGCCTCTAAAACATATCCAAAAACCAGAACTGTGTTACCCCCATTTTTTTTTTATATGCAAAAAACTACCTTAAACCACGGATCCCCATGTATTTTAAATGGAGCATAAAAGTCTCTGCGCATGCGCAGTAAGTGAGCTGACCATAAAAACAACTACGGGATGTTAAAAAGTATCCTAAAGGCTATCACAGGAACTCGGGGAACTGCGGGATTCGCTCGATCTCGCATCCCGCAATCCCGCGTCTCGCTCTTTTTCAATGAGGTTAGGTTAGGAGCAAACGCGGGGTGCGAGACCGAGCAAATCCCGCAATCCCGCGAGTTCCTGTGATAGTCTGTTCCTGTGACACCTAACCCTGAAGTTTCAGTTGATTTGGTGGGGATCAGACTTTGACGATTTTGCAAGAGGTCCTTTGTAATCAAAAAATATCGGATCCACCATCCATATATTTGTAAGTATCTAAAAAGTAATTTTTATTTACTATGATAATAACAATTATTAACAATGATAAAAAATTCAATTACAGTTTTAATGCTCTTCATATTCCGATCATACCAATAATGTAAGTACATATGTTTTATTATGTATTGTGACAGTCAGTGATTGTAATTAAATCGTCGGTAACGATTTAGGATTTGGCGCGAGTCACGTGACTGTCGAACGCAGCTCAGAGCGGACCTCTGAGGTGGTAGAGCGGGAATCGGGAAGCCACTCGTAGTTTTCGTGTCCAAGTGTTCGCACGTACATGGAACTTAACTCGTCTCGGTTCGACGGCTAACCAGACTCCTCGGGAGTGGAATGTCGTCGAAGAGAGAGTTGGCAGAGACAGAAGGTGCGGGATCGATGGTCATCGCCCGGGAAGCATTATTCTGTCTAGACGAGTCAACCGGCTTTTGGAAGCCGTGGACGTCGGGGAACCTGACCGACGTCCGGCAGACACGCAAAGATCTGGAGATCGATTCATGGCAGATCTTGAGGCAGCTTACTCGTTACGGAAGTCAAGGCAATTATTGACATTCGCGTCGTGCGTTGTGGTAGAGCCGTAGTGTGAGAGTGTGGTGTTATTTGTGAAGTTGTCATTTCACGTCATCACCTGGACCGCTTTCCGACGGCTACACGGCGACTCGAGTATGGTATATATTGCGGCTGGTCGGCATCGTAGCCTGGCATTTTGTTTAGCCTGACGGCTTGGTATGAGGTGCACCTTAGCGACTCCGTAAGTTAATTGTAAATGTGCGAGTGAGTGTGAATGCGTGTGAGTGTCCTTAGTACACTGTTATTGTCATAATCTTTGTTTTTCTCTCGCGCGCGTTAGCTGCCGATAGCAGCAAGAATTTGTGTGCGCGCGCAACGATTTAGAGAGCATTGAAGATTCTTTTGTTTACTGGTTTGAACGACACCGAGTCGTAATTCGAAATTTGTATTTTAGGTTTAGATTTGTTTTAATAAATTATTAAATTGTTAATTTAATTTTTATTGACTAAACCTAGTGTTCCTGAGAATCGATCCTGTTTTAATACCCGCACCCACTGCCGATAAACGAACTAGCCGACCGCGTCGCGAGATATAGTAATATTCGCGGACGCGATTTCCTCATTTTATTATTTCAGGTCGACGAGTTGCAGTTCGACGAGTGCTTGGATCAGCACTAAGTACAGGTAATAAGGATTTAGTACGCACCGTGGGTATTTGTATCGGCTCATACAAACCCTTAAATCCACCCCTGTTACAGTATCCAAAAAGTAATGATAAAATTTTGTTGTTTTAGTAATTTAGAAGAAGTAGAAGAAGAAGTAGAAGAAATGGAGATAGAAGCTGATGAAGAGAAAAATGAAATAGGTAAAGGATTTTGGAAACATGAATAATGATGCTTATAATTTAAAAATTGTTTTAAGAGAACAAATTAAACATGTAGAGTAATTTTGTTTGGGATTCGCGGAGGATGCGCTTAAGGTTAAAGGAATAATTACCGCGTTCACGAGGGAGTGGGAAAAGTGAAAAGCCGAGGGTATTGGAAAGCACAACACTTGTAGTTTTTATGCTGCACTTAAACTATTTATTCAAACTTGTAATAGGGCAATTTTTAAAAATAAATAACTCACTTTTTTTAAATATCAAAATTATAAATTTATTATTCTTCAAATTAGCCTAAGTTACATATATATTTTTAAATTCTCTTTTTTTTTATTATCACACTAAATTCAAAATCTCAAAGGAGGCACTGCAAGGGAAAATCTTAGTTTTTATAATTTTCTTTCCCGGCACTGTCACTCGTCACTGTAACCTCTCATTACCTTTATTATTTTGATTTTCTCGTTGTTCCTCGGTCGGCTCTCCGGTGATTCTTGACTGCAAGGTTCCTGGTTTTGATGCAGGCTCGAACTCGTCCAGCAGCTGATGAAAATCCGTGAGAACTCCTGTTGATGATCTTCGAAGCGTCAAGAAATCCAAAGTAATCCAGTCGTTGAAAACTCAAGAATCAAGCAAAACTTCCAAACTTTTTGGTAATGACCAATACGTCTAATTAGTGCAGCACGCGTCAACTAACTAGTCTCCTAGCAGTGGCGGCAGCGGCAGCGTTCACTTGGTTGCCGGCAAGACGATCTTCTTTTCTCTCTCAAACGGCTGACTGGCGCACGCGCTTCCTCTCTCTCTTGCTCTCATTCGCCTTGCTCCCTTGGTCCTCTCTATCACTCTTCTTCTGCTCCTTGCTTCTCGTTCGGCTGGACCAGAGCTGCGGCGACTGTAACTGCTAGTGCTGCTGTTGTTGTGCTGTTCTGGCTCACGTCTCTGTCTTGTCATTTTTCTTTTCTTATTAGGGAACGTTCAAAAACCAAGTGACCCAAATAGGGGGGGAGGGGGGACGATTCAAAGGCTACGAAAGGTTACGTGGGGGGTAGGGCTGTTGATTCAGAAAAGCACGTGGTTTTTAAAGTGCATGAATCGATGTTTCGATTCATAATATTTTACTGTCGAACGTTAAAGTCGGCTATCCCCCAAGCTCTAAACCCCCAAGACCCTGGACGCCCGAATTCAACAAAAAAACTGGTCGGATATCTCCCAAGCTCTAAACCCCCAAGACCCTGGGGGTAAAATAAATAATTTTGTAACGATACCTAACTACACTGAACTGGTGCAATTATATCATGAAGTTGTAAGTCTGAAATTTTGAACTCCAAAATGGGGTGGTTGATTAGGGAAACGCTATAAATTTTTACTTATTGGTCAACTCTGCGTTTGCAACATTATCAACAAATTTTTTTTTTTAACTATAAATTAAATGCTTCTAAGAAGCAGACACATTTCAAGAAAAGTGTAAAAATTTTTGTTTGTTTATTGGTTTTTTTTTTTTTTTTTTTTTTTTTTTTATCTTTTTATTATTTTGTAATATTTCCAAGTGATGTAAATAAAAGTGCACCACAACCTTTTTGTGGAACAAAAAAAAACACTTTTTTATGGACTTGATATTCAAATATAAAGTACGCTTTAATTATAAAATTATTTCACTCGGTACCAGAGTTTTGTGAGGTTTAGAGCTTGGGAGATAGCTGATCAGTTTTTTTATTGAACTTGGGTTTCCAGCGAGGGGCTATGCTCTCCAGAATCATTGATGATTCTTTTGATTCTTTTGTGATTCTTTCTTGATTCTTTTGGAAAATTTAACATATTTTTGAGCCTTGGATCCAATTTCAATTGATAATTTGTTCAAAATAATATTTTTCGAAGATTTTTACTTGAATCGACATTGATATTTTATTGATTAAATATTGATTTTCATGTGTGATTCTTTTTGTGATTCTGAAGTGCATAGCTCCTCGGTTTCCAGGGTTTTGGGGGATTCATAGCTTAAGAGATAACTGATCAGTTTTTTCTTAGAACTTGAGTTCAATAAATAAACTGATCAGGTAACACCCACGTCTTGAACCCCCCAAACCCTGGGCGCCCAAGGTCAACGAAAAGACTGATCAGTTATCCCCCAAACTCTAAACCTCCCAAAACTCTGGTTACCAACTGATCAGTCTTTTCGTTGACCTCGGGCCTCCAGGGTTTTGGGGGTTCAAGACTTGGGGGATAACTGATAAGTTTTTTTGTTGAACTCGGGCACCCAGGGTTTTGGGGGCTTAGAGCTTGGGGGATAATTAACCAGTCTACTTATTGAACTCGACACCTAGGGTTTCGGGGGTTCAAGGCTTGAGGGATGGCTGATCAGATTATTCATTAAACTCTACGCACAGTGTTTTGGGGGTTTAGAGCTTGGGGGATAATTAACCAGTCTACTTATTGAACTCATCGTTTTTTTTTTTTTCTCGACGTCAGTTTTATTGGGGGGGGGGGGGGAGTAGACCTTAGGACACCCCATAGCTCAAAGGAGTTGTTGCGCCCCTGGTATTAAATCATTAAATTATAACTTAAAAAATAATGTTTTTAAAAAACTAATAGTATTCATATTTACAATTTGAAATCGTTAAAAAAAACCACGTGACTTTAGGGGGGGGTCGAAAAATTGATAAAAATACTACGCTGATCTTCATGGGAGGGAGGGCCCTTCAAAATCTTCGAAAAAATGACCACGTGGTTTATGAACGTTCCCGGGAACGTTCACAAACCACGTGACCCAAATAGGGGGGGGGGACGATTCAAAGGCTACGAAAGGTTACGTGGGGGGTAGGGCTGTTGATTCAGAAAAGCACGTGGTTTTTAAAGTGCATGAATCGATGTTTCGATTCATAATATTTTACTGTCGAACGTTAAAGTCGGCTATCCCCCAAGCTCTAAACTCCCAAGACCCTGGACGCCCGAATTCAACAAAAAAACTGGTCGGATATCTCCCAAGCTCTAAACCCCCAAGACCCTGGGGGTAAAATAAATAATTTTGTAACGATACCTAACTACACTGAACTGGTGCAATTATATCATGAAGTTGTAAGTCTGAAATTTTGAACTCCAAAATGGGGTGGTTGATTAGGGAAACGCTATAAATTTTTACTTATTGGTCAACTCTGCGTTTGCAACATTATCAACTAATTTTTTTTTTTAACTATAAATTAAATGCTTCTAAGAAGCAGACACATTTCAAGAAAAGTGTAAAAATTTTTGTTTGTTTATTGGTTTTTTTTTTTTTTTTTTTTTTTTTTTTTATCTTTTTATTATTTTGTAATATTTCCAAGTGATGTAAATAAAAGTGCACCACAACCTTTTTGTGGAACAAAAAAAAACACTTTTTTATGGACTTGATATTCAAATATAAAGTACGCTTTAATTATAAAATTATTTCACTCGGTACCAGAGTTTTGTGAGGTTTAGAGCTTGGGAGATAGCTGATCAGTTTTTTTATTGAACTTGGGTTTCCAGCGAGGGGCTATGCTCTCCAGAATCATTGATGATTCTTTTGATTCTTTTGTGATTCTTTCTTGATTCTTTTGGAAAATTTAACATATTTTTGAGCCTTGGATCCAATTTCAATTGATAATTTGTTCAAAATAATATTTTTCGAAGATTTTTACTTGAATTGACATTGATATTTTATTGATTAAATATTGATTTTCATGTGTGATTCTTTTTGTGATTCTGAAGTGCATAGCTCCTCGGTTTCCAGGGTTTTGGGGGATTCAGAGCTTAAGAGATAACTGATCAGTTTTTTCTTTGAACTTGAGTTCAATAAATAAACTGATCAGGTAACACCCACGTCTTGAACCCCCCAAACCCTGGGCGCCCAAGGTCAACGAAAAGACTGATCAGTTATCCCCCAAACTCTAAACCTCCCAAAACTCTGGTTACCAACTGATCAGTCTTTTCGTTGACCTCGGGCCTCCAGGGTTGGGGGTTCAAGACTTGGGGGATAACTGATAAGTTTTTTTGTTGAACTCGGGCACCCAGGGTTTTGGGGGCTTAGAGCTTGGGGGATAATTAACCAGTCTACTTATTGAACTCGACACCTAGGGTTTTGGGGGTTCAAGGCTTGAGGGATGGCTGATCAGATTATTCATTAAACTCTACGCACAGTGTTTTGGGGGTTTAGAGCTTGGGGGATAATTAACCAGTCTACTTATTGAACTCATCGTTTTTTTTTTTTTTTCTCGACGTCAGTTTTATTGGGCGGGGGGAGTAGACCTTAGGACACCCCATAGCTCAAAGGAGTTGTTGCGCCCCTGGTATTAAATCATTAAATTATAACTTAAAAAATAATGTTTTTAAAAAACTAATAGTATTCATATTTACAATTTGAAATCTTTAAAAAAAAACCACGTGACTTTAGGGGGGGGGGTCGAAAAATTGATAAAAATACTACGCTGATCTTCATGGGAGGGAGGGCCCTTCAAAATCTTCGAAAAAATGACCACGTGGTTTATGAACGTTCCCGGGAACGTTCACAAACCACGTGACCCAAATAGGGGGGGGGGGACGATTAAAAGGCTACGAAAGGTTACGTGGGGGGTAGGGCTGTTGATTCAGAAAAGCACGTGGTTTTTAAAGTGCATGAATCGATGTTTCGATTCAGAATATTTTACTGTCGAACGTTAAAGTCGGCTATCCCCCAAGCTCTAATCCCCCAAGACCCTGGGCGCCCGAATTCAACAAAAAAACTGGTCGGATATCTCCCAAGCTCTAAACCCCCAAGACCTTGGGGGTAAAATAAATAATTTTGTAACGATACCTAACTACGCTGAACTGATGCAATTACATCATGAAGTTGTAAGTCTGAAATTTTGAAATCCAAAATAGGGTGATTGATTAGGGAAACGCTATAAATTTTTACTTATTGGTGAACTCTTCGTTTGCAACATTATCAACAAATTTTTTTTTTAACTATAAATTAAATGCTTCTAAGAAGCAGACACATTTCGAGAAAAGTGTAAAAATTTTTGTTTGTTTATTGGTTTTTTTTTTTTTTTTTTTTTTTATCTTTTTATTATTTTGTAATTTTTCCAAGTGATGTAAATAAAAGTGCACCACAACCTTTTTGTGGAACAAAAAAAAAACACTTTTTTATGGACTTGATATTCAAATATAAAGTACGCTTTAATTATAAAATTATTTCACTCGGTAACCAGAGTTTTGTGAGGTTTAGAGCTTGGGAGATAGCTGATCAGTTTTTTTATTGAACTTGGGTTTCCAGCTAGGGGCTATGCTCTCCAGAATCTTTGATGATTCTTTTGATTCTTTTGTGATTCTTTCTTGATTCTTTTGGAAAATTTAACATATTTTTGAGCCTTGGATCCAATTTCAATTGATAATTTGTTTAGAATAATATTTTTCGAAGATTTTTACTTGAATTGACATTGATATTTTATTGATTAAATATTGATTTTCATGTGTGATTCTTTTTGTGATTCTGAAGTGCATAGCCCCTCGGTTTCCAGGGTTTTGGGGGATTCAGAGCTCAAGAGATAACTGATCAGTTTTTTCTTTGAACTTGAGTTCAATAAATAAACTGATCAGGTAACCCCCACGTCTTGAACCCCCCAAACCCTGGGCGCCCAAGGTCAACGAAAAGACTGATCAGTTATCCCCCAAACTCTAAACCTCCCAAAACTCTGGTTACCAACTGATCAGTCTTTTCGTTGACCTCGGGCCTCCAGGGTTTTGGGGGTTCAAGACTTGGGGGATAACTGATAAGTTTTTTTGTTGAAATCGGGCACCCAGGGTTTTGGGGGCTTAGAGCTTGGGAGATAGTTGATCAGTTTATTTATTGAACTCGACACCTAGGGTTTTGGGGGTTCAAGGCGTGGGTAGGGCTTCACGATACGATACGATATCGATATTTTGGAAATTATCGATATCGTATCGTCATGGATCATTATTATCGTATCGATTATCGTCTCGACGATACTTATGCAAAAAAATATCGGTATCGTATCGATATCGTCTCGAGAGTCGATAAGTTTATCGATTTTTTGTCGATCAATCGACAAAAAATTAATTAAAAAATTATTAATCGATCTACCAAGCTCATCAATCTAATAACGCTGGGTATTCGGGTATTTTTCATACAGTTGAATAAATAATTTAACACCATAGCTCTACAACCCAATAACACTTGGCGTCTACAACCCTGGGTTCCGAGTAGAATTAATGAATAATCTGTTTATCCCGCAAACATTAAACTGATTATCCAAATAAAGATTAAATTGATAAATAATAATATCAAAACAAAACAATTATATAATTAAGCCTTATAATGAAGCCCCGAAGGGGCACAATTTAAATATAAGTTTTAAGTTCAAAGTATAATTATTTCACGTAGTCTAGTGGCTACGGTCACCGCCTTCAGATTTGCTATTGTAAGTTTCATATCCTAACTCTTCTTTTGTTTTTTTTTTGTTTTTTTTGTTTTTTTTTATACTTTTTGTTAACTTTTGCTCTGTTTTAAACTGTTTACAAGTATTTTTTTTCTATAGAAATGAGTTTTTAATTTTTATTAATAAAATAAATATTAAAAACAGTATATTGTATTATTTATGGTTACCAGAAAATGAATAAAAATAACGTGATGAAACAAACAACAAACAGCATGTTAATAAAAGTGATTTTCATCACACCTTGGCCGAAAGTAGCAATTTTCCTCGCTGCGAGGTTTTGGAAATTGCTACTTTCTGCCTAAGGTATGACGAAAATCACAATACACACCAAGGGAGCGAAAAAAAAATCCCTCAGAGTACATTTTTATCACCCTCGCCTTGACCCACGCCTACGGCTCGAATGATAATCAAACGTGCTCTGAGACATTCTTTACTTTCGCTCCCCAGATGTGTAATATACTATTTTCTGTCTTATTTTTTTTAATTTTCATATGTTTAAAAAATAACTTATATTCTTAAAGGTTCTATTCATAGACAAAGTAAAGTTTATTTTTTCTATTAATTCAGTTGAAAAAGTATCTAAAAATATTTTTTTAGTTGTGCTGCAAATTATTTCAACTTTTTTCATTATCGGCATTCAAAAAATCTAAAAATTGAAAAAAATAAGACAGAAAAAAATACTTTTATTAACAGGCTGTTTGTTGTTTGTTTGTTTTCTGGTAACCATAAATAATTCATACGGTTTTTAATATTTGTTTTATTAATAAAAAAAAGAAAAACTTACTTATGAAGAAAAAAAATACTTGTAAACAGTTTAAAACAGAGCAAAAGTTAACGAAAAAAAAAAAATAAAATAAGTACTGGGGAATCGAACCTTAAGGTTACCGATTAGTAGGTGGTGACCGTAGCCACTGGACTATGCAGTTAAATTATAATAACATCTTGAAACTTATATTTAAATTGTGCCCCTTCGGGGCTTGATTATAAAGCTTAATTACATATACGCTGATCTAACAAAACATACAATATTTAGTTTTTCAGTTCTTAGATTGAAAAATTTAAGAAATCTCGGAATTTTTAATAAAAAAAAAAATTTTCGAGATCGATAAATTTCGATATAATCGACAATTACATATCGTCGATACGAGAATATTGGCGATATTGAATATAATTTTTATCGTATCGTTATCGATCTAAAAAAATTTGTATCGTATCGAATATCGTATCAATATCGTCTCGTGATCGAGTCGATATCGATATTTTTATCGAATATCGTGAAGCCCTAGGCTTGGGGGATGGCTGATCAGATTATTCATTAAACTCTACACCCAGTGTTTTGGGGGTTTAGAGCTTGGGGGATAATTAACCAGTCTACTTATTGAACT
Source organism: Encarsia formosa (assembly GCA_038277355.1). Taxonomy (NCBI): domain Eukaryota; kingdom Metazoa; phylum Arthropoda; class Insecta; order Hymenoptera; family Aphelinidae; genus Encarsia; species Encarsia formosa. The sequence continues at coordinate 61,709,028 of CM076186.1, forward strand.
CATCGTTTTTTTTTTTTTTTTTTTCTCGACGTCAGTTTTATTGGGCGGGGGGAGTAGACCTTAGGACACCCCATAGCTCAAAGGAGTTGTTGCGCCCCTGGTATTAAATCATTAAATTATAACTTAAAAAATAATGTTTTTAAAAAACTAATAGTATTCATATTTACAATTTGAAATCTTTAAAAAAAAACCACGTGACTTTAGGGGGGGGGGGTCGAAAAATTGATAAAAATACTACGCTGATCTTCATGGGAGGGAGGGCCCTTCAAAATCTTCGAAAAAATGACCACGTGGTTTATGAACGTTCCCGGGAACGTTCACAAACCACGTGACCCAAATAGGGGGGGGGGACGATTAAAAGGCTACGAAAGGTTACGTGGGGGGTAGGGCTGTTGATTCAGAAAAGCACGTGGTTTTTAAAGTGCATGAATCGATGTTTCGATTCAGAATATTTTACTGTCGAACGTTAAAGTCGGCTATCCCCCAAGCTCTAATCCCCCAAGACCCTGGGCGCCCGAATTCAACAAAAAAACTGGTCGGATATCTCCCAAGCTCTAAACCCCCAAGACCTTGGGGGTAAAATAAATAATTTTGTAACGATACCTAACTACGCTGAACTGATGCAATTACATCATGAAGTTGTAAGTCTGAAATTTTGAAATCCAAAATAGGGTGATTGATTAGGGAAACGCTATAAATTTTTACTTATTGGTGAACTCTTCGTTTGCAACATTATCAACAAATTTTTTTTTTAACTATAAATTAAATGCTTCTAAGAAGCAGACACATTTCGAGAAAAGTGTAAAAATTTTTGTTTGTTTATTGGTTTTTTTTTTTTTTTTTTTTTTTATCTTTTTATTATTTTGTAATTTTTCCAAGTGATGTAAATAAAAGTGCACCACAACCTTTTTGTGGAACAAAAAAAAAACACTTTTTTATGGACTTGATATTCAAATATAAAGTACGCTTTAATTATAAAATTATTTCACTCGGTAACCAGAGTTTTGTGAGGTTTAGAGCTTGGGAGATAGCTGATCAGTTTTTTTATTGAACTTGGGTTTCCAGCTAGGGGCTATGCTCTCCAGAATCTTTGATGATTCTTTTGATTCTTTTGTGATTCTTTCTTGATTCTTTTGGAAAATTTAACATATTTTTGAGCCTTGGATCCAATTTCAATTGATAATTTGTTTAGAATAATATTTTTCGAAGATTTTTACTTGAATTGACATTGATATTTTATTGATTAAATATTGATTTTCATGTGTGATTCTTTTTGTGATTCTGAAGTGCATAGCCCCTCGGTTTCCAGGGTTTTGGGGGATTCAGAGCTCAAGAGATAACTGATCAGTTTTTTCTTTGAACTTGAGTTCAATAAATAAACTGATCAGGTAACCCCCACGTCTTGAACCCCCCAAACCCTGGGCGCCCAAGGTCAACGAAAAGACTGATCAGTTATCCCCCAAACTCTAAACCTCCCAAAACTCTGGTTACCAACTGATCAGTCTTTTCGTTGACCTCGGGCCTCCAGGGTTTTGGGGGTTCAAGACTTGGGGGATAACTGATAAGTTTTTTTGTTGAAATCGGGCACCCAGGGTTTTGGGGGCTTAGAGCTTGGGAGATAGTTGATCAGTTTATTTATTGAACTCGACACCTAGGGTTTTGGGGGTTCAAGGCGTGGGTAGGGCTTCACGATACGATACGATATCGATATTTTGGAAATTATCGATATCGTATCGTCATGGATCATTATTATCGTATCGATTATCGTCTCGACGATACTTATGCAAAAAAATATCGGTATCGTATCGATATCGTCTCGAGAGTCGATAAGTTTATCGATTTTTTGTCGATCAATCGACAAAAAATTAATTAAAAAATTATTAATCGATCTACCAAGCTCATCAATCTAATAACGCTGGGTATTCGGGTATTTTTCATACAGTTGAATAAATAATTTAACACCATAGCTCTACAACCCAATAACACTTGGCGTCTACAACCCTGGGTTCCGAGTAGAATTAATGAATAATCTGTTTATCCCGCAAACATTAAACTGATTATCCAAATAAAGATTAAATTGATAAATAATAATATCAAAACAAAACAATTATATAATTAAGCCTTATAATGAAGCCCCGAAGGGGCACAATTTAAATATAAGTTTTAAGTTCAAAGTATAATTATTTCACGTAGTCTAGTGGCTACGGTCACCGCCTTCAGATTTGCTATTGTAAGTTTCATATCCTAACTCTTCTTTTGTTTTTTTTTTGTTTTTTTTGTTTTTTTTTATACTTTTTGTTAACTTTTGCTCTGTTTTAAACTGTTTACAAGTATTTTTTTTCTATAGAAATGAGTTTTTAATTTTTATTAATAAAATAAATATTAAAAACAGTATATTGTATTATTTATGGTTACCAGAAAATGAATAAAAATAACGTGATGAAACAAACAACAAACAGCATGTTAATAAAAGTGATTTTCATCACACCTTGGCCGAAAGTAGCAATTTTCCTCGCTGCGAGGTTTTGGAAATTGCTACTTTCTGCCTAAGGTATGACGAAAATCACAATACACACCAAGGGAGCGAAAAAAAAATCCCTCAGAGTACATTTTTATCACCCTCGCCTTGACCCACGCCTACGGCTCGAATGATAATCAAACGTGCTCTGAGACATTCTTTACTTTCGCTCCCCAGATGTGTAATATACTATTTTCTGTCTTATTTTTTTTAATTTTCATATGTTTAAAAAATAACTTATATTCTTAAAGGTTCTATTCATAGACAAAGTAAAGTTTATTTTTTCTATTAATTCAGTTGAAAAAGTATCTAAAAATATTTTTTTAGTTGTGCTGCAAATTATTTCAACTTTTTTCATTATCGGCATTCAAAAAATCTAAAAATTGAAAAAAATAAGACAGAAAAAAATACTTTTATTAACAGGCTGTTTGTTGTTTGTTTGTTTTCTGGTAACCATAAATAATTCATACGGTTTTTAATATTTGTTTTATTAATAAAAAAAAGAAAAACTTACTTATGAAGAAAAAAAATACTTGTAAACAGTTTAAAACAGAGCAAAAGTTAACGAAAAAAAAAAAATAAAATAAGTACTGGGGAATCGAACCTTAAGGTTACCGATTAGTAGGTGGTGACCGTAGCCACTGGACTATGCAGTTAAATTATAATAACATCTTGAAACTTATATTTAAATTGTGCCCCTTCGGGGCTTGATTATAAAGCTTAATTACATATACGCTGATCTAACAAAACATACAATATTTAGTTTTTCAGTTCTTAGATTGAAAAATTTAAGAAATCTCGGAATTTTTAATAAAAAAAAAAATTTTCGAGATCGATAAATTTCGATATAATCGACAATTACATATCGTCGATACGAGAATATTGGCGATATTGAATATAATTTTTATCGTATCGTTATCGATCTAAAAAAATTTGTATCGTATCGAATATCGTATCAATATCGTCTCGTGATCGAGTCGATATCGATATTTTTATCGAATATCGTGAAGCCCTAGGCTTGGGGGATGGCTGATCAGATTATTCATTAAACTCTACACCCAGTGTTTTGGGGGTTTAGAGCTTGGGGGATAATTAACCAGTCTACTTATTGAACTCATCGTTTTTTTTTTTTTTTTTTTTCTCGACGTCAGTTTTATTGGGGAGGGGGGGGGGGTAGACCTTAGGACCATAGCTCAAAGGAGTTGTTGCGCCCCTGGTATTAAATCATAAAATTATAACTTAAAAAATAATGTTTTAAAAAAACTAATAGTATTCATATTTACAATTTGAAATCGTGAAAAAAACCACGTGACTTTAGGGGGGGGGGTCGAAAAATTGATAAAAATACAACGCTGATCTTCATGGGAGGGAGGGCCCTTCAAAATCTTCGAAAAAATGACCTCGTGGTTTATGAATGTTCCCTAATACACGAGCGTTCACAGCTGCTTGGTCCAAGATTTCAAAAAAAATTCGCATTGGCCAGCGGTTTGCTCTTCGTGACACAGTATACGCGTGGCATAGCTGATCGAAGGTGTCAGTGCCTCCTTTAGATTTATTATAATGCAGAATAATTTCTGGTTTACCTTCAACAATAGCTGTGGATTTAGAAAATGTGGATGCCACTAAAACAATTTTATTTTTTTTGGGAGTGTGGGATAACAAAGTGACGCTTGGCTAATGCTGTAGGACTCTACTTTTCCGATTTTCGGCGCGCAGCTTGAAATAATCATTTTTTAAAACACGCTGGGGTATCTGATACCCCATGTGTCCTTTAAGGGTTTTTTAAAATTATCTTTTTTTTTTATTATTACACTAAATTTAAAATCTCAAAGGAGGCACTGCAAGGGAAAATCTTGGTTTTTATAATTTTCTTTCACGGCACTGTCACTCGTCACTGAAACATCTCATCACCTTTATTATTTTGATTTTCTCGTTGTTCCTCGGTCGGCTCTCCGGTGATTTTTGACTGCAGGGTTCCTGGTTTTGATGCAGGCTCAAACTCGCCCAGCAGCTGATGAAAATCCGTGAGAACTCCTGTCGATGATCTTCAAAGCGTCAAGAAATCCAAAGTAATCCAGTCGTTGAAAACTCAAGAATCAAGCAAAACTTCCAAACTTTTTGGTAATGACCGATACGTCTAATTAGTGCAGCACGCGTCAACTAACTAGTCTCCTAGCAGCGGCGGCAGCAGCAGCGTTCACTTGGTTGCCGGCAAGACGATCTTCTTTTCCCTCTCGAACGGCTGACTGGCGCGCGCGCTTCCTCTCTCTCGCTCTCATTCACCTTGCTCCCTCGGTCCTCTCTCTCACTCTTCTTCTGTTCCTTGTTTCTCGGTCGACTGGACCAGTGCTGCGGCGACTGTAACTGCTAGTGCTGCTGTTGTTGTGCTGTTCTTGCTCACGTCTCTGTCTTGTCATTTTTCTTTTCTTATCACTTGATTTAACCCTGCGTACATGAAATATTAATTTATTTTATAAATAAACATTCTTAACCAACTTTTTAAAATGCCCTTTAGGAAGAGTCGAATAAGTAACGAGGGAAACTTCGTTACAAACTATATATACAAATGAGGAGAGAGAGCTTTCTGTTTTGGCCGGGAGTCTCTCAACCTCAGGTAAACTAGGTGGAATCATCGTAGATAAGCGGGCGATCTACGACGACGGCTTTGAGTCCCGTGATGCGTGATTGCGGCATCACGGTTGCAGCAAGACTGGTGAGGGCGGAAACTGGTCACTCCGGGCAGCTCTGGCGTGGGTCACTCGCATGACCAATCCCGTGGCAATAAAAGGCGGTAAATCTCAAACATTTCACCCGCCTTCATCGACTGTAGTCGATTAATAATATCTGTGAACATACTAAATATAAAATTAAGTAAAAATATAAAAGGTGTAAAGTATATAAAAAAAATTTAATGCGTTTTAAGTAGGTTGTAGACGTACGAAGAAACGTAGAGGTTCACTGAGCAAGAGTAGTTAGAGCTTAAGCTCTTGGCGATAAAAATTCCAGGGTCGAAGACCCAATAGTTAAATAATGATACAGCCAGGGCCTGCAGTTTAAGCACTTAAAGTAGCTGAATGTTTGAGATCATGATTGGGGCCTGAACCTTGAGTGGTTCAGGAGGCTTAATTTTTGAGAATATAGCCAGTGCCTGAAGCTGGATTAGTTCAGTTGGCCGAGTTTTAAAATAGTTAGCCGGAACCTGGACTAGAACTGTCGCAGGTGGCTGAGCCTTAAGACACGTTACCGGTGTCTGAATTTTAAAGTGTATCGCCGAAGCCTGGACTAGGTGTGTCGCAGGGGGCTGAATTTTGGAACATGTAGCCGAAGCCTGAACTCTAAGCAATTCAGGTGGCTGTTTTTCGAAAGCGATAGCCGGTGCTTGAGCCAGGACAAACGCAGGTGGCTTGCTCTCGGAGAGGTTCGTTGGACCCTGGACTTGAGGTGTCTCAGGTGATTCCATTTTGAAGGAGGTCGCCGAAGCCCAAACTTGAGATGGTTCAGGTGGCTGTGACTTAATCAAGGACTTGAATTCGTAGGTAGGTGCCGGAGTCTGAACATGGAGCTGCTCAGCTGGCAGATTTTTTGAGGTTACAGCCGGAGCCTGGACTAGGTGTGTCGCAGGTGGCTTAATTTTAAGAAATTGGATAAAGTCATCGCACACGTCATCAAAGGTGTCTTGCGTATAGTAGAACATGTCTTTGACGAAGTAGTCGTTGCCACGGTCTACATCCTGGCCATTTCTTAAACTTTGATCATTTTGGGTAAACTCTTGCCAGACTTGTTCGAGACGCAGGATGCGCTTCTCTGCTAACTCGCGAATCATCAAGGCTCCTTTTTGCTCGAAGATTTCGAGAAGAGTGATGATTCGATTTTGGATTATAGCTTGCCTGCGAAGCATTTGCGCAAATGAATTTGGTTTATTCATTTTGCAAGGTTGGGTAGTATTTGAAATAATAAATCAATAGATAAAAGTTAAAAACTATCCTTTGGTTTGGGAACATTTGAATTGAAACCTAATTTAAATTTGTTTTCTAAACTTGAGACGATTTGGACATGGCAAAAAAAAAAACATGTGTGAGAAAAAGTATCGCAGCTGCTCAGTCACGGAGGTTACAGGTTTAAATAAAACCCCAGCACAACACTGTTTTTTTTTAACTTGAGGAAATTTTGACTCGGCTTGAATCACATGAGTGGGGAAAATGTAAATTGAAACACAATTATTCTTTAAATTAAAGAATGGAAAAATATTCAAACTTATGAATATCACTGGTGAAACAATCTTTAATTGAAGCACAATTAAGATGAGGCAATTATTCTTTAAATAAAAGAATGCTGAAAAATATTCAATCTTAATACTTAAAAACAACTAATGCTTTGAATAAAAGAAAATTGAAAAATTTTCAAACCCATGAATATTACTGGTAAAGAATAATTTAACTGAAATACAATTTAAATAACAAACAACTAAGCCAGGCAGATGGCTGATTTTGGAAGAAAACCCTAACATAATTTTTATTGAAAGTTTAAAAACAAAGAAAGTGAAAAAATCAAAAATTTAAGGTAGAAGAAAAAAGGTCAATAGATAAACAAATAACTAGAGAGAACAAAAATGAAAATCCCTAAACTCTAATTGGGTTGAGTGGGGGCAAGGGTTAGTAGGCAGTTGGATTTATCTTTTAAATAAAAAGATCAAAAGGTATTCAAACAAGATGAACAGCGCTTGGAGATGAAAACAAACCAAAGGGTAATTATAGTTAGTACGTATTACAGTTGGGTAAGTAAGCAAAATGATTGTCTTGAGAAAATTGGTCTTGAAACAAACTTAAAATGGATAAAAAAATTCAATTAGAATTTTTGAAAATATAAAATTGTAAAATTGAGACAATCAATATGGCTTCAGTAATATAAATAATTTGCGATTATACTAGACGAATAAGGATTGGCAAAATTTGGTTCCAACGCTGACTCTGACAACCATAAAAAACAGTAATTTTAAACCCAAGGCTTTCGAAGAACATAAAAATTGCTGCTGCAGCTGTATGGGCACTCGAGGACTACCAGTTGGTGAAGAAAGTCCCTTCGCTTGCTCCCACAGGTGTCAAAGGTTGCTCAGATGTGGTTGGACAGTAAGCGTAGACCTCAGTTTAACAGGTAGTTTCACCTGCAAATTTAATTGTATAAGAGAAGGTAGAACCAAACAAAATGAAATTAAGTTTTCAGATCTCAATATTAACAAAAGTAAAAATAGAAAAAATTATACCTAATTTTATTGGTCACTTGACCCTAAAATAATCAATTATTTGCCAAAATAGTAGTAGTACTTAATTATTGAGTAATTGGGTCAACTGACTATTTGGTTCGGAAAGGTAAAAATAAACAAACTTAAGAAAAGGCAATAAAATTGAAAACAAGTGTAGTCAACTTGACCTACACCGTCCGGAATCTAAACAAACAAACAAATGAAAAGGAATATTAATTATCAAATTGCGCAACACAAGTTTTCGACTTGGAGCGGACCCACCGTATTAGCGGAGTCAGCTGATCGAGGTACCTTCTCTCTCCCTCCCACTGCAGAGGGGCCGCAGTACGGCAGGGATGTAGTAGGCCGACGGGTTTCAGATGAAAGCAAGCGGGAGTGTTGCTGTCTCCTTCTAATCCACAGTCGTCTTAGGTTTGGATACTGGTTACGCGGGTGGCGTGGTTGGCTCCAGGGTAACCTGGATGGTGAGGTGCGTGCTGCTGGACATGAGGTGCCAACAAAATGGTCGCTCTTGTTGGCCGATGAGTGCTCGCTGGACAGGCCGCCTTGGGCCAGCTGCGGGCGCGGCTTTCGGTGTGTAGAGAGGAGAGTCACGGAGCGCGATCGTCCGTCTCTCTTACTCCTACGACGACTGTTGTCACTGACACTGAAGTGTGGCTGCGCGGCGGTAATGCGCGAGCCACGGGTTTGCCGTCACTGGCATCTTCTACGTTTGAACAACGAAGAAGAAAATGGCCGCGGCACAAACTTCTCTTTTTTTCGTTTCACTCGCGACGCGCCTTTTTTTCGGGGAACTTTTACCCACAAGGGATGCCAAATGTTTGGGATTCGCGGAGGATGCGCTTAAGGTTAAAGGAATAATTACCGCGTTCGCGAGAGAGTGAGAAAGGTGAAAAGCCGAGGGTATTGGAAAGCACAACACTTGTAGTTTTTATGCTGCACTTAAACTATTTATTTAAACTATATATACAAATGAGGAGAGAGAGCTCGCCGTTATGGCCGGGAGTCTTTCAACCTCAGGTAAACTAGGTGGAATCGTCGTAGATAAGCGGGCGATCTACTACAACGGCGTTGAGTCCCGTGACGCGTGATCGCGGCATCACGGTTGCAGCAAGACTGGTGAGGGCGGAAACTGGTCACTCCGGGCAGCTCTGGCGTGGGTCGCTCGCATAACCAATCCCGTGGCAATAAAAGGTGGTAAATCTCAAACAAATTTTGATAATGTTTTTTAGAAACTGATTGTTAAATAAAATATATTTTTCTTTTAAAAAGTCTTTTATTTTATTTAATTCTCAAACAACAAAAATCAAAAACTATAAAATAGTAAAGAATAAAAAAACATTATTGAATAATCATTTCATCTCCTTTGTTTCGCGAATTCAAATTGACCTGAAATTGCATGGTGAACTTCTTCAAGCATGGATGTGTCTCGCGGTAAGGAGTAAACTTTCATCGCAACTTTATTATGTGCAAGGAGATTACGGTACTTCTGCGGTCAAGCGAGTTCATTGCTATCTCTTCAAGCGCGTCACCACCTTCACTTTCAAAGCAGGCCTTGAGCTGAAAACGCAACTCTCCTACTACTTTAAGCATGAACGGAGGGAGTAAACTTTCACTACATTCAAACGCAACTCATCTTATGTGCAAGGAGATTACTTCAAGCGATCAAGCGAGTTCATTACCTCTTCTCTCCTTCCCGCTATCACCTTTCAGGGCGAGACCTATAGAGAATGGCTACTTTCCATTTCCTCCTTCTTCAAGCGCAAGATAGCATGTTATTAATCGGTTATTAACTTTAGCGAGGAAAAATGTCTAGTAGACAACAGTAAAATGCTATTTATATACAGGGTGGTGCAAATTAATGTTTCAGTGCCATTATCTCGAAATTTAAGCCTCGTGCAAAAAAGTTTTTCATCTAAAAGTTGTTGAATTTGGAGGGGTAAGTAAAATGGTGACCTTGAATTTGGGCCCAGGGCCTTATGTCGGGCCCTATGGACCTCAAGTCCAATTTTTAAAATAGAAACCCTTGTTTTTCTTATAAAATTCTGAAAAAGCGGAAAATTTTAAGATTTTTAGGCATTTTTTGAAATTTTTTTTGGGCCCCTGTAAGACCCAGTAAGCCCCGATAAAGCCTGTTTAATTTTAACAGCATGATTCCTCGAAAAAAGCATTTTCGTATAGCACATGCATTGAGAATGTTTCTTGGTTTAAAATTTTCAACAAAATGGGACCAAAAAAATTGGGCCCGGGGCCTTATGTTGGGCACTATGGACCCAAAGTCCGTTTCTTTTAATAGAAACCCTTGTTTTTCTTATCGGATTCAGAAAGAGCGGAAAATTTTACGATTTTTTTGAAATTTTTTTTAGGGCCCTATAAGGCCTAGTAAGCATCCATAAAGCCGGCTGAACTTTGACAGCGTTATTGCTGGAAAAATGCATTTTTAGTATAGCACATGCATTGAGAAAGTTTCTTGGTCTGAAATTTTCAATAAAATGGGCCCAAAAAATGTTTACTTATTTATTTATGCACTCCTTGACTTCAGCTCTCTGGTTATCGGATTGTCAAGGATTAACTCCGTAGATGTCTGAGATTGGGCCCCATGGACCCAAAGTCTGACTATTAAAAATGGTCTCAGGATCAATAGGGCCACACATAAGGCCCCGGGCCCAATTTTTTTTGGGCTCATTTTGTTGAAAATTTTAAACCAAGAAACTTTCTCAATGCATGTGCTATACGAAAAATGCTTTTTTTCCAGGAATAATGCTGTTAAAGTTAATCAGGTTTTATGGAGGCTTACTGGGACTTACAGGGGCCCAAAAAAAAATTCAAAAAATACCTAGAAATCGTAAAATTTTCCGCTCTTTCCAAATCCGATGAGAAAAATAAGGGTTTCTATTTTTAAAAATGAACTGGAGGTTCGTAGGGCCCAACATAAGGCCTTGGGCCAAGTTTTTTTAAGCCCATTTTGTTGAAAATTTTAAACCAAGAAACTTTCTCAATGCATGTGCTACACGAAAAATGCTTTTTTTCCAGGAATCATGCTGTTCAAAATAAACAGGCTTTATCGGGGCTTACTGGGCCTTACAGGGGCCCAAAAAAATTTCAAAAAATACCAAGAAATCGTAAAATTTTCCGCCCCTTTCGAATCCGATAAGAAAAATATGGGTTCCCATTTTAAAAAACGGACTTGAAGTCCGTAGGGCCCACCATAAGGCCACGGTCCAAAATTCAAGGTCACCATTTTACTTATCCCTCCAAACCAAACAACTTTTATATGAAAAAGTTTTTCGCACGAGGTTTAAATTTCGAGATAATGGCACTGATACATTAACTTGCGCCACCCTGTATAGGTATTTGTTATAGAGGATTTATCCTCATCTATGGTATTCCACACATTCTCTTCTCCTTCTTCAAGTGCAAGATAGCGTGTTATTGGTCGGTTATTAACTTCAGCAGGGGAAAATGCTAGTAGAGTCACATAAAACCTATTTATATACTGGTATACAAAATATATTATAAACCACTCCCCTACATTCACTTTCCATTTTATTTATTACTTTTATTACTTTCATTGTTTTTCATTTTCATTGTTATTATTATTACTTATATTATTGTTATTTTATTCTATCTTATTTTATTTTATTATATTTTATTTCATTTTCATTTTCATTTTTATTTTATTTTATATTTATATTGAATTTATATCCTAATGTTGAACTTTGTGTATAATCTTATGTATTTTGTACAACATAATGTACATTTAATAAACGCATCAAAATCAAATCAATCAAATCCATGGAGGAAGGGGAAATTGTTTAGTATAGTCAGACTTACAGTTGTGTATATAGGTTTAATAAGAACATGGAATATGTATTATACATAGATATACTAATAAATATATTATCACTTTACTATCCGGACATTTCATATTGGCGTCTTGCATGAGGGGAGGGAAGTACATGCAAACCAATGGAAAAAACTTCCCCTCCAGCGGTGATGTAGGCTCTGTAACGTGGAAAATTTGTATTTTGGCGGTCTATAAAGAAGGAGTTCGGTGGTAGTCCCATAGAGAGTAGAGTGAGTAGTTCATTGCCCGACTTCTTTATCATGGTAGATTTTTGAGGTGAATTCAATCTTGAACTGGGAGTCGCGGAAAGCGGTCGACGCGCGACTATGCCGTTTCACCTGGTGGTTTTCTCGTTTTGCCGTTCGTATGGTCTCCCGACAACGACCACGCGGGCGCCGGGCTCGCAAGTAACTTGGCAAGGACTGCGGAGGTTTTTCCGTGGAGCAGGGTCGATTTTCCCAGAGCCGTCGTCCCCTCCCTACGAACTCTGACAGACACCAATCACCGGTTAGAGAGAGGACTTGACACCTAGAATTGGAGTCGACTACAAGAAGAGCCTAGGAAAAGAGTTTCGTCAATGGGTTACATGTACGAGTGTGGAAAATCTTGTTCTATGTGAGGTTTGTGAGTGCGAGGCCAGCGGGCCGTATTGCGTTTCCCCCTTGTCACGCCCCTTTGTTTTATTAAACAGTTCCGGAAAGAGAATTACAGTGTTTCGTTATTCTATACCTTTTCCCTGAGTTTTAGGTGCCCAGATTGGAAGCCGACGGAGAAACGACGGGTGGCACGCGGAAGTTATCCTTTTGCCGAATTGTACCCGAACGGGGACTTTTTCTTAATTTCGGGCAGCAGCCCACCGCGGATAGTTGTTTAATTATTGAGTTTCCCATGCCCTATACGCGTCATCGGAAATCAGCAGCACGATTAGCAGCAGGTCATCGAGTTCAGCGAGATTCCCACGGCCGACGGATGAGCTGGCTGGGCCAAAGGCGCCCTTCACAAATATTTGGTCTGGAAGGGCATTATTGCCCTTTGTTTTCTTGGGTAAATTCTGGGTTTTTTGGGGCTACTTTGAGGGTTTATTCTCGGGTTTATCTTGGGCATTTTTTTCTTTCTTTTCGCGCGGGTTTATTAAAATTCCCGTCATAGATCGAACTAAAATTTTCCATACGATTTGGCACGTAGAGAGCCTACAAAATTGGGGCGCTACAGTGGTGCTAGACGCCAAAACACGTTTGTCACTATTCGGACATTTCGACACTATGCGGACAGTCAGGATAGTGCTTAGTCCCATTTTTTTCCGAGACCAAATAAAAATGAGTTCCAGGAATTGGGTGATTAGGAAGGGTTATTTTGGTTGGATCGCGCAAACCTAGGAAAAGTATTTATTGATGGGTTATTTTGGAAAAAAGGTGGGTTATTGTGGTTTTTTTTGAATATGTGGGAGTTTTGCTCCTCGTTCGCTCATGTCGAGGAACACAATAGTTTTATTTATTATATACACATGCAATATATGTTTATTACACATACCATATAGGTATATTATTTGTTTAATTAAGCCCTACTCACTTTAGAGTGGGGGTAAAATTAAGCCACACTTACTTTGGACTGGGGGGAAAGTAAAGGGTTAAAAGTAAATACTTGTGCTCTCCACATCTAAGTTACAACCTTTGTAATAAACCTTATTTTCTTTCATATTTTTATAAATGAAAATTCGCTGCTTACGAATGCTTCTCATTTCTTTTTAGTTTCACTCACTTTGATCTCGAATAATAAAGTAGGTGATAAAAATATAATTGACTATTTTAAAAAAAACTTTGTAAAAATATTTTGATTATAAGTCTTTTTTTCAATTCGATACATGATAAACTCCAAAACCTTATTTTGCAAAAAGTTAATGATAATATTTAATTATATGTTTCAGAGAGGAGCTTGCCTTAAAGATTGGACTTACTGAAGCACGTATTCAGGTTTGTTTAGTATACAAAAGATTATTAATAGGGTTTACTGAAAGACGCCGGAAAAAAATTTCGTCGAAAATTTTTTGTCGAACAACAGCTGTCGTTGCTAATGAAAATTTTGGAGTTCAAATACAAGCACAGTATATAGTTATTTAAACCAACTAAAATAAATTACATACTAAGAATAGTTTACACAAAAATATATTTAAATTTAAAATTTTTATAAGAAATATAATAATATTTAAAGCCCTTATATCGGTTAATTTAAAAAATGAAGGTTGGATTAGTAATCAACAACCCTAAATACCCCCGTACATGAAATTTGAAAAATATGCTTTAGAAACAAATTTTTACTTTTAGTAAGCCCTTGGGTAGGTCAATTTTAAAAATGAATATCAGACTCATAATCAGCAACCCCCAAATCCCTCGTATACAATATTTCAAAAAAAGCTTTTAAAAATAAATTTTTACCTTTCGTAAGTAGCCCTTTACGTCGGTCAATTTTAAAAATAAAGCTCAAAATCGAAATCAGCAACCCCAAAAATTTCCATTTACGAAGTTTCAAAAAATTGCTATTGAAAATAAATTTTTACCTTTAGTAAGTAGCCCTTGCGTAGGTCAATTTTAAAAATGAATATCTGATTCATAATCAGCAACCCTAAAAACCCCTGTACATGAAATTAAAAAAAAATGCTATGAAAAATAAATTTTTACTTAAAGTAAGTAGGCCTTACCTAGGTCAATTTCAAAAATAAAGGTCAGTTTCATAATCAGCAACCCCAAAAACCCCTGACTACTCAATTTTTAATTCATCATAGACGTCCAAGTCTGAAGAGAGCCTGATATGAAGCTATTACTTTTATATAAATTTTACTGACGGAAAAATACGCATAATATGTTTATTTTCAAAAACAATTTTATGATTTTCTTCATTTTCATGTGAAAAGAGGGTGTTTCTCTATTTATCGCTTGTTGTGTTTTTTTATCAATGAACCAGCTGAAATTAATTCTTGCATTGGGCTTAAAGGGTAAAAGTACATCAAAAAAAATTATTTTCAAAAAAAATTAGTAGTTTTTTTCTTTTTATTCCCAAAAAGTGTAATTTTTATGTTATTTTTGCGAGATTTTCGCACCACTTCCTTAGTTTTAAATAATAAAATTTTTTAATCATCAACTTGAAAAAATTAATGATTTAATTGGATTGAGTTAGGAAAAAAAAAAATAAAAATCATTTGCTAAAGATGAAAAATTTCATTTTTTCTATAAATATTATTCGAAAAATAGGTTTTTTTAAACGATTTTTCGTGTTTTTTTGCAGTTTTTCGCTTGTAATATTTTCAAATCAAAGAATTTGTGAGAACCAAAACTACCACTCGATTTAGGGCAGCAAAATACATCGATTGATGTACTTTATACATAAAAAATCTTAAATTTTTCACTTTTTTTTTTTACAATCAACAGTTTTACCCATTTTTTTACGTACGAACCCCATTGTAAACTTCAGGGGCCTTGAGGCACGTGAAAAAAAAGTTCGAAAATTTTTTTTTCCAACATGAGCACGACTATTTAGGTATATTAAAGCGATTTTTCCCTGCGCAAAAATTTTTTTTTGGTCTGTCTAGACGGCACCCAAGCACACGCTCGAGCGTACGCTGGGAAAACTGGAGCGTACGCTCGAAAATTTTGGAGCGCACGCTCGAGCGTACGCTCAAACTTTATCATAAAAATTTGATAGTAAGCTGTAAGAAACCGAGCGTGTGAGCGAGCGCACGCTCTAAAATTTTCGAGTGCGCGCTCCAGTTTTAGCTTAAGATTCTGAACACATGCTGAAAAATAGTAGGCGTGTGCTCGAGCGCACGGCCAAGAAATGTTGATATAGGTGAGTTCTTAGTTGAGTTACCTGACTCCACCTCTGACATAACTCAAATCATTAGAAAAAAATATGCCTACTGCTCAGCTGGGCTCGCTATAATTAGCCCAGTGCGTGGGATAAAAAAAAAAAAAATTATAAATAAAAAAAATTAACATACATGCATATAACCCCGTAACCTTAGGCAGAGCAAAAAAAGAAGATTTTTTTTGAAAGAATCGAATAAACCAACAAGCGTAAAACCCCATAATCTTGCACAAAGCATATAAGAAATTAGATGAATAATTAAATAAAATAATAATCCTATAAGCTTACAATTGCATAACCCTAGGCGGAGCAAGGAAGTAATGAATTTTGTTTTTTTTAAATTAATTAAACCGACAAACTTACAACCCCTTAACCTTGAGCGGAGTATATAATAGATTAATCAATAGATTAATGGATTAGTTAGAAAATTAAATCCACAAATAAACGGACAAGCCAACAACCCCCTAACCTTGGTCGGAGCGCGTAAATTGTAGTTTTTTTTTAACAAACGTACCCTCATAACCTTATGCGAAGTAGATAAAAAATTAATTTAACAATTTGACAAACAAATAAACTGACAAGCTTACAACCCCATAACCGTGGGCATAGCAAGGAAAGTAGATTTTCTTATGGACAAATAAACTGATGAGTCATGGCGAGCACCAGGTGCAGTACGTGGTGAATACGCTTTGAAGATGATTTCTCTAGGAAGCTTCGACTCTAGATTGTCACTGTGAACACATGGTGCAGTGCGTGGTGACTACTACATGTCAAAGTTATTTCTAGAAAGATCATCTCCAAAGAGTTATTCCTACACACTGCACCAGCTACTTACCCTGACTGTCTTAGAGGCAAAATTTCCTGGAAAAATCATCCCCAGGGCTTAAGTGTGACCCCAAGGAACAGGTGTCCAGCCAGACATATTTTTAGTCTAAACTTCCTGAAGAAATCATCTCCAGGGCGTTATAACCACCCACTGTACCACGTGTACGCTCTGACTGCCCTTGGTATGTTTGATATCACCATCCACTTTATCATGTGTTCACCGTGACAACCTGGAGTCAAAGCTTCCTATGGAAATCATCTTCAAGGCGTAGTCACCATGCACTGTACCAGGTGTTTGCCCTGTCAACCTTAAAGTTAAAACTTCCTGAAGAAATAATTCCCAAGGTATAATCGCGACCCCAAGCGAAAGGTGTCCACCCTGACATTTTTATAGTCTAAACTTCCTGGTGAAATCATCTCCAAGGCGTAGTTGCCACACATGGCACTCGGTGTTTACTCTGGTCGCCCCCCCTGGTCGCCACCATGGGCACCAGGTGTCAACCCCAACCTACTTCGAGTCAAAACTTTCTGAAGTACTTACACTAATGGCAAAATCGCGACCCCGGGAAACAGGTGTCCATCCTGACATATTTGTATTCTAATTTTTTTGGAAAAATAAGCCCTAGGGCATAATGGCCACTCACTGCACCAGGAGTTCATAGTAACCAACTTAGAGTCATAACTACCTGGAGAAATCTTCTCTTGGACGTAAATGCTACTTACTGTATCAATTGTTCGCTCTGACCGCGATCGGTATGCTTGGTATCGCTATTCACTGCACCAGGTGTTTCTCGCGACTATTAGGGAGTCTTAACTTCCTGGAGAAATCATCTCCAAGGCGTAGTCACCATGCACTGCACCCGGTGCTCGCTCTGACTCGTCAGTTTATTTGTTCATAAGAAAATATACTTTCCTGCCTAAGCCCAGGGTTATGGGATTGTAAGCTTGTCAGTTTAGGTTGGGTTTTAGGAGGGAGGGGTTAGCGGTCCCTGCCCGGGAACGTGCAACCCCAGCACTCAGGTACACACCCAAGGTGCCGAATTCCTTGCCCTACTCATTCCTTGTCCATAGCTCTATCAATGGTGCTAATTACCGTCTTTATTGCCGAGATACTGACTTTCCTCAGATCCTCTGGATTAATTATGGGTCCATCTAGCCTACCGACTGAATGTTACTTCCGCTCGTCTCCTCCCTGGCCAAACGTTTGATTTCCCTGGGTGTCAAGCCATACTTAACAGCCAGAATAGACTGCTCAAAGGATTGCTTTAGCCCTGCACCCTTCTTCTGAGTCCTTATGTCCTAGCTAGTCCTTTTTCTTACCCTCTTCTTCTTCCTTTTTCTCCCTGTAGATGTATTCCCTTCTACTTTCTACGTAGAGTCCCTCGTCAGGGCCTTTCGGTCGCTGGAGCCGATGCCCCACATGCTGTCCAATTACCTCCGTCCAGCTGGTATCTGTGTCTGTGTCTGCGCGCGCGCGTGTGTGTATGTGCGTGTGTGTGGGTGGGTGGGTGTGTGGGTATGCGCGAGCGCGCGCGCGCGCGCGCGCGCGTGTGTGTGTGTGTGTGTGCGTATGTGCGTGTGTGTGGGTGGGTGGGTGTGTGGGTGTGTGCGAGCGCGCGCGCGCGCGCGTGTGTGTGTGTGTGTGTGGGTGGGTGGGTGTGTGGGTGTGTGCGAGCGCACGCGTGTGTGTGTGTGTGCGTGTGTGTGCGTGTGTGTAATCCCATCCTGAATACCACGTTGTCAGGATGGGAGATGTGTATACCCACCCAGACCATTACCCTGGATGGAGGGCTGTTAGCTAGTCACAAGCCTACCTGTGGCGAGAGGGGCAAAGCCGTCACATTCACTAGGACGAACCCTTCTCGGGTTACCTAAAAACATTTATTCCTTGGTCTCCATTTAAAGGAGGGCCACCCATGCGCTTGGACAACCCGTTTATAGGGAGCCAAACATTCACACTGCAGTCCCGCTCCACCTGCCGCCGGTCGACTGACTAAGCCTCCCCACCAGGCCGCCAAATTCTTGGCAGCACACAATTAGGTCCTACAGCCCTCAGGGGAGGAAGCTTGTCAGTTTATTTGTTTGTCAAATTGTTAAATTAATTTTTTATATACTTCGCGTAAGGTTATGAGGATACATTTGTTAAAAAAAAACTACAATTTACTCGCACCGACCAAGGTTTCGGTGTTGTTGGCTTGTCTGTTTATTTGTAGATTTAATTTTCTAACAAATCCATTAATCTATTAATTGATCCATTGTATACTCCGCTCAAGGTTATGGGGTTGTATGTTAGTCGGTTTAATTGTTTAAAAAAAAAAAAAAAAAAAAAAACATTCATTACTTCCTTGCTCCGCCTAGGGTTATGCAATTGTAAGTTTATAGGATTATTATTTTATTTAATTATTCATCTAATTTCTTATATGCTTCGTGCACGATTATGGGGTTTTACGTTTGTTGGTTTATTCGTTTCTTTCAAAAAAAATCTTCTTTCTTTGCTCTGCTTAAGGTTACGGGGTTATAGGCTTTTCAGTTCTTTTTTTTATTTATAATTTTTTTTTTTTTTATCTCACGCACTGGGCTAATTATAGCGAGCCCAGCTGAGCAGTAGGCATATTTTTTTCTAATGATTTGAGTTATGTCAGAGGTGGACTTAGGTAACTCAACTTAGAACTCACCTATATCAACATCCCTTGGCCGTGCGCTCGAGCACACGCCTACTATTCTTCAGCATATGTTCAGAATCTTAAGCTAAAACTGGAGCGTGCACTCGAAAATTTTAGAACGTGCGCTCGCACACACGCTTGGTTTTTTACAGCATACTTACAGAATTTTATGACCAAATTTGAGCGTACGCTTGAGCGTGCACTCCAAAATTTTCGAGCGTACGCTCCATTTTTCTCAGCGTGCGCTCGTAAGGTTTGAAAAATTCGAGCAAAAATGGTCGAGCACGCGGGCGAGCGTGCGGTTGAGTGCCGTCTAGACAGACCGTTTTTTTTTGAAATGAGCACGACTATTTAAGTATATAAAAGTGATTTTTTCCCTGCGCTCATGAAGAAGAAGAAAGAAAAAAAAAATAAGCCCCTTCCTACTGTCACCCTCGCTGCTATGAACTCTGTTCACTTGTCTATATAGTAACCAATGATCGTTTGAAGAGCCTCTATTTTTTCACCCTGGAGAATATATTTGGTAATTATTGAAGTGAAACTTCTATTCTGTCGGTAGAGAGTTTTGAGTGGTCAGGAGTGTATCCAAAAAGCCTGGCTTCCCTCCCCTTAACTCCTTCAATTTTCCCCTCAACTCTTGGTCCTCCCACTCCTAGTTAGAAGTTTCACTTCGGCCGGGGTTCCAAGACCCACACGTTTTTTTTTTTATTCAAATACTTTATTTTATTTTATTTTTTAATCTGATTTTTTTTATTTTTTTATTTTTTTTATTTTTTTTCTGTATGATGAGAGGTGCAAAAATTATAAATAAAATTCTATGCCACGAGAAAAAGTGGAAAACCGAGATTCGCCACTGCGAGTTTTGCAATCTTACCAATCACGAACCGGGGCTAGAGATTGCAGAAGTCAGTAAGGTTTGTCAGAGAGGTAATTTTTCTATGATTATTGCTTGAAACATAAATTAAATTTTCATCCTAAAGCCCAATCGGGCTTTAACGGCAAGTTGTTTTTTTTTAAACCAACTGCCGTGAAAGCCTGCAGGGCTTTATATACTTTGATTTTTGGTTTTAGGTTAGGACGATTCAAAGAAAAACTATTTTAGGATGATTATTTCATTTATATTATACATCCCGCGCGTAGCTGATGATCCCCTGAATAATTAAAAAAAAAAAATTATCCCGAACAAAGCCCGCATTGACAAGTTATGAACGTTTCATTTTTCGAGACGCTGATTTCCTTTGGCTCACGGTAGTCAGGGGAATTCAATTTCAGTTTCGAGCATCCGGTCTCTCTGCCTGTGCTCTCTGTAGACTCAACCAGACGTGACGTATGCGGTGGGCGTGTCTATTTTTGCTGTCTCACTCTTACTGCTCACCTACAGCGGCAGACGGGGGCATGTAGGCCCGAGCCTGTAGCCATGAGGCGACTGGTGGCGCTGTATCAATTAGCAGCTCCCTACAGCTGACTCGTGAGCTGACTACAGCTGACTGCGGAGCCGCTGAGCAGAGGGGATCTGATGGCTGGAGGTGCATATTGGCAATATTAAAAATAAAGTTTTTTTTTAATGAGTGTGTTTGTGTGCGTGTGTGTCAGGTTGAACTTGCAAATTACTTTTTTATAATCCACCCAACTTGCAAATTGCAAAAGGAGCTATTGTAGCACATAATGTCATTGTCATACGCATTATCGCATAATTTCATAGAATCATCATAGAAATGTATATGCTCTGAGCCAATACACTTGAACTGTTAAAGTTTTGTAATCCTACCCTTTTTCAAAAATAAACTTGATGTCTGAAAGTTTTGTTATCCCACCTTTTTTCTAAAATAAACTTGATGTCTGACAATGAATTTTAATTTTGATTGTAACTGTTACATTCACTCAGGGTGTTAATGATAAGTATATTTAAGTCAACACGAATCAATTATTAAAAATTTTTATCTTTTTTGTTGTCTGTATGTAAGCTTAAGTTATGCGGCCAAAGTGATTTTACATTTTAAAATTGGTTAATTGAGAAGTACAAAAGAAATAGATAGTTTTGGGTCTAGGTATCCAGTGGACCAGAAATTATGAATTCTATTTGGCATGGATTTTTAAAGTACGGATGAGCATTTGCTTCATTATTTTCAAAGTGGATTTAGTTTGTCCATCAATTATGTATGCAAAATGAATTCAAAAGTACTTTATAATAGTAAATTATGTCTATGATTTTTATGTGTTCTGACTAATGATAAAATTTATATAAAAGAAATTTAAACCAAAAGAACTAGATGTATCCAAGTCAACATGAATCAATTATTAAAAATTTTTATCTTTTTTGTTTTCTGTAAGCAAGCTTAAGTTATGCGGCCAAAGTGATTTTAAATTTTAAAATTGGTTGATTTTTTTTTACAAGAATTAAAAAGTACAATAGAAACAGATAGTTTTGGGTCTAGGTATCCAGTGGACCAAAAATTATGAATTCTATTTGGCATGGATTTTTAAAGTATGGATGAGCATTTGCTTCATTATTTTTAAAGTGGATTTAGTTTGTCCATCTATTATGTATGCAAAACGAATTCAAAAGTAGATCATAACAATAAATTATGTCTATGATTTTTATGGGTTCTGGATAATGATAAAATTATATAAAAGTAATTTTAAACAGAAGAACTAGATATATCTAAGTTAACATGAACTAATCATTGAAAATTTTTATCTTTTTTTCAATCGTTTTAAGGTTACAAATGAGTATTTGCTACATTTCAATGCAAATTTACATTAAAATAAAGTTATGCAATGTACATTTAAAAAATAGGTAAATACTGAATTGAATTTTTTTTTTACATATAAAATTGATTTCCCTAGGACTTTTATAGGTTCTGGTTTATGTCGTGGTTTTACATCAGAATAATTGAATATTGTTTGGAATTCACGCCGCTACGTTGTAAACTGACCGAGTCACCGCAGCGACGTCAGGAGCGAGAGACTCCGTCGACTTCCGCCTGCACAGTCAGTCGTTCTCCGTCCGTGTACGCCGCATCCACGCGTCACGGGAAACTTCTAACCTCACGCACTAGATAGGAAAAACGGAGTCCGAGCTTTTCCTGTCAAAAAGGCAAAAGACTCGGCTCCAAGCAAGTATTTAGTTTAAAGTGAAAGAGTCTCGAACTCTTGTAATTCAAACGCGGAATAAGCAAAACAGTGATGTGAAAACCCGAGTTTTTATTTCAAGATCCTTTAGCGCCTCTCCTCCCTCGCACCTACGTCCCGCGGTCTTTCGAAAATATAACTAATCAATCATTATCATACAAATATATCTTAGTTATTGTTAAATTATTTAGAATTTGTTAAGTTCGTGAATTAATTTATTAAGACATATTTCAACAATATTAATGATTTATTTATGGAGTTTGGTTTTTTGAACTTGTGGACAAAAAGGAAATACATTTATTTCACTCTAACCCTAAAATGCGCCTTTTAGATGCGTCCAGGGGCCTGCTGGAAGCTGCTAAAATCACATTTCTAAGGCTTTCTCTGGCGCCATCTATTAAAAAAATTTCTAACCCCAAATATTACGCTTGCTTTTAATGCTGCAAACAGCTAAGTGCTAGTTCATCGCAGACTGCAGAGCAGATGTAAGTTTTTGTTTTCAGCTGCAGGGAGTAATTTTTTTTAATGATAAATTTTGTCAACAATTGCTATTATTTTATTTTAGTAATCAATATAAAGTACAAATATATTTTTGATTTTAATTGAAATCAACTTGAACAAAATAAAAAAATGATCCCCACAAAATTCTAAAAATCAACCCAAATAATTGTTAAGAAGTAGATGTGAATTTATTAAAGTTCATTTGTCCCACTATTGCAGAAGAATTTTAAATTATCTCAATTAAATTTAAATTTGGACCGCATTAATTAATGATATAATAATTCAACTATTCTTATTTTTTCAGTATTGTTATTAATAAAGTATCAAATTGAAATGATCATAACTCGTATTATCTCTATAGTAAAAGTAAAGCTCAACTCTGAACGCTGTAGGTATAATAAAAATCAAAAGTTTAATTGATTGCAGTAAATAGTAAGAGACCAATTAAAATTAACCATATACTTTTGAAGATTTATTTTAAAGTAAAAAAGAAATATTTTGAAAATCTTTTGAAACTATATTTTAAGCTTTGTTTGGTTTTATATTTAAAATCACACCAGATATCTATCATCTTGAATAATTTTCAAACTATTTTGAGCTTGTAAAAAGTTAATTGATTTTATTATCAGAATATACATGACACTACACTGTTTCCTTATGTAGCGACTTCACTTTAAGTAAAATAAATTGAACTTTATAACAATAACTGATTAATTGGATTACTAAATTGATGATTTTTTTATAGCTTAAACTAATCAATGACGACATTCATTTTTATGTTCTTGCTAACCAGTGCGTTTGAAACTTTTAAAAAAATTAAGCAAACAACCAAAACACTAGGTAATTATCAACAATAAACACTTTTCATTTTTCACTTTATTACAAATTTTCAATTTTCAGAGTCTAACAATTATGATCACTTATAATCTCTCTAATATGAAATTTAATTTAACATAAATTATTACAAAAATTAAAAAACTGAAATTAATAAAAAGAGTTTGTTATTAATTTACTTATTAATATAATAATTATAATATGAAAAATTCTTTAATCTACTACGGTAAACTGCTGCATTTGTTGTCAGCAATCAGCTGATCTACAGCAGCAGCTTTAGCAGTGAGAAAGAAACTATAGCTGTCTCTCTCACTCCAAAAAAGTAACTAACCTCTGCAATATATATAGTAATACACCCAAGCTAAAACGAAAAAGTACGCTTGCTCATGGAACTAGACTCGCTTGCGGTCTAGTCATAACCTAGTAAACATGAATGTATTGAATTTTTTATAATTTTCTCACTGGTTGCGCATTTTCGGGTATTCGTGAAATAAAATAGTATACTTAATTCGTCCGTAAAATGCATGATTAAAGTACTCCTGCAGCTGGCGGCGGCTCCGCCGCCGCCACCCGCAGTCGTACTTTAATCATGCATTTTACGGACTTATGAAGTAATATACTATTAAATATTTACCGAATTTACGCAATAAAATCTTTAAAAAATACTTTTAAAAAAATTATATTTACGGTGATTTCTAACTTTATTACAACACATTTTAATTTCGAAAAGTGTTTGAGTTGTGTGCAATTTGCATGTGTTTTCCCATGTATGTGCTATAATTGAAAAATTGTTAACTTTACGTATATTGAAGGTGATTCAACATAATATGATCATCTTTTAGAAGAGAAATTATTTTTAAATAATAAGTAATTCGGCCTCAAGTCGTCCGTAATAAATTTTTTGATTTCACTTCTTTCATTAATTCATTTTCAAAAAAAGATTATTATATTTAGCGTATAACTTTTTATTTAGACTCCTTTTAAAAAAACCAATCGCCGTAAATATTACTTTTTTAAAAGTATTTTTTAAATATTTTATTGCGTAAATCCGGTAAATATTTAAATGTATTTCCTTTTTGTCCATAATTATATCTTTGAAACAATTATTAATTTTTTTTTTCAGGGCAGAGGAGAATGAAGTCATAAACGTCGAATGAGTACAATAATTTTAAAAACTTTTTAATTAAGTTAATAATACTCATAATTAATTAATTGATTTTACAGCTCAAGAGACGACGACGACAACGATGAATTAGGAGGAGTGGGAGTTGCAGCGGAAGCTGTAACTACTGGAAGAGCGACAGCATATCATAAAAGCTATGACTATCAATATTGCACTGATAAAGAATTTTCACCAAGTGTTTGGGAAATCGCGGAGGATGCGCTTTAGGTTGAGGAAAATTTACAGCGATCGCGTGGGAGTGGGAAAGGTAAAAAGCGAGGGTATTTGAAAGCAGAACACTTGTACTAAAACACATTACGTGCACTCTGTTATTAAAAATTTTTATTAATTTAAAATAATATTTGTTTTTGCTTGATGTTTGAGATTTACCGCCTTTTATTGCCACGGGATTGGTCATGCGAGCGACCCACGCCAGAGCTGCCTGGAGTGACCAGTTTCCGCCCTCACCAGTCTTGCTTCAACCGTGATGCCGCTACCACGCGTCACGGGACTCAACGCCGTCGTCGTAGATCACCCGCTTATCTATGACGATTCTACTAAGTTATCCTGAGGTTGAGAGACTCCCGGCCAAAACGGCGAGCTCTCTCTCCTCATTTGTAAATAGTTATATATTTAGTTTCAATAAATAGTTTTAGTGCAGCATAAAAACTACAAGTGTTGTGCTTCCAAATACCTTCGCTTTTCACCTTTCCCACTCCCTCGCGATCGCTGTAAATTTTCCTCAACCTAAAGTGAATTCTCCGCGATTTCCCAAACATTTGGTATCCCTTGTGGGGAAAAGTTCTCCGAAAAAAGGCACGTCGCGAGTGAAACGAAAGTGTGAAAAGTTTGTGCCACGCCGTGGCCATTTGCATGCTTTTTCTCATTGAAGAAGAAGACCCAGCGACGACAAGTGGCGCGTGCATCACAGCCACGTAAGTACCAGCAAGCAGTCGTCGTGGGAGAATGAGAGACGGACGATCGCGCTCCGCGACTCTTTTCTCTACATAATACCGTAAGCAGCGCTCGAAGCTGGCCCAAGGCGGCCTGTCCAGCGAACACTCTTCGGCCAACAAGAGCGACCATCTTGTTAGCACCTCAAGTCCAGCAGCACGCACCTCACCATCCAGGTTACCCTGGAGCCTACCACGCCACCCGCGTAACCAGTACCCAAACCTAAGACGACGGTGGATTAGAAGGAGTCAGCAACACTCCCGCTTGCTGTCATCTGAAGCCCGTCGGCCGCACTGCAGCCCCTTTGCAGTGGGAGAGAGAGAGAAGGCATCTCAATCAGCTGACTCCGCTAATACGGTGAAACTACCTGTTAAACTGAGGCTTACGCTTACTGTCCAACCACATCTGAGAAACCTTTGGCACCTGTGGGAGCAAGCGAAGGGACTTTCTTCACCAACTGGTAGTCCTCGAGTGCCCATTCAGCTGCAGCAGCAATCTCTGTGTTCTTCGAAAGCCTTGGGTTCAAAATTTCTTTTTTTTTTCGGTTGTCAGAGTCAGCGTTAGAACCAAATTTTGCCAGTCCTTATTCATATAGTATAATCTCAAATTATTTATATTGCTGAAGGCATATTAATTGTCTCAATTTTTCAATTTTATAATTTCATAAATTCTGATTGAATTTTTTTATCCATTTCAGGTTTGTTTCAAGACCAATTTCCTCAAGACAATCATTTCCCCCACTCTACCCAACTGTAACACGTACTAAAAAATCCTACAGTATCGAATATAAATTGAAAATCCTTCAAGAGTTGCAACGCACCAAGGGCAAAAAGTTTTCAGCTTTCTGTACAGAAAAAGGTTTGGATGAACGTATGGTTCGTAAATGGAAGAACCAATGTGAAAAATATCGTATTTTGGCTGAGTATGGGCACCAGAAAAAACGAAGTTGTGGCTCAGGTCGAACTGCGATTTATCCGGAGCTTGAAAATATACTATACGACTGGATTATCGACAGAAGACCGCAATCATATGTAGTAAGAAGGTCCAGTATTCAAGCGATGGCTCGCTCATTATCTACTGAGTTAGGCATACCGGCAGATAATTTTAAAGCCTCAAAACACTGGCTTGATAATTTTATGAAACGACATCATTTATCTTTGCCGAAATTGACAACATTGTTTAAACTGCCAGATGAAGAGCTTTTAAGACGAGCACTTGCTTATAAAACGTTTATCGATAAAATTGATTTTTCGCAGTATGAATTGGCGCACTTGGTGGCTATGGACGAAACGGCTGTTTACATGGGTGAAACATCACAGACGACCATTGAACACACAGGAGCCACGTCAATTTACGTTCCTTCAACTGGTTACGAGAGCGCACGCGTCACCTGTATTTTGGCAGTACGTCAAGATGGAACGAAAGTTACACCGCTGCTTATCAGTAAAGGTAAAAAAGACAAATTGGAAAAAATTGCTGGAATTCATGTCATAGAATCTGCTAAAGCATGGGGCACGCAAGAAATTATTAGAAAATGGATTGTTTCAACACTGCCACGTCTTTTTCGAGGTAGAGGACTTCTAGTTTGGGATTCAGCAAGTACTCATCGAGCTATAAACATGAAAAAATTTTTAGCTCAACAGAGAATAGACCAAGTCATGATTCCTGCTGGGACAACGGGGTATCTGCAGTCGCTAGATATAGTTATTAATAAACCTTTTAAAGATGCCTTACGTGCAGAGATTAACGATTACATTGAGAACCGAATGGTGAGGAACGAACGAGGAAACTTTGTCAAACCTGGCCTTCTAGAAGTTGCAAGTTGGGTTAAAAATGCATGGGATAAAATATCAGATGCTACTGTTGCGAAAGCTTTACGTTCGAGCTATTTAGACAAAAAATTTACCATAGAAGAATCATCTATCGCGAAACATGAGAGGTTAGGTCCACTATTTTTAGAAAAATTAAGCGCTTCAAATGTAAATGATGACTTGAATATTTTTGAAGACGTTCCAGAAGATGATGAAATAGCTCTTATAAATGAGTAAATTTTTAAATTGATACTGTAAAAAATAATAAATGTTATAAATTTGTCTTAAATAAATAAATTTTTTTGCAACAGGTGTTTCTAATTTATTACCTGAAAAAATAAGCCCTCCCCCGAAAATAAGGCCTCCTCCCCTTTTCGGAGAAAAAAAAGAAAATAAGACCGGTCTTATTTTCGGGGAAATACGGTATAATCACCCTTTGGTTTGTTTTCATCTAAGCTCATCAGTAGCTCGGGCGCAAACGTTGAAATTATTGTTGTCATTTTGTGGCAAAAAGGCTTATTCATTCACCAATTAGATGTTGAGACACCTTTTCTGAATGGCGAGGTTCAGACAGAAGTATTTGTGAAACAACCATTAGGTTTTGATGATAATACAGGTAGAGTAGGAAAACTGAAAAAGTCATTATACAGTTTGAGAGAAAGTCCGAAAGATTGGTTTGAATGTCTCGATAATTATTTAACAAAATTAGGATTCAAAAGAAACGAGAGTGATTATTGTTTATACACTAAGCGCGAAGGAAATTACGATATGTACATACTTTTATTTGTGGATGATTTATTAATTTGTTGTCAAAATATTGTGTTGGGAATATGTGTTGTGCGCTTCACTCTCGACTGACTCGTCCCGATCCACCTGAGATGCGCGTACCGCGCGCTGCTGCTCTCACGGGGCTTTGCGATTCCGGTATGTGCTGTCATGGCGATCGGACGCTCTCGCTCTCCTGGTACACGCGGCGTTTGCGCTAATCTATTCTTACACTTTACTTAAATCTGTTTGTGTAGTGTTTTACATAATAAAGTTATTATCAGTTCAAGTGAACTTCCACGCCTTGTTATTTGTAAAAAAAACCCTCGTCCCCGACATATTGAAATGCTAGAGAAACTGTCTGATGAATTTAGTATGAAAGATATGGATAAAGATACGTAAAGTAAATACATATTTGGGTATAAATATAAATTATAGTCGTAAAAATGGTAAAATGACTTGAGAGCAGACTGACTATATAAATTCGTTAGCGAGAAAATATAATGTAAACGATGTGAAGTTATTTCGATTACCTATAGAGCAGAACATAAGTTTGCAACCTGCACAATCAGCTTCAACAGATTTAATATATATAAATTTAGTGCTTTGTTGTATATTAGTTCGAGTACTAGATTAGATATAAGCTATAGTGTGAATTACCTTAGTCGTTTTCAGAATTGTTATAATGAATAGTTGAAAATTTGAAAATATTCATACTTGACTAGAGATTTGAAATTGACTTTTTATAGAGATTCTAATGCTGGTTTGATTGATTGTTACTTTGATGCTGATTGGGCAGGTGATAAAGTAGATAGAAAATCTACAACTGGATATATTGTAAGAATTTTTGGAAATGTCTCTGGAATTCTCAAATGCGAAACGCGAAAGTTTTTAGTACGTTAGATGATGATAGGGCAAATCGAATTGACCGAAGAAAGTTCTTATTATTTGACTTTTATCACACTTTTTGGTAGATATGAGTAAAGGGCAAAAATTGTTATTTTCAGGTATCGAATTATGAAAAAAAAAGTGTATAAAAAGATAATAAAAACATTGTTACTTTATAGTAGGATGAATGTACATGCTAAAAAATGCTACTGCCATGATAAATATTGTTAATAATAACAATAAACAGTAATTCTCTAATAGTGCTGAAACATTGGTTATGTTTAGTTAATATTTCACCTCATTAGAGATTTAAACTCTCAAATTTATTTAAAAATATCTGTTTTGATGACTTCAGTTCAATTTGAATCAGTAAACGTAAAAATATGATCATTTTCAGCCAAACTAAAAGTTGGTCTCAGATCAGCTGATCACGCGAGTAGTATAGTATACACTATGGCGAATGTAAACAAAGATGATTCACCGCAGCGAGCAGTTTCGCGCGGTGAGGGCGGCCGGTTACGCGGTTGAGGCGGCTGCTCGCGGGTGCTGCGGGAGGGGGTGCTCGGGGCCGTTCGGGAAGGAGGAGGGCTTCCTGGTGCTGCGAGCGGCCTCGCGCGGTGGCGGGGGTTGGTGCCGCGGTCGAGGCTGCTGCTCGCGGGTGCTGCGGGAGGTGGTGCTCAGGGCCGCTCGGGGAGCAGGAGGAGGGCTTCCTGGCGCTGCGAGCCGCCTCTATGTACCGCTTTGGCGAAAGTAAACAAACATGATTCATTTACTTCGCCAGGCGCAGTGCTCGGCGGCGGCTGCCTCGTGTGTCGCGAGCGGTGTGGTCGGGGAGCGCGTGACTGCTTCTCGCAGCCGATGCTGACTCTGCATGAGAGAGAGCATCATCATATTAGCTTTTTCGAGGCGGCGGCTCGCGGTTGCTGTGGGAGGGGGTGCTCGGGACCGCTCTGGAAGGAGGAGGAGGGCTTCCTGGTGCGGTGACGCGGTCGAGGCGGCGGCTCGCGGGTGCTGCGGGAGGTGGTGCTCGGGGTCGCTGAGGCGGCTGCGCTCGGACGTCGCGACTGCTGCTGACTCTGCAGGAGCTGCTGCTGTGGCATCTTTATCTTGTTCTATTCTTCAAGAGATTATTTAATTCTGGATCGGTCATTTTTAAATTAATAAAATAGTTTAAGAAATAAAAAAAAATTAGAAATTAATAATAATAATTTTTAAACCATTGAAAAAAATACTTTGAATATACTTTGATACTAATTAATTTTACTTTTTAATAATTTTTATTCCTTTGAAAAATACTTTGATTTTACTTTAATACCAATCAATCTTACTTTTATAATAACTTTTAATCCTGATAAAAATGATTCAAGTCCGGAGAAGGATATTTAAAAACAAGTGAAGTATATATTTTTTAACTTTTTTTTCCATTTATTGAATGTTTACATTATTTCATTACATTTACATTTCATTACAAAACTTTTACTTTTTCACACTTAGTCATTGAAAGTAAAATCGAACTGAAAATTGCCCATGTAGGTGGCATAAAATTTTTCCTTTTCTACATTATCTTGCACTTTTTCCCAAAAGAAATTATACTTGGTCAGAGCATCCGAAATTTTTTGAGGCAGATAAATAGCAAATTCGTTATCAAAGGTAGCCAAAACTTTGCGTCCATATTTTGTTGTCGTCTTGTTTACAGATGTCACTTTGTATTTGTGATTTATGTCCAGCTGCTTTAAGTTTTTACGGGGTAAATCAGGTGCTTGAGATATACTGTTAAGCCAGTCGATGCCTACTTCTTCTGCAGCCATATTTTTAAGCCTGGAATAATTTTTTTTTGATTAATTTAAGAAAATTAATAAATAAAGTGTAAAAATAATAGAGGTCGCCAAATCTACTTACAAGTATTTTCAGGAAGATGACTTTCAAAAATCCAAGAGCTTGTTTATTGGCTTTTGTTCGGCTGGTAAAGAGTAGGTGGTCAGTTAAGTCGAGGGCTGTACACTTTGTGACTGATGGAAAGACTGACTTTCGTCGTGCAATTTATAGGTATAAATTATTTAAAATAAATATTGCAAGCCCCGCAAATGCAGCATTGGCGTTTTACAAAGTCCTGACAACGTGATTTTACAATAAAGACATTTTCGCACTACTACTTTGTAAACAATGTATGACACAGCCGCCGTTACCCGTAAATTGATAATTATCACGTGATTTGTGTTTAATAAAAGATCTTGCAATACAATCATTTTTTTTCAAGTCATCAGAAAAATTATTTAGAAAAGCTTCAAAACCCAATCCATTAGTCATATAATGTAAAAACATTAAACAATATTGACCACATACGTCGGATGTCTCACTCTGAAGTTGTTTAACATTCCATCTTAAATGCTTACAATTTTTGCGCAAAGTTTTAATATGATTGGGTATGAACGGGGGTATACCGTAGCTATCTAGATAATGCCCAAAACCGTGTGAATCTACATGTATAGCAACCCAATGCATACCAGGCTGAGTGTGATTATCAGTGTTAAATACAAAGGCCGTCGGTTTCATCCATACCCATGGAATCCGATCCGCAGGGAACACACCGATAGTATGTGAGGGCATCAGCGATAACTTGTTTAGAATCTGCAGGTTGTTCATTGTAAAATATTACAGGTGAACTTAAAGGGAAATCGTTATTTAAGCTTTGAGATTTAGATAGCAAGTATGCTTTAATTCGGTAGACGTTATTTAAAGCACAAGCAAATTTTAAATAATTATTTTTTACAGCGTGATTTATACAGTACTTGTCGCTCCACGGTAGGTTATTAAATGACGGACGGTTCGTATCGTACTCTAAATTAATAACTTCTCTAGTAGTCATTTTATGAAACATTAACCACTTTTCTTTACCCCTAACATAAGTTTTATCGACACTTTTAAAAATATCGCTGAGCGTACGATTGAGCGTTTTCAAAGTCACACTTCCTTCAAAATAATCTATGCCGTGTTGATTCCTTGTCAACCAATTATTCTCTTTACGAACTTCACAAGGTAGCGAATCTACTCGATGCACAGCGCTAACAATCCAATGCGCGACAAATTCATTTTTTAAAGATAACAAAGCTATTTCTTTAGGTACCAACTTGTTATTTTTATCTTTGAAAAGTTGAACATCTGCAATGAGCTCCATTGTAGGACTCTATTTCGTTAACTAACTCATTTTTTAACGAGACTAACTTTATATACTTAAAAAGCGACATCTAGTGATTCAACCGCTAAAGCCTACAAGAACCTGCCTCGACGCGTCAATTTCTAAAATATTTTCATATTCCGAATAAACTATACAATTTACTGTTTCGGTCAGAGGATCGTCAAATCTAACATCTATTCCAACGCTACCATGTTTAATTAAATTCCAATGAGTACACTCGTTTGCAGATAAGTCAGGCGTTAAATCGAAAGCAAAAAGGCAGTAGCCATCAGGGTAAGACTCGCGAGGTATGTTATTACCTTCGTTAAGAAAATGAACACCGGTACCTGAAAATAGAGAGTAATAACAATCTATATACGCACCGTTTTTTTTGAAATCAGGCTGCAAAGGTTTCGACGGTACCTGCACACCGTCAACATACAGACATAGAAAATTAATGTTAAAATTTTTAAAGTTGAAGGGATTAAGGCGACGATCACCGTTGAAAGCTTTATTATTAACAAAACCTAAAATTATTCTTTTTGGAAGTTGGCCTAAAATGACGTTATCTAAGGTTTCACCGTGAATACCGCTGTGCATCGTAATAGATTTTGTTTCTACGCGCGTAAGGGGATACTTACTAGTTGACTTTGAAAGCGCTCTAGCATGAGCTAACAAAACACTAGGACTGATTTTTACACGTCGCACTAATAAAGACGCTTCTTCGATATGAACAGAGTAGCATCCTACAGGATCCATAAGACTCAAAGCATCTCTCGATTTTACCAAGCAAACTCTCACTTCGACGCCATTTATTAATAATTTTTCTTGATTAAAGACATCTCCGTGTAAATGACCAATCAGATCCACAGATTTTTTGTAGTTGAAAAGTTTTCTACGAGCTTCGAGGCCACTGTTTGCTGTTCCTAAGTCATCCATATTTTTAGCTGTATCGTCGTACCAAAGAACGCTTGTCAAATGAGATTTTTTGGCAGCGGAGCCGTAGTTGAGTAAAGTTTCTATGTACGCTCTATAAGCGTAAGCATGATTGGGTGGCGAAACAGCTTTTTGATTGAAAAAGACATCCACTTGGTTAAACAGGGAGTGCATAAAATTGTTAACAGGTCCAACTTTTTTTGCTTCTTCCTCTGAAGATTCTTTTGGAACTGTACCTTTTAAAGCTACTCTCAAACTCAACATCGTGTGGGTTAAATCGAGATATTCGTCTCCTGTACCAGTGATAACAAACTCTATAGGTGAATCGTCCGTGAGCGAAGATATTGGCTTATATTGAACGTACTTTGAACTTTCTATAGCTGTTAAGGTTGGAGGAATATCGAATAACAAGAGCTCCGATTTTAAACACTCGCACGATTGAGTATGTAGAAACGCCATTTTGCTGATTAATCAAAAATATCTCTTGCACTTCTTTTCACAATTTTTTTCTTTGTTTTCTTTACTTTATTATTATTTTTTTTTGTACTTCTCTTAAGTGCTTTTTTTTTATTTTTGATTTTCTCTTGCGCTTGCAAACAGTCTCAGAGTCGGTTAACAACTGCAAAGCGCTCATGCCGCGAGGCCTTTTATAACCTGATCCTTCCATCATCATTGCATCCAATTTATCTTCGGCTTTACGCTTCAAGTTCATTCCAGACTCACGTATGCGATTGCGCAGTGACTCTTTTACCGGAGTATTTTGAGTCACGTCGGTCACAACATTCATACCAGCACGAAAAGCTTCTTTGCCAACGGCTCGAGCACCACTCGATAGTACAGGTAGAACTCGCCGAAAGATGCCCGCAAGAAAAGATCCTATGCCTCCATGACCTCTTTGATAGGGAGATCCGATAAAAATATGACCAACACCTTTTCCAACACCTCCGCCATTTTGAAGAATAAAAAATTCGTCCTAACGCTCCATATCCATTTTTTTTTTCTTTTTTTTTTTCAATAGTTTAATCCGTACGCTTGAAATGCAGTGTCACTGCCAACGTACCAAAATCAAATGGTATTGGTTCACCGTGTTCGTCTCTTATATCGATTTCGATAGTCTCAAAAGAATTAAATAGTAGATCTAAATACATGGGTGGGGAGAAACTTTTGATTCGAAGACCCCCGTAAGTGTATTCATCGGTACCCAGCGAGACAACGCGTAGCAGTCGAGTTTGCACGTCACCTGTAAAATACGGCTCACAAATGTCTGTGTAAACCATCAACATCGATGGTAGACAATTTGAAAGATTAGCAGGACGAATTCCAACAATCGCCTCGTTTGATTCAAATATATTGACACTGTTGACGTCCAAGCCAAGAATAGTTTTTATTCGCGCAGAGAGATTGACTTTATGGTTGAAACCTGCTCACTCTGCTTCAGTGCAGAGACGTTTAACAGATACATAATCACCGCGTTCAATGCCAAACTCTAGATGATTTTTTGTACAAGCCAAATTATTCAGTTCGTAAATAAAAGTTTTTATATCTTTATAAACCCCCGGCGATACAGTTGAAGTCGAAGCCGTAGTTTCTTGATCTTCTTCACCTGTGTCAGAGGTTAAATTAGTTTCATAAGCAGCAGTCAAAGCCTGTGTTTTTTTTTCTGCGTCGAGTAACAAGTAATCTATCGTCGGTTTCTTTCGGTATCGTATTACAGAAATTAATCTCTCTTCACGCTCAAGTGGAATGTGCTGAAAGGTCAATGGAATCCTTATCTCCGTTAAAGCGACTGCCCAGGTGCCGTGTAAGCGTATTTGCTGAGGTAGCTGCGTGACGAAGCGAGTTGTAGTATTGTCAGGGTAATAATGCATGCTACTGTTACTGGGAAGAACAATATAAAATTGGTCCTTCATTTTAGATTTTTCAATTGACTTGCTTTGATCCAAGAGCAAAATTTTTCTGGATAACCGCGCCACCGAACAAAATATTCTTTCGAGCGACCACTGGTTCTAGTTTTTAAAATTTTTTCGACGTCAGAAAAAACCTTTTTTAAATCTTTTTTTACGCGACTAAGCTCTTCCTCGTAGAAAAATCCATCGATTTCTTCATCGGCTAAATCTTTTAGGTGATAAACAGGAGGATAACTAGTCAAGGATATCCGAGAAATCTTGAATAACTCCAAGGTCCAACCACTCTCGTAACCTTTCGCAAAAACGTTTCGAGCTCGACTGACGCGCACCAGGTCGTTCACGTTATATTTAGGAACTCTGACGATGGGGCGTTCGTAACGATGCTTGATGTAACGAGCTTCGGCAGCGTTATCAAGGGTAACGGACGCCGGTGTCATTTTTGTAGCTGTGTGTTTAGTATGATTATAAGCTTCTACAATGTTAGGCAAAACATCTAAATATCTATGCGTGTTTTTATGCGTTAAATATCTGTAAATTCGCTCTTTTATCGATCTTATAAATCTCTCTACGATCGCGGCTTTAACATCGGGACTACGGACAACGCGGTACAATATATTTTTGTTTTTCAGGTAAAGTTGAAACTCGCGATTTAAAAACTCTTTACCTTTGGCGAATTGCATGGAAACGGGAACTCTGTTGTTTGCCTTTTTAAATATATTATCGAAAGCAAGAATTACGCTTTTTGCAGATTTGTCTTTTATCGGCTCAACCCATGAATATTTACTCACAACGTCTATAACAATAAGAAGATAAGCGTAATTATTGTTGTAAGATTTTAGGGACCTCATGTCCATCAAATCAATTTCCCATACATCATCCATGTTACGAACGTTGTAATGGCGTCGAGGAAAACGTCTTCTCACCTGCTTATGTAAGTTATAGGTATCTTGACCTTCTAGCCAACTTAAAACCTTCGGTTTATTATATTGCTTTCGTGTAGAGTGTAAAAGATTGTTTGCACCCGCGTATGCCGTGTCGCGAGGTAGGCCGTAATACAAGCTTTGGAGTCGTCTATGCATTTTTTTTATCGCTCTTTTTATTATTCTTCTTCTTCTTCTGCAAAGGTTGACAGTTTACTGACTTCGTCTTCTTCTTCTTGTCCTTCCTCTTGATAGCTTTTTTTATTCGATTGAAAAATTTTTCAAATGTAATCTTGCTGACCATGCAGCAGGCCGTCATCATTGCAACTGTTCTTTCATCGGGAGGAGTCTCACAGGCTAACAAGCGAGAAAACGCTTTTTCGGCAAGCACGCGATCAGCTTGACGGTGGTTGTCCTTTTTATCGGCGTATGCTATATCGTGTTCACGACACGCTTCGTCTAGAGGATTGATGCCTACGTCACCACGATTCAAACGCTCGGACAATTTTGTACCTGGACCGCAAAACTTATAACCTGGTACATGCATTTCAAAAGGAATCAGGTCTACGATAGCATCCAAAGCACTTTTTTCTTCCTCTTCGCTCTCAGGGAGAGTAGCGTTTTCTACAGAAACTTCCATCCTCCCTGGTTATTTAATTTTTGTTTTTTCGGAGTTCCGGTAGTGATTGAATTTTTTTCCAAAGCCTTTTTAGCGTTCCTCTTTTGCCGTCTCGACAAACTTTTTTCAAAATTGTCACTTTTTTCGAAAGCACTATTTCGGTCTTCGGTAATATCAGCTGGTGAAATCAAATGAGGTCGTTCCCCTCCTGAGTTGTAGCCATGAGCCAAAATATCCGAGGAAGGAGAAGAAGTAGCACTGGATGACTGACTATGAGCACTGGAAACGATTTGCTCCCACAGTTGATTATTTCCGATAAACTCGCGCGGTGTGTTCGCCTCTCGAAGAGCAGCAGCAAACTGTTTACGACCTGTAGGTGGAGCGCGTTTTCTGTGTCTCAGAGCATCGCCAACCAAGTCGACGATATTAGCCCCCGCCACCGAATTTCCGTTTATAGTTACAGCGCCACTCGGGGACCATGTGACGTTACCAGCCCGTTTCAAATGACGCACAAGGTTAGTAGCAGTGCTTTTAAAAGTCTTGGGTACTCCTGCGATGATGAAACTATCTTCCAAAAAAGTTTTTCTTTTTTTCTCTTCACTTTCATCGGTCGAGCGATCTTGAGTTAAATTATCAGGGGCCGAGACAATTTTTTTTTCCGTCTTATCGTTAAAAAGAAGAAATCTCTGCAACGCACGACTGTAATCGAGCCACTTTTCTCGATCGTCTTTTCCTCTTTCGACTGAGTTTAAAATATCGTTCATATGCGCGTCGAGCCTTTCACTTGGTGTGCCAGGAGTCTGGACTGTTTTGAGGAGTCCATCTTTGCCTGCCTTATTCGCTGAAGACTGTCGTACGGTAGTAAAACTAATTTTCGGGCGTGGTCCATTATTTAGCTATGAGAGTTGATAAAACGGTACCGAGAAGAGGTGCCAACAGCGCAGGTAAAAATCCGCCTCCCCGCTGAACGATTAGTTTTTTTTTTCGAGCCAAACTAACCTTGGGCTTGGATAGCGTTCGTAAAGTAGAGGCGTGGTGCCGAAGACGCGTCTTGTGGTTTTTTCCCAGTGGTACGTTCCCCACTAAGATATTCAAGGCGCACTCGCAAATACGTTTAATCAATGAAGAATCAGCTTTGCGCAAAACTGCTTTTCTCTGCTCCTCGTTGAGGTGATACAAGGCTCGCAAAATATGTTTTTCTTTTTCGGAAAACGGCGCTCTATGTTTACGAGCCATCACAGTGACGCGACTGGTACGAGATTTGCTTTGTCACCACCTTTTATATTTTTACGCGGCACGTAAACGTACTGCCACTCGTCGTCGGGGAAAATAGATGTCCGAAATCTGCAGTTTTCCGGAGTATTTTGTTTCAAATCCAGTAGCAGATATCCGTAGGGCTCAGAAGTAGCGTCCCAGTATGCTTCCTGCAAAAAACGTGGATCTTCGGGACACAGTTGACGCGAGAGATGCGTAATCTGAGCGCGATCGCGGAGATTTCTAAAAACAACGATGTACTGTGCGTTCAGCGATATGTCGCGTTGACCTCGGGCTTGATGAAAAATATTCTGAGTAATGAATATTACCGACAAGTTATTGTAGTGACTCCCTTTTGTAAATAAATCGACAACTGCGCCCCCTGTGCTCGATTCGCGCATCAAGTCGTCAACAATTACGAGTTTTGGTCTAGGGTCGCTTGCGTAATCCCCGCTTTGAGGCAGTCCCTCGCGAAATTCAATCTTTTCACCGAGTTCGCGATAGCCGTTTTGCCACTCGGCGTAATGCAATATTATTCGTTGAAAGCAAGTGTCGCACATACGATCGATGAATTTTAAAAATTTTTTCACAAACACAGTTTTTCCACACCCTGTGGGACCACTCAGAATTGACGTAAACGGGTGCTCCCACTGTAAGGTCATCGTTACAACTGACGCGATTTACTCGATTGTCTAAATTTTGCCGCCCCGCCGGAGAGGGAGACGTCTGGTCTCCGACAGAGCGCAAGCGCCTGATGCTCTTTTTGCTTGAGCTAGAGCTTGAGCTTGAGCTTGAGCATTTGCTTGAGCTTGAGCATTTGCTTGAGCTTCTGCGTTTGTTTTTGTTTATATCAATAATATTTTTAAAAAGAAAGTGAAGACTGTTGAGACTTAAAATTGATGCTTTTTTTTTTTTAATTATTAAAACAAGAAATTTAAAAATTTTGAACTTTTTCAGTAAATAAAGAAAACAGGAGAGGGAAAAAAAGGGTTTTTGCCAACCATAGATTTATTTTGCTTTTTAATTCATTTACACATTTTTTTTTTTTTGGACCAATTTTTATTTACAATACTTAAAATTTTCGAGAGATGTATTTCTATTTTAACCATTTTACACTTTTTGACGCACTGTGCACGCGAAATCTTTTTTTTTCAAGGTCTTATCTCACTCGTTGGCAACAGCAGCAGCAGCAGCAGCAGCAGAAAAGTAGCGTTGCATACTTATCAGC
This sequence comes from Encarsia formosa, assembly GCA_038277355.1. Lineage (NCBI taxonomy): Eukaryota > Metazoa > Arthropoda > Insecta > Hymenoptera > Aphelinidae > Encarsia > Encarsia formosa. The sequence goes on from CM076186.1 coordinate 61,748,085, forward strand.
GAAGGAGAAACGCGACCACCACCACCAGCTGCGAAGGGGTCTACGACCGCGAGCACTGTGATGCCCGCGTATCACACCTACAAGATCGTACGCAGCCTAGTGAAAAACGCTGACGAGCTCTTCGTTAAGGTCATCGTCGAAATAAAGCTGATGTACTGACTATTTTTTTCTTTTCAAGTTTTTTAAACACAGAGAGACTATTCAAGCGTTGGGGATTTGAAACCATAAGGATAACTTTTTTCTAAGCTTTTAAAATACCTCTTACCGTACACGGGTTTACAAATCTTGGATTCGTTTTGCGTGATTACTTCATGAAAAGCTGTTCGGCGTATGTTTGAAGAATAAATAACGATATTTTCAATTTTTCCTACTATCATATCGTGCATAGATTCAAAATTAATTTGCTGTCTATTTATAAAGTTAAGTTTAATTCCTTTTACTTTACACACGTAATCCTTGCTACCGTCTGGTTTCACGTACTCAAAAGCGTAGAATTTAGGACCTCCAGATAAAAATTTGGTAATATAAGTACCGACACCTTTATCAGCTAACTCGTCCGTCAACTCTCCCAGCATAGTTCCGATAGGTAAATCGGGCATATCAGGTTTGCTAATGTAAAGCACGGAATCTGTGTCATAATAGAGAGCTCTGGGACCCAAAAAATGCAAATATTCGAAGAGTTTTAATCGGGCTTGCGCGGTGGTGAATGCCGCGACAACAACATTCGTAGATCGTGAGGGAGTAAGCGCTTCAGACTTGTAAGACCAACCAATGTACAACAACTCGTCATTTACAGGTAGGATACTATTAACATATATCTTTACTGTGTAATAACTCAAACAATCTGCTTGATGAGGTAAGCACTTCGGATTGCTGCTTATTTTGAGCTTGCGCGAATTTTCCCCAAATAGAATTTATTGCAAGTTTTGTAACTAGACGCAAACCTGGATTAAAACTTATAGCTTTTTTATCTAATTTGATACCTTCGACTTTTTCAAACTCTGAAATAAACTTTTCTTTTTCTTCTTCGGTTGTGCACTCGGGAGGGTAACCAGAAGCTTGAGTTTTTTGGGTGAAAAAAGTATCTATGTATTCGGCAAATATTCCACCTTTTTTCGTTACAGGGTCGTACTGCGTTACATCATACTGCCAAATTTCAAAAATTGAGACAATCACGTAGCCTAATTCTATTGCTCTTTTCAATTCTTCGGATACCCACGTACCAATAAACTGTCTATCCGCTGGGTTTTCATGCCTGCATTCTCTTTGCGTCATTTGCTCGGCACACATACGACAAAGTGGAAAGAGCAACTTATCGTGCATTTTTACAGGTAATATAGGATGAAACAAATTTCTAGGCGGTAACACTTTACATTTTACCGAACCGTTCACGTTTGAAAAGTCGTTTTTATTTTGCACAAGGCGCAGACATTCCTCTTCGCCTCCGTACAATTTTGGATGGCCCACGACATACTTGGCTTTTTTACACACCATAGGATACAGACTATTCACGTCAACGTACCTGATTTTTTCATCCTGTTTACAAAAGTACTTTTTAACAGTATTACCCGTGCGACCTCCAAACAAAGCATCGCGAGGATTCAACGGACTTTGATAAATCATTTCTATTTTTTCACTTAAAAACTGTTTTAAACCTTCGTTTGTGTTTTTAAAGTCATCAAATTCGTGCTCCCAGATCTCAATTAATTTGTACTGCAAACTCTTTATTCGCTCTGATTGAGCGTGAGTACTTTCAAACTTCTTATCCATTGTTTGACCGACTGACAGCTTTTCATCTCTATTAAATCGATAACAGCTTGGACAGCCGTGCCAATAACATCTAAAAGTAAGAAAAAATTTAGTTGATATAATTGATTATGAGAAATTAAATGAAAAAAAAAATTTCAACTTACCCTTGGAACTGAAAAACCAATCCTCTATGTTTTTCTTGATGTTTTGGAGCACTGTAACCATCGACCAAAATTCCTTCCAATAATCTTTTTTCTCTACAGCGACCTGCGTGCTCGATGGTTCGATTCAATGATTTTTCCATCCAAAATAGCCATTGAATTGCTTTCAAAGATTGCTTATTACAAAATCTATAACCTCCTGGTAGAATTATACCTATTTGATTCTTTTTCAAAATTTTTTTCTTGAACACTCTCATGCAAGTAGAAGCAATCGTCGTACACTCCAGAAATGGGTCCACCCCAAATTTCATAAAAGTTTCTCGAAAATTCTAGCATGCCAGTCTTAAGATTTTTACATCTTGTTTGCAGTATTTAATTAGTTCCACTTCAAAGTCAAAAATAAAGTTTTTGCTTGTTTGTTCTCTGTGCCATGTAATAAAGCTTTCTCTTTCTTTTTCACCCATGGTATCAGGGGAGTAAAATTTCATTGGTGGTAAAACCCCTACGTAATTTGCATTTTCCGGCTTATTAAAAAAATGTGGGAATGTACCTTTTTCTATGTTCTTCAAACCATATGCCTTTGGTAGATTACTGAGGGGCATATGGAAATAATTCAAACTATCAATAAATTTTACACCCTTGTACTGCATCACTATAATCTTCGTACCGTTCAGAATCACAGACGGTTTTTCACGTTCACTTTTTTCGGCCAAATACTTGAAAATAAACTGTGCGTCATAACCTTGAGCATTATGAGCTATACACACGACTCGCTTAAAATTTTTACGGGGCTTCAGAGCTAGATCCATGAATTGCTTCACAGAGTTGGTCTTGAAAACATATTCACGTTCTCCACACTTGTCGCATGAGACCGAAATATCGCTCTCTTGTAAGCAAAAATTGCAAACTTGATGCAAAACACACAAGTTCGGTTTATGAATTTTTTTCTCATCATCTCCAAGCACAGGCACAGTTTGTTGCGTCTCAAAATCATAAAAAAAAAATATGACTCTGTTTGACTTTTTAGATGCTTTGATCGGTTGCATGAAACATTGATGGTCTGGCATGTACATGCAGCAAGTCTTACAAAAACTTTTTCCGCACTCGTGTTTAGGATTAGAAACGAGTTTGAAACATATTTGACAAATCCTAATACTCGAACATACACTAGATTTTTCAGATAAACTCTTGGCCTAAAAAAAATCTAAAACACAAGTGACATTTGATTAATGTTTGTCTCTCGTCGCACGCAGGGTAGTGCAAACACTTTGAACACCTGTTTGTACATCTGTGATTAATGAATCTTGAATAGCTTTTATTGCAGGGTATGCAGTAGCCATAACTTCCTGATGCCCCAACGAGATTAAGTATAGGTTCAAAATGATGTAAAGCTTCATAATACATTATACGAATAATATAATCGACGCTTTTGTGCTTGTAATTAACTAAATTCGTTCCATCGTAAACAGGTTTTTCACCCCGTGCAAAATTTTTAAAAGAGTAGACAACTATAGCGATTCCTTTTGTCGCAAGATACTGCTGAAATTTTTCAATTTCTATTAAACTACAACCTTCTTCAGGAATGTCAACTCGAGCTAATTTTATTAAATCAAGAGCTGCTTTTTTTTGAGCTGTCCCATTGATCTGCCGTATGCTGTTCCAATAATCATGTAAAACACCTGATCGTACTTTACCTCTGATGCTGTAAGCGCAAGCAGCAACGAGAGAACGCGGCAAACATAGATTATCGTCATTTCGAATAGTAAGTATTGATTTTTTTTTTACAGCGTCTTCGGTCAACCTCACGCGTCCGCAACCTGTTATATTTTTAACTATACTGCAATTTATATTCAAAAAGTCCTTGATGTTGTACTCATTTGAACTCTGAGATATGCTAAAAAGCAGTTGCCATAACTCTTCTGCGTTGAAATCACGCACTGGCCTAAATGAAAGCCACACTGGACCATGAGTGAGTCTTTCTGAATTTATTGTAAGTCCGATAAAATCAGAAGGAGTCGCTTTTTTAACAAGTTCAGCGTGCAAATCGCGTAAAGCTTCCTCTAACCATTGAAAAACATTGGTTTCAACATGCGGTGGCACTATTCTTACATTTATTTCACGACCTTCGATTCCAAATCTTTGATAATATCTACTTCTATCGCTATCTATGACTATTCGTTGATTTTGTTGTCTTCCATTACCAACCTGTAAAAATACATCTAAAATAAAAAACTATAAGAGTCTGAATTTATTTTTCAACTCTATAAACAATTAATTCTTACTATTAACATTTTGGAGCTCGTCGTCATCATCATCATCATCATCATCAGCAGCAGCTGTATCGGTATCTGAATCGTTTGAATCAGAGCTACTTTCAGATGACAAAGGCTGCGGATTGTTATTTTCGGCTGATGTCGATGGCTCACCCAGATCATATACGCAACGGTTGATAAACTCATCTCCTTCTTGATCAGTCATCATTTCATCGAATTCTAAAATTATAAGTTAAAAAAAAAGTTTCAAAATTAGAAGTTAAATAATAATAATAACACAAACAATTTAGCTACCTTTACAGGTGTTGAGAAGCTTGAATGTAGGTTTATCCAATAAATTTTTAAGTTTTAAAACGTTTTTCAAAATCAAAATAATTTTTTGGTCGTGGAAAATTCCTCGATTATATAGGTACTCGATTGTACCTTCGCTGCAGTGCAAAATCAAAAAATGCAGCTTTTTTTCCAAAACTTCCATGGTTAAACTTGTTAAATTTTTTGACCATACTTCACCACACATTGTTTTGATGTAGGGGTCTCTCTGATAAGCGACCCTCAAAACGCACTTTATAACATTCACTACCTTTTTCAATGTAACTTCCGACATGATGAAAAAAATGTTATATTCAAATATGCTTGAATGCTCTGAGTAACGCGTGTGATTCGAAAGCTCATACGGCTTTCATTCGACTGATCGTTGGAATAGAAAGAGAAGTAAAGGATCTAGATAAGCATTTTTTCACACGGTAAAGTACAATGTTTGTGAAGTTTTATTTTTCAATAAAAGTTTTATTATTGCAGTGTAACAAAATATGCTTGCCATGCTTTTTGCTTCGTATCAAACACGGTGAAAGAATGCAAACCATGAAAGCTGACGCTACGCGATAAGAGTAAATACATGAGCAGAGTTAAAATTCTTTCTTAAAATATATGCAAATTTTTCATTGTTAAATCCTAAAAACAATTAATAAGAACAAGATGCAAATTTTTCATTGTTAAATCCTAAAAAACAATCAATAAGAACAAGATGCAGCCGCAGCAGCAACAGCCTCAGCGATCTTGTCTCCTGCAGAGTCAGCATACCCACTGCGCTCGCAACACCCGAGCACTGCGCCTGGTCTTGCCTTGAATAAGTCACTTCAAAGAGCTGCAGTTTTTTCTATAGCGCGCGTGTTCCGCGAGAATCAGTGTAAAGTTATGTCGCGAACCGTGAGTAGCTCTTTTAGAGTAGCTAAGCACCCATATTTACGATTAAAAAGTGAAAATCAAAATTGTAGGAAGCGCAAACTAGTGAAAAAACGTAGACGCTTGATGGACGGTGTCGATGTGTTAGGTCATGCCGTAGAAGAAGAATTAGCTCGTCATCTAAACCAAGTGCACGGAGACCCTCAACAAATTCAAGATCTTTTTGATCTTGAACCTTATGAGACTGATGAAGAAGAAGATGCCCTGGCCGACCTGGATGGAGAAGCACAGTTTATTGGCCGTTATAATTATGCGATACCTCAACTACAAAGCCTTTACAATGACTCGATCGTATTCGGCATACCCGAACCAGATGGCTGTTTAGAAAAAGGGAACGAAACAATGCTGACCAAAAAATTCTTACAACCTTTGATAATTAGTTCTGTGGTACTTCGAATAGTTAAGCAATTACTTAGCCTTTCTCTGTTGATCTCCAATTTTAGAACTTTACATAGATTGTTTCAGTATGAAACATCGCAATTGTTACTATTTTATGGAAAAAACTTACCCAGCACAAGACGGAGATTTTTAAAAATGCATGTAATGCAGGTAAAAAAACTGTTTACATGTTCGATTAAATTTTTAGATTCAACTTCTCCGCGAACTTACAAGGTTGTATTAAAAAAAATCCTTTTGTCTTTGTCCAAATATATGAATCCTTTTGCACCTTTGTATAGTATTCGTGTAAGACACTGTTGTGATGCTTTAACAAGTTTAGCTGATGATATAAAATATTTTTACTGACTCTGTACATTCCTGTGAGGCAAGCAAGATGTCTCACATGTAAAACAATCTCCAGCTGCTCTTATGGGACTGTTACTGTCTACATCAGAAGGAAAAGGTCTTCCAGAGTGTGAACATCTTTGTTTTTCTTTTAAAAATGGCTAATACAATTGAAATTGTGAAGGTATATCTTGACGAAACGGATGTAACTATCGATGTTGGAGGCCCTGAGGACTTACCAAACGAGGGTGACTCCCTTCCAATCGAAGTAGAAGAGGAAACACGCAAAGTCTACGAAGATACACAGCAGTTGTCAATATCCGTAGAGTGTTGCTCAGAAGATGATGCTTCATCATCCTCGTTGTATCCTGCAGTGCTTATAAAAGAAGAAGTTATAGTTAGTGATTTTGAGTCAGATCTTGACGATGAAGATTTTATCGGTTTTACAAAAGACGAAGTGGGTTTTTCAGAAAATAAACGAGACAATTTTCACAATTCCCTTATTCGCATTTTAAGTAAAGAAGCATCAGAAGTGTAACCAACGAAATTAAACTTGAATAGCAGCACCAGAAAGAGCAGAAGGACATCAAAACCAATACCGTTAAATAAGAAGAAATCAAACTTAAATGTCCGTAGCATAATGGCTACAAGACCAAGACTGGTACCAGAAAAATTAAGATCAAGCTTAAACGCCCGTGACATAATGGCTACAAGACCAGGACTGGTAGTGGAGAAATTACGATCAAGCTCAAACGACAGTAGCATAATGGCTACAAGACCCAGAGTGGTACCGGAAAAATTAAGATCAAGCTTAAACGTCCGTGACTTTTTGGCTACAAGACCAGGACTGGTAGTGGAGAAATTAAGATCAAGCTCAAACGACAGTAGCATAATGGCTACAAGACCCAGAGTGGTACCGGAGAAATTAAGATCAAGCTTAAACGTCCGTGAAGTAATGGCTAGAAGCCCAAGAGTGGTACTGGAGAAATTAAGATTAAGCTCAAACGACAGTAGCAAAATGGCTACAAGACCAAGACTGGTACCGGAGAAATTAAGATTAAATAGTGAGACGTCGTGTGTTATGTGTAATGAAAATTATGTGTCTGGAGAAGAAGAAGAATGGTTTATGTGTCACCACGATTGTCGCGGGTGGCTGTGTCAATTATGTATTGCAGAGTGTGAGTGGTTATTTCCTCGTGGAAAAAAAATGACCGTTTGTAAAAATCGTATTTTAAATAAATAATTCTGTTGAATTGTAAGAGTGTAAACGTAAAAAAAAAGTTTTATCTAAATCAACATTTTAATGACTTTCGAAGACTAAGTGTATTTAAATGAAACAAAATATATGTATAGTTGTGAAAAAGCCAATTTTTTATTTTAACCCGTACCTCTAAAATTTATTCCTTGATAATTAATGTATTTTTATTAAAAATTAAAATTTAAAACTTTCTAATTCACTTTTAAAAATATTTAAAAATTAAAAATTGTTAAAATAGTAAAAAAGTAATTAAATTTCCTATAAAAAATAGATACCAATTAATTTTAATAATTTTAATTTAATTTAAAAATTTAATTTTAATTTAAAAGCTAACTATGATAATGCTCTCTCTCATGCAGAGTCAGCATCGGCTGCGAGAAGCAGTCACGCGCTCCCCGACCACACCGCTCGCGACACACGAGGCAGCCGCCACCGAGCACTGCGCCTGGCGAAGTAAATGAATCATGTTTGTTTACTTTCGCCAAAGCGGTACATAGAGGCGGCTCGTAGCGCCAGGAAGCCCTCCTCCTGCTCCCCGAGCGGCCCTGAGCACGACCTCCCGCAGCACCCGCGAGCAGCAGCCTCGACCGCGGCACCAGCCCCCGCCACCGCGCGAGGCCGCTCGCAGCACCAGGAAGCCCTCCTCCTTCCCGAACGGCCCCGAGCACCCCCTCCCGCAGCACCCGCGAGCAGCCGCCTCAACCGCGTAACCGGCCGCCCCCACCGCGCGAAACTGCTCGCTGCGGTGAATCATCTTTGTTTACATTCGCCATAGTGTATACTATACTACTCACGCGTTCGATGCCATTTTCCTGCAGAATAGCTTGCAAGGTGATCACAGACGTGAACTCGATTTGTGGTTAAGATTTCCAATAAAAGCGTTTAATTCCTTTGAAGAAAGTTTCTATTACACATTTGAAATTGATGTACCTATGTTTTTTACTTCGCGGAATTCAATTTTGAGTTTAGTTTTTCGATTTAACCAACAGTTTTTTTGCTTAGGTGCATGACAGACGTGAGTTGAATTAATTTATTTGACTTTTTATAAAATAATTAAAAATTTATGACTTTTGATGAATACTGCGTGATAAATGACTCTTTTATCAACAAATTCGTACGAATAAAGATATAATTATAGTAATTTTTCTGTAAAATAATTCAATATTTCTTGCGTGTGACAGACGTGAAACCAAAATCGAGCACTCGTAATTAAATCATTGTATATTGAAAACAATAAAAATTTAACGCTTTTGAAAATTCTCTCGTTAGTTTAAGAATTAAAGAAGCGAATCATGCTTTTTTACTATTTTATTGTCAATTTGTTTTTAGCACAATTCAGACATGATTTTATACAAAATTTGAAGTTGGGACATGTGACATATGTAGAATTATCAAGTGTTTTTTGCAATTATCTCATTAAATAATAAAGCTAAGACATTGAAATTGGTTAGATAAATCTTTATATTGAGTGTGCTACAACAAATAATCACAAAATATTTATATCGGTCTTACAGTCCAACCACATATGCGGATCATTAGATGATCCTTACTTTTGGGATTGTTACGACATTGGGATGTTGTCTAGATTTTTTAATTTAAAATATGATGAATTTTCATTTGATAATTTTTTTTGTTTAGTTATAAAGACGGCGGACGTTGGTTTGACTGACTTTTTGCCCTTTACTCATACAAATTTCAAATAATGACGTATGGAATAAATTCAGCTACGGAAATTTTTCAGTTTGTTTTGAGTAAATTTTCGGAGATCTTGATGGTGTTTGTAAAATTATTGTTGATGTTTTAGTATGGGGTGAAAATGAGAAAGAACACGATAAAGGATTAAAAGAAGTAATTGGCAGAGCACGTGAAATGAACATAAAATTTAACTTGAACAAATGTAGTTTTAGAAAAAATGAAGTTAAATACGTAGGTCACATTTTTTTTTGATAAAGGCATAAGAGGTAATCCTGATAGGGTAGAATCTATTGTTAAGATGGAGAAACCAAATAATAAAGATGAATTAGTAAGTTTTTTGAGCATACTAGTATGTTTGAAAATTTGTATCTAATTTTTCGGGAATTCGTTCAAACTTGCGAAATTTAGTTAGGAAAGATACTGCTTGGGTTTGGGATGCTAACTCAGACAAAGACTTTGAAAATTTTAAAAAAGTTTCAATAAGTGACGGGGCGCAGGCGCGACCCTATACACTGTGTTTGATATCGCTCTCTAGTACTTCTCGAAATCAATAGTTTTTGACGTTATATTAATTGTGTAAACGAATGTGATCGGTGCATTAAAGTGTTCACGTGCCTATGCTTGCAAGTTAATTTATTTAAGTACGAAATACGCACCCACAAACTGTTCTAAACCTACTAAACCTCAAAATGGCCTGCCACGGGCGTGGGAGAGGCGGCAACAACACACAGAACCGATTACACGTCAACCAACGAGCACTTCGTAGCTCCACAGCTCAAAGGCAAAACGATTATGAAAATATCCAGGATTCTCAAACTTACTGCTTCAAATGTCTTCGTGGTCGCGCTCCCATGAGCAAAAAATCAATCCTTGAAGCCACTTACTGTACCAGTTGCGGAGCAGCTTACTATCCTGGCTGCATCAAAAGATGCCTCATTAACAAAGACGGCTCTGTTGTTGATTGTTGTGGATATCAACAGGAATTACTGCAGGATCACAATCAGGATCTGGATCAAAACCTTTATGAAAATCAAAACTTTACTCAAGATGATGCGCAAACCTACTCTCCTAACCTCTCTTTCTCCCAAAACAAACCCGATTTAACTGATAACCAGCTTCTAGAAATCCTAACAAAGAAAATGGATAATATTTCCCTTACTCTAGGAAAATTTGACCAAATAATTAATAAAAACTCCAATGAAATCAGTACACTAAAAAATTCTATTTTACAGATCCAAAACAAACTCAACGAGCCGCCAAACACTAAACCAAACGACATCATCTCCTCTGTCCTATCTGAGCAGGAAGATAGAATCAAGCGCCAAAGGAATATTATCTACTACAATGTACCTGAATTCAACCTTGACACGCCAGAAGATAAAGACCTGAAAAAAGCATTTTTCACAGCGCTGACTGATTACAACAAAAAAACAATTTCTGATCTTCTGAAGCTGTTGGATCAAACGGTTGAACTTCCAGTCTACAGTAAACGGTTAGGCAAGTACCAAGCTGATAAAACTCATCCTGTACTCCTCTCATTTGAAAACCCAAACTCCATAAAAACCATTTTCAATAGCTTAAACAAGCTTCAAGCCTCTTCCACTTACAAATCCGTGATCATCAAACGGGATCTTACTTTCTCTCAAAGGAAAATTATAAAAGAGCTTAAAACCAAATGTCACAATCTAAACGCGAGCAACCCAAACCAAAGCTTTACATGGGTCGTTTCTCACTCAAACTCAAACCCTGTGATTACTAAATACCCAAAACACAAATCAACCCTCTCTCCAAAATAAAACCAAAAAATTTAATTATCTATTATCAAAATACAAGGAGTCTAAAAAATTAATTGGATCAGCTCTCTCATAATAATCACTTAATGATTCCCAAACCTGACATCATCATCATCACAGAAACATGGTTATTTGAAGACTTTCCTAGCAGCTTACTACAAGTTAAAGGCTATAACATTTTTAGACAGGATGGAAATCCTACAACTAGCAATGACCTCCGTGGAGAAGGCGTCTTAATCGCTACAAAAACATCACTCAAAGCCAGTTCTTGCTCTATAATTCATTCTACTGTGGAGCACATTTTCATCTAAATTACTATAAACCACAAAAAACTCATATTTGGATCCACATATATCTCACAAAAAGCTCAAAATATTAACACTTACCTCGAACACTCGGCTGTCATAGAAGATCTTAAAAACAAGTACCCAGATTACCATTTATGCATTTTAGGTGATTATAACCTACCTTACCTTGAGTGGACTAACTCAAATTCATTAAATTTCAGTACTCAACCAAACTTTAAACAAGCTCTACTCCAACCTGCTCAAATACTTCTAGATACTTTTTCTCTTTATAACCTAATACAAATTCACCCAATCAACCCTGATACTGGCTACACCCTTGACCTCTTCTTTTCTTCTCTAGATTTTGAAAGCTCTAAACCTGCTGAACCTCTTGTCAATATCGACCCAAACCACGCACCTTATCTTTTCACCCTGGATCTCTCAACAAACTACACCACAAAAAACCAAACCCTCTATTCTTACAACTTCAAAGACGCAGACTACACTTCTATCAATAACCTCATTTCTAATCTTCTACCCACCACTTATAATACTGATGACATAAATGAATTCTGCAACATATTTTACTCCAAAATTCTATCGTTCATTGACCTTCACGTCCCAAAAATCCCTATTTACCATAGCAACTTTCCAAGATGGTACACAAACGAGCTTAAACATCTCATTATTTTGAAAAAATCAACTCATAAGAGATGGAAAATTACAAATGACTCCAACATATATATTGAATTCAAACGCCTCAGAGCTATTTGTCATAGAACTTCAAAATCATGCAAAAACTCATACGATACCCTGGTTGAATCTCATATCACTAGTAATCCTAAACCTTTTTGGAATTACTTCAACTCTCTTAGCAAACCTGAAAACATACCCTCTGCTATGACCTATAAAAACCAAACATCAAATAATGATAAGGATTCAGCAGACCTCTTCAGCGTTTTCTTTAAATCAGTTTACAAACCCAAAAACTCTGCCCCCACCACCTATAATTATCCACCAAGCCCATCTACTTGGTACATCCAAGATAGCGATATTCTCTCTGCCATCAAGGACTGCAAACCAAACTTTAATGATAGGATTGACGGTATACCAACTAGTCTCTTAAAAAATTGTCCAGACATTATTTCCCATCCAAACATACTTTACAACCACTCCCTATCACAATGTACACTACCAGAAAAATGGAAAAATTCCATCATAATAGCTATTCACAAGCTAGGTGCAAAGAATAATGTCTCAAACTATCGACCTATTGCCCAGATGCTACCTATAGAAAAAATCTTAGACAATATTATCCCCTTAAAATTAAATGCCCTCGTTTTACCATCCATTATAAAAAACCAACACGGATTTGTCCCAAGAAAATCCGTGTTATCAAATCTGCTCTTTTTTAATGACTATATCCCAAACGCTTAAACAAAAACCACCAGGTTGATAAAGCGTTCATTGACTTTACTAAAGCTTTCGACTCGATAGACCATTTCATCTTGATTGAAAAACTTAAAAAACGAAATTTTGATAAATCCATAATTGATTGGATCATATCCTATATTTCTGGTTGAACTTATAAAGTACTATTGAACAACAACTTATCCAAAGCATACGAAGCTACGTCAGGTGTTCCCCAAGGTTGTCACTAAGACCCTCTCTTGTTCATAATTTTTTGTAAACGATATAACCTCAACCCTTCATAATTGTATTATCTGAATATTCGCTGATGATGTCAAGATATTTAAAATCATAAAATCTCTATCTGATTGTTCCCTTCTCCAGCAAGATCTACTCTCTCTAAATGAATGGGCAACTCAAAATCACCTACCCTTCAACCTGAATAAATGTAATATCATGTCTTTTCATAATGCCCACTCTTACATACACAACAATTACAAATTAAATAATACCGTAATCGCTAGAACATCAAAAATTTGCGACCTTGGTATCATCTACAACGATCGATTTAACTTTGATGATCACATTCAAACTGTAGTCGCAAAATCCATGAGAAAACTTGGTATCTTAAAATACACATCCAAATCCTTTAAAAACCCCAATACTCTTGTCAGACTCTACAAATCAATTATCATTCCAAACCTACTTTTTGGATCAATCATCTGGTCACCTCATTACCAAAACCAAATGTATGGACTTGAAAAAGTCCAACACAACTTCCTTCGGTTCCTCTCTTTCAAAACAAACGCGCCAAAGGACAGATATTTGCACGACTACACAAACATTGCCAGAAAATTCAACACTCCATCCATAAAGTCTCTACATAAATATAATGATATTATCTTCGTTCATAAATGCATTCACCATAACTATTTGCTGGATGTAAGCTCGATATTCAAACTCAAACCTCAACATTACTCAACAAAACGTCAATTAATACTCGAAGAATCAAATTGCTCAACGAACGAAATTAAATACTCATCCACCTTTGGGCTACGTCAATCATGGAACTACTTAAACAACGACTCAAGACAAATAAACGATCTTAATTTATTTTCAAGACACATGAAGCAAGAACTCTTTACTTTTGATTAAATGTTATGTATTAACTATTGAAAACTTTATTATATTTATTATATTTAAACTATTTTTTGATTATTGTGAATATTATATACAGTGTTACTCATGAACTTATTATATTCTATAAAGTTTACTCTTGTCATAAATTATTATAAATTATATTGTAATGGGTGTACAACCCAAAAAAAAAAAAAAGTTCTCCAACATTGCGATATTTTTACGTGAATAAGGACGTTGTTTTGAGTGTACATGCCAGACAAAATGGTCTTGGAGCTGTTTTACTCCAAGATAACCTTCCAGTGACAAATCGAGACAAGGTATGTATGCACTTAGTTGAAAGTGACCATAAACAATAGGAAGTTATTTTTAAAAAACCTTTAAACCAATGTCCTTTGAGAATTCAAAGAATTAAATTAGCTACTCAGAAATATGATAGTATAGTGGAATATAAACCCGGTAAAGAATTATTTTTAGCTGATGATTTATCTAGAAAGTATTTAAAGAGTGAGACTCATGATTTTGATTCGGAAATTGAACAATATGAATGCACGATAATAAATAATTTTCCGATTAGTATTGAAAAGAAAGAAAAATTCAGTTAGAAACTGAAAACGATATAGAAATGCAAATGTCGATTTAGTTTAAAATAATGGTTGGCCTAAAAATAAAAATCTAATTCCTGATGATTCATAGCCTTCTTATAAATGTGCTAAGGAATTTCCTGTGATTAATGGATTAATTTTTAAAGCTGATAGATTAGTAATGCCAAAGAGTTTACGAAATGAAATGTAAAACTTAATTCATTATTGTCATTTAGACGTAGAAAAACGTAAAAATAGGGCTAGAGAAGTTTTAATTTGGCCATTTATGAGTAAGGAAATCGAGGAATGTAGTTTCTAGTTTTTTTGCATGTAATAAGCATAAGAGAGATAGAACTAGAGAACCTTTAATGCCTAGAGAAGTTCCTTTGGGACCATGACAAATGAGTTTAGATCTTTTTCATTTTCGAAACTGTGAACATGTTCAGATTGAACTTGAAAAGTTACTCTTATTTAAATTAGTTATGGTTGATGCTTTATTAGTTATGAAATTGATTTACCTAGAACTTTTATGTGTTCTGGTTTATGGCGTTGTTCTATTTACATCAGAATAAGTGAATGTATCTTAGCTATTGTTAAATTATTTAGAATTCGTTAAGAATGTGAAATCATTTTTTAAGATATATTTTTTAACAGTATTAATGATTAATTTATGGAGGTTGGTTTTTTGAACTTGTTGACAAAAAGGAAATACATTTAGTTATTCACCGAATTTACGTAAAAAGATCTTTAAAAAATACTTTTAAAAAAGTAATATTTGCGGCGATTGGTTTTTTTAAAAGGAATCTAAATGAAAAAGTATACGCTGAATATGATAATTTTTTTTTGAAAATAAGCTAATGAAAGACCTGAAATCAAAAAATTTATTACGGACGACTTCAGTTACTTATTATTAAAAAATAATTTTCTCTACTAAAAGAAAATATTATGTTGAATCACCTTGAATATACGTAAAGTTAACAATTTTTCAATTTGAGTAATTTTTAATATTAATAACTACCATTCGAAATTAACGGAGCTCTTTTCACGGTGCAACTTCGGTTAAACTAAAAAGCATAAGTATTGATAACATAAGCATTGATGAAATTAATTTTGAAAAATGGTGATAGTTTTTTTAGGAATTTTAAGTCCTAATACCCCCTAGTGCTTCAAATATGTCGATAATTTTCCGACTGTGTTTTGATGCACAGTAACGAGGGGAGCAAGTTTGGAAGGTAAAAATCACGAGCGCGAAGTGCGAGTGATTTTTTCAAACTTTCCCCGCGAGTTTCTGTGCAAAAAAAAACTGGAGGAAAATTATCTAAAATTTTGAAGCACGAGGGGTATTCGGCTGGATTATTTTCCCCAGCAGAATTTCAACTCATAGAAATGCTGTATTTTACATTTTTGTTGTTATAGTTCTATTACTATTTGTTTATTATGAATGTACCTATGAATTCTCATATATAGGTATACACCGGAGTGTCTCGGGTCCAAACCAAAAGCTGAATCGAGAAAGTCTAACAATTTGAGTTGCTATGCGACTCGAAACGTTCGAATTGGAAATAACCGAAAAAATTATCGAAATAATTTTACCCACACCCCTCCGCCAAATGTCAAATGCGACGTTCCTATAGGTTGAAATTCAGCTCAGAAAAATAATCAGCATAAAAACTTAATTAAAGTTATACAAGCAGAACTTAACAAGAATTTTCACAGAAAGGTAATTTAAAAATTGACTAAGTAAGCAGCTCCGTCAATTTCGAACGGTAGTTATCGATATTAAAAATTAATCAAAAACTGAGTTATATACTCAAAAATCTCACTATTTTACCACACTGTGGATATTCATGATAACTATTTGCACAGCACTATTAGTTATCGAAAAAGAGAAACATAAATAATAAAAAAAATTATAAAAATTAAATAAATAATTTATCCAGTGAACTGGGTGGCTAGGTGTTTAGTGGTAGTATACTCTATGTAAGCTTCTGCTTTTTGAGTTTTTCATTTAGTTTCAAATTTTACTCCAGTCTGATGAGTTGTAATAACAACGAAACTGGTGACTAATAGTGCTGTGCAAATAGTTATCGTGAATATTCACAGTGTGGTAAAATAGTGAGAGTTTTGAGTATATAACTCAGTTTTTAATTAATTTATCGGTCTAAGAACTCTCATCAAGTAAACATTTCGCAAAGAATTTATTTTCTTTGTTTTGATTTTGGTTTGAAAGCTAGTCTGGGTGGCTAGGTGTATAGTGGCCATATACTATATATAAGCTTCTGCTTTTTGAGTTTTTCACTTGGTTTCAAATTTTACTCCAGTCTGATGAGTTACAATAACAACGAAACCGGTCACTGGATAAATTATTTAATTTAATTTATATATTTTTTTTTTATTATTAATTTTTTTATTTTTGGATAACTAATAGTTCTGTGCAAATAGTTATCGTGAGTATCCACAGTGTGGTAAAATAGTGAGAGTTTTGAGTATATAACTCAGTTTTTAATTAATTTATCATTTTAAGAACTCTCATTAAGTAAACACATCGCAAAGAATTTATTTTCTTTGTTTTGATTTTGGTTATATTAAAAATTACTCAAATTGAAAAATTGTTCACTTTACATATATTCAAGGTGATTCAACATAATATTTTCTCTTAGTAGGGAAAATTATTTTTAAATAATAAGTAACTAAAGTCGTCCGTAATAAATTTTTTGATTTCAGTTCTTTCATTAGTTTATTTTGAAAAAAAAATTATCATATTCAGCGTATACTGTTTTATTTAGATTCTTTTTTAAAAAACTAATCGCCGCAAATATTACTTTTTTTAAAGTATTTTTCAAAGATTTTATTACGTAAATTTAATAATTTAACAATAGCTAAGATATATTCAATTATTCTGATGTAAATAGAACCACGCCATAAACCAGAACACGTAAAAGTCCTAGGTAAATCAATTTCATAACTAATAAAGCATCAACCATAACTAATTTAAATAAGAGTAACTTTGCAAGTTCAACCTGACACACGCACACACACTCATTCAGAAAAAACTTCATTTATAATATTGCCAATTATGCACCTCTAGCGCTCAGGTCTCCAACACAACCATTATTATCACTACACAGGGCACATGAGAATAATAGGAAAATCTTTGATGATGATGATCATAGAAAGACTATTACTATCTATTGTACTATCTATACTATTCTATTACTATCAATTATTTATAAAAAATGTATGTCTCATAACACATTACAACTGATACTCCTCAATATGCCTGCAGTTCTCTGCTCCGCAGCCTGCTCTGCTCAGCAGTCAGCTATAAAGAGCTGCTTGATATAGCGCCACCAGTCGCCTCATGGCTACATGCCCGTCTATGCCCATCTGCACCCGTCTGCCTAAGTAGTAAGAGTGAGACAGCAAAAGTAGACACGCCCACCGCAGACGTCACGTCCGGTTTAGTCTACAGAGAGTACGTAGGCAGAGAGACCGGACCCTCGAAACTGAAATCGAATTCCCCTGACTACCGTGAGCCAAAGGAAATCAGCGTTTCGAAAAATGAAACGTTCATAACTTCTCGAGCGGGCTTTGTTCAGGATAATTTTTTTTTTTTAATTACTCAGGGGATCATCAGCTACACGTGGGATGTATAATATAACTGAAATAATCATCCTAAAATAGTTTTTCTTTGAAACGTCATAACCTAAAACCGAAAATCAAAGTATATAAAGCCCTGCAGGCTTTCACGGCTGTTGGTTTGAAAAAAAAACCAAATCGCCGTTAAAGCCCGATTGGGCTTTAGGATAAAGGTCCTCAATTTGATAATTATTTGATGAGGAAATTTTCTAATGACTGAAATTTTGAACATGAGATTTCGTTCAAGTCCGTATTGGCCTCAATCAAACAGTATGGTTGAGC
Organism: Encarsia formosa; assembly: GCA_038277355.1. Classification (NCBI taxonomy): domain Eukaryota; kingdom Metazoa; phylum Arthropoda; class Insecta; order Hymenoptera; family Aphelinidae; genus Encarsia; species Encarsia formosa. Next base: position 61,766,318 of record CM076186.1, read on the forward strand.
ATTATGTTGGGAAAGTTAATAGTATATTTAAAATGGTTGAAGAAAGTGACAGAGATTCATTTCTATCATTATTAGAATACGAAAGTACTCCTATTGAAAAAGGTATGTAGTCATCTATTTAAATTATTATTATTAGAATACAAAAGTATTCCTATTGAAAAAGGTATGCAGTTATCTACTTAAATTACGTTCGGCAGGAAAATTAGAGGTATTTTGCCTGTTAGAAATTTAGAAAGAAAAGTAGATTATGAAGATTTTAGAAATAAGCTGATAAATATACAAAATAAGCAAGCTATGTATTATAATAAAAATGCACACGTACCAAAGCAAATAAATGTTAATGATAAAGTATTTGTTAGAATAGTTTATTACACACCGGGCCCTGGATAAGTATTGGTCAGCCCTAGCAAACCCAAATTGACGCCCCCCCCCCTTCGGCTCAGGTGTCAATTTGGAGTTGCTAGGGGTTGGCTAATTCTTCTCTTGCGTCATGTGTAATGTTCTTTTCATTACGACGGGAAGAAAACCCAAAGTCCCGCTCCGACCCAGGGAGGGAATTTAAGGTTTTCATCCCGGAGGTATGAAAAACAAATGAATAAGCCGTTAGAGCAAGGTAGAGTCATAGGTAAATGTGATGGACCCAGATCTTTTAAAATTCAGTTAAATAAAGGTCAGTTAGAGCGCAATAGCGGTCACATTTATCCTTATAAAAAATTAAATGGAAATGATGTATTTGTTAATGAAAGAAATGATCATTACGAGTATGATGTTGAAAATGCGATTGATGTTGAAAACAATGATTTTCAAACAAATACTAATGTTACTAATCTTAATGAAAATACCCTTGATAGAAATGATTTAAATATGAATGATAATGTAACTACACGTTCTGTCAGACTTGTATGTAAGTAAACCAAAATATTTGAAAGATTATGTATGCTCAATTATATTTAATCTATATTTTATTACTAAACACACTCTTATTTATGTAATAACTTTACACACAAATAACCACTTGACAATACTGAGCTTAATGAGCTAAAAATTATTTCTGACATGTTTGATACAATAAGAAATTGATTTTAAATTATAACGACCCTCACGAATTATTACGAAAAATTACTGCTCCCACGTGTCGATAAAAGTTATTGTTTACTGCTATTTTTAACAATATTGATCACTGTTACACGTTTTTTGATATCTATGCACAATATACTTACAAGTTTGCGAGGGAGTGAATCCCTCGTAAATTGTTTTTTTTCTTACCTGGCAGTGTCACGTCACCTGGGAAAAACAGTGAAATAATTAAATTGTTTGTTTACTTTCCCAGGTGATAACCATGCCACTTTATCGCGTAGCAGAAGCCGACCACGTGGCGACGATCGCCGTCGGCTGGACGCTGCTGTTGCAGCAGCACGAGCACCCGGCGCGCGCACAACACATACACACACACACATGTTCACCACCCGGGAAGGCTCTCCCGGCCCAGGGCGCGCACGTACACACACATACACCACACACGGGTTTGATTTCTCCGTCGGGGAGTTTTCGGCGACGGAGGAGGTGCGCGGCGCGTGTCGGCAGACGACGCAACTGCGTCGCCAAGCGCGTGCGCGCACGCTCACCACAGTAGACACGGGCGTGAGTGAAATTTATTTTTTTTTTTTTTGGTATTCTGTACGTTGCGCGAACAATGTGTGCGTATGGGGGAGAGCGAGAGAGAGAGTATGTGCGCGAGGGATAGATTAACGCAGTGAGTGCCTCGTGTACATTAAGTTTATTCTTTATTTTGGGTTTTCGCGCGTATTATAGGTGGCGTGGCGATCGCCACCGGAAGATTTGTAGACGGTAGCGTGATTGGGTGTTGTGGCATGAATGTGTATGATTGGTGGACAAATGACTGTTCCTCGAGTATGAATGAGGCTTAACTTGATTAATTTGTGTTGATTGGCGGAGAGTGCTTGGAGGGGATGGTGAGGAAGGAAGTCGAGTCAGAGAGACGCGGGGAGCGTCACTCTGTTCTCAGTAGCCACAGCGAGAGGTAGTGTTTGAGAGTGTGATTTTTTTTGAGTTTCTTTGAGTAGACTTTTTCCTAAGTTCCCTTTTCCTAATTTTCTTTAGTTTAGTTGTAGACATTTTTTATTATTATTTACAGCTAGGTACAAGAAGAACTCGAAGACTTGGGTTATTTCCTTCTTGCAATACCGAGAGTTGAAACCCCAGAGAGTAGCCATTTTGGGCAATCAGAGAATTTTGGTCGAAATTTTTGTAACGTAAGGTTTTTGTTTTATTTTATTGGAAACTTTATATGGCATGGTTTTTCCGGAAATTTTGTACATTGCACGATAAATGAGAATTCTGTTCGGCTAGTATTAAAGGTTTATTGAATTCGATAGAGTTTTTTTTTGTCTTGGCGCGGCGTCGTTACCCGCCATTTTGTCGACTATTTTATAGTTCTTTTAATTCCTTTGTTCTCAAATTAAAATTTTATTTTTTTGTAATTGTAGACTTGATCTTTTTTTGTAGACAAGAATAAAATCAAATTTAACCTAAAATTTTTGTAATAATTTATTTTCTCTCTCTCTAGCTCACCAACCGTTCCCGGAGGTTTTCTCTCCGTGGAAACCCTGACCCCAGATTAAGGAGTTTTCCCCTAGAGTTTTTGAGAGAGATTTTTCTTGTAACGGGAGGGCCCGGGAAACTCCATTAATTATTTAAGGGAGGCCCTTTTCTTTAGAAATACCCCGTTACAAATGGCGCCCGAACATAATTTTTTTTGTTAATTTTTTTTTAAAAAAATTAATCCACGGAGAGTTGGTGAGAGGAGGGGAAATATTTTATTTTTTTTTTTTTCGGTTATTGCAAATTTTTCATTTTTTTTTAGTTTTGACTAGAGGTGTTTTTGTTTTTTTTTTTCGAGAACAAAGGGACTTAGGAAATTTTTGGTAGACAGGCTAGGGACTTAGAATATTTCGGAAGGGTTGAACTTAGAAAAAATTTTTCGGCGAGAGAACTTAGAATTTTTTTTTTTTTCTTCATGAAAGTTGGACTTAGTAGAATTTTTCATAGGTGGAACATTGAAAAATTTCGAAAAGTTGGACTTAGAAAATTTTTCGGTGATAGAAATTAGAATTTTTTTTTCTTTCAGGAAAGTTGGACTTAGTAGAATTTTTCATAGGTGGAACATTGAAAAATTTCGAAAAGTTGGACTTAGGAAATTTTTCGTTGATAGAAATTAGAATTTTTTTTTTCCTTCATGAAAGTTGGACTTAGTAGAATTTTTCATAGGTGGAACATTGAAAAATTTCGAAAAGTTGGACTTAGGAAATTTTTCGTTGATAGAAATTAGAAAATTTTTTTTTCTTCATGAAAGTTGGACTTAGTAGAATTTTTCATAGGTGGAACATTGAAAAATTTCGAAAAGTTGGACTTAGAAAATTTCTCGGTGATAGAAATTAGAATTTTTTTTCTTCTTTCGCGACAGTTGGACTTAATAGAATTTTCCAAGGTGGTACATAGGAAAATTTCGAAAGGTTGAACTTTAAACGGATGAGTGTAAATTTATGGAAATTAACAATTGGTGATGGATATTTGGGAATATTTTTGTGATTTTCATATTTTTATTGTTGGCTAGTGTCCAACCAATATAATAATTAATTGTTGGCTAGTGTCCAACTGAAATATTTATTTTATTTTTTGGATTTTACCAGGTTTTAGGAAGATTTATTTGTAATACAAAAGAGAAGAGCTTATAAAATAAAAAAAACAGCTACTGAGAAACAAAGGTTCAGAACATTGTAGACAAAAAAAAAAATTTTTTTTTGTGAATTAAGAAAATTAGAGTCAGTGAAAATTTTCTTTCAGGTTCAAGAACATTGTAGACAGAAATTTTTTTTGTGAATTAAGAAAATTAGAGTCAGTAAAAATTTTCTTTCAAGTTCAAGAACATTGTAGACAGAAAAAAAAATTTTTTTTGTGAATTAAGAAAATTAGAGTCAGTGAAAAGTTTCTTTCAGGTTCAAGAGTATTATAGAGTCAGTGAAAATTTTCTTTCAGGTTCAAGACTATAGTAGACAGTGAATTTTTTTTTTTTTTTTTTTTTCTTTTCAGGTTCAAGATTAAGTAGACATAAAATTTTTTTTGGTTGTATCTCAGATTCAAGATTAATTGTAGACAGTGAAAGGTAAGAAAAAAAGGAAAATGTATGTGGTGAGGACACAGGAACAGTCAGTAGTGAATGAAACACCTAGCAATGAAGAACAAGAATCAAAGACAAATTATCCAAATCCAGAGAACGATGGCACAAGCAAGAAAATAAATGAAACGGGTTTGAGAAAAACCATAACTCAACCACCTCTGGAAATGGAAAACTTGTTTATGTCTTCTTCACATGGTGTCCACTTGGCAGGGGAAAACGAACAATTAAACTTAGGTTTGAGAAAACAAGAAGTAGATACGAGTAGACACATGGAAAGGTTGATGGACCGAAGAAAAGAAGAGAGTAAATTGATTGGTGGATATGGTAATGAGTCAGAGAAAAACTATGAGAGCGGAGATTCAAGTGATAGTAGGATAGAGCAACAAAGAAAACGGCTAGTCAAGAGAAGTTCTAAGAACAGAAAAGTAGAAGGAAGGCAGGAAGAAATGAAAAGACTGGAGAAAGAAAGAAAACTGGACAATGAAAGAGAACAAAACAGACAATACACAAGTAGTGGTAGCGATACAAACGACGATGAGATAACTAGGCAGCGTAGGAGTAATAAGGTTCATTACAGTAAAAAGAATGAGTCGTCTCGTCGTCGTGAAGAACGTTATAGATCCTCCTCTAGGGAGAACCACTACAAATCGACACCTAGTCATAAGAGATATAAATCTACATCACGGGAAAGACGTCACGTCAACATTAAATCTCGGGATCTCGATCACAGTTCTCTAGAAAGAAGAGATCGAAGATCGAGGTCCAAAGAACTACATCATGGACATTCACATGGTAGTAAACTACGAACTTCCATAACTCGACACAATCGTCACGGATCCCCGTCGTGTAAGAGAAGGGATTCATCGTCACGAGAAAGGAGTCATAGAAGAGTCAACAGTAGACTACGAGGCCATCGACACCGATCGTCTTCTTCATCGGAGGAACGTGGTCGTGGGTCGTGGATCCGAGGCCATAGATGGGATAGAGAACATAGTAGACGTAGACGAAATTATCGTAGTAGATCCGGTTCGAGAGAGTATAGACATGTCTCAAGACGAAATCGCAGTATTTCATCATCAGACAGCCGATCACCAGTAAGACATCGTAGACACGGGTATACACAGTCTAGCAATATCAATTGTGTGAGAATATTAAAGGACTGGAATTTAAAATTCTCAGGGGATGAGGCGAAAGAAAACCCAGAACAGTTCCTAAACAAACTAGACAGGTGTAGACGGAATAGCAACATGTCGGACACTCAAATAATAAACGCAGTAGCAAGTGTAATGGAAGATCGTGCGTTAAGGTGGTACGATACGATGATTTTGAAGATTGAAACGTGGCGTGAGTTTAAAAAGTCGTTCCAGAGGAACTTTATTGGCCAATACTCACAGTATGAGGTTATGGATGAAATAAGGAATAGGACTCAAGGCAAAGGAGAAACGATCTCAAACTACATCACTTGTCTGGGAGTCCTATTTAAATATTTAAAGCATCCTCTGGAAGAAGATGAACAGATAGACATAATAAGAAGAGGGTTGCAGCCTGAATACAAGTGGTACTTGGATAACAAAAGGGTAGTCACGGTAGACGATTTGGAACACTACGGAAGAAAATATGAGAGACAGAAGGAGGATTGTGACAGATTTGTAGGACCACCAACCAAGGACAAATGCAGGATACCTATAGCAGCATTTGCGAGCACAAAAAGCAAAGTGGCAGTAAATGAAGTGGCGGCGGTTAGTGGCGAAGGAAAGAATGCGAAAAAGAAAAATAAGAAGAATAAAAATGTAGACAGTCCAATTCAAAGCCAGAAAAATGAAGTAGCAGGTATTCAGGTGCAAAGTAACCAGTTAAGTAACCAACAAAACTGGATGAATAGACAAAACAACGTTGGTAATCAAAATGGCTGGCCGAACAACCATTTTATCCAACAAGACGGAAATAGACAACAACAAATGAGGCCACCAAATCAACAACAACAATTACGACAACAACAGACTCAAGGTGAAGGAAGACCAATGGGCAACTGTCGTAATTGTGGAGAACCTGGTCATCGGATTTGGGAATGCCCAGATCTATGCTGCTATAAATGCAGACAGACTGGACATTTTGCAAATAGTTGCCCATTGATTGCCCAGGCAACAAGTTGTCAAGTTTGTGGGGCAAAGGGTGTAACAGTGAGAAACTGTGGAAATTGTTCAAAGTTTTTAGCCTTACTGGGAAACGCCAAGGCGGGAGCGTCGGGTGGCCCAACACTCCCAAACAACAAACAGGGGCCACAACAACAGTAGACATCAGTAATGAGGTAGACAGAGAGATGGGTGTGGAACAACAGGTGGAAGAGATGTGGGAAGAAGATTGGACGGATGAGGAGGAAAGTGAGGAGGTAGAGGAGTTTAGGGAGACAGGAAGTCAGAGTGATGAGAGTGAAAAATGGGATGTTTGGAAAGTGGTGAATGATTTTAAAGCCAGGAAAACAGGAGCAATTACTAAAAGTAAGAGTGGGATAAAATTGAGTGAGAAAAAACTAACACCAATGCATAAAGAAAGTAATCATATGAATAAAGTAACAGAAGCAGGAGTAACCGAAAGTGAAAGGACCTGTGAAAATGCCAAAGAAAATGTAGACAAGGGTGTAGACATGAGTATTAGCAGTAGAGTAACGAGGTCTGGAGTAACTACAAGTGAAAAGTTTTGTGAAAAGCCTACAGAAATCGTATACAGGGAGGTAGACGAAAGTATTAGCGACCGAGTAAACAAGACAAAAGTAACTACAGGTGAAAAAGCGAGTGAAATTAATGGTGAAATCGGCGTTGAGTGTAGACAACTGGATGGGGTGGAAAAGGTAGACAAAGGGAAAGAAGGTGATTTAGAGGTTAATGAGGAAGAGATAGGACAATTGATTGAAAGGTTGGCAAGTGGAGATGATATAAGTGATGAGCAACTGACACAGATAAATGTTGCCATGCAGAAATTCGTAGAACAAATCGACTGGTCTCCGAATCGAAGGTTTTACAAAGCCCCTACTGAAAATGTGAGTGAACAAGCTGAAGGTTTTCAGACTAGTTCACGTCAAGGGGGGGGGGGGGGGTGGAACTGTGCGAAGCCCAGTTGAGGAAGTAGACGATGAAGTAAGTGGTTTAGTGAGAGATAACAGGTTTTTCTTCAAGGTCTTGTTGAATGGGAAACCATTCCAAGCCTTACACGACACTGGTGCCACGGTGTCTATTGTGGGGGAGTCGGTAGCTGAGCATTTTCGAGAGAAACTAAAACCTTGCGCTACAAGTCTCAAACAAGTGGGTAATGACTATCTCACAGTATTAGGCCAGTTAGATCTGATGATGAATATAGATGGCCGAGTCGAGAAGATTTCGCCCAGAGCGGTGAAAGGCATCTCTAACGACATAATACTGGGGCAAGACTTCATCCAAGCGTTTGAGATTTGTTGCGACTATGCGGATGGCTCGTGGAAAAGTGGTTCAAGTGGCATACAGCACCAGTTCACGAGGGCTGATGGAGAGTACGGTGTAACCTTAATGGCAGAATGTGCAGTGGTGAAGGAAACACCAGGAGAGGAAGGACTGATAGAAGACCTAGCCAAGGAAACTTTGCCTCAGAAAGGCGATGGAGATAGCAGGTTTTGCATCGACTGCAGAGATGTTAATAAGGTATCTCGCAAGGACGCGTATGCCTTACCCAGTGTAGACACGGTGTTAGACAATTTGCGGAAAGCCAGGTATATATGTAAGATAGACTTAAGACAGGCGTACTTCCAAATTCCCATAGATCCTGCGAGTCGCAGGTATATTTGTGTTTTCTTTTTTCTTTCAGGTATGTGTAGACTAACCTTGTGTCGTCTGGGTATTATTTTCTTTTATTTTATTTTTAGGTTAGGGATATCAGGTCGACGTAAAGTCCGTAAAGTAGTAGACTGTGTTGTCCTGTGTAGTCCGGGGAAGGTAAGAATCAAAATGAATTGTAGACTTATTCTTATTTTGTTGGTTGTAAAACTTGTTCACAGGATGGCGGAAGCAGTCAGCTCACCGGACGACTGGCCAGAGGAGCTCTCCAACATGTTCGCGGAGGACAACTACCACGACATGTTGGACGAGCTCGTGGCCGAAGAGTGTTTGGCCTCCTTACCGGCGGAGATGCGCCAGGCCCCCGAGGGTGAAGAAACCCCAAAACCAACGGTGATTGCCCCGCCAGGTGACCTGCCAGTGGACCTCGGCCCCCTCTCCTTGGACGAGAGCAGGGAGGCTTCGTCGTTTAACGAAGCCCTCCATGGGGTGGAGGTTCTACTTCTACAGGAGGAGGATCAAGGACCATGGCAGGTCGTAGACGAGGTGGTCGCTGAAACGGGTGGGGGTTTCGACCCGTTAGCCGAGAGCCGCGCTGCCGAGGAAGAGCTCGTGGCTTACGAGCGGAGGAACGCGGGCCGGGTTTTGCCAGAAGGGGGTGAAACCATGGAGTTCGTGGAAGAGGCACCCCCGTCCAGCGGGCCCAACGACTCGCTCATTCCTTGGGACGAGATCCCGCACCAGGCCACTGTCTTACCGACGGTGACCAACGGAGTCCCGATGGTCTACGCGGGCCTCAATATCTACCCGGCAGGTTACGAGGACGACCTGAGGGAGGAGGCCCAACGAGAGGCGGAAGAGACGGCGCCACGAAGGAAGAAGAAGAAGAAGAAGAAGAACAACCCCCGGCGACACCTCACACTAGATGATTACGTCTCGGGGGGGTCCTACCCTTCTCCCCGCCACTCTCCACCTCGCGCTCCTTCCCCAGCGACCCTACCTACCGTAGACGAGACCCCGACGACCACGACGATGACGGACGAACAGCCCCGGGTTCCCGTGGGGCAGGGGGCCGTCAAGCGTACCGTTCAAGGTTCGAGTCCGGTCGCTCCCGCGACCTCCGTGCTAGTTTCGACTGCTCCAGAGACCGCGGAGGTGACTAGGACTCCTACTCGGATGGACGTCGACGACCCGCCCCCCAACGGGTGCCTACCTGTTTTTAATCGAGGCCTTCCAGCCAAGCTCGAGGGTCGATTGTTCGGGGGTCTGGCTATTGTGGCCACCGACCCCCACATAGACCCACCCCCCAATTGTTGTTTCGGGTGCTGGTCCCTGAGTCATGAGACTCGCCGCTGCCCCCGTTACCTGGTGAGGCCCTTCTGCGATAACTGCGGTCGCAGGGGTGTTCGGGTGGAGGAGTGCCCTCGCTGTAGTTCGGCGTACCGATTACGCCTGCGTAATCGGGAACGCAGCGAAGCGAGGGCAGTCCTCCCCGTCGATCAGTTTGCGGCCATGTCCCGAGCTAAAAGAAGGACTCGGTGGGACACGCCGGACTCTGCGGCCGGGGTTGTTTCGGGGGGGGCCATACCGGGTTCGGGGCCAGCGGTTGGCAAAACGATTTCGGGAAAACGCGCCCGGGACGGCAACGGGGACGAGCTTGTGAAGGTCGTCGAAGTTCCGGTCGCTTCTTCTCCGGCCGGCCTTGTCGACGCTTCGGTCTGGCATCGCCTGGAACCGATGAATCCGGTTGAGCCCAGAGTATTGAGCGCCATGGAGATATTGCTCATGGCTCAACGGCTCCCGGACGATGTCAGGCCCGAGATTATTCGTCAGGTCTGGCGGGAGAACGAGCGACTGAAGCGTCGGCGACTCGGATAAAATTTTTTTTGTAGACTTATATTAATTTTTTTTATTTTTTTTATTTCTTTATTTTTTTTTGGTGTGGTGTTATTTTTTTTTTTTTTTTTTTTTTTTTTTGGTAGACCATTTGTAGACTGACGGACTGTAGACGGGTAGACCATTGTGAGGAAAATTAGGTAGACTGAGCAGTGAGTATACCACCAATCTTGTTCTTTGTGGTTTCCAGAGGTGACTGGACTTTGCCAGGTGTTTTGTAAGGCGAAACATAACGGATATGTTTCGGCTTGGCAGGGGGGAGTTGCGAGGGAGTGAATCCCTCGTAAATTGTTTTTTTTCTTACCTGGCAGTGTCACGTCACCTGGGAAAAACAGTGAAATAATTAAATTGTTTGTTTACTTTCCCAGGTGATAACCATGCCACTTTATCGCGTAGCAGAAGCCGACCACGTGGCGACGATCGCCGTCGGCTGGACGCTGCTGTTGCAGCAGCACGAGCACCCGGCGCGCGCACAACACATACACACACACACATGTTCACCACCCGGGAAGGCTCTCCCGGCCCAGGGCGCGCACGTACACACACATACACCACACACGGGTTTGATTTCTCCGTCGGGGAGTTTTCGGCGACGGAGGAGGTGCGCGGCGCGTGTCGGCAGACGACGCAACTGCGTCGCCAAGCGCGTGCGCGCACGCTCACCACAGTAGACACGGGCGTGAGTGAAATTTATTTTTTTTTTTTTTGGTATTCTGTACGTTGCGCGAACAATGTGTGCGTATGGGGGAGAGCGAGAGAGAGAGTATGTGCGCGAGGGATAGATTAACGCAGTGAGTGCCTCGTGTACATTAAGTTTATTCTTTATTTTGGGTTTTCGCGCGTATTATAGGTGGCGTGGCGATCGCCACCGGAAGATTTGTAGACGGTAGCGTGATTGGGTGTTGTGGCATGAATGTGTATGATTGGTGGACAAATGACTGTTCCTCGAGTATGAATGAGGCTTAACTTGATTAATTTGTGTTGATTGGCGGAGAGTGCTTGGAGGGGATGGTGAGGAAGGAAGTCGAGTCAGAGAGACGCGGGGAGCGTCACTCTGTTCTCAGTAGCCACAGCGAGAGGTAGTGTTTGAGAGTGTGATTTTTTTTGAGTTTCTTTGAGTAGACTTTTTCCTAAGTTCCCTTTTCCTAATTTTCTTTAGTTTAGTTGTAGACATTTTTTATTATTATTTACAGCTAGGTACAAGAAGAACTCGAAGACTTGGGTTATTTCCTTCTTGCAATACCGAGAGTTGAAACCCCAGAGAGTAGCCATTTTGGGCAATCAGAGAATTTTGGTCGAAATTTTTGTAACGTAAGGTTTTTGTTTTATTTTATTGGAAACTTTATATGGCATGGTTTTTCCGGAAATTTTGTACATTGCACGATAAATGAGAATTCTGTTCGGCTAGTATTAAAGGTTTATTGAATTCGATAGAGTTTTTTTTTGTCTTGGCGCGGCGTCGTTACCCGCCATTTTGTCGACTATTTTATAGTTCTTTTAATTCCTTTGTTCTCAAATTAAAATTTTATTTTTTTGTAATTGTAGACTTGATCTTTTTTGTAGACAAGAATAAAATCAAATTTAACCTAAAATTTTTGTAATAATTTATTTTCTCTCTCTCTAGCTCACCAACCGTTCCCGGAGGTTTTCTCTCCGTGGAAACCCTGACCCCAGATTAAGGAGTTTTCCCCTAGAGTTTTTGAGAGAGATTTTTCTTGTAACGGGAGGGCCCGGGAAACTCCATTAATTATTTAAGGGAGGCCCTTTTCTTTAGAAATACCCCGTTACAAGTTTGAAAGTTTTTTAATTTATTATATCCAATAGAAACTTTTTTTTTGACATTTTTCACATATTAGAAAATGATTGACTTTTTAACTTTTACCCATACACACACATACACAGACACATTTGAAAATAATTATTTTATTATGAAAATATCAGAAAGTCAAACTTTACAGAACTGTCAAATAAATAAAAATTACTAAAAATAATTCTGAATGAAAAGTATTGGGTTTGAAAATGTAGTCGAGGTGGGAGAAGCAATATGTCTGCAGATAACTATTGGCGCGCGTAATCTGCTGGCTTGACGCATCTATTTTTCAACATGGCTACCGATAACTATTCTGAAGTCAACAGAAGAGCGCGGGAACCACGTGACCTCATCCCCACTACTTTCTCATACCCCCCATTTTCAAACCCAATACGGTTCCATCATGATAATTTTAACGCCTTCATTGAATTTTAATCAGTTTAAAAATTAATTTATTAATTACAATAATCAAAATCATTTCTGATTTGCATCGAAAGCTAATATTTAGTTTTAATATTTTTTTCTCAAATAAACTAGTTTTTGAAATTCAATTGTTAAACTTGTAGGTAAAAAAAGTATTTTAAAAATGATTTTCAGTTCAAAATAACTTTATGTTATTAAACCCTTAAATTTTAAAAACGTAGATATTTTAAAAGCAATTTGACCTCTGTTGGGAAAAATGACTATTAATAAATAAATAAGGATTATTTATTTAAGTAAACTTTATTTAATACATGTTTGCTCAGTTCAACGGTTCGTTCTTTGCTTACTACAACAGACTCAAGACGCTTACAAAACTACCTGAGCTTCGTAGAGCTCTGTCTCCTTAAGTCTAAGTTCTTACCTACCTACTTACGCTCTTTATTATACTAACCTGTAGTTAAATGTACATATCTCAACACGCCTCCTTACATTTATACTACATTAGTTTTAATAATTCTCTAAATTTTTCAAACTTAACTCTACCTAAAGATTTGGTAAAGATACCAGCTACATTCTCTTCCGAATCTATCTTCACAACTTTATACTTCTATATACTTAGATTTCTTAGTAAAATTTCCTAACTTCGAAATCGTTACTGCGCCTGAATTATCTTCATACATATTGATTGGTTTTTCAATCTTTGCATCAAAATCTCGCAACAAATTTTTAACTGTACATAATTCACTTACGTATTCAGATAACGCTACATATTCAGCACCAGTTGACGACTTCGCGACACTGGTCTGTTTTCACGACTTCCAATATACAGCATTTCCAAACAACTTTATAACATAGCCAGAAGTCGATTTTCTATCAATATTGTCGCCTGCCCAATCGGGATCTACATAAGACTCTAAAATATTACCTTCATCGCTTTTACAATAAATTAATTTCAAGCTTTTCGTCAAATAAAGATTTTTTAATACTCTCATCGCGTATTGAAAATGAGTCTCACTATAGCAACTCTGAAATCTGCTTGAATAATTTACACAATTGGGAAGAAAAGTGCAGTCGTGGTGGGGATGAGGTCACGTGGTTCACGCGCTGTTCTAGTGGATTTAAATAGTTATGGTCAGCCATGTTGAATTTAGGGTTATGTCGTCACGCGCGCTGATCGCATTGAAAATAGTTATGGGTAGCCATATTGCTTCCCTTTCTACGACTGCACTTTTCTTCCTTATAGCTTACGTCAGGTCTAGTACCTGAACTTATATGTAATAACGCACCTATCAAATTTCTATAAAAAATATTATCATCTAAAAATTCAGAAGCTTCAAGTTTTAAAGTTTCTTTCATCGGTGTTTTATACAACTTCGAATTTATAATATTATATTTTCCGACACATTATAATCAATATTTATTCCGAAATAAGTTTTGACATTACCCATATCGTTCATTCTGAATCTTTCTGACAGCATATTTTTAATTTCATTAAGTTTTTCGGCACTCTTACTACAGATCAATAAATCATCGACAAATATAATTAAGAACACTACCGCAATGTCAGTCTTTAAAATATTATAAGCAATAATAATTCTTAGATCACATAATTTCCAAATATTGATCAAGACATGCATACCAATTCCTTGGACTTTCCCTCAAACCAAACAATGATTTTATCAACTTATACATTGTATTAGTGCCGTCCTCATAACCTTTAGGTTGTTTGACATAGATTTCCGATGTCATTTTACCATTCAAAAAAGCTGTCTCTACATCCATCTGCGCTGTTTTCAAAATATTCTGTACGCAGTATGCCAATACAATTTTTAAAGTTTCAGTTTTCGCCACGGGTAGATAAGTGTCTTCTACTATTTCTTTCTGCTGGTAACCCCTCACGACAAGTCTAGCTTTGAAGGACCCCGGTAAACTCCTAATGTAAATTAGCTTTCGGTCAAATTTTCTAAAACTTTGGGAAATGATAGATCTTGATGAGTAGAAAAAAAGTCTCCACGGGCGCCAAGCCTAAAAGTTCATAGTTTTCGAGATATTCCACCCCCAAACGGAGGGTTTGCAGTCATGATAAAAGTGACTTGATGTAATGTTTCTTGAAATATTGTAAAATAAAAAAAACTTACTGCAAGATTTTAAGATCGAAATTAATAGTGATAAGACTTTTCACTGTATAATTGAAGGGTTAAAAATTATAGGACAGGTTTGAGGGTTGGGCAAGGGCATCAATAAGGGCAAAATAATTCATCGCAGTTGTAATGGGCTAGTGTACTCAGGGGGTTTTTAGGGTCGCTGATTATGAATTCAGGTAACATTTTCTTCTCAAACCACTTGGAAAAGGCAGAAAATAAAGGGTTGGCTAAGGGCAGCAGTAAGGGCAAAATAATTCATCGCAGTTGTAATGGGCTAGAGAATAAAATTTTACCTGAATTCATAATCAGCGACCCCAAAAAACCCCCGAGTATACTAGCCCATTAGAACTGCGATGAATTATTTTGCCCTTACTGCTGCCCTTAGCCAACCCTATATTTTCTGCACTTTCCACGTGGTTTGAGAATAAAATAGTAATTGAATTCATAATGAGCGACCCTAAAAACCCCCTGAGTACACTAGCCCATTACAACTGTGATGAATTATTTTGCCCTTATTGATGCCCTTGCCCAACCCTCAAACCTGTCCTATAATTTTTAACCCTTCAATTATATAGTGTCTTCAATTATAGGTCTTATCACTATTAATTTCGATCTTAAAATCTTGCAGTAAGTTTTTTTTTTTTTACAATATTTCAAGAAACATTACATCGAGTCACTTTTATCATAAGACTGCGAACCCTTCGTTTTGGGGAGGAATATCTCGAAAACTATGAACTTTTGAGCTTGGCGCCCGTGGAGACTTTTTTTCTACTCATCAAGATCTATCATTTCCCAAAGTTTTAGAAAATTTGACCTAAAGCCAATTTACATAAGGAGTTTACCGGGGTCCTTCAAAGCTAGACTTGTCGTGAGGGGTTACCAGCAGAAAGAAATAGTGGAAGACACTTATCTACCCGTGGCGAAAACAGAAACTTTAAAAATTGTATTGGCATACTGCGTACAGAATATTTTGAAAACAGCGCAGATGGATGTAGAGACAGGGAGTTTACCGGGGTCCTTTATCTTCCGATTTTTTAGTATGAACCCTTTTAACATCCAACGCTTTTTTTCCTTCCGGCTTATTGACAAGTTCCCACGTATTATTTTTATTTAAACAAGAAATTTCGTTATTCATCGCATGCCTACAAGAGTCGCAGTCATCGCATGCCAACGCCTCTTCAAAATTTTCCGGGGTCTCTACATCACAAACATTAACATAAATACACGCATTATGCACGTAATTTTCACCGTGTCTTTGAGGTATATTTCTACTCTTCTTGACTGTATATTTCGTATACGCATCTGAATCAGGTTCATTCAAATTCTCACTATCAATATCAATATCTTGATCAGGAACGTTTTCATCCTCAATATTACCTGAATCATTAAAATCAACCTCATCATCGATATTAAAACCTATACATTTTACATCTTTCCCAATAACGTCCGTGTGACGCGCTACAATAATTTTATTATTAATTAATACTCTATAAGCTACGTCATTATAACCGAGCGAACCAATTCCTCCTTACGGTCTCACTTCGATTTTCTTAACTACTCGGGAACTCTAACAAAGACTCTGCTCCCATACATCTTTAAATATTTAACGTTAGGTTTCTTTCCCAGCCAAATTTCGTATCGAGTTTTTCTTTCAATCGTATTCGCCAAAATTCTATTTTTCAAATAACACGCCGCGAGAACTACTTCGGGACAAAATCTCTTATGCACCTTAGCCTCCACGAGCAAACATCTGGACATATCCATCACGGTCCTATTGTAACGTTCCGCGGTTCGATTTAAGGTAGTTCTAACGGTACAGTCATTTCCAAAAACTGAGCTGCTACGCTCGAGTATCGCAGGTATAAGCTGCGCGGTCGAACGCTACTTACTTTTCAAGCGGATGGTCCCTTTAAGTCCCACCCCTCACCAATCACTGACGCCGGCCGAATATCGGTGTGCACGCACACTGTCAAACCTCGAGAGAGCTCGTAGGAGTCTAATATGCGGCAACACTGTTCTCGCCCGGCGCCAACTACGGCTCTTTGCAGGTACGGTGTATCTTACACCGTGGTTGCAGGTACCTAAGTTTAACATGATAGTATCTTTGTGAATGGCCGAATCTTACATTTATAATTCTATTCTTCATAGTACTAATGATGCAGATAATGTGGTATTAGACTTTAGTTTAGTCTTTAACTGAAACCAAACTAAAAAAAGTTTTTCTTTAATTTTATAATCGCTTTGCCAAAACAATTCCAAGAATTTTTTTATTTATTTATAGTGATAGGAACCTTAATGATTTTTGTTAATTATTATTTTTTAATCAAGCAAACGGCATTATTATGATTGAAAATTTATAGGTTTTTTAATAACTTAAGTAAGAGTTTTAAATAAATACTCATACAAAAAATTATTGCAATAATAAACCAACCCAAAAAAAGTATTAAAATTAAAAAAAAAAAATTTAATAATACTACTTTAATTTGAAAAAAAAAAAAATTTCCAGCGAAGTATATTATAATTTTATCTCTGTCCTGGCCTTAATTCTATTTTTTTTTTTAACCCAACAGAAAAGAAAAAAATACTTTTTTTGAAACTAGTTTTTTCGACAACATTAAACTAGCCACTATCTGGCAAAGTCCTAGCATGCTAACCTGCGAGCGCACGTGCGGCGTTGCCGGACGCTTCTAGCGTCTCCCCCCTCTACGCGCTCTCTCCCTTCTCCTCTTCTCCCGCGAAGTATTAGAATCGCTCTGTGGCACCTTTAAAGACAACTTTAAACAATAATTACGCATGATCGGTGTGGGCGATTTGAAATTTTTTTTTTTTTTTACATTTCTTAAATGTTCAAGAATTACATACTAAATTTTGAAGAAAATTGTAAGAACACTTTAACTGTAATTAAGCAAAATGTAACGTAGCAGCTCATGTTTTTACCTCTGATTCATGCGGTCAATGCAAAAATCATCAACTTTACTCACAAATATCTCCCAAACGACGTGGTCAATCTTTCTAAAATTTGGCAGGGGCAATTGATAACACATTTACAGTGTGTGGTCGAAATTTCAAAAAATTGGTAAGAAATCGAAAAAGTGTTAGAACTACCTTAACTCATTAACATACGAAGGACATACATTTATATAAATACCTCGCTCACGAACAAATTGATAGACTCGTTTTTTTATGTATTCCTTCCCGTTATCGCACCGAATCTTCTTTATTTTCTTACCAGTCATATTTTCAACCAAATTTATATAATCAACAAAGCAATCATAAACTTTAACCTTTGATTTAATGACATAAATTTCTGAACATTTACTGTAATCGTCAATAAAAGTTAAAAAAAAAAATTCTCACCGTTAAAACCCTCGATTCTATGGGGCCCATTTAAATCTGTATGTACTAACTGCAATATATCAGTGGCTCTACTTCTTTCATTCTCAAACGATAAATTATGCATTTTATTTTCAATACAAATTGCACATTTTAAAAATTCTGAATCTGAATGATCAGGCAAACCATCAAGTAATTTATCTTTCAAGTAATTTTTTGTAAAATTGCATTCACTGTCATTTTCAAGATAGCTTGTTATCAAAGCCTGCGGTAGCTGGCTTGGGGAGAGTTTTTCGCGCCAAAATCGTAGCCAGCTGCCGTGCTTTATTTACAGCACCTGGAGCTACCTTAACCCTACTAACAATGTTTAATTTTTTATTCAAAAATGAAAATACGTTACCTGCTTTATGAAATCACTTGAGTACGCTTATTTTTCACGACGCAAAAGACAAGGATTTATTTCGCATCGTATTTTTTTTTAATTTCCTCGTTCATCAACTCACGTTTTTGAATTTGGACTTTTTTTTGGATTTTTCAGTTTCCACAGCGTTCAAAAATTTTTCAAAAGTCGATCGGCAGTTCACAGAATTATCAACAGATGGCGCAGTTGCGTTTTTAATGAAAAAATAATTTAAATTAGTTTTTTAATTTCTTTTTTAATATTTCTTTCATTGCATAATATGAAATATTTAAATAATGAAGCAAAATAATATATAACCTACTGATAGATTGATAAAAATATAAAAGTTATCATGATCAATCGTATGAACATTTTTTTTATTGTAGTTAGCTTGGTCTTAAATTGAACCTACTTCCTTATTTCATTAGTACCTGTTGATTATAAAGTTTTCAAAGCAATAGCAACAACAAATTTTGGTGAATTTCTACACTAGTTTTTAAATTTGAATTAGCTTATGACAAAGTTTTTAAAAAAATCTGAGTGTTGTTCGAAATTTTTATTTTACTTCGATTAGTTAAATAAAGGAGAGACAATAAATACGGTTTGAATAAAATTTTATAACAAACAAAAAATAGTGACCCCCCCCCCCTCCCCCCCAAAAACCTCAAAAAGGTAAACGAACTTGGGGAGAGTTTTAGTGCCAGAACATTTTTTTTTTAACAATAATTCGTGATATCAAAATGGTAGTTTTATGATTTTAAAAATACGACATTTATCTGTTAATTATACGAAACTCTACCAAACCCTTATTTAAGATTCTGTTTTGGCTATTTTAAGGTATGATATCAAAACAAACATCTGATTGCATGCGTAGTGGACTAGTACAAAAAAATACTGAATGACTTTTTTTTTCAATTATTTAATGAAAATCAAAGATTTCATTATTTTTATTTTATTTTTTTTGGAGCTGGTACATCAAGTTTGAAAAAAAGGTATTTGTCATAATATGTGTTAAGTTTCTTATCATCAAGGGTTTAAGTATCATCAATTTTATAAAGTTGTTACAAAAATTTTATTTTGTTGATTAAAATTAGTTTAGTTGAAGTTTATAACTTTGTATGTAAAGATTATGATATGAAGTTAAAAAAAAGTTTTAATAATGATACTCACTTGTAAACCTTTTAGTGGTTTACTCAAATGGTTTTATTTTATTGATATCGGGTATTTCTCATTGGTGACTGTCAGAATCAAACTAAATTTCATTATTCATCAAGCTGTTATGTTGTGTTCTAATATATGATAGCAGTGAAAAGTATGTATAGCTTACAGTGTTAAAAAAAGCTTGTTTCAAAATTATGAAAATGCCTAGACCGGTAATGATTATGCCTGTAGGTATAGTTTTTTTAACTATTGTAATAGTATATTACAGTAAATTTTTCAATTTTAACCTGTCCAGGAGTTATATGAAGATTTAGGAACTTTAAACAATCTTAAAGCGTTGGGTGCTTTAAAAAAGTTAAAAATAGAGTATTTTTGGCTTATTTTTTATAATAAAATCATTTTTAGTGCTTTATTATCTATCAGGCCCACTCTAAAAACTCCATGGCTGTTTTTAGGGATAATAAATGCAATTTTTAAGCATTTAAAAAAAAATTTCCTGGTGGCGAACATCAATATTTCTCAATTAGAAGAGTGGTATCAATACTGGTTAAAAAAAAAGTACTCGAATGGCCCCAAAATAATTTTTTTCTGAAAATACATAAAATTTACAACTTTTTTTACATTTATGTGTAAACAGAAAAAATGCTTCCTTTCCCAATAATTTGAGCTCTAAAAATAGCCTAAAAATGCAAAAATACTAGATAGTGTCAAGTTTGAACCAGTGCCATTTGGGTAATATGCAACAAAAAAATCTAAAAATTTACCAGGGAGTCCAAACAGTGGTCTAGAACAAGTAGACAAATTATTTTGGAAATTTATTTTTTGGTCGGTTGACTTGACAGAGAATCACCCATATATAATAGATGAACTTAAGGTGGTTCTCTACCAGAGCTAGTCAAGTTCAAGACTAAAAAAAAATAATTTCACCAAATTACTAACAATTGGTTATTAAAATTTATGTTTTAACTTTTTATGGCTTCTGAAATTATTTTCTACCAAAAAAACATTGACAATCACAACAAAACATTTTTTAAACTTTTAACCTCACCTTTGAATACCGCAGTTTTGGAGGTTATTCACGTGAAAATTATTTTTGCAAAATTATTGTAAAATTTGTAAAAGGTCTTTTTTTTGCAGTTTCAAGAAATGAATTCTTTGATAGTGAAACTATATGTATGTGGTTTTTCTAAAGGATCTTTATTGTAAAAAGACAAATATCAATAATTTAGTACTCTGTTTCAGCGTAGCGGCCATTTGCGTAATGAAAAAAATTCAATCTTTAACTCGCTGTAACTTTTAATCAGTATGGTCAATTTTGACCAGACTTCGTAGAAATGTTTATTAACATTTAATAAATACCTACAAAAAATTTGAGCTGATTCTCTATTGTCATGCATTTTGTAGAAAACCACCTTAAGAGCTTTAAAAAAAACCCAAATTTTACCCATTAATTTCCATTATTAATAAGTAACAAGAGTTCAATGATTTAAAGAAGTTGCTAACCTGGGCGAAACAGCTGACGCGCCGCTCGTTCTGTCTCTCTCGCTCTCGCGGTGCAGCATAACCGCTAAGACTAAAAAAATAAAGGTCAGTTTCGTAATCAGCAACCCCAAAAACCCCTGACTACTCAATTTCTAATTAATCATAGACGTCAAAGTCTTAAAAGAGTCTGAGAAAAAATAAGATTCAACCTTGAATAAGTAGACTTTTGATAGGTCAAATTTAAAAATGAATGTTGGATTCGTGATCAGCAGCTCTGAAAACCCCCAAGTACGAAATTTCTAATTGATCTGAGATGTCTAAGTCACGTTTTTTTGAAAAAGGAAGTTGACGACGACGACGACGAAAATAAACTTCTTAATAAAATAGAGGATTATTATTTTTCGGTCACTAACCAATTAACGGTGCGTTATTCGTACTGTTTTCTGACTAAATAAGGTAAACGTCCCTTGATAACGAACGGTGACCCTGCTAACGAACACTTTTTTACAAATCGATAAAAAAAAACTTCTTGAGTTAGTCTTGACATGAAATAAAAATTTATTAGCCAAGCTGGATATCTAGAGATTCCAAAACTACCAAAGCTCATTATAATTATAATTTTTTTATGCAAAAAATAAGATAAAATTGAACGGGTTCGTTGATTTGACATAGGCCGCTCAGATTCATGAGTCGAAAAAGCAAAAACACTCTCATTTAAGGTGGCTTGTAAGTATTTTAAAAAAACACTAATAAGTTTCGAAAAAAATCAGGTGAATTCCTTGAAGTGAGACCAACAACTTTCCTAGAGGACACTAGGAAGGTCATCGGACTTATTTTCGAGAAAAAAATCATTAAAAATTTTTTTTTTCACATGGACTCTTATGGGAAAAAACATTTAAGAATTCCCCAAATTGTCTAAATACACTAGTTTGCGACGAGTCAGGTATCATTTTAAAGGTAAAAAGTTAAAGATCATTTTAAAATTATAACAATATGGGGTTATCGGACTAATTTTTAAGAAAAATAAAAAATTGCGGTACATAACCTCTAAAACATGACATTTTTCACTGTTTTTTATGTTTTTTATCTCAAGTTTTGTTTTAAAATGAATTATAACGATCATATTAAATAGTAATAATCATTAAAAATAGGAAAAATTGCTTTTTTTTCTTGTTTAAAATTTTTGTAAACTCATGCACCCGCAAGGGCCCCTGCTAGATACGGGGCAGCACTTACAAGCCACCTTAACTTCTGCTGTAACATAGTCTTTTATTGAAAAATAGTATGCAGCTGGCATTGACACTAAGTTTGGGACTCACAGAATTTATATTTACCGTAAAATTACACTGAATATCAATCTTTTCTCGTTTAATAAGAGTTTTTGTAGATGTTCGTTACAAGGGACATGCTGTACCGATTTTACGAACACGTTATTTTCTCTGTTCGTTAATAGTGTACACATGACCCATCATAAGGAACACTTTTTAAAGTCAGTTTTCAATTAAAATGTTAATTATTTAAGGAAAAATTATCAGTGATCTCAAAATTTGATCGATTTTTAAGTTTTTGGAAAGTTTTTTATTCGCAAACTTTGTAATTTAATTAGTTTTCTTATATGATTGATACACATAACCTTAAAAGTTTGTCTGTTGTGATTGTTGTGATTAGAAGTGGATGATGAAGATGGTAGTGGTGAATTTACCCTAAAATATTAAAAAAAACAAAGGAATAAGCAAAAATCTTTATTATTCTAAAATTTATTTAAACAAAAAAACTTTAATCTTTATTTTGATACCTGAATTGAAATGAAATTTTAACTGTGAAGTGTTATAGTTTTTTAACAATGTTTATCAAACAATTTTGAAAAATATGAACTAATTATTTTTTGAAAAAATAAAATAAATAATAGTTGCTTACTTAATATTGTTGTTCTTGACCATTTGCTTCATATCTGACTAGTTTTTACATAAAATTGAACACATGAAATAAAAGTTTGTACTTCAAGAAAATGTAATAAATTTGTTGAAAAGATGAATAAAAAGTATTTTTGTTTTCTTTTTTTTTGTATCTTTTAAAAAGTTTCAAAGAAATGAATAAATTAAAAAAAAAAGTAAAAGAAAATAAAATATAATTTCTAATTATATTGTGTTAGTTCAGTGTCAGTGTGAATATCAATAAAAAAATTGTATAATTATCTATACACAATTCATAAGGATCCATGATATTTGAAATGTATTAAATAAAACTTTAAAACATCAGTTCACACAATAAATACTTACTCGCTTAAGATACTAATGTTTCAAAATTTAGAATTATATGTGCCTTAATTTTCATTTGAATCATGTTATTTGACATGACTTTACAGAGGTATTAAAAGTATAAAATTTTACTTGAATAAAAATTTATTTATTGAAACCATGAACTATTTTTACATAATTCATAAAGATCATCAGATTAAAAATAAATTAAATATCAAAAGACTAGTGATTTACATTAAAAATACTTTCTCGCTTTAGATTTTAATGCTTTGAAGTTAACAATATGATAATAATTTTAATTAATGTATTTTGATATTATTTTACTGAGAAATTGAGAGTTTAATAAAATGTGTATGTTAATATTAATAAAAAGTCAAAATCTTGAATTGAAGCTTTTAACATCTGTACAATTTCAGCTTTTTTTATTAGTACTATTTTTGTAATCAGTGATCTTGAAAAATTTTTTCAATAAATTAATTAATGAAATTGCTTAAGCAATTAATTGGAAAAATTTTAACAAAAAAATTAAGAACTTTTTATTTATGTCAGCTCCTAAGTTCAACCGATGGACATGAATTAGATTTTATAACCTAACAATTTGTTTCTGACAAGGTTTCATTATTTTTTTTCAAAGCTACTTATTTGAATCAAATTATTACTAAATCTTTTCGCTTTTATGTTTCAAATTAAAAACGGTGTTTGAATGCCTAAAATACATTGATATTATTAAATTATTGATTACAAAAAAGTGTTCGTTATTAAGGGACAACCTCTAACGAACGCCGGACATCGCTAAGTCAAGTGTTCGTTAAAAAGGGACATTTCATTTTTCGGTAATTTTCATTATAAATTGTAAATTATTGACGATAATTGTAAAAATAAACTATTGCATTTTAAACTTAAAACATACGAGAAGCCAATAAAACTTTTTTTGTGCTCATTCGGATCTTTAATTTTTTTTTTTTGCATTTGAAAGTCTGTGACTACTTGAAAAGCGTTCCTTAAGATGGGACATTTACCTTAACTGGTGTATATATACTAAACGCTATATGCCTAGAAGAAAGTGCGGAGGGAGCAGAATGAATGCAGTGACGACGATTGTATATAGATGGCGCATGTGTCAACTCTTTAATTTAAATCTTTGTGCTCTATAATTTCAAAAAAAGAACAAGCTTAATGGCTAAGTGGTCTAGGTATAGGACTCTCATGCCAAGGGTCGAGGATTCGATCCTCGGAGTGTTGGCCGAGCGCTCGGAGCGTCGTGACGTGCGCGTACGCTCCCCGGGGGCTGTGCCGACCTGAATAACGTGGCGAACTTGATGCAGCCCGGGTGTCGCAAACATCCTGGTAGCTTAACATTATTCCCCTTTTTTTTGCGTCCCGACGCTAAGAAAGGTTAGTTTGAGCCCTCCTTCAACAATCTGCCGACCGGCAGCGCGCACGCGCGCGCAATGGCCGACGGTGGATAACAACAACCCACCTCGTCTGCCGACATTGATGGCGCGAGCGGACTCAACACTCATATTGATACCGATGATACGGAGACAAAAATAATACCGGACTCTCAAGCTAATGCGAGACTTCCTCATGAAGTGGTTATCACCCCACCAGTTGCTACCAACAGCGTCAAGATAGCTCCGTCTCTGCTACCCTGTTGAATGTCCACACGTGGCCACTCGTGTGGCACACGTAACATTATTTTCAAGTCGATGATTATAAAAGGGAATAAAATATGGATATAGTTAATTATTTAATGATTTTATAGCCTCTTATGTCATAAATAATCAAAAAATTGGGTTTTTTTTTAAATTTTACGTGCTTTTCTTTAACTCACAATGTTTCGTCGTCGTCGTACGTTCAAAACTGCCAAGCTCTAGAACTTGGAGCTTGTAAGACCTGGAGGTCTGAAATTTTGCAGTTGGTCTAGGTTCGGATGACAATACATGAATTCGTAGTCACTTATCGACCTGGACCTCCAGGTCGCCGATGACGGGGGTACTTGAGGGAGTCATCTCCGAGAATTTGGGATAAATTCTTCGGGGATGACTTTGAGGAAAGTTCAAGAGTAATTATCGAGGCAATTTACCAACCCCATGTAACCCCTATTTACAAACCCCAGGTAACCCCATCATCGGTGACCTTGGTACTTAGGTTCAAATTGCCTCGATAATTACTCTTGAACTTTCCTCAAAGTCATCCCCGAAGAATTTATCCCAAATTCTCGGAGATGATTCCCTCAAGTACCCCCGTCATCGGCGACCTGGAGGTCCAGGTCGATAAGTGACTACGAATTCATGTATTGTCATCCGAACCTAGACCAACTGCAAAATTTCAGGCCTCCAGGTCTTACAAGCTCCAAGTTCTAGAGCTTGGCAGTTTTGAACGTACGACGACGACGAAACATTGTGAGTTAAAGAAAAGCACGTAAATTTAAAAAAAAAACCCAATTTTTTGATTATTTATGACATAAAAGGCTATAAAATCATTAAATAATTAACTATATCCATATTTTATTCCCTTTTATAATCATCGACTTGAAAATAATGTTACGTGTGCCACACGAGTGGCCACGTGTGGACATTCAACAGGGTAGCAGAGACGGAGCTATCTTGACGCTGTTGGTAGCAACTGGTGGGGTGATAACCACTTCATGAGGAAGTCTCGCATTAGCTTGAGAGTCCGGTATTATTTTTGTCTCCGTATCATCGGTATCAATATGAGTGTTGAGTCCGCTCGCGCCATCAATGTCGGCAGACGAGGTGGGTTGTTGTTATCCACCGTCGGCCATTGCGCGCGCGTGCGCACTGCCGGTCGGCAGATTGTTGAAGGAGGGCTCAAACTAACCTTTCTTAGCGTCGGGACGCAAAAAAAAGGGGAATAATGTTAAGCTACCAGGATGTCTGCGACACCCGGGCTGCATCAAGTTCGCCACGTAATCCTGGTGGGTATATTCCGGAGAAAACTGTCACTCTGGGTTAGTAGAAAACTCGTTATTCAGGTCGGCACAGCCCCCGGGGAGCGTACGCGCACGTCACGACGCTCCGAGCGCTCGGCCAACACTCCGAGGATCGAATCCTCGACCCTTGGCATGAGAGTCCTATACCTAGACCACTTAGCCATTAAGCTTGTTTTTTTTTTGAAACTATAGAGCACAAAGATTTAAATTAAAGAGTTGACACATGCGCCATCTATATACAATCGTCGTCACTGCATTCATTCTGCTCCCTCCGCACTTTCTTCTAGGCATATAGCGTTTAGTATATATACACCAGTTATTTAGTCAGAAAACAGTACGAATAACGCACCGTTAATTGGTTAGTGACCGAAAAATAATAATCCTCTATTTTATTAAGAAGTTTATTTTCGTCGTCGTCGTCGTCAACTTCCTTTTTCAAAAAAAAGTGACTTAGACATCTCAGATCAATTAGAAATTTCGTACTTGGGGGTTTTCAGAGCTGCTGATCACGAATCCAACATTCATTTTTAAATTTGACCTATCTAAAGTCTACTTATTCAAGGTTGAATCTTATTTTTTCTCAGACTCTTTTAAGACTTTGACGTCTATGATTAGTTAGAAATTGAGTAGTCAGGGGTTTTTGGGGTTGCTGATTACGAAACTGACCTTTATTTTTTTAGTCTTAGCGGTTATGCTGCACCACGAGAGCGAGAGAGACAGAACGAGCGGCACGTCAGCTGTTTCGCCCAGGTTAGCAACTTCTTTAAATCATTGAACTCTTGTTACTTATTAATAATGGAAATTAATGGGTAAAATTTTTGTTTTTTTTAAAGCTCTTAAGGTGGTTTTCTACCAAATGCATGACAATAGAGAATCAGCTCAAATTTTTTGTAGGTATTTATTAGATGTTAATAAACATTTCTACGAAGTCTGGTCGAAATTGACCATACCGATTAAAAGTTACAGCGAGTTAAAGATTGAATCTTTTTCATTACGCAAATGGCCGCTACGCTGAAACAGAGTACTAAATTATTGATATTTGTCTTTTTACAATAAAGATCCTTTATAAAAACCACATATATGACCAAAAACCACACATTGAGTAATAAAATGTAAATTAATTGGTTTTTGCTCAATTATGAGTAACTAATAAAAAATAAATTCATGAAAAAAATAACATTCTCATAAACTATAAACAAAACAAATACATTGAATCAAAGGTAGAAAATTTTATTTACAGAACCAAACAGTTTTATTTACAACAATTGGAGACGTACACTGAACACATTTATTTTAATTATAGTGCAATAAGTTTGGAACAGGAGTTATGTATTTTCGTTTTTCATCAACGTTTACAAAAACACAAACTTTATTCAGTGAAGCAGTATGTATAAAAACTTGATCACTACAAATTGATTTAACCATTTTGAAGTCCTTACTCATCCTCGAAAAGTCTTTTACTTTTAAAAAATGACCACATGTTATTTCAATGTTTTGTAAAACATCAACAATAATGTATTTATTTTGTATAAAATTTTCGTCAATTACTCTGGCAAATGAATTGTTGGTTCTCAGGTTGTCTTTTGAGAGATAAGCGTACAAACCGTTCTTTTTAATAATTTTTTTAAATTTATAAGAATCCTTTGATAAACCAAACTTGACTCTGATAGATTCTGGAACTGCTTCTTTCTTTTCGTAGTATATGTTACTATTTATGTTAAAAAAATTACGAATTCTGCCCTGTAAAACATTCTCAAAATACGACTTAACAATAGACGCAACGTTTTTCATAACATATTCTTTAAGAACGAACTCAGCATGATTCATGTTTACAAAACGTACGATTTGAAAAAAGGACGCCTCTTGCACTTTTAATAGCCTGGAGAATTTGTCTATTTGCTGCCTCAAATCCAAAACAGGCACATAATCTCCAAAAAATTACGTATTTTTATTGAGTTAATATTAAAAAGCGTTAAGCTTTAAACAAAATAGATTTATAAAATTATTTTTTTAATCCATATATCCGCTGCCATATCAGCTGCTTTGACGTTTCAAATCAGCAGCTCCTCCAGCAGCTGCTTTGGAAGCTGCCATATCAACTGCTGTAGCAGCTGCTTTTTTTGGCCCAGGTATAGAAAGACTGTAGAGATTATTTATTTCATACTCTTTTATTGAAATTAAACAAATTAATAATTATAAATTCTACTACTTATTTAATATATAATGAAAATAAGGGTCTTCAATACTGTTTATTCTATGACAATCAATTATTTATAAAAAAATTAAGCTCATAACACATTAAAAGCTGCTCTGCTCAGCCGCTCCGCTGCAGTCAGCTGTAGGGAGCTGCTTGATACAGCGCAACCAGTCGCCTCAGGCTACAGGCCCGGGCCTACTAGGTACATGCCCCCGTCTGCCGCTGTAGGTAAGCAGTAAGAGTGAGACAGCAAAAATAGACACGCCCACCGCATACGTCACGTCCGGTTAAGTCTACAGAGAGCGCTGGCAGAGAGACCGGATGCTCAAAACTGAAATCAAATTCCCCTGACTACCGTGAGCCAAAGGAAAATCAGCGTTTCGAAAAATGAAACGTTCATAATTTTTCAATGCGGGCTTTGTTCGCGATAATTTTTTTTTTTTAATTTCTCAGGGGATCATCAGCTACGCGCGGAATGTATAATATAAATGAAATAATCATCCTAAAATAGTTTTTCTTTGAAACGTCCTAACCTAAAACCAAAAATAAAAGTATATAAAGCCCTGCAGGCTTTCACGGCAGTCGGTTTAAAAAAAACCAAATCGCCGTTAAAGCCCGATTGGGCTTTAGGATATTAAACAAATAAAGAGATTTATAAAAAAAAAAAAAAAAAGGGTTCGATCCTCGGACCCAAAACTTTTACATGTATTTTATTTTACATGTATATAAGATAGATTTTTTTTAAAATATCTGATAATCATTCGGCTTTTTTTATTTTAAATAATATAAAGAGAGTTAAAATTATAAATGGTATTGGGTTATTTGGTTTATTTAAATAATAAAAAGAGAAATGGGTTATTTGGTTTTTTAAGCAATAAAAAGAAAGTTTAAAAGTGAAATAGAAATGGGTTATTTGGTTTTTTAATTATAATAAAAGAGTTACACATAAAAATAAATTGGGCTATTTGGTTTATTTGAATAAAAAAAAGAGACATGGGTTATTTGGTTTTTTAAGCAATAAAAAGAAAGTTTAAAAGTGAAATAGAAATGCGTAATTCGGTTTTTTATTTATAATAAGAGAGTTACAAATAAAAATATAGTTATTTAGTTTATTTGAATAAAAAAAGATACATGGGTTATTTGGTTTTTTAAGCAATAAAAAGAAAGTTTAAAAGTAAAATAGAAATGGGTTATTTGGTTTATTTAAATAATAATAATAATAAAATTGAGTTATTTTAAGGTATGCAAGTACACGCATTCATCTTATATCACGCGCGCACTCGATTGTCTCCGCAGTCCGCTCCCTCCGCACTTTTTTCTTGCCAGACAGTGGGCAGATTTAGCGAAATTGAGCAGAAATTTAGTAGGGTTAATCGCCAGATTCTTGACAGAAGGCCAATGCTTTACGCATAGGGATTCTGGCGAGCTATAACGTAAACCTTTTTATTTTAAATTGTAACATTTATTACTAACAAAAATATGTTCAGTATCATAACTTGTCTCTGAAATTTTTCTTTTTTTTTTTCCTTATGTTGAACATTTTTCTCATCCATTTTGATGTAATTTTAAAATATTATTTACACAATACCAGCC
This sequence comes from Encarsia formosa, assembly GCA_038277355.1. Taxonomy (NCBI): domain Eukaryota; kingdom Metazoa; phylum Arthropoda; class Insecta; order Hymenoptera; family Aphelinidae; genus Encarsia; species Encarsia formosa. The sequence continues at coordinate 61,795,972 of CM076186.1, forward strand.
CTGCTGTATAGCCACACGTGTGGCATACGTGTGCCACACGTACAATGACTTGAACAAATTTTTTTTCTTTTGCCAAATATTGTAACACCTATGGAGTCAGGGCGGAGACCTAGTGCATAAGATAGCGATTACAACCTGGACATGATTTCCCCAGGAAGTTTTGACTCCGGAGGCGCCAGGGCGGATACCTGGTGTACCTGGTGATACTGACGCCTTGGAGATGATTTCCCCAGGAAGTTTCGACTCCGGAGGGGTCAGGCTGAACATCTGGTGCACCTGGTGATACTTACGCCTTGGAGATGATTTTCTCAGAAAGTTTTGATCCCAGTGGGTTCACATCATCAAGTTTACTATTAGGATAGCATCTTCAGAGTGTGGTACCGGGTACACCAAGTATTTTCCCTGGCCCATCCAAGGTCAAAATTTCTTGATAAAATCATCTCCAAGGTGTAAGTATCACCAGGTGCACCAGGTGTCCGCCCTGACCCCTCCGGAGTCGAAACTTCCTGGGAAAATCATCTCCAAGGCGTAAATATCACCAGGTGCACCAGGTGTTCAGCCTGACCCCTCCGGAGTCCAAACTTCCTGAGGAAATCATCTCCAAGGCCTCAGTATAACCAGGTGCACTAGGTATCCGCCCTGGCCCCTCCGAGGTCCAAACTTCCTGAGGAAATCATCTCCAAGGCGTAAGTATCACCAGGTGCACCAGGTATCCGCCCTGGCCTCTCCGGAGTCAAAACTTCCTGGGGAAATCATCTCCAGGTTGTAATCGCTATCCTATGCGCTAGGTCACTGCCCTGACTCCATAGGTGTTAAAATATTTAGCAAAATAAAAAAAATTTGTTCAAGTCCATTGTACGTGTGGCTATACAGCAGGGAGAGGTTAGGATTTTCAAACAGCAAGCATGATTCATCGATTAAAATTATATTTCTATAAAATTATTTGATTATTTTTTATCAATTTTGTAACATCGGAGCTGCATGCTGCTGCTCCGATTTGTAAACTAACGTTGGTCTTTAAAGCTGCTAAAAAGTAAAAACAATCTTTCAAGTAAACTGCTATGGAATCAAATAAATAAAAACCAGTTCCGGCTCATGCCAGACAGTGCTATTTCGTTTTTTTGACATTTAAGTAGATTTTAAAGTTTTTAATTTTTAATACATAAATTTTTCAGGTATATATATTTTTTTTTATTGAATTTTATCCGTGAAAATCTTGAAAAAACGTATTTGAAAGTTCATGTCATTGCAAATTGTTATCGTTTTTTTCAAAATTTTGAGGTTATAGACGATTTAGATGGAGTAAAACTTTTCAAAACTATCATAAAAATATTTTTTTTGAGAAGAACAACTAAAGACAAAAATTTAGCGAGTAACCAGGTTCTAATCAGATGACTAAAGACCAATTTATGATTTTTTGAAGAAAAAAAAGTTTCAACTCGGAACTTTGAACGCTTTTAAAATATTTTGAGTAAAAAATTTCATTATAAACAAAAAAAATTGTAATTATAAATCCAGGTAATTATAAATATGTAATTATAAATCTAACTGTTAACACTGTACTTTTTGATGACGATACAATTCATTGAACGTAAAAACATTTTAAGTGTATTAATGTAAATTAACAAAAAAAAAAAAAAATTCAAAAATTTTTAATTTTTAATTAATGTTGCTTCTGAGTTAAAAAAAAAAATTTTAGTACTATAAAGTATCGCTTGTTTATACCGCGACATACCTAGTGAAAAGATCTTCGGTGTTTAATTTCTGAGTTTAAACTGTGTATCGTTCGTTTATGAAAAATATATTTTAATCATACAAAAAGTGTTTATCCCGTTTATTTTATTTTACGATATCAAATTTATCAGCTTTAAAGAATTAAATAATTATAATTCACTCTCAAACAATGATATGTTACTCAACTTGTGTGTGATGATATGTTTCAGTATAGATAAGATTCCAAATTCCAATGAATTTTTTTAGCATGTGTCATTTAATCCCAGATAATCAGTTTAAAATTTTTTTTTTTTTTTTTTTTTTTTTTTGAAAAAACCCAATAAAAGTAACTATTGCGCATTTTTGATCGGTCCTTGCTGGGGATAAAATAAAAAAAGTATAAAAATTACCAGCAGCGGGTCTGGAGCACGCGATGTATCGTGCAGCTTCTTACACACTTCCTAGAATGAAATACTTGTTTTCGACCAGTTAGAGCTCGATTAAACGCCGACAAACGAGACGATTTTAAGAAAAGCAAATGATCATGAGAAAAGGCCCCTATAATTTAAAAAAATTTTAGAAACGTAAAAGATATATATACACCAGTCTGAGAAATCGATTTATAATTGTATTTGGAAGATTCGAATCCTTTATTTTTTTGCTATAAAAAAATACTATTTATTTTGAAAGTGGAGCTTTAATCTAATTACATTTCTTGGAGTAATTGTAAATTAAGTCCATCCGTTGATATATATTGAGTCATAGTAACCTCGAAGAGGTAAGCGTAGTTTTTAAAATTAATAATTTTGACGCGTGACAAAATAAACTTTTTCATAATGAATAATATTTTTCTGAAAGTTATTTAAATTAAAACCTTTTTATAACTATTAGAATACAGTCATGATAATAAGACAGCATCAACAGTATAATAGTATCATTTTTGATGTGAGATGAAAAAATAAGCTTTAAAAAAATTTTTTTCAAAAGTTACTCAAATCGAAAACTTTTTTTAACAGCGATAATACGACAAAGTGAAGCTAATTTTATAGCAAAATAAACAATTTTAAAAATGTCTGTTTTTTACTTGAAATAAACTGTTGACTACCATAATTCCGTATATTATAGTCAACATAATGTCTGACAATGAATTTTAATTTTGATTGTAACTGTTACATTAACTCAGGGTGTTAATGATAATATTTAAGTCAACATGAATCAATTATTAAAAATTGTTATCTTTTTTGTTTTCTGTATGCAAACTTAAGTTATGCGGCCAAAGTGATCTTACATTTTTAAATTGGTTAATTAAGAAGTACAAATGAAATAGATAGTTTTGGGTCTAGCTATCCAGTGGACCAGAAATTATGAATTCTATTTGGCATGGTTTTTTAAAGTACGGATGAGCATTTGCTTCATTATTTTCAAAGTGGATTTAGTTTGTCCATCCATTATGTATGCAAAATGAATTCAAAAGTACTTGATAGCAGTAAATTATGTCTATGATTTTTATGTGTTCTGGCTAATGATAAAATTATATGAAAGAAATTTTAAACAGAAGAACTAGATATATCTAAGTTAACATGAACCAATCATTGAAAATTTTTATCTTTTTTTTAATCATTTTAAGGTTACAAATAAGTATTTGCTACAATCAATGTAAATTTACATTAAAATAAAGTTATGCAAGGTACATTTAAAAAATAGGTAAATACTAAATTGAATTTTTTTTTTTTACATATAAAATTGATTTACCTAGGACTTTTATAGGTTCTGGTTTAGGTCGTGGTTTTACATCAGAATAATTGAATATATCTTAGGTATTGTTAAATTATTTAGAATTTGTTAAGATCGTGAAATCATTTATCAAGACATATTTCAACAATATTCATGATTTATTTATGGAGTTTGGTTTTTTTGAACTTGTGGACAAAAAGGAAATACATTTAAATATTTACCGAATTTACGCAATAAAATCTTTAAAAAATACTTTTAAAAAAGTAATATTTACGGCGATTGGTTTTTTAAAAAAGAATCTAAATAAAAAATCATACGCTAAGTATGATCTTTAAAAAATACTTTTAAAAAAGTAATATTTACGGTGATTGGTTTTTTTCAAAGGAGTCTAAATAAAAAGTTATACGTTAAATATAATAATCTTTTTTTGAAAATGAATTAATGAAAGAAGTGAAATCAAAAAATTTATTACGGACGACTTGAGACCGAATTACTTATTATTTAAAAAAAATAATTTTCTCTACTAAAAGATGATCATATTATGTTGAATCACCTTCAATATACGTAAAGTTAACAATTTTTCAATTATAGCACATACATGGGAAAACACATGCAAATTGCACACAACTCAAACACTTTTTAAAATTAAAAATTAAAATATGTTGCAATTGAGTTAGAAATCAACTAAATCACAATGTATAGCTATACTAGACCTGTAAAAATTTATTATTCTTTGAACTAAATTATCTCGAAAAAAAGCATTGATACCTGTATTTTTTAAATTATATTTTAAATGCTCAGTGTATTTCTTAACGGTACACGGTACCAAATAAGAGTTACTTTAGACACTCTGTGAATTTAATTTGGGGTCTACTGAAATCTACCGGCTACCGTTTTCATCGAAAACTTTTCTCGTCGAACGTTTTCCCGTCGAATTGCCTTGGCCAGCAGCACGGGTGTAGTGCGCGCGCGCTGCTTGCTTGTACAGTAGAAACTCTCATACTTTTCGTAACCGTAAGCGACGAGCGGAGTTTAATGGCGCGTATTTTTGAATTTTAATTGATGTTGTTTTTTCCCTTGCTTACTTTTAGGATTTATTAAAATCAGAATATGAATATCATTCATTTAAATGAATTCTTTTTATCATATCATATTGGTTTTAAAGGTTTTACTCATTAACATAAAGTTATTGGGACTATAAATTTCGATAATTCAATCTCCATCGACTAAGTTAATTGGAAGCAGTTTACACATTTAAATTTTTTCTTAACGAATTTAAAAAAATTGAGAAACTTCTGCTTATATTGGTCCTGCCAGATGTGAATAAGAGAACAAAGTATTAAGGTAAGTAAAAAAATTATGTGACATTTTAAAAATTAAAACCAAACAATTCTATAATTTGTTTTTTTGATTTTTTGTTTTTGTTTTTTTTTTTTTTTTTTTTTTTTTTTTAAATTAACTTTATTATTTAATATTTTTATTTTATTTTACAAAATATTTTATTTTAATTGTACTTGGCGACGAACGAGTTTTGTTTATTTCTTTGGGATATGTTACTTTAAACTATTACTAAGCTTCTACGCAATTCTAAAAATTTTTTGTTTGAAACTGCAGTGACTCTCAAGATTACTTGTATTTTTTCTAAAGTACTAAAACTTAAAACACAACATAAAATTTGATTATTATTTGATGTAACTGTAGCCAGCTTCGAAATAATTTTTATGTATTTGAGTAACACGCATTTTTAGTTATTTTCAATCAATAAAAAATCTCTTATCTTGCTGTTTTTTTTTTTTTTTTTTTAATTCTAACAAAAATAATAACAATTACTTTTGTATGCTCCTCAAAAATTAGTTTTGTTATGTAAACGAATATAAAAAAAATTCAAAGGTTTTCAAATTTTTTTTTATTTTTTTTTATTTAATGAATATAATTTATTTGTACTTCCAACTATTCATGTTGCAAAAATTAAATAAATGTGGTTTGACGTAATTTATGTAGTTTTTAGAATTGCACATGTAAAAGAAAAAAAAAAAAAAAGGAAAAAATTTCAATTTTGACCAAATGTTTGTTGAGAAAAAAAGTATCATTGCGTTGTTTGTAATCTGTAAATATAATTTCGTAGAGCTACCTTTCGAAAGGGGATAATAAATTATTTATTACACTATTTTCTTTTTTTTTTATTAACGAACCGCGAAAGTTTGTCTCACGTTCTTAATTTCCTCATGGCATTAATACATAGTTGTATTTTAAGTATATATGAATAAAAACTTTTAGAATTGCGTAGTAGCTTAGTAATAGTTTAAAGTAACATCAACGCACCGTGCGAAGAAAAACCTTAGCCCAAAATCGGCGAAAAAAACAACAACGAAGGTACTTTTAAACAGTAAAATGTCTATAAAAGACTTAATCTATTGTTTTAGCCATGACAAAAAAATTTAAAATGGTGTTTGCTACCATACCGTTGATATATTATTATAAAAATAATGTTTTCAACACACTAGCTGCGAATAAAATAACTCCAAGTTTTAAGCTTATAAGAATCGCAAGAAGTCATTTTATTCGCGGCTGGTGCATCGAAAACATTATTTTTATAACAATATATTAACAGTGTGGTAGCAAAGATCATTTAAAAAATTTTTGTCGAGGCTAAAATAATAAATAAAGTCTTTTATAGACATTTTACTGTTCAAAAATACCTCCGATGTTATTTTTTTCGCCGCAGATTTTGGGCTAAGGTTTTTCTTCGTACGGGCCGTCGACATATCCCAAAAAAATAAACAAAACTCGTTCTTTGCCAAGTACAATTAAAATACAATATTTTGTAAAACAAGATAAAAATATTAAATGATAAAGTTAATGAAAAAAAAAAAAAACAAAACAAATTATTGAATTGTTTGGTATTAATTTTTAAAATGTCACATAATAATTTTTTTACTTACCTTTATACTTTGTTCTCTTATTCACGTCCAGCAGGACTAATATCAGCAGAAGTTTCTCTATTTTTTAAAATTCGTTAAAAAAAATTAAGATTTGTAAACTGCTTCCAATTAACTTAGTCGATGGAGATTGAATTATCGAAATTTATAGTCCCAATAACTTTATGTTAATGAGTAAAACCTTTAAAACCAACAGGGGCATCACAGGCATTTTTTCTAAGTATGGAAAAACTAAAAAAAAAAAAAAAAAAGTCATCAGTTTTAAAAAGAAAGGTATGCACAAATCAGGGGCGGATTGCCAAATTTGCCGCCCCTACGCCAAGGAAATGGCCACCCCCCCTTCAATATTAATTTTCTAAAAAAATAAAAAAAAATAAAATAAAAATGGAATTGAATTGATAGATCTATAATCACCCAAGTCTTAAACCCCCCAAAACCCTGGGCGCCCGAGGTCAACGAAAAAACTGATCAGCTATCCCTCAAGCTCCAAACCCTCAAAACCCTGGGCGCCCGAGGTCAACGAAAAAACTGATCAGCTATGCCCCAAGCTTTAAACCCCTAAAAACCCTGGGCGCCCGAGGTCTACGAAAAAACTGTTCAGTTATCCCCCAAGCTCTAAACCTCCCAAAACTCTGGTTACTGAGCGGAATAATTTTAGAAGTTAACCGCCTAAGCGTACTTTATATTTGAATATCAACTCCATAAGAAAGTGTTTTTTTTTTGTTCCACAAAAAAGTTGTGGTGTACTTTTATTTACATCACTTGAAAATATCACAAAATAATAAAAAAATATATATAAAATAAAATAAAATAAATAACCAATAAACGAACGAAAATTTTTACACTTTTCTCGAAATGTGTCTCATTCTTAGAAGCATTTAATTTATAGTTAAAAAAGAAAAATTTGTTGATAATGCTGCAATCAAAGAGTTAAACAATAAGTAATAACTTATAGCGTTTTCCTAATCAACCACACTTCTTTGGAGTTAAAAATTTAGACTTACAACTTTATGACGTAATTGCACCAGTGCAGCGTAATTAGGTATCGTTACAAAATTATTTATTTCGTCAACTAAAATGCACTCATATTTTTGGAATAATTTAACTCGGGCTCCCAAGGTTTTTGGGGGTTTAGAGCTTGGGGGATAGCTGATCAGTTTTTTTGTTGAACTCCGGCACCCAGGGTATTTGGGGGTTTAGAGCTTGGGGGATAGCCGATCTGTTTTTTGTTGAACTCGGACGCCCAGGATATTTGGGGGTTTAGAGCTTGGGAGATAGCTGATCAGTTTATTTATTGAACTCGGGTGCCCAGGGTATTTGGGGGTTCAGAGCTTGGGGGATAGCTAATCAGTTTTTTTGTTGAATTCGGGTGCACAGGGTATTTGGGGGCTTAGAGCTTGAGGGATAGCTGATCAGTATGCTAAGTGTGGAATCCCATACTATGTTTGCAGCTAAGTATGGAAGGTCAAGACTTTCCGGACTACTAATTACGCCTCTGAAAATCAATATGATATGATGAAAAAAATTCATTTAATAGAATGATATTCCGATTTTTAAAAAATCCTAAAAGTAAGCAAGGAAAAAAACAGCATCAATTAAAATTCAAAAACTCGCGCCATTAAACTCCGCACAACGCTTACGAAAAATACGAGTTTCTACTGTATAAGCTAGCAGCGCGCGCACTACACCCATGCTGCTGGCCAAGGCAATTCCACGGGAAAACGTTCGACGAGAAAAGTTTTCGATGAAAACGGTAGCCGGTAGATTTCAGTAGACCCTTAATTTGGTTATTTAGGATGGGCAATTGGATTTAAAGTAAAAACTAGTAGTTTTTTAAGCTTAGTGGGTTATTTGGGATAAATTATAGGATCTAAAGTAAAAAGCTACCGTGTACCGTGCACCGTGTGCGGTACACGGCGATGGTACCTAGACACAACCTTAATTAAACTTCCTGGGGAAGTCGTCGCCGATAAGTTTTCTCTACTTAGTGCACCCGGGTATAATAGACCGACGTCAACAGCTGCTTGAGTATTTGTGGATGTGTTTACTTGCATAACATCGATTCTGAAGGTGACCACATGAATAAAGCCGTGAGCTGTAAGAAAATCTACGGCAAGCTTACGGCCGCTTAAGGCCGCTCACGGCCACTTCCCGTCTTGGCGCGTTTCGGAAGGTTATGTTCACGCTAGCCCACGGCTCAAATCGCATCGTTTGCTCCGAAATGTAATTTAGTGTTTGTGTTGTTATTTGTTTTGTGCTCAAAAAAGGACTGAAAAATTATAAAAATGTTGGATCAGCAACAAAAATTTCGTACTAGCTTGACGCAGGTGCAAAAAGATATAAACAAATTCTATGCATCATGGATTTTCGAAAAAAGAAAGAGGTGGATCAACAGAGTTTACTATAGGCGGGCTTTATATCGTCAACGGGTAATGTTTGGTCACTATTTTACAACATTTCAAGAGCTTAAGACTGATCCAAAGTTATTTTTTAAGTATACTAGAATAACATTAGAGAGCTTTAATCAATTACTATATTTGGTAGAACTAAAAATAATTATTCTTAAAAACAGATACGATGTACCCAATGCTGAGAAAAGACTTGCTATAACTATAAGGTATTTTTTTATATTTTAATAAACTAAATTTGTCTAAATATTTATTTATTAACATTAACTTAATTTCCTCTTTACTGCAGATACCTTGCAACTGGAAACAATATTTTTTCCATTGCATTAGCTTATAGATTAAGTGAAAGTACCATTTACACAATAATTAAAAAAACGTGTGCAGCTATTGTCAAAGCCTTGTGTCCAGTTTACTTGAAAACTCCAACTACACCTGTTTGGAGAAACATTGCCGCAGATATAATTTGAGTAATACACGGAGACCAAAGTTTCGTCAGCCCTACTAAACAGTTTGGCAGTTTCTGCTAAAATGAGTTAAAAGGGAGTGTTTAGTAGCCACCGCTAAAAAGTTTGGTAGCCAGGGCGAAACCTGTTTTAAGCCAGCAGCCACAGCTGAAGTTTTTATACATGAATTCAAAATAAATAAAAACAAAAAAAAGATGTTTTAGCTTATAAATCGATAAAATAGTATTAGTCAATAATTTTTTCTAAGGTACACTAGTCAATTAAAAATTTTTCAGAACTTTTTTTCCGTCGAATAGTCACGATGATAAAACTAACCTCAAAGTAGCGCGCTTATAGCGCTCGAATACAGTTTCGCCCTGGCTACCAAACTTTCTAGCGGTGGCTACTAAACACTCCCTCTTAACTCAGTTTAGCAGAAACTGCCAAACTGTTTAGTAGAACTGACCAAACTTTGCTCTCCGTGTAGATTGGTGTACACCATTGAAAGCTGCGGCTACGTCACCATCATTACTGGTTTTTTTTTTTTCTTATTTTGCTGGTTTTTCTTCGAATTCAGTAGAGAGTCAACATCAAAAGGTAAGCCATCCGGTGTAGCTGTTGTAATAGTCCTGTAACAAAAATGTCATGAATTAAGTTTGATTTTTCAAATATCTGTGTTGAATTTTTCAAATTGTCATGTGTTCATTAAAGTACACTTACTTGTTTACATTATTACTTTTGACTAATTCTCGCATTGATTGATATAACTCCCATTCTTCTCTATCAGAAGCTCTAGAGCCACTTCGTCCCTCTAATTCTTGCAATACATGTTCTTTGCGATACAGAGTTAGCAAGCTGTTCCATTTTTTTTATATTTTCAACTGAAAAAAGATAAAAATTTCATTTTTTTTATTATTACATTCTAATATTTTTTTTACTCAAACAAACTTTATGACAGAATTACATAAGCAGCATGAAAACAAAAATATTTATAAAAAAATTGTTGACACTAACAAATAATATTGATGAAATGTAAATAAATTATTTATGTATTAAAGGACATTAATGTGCGTTGATGATGATAGATAAATAAAGAAATATTAATGAGTTTATAAATTATCTGTTGCAAAAGTGTTAAACAAATACCTGAGTCTTGGAGAGTGAACGCAACTTGCTGACATGATAATGCTTTGATGTCTTTGCTGCGAAAATCTTTGCAGGATCTATCAAAAATAGATGGATATTGTTTTATAGTTTCGATAAGCAAGTGTGTCTCGTCACTATGCATTGGGATAATTATATCGTCGGCACTCATTTTGAATCGACAGCAAATGTCCTAATCTCACAGATAATTAATTCAAAAACCAAATGTAAACATTCGCAGGTTTTATTTTGTTTGTTAACGTTCATGAGTCCAAAGTTCATGACCACATTTACAAGTCGCGCGCGACAAACACGTGTTTACATGAAAAAATTGTTGGCAACATGGCTACCTTCGAATAATATAACCTCCAAAAAATTTTACATATATTAATACACGCGGCGATGCCAAATGTATAAAACTAGTTTTTTGTTTTCACTTTTAAATTCAAAGTTTGATAAAAATACCTAAGATTTTCGTCGATACCCTGTTGAATGTCCACACGTGTAAGCCACACGTGTGGCACACGTAACATTATTTTCAAGTCGATGATTATAAAAGGGAATAAAATATGGATATAGTTAATTATTCAATGATTTTATAGCCTCTTATGTCATAAATAATCAAAAAATTGGTTTTTTTTTTAAATTTTACGTGCTTTTCTTTAAATCACAATGTTTCGTCGTCGTCGTCGTACGTTCAAAACTGCCAAGCTCTAGAACTTGGAGCTTGTAAGACCTGGAGGTCTGAAATTTTGCAGAGGGTCTAGGTTCGGATGACAATACATGAATCCGTAGTCACTTATCGACCTGGACCTCCAGGTCGCCGATGACGGGGGTACTTGAGGGAGTCATCTCCGAGAATTTGGGATAAATTCTTCGGGGATGACTTTGAGGAAAGTTCTAGAGTATTTATCGAGACAATTTGAACCGAAGTACCAAGGTCACCGATGATGGGGTTACCCGGGGTACCTGGGGGTCATCTCCGAGAATTCGAATCAAATTCTTGGGATATGACTTAGGATATATTTCGGGGGTGTTTCAGAGCATATGAGGAAGAAGTTTGAACCTGGAGAGCCAGGTCGACAATGACGGTTGTTCCTGAGGAACCTGGAGGTCATCTTCGACAGTTTGGGCCAATTTCTGCGGGGATGACTTAAAAGTTCTGCATTTTTGTTCAACTAAATTATACTTCTCGGAGATGACCCCCAGGTACCCCAGGTACCCCCATCATCGGTGACCTTGGTACTTATGTTCAAATTGCCTCGATAAATATTTTATATTACCTCTTAAAGTCATTTCCGCAGAAATTGTCCCTAACTCTTGAAGATGACCTCCAGGTTCCCTAGGTACACTCGTCATCGTCGACCTGGCTCTCCAGGTTCAAACTTCTTCCTCATATGCTCTAAAACACCCCCGAAATCTATCCTAAGTCATATCCCAAGAATTTGACCCGAATTCTCGGAGATGACCCCCAGGTACCCCGAGTACCCCCATCATCGGTGACCTTGGTACTTCGGTTCAAATTGCCTCGATAAATACTCTATTACTTTCCTCAAAGTCATCTCCGAAAAATTTAGCCCAAATTCTCGGATGACTCCCTCAGGTACCCCCGTCATCGGCGACCTGGAGGTCCAGGTCAATAAGTGACTACTGATTCATGTATTGTCACCTAGACCCTCTGCAAAATTTCAGACCGCCAGCTCTTACAAGCTCCAAGTTCTAGAGCTTGGCAGTTTTGAACGTACGACGACAACGACGAAACATTGTGAGTTAAAGAAAAGCACGTAAAATAAAAAATAAAAAAAAAAACAATTTTTTGATTATTTATGACATAAGAGGCTATAAAATCATTAAATAATTAACTATATTTATATTTTATTCCCTTTTATAATCATCGACTTGAAAATAATGTTACGTGTGCCACACGTGTGGACATTCAACAGGGTGACTCTTTATTTGTTTTGTTCAACTTGCATGAGTGATGCACAAATAGCAAAAAAACATTCATTATTAATGCATAATTTTGTTTCTACAAAAAAATTAGAAACCCTACGTTTTATTTTCAAATTCATCCCTTAAAAAGCTGGTTATTTGGTGTTAATTTCAAACAGGTAAATATTTTTACCAATTTCTTTTGACTTTTGTTTCTAATTTTTAAGAGACATGGCAATTTGTACATTTCAAGTTACATCAATATATAAATTGACACAGTTTCATTTATAAAAGATCATATTTTAATTGTTGTGTTTACTGAAAATACTAACATTTGTTATGTAAAAGGTATGTTTAGAAATTTTTTTCTTCAAATTATTACTATGTGCAAACTCTTTGAATGGGTTATTTTTCAAAAACTTGAAACTGTGATCTTATTTACCTGCAAAAATTTATCAAAAAATGACTCTAAATACCTTTGAAATGAAAACTTTTATTCATTATTTGATGATTTAGCAGGTATGAATCTCAGCTCGGCTAATTTGCACCCTTTAAATCGCTCACATGGAACCTCATCAGATGAATCTGATGGTGAAAGTGAGGATTTTGGATCCGCACAAAACACTGAGGACAATAAAGACAGGGAAAAAGGTACCATAACTTTTCAATTTCAAGTACCCAAAACAAATGTTATCTATTTCAAATCAGTTTACAACATTCTTGCTTTTCTTAGTTAAATTAATTGAATAATCGTTTTAAACTTGATAGTGTCTAGATGAAGTTATTGAAAAAAAGTTTGTTTACTAAATATCTAATTAAAAATTATTCTTTTTTTTCAGTGTACCTCGCCAACATCCATAAAAAAAAAAAAAAATTGATAAAGAAAACAAAAAAAGAGGGATATGCAAAATAATAAAGCGCTAGCTACAATGGTTATTAATAAAATCAGAAATTTGCCTGACAAATCCAAAAGAAAAGAAGCAATAATATCAGTTACTAATATTGTTTATAAAAACTATGTATAGTTGAATAAATAATAGTTCTTGAAGTTTAAGGTGTGCATTGTACTTATGTATTACATTATAATAAATAAACAAAATTTTTATAGAAACATTCACAGGGTTCGTGCCAATTTAAAAAAAAAACTCCAGGAGATTTGCAGGTTTTCCAGGAGCGTTTTTTAATTTTTCCAGGATAAGTTTTTAAGAAGTAAAACTACGTAATCAATTTTTGTGAAATTTTATTCATAAATTTGAAGTTTATACAAAATTTCAACTAATTTTATAATCAATAGATTCAAATTTATAGCTTATAAAAATATTTTATAAAGTTTACAAGTCAAATAGTACAAATTTATTTAAAAATATACGACAAAAACATAAATAGATTTATCATTTTTTGTAACATGGAATAATTTTAATAATTATAATAAAATTTGTTTGCTAACATCATTGAATTTATATTCAGAGAATTTAAAAACAACTAAAATAAAAGAAATAATTTGTTTTTATGAACAAAAAAATTTTGGATCTCATGAATGGAGTCTTCTCGATTCTTTGCATTTGTGAATCTTTCTTTCGTGCAATCTTTTTTTTTTGGTATTCTAGAAATATGTTTTAAATTTCAAAGAAACACACTTGAAACATAAACAGATTTGGACTAATATCTATTCAATTAAGTTTTCGCGAAAATTCGGAAATAACTTGTTTTTATTGATCCGTTTTATTTCGTGTGCACCAAAAAAAAAATTCGATTTTATTTCCAGGATCATTAAATTAGAATCATGCAATTCTAGGAGTAAAATTATATGAATTTCATATTATTTTACGCTTTATTTTTGTAAATATCTGTTTTTTCCGTTCTAAATTTGTTTTAAAAATTGTTAATCTAAATGTTTCGGAAAAAACTATGCGACTAGAGGCCTTCTGAAACGCGCCAAGACGTGAGGTGGCCGTGAGTGGCCGTAAGCGGCCGTAAGCCTGCCGTAAGCCTGCCGTAGACTTTCTTACAGCTCACGGCTTTATTCATGTGGTCCCCTTGAGAGTTGAGATCTTTTCAATCGTTCTGCCCTGCGTTATCTAGGTGTAGCAGCTTGAGAGATAAGATTTTTGGCCTTGATTAGCCCAGCGTTATGTAGGTGTAGGAGCTGGAGTGATTAAATTTTTTTAACACATGAGCCCTGCGTCATTCAAGTGTAAGGGCTTGAGGTATCAGTTTTTTTTTATCCAGGGTTTTTTTTTGTTTACAAGCTTGGAGGCTTAGACTTAAAAAAAACTTGGCTACATGCCTTTTGTCATTGGATAATTTCGTTGATTTTTATCTTTCTAGAGGTTCAGGGATTTTTTGGCTTACAAGTGTCGTGTATCAACCTTTAACACAAATAATAATACTAATAATAATCATAACCAATACCCATCACCCTCCTAAGTTGCGCTAACGACTTTTCAAATATTCTTAATTACTCCCGCCGAAAGAGTGAGGAAGGGGGCCCGTCGCGAGCCGAGCTAAAAGCTCGAGCTAATTGGATGCAGCTCCGATCCTTAAGTCCTAGGTGGGGATAATCGGCGACCTCCCGGCTCGCGCGAACCTCAAACGCTCTCTCTCGTTCCCGACACCAAGCGACCCGGAGGCCAGCGCAAGCCGAAGGTCGCAGAGGCACACCTGGACGGAAGGAGCCGGAGTTCCACGGGCTTCGACAGGCCACTGTATTCGACAGCCCTGACACGTGGGTCAACCATAGGGATCACCGGGCTAGAAACCCGGACCCCTCTCCGTCTAGCCTAGGTTCGCACCTAGTTACAAGTAAGATTTTTTTTATTGTTAATTTATAACTTCGTCGAAGGACGATAAACTTGATTCGTAAAAATTTCTATTTTATAATTATTAATAATAAAATTTACATTAACTTTAAAAATTACATTTATTTTTCCCCAAATAAATCCCACCCAAGACAAGCGAAAAGGGTGACGAGCAGATTACTGCGTAATCTGCTCATATCGGGTAAGTTCCCACTTAAATTAAATTAAACTCAAATATAATTAAATAATTATTGTCACGTTAGCACGCGACACAAGCTTGGGGTTTAAGAGTTAAGGCCTCCACATGAATATTTGGCACTCTGCCTTAAGAAGCTTAAGGCAAGCATTAAGGCAGATAATGCCAGGATTAAAGCAACCTTACTGCATTCGGCAAAAAATGGTTTTTTTTTTAAATCTGAAATTTAGCAGAGGGTCTAGGTTTGGATGACAATACAATAATCAGTTGTCATTTATGAACCTAGACATCCAGGTCGCCGATAACGGGGCTAACCTGGGTACCTGGGGGTCATCATCAGGAGTTCTTGTCGAGTTCTTCGTGGATGACTTCAGGAAGTATTATGGAGTATTAAAGGAATCAGTTTAGACCTGGAAATCCAGGTCGTCGATGACGAGGGTACCCGGGGTACCTGGAGGTCATCTTCAGGAGTTTAAGTCGAGTTCTTTGCGGATGACTTCAGGGAGTATTATGGAGTGTTTTATCAATCTATTTAAATACTTCCTGAAGTCATTCACGAAGAACTCAAAACAAACTCCTGAAGATGACCTCTCGGTACCGAAGGTACCCTTATCATCGATGACCTGGATGTCCAGGTCCAAACTGATTCCTTAAATACTCCATAATACTTCCTGAAGTCATCCACGAAGAACTCGACACGAACTCCTGAAGATGACCCCCAGGTACCCAGGTTAGCCCCGTTATCGGTGACATGGATGTCTAGGTTCATAAATGACAACTGATTATTGTATTGTCATCCAAACCTAGACCCTCTACAAAATTTCAGATTTAAAAAAAACCATTTTTTGCCGAATGCAGTAAGGTTGCTTTAATGCTGGCATTATCTGCCTTAATGCTTGCCTTAAGCTTCTTAAGGCAGAGTGCCAAATATTCATGTGGAGGCCTTTAGAGTTCTTGGCTATGTGCCCTTTTTAATAAAAAAAATCTCGTTTTTATATAAATTATAAGCCATGTGATTTTTTGGCGGTGGAGCTTGGGGTCAAAGGCTTAAGAAATAGGCCACATGCCTTTTTTATTTATTGGGCAATTAGAACTTTATTAGAATGCAATCATTATTATTTTTTTTCTAAAGTCTATAACTGCAATGCAGAGTACTTTATAATAAATTAAGATTTTCTTCAACTTGATGAAGAAAAAAGTGTAAGAAAAAAATTGTAAAATATTAGTAAAAATTTAATTTAAAATTTTTTTATGAGGTTTTTTCTATAAAGTATTTTATAAAAAGCAATATTAAAATATTGGATTACTCTTCGTAATAATAACATCATGAAATAATCATTCTTACCTCATACACGCACATACATAACCCGCTTGTTAAATGAAAAATAAATAAAATAAAAAACTAGAAATTAAAATAATTTAATATAATTAAAATACACCACCACTATCACTTTTATAACTCTCGTCAACTGCTTGATTTTTAAAACATGTGGTCATCTACATCAGTAATTTCAATAAAAAGTTTAATTATACGCTCTTGACGGTCACCAAGATGAAATTAACTATTTTATATCTTTACGAAATAATTATGATAGTTAAAAACTTGCTAGATAAAGTGAAATAATTAAAAAAAATTCGTGAAAAGTATTTTTCTAGAAAGCAGACAAAATTTTTCACGCCGCAAGATCTGTGGTGTGAACTTAGCAAACCGTGCCCATGCATCAACGTTCGAAACACCAACGCTGAAATTATTAATTAAAAAATTGAAATGTAAATTTTTTTAAAACTCGTGATATAAGTGTCTTTTACTCTAATTTTTAAATAAAAGCATCAATTCGCAGTAATCATATTTTTCATTAAATCAGGGCTTTGTAGTTACTTTGAAATTTTTTAATGATTTTTTTTACATATACATGCAGTTTTTTTGCAACCTAGAAAAATTGCAGGTTCGTTGTGGAATTCCCTGATTTTCCCTGACTACTTTAAAGTCATTTGATTTTCATTAAAAATTTGTCCGTAGATCACATACAAATTTTTTGGGACACGAATATTTGAGATACTTTATTTTGTACTTAAGAACGATTCCAAAATTTTCAGAAAATTAAAAAAAAATTGAATAAAATCCTATTTTTTTAATGTGTTAACGTTTTTTAACCCCCCCCCCTCCCCCATTAATAGTTCAAAGTTTATAAGTGATACATTATAATATGCTATCTATAATACAAATACCTTAGTAAAGCAATAATTTATGAGTGTGTAATATATAAGGCATAGTGTAATGCGAAGTACAAGTATAATGCCATTGTGCCGATTTTATCTTCGCATTCACACTAATTTTATCAGCCAATTGACAGTTTTCACGTTTTAGTTAATTTAAGAAAAATCAGTATCAAGGAATTTTTAAAAATTTCTTAAAAATATATATATTTTGATTCAAAAATTAAATCTTTCTCGATATTAATAATGAAATAATCCTAAAGCCCAATCGGGCTTTAACGGCGATTTGGTTTTTTTTAAACCGACTGCCGTGAAAGCCTGCAGGGCTTTATATACTTTGGTTTTTGGTTTTAGGTTAGGACGCTTCAAAGAAAAACTATTTTAGGATGATTATTTCATTTATATTATACATCCCGCGCGTAGCTGATGATCCCCTGAGTAATTTAAAAAAAAAATTATCCCGAACAAAGCCCGCATTGAAAAGTTATGAACGTTTCATTTTTCGAAACGCTGATTTCCTTTGCCTCACGGTAGTCAGGGGACATTGGATTTCAGTTTAGAGCATCCGGTCTCTCTGCCTGCGCTCTCTGTAGAGTTAAGGTAGGACCGCACAAACTAGAAAGAGATGTGTTAAAAATCTAAAACTTTAGGAAGTCGAAGATAAATATTTAAAAATGATGCCACTAAATTTTCAGAACCTGGGGGTTTTTCGTTTTTGAGTAATTGAATATTAACATCGCGTCGATTTAACCCGTAGTCTTATGGGAGGGCACATTTTTTATACAATTTTTACATAATTACATGTGATCAGGTTTTCAGAAAATTTGTCAGTTTAACTAGAATGCACAAGAATCACATAGAATTAATTAAATCATACATTCGGTTCCTCTAAGTATTAATAAAAAACAAAAATATGTGTTTTAGGTTAAAAAAGCTTCTGCTGCTAATGCATTTCTATATCTATATACGCGTGAAGCTAGTCAAATGTTTAACCGAAAATGCATCTTGACTAGAGCCGTAGGTGCGGTCCTACCTTGACCGGACGTGACGTATGCGGTGGGTGTGTCTATTTTTGCTGTCTCACTCTTACTGCTTACCTACAGCGGCAGACGGGGGCATGTAGGCCCGAGCCTGTAGCCATGAGGCGACTGCAGGTGGCGCTGTATCAATTAGCAGCTCCCTACAGCTGACTCGTGAGCTGACTACAGCTGACTGCGGCGGGATCCGCTGAGCAGAGCAGCTTGTAATGTGTTATTATGAGCAATAACTTTTTTATAAATAATTGATTGTCATAGAAAAAACAGTACTGAAGACCCTTATTTTCATTATATATTAAATAAGTGGTAAAATTTAGAATTATGAATTTGTTTAATTTCAATAAAAGAGTATGAAATAAATAATCTTTACAGTCTTTCTATGATCATCATCATCCAAGATTTTTCTGTTATTGTGGTGTGCCCTGTGAGTTGATAATAATTGTGCTGTAGTTGTGTTGGGGACCTGATGGCTGGAGGTGCATAATGGCAATATTAAAATAAAGTTTTTTCTGAATGAGTGTGTTTGTGTGTGTGTGTGTGTGTGTGTGTGTGTCAGGTTGAACTTGCAAATTACTTTTTTAAAATCCACCCAACTTGCAAATTGCAAAAGGTGCAATTGCAGCACATAATGTCATTGTCATACGCATTATCACTTAATTTCATAGAATCATCATAGAAATGTATATGCTCTGAGCCAATACACTTGAACTGTTAAAGTTTTGTAATACTACCCTTTTTCAAAAATAAACTTGATATCTGAAAGTTTTGTAATCCCATCTTTTTTCTAAAATAAACTGGATGTCTGACAATGAATTTTAATTTTGATTGTAACTGTTACATTCACTCAGGGTGTTAATGATAAGTATATTTAAGTCAACATGAATCAATTATTAAAAATTTTTATCTTTTTTATTGTCTGTATAAAAGCTAAAGTTATGCGGCCAAAGTGATTTTACATTTTAAAATTGGTTAATTAAGAAGTACAAAAGAAATAGATAGTTTTGGGTCTAGGTATCCAGTGCACCAGAAATTATGAATTCTATTTGGCATGGATTTTTAAAGTACGGATGAGCATTTGCTTCATTATTTTCAAAGTGGATTTAGTTTATCCATCAATTATGTATGCAAAATGAATTCAAAAGTACTTCATAACAGTAAATTATGTCTATGATTTTTATGTGTTCTAACTAATGATAAAATTTATATAAAAGAAATTTAAACCTAAAGAACTAGATATATCCAAGTCAACATGAATCAATTATTAAAAATTTTTATCTTTTTGGTTTTCTGTAAGCAAGCTTAAGTGATGCGGCCAAAGGGATTTTAAATTATTTATGGAGTTTGGTTTTTTGAACTTGTGGACAAAATGGAAATACATTTAAATATTTACCGAATTCACGCAATGAAATCTTTAAAAAATACTTTTAAAAAAGTAATATTTACGGCGATTGGTTTTTTAAAAAGGAATCCAAATAAAAAGTTATACGCTAAATATAATAATCTTTTTTTGAAAATGAATTAATGAAAGAAGTGAAATCAAAAAATTTATTACGGACGACTTGAGGCTGAATTTCTTATTATTTAAAAATAATTTCTCTTCTAAAAGATGATCATATTATATCGAATCACCTTCAATATACGTAAAGTTAACAATTTTTCAATTATAGCACATACCCCTGTTGAATGTCCACACGTGTGGCACACGTGTGTCACACGTGTGGCACACGTAAAATTATTTTCAAGTAGATTATTATAAAAGGGAATAAAATATGGATATAGTGAATTATTCAATGATTTAATAGCCTCTTATGTCATAAATAATCAAAAAATTGGTTTTTATTTTTTATTTTAAGTGCTTTTCTTTAACTCGCATTGTTTCGTCGTCGTCGTCGTACGTTCAAAACTGCCAAGCTTTAGAACTTGGAGCTTGTAAGACCTGGAGGTCTGAAATTTGGCAGAGGGTCTAGGTTCGGATGACAATACATGAATTCATAGTCACTTATCGACCTGGACCTCCAGGTCGCCGATGACGGTGGTACCTGATGGAGTCATCTCCGAGAGTTTGGGCTAAATTCTTCGGAGATGACTTTGAGGAAAATTCTAGAGTATTTATCGAGGCAATTTGAACCTAAGTACCAAGGTCACCGATGATGGGGGTACCCGGGGTACCTGGGGGTCATCTTCGAGAATTCGGGTCGAATTCTTGGGATATGACTTAGGATAGATTTCGGGGGTGTTTTAGAGGCATATGAGGAAGTTTGAACCTGGAGAGCCAGGTCGACGATGACGGGTGTACTTAGAGAACCTGGACGTCATCTTCGAGAGTAAGGGAAAATTTCTGCGGAAATGACTTTAAGAGGTGGTATAGAGTATTTATCGAGGCAACTTAAACCTAGTCACCCAGGTCGCCGATGACGGTTGTACCTGAGGAACCTGAAGGTCATCTTCGAAAGTTTGGGCCAAATTCTGCGGGGATGTATTAAAAGTTCAGCATTCTCGAAGATGACCCCCAGGTACCCCGGGTACCCCCATCATCGGTGACCTTGGTACTTAGGTTCAAATCGCTTCGATAAATACTCTAGAACTTTCCTCAAAGTCATCCCCGAAGAATTTAGCCCAAACTCTCGGAGATGACTCCCTCAGGTACCCCCGTCATCGGCGACCTGGAGGTCCAGGTCGATAAGTGACTATGGATTCATGTATTGTCATCCGAACCTAGACCCTCTGCCAAATTTCAGACCTCCAGGTCTTACAAGCTCCAAGTTCTAGAGCTTGGCAGTTTTGAACGTACGACGACTACGAAGAAACATTGCGGGTTAAAGAAAAGCACTTAAAATAAAAAAAAAATCTTTTTGATTATTTATGACATAAGAGGCTATTAAATCATTGAATAATTCACTATATCCATATTTTATTCTCTTTTATAATAATCTACTTGAAAATAATTTTACGTGTGCCACACGTGTGGACATTCAACAGGGACATAGGAAAACACATGCGAATTGCACACAACTCAAACACTTTTTAAAATTAAAAATTAAAATATGTTGTTAAGAAACACACTGAGCATTCAAAATATAATTTAAAAAATACAGGTATCAATGATTTTTTTCGAGATAATTTAGTTCAAAGAATGTTAAATTTTTACAGGTCAAGTATAACAATGTGATTTAGTTGATTTCTAACTTAATTACAACATATTTTAGTTTCAAAAAGTGTTTGAATTGTGTGCAATTTGCATGTGTTTTCCCATGTATGTGCTATAATTGAAAAATTGTTAACTTTACGTATATTGAAGGTGATTCGACATAATATGATCATCTTTTAGAAGAGAAATTATTTTTAAATAATAAGTAATTCGGCCTCAAGTCGTCCGTAATAAATTTTTTGATTTCACTTCTTTCATTAATTCATTTTCAAAAAAAGATTATTATATTTAGCGTATAACTTTTTATTTAGACTCCTTTTAAAAAAACCAATCGCCGTAAATATTACTTTTTTAAAAGTATTTTTTAAAGATTATACTTAGCGTATAATTTTATATTTAGATTCCTTTTTAAAAACCAATCACCGCAAATATTAATTTTTTAAAAGTATTTTTTAAAGATTTTATCGCGTAAATTCGGTAAATATTTAAATGTATTTCCTTTTTGTCCACAAGTTAAAAAACCCAAACTCCATAAATAAATCATTAATATTGTTGAAATATGTCTTAATAAATTATTGCACGAACTTAAAAAATTCTAAATAATTTAACAATAACTAAGATATATTCAATTATTCTGATGTAAAACCACGACATAAACCAGAACCTATAAAAGTCCTAGGGAAATCTATTTTATATGTAAAAAATGTAAATTTACATTGAAATGTAGCAAATACTCATTTGTAACCTTAAAATGATTAAAAAAAAGATAAAAATTTTCAATGATTGGTTCATGTTAACTTAGATATATCTAATTCTTCTGTTTAAAATTACTTTTATATAATTTTATCATTGTCCAGAACCCATAAAAATCATAGACATAATTTATTGTTATGAACTACTTTTGAATTCGTTTTGCATACATAATAGATGGACAAACTAAATCCACTTTAAAAATAATGGAGCAAATGCTCATCCGTACTTTAAAAATCCATGCCAAATAGAATTCATAATTTTTTGTCCACTGGATACCTAGACCCAAAACTATCTATTTCGATTGTACTTTTTAATTCTTGTAAGAAAAAATTAGCCAATTTTAGAATTTAAAATCACTTTGGCCGCATAGTTTAAGCTTGCTTACAGAAAACAAAAAAAATAAAAAATTTTTAATAATTGATTCATGTTGACTTGGATATATCTAGTTCTTTAGGTTTAAATTTCTTTCATATAAATTTTATCATTAGTCAGAACACATAAAAATCATAGACATAATTTACTGTTATGAAGTACTTTTGAATTCATTTTGCATACATAATTGATGGACAAACTAAATCCACTTTGAAAATAATGAAGCAAATGCTCATCCGTACTTTAAAAATCCATGCCAAATAGAATTCATAATTTCTGGTCCACTGGATACCTAGACCCAAAACTATCTATTTGTTTTGTACTTCTTAATTAACCAATTTTAAAATGTAAAATCACTTTGGCCGCATAACTTAAGCTTGCATACAGACAACAAAAAAGATAAAAATTTTTAATAATTGATTCATGTTGACTTAAATATACTTATCATTAACACTCTGAGTGAATGTAACAGTTACAATCAAAATTAAAATTCATTGTCAGACATCAAGTTTATTTTAGAAAGAAAGTGGGATTACAAAACTTTCAGACTAAGTTAAGAAAAAAAAAACTTTCAGACTAAAGATTAAGTTTATTTTTGAAAAAGGGTAGGATTACAAAACTTTAACAGTTCAAGTGTATTGGCTCAGAGCATATACATTTCTATGATGATTCTATGAAATTAAGCGATAATGCGTATGACAATGACATTATGTGCTGTAATTGCACCTTTTGCAATTTGCAAGTTGGGTGGATTATAAAAAATTAATTTGCAAGTTCAACCTGACACACACACACAGACACAAACACACTCATTCAGAAAAAACTTTATTTTTAATATTGCTAATATGCACCTCCAGCCATCAGGTCCCCAACACAACCACAGCACAATTATTATCAACTCACAGGGCACACCACAATAATTGAAAAATCTTTGATGATGATCATAGAAAGACTGTGGAGATTATTTATTTCATACTCTTTTATTGAAATTAAACAAATTCATAATTCTAAATTTTACCACTTATTTAATATATAATGAAAATAAGGGTCTTCAGTACTGTTTTTTCTATGACAATCAATTATTTATAAAAAAGTTATTGCTCATAATAACACATTACAAGCTGCTCTGCTCAGCGGATCCCGCCGCAGTCAGCTGTAGTCAGCTCACGAGTCAGCTGTAGGGAGCTGCTAATTGATACAGCGCCACCAGTCGCCTCATGGCTACAGGCTCGAGCCTACATGCCCCCGTCTGCCACTGTAGGTAAGCAGTAAGAGTAAGACATTAAAAATAGACACGCCCACCGCATACGTCACGTCCGGTTAAGTCTACAGAGAGTGCAGGCAGAGAGACCGGATGCTTGAAACTGAAATCGAATGTCCCCTGACTAGCGTGAGCCAAAAGAAATCAGCGTTTCGAAAAATGAAACGTTCATAATTTTTCAATGCGGGCTTTGTTCGGGATAATTTTTTTTTTTAATTACTCAGGGGATCATCAGCTACGCGCGGGATGTATAATATAAATGAAATAATCATCCTAAAATAGTTTTTCTTTGAAGCGTCCTAACCTAAAACCAAAAATCAAAGTATATAAAGCCCTGCAGGCTTTCACGGCAGTCGGTTTAAAAAAAACCAAATCACCGTTAAAGCCCGATTGGGCTTTAGGATTTTAAAATTGGTTAATTTTTTTTTACAAGAAGTAAAAAGTACAATAGAATCAGATAGTTTTGGGTCTAGGTATCCAGTGGACCAAAAATTATGAATTCTATTTGGCATGGATTTTTAAAGTACGGATGAGCATTTGCTCCATTATTTTTAAAGTGGATTTAGTTTGTCCATCTATTATGTATGCAAAACGAATTCAAAAGTAGTTCATAACAATAAATTATGTCTATGATTTTTATGGGTTCTGGATAATGATAAAATTATATAAGAGTAATTTTAAACAGAAGAACTAGAGATATCTAAGTTAACATGAACAATCATTGAAAATTTTTATCTTTTTTTTAATCATTTTAAGGTTACAAATGACTATTTGCTACATTTCAACAACGATGACATATTTCAACAATATTAATGATTTATTTATGGAGTTTGGTTTTTTGAACTTGTGGACAAAAAGAAAATACATTTAAATATTTACCGAATTAACGCAATAAAATCTTTAAAAAATACTTTTAAAAAAGTAATATTTACGGCGATTAGTTTTTTTAAAAGGAAAATTCATCGTTAAATAATTTTTAAATTTTAAATCTTGTGCCCCAGCGGGAGAATAAGTTCTCCGGGCTCAAATTTCACTTAAGGAACGGTGATTTTCGTTCCGAAAGCCATATAAAAAAATAACACACGCAAAAGTATTTAGATACAAGGTCTTTAAGACGAGAATTTGAAAGAAAGTTATTCTAGTGAGTCATCAATTTAGAATAACCGTAATGGAGAGTGTTTTTCATTATTATTTATGAATTCAATTTATCTACTTATACACAATTAAATAACTCGCTTCTTTTCGTAGATCCTAAAAGTATTCTTACTCTCCGAATTTCTCTGATTCAAGCACGTATTGCGAAATACGGTAGTTTAGAATAAAAAAATAAGCTCCCAATAAAAAAGAATTATTCTTCCCCCTTCCGGATGGTGCTGTAAGATATAAGAAGAAAAAATATTTAAAATGTGAATATATTTCACTAGAATGAGAATTACTCAGGGAGAAAGATAGATAGAGAGATGCTGGTCTCAACGTTTGAAGCTGAATTAAAAAAAATATACAAAACCGTACTGAAATATTCATTTTTAGTCATTTGAAATGATTTAATGAGAAAAAAATCTAATTTTTGCGTTTTATTTGTTACTCAAAAGTCGGTATTTTTTTCAGCAACACATGTAGAATTTTAAGCTGGAATATAGATTAAGAATTTTTCCCCATTTTTTTGAACAGTTTTTATAACGTATTTTCAACTTTTTAATTTTTGAATAATAAAGAAATTGTCTGTTTACTAAAGAGTCTAAAATCAAGATTCAACCTTGTCAACGATATATAATTCTGTACCAGAAGTTTCCACTAAAACGTTATAAGCATTAGAAGATCAAAAATTATTTTCGCTACATAAATCGAATAAGTCAGCAAAAAGTTGTGTTCTCGTGGTCTATCTTACCTTACCTATTAAAGTAGATTTTTATGAAATAAAAAATTTTTAGGTTACACTGGTATATAGGTACAACACTTCAAAAAGATTATCTCGTCAAACTATTTCTAATAATACCTCAATTTTCATTAGTTTAATAAATAAACTATCAATAAAATAAAAATCATTATTTACAGGTATGGTTTCAGAATAGACGGGCAAAGTGGCGCAAACAAGAAAAGGTTGGACCCCAGGGACACCCATATAATCCGTACTTAGGAGCAGGTACAGCCATCTCATCCACTGATGCAGCACCAACGCTACCAAGTCCTTTCACTCATGCCGATAATTTTGGGCTGCGCAAACCCATTGAAACCTTTCACCATTCACCTCATGGTCACGTTTCTCTACCTTCTGGTTATCCCACCCACTCATATCTTGAGTTAGTACCGCCCATACTGCATTCAGGAGTTGCTTTACCTTTTTCTCCAGCCACCTCTTTTCACAGCCACAGTGCCAATTTATCTCAACGGCCCAAACACTGCCAGAGCTCTCACGGAGTTTCTCTTGTTCATGCCCCGCCTCCGACATCCGCTTCAGCACCTCCTTCAATTCCAGCAGCAATAAGTAAGGTATCCAGTTCATCTAGAAGTAACTCACCCTTCTCGGAAAATAAGCCAAACGTTGACCGGCGGACAAGCAGTATAGCGTCACTTAGATTAAAGGCACGCGAGTATGAAATGCATCTTGAAATGTTACGCAAAGATGATTCATTAAGTTAAGAATATCTTATCAAATACTATATTTGTATGTTTACATTGAATTTTCTATTATAATTTTCATTATTATCATTAAAAAATAGCCACTATATAAATATTATTTTCTCATAAATATAAAAAAAAATTATCAATACTCTGGAATTATAAACTTAAAAAATAAAAAGTAGCATTTTCAAAATATTTGAAAATTTTTCAAATAAATAAAAAGATGAAATACTAAACTTAAAAAGTTTTGCTGGTCAAGGCTAACTATCTTAATATGTACTGTTATTATTTATTATTTAAATTTTACTAAAAATTTGTTAATTATAAACTAATACATAAAAAACTTTCACCAGCAATTAATACAAATCCTCAGTTGCAAACAACATTTAAAAACTTGAGTTCTAAAGGTAATTACTAGATATAAGTCGAGTGAGCACGCGTACGCGCGCCGCGCAGAATTTGACAAAATTACAACCTCTAAAATTTATTGTTGATTAATAACAAAGTTCACGATGAAAAACTCGATGGATGACGACATGATTAACCAATAGGATCAAAAATAAAAGTCTTAAACTTAAAAATCGATATCGCTTACTCAATTTTAAGAGTGGGAAACTCGCTAGCGCGCGTACCGCGCGCCGGTGCTATCATTCATTTGTCGCACTCACAAAAATGTCGTTCATCTTGAATCAAGAGGAGTCTCTGTTGATTCAAGAGGACGAAATCTTGAATTAAGAATAAAGTAATCTTAATTTCAAAGGAAATCATCTAAAATCAAGAGGATGTCCTTCCATGTGTTTTTCTTTTTTATTGTTTTTTAAGATTTTATCTTGAAAAATTTTGATAGTAATTTTACATAATATCGAGGGCCTGCTAAAAGCTACGAATAAAATATACGAACGATAAACAAACCCTTTCGACGATAAACAAATCCGAGGTCAACGAAAAAACTGATCAGCTATCCCCCAAGCTCTAAACCCCCAAAACCCTGGGTGCCCTAGTTCAACAAAAAAACTTATCAGCTATCCTCCAAGCTCTAAACCCCCAAGACCCTGGGCGCCCGAGTTCAACAAAAAAACTTATCAGCTATCCCCCAAGCTCTAAGCCCCTAAAAACCATGGGAACCCGAGTTAAATTATTCGAAAAATATGAGTGCATTTTAGTTAACGAAATAAATAATTTCGTAACGATACCTAATTAAGCTGCACTGGTGCAATTATATCATAAAGTTGTAAATCTGAAATTTTTAACCCCAAAATGGCGTGGTTGATTAGGAAAACTATATAAGTTTTCACTTATTGTTTTACTCTTTGTTTGCAATATTATCAACAAATTTTTTTTTTAACTATAAATTAAATACTTCTAAGAATCAGACACATTTCGAGAAAAGTGTAAAAATTTTCGTTTGTTTAGTGGTTATTTATTTATTTTTTATTTTTTATATATTTTTTTATTATTTTGTAATATTTTCAAGTGATGTAAATAAAAGTGAATTACAACCTTTTTGTGGAACAAAAAAAAATTTTTTTTTATGGATTTGATATTCAAATATAAAGTACGCTTAACTTCTAAAATTATTCCACTCGGTAACCAGAGTCTTGGGGGCTTAGAGCTTGGGGGAGAGCTGATCAGTTTTTTCGTTGACTTCGGGCACCCAGGGTCTTGGGGGTTTGAGGCTTGGGGGATAATTAGTCACTTATTTTTTGTGCTTGGCACCCAGGTTTATAGAGGTTTAAAACTTGGGGGATAATTAGCCACTCATTAATTTTTGTGCTACGCACCCAGGTCTATGGAGATTTAAAACTTGGGGGATACTTAGCCACAGAGTAACTATATATATAAATAATGGTTGGAATATTATTATTGTGGTAGTAACTATACTGGTTAGTGTAAACAATGTCCGATTCTCCCCGTATCCCCCGTAATCCCTTCCGATTCGGAATTCACCCCAGCGCCTCAATCTAGCATTCTTACACTGAAAAATTTTTGTGTCGGTCACAGGTACCTTAAAAGAATTATTAAATTTTAAATCTAATAAATCATCACTGTAAATTACGTGACCAGTAAAATTAAATTAGAAAAATATAAAAGGAGTAATTTTTAACTTAATGAACACTGTTTTTATAGAATTTCCTTTATCGTAGACCAATTCAAGTTTTCTAGGTAATTTTAAATATACGATAAATATGTATGTTTATTTTAACTTGCATTTAAATTAAATTAAAGTTTTAAACTGAAAAAAAATCGTTTTACAACACTCAAAATCTATTATTTTCAGGAGTATGATTTTCACATATTCATACATTCTTGTGTAAATCCAGTAATATATTTGTATGTGACCAACATTATCCGCATTGAACATATGCATATAAAAATATTCATACATGTCATGGCAATTTAGCCAAGTTTACCTTTACTAGTCAATCCTAAATAAATTTTATCGAAAGAATTTTCATAATTTCATGTTTTTTCTCTAAATTATCTCATTTGTTTAGGGAAACACCTTATCTAATATACAATTAAAAGTACATAATTAAAAAAATAAATAAATAAAAAAAATAAGTTTTTGCTATCAAATAGCTCACCTCTACTAATAATATTTTTTACATCATTTTATTACACATTTCCATACTTTTTGCAACTCAAGTGTTTACTATATTATAAATGTCAAAATTATTGTAACACACAAAGAATTATAAATTAATACTTTGTCATAAGTACTTAATTTTGATTAACTTTTGACATTTTTAATTCTTTAGTGGAATATCATGTGCCATTACATTTTTCTGGTTAATATTTAATTTTATTTTAACTCTTACTAAAATATAAAAAATTTTGTTGTTAAACTTTATTTTATTCAAATATACGGACTAAAGAAATCCTATTAGATTTATTACATTGAAACTTTTGTAATTACTTGCTTTTATTTTTGTGGTTCAGGTACACAACTGTACACTATGACTATAAAGACATCTAATATTCAACAAAAGTCTATGATACAAAACTTTTTTACTGCAGAAGAAAATTGATCAGAGTACCCAACCAACTGATTTCAATTGACACTTAAATAAAATGATTCTTTAATTATAAGTTTTAATCCAATGTTAACCTCAATTATTATTAGCTCGAATTTTTGATTTTAAAAAATTGCATCTAGTAATATCACAAAAATTTAAATTATTTTAAGTAAATTTCATTACTAGACATTACATAAAAAACTGAAAGTGTGAAAAGTGCTGAAGAAAAAAAAAAAATTTTTTATACAAAAATTAACAAATTTTAACATCTATAAAAAAAAATTCTAGAGTATTTCTTGTTGGATTGAGAGGAATCTACTTGATTTAAGATGATTTCAGCTTAATATAGCGTCAATCGGATATCCGTTTCATTCTAAAAGAAAATCCTTTTAAAAAAATAATCTCAAATGAAGAGGAGTACTATTTATTTTAAAGGAATTCCTTTTGAAATATTCTTTTTTTAATCAAAATTATTTATATGTCAATCATGAGGATTCCTCTTCAACCGAAATGATAATCCATTAATTTTTTATCTGCTTTTAAATTATTTATTTTTGAGAATCAACGATTTTTAGTTAGTTTAAAAATATTATTCTATACCAATGTATACTTTTGCAAAATAATATTTATTTTAAAAATAAAGTCTGTTGGGTGTCTTATAATATAATAAGTTTAATCGAAGTTTTCCTCCACTCAGGGGCGTTATTACAGTTTGGGCACGGGTCTGGATAAAGTTCTTGAGATAAAAAGATGAGTTAGAATCCCCACAGCTTATCTACTTAAAAAAATGAAAAATAAATTAAGAATGATAAAAAAAAAAATATGATGGGTATTAACATTACTTGTGAAAGTAACTACTGAAGTAAATTTAATATTCTTTTTAAGTTGACTTTAATTAATTATTATGAAGAAAAAAAAAAAAAAAAAAAACAGATTTAACTTAACTTGTACTGTTCATTTTAATTTTTTTATGAATGAAATTTTTTAATAATCAAATTTTAAATTAGTTATGTTATGTGTACATGTATACTTTATTTTATTGTATGAATAAAACATATATAAAAAAAATTTTATTCACAATTATATCTGTTTTTTTTTACTCTTTAATCCTCATTTGACATCTTTTTTTGAATCTAAAAATACGATTCGAATTTTGATGTATTGATATGTGCACTTATACACGCATAATATTTTCATAATTTTTATATTATTATGTTATATAAATACATAAAACTAATTTTATGCCTAAAAAAAATCAATTATAATCTTTTTGTTCGAGCTTGTTAAGCATTTTGTGTGTTAAATTCATCTTGGTACTGTCGATTAGTCATTTTCGTTCACTGAAAATTTTTTTAATAATGAGAAACAATTTTTTTTTTTTTTAAATGCATCAATTATTCTTATTTTTATTAATTTTACTAAAGAGGATTTCCATTTGAATTAATAAGATTTCCTAGAAAATCTAGCGGATTTTCCTCCTGATTCAAGAATATTTTTTTCTTAATTTTAAAACCCAATCTGATTGACGCTATATTAAACTGAAAATCCTCTTGAATCAAGAGGAATCCTCTTAAATCTAGAAGAAATTTTAGTGAGTGCGTCGCTTTTATTGATTTGAATCAATCGATGATTAAAAAAAGAAAACAAACATTTAAAATTTATTTTATTCATTTTTTAAAATTAATAGAAACTCGCTAGCGCGCGTACCATGCGCTTGTCCTATCATTCATCTACCACTATCTCGAAATTAATTCAGTATCGTTAATACAAGCCCAAAAACAGAGGAATGATGGTTTTTCTTTGCTGATTCATAAAATCAGTTTGGAGGTGATTTATTATTAACCATCTTACCTTACTTGATACCAACAATTTAATCAAGAGAATCCTGAAAAGATTTTATAATATTTTTTTTTTTAACAATTTTGAAACCAAGACTTATGACCAGGTTGTACTAAATATTCATCTTGACTTTTAAGTTGACATAAACGGCTGTTACTTTTCTGACTTGATCAATTTTTTGTTTGCTCACACTAATCGCATAATTTTTGATTGATCGCCGTAGGTGAATAATGATAGACGAGCTTACTGATCATTATGAACCTACTTTGGATCAATTTTTTTTGGACATTACCACGATTGAATGGTGATTGAATCATGATCCAATTTTCCAGCTTAAGATTTCTCTATGCCATTTTATAAAATTAGTATTCGTATATTATAACCGTTACACACTGTACATAAAGTAAAATAAAATCCTTTTTAACCTCGTTGATCATAAGTAATAATTTGTGTCCCTCCGACGCAAGCCAAAAGAACGAAATGTACTCCCTGCGCCATCGACCAACGCGCACCCGGCCTACTGCATGCCCTCGCTAGCGCTCGGGCCGCAACATGGCGGCCGGCTACGTGTCGGCCGCTGGCGCTTCGGGAGTACATTTCGTTCTTTTGGCTTTAATCGGAGGAAATCAAGTTATTTTTTGTGATCAACGGACTTTAAAAAAGTGCATATATCCCTCAAGACTAAAGTTTGCTGAGGAGGCCCACGTATTTGAAGCCCTCGACTTCGTCTCGGGCTGCAATAACAGCGGGCCTCGACTGCAAACTTTAGTCCCTCTGGGAATAATATACTATTTTATCCCGCAGTGTACCTAATATGGCCCCCGCGAATGAGTAGAAATGGCGATATTTCAAAGTGTATTTCCGAAGAGTCTTTAGTTTCGTATGTACTTTTTAGAAAATCCCATCCTTATCTTATTTTAATGAAATAAATTTTATTGTTTCCAAGTTTTTTTTCATTTTATAACTAAAGAAACAAACTTTGATAACAATTTAAAGTTGTAATTTTTCTACTGGTTGCAAAGCTTTCAAAAACATTGTAAAAGGCTCAATTTAAAAAAAATCTTTTTTAAAATAATTAAAATTTTGCAGTTTTTTAAATCTCATATCCTGATTGATTTAAAAAATAAGAAAAAATCGCAGTAAATAAATAACTTCAAGGGGGCCATATTAGGTACACAAATTTTTGGTGTCTTGAAAAAACGTGTTTTCGTAAATCCTCTGGCATTTCAAGCTCATTGATCAAAATCGAACGCATAATGTTTCACTTTAAAGTTCTTGAATTAACCTTTAAAATGAGACCTTACACGTCAAAAAATA
The DNA here is from genome assembly GCA_038277355.1 of Encarsia formosa. Lineage (NCBI taxonomy): Eukaryota > Metazoa > Arthropoda > Insecta > Hymenoptera > Aphelinidae > Encarsia > Encarsia formosa. The sequence goes on from CM076186.1 coordinate 61,828,861, forward strand.
TTGATTCAATTCGCCACAACGTCGTTTCGCGCTTAGGGGGGCCATATTAAGTATACACTTACCTTATATAAATTATCATGTGGTTCAAAATTTCGTTTTCAAAAAATTTAGTCTACATTTATTTTTTATTTTTTGCGTTAATTCAAATGGCTTAGGACATTTCTAACATGATAATTTTTTTCAAATATTTCGAGACCCAGACCCTAATGGAAAAAAAACGTGATAAATTCTAACAAAAATTAGATTCAGAAATTTTTCAAGATTTTTTAGGAGGTCTAAAGGCACTTTTAAAACTAATTCATGAAAATTTAATATTAATTGTTATCTGGCAGGCGAAAATTTCATTAATACTAAATCTATATGGGTCATTCCGGAGATTTTTTAAAATTCCTTGCGGAGGGGGTTCGGCAAATCTTTTTAGGAATATTTTTCCTCGAAAGTTCTATATAAAACAAGAAGTTTACCGCTTGAGAAAATTTTTTTTTTATGTTGTGCTTGGCGCTGGAATTTTTCAAAGCTCGAAAAAAGGCCTACATTTACGTCATTTTTTGAAAAATCTAGCTCAAAGCAGAAATAAGATAAAAAGGTGCGGTTTGCAGGAAAATTTTAAGAATAATTAGTAATTTATGTAAAAAATGTGTCAAACAAATTTTTTTTACATTTTACCCCTTTCCCATCGGTTTTAAAAAGAAACTTTTTTCTCTATTTTATAGGTATCTTTCAGCAGCTGTAGCTTCTTTCCCGTGCATTTTTCCTCTATGTATATGATCGTACGGTTTTTAGCTCTTAAAAAGACAAAAAATTTGCGTCCAACCGCGACTCAGTCCAATGCTTCATTCTCGAGATACAACTGTTTAAAGATTGTAAGAAATTTTAAAAATGAGTTTTTCGCAATTTTATTATAGCTGCCATACTGTTCTATCATGAAATTTTTTAATTTTTTTTGCATAAAAAGTTACTTCTATTTGTATATTAAAAGCCTTCAAAATTTCAGGAGGGTGTTTTTTTTTTATTCCGAGTAATAATGTTTCGAAAAACCTTATTTTTAAGGTTATTTTAAAGCACTTGTGTGGTTCTAGAATTCACAACTCGGTGGATTTAATTCTTTATCCAGCCATTTTTTATTTTTAATAACAAATAAGATTTATAAACAATTAAATTTTCTTTCATTTAAGCTATTTAGATATTAAACTTTATAAATTATCAAAATAAAAACAGGTATTTAAGCTTTAAAACGTTAATTTTTTATTCTACACTTATGCTATGCAACCTAGTTTTTTTTATTCATTTTTTTAAGAATAATTATGTTTAATGAAATTGACCTTATTCTTTGACCAAAAACGTTACCTTTGTTTCTTTTTTAAGTGATATTTATTTTATAAATTTAACCGTTTTAGATTCAGTATCGTCTGAGGTTATTTTTACTCTCATACTTGTCTCATCAAGTGGCTCAAAGTAATGATACTTTGTAGTGTTGACGATGGTCTTAGCAGATTTAATTCTGCTTTCTAAAAACAGATGTCTTGTTTTGATAGTCTCTTTGTCTGCCCATAAGTATCTGAAAAAAAAATAAAAAATAAAAAATAACAAACAAAAAAATTAGTTCAGAGTAATTATGACTAAGATTTTAGTCATAATGATCAAGATTTTTTAATAACAATTCTTAACAAAAAAAAAAATTTTGTAAGTGAGAAAAATTTTAATGGAAATTTTTTTTAGTAATTTCAAGAAAATGACGTGTACTCAAAGAAAAAAAAATTATGAAAATTAAATTTTCTTGCATGTTGCTCGAATACAAAAAAAATCTAATTAAAATGTTTATTATCTGAGGAAATTATAAATACAAATTTTAACCTAAAGCTTGTAAAACTAAATTTACTGGTAAACTTCTAATTGATTATTAAGTATGATATAAATTTTGAAACTGAGGTCTCTTACTTTATTGAAGAATGATTTTCATTTAAATAATTGAACATATCCAAAGGACCAGTAATCTGTTTATCTGCTGATCTTTGCAGTGACGCTTTTCTAACTTTACGTTTGGCAACAGCACCAATGCCATCACACACGTTCTTACCGTGGTTTGTGGCAAAAAAGTTGTGTGATACAACTTTAAAACCTAAATCTGACTCATGGAAACAAACGTCAGCAAAATTATTTCTGGAAAAAAGTAATAATTATTTACGTACTGAAGGGGACTATGCCGTGTTTCTTTGCGACCCAAGCGAACATGGCAAGTTAGTCGCCTGAAGTACGTACGTAATTTTATACCCTCAAGGCATATAATCGGCACCAACGAGCTGACATCGAGATAGAAAGAAAAACCGCAAATAAAAAAGCAAATTGTGTTAATTATATAATTGTTAAAACTTGAAAATGTAAAAAATATATTTGTACATACGATTAATTAATGAAAGCTGGGTAAGAAGATCGTAGCAATGTCCAGGGTCAAAAATTTTTTAATAATAATATTTATAATAATTTACAGTAATATTAAGAAAAAAAAAAAAAAAAAAGATTTGAACTTTTGTACAAAAACTAAAAATTTACCGGTTGGAAAAGGACACTATTGCAGGTAGGGCTTCACGATACGAGATGATATCGATATTTTGAATTATATCGATATCGTATCGACGTATGGGCATGTTTATCGTATCGAGTACAGTATCGACGATATTTTACTATAAATTTATCGATATCGTCTCGGCTCAATCCCGAGAAACGAGAAATATCGACTGAAAAAATTTCATCTACAAATCGGTTGTTAATTATATTATATTCATTAAACACTTTTATATCATAAATTACAGTAATAATAATATATATTTTTATTTAAATTATCATTTATTTTAAAAATACAAATTGAGAAAAGAAAAAAAATCTAAAAAAAAAAAAAAAAGATAGTTACTAATCATAAATTAAGTCCGTTAAACATATTTTGTTTCTAGTATTTAAAAAAGGCTTTGACCACGAATTCAAACATAAAAGTGCTATTAGAGAATCGTCTTTTAAACAAGTTCTCGTATCACTCACGACGAGAGAGCCAGTTCTAAAAAGACGCTCAACGTACCATAGTTCGATAAATAAACTGATCAGCTATCCCCCAAGCTGTAAACCCCCAAATACCTGAGGCACCCGAGTTTAATAAACAAACCGATCAGCTATTCCCCAAGCTGTAAACCCCAAAACCCTGGGCATCGAACACGAAAAAATTGATCTTTTAAACCCCCAAATACCCTGGGCGCCCGAGTTCAATAAAATAACTGATCAGCTATCCCTCAAGCTGTAAGCCCCCAAAATCCTGTGCGCTCAAATTCAACAAAAAAAACGATCAGCTATCTCGCAACTTGTGAACCTCCAAAACCCTGGGGATCAAGTTCATTGAAAGAAACTGATTAGATATCCCCCACGCTCTAAGCCCCAAAATACCCTGGGCGCCCGAGTTCAATAAATTAACTGATCAGCTATCCCTTAAGCTTCAAGCACCAAAATACCCTGGTTGTCGAGTTTAAAAAAAATTGATCTCCTAAGCCCCCAAGTACCTTGGGCGCCAAAGTTCGATAAATAAACTGATCAGCTAACCTCCAAAGCTGTAAACCCCCAAAACCTTGGGCATCAAGTTCAATAAAAGAAACTGATCAGCTATCCCCCAAGTTCTAAGCCCCCAAATACCCAGGGCGCCCGAGATCAATAAATTAACTGATCATCTATCCCTTAAGCTCAAACCCCAAAATACCCTTGGCGTCGGGTTAAAAAAATTGATCTTCTAAGCCCCCAAGTACCCTGGGCGCCATAGTTCGATAAATAAACTGATTAGCTATCCCCCAAGCTGTAAACCCTCAAATACCCTAGGCGCCCGAGTTCAATAAATTAACTGATCAGCTATCCCTTAAGCTCTAACCCCAAAATACCCTGGGCGTCGAGTTAAAAAAAATAGATCTTCTTAGCCCCCAAGTACCCTGGGCGCCATGGTTCGATAAATAAACTGATAAGCTATCCCCCAATCTCTAAGCCCCCAAATACTCTGGGCGCCCGAGTTCAATAAATTAACTAATCAGCTATCCCTTAAGCTCAAACCCCAAAATACCCTGGGCGTCGAGTTAAAAAAAATTGATCTTCTAAGCCCCAAAGTTCCCTGGGCGCCATAGTTCGATAAATAAACTGATCAGCTATCCCCCGAGCTGTAAACACCCAAAACCCTGGGGGCCCAAGTTCAATAAATAAACTGATCAGCTAACCCGCAAAGCTGTAAACCCCCAAAACCGTGGGCATCAAGTTCAAGAAAAGAAACTGATCAGCTATCCTCCAAGTTCTAAACCCCCAAATACCCTAGGCGCCCGAATTGAATAAACAAACCGATCAGCTATTCCCCAAGCTGTAAACCCCCAAAACTCTGGGCATCGAACTCAAAAAAATTGATCTTCTAAACCCCCAAATACCCTGGGCGCCCGAGTTCAATAAATCAACTTATCAGCTATCCCTTAAGCTCTAAACCCCAAAATACCCTGGGCGTCGAGTTCAAAAAAATGGATCTTCTTAGCCCCCAAGTACCCCGGGTGCCATAGTTCAATAAATAAACTGATCAGCTTTCCTCCGAGCTGTAAACACCCAAAACCCTGGGGGCCCAAGTTCAATAAATAAACTGATCAGCTAACCCGCAAAGCTGTAAACCCCCAAAACCGTGGGCATCAAGTTCAAGAAAAGAAACTGATCAGCTATCCTCCAAGTTCTAAGCCCCCAAATACCCTGGGCGCCCGAGTTCAAAAAATTAACTGTTGAGCTATCCCCCAAGCTCTAAGCCCCCAAATACCCTGGGCACCCGAGTTTAATAAATTAACTGATCAGCTATCCCTTAAGCTCTAAACCCCAAAATACCCTGGGCGTCGAGTTACAAAAAATTGATCTTCTAAGCCCCAAAGTTCCCTGGGCGCCATAGTTCGATGAATAAACTGATCAGCTATCCCCCAAGCTTTAAACCCCCAAGTACCCTGGGCGCCATAGTTCAATAAAATAACTGATCAGCTATCCCTCAAGCTGTAAGCCCCCAAAATCCTGGGCGCTCAAATTCAACAAAAAAAAAACGATCAGCTATCTCGCAACTTGTGAACCTCCAAAATCCTGGGGATCAAGTTCATTAAAAGAAACTGATTAGCTGTCCCCCACGCTCTAAGCCCCAAAATACCCTGGGTGCCCGAGTTCAATAAATTAACTGATCAGCTATCCCTTAAGCTCTACCCCCAAAATACCCTGGGCGTCGAGTTAAAAAAAATTGATCTTCTAAGCCCCCAAGTACCCTGGGCGCCATAGTTCGATAAATAAACTGATAAGCTATCCCCCAATCTCTAAGCCCCCAAATACTCTGGGCGCCCGAGATCAATAAATTAACGGATCAGCTATCCCTTAAGCTCTAAACCCCAAAATACCCTTGGCGTCGAGTTAAAAAAAATTGATCTTCTAAGCCCCAACGTTCCCTGGGCGCCATAGTTCGATAAAAAAACTGATCAGCTATCCCCCAAGTTGTAAACCCCCAATTACCCTAGGCGCCCGAGTTGAATAAACAAACCGATCAGCTATTCCCCAAGCTGTAAACCCCCAAAACCGTGGGCATCAAGTTCAAGAAAAGAAACTGATCAGCTATCCTCCAAGTTCTAAGCCCCCAAATACCCTGGGCGCCCGAGTTCAAAAAATTAACTGTTTAGCTATCCCCCAAGCTTTAAACCCCCAAATACCCTAGGCGCCCGAGTTCAATAAATTAACTGATCAGCTATCCCTTAAGCTCTAAACCCCAAAATACCCTCCGCATCGAGTTTAAAAAAAATTGATCTTCTAAGCCCCCAAGTACCCTGGGCGCCATAGTTCAATAAAATAACTGATCAGCTATCTCTCAAGCTGTCAGCCCCCAAAATCCTGGGCGCTTAAATTCAACAAAAAAAAACGATCAGCTATCTCGCAACTTGTGAACCTCCAAAACCCTGGGGATCAAGTTTATTAAAAGAAACTGATTAGCTGTCCCCCACGCTCTAAGCCCCAAAATACCCTGGGCGCCCGAGTTCAATAAATTAACTGATCAGCTATCCCTTAAGCTCTAGACCCAAACTACCCTGGGCGTCGAGTTAAAAAAAATTGATCTTCTAAGCCACCAAGTACCCTGGGCGCCATAGTTCGATAAATAAACTGATAAGCTATCCCCCAATCTCTAAGCCCCCAAATACCCAGGGCACCCGAGTTCAATAAATTAACTGATCATCTATCCCTTAAGCTCTAAACCCCAAAATACCCTGGGCGTCGAGTTAAAAAAAATTGATCTTCTAAGCCCCCAAGTACCCTGGGCGCCATAGTTCGATAAATAAATTGATTAGCTATCCCCCAAGCTGTAAACCCTCAAATACCCTGGGTGTCCACACTCAGAGAAAGATTTGATTGGGTCAACAATTTATTGTTACATCTAAGATGCCATAATTGATGAAGATACAATGATGCACATTGTAGCAGTAATAATATCATGTTAGCGCTGACTTAATGCGTATTAAGGGCTAACATTTTTCTAGTTGCACTGGTATAGCACAACTTAATTTTAAAAAATTTCTTTTTTGTGATTTTGGTATAATTAATGTATTTGATGAATGGTTTTAATGTTAAAAAATTTACAAATGATTATAAAAATCACAATATTTAAAAAATAATGTCTTCAATTAAGATTTTAAAAAAAGGCCGTCGATGGCTCAGTCGGTTAAGACACACGTCTTAGTTGGCCGAAACATCGTCGCGCTGAGAGACGCCGGTTCGAATCCCCGCCGGCTCAACTTTTCGAGCGCAGTGAGGTGAGCTGTGTGACCCGCCTTGGACTAGACAAGAATTCTGGTCGAATACTGATTTGTTCTGAGGAACAAAGGAGATGGTCACCGAAGAATTAATTAATGCTTACTGAGAATTATAAAGAATCACACAAGATAAGGCTTAGGACCGTTTAACCCTTTACTGCTAACCATCTATAGCTGATGGAATATTTGATGGCATCTTCGCCTTATCAAGATGAAGTATTCAGGACTGATACACCCGACAGACGCAATTAAATCTACAGTTAAAACCCAATTGTACCCCACAGTATTATATGTTTAATGTGAAATGTATCTAATAACCATAAATGGTAATAAAGATTAATGAACAAAAAAAAAAATATTTTAAAAAATAGTTAGGTTAGGTTAAATTTTTGCATATTTGCTTTACTACAGTCGCAACGATATGTTTTATTATCCTTACCATACGTATGGTAACTGCTACAATATTTAGACTATTGAGGGAACAAAGAATATTTAATTGATCGAATCAAATCTTTCTCCGAGTGCAATTTCAACAAATAAGATGATCAGCTATCCCCCAAGCTGTATACCCCAAATAACCTGGGCACCCGAGTTCAACAAAAAAACTGATCAGCTATCCCCCAAGCTATTAACCCCCAAATACCCTGGGCACCCAAATTCAATAAATAAACGGATCAGCTATCCTCCAAACTCTAAACCCCCAAATACCCCCATCGGCCCACCGCCCAGCTGTAAATAATTTTGTAACAATACCTAAATAACGATTCACTGGTGCAATTATATAACTGATCAGTTTTTTTTATTGAACTCGGGCTTTCAGAGTTTTGGGGGTTTAGAGCTTGAGGGACAGCCGATCAGTTTAATTATTTAAATCGGGCGCCCAGGGTATTTAGGAGTCTACAGCTTGGGGGAAAGCTGATCAGTTTATCTATTGAACTCGAGCACCCAGGGTATTTTGGGGTGTACAGCTTAGGAGATAGCTGATCAGTTTTTTTGTTGAATTTGAGCGCTCAGAGTATGGGGGGGCTTAGAGCTTGGAGGATAGCTGATCAGTTTATCTATTGATTTTGGGTGCCCAGGGTATTCGGGGGTAAATAGCTTTGGGGATAGCTGATCAGTTTTTTTGTTGAACTTGGGCGCCCAGGGTATTAGGGGGTTTATAGCTTGGAGGATAGCTGATCAGTTTATTTATTGAATTTGGGTGCCCAGGGTGTTTGGGGGTAAATAGCTTGGAAGATAGCTGATCAGTTTTTTTGTTGAACTCGGGCGCCCAGGGTATTTGGGAGTTAACAGCTTGGTGTATAGCTGATCAGTTTATTTGTTGAACTCGGGCGGCCAGGGTATTTGGGGTATATAGCTTGGGGGATAGCTGATCAGTTTATTTATTGAATATGGGTGCCCAGGGTATTTGGGGTATATATCTTGGGGGATAGCTGATCAGTTTATTTATTGAATTTGGGTGCCCAGGGTATTTGAGGGTAAATAGCTTGGGGGATAGCTGATCAGTTTTTTTGTTGAACTCGGGTGGCCAGGGTATTTGGGGTATATAGCTTGGGGGACAGCTGATCAGTTTATTCATTGAATTTGGGTGCCCAGGGTATTTGGGAGTTTAGAGTTTAGGGGATAACTGATTAGCTATTTCACACACACACACACACACACACACACACACACACACACATATATATATAATTATACAATAAATTTTTGCACTCGTTTAAGTACACTGCAAACGGGAACGTTGCAAATTCAATAGGATAATTATTGTTTATTAGGTTTATTAAGAATCCATTAACTAAACATAATTTTTGTTTGTGGAATTCATGATCTGATAATTTTATGGCTTTATCCGTCCATGTGCTGACAATAGCAGTTTTTTGTGATAGTGAGTGGTATGATAAAAAATTTAAGAATCTTCCTGAGAAAGTAGGTTTTCTGTACCAATTTGTCATAATTTTACCATCTCTAACTGTAATTTTTAAGTCTAAAAAAATTTCTTATGATTTAGAGAGATCTATAAAATATTTTTTAAACAAAATGATTATCTTATGTCACAGGGCTCGTTTTTCCGAGGACTAATTTATAGATAATCGTGACTGGCTCACGAATACCCTCGGCGAATCGACGTCAGCAGTCCTCAGCCTTGTAGACAATTTTCAAATACCTGTAATCGGGGGAAAGACGCGTACGTGAACTTATTCATCTGTTACGCGGCGCGGTTGCTCTCTTTTCGGTAGTGGCGTTATATCCAGACAAAGACTTCGAGACAAAAATCTAAGTACTTACTGTACTTCACACACACTCTTACTCTAATCATCACACGAGCAAACCTCCAATGATTGACCACTATGCGGACTTACTTTTTTAGCATGTGCACCTTCACTTGATTTAACAATAATTATAATAATTACTACTAGTTCGAATGGCTTCGCACAAGACGACTATGCCTTCCTAGGCCGTACACTGACTCTCCGTGAAACGTTATTGTCTTCCCTACTCCGATCCAATGACAACTGGATCACAGGAAAATCTACTCAACTTCTCACTGATAGCTTTATCTTACGCACTTTGATTAAGTTATTTAACAATACAAAAAAGGAAATTTTATATTTGCTCTCTGACACACGTGTGATCACGCCAAGTGCAAAAATTAGAGTAATGCTGATCGGTAGATTTCGTCATCACCTGACTTACCTATCCACATCTGCGTTCCATAACAGTGAGCGCCAAATTCGAATTTCATCCTAACTAGCTAGCTGTTACACTTCTTATTACGAAAGCTGATCACGACAACCGAACAGTTATCCTAAGATAAAAAAGAGAATTCAAAAAGAATGTCAGCATTTTATTCGTGATGTGATTGGTTGAAGACCAAAATTTAAAATTTGAATTTTTATTTTTAATTTTTATATTACAATTCAATAAAAACATCTAGAGATAAATTTGATAAAAAAAAATTATGCAATCAAGTGTTCAAAATTATCTGATTAAAATCATAAAAATAATAATAATTAGTAAGTAAACAAAACCAATGAATCTATAACCACAAAAGTTTAAATGAACTCCAAATGTAGCAGCAAAGCTAAATTTTATATATATCTATTTTAGTTAAAGCCTAAGCTTTAAAATGCTGATTGGCGATTGGTCCAAATCCAACATGGCGGCTCAATATGGCGGCTGAATGATGGAAAAACGATACTTAAATAAAAAAAAAGCTATAAAATTAAGAAAAAAAAATTTATACTTGATATTTCAGTAAAAAAATGATCAAAACAACTTTAAAAAAATTAGATTTCTATTCTTCAGTCATTATGAAGTCATTTAGAGGTTAAAGAAACGTCCAAAAGACCAAAAGTAACTGTTACCGCTCAAAGACTTGAGTATTTTGTGTTTCAATATGCCTCACACTACAAGGAACATTCATAAAGATTGATGTATAAATCCTTACAATCATAAGTCTCATGTGGGTAAACAGCTTCGATTTCTTTCAAAAAATATGTGGATTGATTTTCCAGAGCACTCACAACTAGAACGAATATGTTTAAATTGTAGAAATTTGTATTATAAGAGTATGAAATCGAATCCATCTGTGGAACATGATATGATAGAACATGAAATTAGTTGTGACAGTAATTTATATGAAAACTCAAGACTTCAAAAATTAGAAGAAATGCTTGATGATCTCAAATCGTTTTTTTCTAGCCTGCCAAATAATGATCCATTAAGAATTTCTGTACTCACCATAGCTCCTGAAAGCTGGAGTGTTCGTAAAACTGCTAGAGAATTTGGAACAAATTGACAAGCCGTTGAAAAAACTAGATTGTTAAAGGCAGAAGAAGGTATGCTAGCACTGCCACATGTTAAAGCTGGCAGATCCTTACCTGAACCAGTCAAGAATGAAGTTCTTACTTTTTATAACAACGACGAAAATAGCCGAATTATGCCTAACAAAAAGAACGTTGTACTGAGAAATGGAGACCAAAAAGAAAAAAAAACAGAAGCGGCTTCTTCTTTGCGACACCAAATACTTATATGTACTGTTTAAAAAGGTATTTCCACAATACAAAATTGGCTTATCTAAATTTTATGAGCTGAAACCAAAATACTGTATACCGATATGAGCAAGAGGGACACACAATGTGTGCGTTTGTACCATACACCAGAATTTTAAAACTATGTTTGATGCTTCGGATTTGCTAAAATACACTAAAGAAACAAAATATCCATTAACTCACTACACAGATTGTATTAAGCTTGTTTTGTGCAAAAATTCCTCAGCTGCTTGTTTTCTAAGAGAATGTCAAAAGTGTCCCGAAATGGATGATTTGCAAAATAATTTTATCAATTTACTTAATGATAAAGGTATAACACAAGTAATTTACAGTGTTTGGCAGTCAACTGATAGATGTACTCTAAAAAAAGAATGTCTTCCAATACAAGAATTTGTTGAAGAATTTTGTGAGCAATTGAAAAAGTTACTTCCTCATCATTTTCTTTCAAAAAATCAATCCAAGTTTATATCAGAACGAAAGGATAATTTGAAAGATGGTGAAGTAATGGTGCATTCTGATTTTTCAGAAAATTTTCCTTACGTTGTTCAAGATGCAGCGCAGGCTTTTCATTTCAATAATGATCAGGCCACAGTTCATCCCGTAATTATTTACTACAAATCTGGCAATAGAATGGCTCATAAAAGTTTTATACTTTTATCAGAGTTTACGACACATGATACCACAGCTGTACACTTGATACAAAAACTTATCATGCCTGAGATAAAAAAAGAGTGCCCACGAGTCAAAAAGGTTATTTATGTTACTGACGGTGCAAAGCAACATTACAAAAACAAATATCAAATGATGAACTTAGTTCATCACTTTGAAGATTTCAAGATTCTAGCAGAATGGCATTTTTTTCTACTGCATACGGTAAGGGGGCGTGCGACGGTTTAGGAGCAACTTTCAAGCCTGAAGCTACTCGTGCCAGTCTACAAGCAAAACCAAATGATGCTATTCTTAATTCGAAATCACTCTTCAATTGGGCAGAAAACCAATTTGAAAATATTGAGTTTTTCCACTACTCTGAGGCTGATCATAAAAAAACAAAAAAAAGTCTCAACAAAAGATTCTCAGAAGCTCCAGCAGTTACTGATATTTCACTAGGACATGCTTTTACCGTATCAAAAGAGAAAGAACTAAAAGTTTGGCAATACTCTAACAGTTACAAATACTCTGCAGTACTAAAATTTTGTAAAGAGGTTATGAATAAAGCTAAGCTAATACTTCGAACTTTATTAAATTTAACATTTATTTCATTTAAAACATGTGAATTATTTTTATTAAAAATACCTATTTATCAAATAAAAAAAAAAAAAAACAAACAAAGAAAAATCTTGATTTCTTTAATTCCTTTAAATCTTTCGTTATTTTTGAATCAGACCCAGAGTAACAAGGGCACGAGCCTATAATAATTTACCAAACTTCTGTAAGCACTCACCTCCAATATAAATGTAGGTAAATCAAGAGAACGATGAAAGACTTTATTTCGAATACTAAAAACTTTTAACCCCCAAAACCCAAAGTACAAAGGTCATGAGTTTCAAAATCGTGATTTCATACATTCCAAGATAATGGTGACAGTTTGATGAATTTAGTAATGTCAGCTTGAACTGTAGTTGTTTGTCTGTTCTAAGCATACAACCCAATAATCGAATTTGTCAAGCTTTTCTACTCTAAGAATACAACTTGATAACCAAATTCGTTGAGCTTTTACACCTCAAGCCTACTAACCAAAAACTAAATTTGTTAAGTCGTATACCCTATCGAGTATGAAATTCTCTTCGGTTATTGGGTTGTATGCTTAGGATTTAAAAGCTTCTAGAATTCGGTTATCGGGTTGTATGCTTAGGGTGTAAAAGCTTGATGAATTCGGTCATTGGGTTGTAGGCTTGAGGTGAAAAAGCTCAATGAAGTTGGTTATTGGATTGTATGATTAGGGTGTAAAAGCTTCATGACTTTGCTTATTGGGTTATAGACTTGGGGTATAAAAGCTCAACGAATTTGGTTATGGGATCGCTTGCTTAGGATGTAAAAGCTTGGTGAATTCGGTTATTGGATAGTATGCTTAAGGCGTGAATACTTAACAAATTCGCTTATTAGGTTGTATACTTAAGGTGTAAAAGTTTGATGAATTCGGTTATTAGATTGTACGCTTAGAGTGTAAAAGCATGATGAATTCGAATATTGAGTGGTAGCCGTGAAGTGCAAAAGCTCAACAAATTTGCTTATTTGGTTCAGGTGTAAAAGCTCAACGAATTCGGTTATAGGGTTGTATGCTCATGGTGTAAATGCTTGGCGATTTCGGTTATTAGTCGGTATGATTAGAGTTTTAAAACTCAAAGAATTCAGTTTTGGGTTGTTGGCTCAGGGTGTAAAATCTTCACGAATTCGGTCATTAGTAGTAGGCTTAAGGTGTAGAAGCTCAATGAACTAGGTTATTGGGTTGTATGCTTAGGGTATAAAGACTTGACGAAATCGAATACTGGGTGCTAGGCGTGTGGGGTGTAAAGCATCGTGAATTTGGTTATTGGGTAGTAGTCTTATGGTGTAAAAGCTCAACGCATTTAGTTCTTGGATCGTAGGCTCATGGTGTAAAAGCTCAGTCAATTCATTATAAAAGCTCAATTAATTCAGTTATTGGGTTGTATGCTTAGGGTATAAACACTTGAGAAATTCAGTTATTGGGTGGTAGTCTTAGCGTGTAAAAGCTCAACGGATTAGTTGTTGGGTTGTATGCTTAGGGTGTAAACGCTTAATGAATTCGGTTATTTGGTTGTATGCTTAGGGTGTAAGAGCTTCACGAATTTGATTATTCATTTGTAGGCTTGGGCTATAAAAGCTCAACGAATTTGGTTGTGGAGTCTGTAAAAAACTTAATCTTATCTTATTAAATTACAAAAATAAAAAAATTAAATAAAACTTTGCAAAGTTGAAAATTTTTTTGTCGTTTTCATTCAATCTTCAGTTAAACCATTTCAAACCAAAATTATGAAAAAAAACGGCCATTAGCCTGTTTTATAGCATGAATCAGGAATTAAAATGACTAATTATAGAGTTAAAAAAATTTTTTCATTTATTCAACTGAAAAACAAAAATTTTCAGTGGTTCGTTAAATTAGGATCATCTATTGGAAGTTTGAATAAAATTTTTTACCGGTAAACGGTGACTTTTGGTCTTTTGGACGTTTCTTTAACCTCTAAATGACTTCATAATGACTGAAGAATAGAAAACCAATTTTTTATAAGTTGTTTTGATCATTTTTTTTACTAAAATATCAAGTGTAAATTTTTTTTTCTTAATTTTGTAGCATTTTTTCATTTAAGTATCGTTTTTCCATCATTAAGCCGCCATATTGAGCCGCCATGTTTGATTTGGACTATACGACAGTCAGCATTTTAAAGCTTAGGCTTTGACCAAAATTTTGAGCCTTTAATAGTGAATGTACGCCCCTTCAATTTTTGATACCGGAGGTGGCCCAATTCACGTGGAATGTCACATATATATATCTTACTATATTATATAGTCACTTTTTTTATTAACTCCCCACCCCTCCCCACCACCTCCCCATTTCTCCCCATTTCTCCCCACCCTTAATTCTTTACTTTTTAACCATAAAACATATCAATTTTATAATATTTTTCGATTCAATAACTCCCCACCCGTACCCACCCCTCCCCTTTTTTGGCTGATCCATTTTCGCCCCCACCCTCCCCACCCTCTTCATATTGTTCATTACTCCCATTTCAGATATTATTCAAACTAAACTATTCAAATATTTTTAAATTTTTATCTTTTTCTTATTCGTATTCGTATTCTTTTATTAAAGCTATTGTAATGTTAATTAGAAATTTGAGTATAAGTGATGGTTTATGCAATGGAACCAGATTAAAAGTTGTAAAAACTTATGAATATAAAATGTAAAATATTAACCGGAGATAAAAGAAATAAATTAGTTTTTATTGCAAGAATAATAATAAGTACAGCAGAAACTTCTAAATTTCCATTTGTAATACATAACTAGCGCGCCCCCTGCCGCTTTCGCTTCGCTCAAGAGGCCAGGCGGCTTGCCTGCTTCGGTGTTTTAAATTTTATTAAATTCTTTTTATACACAGTCGTATCAAAACCTGTAAGTTTACAGCTGCGAAATATATTAAAAAAAATAAATTTATTCAAATAATCAATAAATTAGTGTAGAATAACTTTACTTTATCAATTATGTTGAAAAAACAATAAGAGTGAGAAAAAATTTGAATGAGAGTTCTATTTTTGCTGCGTAGAGGGCGAGTCAGTTGTAAACTCTCGACCATCAAGTTCATATTCGAGATATTGATCTTTGAATCGAACGATGTTGTTGTTGTTGTTGACATAGAATTATTTTAGTATTATTTGTAGTTTCTGTAAAGTTTTTAATTTTTACTTCATAGGGTGAAACATTTTGCAAAAGTTTTAATGCATAACTTCTACTTTACCATACAGCCGTGGCGAGTTATAGATGAGATGACTTAAACAAAGCTAGTTAGTGGCAATACTGCAGCTTGCAGTCAAAAGAAAAAACTCAGATTTTTTGAAGTTATAAGGCTTTTTCATAGCAGACGATTATCCATAACCTACTGTTTGCCGATTAAAAAGAATTCCCAATTCTGTTGGCTTTACAGCGTTAATGTTAAAAACAAAATTTTCTGTATAGTCTAAAAAATCTTAAAAACCTAAATAATCTTGGTAAAAATGAATGCGAAAAGTTTAAAAGTTCAAAAAATATGTATAACGTTTAACGCGGGATGTATGACCCGGGTTGTACACTGGCCGGACACCATATCGTTCCGAGGTTTGAATTGGCGCTCGAAATGTGACCGTCAGAATCAATTTTTTTTAATGCCAACCTTCGTCCCACGCGCGCAAAAAAATTTCTCTCATCTGATGAGGTTAAGTTTACTAACGTTTTGCGCGCTTGGGACGAAGGTTGGTACCAAAAAAAATTGGTTCTGACGGTCACATTTCGAGCGCCAATTCGAACCTCGGAACGATATGGTGTCCAGCCAGTGTACAACAAGAATTTTTTTATCAGCTCTGAAGTAAAAACAACTTAAATTTCTCTATAATAAACTTGTCAGAATAATAGAATAATTAACAGAGTTTAAACCTAAGTTTTACCAAAAGTTAAAAAATTCATAGAAAATCAAATAAAACTACATAATATCGTTTTGGGTTCATTACGATAAATGTAAGTCGTCTGCTATGAAAAAGCCTTATTGCTGGATGCTGGTGTGAAGTTAGAAGATAAAAAATGAAGATAGAAGATTGAAGATAAAAATCAAGATTGAAGATGAAAAATTTTCTTGACTACCGTGCTACACGATGTGCACATAAACGATAGACACTTAAAGTTAATTATAATACAGTTTCTCTGACAAAGGAGTAAAACTGTCACGCTCTGACTTACGTATTTAACCTTACTACTTACAGGACAATCGATCCGACAGAGGATCAATTCGTCTTTACGCGACTCAACTCTAATTACGACTGCCAGCACTGCTGCAGTCTTGCCCGGGCGTTGCCTCGCTGGCAAGAATGCAGCGCGTGCATTTTCTGTATCATCGTTTTCTGTATCATAAACCTATTCTACTTGTGTTTATAATGCTGTATGTGCATTATAAATGTTACATAACAAGTTGGTATAAACCTTGTGTAAACACTGTAATAATTATTTTTTGAAATTTTATTGTAAAGCTGTAATCATTTTTTTTATTAATTAATTTTTGAAATTACACTGTAGAGATTGAAGGTTAAAAAAAAATATTAAAAAAAATGATTTTCAGCTTAAAATAATTAAAATCTTAGTATAAATTAGGAAATAAATATAATCTTGCAGATTTTCATGATTCCTCCTGTATTCGATGAATGACTTCATACTACTTTCTTCGAAGATTTTTTCCAATCAGCCAAAGTAGTAGTTTTGAAAGCTCATGATCTCCACAAGTGTCCTCATCCAAAATAATAATAGTCTCCAACTCTTGCTTTTTGAATCCATACAAATCCTGTGAAAGTATCATAATAATTCGTTTTTTATTTATTAAGTAATTTGAGTTGCTACATCATGAACAATTTTTATTTATATAAAACTGTTAGGTATTAACTAAAATTTATTTTATATTAAAAAAATTTCACATAAATTTAATGTATATATAAATTAATAAACACTTACATCAACATTTAGCCTCAAGGGACTGGACAGATTTTTTCTGAAAAGATGATGAACTTCTTCTTCTTCTTCTTATTAAGCCATACTAAAGCCATGCTCTTCAATCTTTATGTCCATGACAAACATGTAATTACAAAAAAAAAATTTTTTTCATTCAAAACAAGTAAGTAAGTAGATTGTGTTGTGTGGATCTGCATGTTAATTGTAACTTCAAAATCTTTTCCTTTTTTAACACGCGCATACCCTATGCATTATAGTTGGAAACTGTTGGATATTGCACGTTTTCTCGGTGGATTTTTATAAGTCTTTCAAAAATCTCTCGGCTTGAATTATCGGAATGATACTCTTGTGTATATCACCGAAAGGTTTCGGGTTACAATATTTTAATTATCGAAATGCTTGAAGTCTAAGTTACTTCTTTGTTCGAACTGCGTTTGGCTGTGAAGAGCGCTCACGCACGTCAGTCGAGTTGAGTTACTCAGCAAGGCAGGTCAGACTTCCCTGTGCCTACAATTAGGGTTGAATAAAGATTTGATTTATACTTTTCACCCTAAATGTTTTGTCGTTTTATTCGATATTTCACCATAAAATTTAATAAAAACTTCCCACTGGAGCTGATTGAAAAGGCGTATGCAGCTATTTCTTGATTTTCACTCTTCAGTCTTCATTCTTGATTTTGATACTTGTTCTTCAATCTTTATGTCCATGACAAACAGTTAATTAAAAAAAAAACACTTTTTTTTTTTATTCAAAACAAGTAAGTAAGTAGATTGTGTTGTGTGGATCTACATATTAATTGTAACTTTCAAATCTTTTCCCCTTATAACACATATAGATAAACAGTGAACCGATAACACAAAAATCTATGCATCTTAATGTTGGAGCAGTTTTGGAGAGAAGCCTGAATGGCACCCGCGCGAGAGTGGCAACATCGCTACTCGTGTCCCTGTAAGTGGGGGGAGGCTGCCGCTGGGTCGGCTCTCGCTGTGTGAAGACTCGGCACGCGCGCGCTTCTCTCGGGTGTCTCATGGGTAGATTTTACTTTTGGTAGTTTGTCCGATTAATAAAGATTCTAGTTTTGCGATAGCTCTCCTCTCGTTGTAAATATTTACAAGATAATAATAAACAGCTAAACAGTGTTACTCGTCAAAGAAAGTGTATTCGTGTTATTTCATTCCTTTTTCCTTCCCGACAAATTCACATCCAACAGGTTATGGGCATCAGCCACTGAAGTTTTCTTTGTGTTTTGAATTACCGGTGAAGTGAGAAAACTTGGAGAATTCAATACTGAAGAACAAAGTAAGAGAAAGAAAATTAAACAGTTGCTGCAAAATGGCAGAAAACAATCAGGTATGAAACAAAAGAAAATTTATGTATCATACATACAGAACAAATCTACGTACAGCATGATGCTTTTTTTAATCCAACTAGAATTGTTGTGAAAAACAGTAAGGAATGCATAAAGAGAAAAAGATAGATTTATTTTTTTGTCCTGCCGTGGGAGTTTGTTTCGGCTGTTCGGACAGCAAATTTTAAACGCGATTGACTCGGCCAGGCTGCAGCGCCGGAGAGTTTAGATTCGGAGAATCGGAAGACGGTTGGGAATCTCTCTCTCTCTCTTTTATTTTCCCTCTTTTTTTTACTTTCTTTCTTCTTTATGGGGTTCAGTAGGAACGGGGACTTTGGGAAACGTAATTCAGCCTGGCCGGTAGCATGCAGGACAAAATTTATTTTTTTTGTCTTTTTCTCTCGGCCGAGCGGCAAAGCTCAGGCTGCAATTAAAGCACACATGATCGCGACATGTTAGTGCGACGGCGCGTGAACTCTGTGTCGGCCGACGGCGACGAGCCAGATGATAGGCTGCGTGCCGTGCGTTTTTTTTTCTTGAAGTCAGATATGGAAATTTAAACGACACAGAGATTTCACTAAACCATCAAGCCGTGAAAGCAACCGTGTTACGGTACTTTTACAAAGGCAGGTGTCCGGTACTCGCTCTAAAACTCTCGGTAATGGACGCGCACGGCCACCTCAAAAATTTTGAGGGCACAGTTGCCGGAAGGAGACTAGGTTGCATCGGTCACTCGGATATCACGATACTTAGATCGTTCTACGAACTACTAACGAGGTATCCAAAATCTCGCCCGAAGTTAGAGTGTATTGGTAAACTGAATTTTAATGAATTATTTTTCAGTCACAGTCAGGCGCCACGGGCGAGGAAGATGGTTTTACCATGTTGACAAAGTCAGCATCGGTTGATAATCCACACTTGGTGGATGCCTACGGGCACAAACAGCTGATTGAAGTACTGAATGAGTTAAGAAATGGTAAGGTTTAGAACAAACAGTCAATCAGTAAAAATAACAAACTAAATTTTGAAAATTTTTAAACAGAAAAACCAAACACTCACCTAAATCCTTTACCAATGTCAACTCAAAACAAAACTTTTTTTTAACGAACATTATTTACAGACAAACAGACCGAGGTCAGCGAAGTGGGTGGAGATGACTGGCAAGTAATCGACGAATGCAATGAAACCGACAACCTAGACAGGTCGATAGAGCCCGAGGAGGAACGGTCATTGCTTAAAAATGGTGACCCCTGGGATAAGCAACCCTTGACGGAGCTCTCAATCAGACTGCCACCTCCACTTCAGCCAATGACCCAGTCACCCCCTCTTCAAGCAACTGTACCCGAAAAGACTGGTAGTCGGACTAGGTATATACAACCAGATCGATATCCTGAGGTAAAAAAAAAAATGGTATCAATTGGCGATGCAAAGACATAAAGAAGCCGAGAAATGGAAGGGCGCACTTCACAATTGTAAGAAGTTGGCCGAAAAAACAACAGAAGGACCAACGATCTCGAATAAGCAGACAGGTCGAATACATCAAACAGAAAAATAAAAATAACCACTCTACCATCATTCAAACAGAAAATACATCATCGCAAGCACAAAAATCGAGAAATCCCTTGACGACGTGACAACTGCTTTAGGAAGTGAAGTTTTGGGTTCAGAGTCAAGAAATTCATCCGATGTGCAGCCAAAAGACAAGAGTACATACAAACAGTCTGTCATCAATACATAACAGTCAGACCGGCTAGATCAAACTCTCAAACAGCTAAAGAATACCTTGGATCGCCAGGGCGGCCACATTAAACATCAAGGCTGCAAACTAACTAGAAGTACAAAGTACCGACTATGGTTCGACAAACTGATGATAGACCTGACTTCATGTGGTTTCAGCGACTTCATTGACCCTACTCAAGGAATGGGTGAGGATTACACAGTAGAACAGCGAATAAACAGAGAGAATCAGGTCAGAGGAGCCATCATTCACCGTTTAGATGATGATCATCACAAGATGGTGTTGAAAATGACCAATCCGAGAAAAAAAAAAAAATAAAAAAAAATAAAAAAAATAAATAAAAAAATTTTGGTTCATCTAGAGAATCAACGAAAAATCAGAACCAACCTGACGAGCTACACAGTAAGAACCAGACTACAAAAATTAGAAATGAACCAGTTGGCGATTATATACTGAGATTCGAGCAGGTCCTCCGGGAGTACGAAGCCATGTATGATTCTGACGAACTTTCCCTGAACGAGTTAACCACAATGTTTTTGAACAATGTTATACAAGCCATGCCATCAATTAAGCATTATTGGCGGGGTCACAAAACACAAAGCGAGGAATTGTTCAAACCCAGGGCAAGTATATTTCAATAATATTGAAGTCAGATGGCATGAAAACTATAAAAATGATGGTAGAGGTGAAGGTAAAATGTCTTCAAGCCACTCAAACAGATCAAGAAGAAGAAACAGAAAGCCATACTCCTCGGATTCTCCCAGAGACAATAAGGTAACAAATTTGCATAAAAAAAATTGTGATCATATAAACTTTATTGCAGATACCGGTGTCTCTGAGCACATCATCGGGAACGGTTTCATTTTAAATGACTTTAAGAAAATACAAACAGAAATAGTCAGAAGTGCAAACAAAGATGAGTAAAGAAACCTTGTGGTCAAAAACAAGTCCGGAGAGACGATATAAATCAAAAATGTTCTGGTGGCCGAAAAAATTGTTGGAAACCTGCTATCACTGCGAAAATTCGTAGACCTTGGTTTCAGTATACACCTGGACAACAAGATTATAAGAATTTTCGACAAACAGACAAACGTGGATTACATAATTGGTAATTATGTAAAACCGCATTGGCAAATCAAGTTCGACATCTTGGAGTCTGGAAACTTAACAAAAATGTCAACCATATGAATGCACAGCTCACATGATTTCGGTGGAAAATTTCATAATTCAATCCCAAACAGATGTGCATGACTTCTCAACGTCGGAGGGAGCAACAGTCAACGGAAGCTCACACGAACATCCATCTGGACTTGGGAGGGAGAGTTCAGATGAAATTTCCCAAACAGAAAGAGAGGCAGATTTCTTCACAGACTCTGAATTGAATGAAATCAGTCCAAACAGAAAAATATACAAATACAACAATCAGCTGAACTCAGATCAGCCAGAATCAAAAGCCATCAAAAACAGTAGTCACAAGGACAGGAATCTTGGTAAAATGTACGAAGGCATGAAGTGGCACCCACGGTTAAGGACACCTCAGCATCGGATACCTTCGAAAAATTAAACAGCTGGTGTAAAGACTGAAAGATGTAAAATTTGGTGAAGAAATACTAGACTGCAGAGTCTGTGGAATGACCAAGATGGTCAAGAAACCACATGATGAAAGCAGAGTAAAAGCAGCACGTCCAATGGAACGATTACACAGTGACATAATGGGACCAATCCAACCAGTGTCATTTCCAGGTTCAAACAGATATTTAATAAAGTTCACCGACGATTTCTCGAGATATGCCAAGGTATACTCTATCTGACAGAAAAGTCAAACTGGAGACTGTTTGGAGGTCTTCTTACGTCAAGCGAGAAACCTCATTGATGAAAATGCTAAGGTGTGTTACATCCGAGCAGACAACGCCAAGGAGAATTTAGGTGAAAATTCAATCTGGTCATGGAGGAAGAAAAGATAGATGGAGATTTCTCCCCTGCATACACGTCTCAGTTGAATGGGACAGATGAAGGGCTGGACAGGACTATAGAATACAGAATTCGTTCCATGTTGGAAGACTCCGGGATACCTCCATCGATGTGGGTACTGGCAGCAGAAGCAGCCACACATGCATACAACCGTTCTCCACACAAAGCGAACGATTTCGAAATTCTACTCAGAAAATTTGCACCTAGAGTCAAACTGCACCTAAACAGATTGAGAAGATTCGGGTGTAAGACCTATCTGTACGAACCAAATCCACCAAGAAAATTTTCGGCGACAGAAATCAAGACCATCTTGGTAGGATACACAAAACCGGATACCTGGTATGGCACCCTCCAACTGAAAAATTCTACAACTCAAGAAACGTTGATTTCAATGAGAAGGTGGTATATCGGGACGAATATACTGCAAAGTTCGAAAACTTTGTGTCGGCAAACACGGAAGAAGGAAAACTCGACCAAACAGATGAACCCCTCAATAACTTCTCAGAGAAGAATCACCAATCAGAAATGAACGAGCCGAACAAACAGCCAGTTACACAGCCACCGATGGATGTTTTGTAACAACAACCAGTAAAGGAAAGAAAAATCCAACCAGCAAGTCCATCGGTAACCCAAACAGAAAACGTGCCATTCAAGCGCATTCAACCAGGCCGAGCTGTAAACAGTCGTTTGGACTACAAACAGCTAGCTAACACGGGTGAGAAAACAGCTTTGGTGAGAGACAACACCTTTGCCAAGTTTGTAGCCGTTGAAACAGACAAGCTGGAGGTGTTCTTTGAATTCGAGGAGCGAAAACAACCGAATCGACACCCAAACGAATACCAACTTAAGTGTGCTTTCTTGGCTGAAGTAAACAGAGTCCCGACAACCTACGGGGAGGCAATGACCTCCGCAGATGCGGAACGATGGCAAGAGGCCATAAGACAGGAATTGGAGTCGATGGAACGCAACAATGTCTGGGACATAGTGGATCGACCCCTTAAGGATCAAGTTGCACCTTAAATCATCGATTCAAGATGGATTTTTGAAAGGAAAATTTCAAACAGTGATGAGCCTACTTACAAAGCTAGGCTAGTCGTGAGAGGCTTCAAGGATGACACACAGTACGAGCTCTATGAGGTATATGCCCCGGTTTCCAGACTCCCTCTCATCAGGGCCTTTCTGTCGGTGGTAAACAAGTACGACTTGGAGCTTTGCCAGATGGACGTCAAGACAGCGTTCCTACATGGCGAGCTTGAGGAAGAAAAATTCATGGAAATTTCAGATGGTTTAGAAGTTTTCATGAAAATCAAGGCAGGCAAAGTGTGCAAGCTGAGAAAGGCTATCTTTGGTTTAACAAGTCAGCTCCAAGTGGTGGTATGAGAAACTCACTTTGAAGATTCGGAAGCTTGGACTCAAAAACACGGTGAGTGAGCCTTGCCTATATGCCAGGAGATACAAGGGAGAAGTCGATGTTATCCTTGTGTACGTCGATGACTTGTTTGTGGCTTCAAACAGCAAACAGAGACTGGAAGAAATCAAAACAAGCCTCTGTCGTACATTCAAGATGAAAGGCCTTGGAGAGCCTGGACATTTTCTAGACTTAGGAATAGACAGAGACAGAGGCAAGAAAACAGTCAAGATAGACCAAACAGAATACGCAGAGAAAATCTTCGAATGCCTTGGAATGGAAAATTGTCACCCCAAGAGGACCCCAATGGAAACACGACAGGTGCAAAAGCGGAAAAATTTACCAAACAACGAAGATGGAGATCTAAACAAACAGAAACAACCAGTGGAAGCCGGAGTTCCTTACAGGGGGGCTATCGGCTCCCTTTTGTATCTGGCGGGTGGTACTCGTCCAGACATAGCCTACTCAGTCAACGAATTGGCTAGAAGACAGGTCGCTCCAACAGTGAAAGATTGGGAAGACGTAAACAGAATCTTTGAATACCTGTGAGGAACAAGTCAGTATGGTTTGACATAAATAGGACAAACAGAAACTGGAAGATGTAACCAACACAAGTCACAACGATTGGACAGATTCGACGTCAACCACCGGGTTTATGATCAACTTACATGGCGATACAATTGCTTGGAAAAGTTACAAACAGAACTGCGTCAGCAGATCAACTACGAAAGCCGAGTACGGCGCGATGAGCGAGGCATGCCGTCATTTGATCTTCCTGGACAAAGCAATAAGAGACAAAACTGGAAAGTGTTACTTTCCTTTTACTGTCTGGTGCGACAACTCGGCCACAGGAAAGAACACTCAGAAGGAAGGATGTCAGAAGTTCTGTGACTTCGATGATCCTGTGCCCAACTTTCATGCTAATCTTCGCTTTAGAGAAGAATATGGTGATCGTCCAGAGTGTTCTAATCTGCATAGAGACTACATCAAACAGAAGGTGAAGGAAGGAGTCGCTAAAGTGAGATGGCTATCGACCAAAGAGAATCTTGCAGACATATTTTCCAAACCACTCGATTTTAAAGCCCATAAAAATCATACTGGGAAAATTTTTAAGCTGGGCTTATTTTGAAATAAAATTACAAACAGACAAAATTAAACTAAATTAAACAGTCTTTGCTAGGTAAGAATCATTTAACAAATTATTTTTTTTTTTTGCTTAAGAGAGCTGCATCGCGAGAAAATGGGTCTTCCAAGACAGAGGGAGGAGTCAAACAGGACGGACTCGTAACCCGAGGAAGTAAGTGACGAGTTCGAATATGTCCCTTTGCGTAGGCAAAAACGCGGACCAAATTCTCCTGAACCTCCGGAGGAAGATATTGTGCGAGACCTGATAATTTTGATTAAATGTAATTTTTGAGAGCTTTTATTTCATACTTTTTATTTTTTTTGGTAGAGTCGTTTGGGGCTACTCCCCACCCTTTATCACTCATTGTATTTAACATGCGATTTTGTACAAACAGAAAACAGATGAAATAGATAAACAGGAAAGGCTTCACCCCAAAGGGGGGAGTGTTGGAGCAGTTTTGGAGAGAAGCCTGAATGGCACCCGCGTGAGAGTGGCAACGTCGCTACTCGTGTCCCTGTAAGTGGGGGGAGGCTGCCGCTGGGTCGGCTCTCGCTGTGTGAAGACTCGGCACTCGCGCGCTTCTCTCGGGTGTCTCATGGGTAGATTTTACTTTTGGTAGTTTGTCCGATTAATAAAGATTCTAGTTTTGCGATAGCTCTCCTCTCGTTGTAAATATTAACAAGATAATAATAAACAGCTAAACAGTGTTACTCGTCAACGAAAGTGTATTCGTGTTATTTCATTCCTTTTTCCTTCCCGGCAAATTCACATCCAACACTTAACTAGGTACACACTTCAATTAAAATCTTGATTGATCACTTCGAAACTATACCTCACTTCATCACACTTCAAAGGTATACCTTGATTGATATTAATAAAAAAAAAAACAACTAAGAACTCAGCTTTTCTCTTTAATTTTTACTTTTAATTTTAGATTTCCAATTTATTTCTTGATCTACACTCTTTAATTTTTGATTCTTCATCTTCAATCTTCATTTTTTATCTTCAAACTTCACACCAGCATCCAGCAATAACTTCAAAAAATCTGAGTTTTTTCTTTTGGCTGCAAGCTGCAAGTATTGCCACTAACTAGCTTTGTTTAAATCATCTCGTCTATAACTCGCCACGGCTGTATGGTTAAGTAGAAGTTATGCATTAAAACTTTTGCAAAATGTTTCACACCATGAAGTAAAAATTAAAAACTTCACAGAAACTACAAATAATACTAAAATAATTCTATGTCAACAACAACAACAACATCGTTCGATTTAAAGATCGATATCTCGAATATGAACTTGATGGTCGAGAGTTTACAACTGACACGCCCTCTACGCAGCAAAAATAGAACTCTTAGGGCCAGGACAGAGATAAATGCACAGAATCCAATGCGCCTGTGCGCCTGCACAGAGCTCTTGTGCAGCTGCACAGATAGCACCTGAGCAGAAGCAAAGGAGCAATGAAACAAATTAACTTGAATAAATAAATTAAAAATTAATTCATGAACCTTCAGTTTTATGGTCAGGTTAACACCTGTTGCACTTGCTGATAGATACGCCTTGGAGATGATTTCCCCAGGAAGTTTTGACTCTGGAGGGGTCAGGGTAGGCACCTGGAGCATCCAACGATAGTTACGCCTTGGAGATGATTTCCTCAGGAAGTGTTGACTCCAGAGGGGTCAGGGTAGGCACCTAGTGCACTTGGTGATAGTTACGCCTTGGAGATGATAATAATAAATATAAATAAATTATTTTTTATAAAGAGTTAAATAACCGACTTGGAGCTCGGCTGTTGATTCAATTGTTTATAAAAAATAATTTATTTATCGCTCTCCCCAGCGTTATGGGGGTTTAGAGCTTGTCTATTTATTAAATTATTTATAAAAAATAATTTATTTATTCTCTCCTCCTAGCGTTATGGGGGCTTAGAGCTCGGCTGTTTATTTAATTGTTTATAAAAAATAATTTATTTATCGCTCTCCCCAGCGTTATGGGGGTTTCAAGCTAGGTGGTTTATTTAATTGTTTATAAAAAATCTTTTATTTGTCGCTCTCCTCAGCGTTATGGGGGTTCAGAGCTTGTCGGTTTATTTAATTGTTTATAAAAAATATTCTATTTGTCGCTCTCCTCAGCGTTATGGGGGTTCAGAGCTTGTCAGTTTATTTAATTGTTTAAAAAAAATAATTTATTTATCGCTCTCCCCAGCGTTATGGGGGTTTAGAGCTTGTCGATTTATTTAATTGTTTTTAAAAAATAATTTATTTATCACTCCCCCCAGCGTTATGGGGGCTTGGAGCTTGGTGGTTTGATTAATTGTTTATAAAAAATTACTTATTTATCGCTCTCCCCAGCATAATGGAGGTTTGAAGCTTGCTGGGTAGTTATTTGTTTATAAAAAACAATTTATTTATCGCTCTCCCCAGCGTTATGGGGGTTTAGAGCTTATCGGTTAATTTGATTGTCTATAAAAAAAAATTTATCTGTCGCTCTCCTCAGCGTTATGGGGGTTTGGAGCTTGGCGGTTTAATTAATTGTTTATAAAAAATTACTTATTTATCGCTCTTCCCAGCGTTATGGGGGTTTCGAGCTAGGTGATTTATTTAATTGTTTATAAAAATTAATTTATTTATCGCTCCCCTCAGCATTATGGGAGTTTGGAGCTTGGCGGTTTAATTAATTGTTTATAAAAAATTACTTATTTATTGCTCTCCCCAGCGTTATGTGGGTTTAGAGCTTGTCGGTTTAGTTAATTGTTTATCAATAATAATTTATTTATTGCCGAAGCAGCGAGAACACCGAGCAGAAGAAATTTTTTTCCGAATAATTTTGAGTTAGGTGTTAGACCGAGTTTGGTACCTAACCTAACTCCTAACCTACTTTAACATCCCTGGCACTAGGTGCCTACCCTGACCTCTCCGGAGTCAAAACTTCCTGTGGAAATCATCTACGAAGCGTACCTATCATCAAGTGAACTAGGTGCCTTTCCTGACCCCTCCGAAGTCAAAACTTCCTGAGAAAATCATCTCAAAGGCATAACTATCAACAAGTGCACGAGGTGCCTTTCTTGACCCCTTCGGAGTCAAAACTTCCTGTGGAAATCGTCTCCAAGGCATAACTATCAACAAGTGGACGAGGTGCCTTTCTTGACCTCTTCGGAGTCAAAACTTCCTGTGGAAATCATCTCCAAGGTGTAATTATCATCAGATGCTCCAGGTGCCTACCCTGACCCTTCCAAAGTCAAACCTGCCTGAGGAAATCATCTCCAAGGCGTAACTATCACCAAGTGCACTAGGTGCCTACTCTGACCTCTCCGGAGT
The DNA here is from genome assembly GCA_038277355.1 of Encarsia formosa. Classification (NCBI taxonomy): domain Eukaryota; kingdom Metazoa; phylum Arthropoda; class Insecta; order Hymenoptera; family Aphelinidae; genus Encarsia; species Encarsia formosa. Next base: position 61,856,840 of record CM076186.1, read on the forward strand.
CAAAACTTCCTGAGGAAATCATTTCCAAGGTGTAATTATCAACAAGTGCACTAGGTGCCTTTCCTGACCCCTCCGAAGTCAAAACTTCCTGAGAAAATCATATCCAAGGCATAACTATCAACAAGTGCACGAGGTGCCTTTTTTGACCCTTCCGGAGTCAAAACTTCCTGTGGAAATCGTCTACGATGCGTACCTATCATCAAGTACACTAGGTGCCTTTCCTGACCCCTCCGGAGTCAGAACTTCCTGAGGGAATCATCTCCAAGGTGTAATTATCATCAGATGCTCCAGGTGCCTACCCTGACCCCTCCAAAGTCAAACCTGCCTGAGGAAATCATCTCCAATGCGCAACTATCACCAAGTGCACTAGGTGCCTTTCCTGACCCCTTCGGAGTCAAAACTTTCTGGAGAAATCATCTGCAAGGCGTAACTATCAGCAACTTGAGCAGGTGTTACCCTGACCATAAAACTGAAGGTTCATTAATTAATTTTTAGTTTATTTATTCAAGTTAATTTGTTTTATTGCTCCTTTGCTTCTGCTCAGGTGCTGTCTGTGCAGCTGCACTAGAGCTCTTTGCAGGCGCACAGGATTCTGTGCATATACCTCTGTCTTGCCCCTTATTCAAATTTTTTCTCACTCTTATACAGAACAGCGTGTAAAAGCGGCGTCCTCTTGGTTAACATTCTCGCATTACGTTCACCTGTTCGATATCGGGCTTCGCGCAGTTCGCAGTCTGATTGCGAACTAGTTCGAAGCCCGATCGCGCTTAACAAAGACAACCAGGTTAGGTCCCAATTTCGTAAACAGATCTCCGGCTCTTCTCTCCGTGATCATGAAATCGGTCCTTAAGATTGTTATATTATTTATTATAAGGTGTAAGTGCGGGTCACGGCGTTGGCACCGCGGCCCGTGGTGGGCGAGTTAGGCGTCAGCTGAGAGCGAACCACGTGGTTCGTGTTTACTCGGCTGCAAGTCAGCTGATGCAATGATTGGTCAAAAAACATTTATTTAAAAAAAGTGATGAAAAGGAATTTAAAATATTTAAATTCATTGTAAACAATAATAGTGGAACAAAAATACAATGCAATATTCATGATAACAATATATAACTATTTAAAGACAAAATTGTTGTAAATAAAGTAAATTTCATAATAACAATAAAATGAAAAAATTAATTTATTAATTTACTAAAGGTAAAGGGTATAGCCGGTTAAGGGGGGGGGGGGGGAGGTAAAGTGCACCAGGTGTAAACCCCTACAATAAACAGATCATTCGAAAGAGCTTGAAAAAAAAAATTTTTGGCACCAACCATCAAAGGGTATCCACAAGAATATGTTAAAAGGTATAAATAATTTTATGAACAAGAGAAAGTATTTAAAAATGCACAATAGTAGGCAGAAGGGTAGATATAATTGTATGAAGAGGGTTGCATATCTATCATGTAAGAACAAAGGGTAGAAATGATGTGAGTTCCAAGGCTTTGAACAGGTCTAGGAAGATAAAAAAGAAAAAATTGAACTAATGGTAGAAACGAAAGTAGGCACAAGAATAAGAACAACATACGTTCAAAGTTACAAATGAAAGTATAAAAATAATTACAAAGTAAAAGAGGCTGCTCATGGCTGGAAACTGGTGTCGTAAGGTAAACTTCGATATCAATCAGGGTAGGTTGATTGGGAGAAACCTAGGTAGAAAAAATGTCGATAACAAATGTATAAGGATGTAGGAAATATTTGTCAAAAAAGTTAAAGAACTGTGTTGGCAACGGTGTATGGTGCATGAAAATGAAATAAAATTTTATGGTATAAGTTAGCCTAGGATATTTTTGGCGCGGTGTCGTTGCCCGCCATTTTGTAGACTTATTTTATTATTTTTTTTCTTTGTTTCCAGAAATGAATTTTCTTGTAAATGTAGACTTGATTTATTTTTTTATTTTTTCTAGTAGACAAGAATAAAACTTAATTAAATTAAATTTTTTGCAATAACTTATTTCTCCTCTCTCTAGCTCACCAACCAGTCCCGGAGGTTTTCTTTCCGTGGAAACCCTAACCCCCAGAATTAAGGAGTTTTTCCCCGATTTTTTTGTGTGGATTTTCTTGTAATGGGAGGGCCCGGGAAACTCCTTTAATTATTTGAGGGAGTCCTTTTTCTTTAGAAATACCCCATTACAAGGATAATTATTGTTTATTAAGAATTCATTAACTAAATATAAGTTTTGTTTGTGGAATTCATGGTCTGATGATTTTATGGCTTTATAGGCCAGTGTACTGACAATAACAATTTTTTGTGATAATGGGTAGTGTGATAAAAATGTTAAGAATCTTCCTGAGAAAGTAGGTTTTCTGTATCAATTTGTCATAATTTTACCATCTCTAACTGTAATTTTTAAGTCTAAAAAACTGATTTCATTGTTAATGGGTGTTGCAACAGTAAATTGCAGATATTCGTCATAACGATTAAAAGTTTCAAGAGTGTAATTGACTTTATCTTTTGAGGACGTCATCAACATATCTGATATAGAGAGGTACAAAAAAATTCAGTGATGTAAGGCAGTTAGAGGGTTCCAGTAGGGTCATAACTAGATCCACAAGAATTGGACTAATTGGACCACCGATCGCTACTCCCAAAATCTGTTTAAGGAAAGTGTTGTTAAATTGGAAACAATGATTATCGATTATGACTTCTATTACAGATATAAACTTTTCCAGAATCAAGTTTGTATGTTTCATGAGATGGTGCCAATTAGCTTCAATAGATTCAAAAATTGAATCTCTATGGATGTTTGTAAATAGATTTGTTGCATCGAGACTGATGAAAATGTAACCTTCAGACGAAATATGTCTGTCTAACTTTTTCTTTAGTTCTGAGCTATTATCGGCACGTGAAGAGGGTTTATGTATGTAATTTAAGAGAAATTTGAATAAAACTTTAGAAATGCCATAAGTTGGAGAGTTCAAAGATGAAATAATTATTTTCAATAAAAAAATTTCTTTGTGTGCTTTCATCAAACGGCCGTAACATCTAGAAATGTTTGACTTTCCAATCAAGGTTATAGGAAGATTATCTTTTAAAAATATCTTGTTGTCATTCCAAAATTTTAAAATCAAATTTACTTTTTCAATAATATCATGAAGGGGGTTCTGATCAATTTTGAAATAATATTATTCATCAGACAGTAATCCAAGCATTTTTGTGATAGTCATCTTTTTTTAATAACTAGTCTTTCACAGTGCGCTAGAGCGCGTAATTGTATCACATTATCTAATACAAAATTTCTCGAATCTTCATCTAAATTAACCTACAATTAAATACATATATATACTAGGGGGTACCCCCCTGCTCGCTCCGCTCGCCAACCCCCCAGAATTTTATGCTTGAATCTACACTTGTACCCACACTCATACAGATACCCTTGTGTCTACCTCTGTGCCTACTCTGATACATACCATTGTTTCTACTCTCATAGCTTGTGACTACACCTGCACCTTATTTTATGCCTACATTTCATCTTACTCCAAACCCTTGTAACTACCCTTTTTCTTACTGTTGCACTTAATGCTTTTTATAACTAGGTTCTTACTCAGAATAATGCTCATGTTTATGTATCTGTTTCTATCATGGTGATAACTGCAGTTTGAATTTTTTTCATGCTTTTATTTCTAACTCTAAGACTACTTTGTTATGATCGTTGAGCATACTTTCATTTCTATTCTTAGTTAAACATCTGTTTCTATTCTTTTTCCGACTTATTTCCGTCTTTTTATTTATTGACCTTCCCTGCTTCAAAACCTTGCTAGTATCCACGTCTCTTGAGTCTTTTTTTCCAACTGTCTTTACTCCGTATGTTGACTTTTTTTCTTCCTACATATGTTTATAATCATATGCTTACAACCTATTTTTTACTTAAGCTACTAACGCTGAACCTTCTACACATGCATTTGTTTCTACATCTGTTTCTACTCCTATGCTAACTCTAGTTCTTTATTTTTTTTATTTAAATTTTTAACACTGAATCTAGCCTTATTCATAATCTTTTTTCATCCTATTGTGCTTACTACTGTAAATACCCTTATAACAAACCTTATTCATAACATTGTTTCAAACTTGATAACTACTCTTGTAACTACATTATACCTACTCCATTACCTAAACTTGTCATTACGTTTGGAACTTTGGACCTACGCTTATATGTACACTTTTGCTTAATATTGTTCCAATGTTGATAATGACAATTTTAAACAACAATTTTTAACCTAGTTTTTTTCACATGAATCTACTTGCTTCAATTTTAGTGTTTACTGTTGTTTTTTCTTTTTTTCATGCTTTGGTTTCTAACTCTGAACCTTTGTTCTCATCTTTTGAATACTATCGTTTCTATTGTTGATTTAAATTCATTATTCATAAATCTTTTTGTAATTACAATCGCAAAGTAGTCTTCTTCATACACTTTTGCCAACACAGTTCTTTAACTTTTTTGACAAATATTTCCTACATCCTTATACATTTGTTATCGACATTTTTTCTACCTAGGTTTCTCCCAATCAACCTACCCTGATTGATATCGAAGTTTACCTTACGACACCAGTCTCCAGCCATGAGCAGCCTCTTTTACTTTGTAATTATTTTTATACTTTCATTTGTAACTTTGAACGTATATTGTTCTTATTCTTGTGCCTACTTTCGTTTCTACCATTAGTTCAATTTTTTCTTTTTTATCTTTCTAGATCTGTTCAAAGCCTTGGAACTCACATCATTTCTACCCTTTGTTCTTACATGATAGATACGCAACCCTCTTCATACAATTATACCTACCCTTCTGCTTACTATTGTGCATTTTTAAATACTTTCTCCTGTTCATAAAATTATTTATACCTTTAAACATATTCTTGTGGATACCCTTTGATGGTTGGTCCCAAAATTTTTTTTTCAAGCTCTTTCGAATAATGTATTCATTGTAGGGGTTTACGCCGGGTGCACTTCCCCCCCCCCCCCCTTAACCGGCTATACCCTTTACCTTTAGTAAATTAATAAATTAATTTTTTCATTTTATTGTTATTATGAAATTTACTTTATTTACAACAATTTTGTCTTTAAATAGTTATATATTGTTATCATAAATATTGCATTGTATTTTTGTTCCACTATTATTGTTTACAATGAATTTAAATATTTTAAATTCCTTTTCATCACTTTTTTTAAATAAATGTTTTTTGACCAATCATTGCATCAGCCGACTTGCAGCCGAGTAAACTCGAACCACGTGGTTCGCTCTCGGCTGACGCCTAACTCGCCCACCACGGGCCGCGGTGCCAACGCCGTGACCCGCACTTACAAAGCAAGGATGTGAAAAAATCCAAAAAGCAGCTTAGATCTAATAAAGGAAGTAGACCAGATAAAATTTATCAAAGATTGCAATTGTTTGACCCTGAAGAGCTTTTTTATTATCATATGTCTGATTCTTGTTAACAAGAATCGGTAATTACAGATCGTATAAAATCATAAAGTATTTTTCCTTTACCAGAAGATCTAGTTCCTGGTTATAATTGTAAAAAATCTTCTCGCCAGTCCTGTAATTATGATGCTTTGTCTTTTGAATGTTGCGATTCTTGCTCATGTTTTATAATTGAACTTGTAAAATCTCTTTTCATCCTAAATACCATGTTTACTTATATTCGAAGGAGGGCTTACTTTTGTTAGAGTAAGGATAATAAATACAAATATGGAAAGTAATAGAAAAAATTTACTGTTATGTGTGTAGGGTACAAATTATTATTATTATATAAAATATTACTCTATTATATTATTCACTTCATCTTCTTCTGGTATATCTTCAAACATTAAATCACTCTCTGATACCAGTATATTGTCCTCAGAATTCAACTTTTGCGTAATTAGTGGCCCAAGTCTTTTGTGCTTAGCAATAGAAGTGTCTTTGAACGAGAAATTTTTATCCAAGTATCCTGCTTGCAAAGCATTTGCAACTGTGTCAGCAGAGATTTTTTCCCAGGCCTTTTGGACCCAGGTAACAACTTCTTCAATGCTAGGCTTAATAAAATTACCTCTTTGGTTCCTGCGCATTCTATGTTCGATGTAATCATTTATTTCTTCACAAAGGTAACTTTTGAAAGGTTTGTTTATAACAAGATCTAAAGTTTGTAGATAACCAGTTGTTCCAGCGGGAATCATCACTTGATCAATGCGTCTCTGGCTAAGATATTTTTTCATATCCTTTGCTCTATGGGTACTTGCTGAATCCCAAACTAATAATCCTCTTTTGCGACCTCTCAGAAGATTCGGATAGGTTGAAGCTATCCACTTCCGAATAACTTCCTGGGTGGCCCAGGCTTTTGAAGTCTCAATAACGTGCACATCTGAAATCTTTATAATAGTATTTTTCTTACCTTTGCTTATAATTAAAGGTGAGACTTTAGTTCCATCGAGTCGAATGGCTAAGATGCAAGTTACACGCATGCTCTCGTACCCGGTAGAAGGTAAATAAATAGAAGACGCGCTCAGATGGTCGACAGTTATTTGCGACAGTTGTCTCATATATACCGCAGTTTCATCCATGGCCACTGCATATTTAAAATCGTACGTAGAAAAATCAATTTTATCTATGAATGACTTAAAAGATAAAGCACGCTTAACTGACTTCTGAGCTGAGGATGACTTCTTCATCCTCTAGCTTGATGAGAGTAGTTGATCTACGAAGAGTGTCACGGTCGGTGAAAACATCCGTCCACACGATCGATATTGATTATCCGTGTGGACGTGGGCCAGCAGCTGACACTCAGCAGCTGGCGGACCATTCCGGAACGGACCGACCGTTAGAGGTCGGACCGGGTAGAACGGGACGGAAGCGCGCCAGTCGTGTGTAGAACGTTAGCCCGGACGCTCGATCTTCTTTCAACGTCAGAGAGAAAAAGTACTGTAATCGCGAGTCGCGTTGAGGTTTTCGTTAAACACGACATCGCGAGGAATGAGTGCTGTAAAAGAGTGTGTGCTGTTTTCGTAGACCACCCGTCTTCTCTTGGAGATCTCCACCCGTGCCTGTAAAGGTTTGTGTAACCGCGTTCGAGTGCAGAAAGAGTGAAGGAGTGTGTCGCGGTAAGGGAGATAACTTGTCGATTTTTCTCTCCCTATCTGGATTTATTTCCGAAAGGTTCTACGCGTGAATTCTTGTCAGAAATCCCGCGTAGAAACTTGCGAGCCGGCGAGCCCGGCAGGTTCTTTGTTTACCTACACGACTCTTTGTTCGGCCGCCTGCGCGATTGGCCGAACTTTAAATTCGAAGATCACGACCGTTGATTTTGGAACAATCTTTGTTATTTTTTTGTTGTTGTTATTATTAATAAATTAAAGATTAAAATTGACTTTCTTCGAGTTTGTTATTGAAAACTAATCTTTTTCCTCCACTCGACGTTTCCTCGCTTAGGACACTTTTCTGAGAAATTTGGTTTTTTCTGATTACGATTTTAGCTTGGGGAATAGCCCCGCCCACTGCTGGCATTTGACAGCTAGCCCGCGTACGCGTCTCCCCAAGCATGTCTGTTTAATTATTTACAGGTACTAGCAACGGCTGCAGGAGTACTCAGGAGCGAGTACTCGGAAGTTTTATATGCGTACAGTTGCTGGTCCGACAACGCGGATCGTTGTTGTTCTTCCCCGGACGAGCACTGTTACAAGAGATAAATAATGTCTATTCATAAAATTATCTAGCCAGACAGAAGACGCCTTAAATTTTTCAGAAGGTATTTCAAACTCTGGAGCTAATGTCAAAGCCATTTTCTGAATATCGCACCCTCGTACTAACAATTTTTGAGACCTCCGGTCGACAAATCAATCATAGAGAACATTTTCCAGCTCTGGATAAAGTGGCGTACGTCCACAGCCAATTTTACGTCTTTTACCATGTCCGTATTCTATAATATAAGTATCTATCTTAAGTATAGACAAATGTTCGAACTTTTTTCGCCACCTACGAACCATTCGCAGATCTAATTGTTTTTCTGTACAGAACTTCGCTAAATTCTTGCAAGCGTTAGACTCTGTCACTATTTTTTTTTTATGTTCAACTGTGTAAGACGTTCTTGCAGCACTCATTTTGCAGCCCAAAATATCATACACGATGTGCTTGGCATGAACTTTGCTGCTACACTGGCAAAATGAAACGACGTGTACAGCCCACAGTATAGACTTCTCGAGAATTTCTGGTATCGATCAAAGAGGGCTTACTTTCGAAAGAGGGCTTACTTACTTGAACTCAAGTAAAATTTCAGTAGGGCTTACTTCAAATGGATGGCTTATAATAGATGAAACACGGTAATAATTTTTTTTATTTCTTGGAATCTATACATATTTAGTTATTTATTTATATACATAATTATATTCGAAAAGTTAAAAAACAAAAAAAAAAACATGAACACATGCAGTTTACGCGCTAGCTGATACCACTTCTACTTTCAGACTTCGCGTACGGCCGCAATTCAATTCCAAGAAATAAAAAAAAAAAAATACTTTTTTGTTGAAAACTTAATTATCTTTAAAATTGATATATTTTGATTTTTTGATAAAATGCATACTTATTTTTAAAAAACTGAAAAAACTCGCATTTTTGAAACTTCAATTGTTTATAAAAAATTATCCGACCACAGTCAAACGTAAAAACCTGGAATATCTTAAATTATACATGGAAAAATACCGAAAAATCCAAAGAGTTCCACAGGACCTTTCAACAAATGCTCAACTCCATTACGGACAATGGTCTATAAAGCGATGAGTAGGAATAAGAAAGGAGCGTGTTCCGTCGAAACGGGAATTATAATGAAACCATTTTTGGCTGCCATTATATTAAAAAAATTAAAGATCATGATGAATCAACACTAAACAAGATTTGATTATTTGTTAATTTTCAATATTTTTCCCGATGAAGAAAAAAACTTTTTTCCAGTGAAAATCTTTTTTGTACGAAAAATATTGGAAAAAAAAGAAAAAAGTTGTAAAAAAACGTTGACAATAATATATTAATATTTTAAGATATTAAAACGGGTAGAATATAACTTATCTCATTATCAATAAGTATTTTGTAACGAATAGAGGTTTAGGTCGTGGGACGAGGATTTGTACGCGAGCTGGTTGCGCCCGTGCTCAGCGTCGGTAGGTGGGAGTAAGTCTGGGTAAATAATAAGAATAGTCATGCATAGAAATAAACTATGTATTTATTATCAATAAGTACTGTACAAAGACCGTCGATCGGTTAAGAAGAAATCTAACGGCGCCTATCCGTCGCCCGATTCACCCGCAGGTGCATTCCTGAAAAAGAAACGTGGTCGTGATCAAAAACTGTCTCTCACGTTACAGTAGTCTGTCTTAATTATGGAGGCTAGTCCGAGAAAGCGTCTTAGCGTTTTTGTGTTGTGTGGCGCTGCCATATTGGTAATTGCTTTGACTTTTTCTGGATCCGTCGAGATCCCGTCCATGTTGATTACATTGCCAAGCTAGACCAATTCTTTGACGCAGAATTTACATTTCTCGATGTTCATGCGTAGCTTCGCTTCTCGGAGTCTCTTGAATACTTTTGCGAGTTGTGCATGATGTTCTTCGAATGTTTTGCTGATAACGATAATATCGTCCAGGTACGCTAAAGCAAATTCTTCCAGGTCTGCATCTATGACCCCGTCCATCAGTTCTTGGAAGTCTCCCGCTCCCTGCTGTATACCGAACGGCATTACTCGAAATTGTTTTCGTTTTTTATTCGGAAGTGTGAACGCCGTGAGGGGTTTGCTTGCTTCCGTCAGTTCTATCTGCCAGTAGCCGTTTTTAAGGTCAATCGAAGACATATATTTCGCCCCTTTCAGTTTGTCTAGGGTGGCGTTTACTTGTGGGATCGAGTACGCACTTTTTTTGCACACCTTGTTTAATTGTTGAAAATTTATGCAGAATCGCGGTTTGCCGATCTTTTTCTTCACTACTACCACGGGCGAGCTCCAGGAGCTCTCGGAATCTTCGATCACTCCTTCATTTTGCATCTTCCTTGCCTCCTCTACGATGATTTTTTGCATCAGCGGGTTCTTGGGTTGGTATCGGTGTTTGATAGGCTGCTGGTTTCTGTCGAGTAGCCGTTTGTCGCATTTCATCAGTGGCGTGGGCCCTTTGATGTCGTTAAATTTCTCGAGCTCTACCTTGAGGAAGGACTTAAGTTCAGCGTCTTGTCCGGGAGATAGGCTTCTGAGGCCCTCTATACCTGGCTCGTTCCCTTTGTTATCTGCAGGTATTTCCTTGTTGCAGATTTGGCATTTACTGTGGAGAGGTGGTATCGAGGCTGCGTCGTCTTGCTTGGGTGGCCATAGTTGTGTTTCGCCGATGTTTATACTGATGTTGATTTTTTTTTAAATGTCGGCGCCCAGTAGTATATCGTGTGGTAACGTCGGGAGTACAAAAAAGCGCTGGTTGATATTGGCACACTCTTTTATATTCATTTCGTTCCCGTCGGCCACTACTGCTACTTTGTCTTCGGTATTTGCCGACCACCCTATCCACCGGCACTGCGCGGCTACGTTTGCCTTTATGTATGACGTCGCTGCTCCTGTGTCAACCAGTGCGTCGTAAGTGATTTCGCCAATTTCCACAGTAACTAGCATTCACCCGTCTTTTAGTTGCTGGATCGCCCCACATTGGCTGGTGAGACGATCCTTTCGAAGTTTTCTGGCTTCGGGCAATTGCATTTGCAGATAGAGATCCCATCTTTTCCACAGAAAGAACAGAATAATCGCTTTGCGTTTCTGCAGCTGCGTCGAGTGTGCCCGGTCTGTTTACAGTTCCAGCAGTGATTGTATCGGTGAAATTCTGATGGACTCTGTAGGCGATTTGGTGTTCTTGGTCCTGCCGCAATTATTTCCGTTATCTCCACCGGGGCTATGGCTGATTTTTCTGATGCCACCGTCGTGACCGTTTGCTCTCCACATTTCTTTCGTAGTGTTTCGAAGATTTCGCCTTTCCTTGTGAGTTCAGTGACCGTATTTACACTTTCTTTGGAGAAGTGTAATTGGTAGCTTGGTTGCATATTCTTGTATAGGCGGTCCACTTGGTATTTCTCGTCCATGAAACCCGCCCGTCGCAGGAGTGTTTGTAACGCGTTTACGTACGTTCTTATGTTTTCTCATGGCTCCTGTTTTCGAGCGTGGATCATCTCTTGTACATCATCCGCGTCACTTGGGGGTAAGAAATTTGTTTTCATTTCCTCCACCGGTTCGGTCCATGTTGGACATTTGGCTTTGTTGTTGCGTATCCATGTCAGAGGCTAGCCTCGGAATAATTCTGGCAGCCCTTGCAGTAATTGGCTGTCGGTAAAGGCGTACGCTTCCTTTAGTTCTTCTATTCTATCGAGAAACCCGTATAGGTCTTCACCAGAAAAGTAGCAATTCCATTTTCTTATCTGTTCGATGGGACGAATTTCTTGTGGGTTCAGAGTGGTCGCTGACAGAGTTAATCGTTGCTGATCGTCAGGCTGAGTGTCGCGGGTCAATGTGTTGCTGTTGGTCGGCTGCATCTCGATTTTCTTTAATTCTGAGTCTTCCACGCGTATAGTTGGTACTGTTGCGATGCGCGGGTTATTTGGATGTGCTTCTATGAATTCGATGAGTCGGGTTTTCAGTTCTGGCACTGTGCCAGAAGCGTCGAGGTCGAGTTCTTTCAATTTTTCCTCTGATTGAGGTTTTAACATCCGGCTGACGTTAATGACCGGCATTTTCCTTTCTATTTTTCTTTCTTTCCTTTCCTTTTTTTTTTCCTTCTCTTTTTTTTTTTTTTGATTTACAGGAGTTCGATATTACTTATGGCTAGAGGCCGACCTATCGAACTCTCACTTATAGCCTAATTTATTAATAAATCTCCCTTAATTTCCAATCGGTAAGGACAGTTTCTGATATCGCGTATATTACCCAGACTATCCTGGCAGGATCGCCATGTAACGAATAGAGGTTTAGGTCGTGGGACGAGGATTGATACGCGAGCTGGTTCCGCCCATGCTCAGCGTCGGTAGGTGGGAGTTAGTCTGGGTAAATAATAAGAATAGTCATGTATAGAAATGAACTATGTATTTATTATCAATAAGTACTGTACAACGACCGTCGATCGGTCAAGAAGAAATCTAACGGCGTCTATCCATCGCCCGATTCACCCGCAGGTGCATTCCTGAAAAAGAAACGTGGTCGTGATCAGAAACTGTCTCTCACGTTACAGTAGTCTGTCTTTATTATGGAGGCTACGTACTCTCGGTCGGTCACCACTAAACTCTGGGTTGCCGGTGGAGGGTAAATAGATTCTCCGTACGTCACGTCTACTGGGGGGTCGTTCGCACGACACAAGTGTGTCCAAATCCAGAAGGGCTATAATTAATCGTGTTCCCAGTAGGGGACGTCTCGCGCCTCAACATACGATCGAGCAAAATCTATAACAATCAAATGACTGTCGATCACGTAATTGTGCGCATACAAACGCGTCACACTTATGTGATCCGTCGGACTTTAAATTCGCGTCCGTGGCTAGTGCTGGAGGTCGCACCCTGTGCAGCCGAGAAGCTTTTCTTCCACCAGGACCGTAGGAACAATGACGATCGGAAGAACAGCTCGCCTTAACCCAGCCAGTTGCCGGGCTATGTACTCCCGACCCGCCCGCTTCTCTTGCGGGGCGGACTTGAGTCGGGGGCCTCGTAGCGGCGGCGGCGGGAACTAAATTCCCACCGCCTCGGTTGTGGGAGACGCTCGCCACCTAGCGGCTGCTCCCTAGAGTCGAGACCCGCGGGTTTTCGAACAGTGACGGAGTCTACTCCGTCACAATTTCTTAATTGTTTTATTGGTATTCTTGTTAAAATCACAGTCGTCTGCTTTGCATGAGTTAGCACCTAAAATTTTTCACTCTGCTTAAATTGAGTCAAAAAACATTTAAAATATATACCTAAAATTTTGTTATTGTTAAACTTATATTGAAATATTATTTTTTCATTTCATAAATCTTAGTTTGTCTTAAAAAATCTCGTTAATAGATTTATATTTCAATTTTTTGTTTCTCACTCTATCTTTGAGGTTAGAACTTCTCACTTCAGTGTTTGTGTTTGGCTTTTCTGTTTTATATCCAGTATGTCGACTTGTTTTTCATGTCAGAAAAGTTTTACGGATCCAATAGTGCCTATTGTTTGCTGTAAAGGATGCAATAATTATTTTCATGGAACTACTAAATGCACTGAGGCTACGGCTACTGAAATCAGATGTATGGAGACTAAATCTGCCAAATCCATGTTTTTCAAATGCAAATACTGTGTTGCTGAAAATACTCCTACTGAACTTTTTGACCTTAAATCTGCATTTGTCGCATTAAGTGATAAATTTACCAAACTTTCTTCAAGTCAAGGTGTTCAAGGTGATACAGCAAACAATAAGCTTGATAAAATCTTGCAAGGTATTGAAGCTAACTCAAACTTCATTAACAAATTAGATAAGAAGATGGATAATTTAAAATTGGACTTTGACAACAAACTTGAGTCTCTGAAATCTGATGTACATAACAACTTTGTTTCTAAATCAACTTTTGATGAAAATACAAGTGATATTCATAATAAAACTAGTGATTTAGACTTGAAATTAAACAATAAAATTGATGAATTGGTCACTGGATTAAACAACTTGAAAATGTCTAACTCAAACTCAACTTCAAAATTAAATGAATTAAGTGATAAAATTAATACAAGTGCTTCACTCGTAAACTCTAACATTAACTCCTCTTCTGGTGACAATAATAATTCTTGTAACAAAATTCATGAAATGATGATGGAATTTGAGGCTAGAAAAAGAAACAAAAACAATATTATTCTACATAATATTCCTGTATCCAGTGGTGAAAATCAAATTGATCTTGATCGCAATAAGATTATTGATGCGTTATCTCATATTAAACTGAATAATACTGACTTGAAGACTGCTAAATTTTTTAGATTGAAATCTAGATTATCTGAGGAATCAAGTAGTATAAAATTGATTTGTGGTGATAGAAACGATGCTGTTGAAATATTAAAAAACTGGAGAAAAATTCAGAATGAGGTTAAAGTTAATGAAGATCATACTAGACAACAAAGATATCAATATGAAATTTTGAAAAAGCAAGCTGATGAATACAATTCCTTGCATCCGAATAATGATCAAAAAACTGTTATTTTTCAAAATGGGTCTCCTATTTTGGTTGCAAAGAAAATAAAACCAAATAATAATTCTGATATTTTAAATCTTTGAGAAATCTCAACATCATCAACTATTACATTATATTATCAAAATGTAAATGGTCTAAGGACCAAATAAGCTGAAGTTAGAAACAATATCCATATTATTACATCTACACCTCAGATTATTATATTGACTGAAACATCTCTTCATTGTGGCATCAGTAATGGTGAACTTGGTCTGATAGGTTATGATGTTTACAGACTTGATAGACACACATATGCAAATTCACCTGCTGGTAGTTTGAGAACTCTGTAACCGTTACGACGGAATAAAATTACGTTTTGAATAAATCTTTAGCATTGTTACAAAGAACTTTATATTTTTGTTCATGACATTAAAATACTCCTGCTTGCCCGTTCTACTTTCAGAAAAAGAAATCAAACTGATTGAAATTGATTAGAATTTTTTTTTTTTTGCTAAACTTATTAAATATAAAAATTTTTCTCATAATCTACTTTAGTTTTGTTGTTTTTATTCATTATCACTAAGTATAATTAAACTTTCACCATCATTTTTTTTGCTAGTAATAATTTAATCTAATTAAATTATTTAAATTTAATGATTTTTTTTTTTTCTTGTTATCTGATTTAATTTTGTTTACATTTTGATTTTCTTACTTTGAGCCAGCAGGCCACAATGAAATCGTTCTTAGAAAAAAATTAGAGTTAAATTTAATGAAATAAAATTTGATCGAGATTTAGTGAACGAGCAATAAATCAAGGAAGACCGGGTCCAAGCAGCAGCACTTGGGCTTCTTACCAGAACAGCGGCCTTCCAAATGGTACCCTCGTAAGGGACAACCAAACGCGAAGAAAGAAAGTAATAAAACGCGTTTGGCCGAACAAATCGCGGTTTAGGAATCGGTAATAATTAAATTTTGGGCAAATTTTGATTGATCGGAATGCCGAATATCGGCAAAGTTTGTTTTTTTTGTGCGAAAATATAATCAAAACAAGCAAAACTGAAATCGCAAGCGTTTGTAAACAAACAGTTAAACTATCGTTTAATAAATCGTTTAGAGCTTTTCTGGGAATTTTTCCCAGTGGTACCCTCGCATCATTTCAGAGTTTCAAAACATTAATAATATTAATAAAATTTAGCAATAAATCAAGGAAGACCGGGTCCAAGCAGCAGCACTTGGGCTTCTTACCAGAACAGTGGCCTTCCAAATGGTATACTGATAGCTATTTCAAATCTTATCTCGTCTAAACTTATTTCACTCCAGCCTGATCCAAACTCTTCAACTGAACAGTTATTTGTTGAAATAAACCATCAAAATTTTCATTTTATTCTTGGTGGTGTTTACATACCTCCTGCCAGTGAAACTCATAATTACACTCAACACTGTGATACTATTAATTATTTGAAATCAATTTATACTAGTCATGATTTTTTGATTGTTGGTGATTAGAATCTTCCTGATACAACCTGGTCATCTGATTCTGTTTTATTGGCATCCTATAATGGTAACTCTAATATAATTAGAAAAAATGTTGAAGCCACCCTTAACTTCTTCGGTGGAGATGGTTTTTCTCAACTGTATCCTGTTCACAATCGGAAAGGTTATACTTTGGATCTTCTCTTCAGCTCTAACACTGGACATCATGAAATTATACCGTCTACTGATTCCTTGGTCAACATTGAAGAACGTAATCATTTTCCTTTTTTTATTCAATTACCTACCAAATTGTTAAATACAGTTAAACTAAATCCATGTAAACTAAACTTTAGGAAGGCTGATTATGCTAGCGTTAATTCACTGAATGACATAAATTGGGATGATTGTTTATCCGATCTTGACATGGATGGTGCTGCAGACAAATTTTATGAGATTTTGGATTGCTCGTGTGTTGGTAATGTTCCTAGATCCAGGTCTGTTGATAATTCATATCCTGAGTGGTACTCGGATAAGCTTATTGGGCTTATTATTAGCAAAAAGAAATCTCATAAAATCTGGTTGCAAGCTGGACATAATGATGATAAAATTTTATTTAAAAAACTTAGAGCTCAATGTATTCGGCAATCTAAATTAGATAGGGATTGTTATTTTGATAAAATTGAAGTAAGATCTGTTAAGAATATCAAGAATTTTTGGAATTATATTAATAAACTAAATAAAACGAATGAATTTCCAAATTCTATGTTTCTTGATGGTAAATCTGCAAATGATCCTGTTGGTATTAGTGAACTTTTTACTGAGCATTTTAAGACAGTTTATTCTCCTGATGTTGAAAATGTTGGGAACATTTACCAGTCTGATGGATTTGTTGATACGTTTGAAATTAGTGATGATGATATACACCGGGCATTGAAAGATTTAAAGGGTAGTTTTTTAGTCTCGGCTGACGGCTATCCATCTTTTTTTCTTAAAAATTGTGGTTCATCTCTTGTAAAGCCACTTAGACTGCTTTTTAACAAATCA
Source organism: Encarsia formosa (assembly GCA_038277355.1). Lineage (NCBI taxonomy): Eukaryota > Metazoa > Arthropoda > Insecta > Hymenoptera > Aphelinidae > Encarsia > Encarsia formosa. The sequence goes on from CM076186.1 coordinate 61,873,536, forward strand.
CTACAGACTGGTATCGTCCCTAACATTTGGAAAATCTCTTTTGTAACACCAATTTATAAAGCTGGAGATAGGAATGACATTAAAAATTACAGACCAATCTCTTTGTTAGGATCTGTGTCAAAACTTTTTGATTCAATTATGGCTAGTAAACTTACTGATCTTTTTATTTCTAAGATAACTAATGCCCAGCATGGATTTATTAGAGGTAAATCCACAGTGACCAATTTATTTCTTTATAGTAATTATATTCATGAATGTTTTTCAAATTCTATTCAAGTTGATTCAATATATTTAGATTTTCAGAAAGCGTTTGATAGAGTTGATATTAATATATTGTTGATGAAACTTTGTAATTTTGGATTTAATAACAAACTTTTATCATGGCTGTATTCTTATTTGAAGGATAGAATTCAAAGAGTGAAAGTTAAGGGCCATTTGTCTGAACCTGTTTTTGTTTCTTCAGGCGTCCCACAGTGAACGGATCCGAAAATCGTTGGAAAGAATCTATTTATATGAAGGAAAATAAAGCTAGAGAGATGTGGTCAACGACAATCAAAAGCTAATTTAATAACAATCATAGGAAAAATATAAAAATTATAGGTTTTCCATTCCTAACCTGAAAAAAAATGCAGAAAAAAAAAAAAAATCACGAATGTGTAATTTTCGTCCAAAATCTGAAAAGAACGAATACGATTGTAAAATCAATTTTTTTTTAGTTTATGGCAAAAATAAATGATTCTATAAACATTTCTTCTACTGTTTTTAATTAAACATGTTTAAATCGTAATTATCGATAAAACAAACTATTTTTTAAACATAAAATTCATGTAACTTCATAAAATATACTATGTAATTAAAATATATTACGTGAAAAATGTAAAAAATCATACAACCCCATAACTGAATTCGTCAGACTTCTACAACCCAATAATCGAAATTATCAGGCTCTTACAACCCTATAACTGAATTCGTCAGACTTCTACAACCCAATAACCAAATTCATCAGGCTCTTACAACCCTATAACTGAATTCGTCAGACTTCTACAACCCAATAACCGAATTCATCAGGCTCTTCCAACTCCATAACCAAATGCGTCAATTTCCTACAACCCTATAACTTAATTCATCAACCTTCAATCCTTCAAACATACAACTCCATAACCAAATTGATCAGACTCCTACAACCCATAACTGAATTCGTCAAATACCCACAATCCTATAACCATGTTCGTCAAACTCCTACACAACCCCATAATAGAATTTGTCATACTTCTACAACCCTAACTTCGAAATCATCAGACTTCTATAACCTATAAAAGAATTCATTAGACTTCTACAACCCCATAACCGAATTAATAAAGCTTCTGAAACCAATAAGCAAACTTGTTAGACTTCTACACACTCATAACTAAATTCTTTAGACTTCTATTTATTCTTCAAGCCTACAACTCCTTAACCGAATTTGTCAGACTTTTACAACCCATAATTAAATTCATGAGACTTCTGCATATTCCTTAAGCCTAAAACCCCATAACCAGCACTTCTAAAACTCCATATCTTAATTCGTTAGAGTTCTCAGTATTTCTCAAGTCTACAACCCCGTTAACTGAAATAGTTTTAATTTTACAACCATATTCATCAAGCCCCTACAATCTTGCGACCAAATTTATCAGACTTCTACAACCCCATACTTGAACTTGTCGTATTTGTAGAACCTAACGGATTTCCCTTTACTTCTACAACCCCATAACCCAACTCATCTGACAAAAAAATTCCTACAACCCTGTTGAATGGATTTGTCATAATTTTACAACCCTATAGAAATTTTTGATATACTCCTACAACCCTATAGCCGAATTCATCAGACTCTTACAACCTGTCTAGCTCCTGCAATCTCATGATTTACTTTATATGCCTTTGCAACCCCATAACTAGATTCGTTAGACCTTTACAACTGCATATCCAAATTCATCAAGCTCCTATAACTCCATAACTGAAATCGTCAAACACCCACAACACTATAATCATATTCATCAGATTCCTACACAACCCCATCATAGAATTTGTCTGACTTCTTCAACCCTATACTCAAACTTATCTAACTTCTACAACCTATAAAAGAATTCGTCAGACTTCTACAACCCCATGAATTCATGAGCTGAATTAGCCGAATCCCTTTAACTCCATAACCGAATTCATCAGCCTTTTATTCCTCAAACTTGCAATCCCATTACCATTTTGATCAGGCTCTTACAACCTCATAACTTAATTGATCAGATTCCTACAACTACATAACTGAATTTGTTAAACGCTCAAAATCTTATAACCAAATACGTCCTTTATATGTAATTCTCAAGCCTATAATCCCATAAATGAATTCGTCAGAACTATATAACCCTAGAAGTATATTTGTCACATTTTCATTAAGTCTAAAAATCTATGATTTGGTGGATCATTGATAATTCTTGTTACACAGCAAATAATTATAAAAAAAAAGTTGAATGAATTCCACGATAAAGTGCAAAAAGAATGCAATAGTAATACAAAGTGCACAACAATCAAAATGACATAAGACATCGTTGTTTTACGAATTTTGTTGATTTCAATCAATTTTTTTTTTGTCAGATGAGTTCGGTTATGGGGTTGTAGAAATAAAGGGAATTCTGTTAGGTTCTACAAGTACGATAAGTACAAGTATAGGGTTGTAAAAGTCTGATAAATTTGGTTGCAGGGTTGTAGGAGCTTGATGAATATGGTTGTAGAATTTAAACGATTTCAGTTAACGGGATTGTAGACTTGAGGAATACTTAGAAATCTAACGAATTAAGATATGGAGTTTAAGAAGTCCTGGTTATAGGGTTTTAGGCTTAAGGAATATGCAGAAGTCTCATGAATTTAATTATGGGTTGTAAAAGTCTGACGAATTCGGTTAAGGAGTTGTAGGCTTGAAGAATAAATAGAAGTTTAAAGAATTTAGTTATGAGTGTGTAGAAGTCTAACAAGTTTGATTATTGGTTTCAGAAGCTTTATTTATTCGGTTATGGGGTTGTAGAAGTCTAATGAATTCTTTTATAGTTAATAAAAGTCTGATGATTTCAAAGTTAGGGTTGTAGAAGTATGACAAATTCTATTATGGAGTAGTGTAGGAGTTTGACGAATATGGTTATAGGATTGTAAGTATTTGACGAATTCAGTTATGGATTGTAGGAGTCTGATCAATTCGGTTATGGGGTTGTAAGAATCTGATGAATTTGGTTATGGAGTTGTATGTTTAAAGGATAGAAGGTTGATGAATTAAGTTATAGGGTTGTAGGAAATTGACGAATTTGGTTATGGAGTTGGAAGAGCCTGATGAATTCGGTTATTGGGTTGTAGAAGTCTGACGAATTCAGTTATAGGGTTGTAAGAGCCTGATGATTTCGGTTATTGGGTTGTAGAGGTCTGACGAATTCAGTTATGGGGTTGTATAATTTTGATCATTTTTTACGTAATATATTTTAATTACATAGTATATTTTATGAAGTTACATGAATTTTATGTTTAAAAAATATTTTGTTTTATCGATAATTACGATTTAAACATGTTTAATTAAAATCAGTAGAAGAAATGTTCATAAAATCATTTATTTTTGCCATAAACTAAAAAAAAAATTGATTTTACAATCGTATTCGTTCTTTTCAGATTTTGGACGAAAATTACACATTAGTGATTTTTTTTTCTGCATTTTTTTCAGGTTAGAAATGGAAAACCTATAACTTTTATATTTTTCCTATGATTGTTATTAAATTAGCTTTTGATTGGCGTTGACCGCTTCTCTCTAGCTTTATTTTCCTTCATTTAAATAGATTCTTTCCAACGATTTTCGGATCCGTTCACTGTGCGTCCCTCAGGGATCGCACTTGGGGCCTTTTTTATTCCTTCTCTTTATTAATGATATAGCTAATGATCTAACTTATGCCAAAATTCTTATTTTTGCTGATGGTGTCAAATTATTTTGAAATATAATAGATAATTCTGATTGTGTTAAACTGCAAAATGATCTCAACACTATTTTAAATTGGTCAATACAAAACAAGATTAATCTTAATATTAAGAAATGCAAAATTATATCTTTTTATAATACTAAGCAAAAAATAAATTATTGTTACTCAATTGGTGAAACTTTATTAGATAGAGTTGTATATATTAATGATCTAGGTGTTATTTTTGATTGTAAGTTAAAATCTGAAACTCATATTAATGCTGTGATATCTAAGACTTCTAGACTGTTAAATTTTATAATTAGATCTTCTAAAGAATTTAAGAAACCAGAAACTATTATTTCTTTATATAAATCTATTGTACTACCTCATATGTTATACTGTTCTCAAATATGGAATCCATATACTGAGACTCTTATAAATAGATTAGAACGTATTAACCATCGATTTTTGAGATATCTATCTTTTAAGGATGGTACTCCAATGAGTTTCCTGGATCACGATTATGAAAATATAGCTAATTTATTCAAAATTCCTAATATCAAGTCTAAACATTGCTATTAAGACTTATATTTCGTCTATAAAGTATTAAATGGACTCTTATTAGAATCTGATTTGGTTGATTTGTTTCCTTATCGCTCGTTGAGATTTGATCTTAGAGGTGCGAGAGTTCTAATTGAGAGGAATTCAAAATCTTCTTTTGATTTCTTCTCATCTCTTAATAGATTACGTAGATGTTGGAATACCTCTCCAAATGAATTTAAGAAATTGTGATAATAATTTAAGCGTATTTAAGAAACAATGCAAAGCTTTTACTTTTATATTTAATTAAATAGTAGGTTAACCCTGCTTGTAAAGGACTTTATGTCCGTTGATGATGTTGTAAATAAATAAATAAATAAATAAAAAATTCTTAATCTCGAAGTTGACTATGTAAATTATAATAAATAATGCTCGTCATACTCAAAAGCTGTAAAGCTCAAATCTATTATTTTTTTTTTAGTTAATTATGCATTCTGACAGTCCAATGAGTAATTAAATCATCGGTCATGATTTTGAATTTGGCGTGAAACACGTGACGTGAGAGTGTCGAAGAGAGTGTTGGATGTGACTCAGAGTGCGGGATCGATTGTCATTGCCCTGAAAGCATTTTTTGATCAATGCAAGTCAACTGACCTTTGGCAGCCGAGGACGGGGAACTGTACCGGCGTCTGGCAGACACGCGACAATCTGGAAATTGATTTGTGTCAGATCTTGAGAAGACTACTTACTCGTTTACGGAAGTCGAAATAATTATTGTCATTCGCGTTGCGCGTTGTCGTAGAGTTGTAGTGAAAGAGTGATTTATTAAGTTGTCTTTCACGTCAATACCGGGACCGATTTACGACGATTACATGGCGACTCGAGCATGATAGCAATTACGGCTAATAGACATCGTAGCCTAGCATTTTTATGAACCTGACTGCTTGGTATGAGGTGCATCTTAGCGATTCCGTAAGTTTATTGTTTATGTGCAAGTTAGTGTGGATGCGTGTGAGTGTATTTAGTACTGTTGTTATTATAATCTTTGTTTTTCTTGCGCGCGCGAGTACTTCAGCAAGTAGTTTGGATGTGTGTGTGCGCGTAACCTCCCGATCGAAAAAATCAATACTCGACGCTTGAGCCGTGTGGCTGGTTTACATCCGAATTAGATTGATTTGTTTTATACTTTCGTTCATGTTTATTTTCTTTGTTATAACGACATTGGGTTGTATTATCTGATTTGTATTAGTTTTAAGATTTATTTTCTTTATTACATTATTCAAATAAAAAATATGAAAAAATTTTATTCATTGATCGGTTTTCCTGTGCTCGATCCTTGTATATCGCGCCCACTACCGAAATCAATGAGCAGCGCTGCTCTCCAAGGTTGAATAAATCGGTTAGGGATTTGTTGACGCGATCGGGATTTTTCTTCTTTTTCAGGGGTGACATGCTGTAAAATAAGGAATATTTTGCGAACGCGTTCGTGTGCTCACGCGCGTGCGCCTTGCTAATTTTTCACCCGCCAAATTCAAATTTGGACAAAAAAAAAATTTTAATTTCAAAAATTAGGAATTTTTTTTTTTTTTTTTAATTTAAAACAAAGCAAAAAAATGATTAAAAAAAGATATATATTTTATTTTATATAAAAAACAAGTAACTAACCAAAAAATTTTAAACCCCCATATCGCTGGTAAAATAGATAGATAAATTAAATTAATTTATACATACAAATAACTAACCAGCAAGTTTTAAACCACTGTAACGCTGGAAAAAATGATAAATAAATAAATTATGATTAAAAAATAACAAGCTTTAAACCCCTTAACGCTGGGAAAAAAGATAAATGAATATCTTTTATCGCAATAAATAACGAACCAACAAACTTTAAACCCCTGTAACGCTGGAAAAAAAGATAAATGAATATTTTTTTATCAACAAGTAACCAACCAACAAATTTTAAACCCCCATGACGCTGGAAAAAAAGATAAATAAATATTTTTTTATAAACAAATAGTTAACCAACAAGTTTAAAACCCCTATAACGATGCAAAAAAAGGATAAATAAATAATCAATCATAAAAAAAGAATCAACCGACAATTAGCTTTACACCCCTGTAATGCTGGAAAAAAAGGTAAATGAATATTTTTTTATAAACAAATAACTAACCAACAAGCTTTAAACCCCTGTAACGCTGAAAAAAAAGATAAATAAATATTTTTCGTCCCTCTAACCTCAAAATCGGAACTTCACCCCTTGTTTTCGGTTAGAAGGACGAAAAATAGTATATTTCTGTTAGGCTCGAGGGTTTGATATACTATTTAATGTATATAATATACTATTTTTATAAACAAATAACTAACCAGCAAACTTTAAACCCCTGTAACGCTGGAAAAATATATAAATAAATTATTTTTTATAAACAAATTACTAAACAAGCAAATATTTTTTCATAAACAAACAACCAAGTAGCAAGCTTTACACCCCCATAACGCTGGAAAAAAAGATAAAAAAATATTTTTGTATAAACAAAAATCATCCAACAAGCTTTAAACCCCTGTAAGTAGACATGTCCGGTTATAGCCAGACAGAAGGGGCGGGGCTTAGTGACGTCACGAGGGTGCTGGCGCCAGGGCCACGGGGGGGTCCCCCTTTTCGGTGGAGGTGGCGTGAAGGGCGCAGCGGGGCGTTATGCAGATGATATTCAAATCACGCTGGTCTTATGCAAATTTATGCAAATTTTTTCAGGGTGTAGGGGCCCGGTGGTGCGGGGTGCGTGGCCTGGTGACGTCATCGGGAGTAGTCCCTACTAGGGAGTCATAGCGCGGCGGAGGTGGCGTGACGTCATAGGGCCCGGCGGCTGCGTTGGCCTAGCGCCGTCTTGAGGGTTGTCTGCAGTGGCGCCACCGGGGGGCTCCCCTACCAGGGAATCATAGAGCGGCAGAGGTGGCGTGACGTCATCGAGTGTAGGACTCGGGGAGTCGGGGGTGCCTTGACCTGTTGACGTCATCAGAGGTACCAAAGCCATCGGTGTGTCCCTCTGCCCGAGTATCATAGAGCGGTGGAGGTGGTGTGACGTCATTGTAGGGCCCTACGGTTCGTGGGGTGCGTTATGCGAATGATATGCAAATTTTTGGAAATGTATGCAAATTTTTTTTACATATTCAATAGAATTTTTGATGGCCTAGGGTTTTAGATTTTAAGTGATTTTCAAACCGCCGGGAAATTTTTACAAAACTCGATGGTCCCGAGTATTTTTTATTTTTCGAAAAGAGAAAACTTTCGTTTGTAGAATTTAATTTTCTCCGAATTTACTAAGCCTGGTACAAGAAAAGCTACCTGAATTTTTCGAAGGCTGACGAACTGTAAGTCAAAAAAATTCTTGTCTCCTGGCCTTCTCCTACAGTTGTGTATACGCGCGTACTTCTGCGGTGTGAGCTACGTCTCTTTTTTACAATAGCCGGCGACAAAACAGTCGGAGATAAGAATTTCGGGGATTTTTTCGCTTGCAGCAAGTATGGACTCGCTCCTGTGCAGGGGTGGTCTTTCAGGTAAGAAATACGACGAGGTCAAGAATTTCTTTTACTAGCGCTAATAACAGTTAGGGTTTATAACACTGCGCGCGTAGGTGATAGAGATCTCAAAGTCAGCGCCGTACCCGAGCCCTCTTGGCTTCTTCTATTAGGGTTTACAATACTTCCAAGGGAGGTGATAGAGATCTTTAAGACAGCGTCATACCTGGCTGAAATGGAGTTCGAAGGTTGTCTCGAGTGGCGTCAATTTTCTATCGTCCTACGACAAGTTTCAGCTTGTAAAAAAGTTGTAACTTTTCTAATCGAGGATTTTTTTGGTGAAATTTTCCCCCACCATCCGAGGAAAGTGGGTGCTAACTCAGGGTAGGTTAGCAGTCCTCTTCTCAGTCTTGAGTCAAGAGTTGTTCGAATCGGGTTTCGTAATTTTCTTTGTGAGTTTTTTCGATACGATGGATTACTCTAATAGCGAAATTTTCAAGGTGTCGGAGCCTGTTTCAGATAAATTATTGTTCATAACGGTGATCGAGCTCATGTTTTATCTGCGCGATTTTCTTCACATCGGAAGTGTGGGAGATGAGTTCTATACATCTCTATTGGATAGAGTGTATGAAGACCCATCCCTCCAGACGGAAAAAGTGTTTGTGGAGTTGTTGGAAAGGTGTTCCGCGTGTGAAATTTTGATAATTTACAAGAAATTTGTTAAAGAATCCAAAAACATTTTTCGGATGCTGTTAATTATGGGAGATAATATAATGAAGAGGGGGTTACAAGATGGAGTCCCTCAAATAATGGAGCTGTGGCACGAGATGAGGAGTAAGTACTTTTTATTTTTTTATTTATTATTATTATTATTTTTTTTTTTTTATTTTTCATTAATTTTTCATTTTTTTTTTCATAATCCACTTCGTACGACTCCAAGCCGAGAAAGAGTCGAGAAAACGAAGTGCTTTCAGGGATCGGATTCTCGAAACCAAAGATCAGGAAAGGATGCTGAAGAAAAAAATTCAAACTTACCAGGAGAAGTTTGAAAACTTTAGGAAGAGGAAATCTCCAGCACTTCCTGAACCAGTGCCGAAAAGGCCAAAAATCGAACAAACGATACAAGAAGGTATGTTATTTAAAAAAAAAATGAAAAATTAATGAAAAATTTTTATGAATTGAAATTTTTTTTTTTCATAGAGTACACCGTTGTCACCAATGCTCCGAGTATTATGGACTTGGTTCGTCAAAATTACAGGAGGACAACGGATATCGTACAAATAAACGATTCAGATTTTGAAGGTAACTATTATAGATTTCTTTTTTTTTTTTTAATTATAATTTAGTTATTACACGTATGAATATTTCATGTTAATTTTTTCAATTTTCAGATGAGTTCGACATTGGTCATGTAGACCCTGTTGCGTCGCGTTTACAACCCCCGCGGCAGGTAGGTCTACCTGAATTAACGACTCCTGCAACCTCTATAAGGCAGTCACAACGGGAGGGATTATTGGTGCAGTCGCAGGTAGCTGTGGGCGTGCCATCATCATCACGAGAGCAGGCAGCAACTCAGAGGGGTACCATGGACACCCTGCAGGCGCTGGCGCAAAATAAACAACAACCGTCCACATCGGAGTTAGACAATGGTAATTACATTGATTTTTTGTAATTTCAACCAATTTTTTTTTTTTTTGTAATTTTAAATTATACTAATAAAATTTTTTTTTTCTTAGTGTCTGTAGACACAGATTTGCAGCTGCAAACAGAAACAGTAGCGAAGATAACTGCGGTGGCAGAGGTGCATGAACCTCCGAGAGAATTTCGAAAGCAGGCAGTAACTCAGAGTGGTACCATGGACACCCCGCAGACGCTGGCGCAAAATATTCAACAACCGCCCACGTCGGAGTTAGTCAATAGTAATTAAATTGATTTTTTTTAATTTCAACCTATTTTTTTTTTTTTTTTTTGTAATTTTAAATTATACTAATAAATTTTTTTTTTCTTTGTGTCTGTAGACACAGATTTGCAGCTGCAAACAGAAACTGTAACGGTGATAACTACGGTGGCCGAGGTGCATGAACCTCCAAGACAATTCCGAGAGCAAGCTGTGAGGGAACATCAGGAACCCACTCACACCCAAAACACAAAATGTAATAAATAACTTTTATATTTTATTTTGAATATATAAATTTTAACAACAAACTCTATATTTTTTTTTACCAATACCCTCTATTTTTTTTTTTTTTTTAAAGTTAACTTTTAATTTAAATCAAAAAGATGAAATTTTTTTTTTTTTTTTTAATATTATATTAAAGTAGTTTTTATAAAAATAAAGTCTCTCGCTTTAATCAGAAATTTTTTTTTTTCATAAAATAAGTTATGAAATTTTTTAAAATCGAATCTATAGCGTCTCACGAGAGTCCTCGCAACGGTGGGGAACAAGAAGAAGATTGTCGAGAGCACCAGCAGCACGTAGATCACCAGCAGGAAGTTCCCGAGCAAGAGCTTGAGCCCCAACAAGTGGAAGATTTACAGCCAGTCGTTTTACCGAACCAAGTAGGTAGAGGTTTCGAAAAATTTAACTTTAGTCACGATTCGACCTATAATAAGCAGTTTAAAATGAAGGCTACTGTTTTTCGAATTAAATTTAATGAACCTCCCGTGGATATTGATGTAATAAATTATTTAGAAACGGCTTTCAAAGAAATTTTAGAATTAATTAAAAACCAAAGCCAAAGCGAAAACGATATGGTTGGGGTAAGCATCCGAAGCGAACGTTTTTCACACGGGACAGCTTATTTATCTCTTAGGCCCATAGAGGAATTTAATTTCGACGATTTGTGGAACATAATAAATAGCGTTATTCAATCGAATAACAATTTTTTTTTAGATGAAAGTTTTGAAGTACACGCCACGTACGTAACGGTACCGTGAGGTAAGGGACGAGCGATAACTATCGATGTAGTGAACCAAAAATCGTTGGTTCAAATAGTAAATTCCGATAATACATGCTTACCGCGAGCCTTAGTAGTCGAAGAATGAAATACGAAATATAAAATTTACAAATCGCGTGAAAATTTAAAAGCTTACACGGATGTTCGTAAAAATGTTAATAATACCCAACTTAAGCTTGCTAATAAGCTCGTGGCAGATGCCAAAGTTAAAATTCCAAAAAACGGTTGCAACTTGTACGAGATTGAATTATTTCAAGAATTTTATAAATCAAAAAATATCGCGATAGTCGTATATGAAAAAGAAACTATAGGTACCAGAAAACCACTTTTTTTTGACGGGCGAAAAGTTGTGAATAAAGCTAAGGGTATTATTAATATTTTATTTGATGTAAAAGGAAGTCATTTCGACACTATAACAATTTTACCGGGTTGTGTTGGAGCGAAATATTTTTGCATCGATTGCAACAAACGGTACAATCATTTGGAAAGTCATAAATGCGTTTTTAAATGTCCCTGCTGTTTTTCCAACCCACCATGTGATAAAGAAACGGTTAAAAAATTCTGTGAAGATTGTAACAGAAGTTTTCGAGGGCTAGGATGCTACGCCAATCATTTGAAAAAAAAAACAATCAAATCAAATTCCATTTGCAAGAATTTAAGATTGTGTAAATTTTGTAAAAAAAAAAAGTCAAGTGACAAGCATCGCTGCGGTTTTACTTATTGTAAGGTTTGTCAGTCGGTTCACGAGATCAATTCACTTTGTTATATGCAAAAGAAAAAAAAAGAAGATCAAACTGAGAAAAAATTTCTTTTTGTGTTTTACGATTTCGAAACCACTGCGACACACGAGTTTGAAAAAGGTGTTGTAAAGCACGTGCCAAACTTGTGTGTTTTACAACAGCGTTGTAGCAATTGTATTAATTTAGATGATAGTGTAGTCGGATGTAAGAGCTGTGGTTTTCGGGAACTTATTTTTCGTGATGACCCCGTTAAAGAATTTATAGATTTTATTTTTCTTAGAAAAAATAGTATTTTTAAAGACATCATTTGTATAGCGCACAACATGAGTGGGTTCGATGGGCAATTTATTCTGAGGGGGTTAACAGACCGAGAAAATCCGATCGTGCCGTCGATAATTTTAAATGGAACTAAAATTATCCTGATGTCACATAAAAATGTTAAACTAATAGATAGCTTCAATTACTTCCACATGAAACTTAGCTTGCTCCCTAAAACATTTGGCTTACCTCCTAGTCAAAAGAAGAGGTACTTTCCACATCTTTTTAACACGGAGGGAAATCAAAATTATGAAGGAAAATTACCACCATCAAAGTATTACGATCCTGACTCCATGTGTGAAAATGATCGTAATACTTTTTTTGAATGGTACAACGAGCAAATTACAAATAACGCCGTGTTTGATTTTAAAAAGGAGATAACAGAGAATTGTAGGATGGATGTGGAAATTTTAAGAAAAGCATGCTTAGCGTTTAGGAAAATTTTTCTAGAAGTAGGCGACGTAGATCCGTTTCTTTCGGCAACCACAATAGCTTCCGCATGTTCAAGAGTGTTTAGACAAAATTTTTTAAAAAACGATAGCATAGCACTTTTACCTCCGGGTGGTTATACGGGCGCAGATAAACAGTCGGAAAAAGCCATTGAATGGCTATCACTTTGTGAAAAAAAAGAAGGGCGGTCAATAATCCATGCAGCAAGATCTCGCGAATTTAGGTTAGAGGGAAGATATAAAGTCGATGGTTACTTACCACCAAACCCAGATTTACCCTCAACTAGTTCGAATAAAGGCATCGTATACGAGTTTCAAGGTTACTTTTTTCACGGCTGCATTGAATGTTACCCGAAAAATCGCGATATCGCTTCAGTTTTTGAAAAATCCTTCAACCACGTTTACGAAAAAACTAAAACCTAAATTGATACTTTAAAATCTGTGGGTTACGAAGTTCGCGAAATATGGGAACACGAGTTTGATAGAATGAAACTAGAGGACCCTAGTATAAACGAGTTTTTGAAAGACCATCCTCTAGTAAACGTTGTAAGGTTAAATCCACGAGAAGCTTTTTTCGGTGGTCGTACAGAAAATTTTGTAACGCTTTACGAAACTTCCGACGACGAAAAAATCTCATACGTGGATATAATTTCAATGTACCCATTCATATCAAAAACAGGCATGTTTCCGATTTCACATCCAAAAATATACACGGGATCCGAGTGCGAGCAACTAACCGGCAGAAATAATGATGTATCTAATTTTGAGGGACTGGTAAAGTGTAAAGTTTTACCCCCTCGAAATTTACACTTACCCCTTCTACCGGTTAAAATGCATAACAAGCTACTTTTTGGTTTATGTCGTTCTTGCTGCGAAGAGATGAATCAAAAAGATTGCGAGCACGAGAAAATTGAAGAACGGGAATTTTCGGGGACGTGGGTCGTGCAGGAATTAAGAAAAGCTCTTGAACTTGGTTATGTTATTACGAAAATTTATGTAATTTGGGAATTCAAAACAACCGTTTACGATCACGATAAAGGAACCGGCGGTCTATTTGTAGAGTACATTAACACATTTTTAAAAATTAAACAAGAGGCTAGCGGATGGCCTAGCTGGTGCGTTGTAGAAGCAGACAGACTCAAGTGCCTACAAGAGTATAAAAAAGCCGAAGGTATAGAATTAGATGCGAAAAATATTTCAAAAAACGCCGGACTACGTGCTGTTGCTAAATTAGCGCTAAACTCTTTTTGGGGAAAATTTTCACAGAGATCGGACCTTAAAAAAACGGAAATAGTTACAACTAACGAGAGATTAGTAAAATTATTGACCGACCCCACAAAAGAGGTATTGAACATTTTACCCGCCAGCTCGGATATTTTGTACGTAAATTGGCAATCGAAGGAGGAAACTTTGACCACAACACCGTTTAAAAATGTTGTGATTGCTGCTTACGTGACAGCACAGGCTCGCCTGAAATTGTATAGTTATCTCGAAAAGCTTGGTAAGCGCGTGCTTTATTGCGATACCGATTCCTGTCTATATGTAAGTAATAAAAATAATCCTGACGAGTATCACCCTCATCTTGGTTTCATGCTTGGTGATATGACGGATGAGCTTGAAGATTACGGTCCTGGGTCTTTTGTGCGTAAATTTGTCAGTGGCGGACCTAAATTTTATGGCTATCGTGTTGAATCGCCAAGTAGTGGTGTCGTAAGCGATTGCGTAAAGGTTGAAGGGATAACTTTAAATTATAAAAACAGGCAAAAAGTAAACTTTGATAGTATTGAAAAATTAATTTCAAATGCCTTTACTAATCCGGAAGATAAAATCGAACTTAACTTTAAAGCTATTCGTCGATTGCCAACCCACGATGCAGTTACCCGTGATGAAAGTAAAACATGCTCGGTGGTTTTGAAAAAAAGACGATTTCATTCGCATACATCTTCTGTCCCCTATGGTTTCAAAAAATGTAAAAAGTAAACTCGAAATTGTAAATAAAAAATGTATACAAACTGTCATTTAAATCAATGCGTATGTGTTCATTGTAAATATTTTAGATTTAATTATTATTGTAAAAAAAATAAAAATGAAAAATGTATATTATTAAAACACCATTCTTTGTGAATTTTTTAGATTCAACTGTAATTATGCAAAAAATTTTATATGAATAAAACTTTGTAAAAATTTTAAATTCAAGTGTGTTTGTAAATCATTACAGCAACACCTCTTCTCAGGTAAGCAAAAAATATGTCACTATCTTTTCAATACCAGCAAGGTCAACATTTTTCCTCGGTTCATGAGTCGAATTAACCCTTATAAGTTGTTTTATTTTAATTCTTCTCAAATTAGACGGTTTTTTTTTTTTATTTTGCAAATATTTTTCATAAATTTTGAACTTTAATGTAAGGAATATTGAATTTAATTAAAACAAAAACTTCAACGAGTAAACTTTTCTATTACTAGCAGACGCCACAAGAGAGTTTTTAGGACAAAAAATAAGAGTGACTAATATTTCTGTGACATTTCATGGTGCTTTAAAAGAAATATCCGTGTGAACATACGCGGGTTCTCGCGTACGATTCGCGTATCCGCGCGCGTGGTCCGCCGCCGCCACGGAAAAAAAAACGCGTATAAAAAAAAAAAAAATTATTACCAAGCCCAATGTTCAACCAATTTATTAAACTACTACTCGGTTGTTCAAGCTTAAAAACTCGTAGTTTTGTACCGACGAGGATTCGAACCAGCAACCTACACCGTGACGCACCTTGAAAAATTTTAGAACGGCTACCAAAACCACAGGGCTACGGCACGATGCTACAGGTAAGGATAAATAAGCCAACTTTAAACCCTCCCCTTCAGTCTTCGAAATGGATACGCGCTGGCGACACCCTTTTACCTGTATGATAGCAGGATCTACCGGCTCTGGAAAAAGTTTCTTTGTCTCGCGTTTTATAGAACACAGAAACACTTTGTGTAACGTAAACTTTGACCGAATTTTATTTTACTATGCAGAGTGGCAAAAGGCATACAAGAAATTAAACGGTAAAATCGAATTCAAAGAAGGCTTACCAGACCCATCGGATTACTCTCACGATAACCACAAGAAAAAACTACTGGTGCTCGATGATTTAATGCACGAATCATCATCTTGCGATGTAATTCTCGATCTTTTTACCAAGGGATCGCATCATCGGAATATCAGTGTAATTCTGATTATGCAAAACCTCTTTCACCAGTCGCGTATTCAGCGTACATTATCCTTAAATAGTCATTACTTTGTAATTTTTAAAAATCCCCGGGATACATCGCAAATTATACATTTGGCTAAACAGATTTCTCCAGAAAACACAGGATTTGTAAAAGAGGCGTATTTAGACGCAACCAAACTCCCCCACTCGTATCTCTTGGTAGATCTTACTCAAGCCACAATGGATGAATTTAGATTTCGCGCGTGTATTTTTCCAGATGATAAAGTAAATTACGTCTACGTTCCGAAAAAACGTTAAATCAATTTGATATATCAGCCCATTCTCAGTAACTCGCCAACTATGGCCAAAGCCGCATCGGGTGCTTTTTTCTCTAAAAAACAAGTTGCTATTCTTCACGCACTTTGTCATTCCAATAAGGAGCAACGAAAAGCGTTGTTGAAAGTCGCAGACAAAGCACTTGTTAAAAAAATTTGTGAAATTGCTTTGAATGCTCTCTCTGGAAATCTAAATCTAAGCAGTGCAGAAAAAAATCGTTTAAAGAAACACAAAAATGTTTTACGTAAATTAATCGTCTGTAAAAAAAATGACAAAAACAACTGGCTGAAGAAAAAAAAAGCAATTTGTCAGCACGGTGGTGGATTTTTACCTGTGTTACTTACTCCGATCGTAAACGTTTTATTGTCTAAAATTTTCTCATCTCTCAAATAATGCAAAAAATGGTTATCGTTCCCGAGAGTATTCTCGAACAGATTAATAAATCTGATCAGGATACTGAAACTACTGTGCAAACTCCTGGTGATTATTTATCGCGGCTCGACAAAGAAATGTACGACATTATACATTCAAAAAATTTTAAAAACGATTTTGACAAGTGTAAAAATTCTTTACAAGTTTTGTATCGATATCTTTCTTTCAAAGAAAAAGACAATTCCTACAAAAAGCCTTTGATGGATTTAAACGAATCTGTTAATGAAAGTGATTTATCAGCCGAAAACGTTGACATAAACGACAACGATTCCGAACCCATGAGCATCGATGTAATTATACAAAATTTTCCGGGACATCAAGTTAAAAAAGCACGTCATTTGTTAAATTTTTTAAAGGAATCTGCCCCAGGGCGACTTCAATGGGATTCGTTTGGTACAATTTCTATTGACAAAAACAGAATAGAAGGCTCAGATATCGTTGAGCTTTTAAAGGATGCAGTTCGTCACAACACGCTCTACGGAAAAGATACAGTGAAAAATTTAAATCTTACTGGACAAAAAGAATTCACAAGTCTGATAAAATCATCCATTTTACCGTACAGATAAAAGAAAGTTTTGAATAACTTGTACGTTGATCGACCAAGAGCCAAGGCTAAACGTGGTGCTGATAAAAAAGTTTATGAAACTACACAAGAGATTACACGTGGAAAAAAACGAATTATTAAACCCGATGGTTCGCGAAAAAAAGTAAAAACTGATTTTTCACCGAAAAAAACAAGAAGTACGACGAAATGGCTGAAGATGGAAATGTAAAGTACGAAAATCAGTATTATGATTTATCTCACGAGGCTGGCTTTGCCGGGGCCACAAATTTATTACGTGTCTATGCAAAAGGTAAAAAGTTGACCGATGAAGTTAAAAAAAAGAGAATCTACAATTGGTTATCACACCAGGACGCTTACACCCTCCACCGACCTGTGAAACGAAAATTTCCAAGGCTACATTATAACGTGTCAAACATTGACGACTTGTGGGAGCTTGACCTCTTGCAAACGTCTGGTATAAAAGAATACAACGACAACTTCACTTTTTTACTTGTCGCAGTGGATGCCTTGTCAAAATATGCATTCGTCGAAGCTATTAAAGATAAATCCGGACCCAGTGTGACGGCTGCTTTTAAAAAAATTCTTAAACGAGCCGCACCTCGTCAACCTTTTTTAGTTCAGACTGATTCTGGTTCGGAGTTTAAAAATTCAGTTTTTCAAAATTACCTAAAAAGTCTTGACATCAAATTTCAAGTTGCTAGAAATCCTGATATTAAATGTGCAATAGTGGAGCGTCTGAATCGTACGATACGAGAACGCATGTGGAGTTATTTTACTTATAAAAATACCAAGCGTTACATCGATGTCGTGCAAAAAATATTCACGCATACAATCATACAATACACAGCGGTATAAAAATGAGACCTGTCGAGGTCAATCATTACAACGCTAAAAAGGCACGTGAAAATTTAGAAAAAAGAGCTCGATCTCAAAGTATAAATAAAAGTATAAAATCAAAAAGAGCACCAGGATTGAAACTTAAATACAGCGTCGGAGACTACGTAAGGATCAGTCGAACTAAAAACACCTTTGAAAAAGGTTACGAGAAAAATTTTAGTGAAGAAATATTCAAAATCATCCACATATTGCTTCGTCAAGGGTTGTATACGTATATCATCAGTGACTTGAACGACGAGGAAATAGACGGTTTTTTTTACACGGAAGAATTAGCGTTGGTTGGAAAAAATCGTTTGAAAGAAGATAAAATATTCAAAATCGACCACATTGTTGCTACTAAAGGTCGTGGTTCCAATAAAAAAGTTCTCGTACGCTGGGCAGGATACAATTCCAAGTTTGATACGTGGTTAAAAGCCTCTGAGCTTGAAGATATTTTAAAATGAATAACCCTGATGAATTTTACTTGATTCTTCCCAGTAACTCAACTATGATTTATTATCCCGATAATACAACCACTTGTTTTACCACTCATTTATCTCGTGAAATAAAACTCACGGGGGATTGGTACGTGGGATTAGTTGAGATTCATGTACCATGTACAATAAAACCCATTGAACAGCATGAGTCGAGATTTTATTTTTCCATGAGAGATTATCCACCTGAACCACACGATTTTCCTCAAGGCCGGTACGAATCGGTGTTGCAACTAGCTAATGAAATTAATCAAACCCGTGAAATTTATGAACATCAAATGTTTCAACCCTCCATGGATCTCAAAGGGTATTATACTCTTACTAGAAAATGCGAGTGTAAAGATAAACACAAAACAATGTTTAATGAAAAAGTTTGCCGTATTTTTGGATTTGAAAATGAGTCACAGAGAAAAAATTTTACTCTCGAAACATCGCCCGAGAGTCCTGTTGTAGTTGCTTCGAGACCAGCGGTTATTAGACGCGCTATTCCTGATCAGTTGTTTGTGTATACAGATATTTGCATGCCGTGTATGGTCGGCGATACTCAAGCTAGTTTATTACGTATAGTTTCAATCGATACTTCCAAATATACTTTTGGTAGCAACATTGTCAAGCAATATTCACCGCCTCATTACTTACCCCTACTCCAACACACTTTCCAAAGTATAACCATCGATATAAGGGACGTTTTTGGCCAACCGCTTGCATTCAGTTTTGGTACTTTGATTGTGACATTAAGATTTACCCGTAATCGAGTTTAAAAATGACGCTGTATTTACATTATTACGACCAACAAATTGGAGGTGGTTCAAGAGTGAAAAACGTTTTTTTCGGCTCGACTTACCAACGAGGTCATGGTATTGGTGCATTCCTCGGTGGGCTAGCACGACATATTTTACCCTACATCACGCGTGGTGTAAGAGCTGTAGGAAAAGAGGCTGTTCGTGCAGGCGTGAATGTTTTCGATGACGTAGTTAACAATGACGTCAATATAAAAGAATCGCTCAAAAAAAGGGTTCGAGAATCTGGAAATAATTTGAAAAGAAAAGCTGCAACTAAAATGGTTGATTTAATGAAAGGTGAAGGATATAAAACAAAAGCATCGAAACGTAAACGTCAGTCATCAAAAGGGAATCATCGCGTTCGTACCTCTTCAACGAAAAAGAAGAAAAAGAAAGTTCAAGGACAAAAGAAGAAGAAGAAGAGTGTGACGAAAAAGAAAAAAAAACTTTGAGAAGTATAACTGATATATTCGGACCCCGGTAAAAATGGCGTTCCTACACTCACATAGTTCGGAGTGTATGGCTTCCGAGCTTGATCTTTTTACCGTACCACCAACTCAGACATCCATCGAAAGCTATAATTCTTGTCAATTTAAACCTGTCTCTTCTCCAACAGACGATTCGGATGCACCTATCGAATTTGTTGTCCCTGCAACGAGTGAATACTACATGGACTTAGCTCACACAATGCTTAGTTTACAAGTGGTTATAATACCGAATCATTCAGCCCCTGAAAATATCAAAGTCGGACCGGTGAATAACTTTCTTCACTCGATTTTTAATCAGGTCGATGTTTTTTTCAACAATAAACTTGTCACTCCGACTAGTAATATGTACGCGTATAGAGCATACATTGAAACTCTCTTGAATTACGGCCCTGCAGCTAAAAGTTCGCATTTAACCGCAAGCTTGTGGTACGAGGACGAAGCCTCAAAGTTTGATGCACTGCCAAATGCTGGAAATAAAAACGCTGGTCTAACAAAGAGACAAAAATTTGCAACTCCTGGACAAACGTTTGATTTGATCGGACATATTCACAGTGATATTTTCAATCAAGATAAAATGCTGATCAACGGTGTAGAGTTGCGTATTCGTTTTGTAAGAAACAAGGATTCGTTTTGTTTGATGGATGCTTCGGAGGATGGAAAGTACAAGGTTCAAATCAAAGCAGCAACGCTCATTGTACGCCGTGTAAAAATAAGTCCTCCCGTTTTGCTAGCATACGCTAATGGTTTATCCAAGGCTTCTGCAAAGTATCCACACGCGTGGATATAAAATCATTCACGATGCATCCTGGTCTTTTATCCGAGACTCTTGATAATGTTTTTTTGGGTCAGCTACCTAAAAGATTGATCATTGGTTTTGTAGATAACAGAGCATTCAACGGTAACCGTCAACTTAACCCGTTTAATTTTCAACATTTCAATATAAACTATCTCTCTTTGTACATTGATGGTGTGCAAGTACCCAGTAAACCACTGACTCCACGATTTCAAGGCAATAATAAATCATTTATCGAGTGCTTTCAAACACTTTTGACCGGTACAGGCATTCATTTTTTGAACGAGGGTATAGAGATCAACAGAGAAAATTACGACAAGGGAAATTTTTTGACTGCTTTTGATCTCACACCTAATTCGTCTGCACATTGCGGGTCTCATTGGTCACTGGTTCGATCTGGCTCTGTTCGGTTAGAAGTGAAATTTGAAGAGGCTCTAGCAACAACAATCAATTGTATTGTTTATGCCGAGTTCGATAATTTATTAGAAACCGACTCAGAACGCCAGGTGTTGGTAGACTTTAGCGCCTGAAAAAAAAAGGGAGGGGATTGAGAGGTTGCTACATTCCTCATCGCTACTCTAAGTTTCTTTTCGTTCGTCGTTCTCTCAACTTCGCCTTTCCACCATGGACTTAATAATAGACTGTCAAGCTATAAGAGATGAAAATAAAAAGTTTTATCCTAAAGAAGTAGCAGTTGTTTCAGTGCAGCATAATGTGATTGGTCATTGGATCTTAAAATCTCCCAATAATTTTGAAAGTTTATCATCTGACTTGAAAATTACAAACAATTTTTATACACGCGATATTCATGGATTGGAATGGTTTGACGGTGACATTACTTTATCTCAATTGAAACACCATCTCTACGAACTCACCAGAAAAGCTAAAGAAGTTTATACCCGAGGTAATGAAAAAAAAATCTTCTTCGAGTCATTGATTTGCCGTCGTGTAATTAATTTTGAAGATTTCTCTGGACCCACATATGGGAATCTCCGTAAATTGTTTAAAAAAGAAAATACAATGTGTGTCACTCATGGAATGGTCGACATCACCATGCATGGGTTAATCGATCCCCCTGTTGCTGTTGATTTTTGTGCATTAAACAAGTGTTTTTTAAACAGATTGTTTTTACGTAGTATACTCAAGCCTGAAATTTTTAATGAATTTAAAACGTACGATTTGTCATCCAGAACATATTACTGTGCTCTCCTGGAACATGACACAAAAATGAGACTTGGTAAATCTGTAAAACATGAAGGTGAAGACGAGGTCGGAAGTATAACCACAGCATCTACTGTACTTAGCATCAGTCCGAGTGTCACACCCGTTGCAACATCATCGATAAACGGAGACTACGATACACCTAAATCGTGGGAACAAAATGAACACCCGGGAGATAATGCAGGCAATTCTGACACTGCCTAAAAAAATCAAAACTATCGAAGTTTTTGCCGCTGATCAAGTCCCAAGACGTTTGACTTTGCCTGCTGCAATCGTCGTCAATACCGATGCGTCCGATAAGCCTGGAAGTCATTGGACAGCTTTGTTTATCGATAAAAAGGGAAAAGGTACATTTTTCGACAGCTACGCACGAGCACCACAATCGAGACATGTCTGCAATGCGATTAAAAAAAACTGCACTTCATGGCGTTATAACAAAAAACAACTGCAAAGCTTCGATAGTTCAGTATGCGGCGAGTATTGCGTACATTTTTTACATCACATGAGTGAAACCAACAATTTCCAGTCGTTATTGGATCAGTTTACATCAAACACGCCTTACAACGACAAAAAAGTTTCAAAATTCTTCAAAAAATACAGTTCTAATTCTTTCAAAAATAAAAATAAAAACAATGTGTTACCACGAGGTAGTTCATTTGGAGGAGGTTTCAGTAATCAATCATGCGTATCAAGAATTAACTATATATTATACTCATTATAAGGTGCAAAAATTAAATAATTAAGTTAAGTGAGGACCAGCGCGACGAGAATTGACATTAATAGATCTTTTTCCTGAAAATTTGTAAATTAAAATTGTTTATACATTAAAAGGCATGAAATATACATATATCTATACATATATCTATACATATATATATATAGTATTATTTTTAAGATTGTATGAGAGAGAGACTAATAAATATATTTTAACCTTATTTTTATTTTCTTTTTATTTCACGACCCACCTGTTTTTCTAAAAAATTCTTTTGTAGCTCTAAACATAAATTACGCCTTCCCTAGCACACTGTTTTTCAAAAAAAAAAAAAAAAATATTCCTTAGCTGATGCAGGTCTGGACATGCTTGGACATAATTTACGACTTCTCTGTCTCCCCTCTTGACCGGTTTTTCATAAAAAAAATTCCTTCGCTCATGCAGGTCAGGACAGGCTTCGGCATAATTTACGGCTTCTGTCTCCCCTCTTAATCGGTTTTTCTAAAAATTCTTTTGTAGCTGCAGGAGACAAAGGTTCGCCCCTACGCGTTACAAGCCTGTCGTCGTCCCCAACACTGTCAGTAGATAAAAAACGTTTCAAGAGACGAGATGTCTTCCGAAAAAAAAAATAAAGTAACCATGGGTTTACCCAATATGGTTTTATCAACAACGTATGCTATAAATCGTTCCAATGCGAAGCGTATCAGTGTGGGGTTGGATTTTAATGGAACTTTTTTTGCACCGGTCGTAAAGTTTTGTTCTTCTGGACCGCCAAGCAAATACATAACTTTGGATAAAGATTCATTGGATCAGTTCATACAATTATCAGGTGAGATGGAAACGTACTTGCAAGACCATTACAGAGCGTGCTTACTCCCAAAAATGATTCAGTTACCTTCTCACAATATCGTTTTTGGAGAATCCTTTGAAAAAAGAGCAGTTATTATAAACGAACGTGTGCTTGAAAATCTGGAGACCGAGACAACTGGTGAACAGGAAGAAGATGCAAAACAAAAATCTTCTCTGGAAACGCTACTCGAAACCACCAAAATAAAGAAAAAAATTGAAAATCCGAATTGCGTCGTACTGCAACAACCTACGTACGAGGGTTTCAAAGAGATGATTCCGTGCATTTTAAGTAGATTCAAAAATTTGAGCGAGAAGCAGAATTTAGTGAACAAAATTTACGAAGGTATTGTAAACTTCTTGATTGAACATTTCAAAAAAGAAGATCTCACCAAAGTAAATAATTGTTTACGTATTGCCGATTATTTTAATCAGTATTACGTACTTGTAAAAGAAAGTATTGAGAACTATGTACGCGAATATCTCGATGAATCTCAACGACAAGACACACAAATTATAGACTTGGTGTTAGCTGGACTACAGGCCTGCTATTTACCATTCATTTCAAGAGATGTTTCTCAAAATTTACACCCAGAATGAAAAATCTCACAATTACTTAAGGGGGGAACACGGTGTAAATCATCAAATTTTTGAGTATTTTATTTATACACTATTTATTATTATACATATTCAGAACTTTATACATAGTTAGATGCAGGTTTACAGAGTATAAAAATTTTTTTTTTTTTTTTTTTTACAAAATGGCGGCTGTGGAGTAGAGCGCGCGAGACGTCTTTTTTATTCGTCCCACATTCTCATTCTGTTTCTCTTGATCTGAAACAAAAAAAACAGTCAAGGTGTTATTTGTTATACTTTTTTACATCCCGTAAACTAAGAAAAAAAAAAAAAAATTTTTTTGACAAAATTATGACATTTTAAAAAAATTGACCCTTTTTTTTTCGTCAATTTGTTTATGAAAAATGGGGTTTAAATAAATTTTTTTTAGATATTGTTAGTTTACATGGTGATGAATTTTATCAGTAAAGTCTCTGCCAAATTTCAGATCAATCGGATGATTTTTAAGGAAGTTATGATGTGGGCCGTTTTCAAAAGTACAGTTTCGAGTAAAACGCGTTTAAAGTTTTTAAAAGTGATTTTTATGAAATATATAGATACCTGCATTTATTCGGCGATTCCTGCACCATAAATCATATCTTCTGGGCTTATTTCTTCGTCTTCTGACTCCAAAAGAGCTTCTTTTCGGGCTTTTCGGGCTTCGTGGGTGGATTGAGAGCGACGTTGAGATTTTTTCTTTTCACGACGCTTGTTCCTAGCTCGTGTATTATCAATTCGCTCATTCTTGCTCCCTTTTGGCTGATAACTTTGAGACATTTTTAAATGATTTTCACTCACAAACTAAGCGTGTTTTCACCTTGAGCCTTGAAAAAAAACTGACGCTACCACGATGCGACGAACTCGACAGCTGTAGTATAACTGATGCTCTGCTGTTTCGTACATTTCCTGTCCTTTTCTTAAGCAGCAAAAGGTTGAAATTCTTTACAGTGTTGCCAAAAATCATGCAACCTTGTAAACTTTACACCAAGAAAGGCGAGAACAATAGAAACAAATCCGGCCCCGAGCATCTTAGCTAAAATAGGGCGGCGCGCTCTTTCTTGCTCTTCCGCTCGAGCGCTCGGATTATACCTGCGTCGCTTAAGTCTTCATAACTTGAAAACCATTTGAAATATCATGTTGAAACTATACAGGGACATTTTTGAGATGTTATAGAAGAGATTTAAGCAAAAAAAAAAAATCGACTTTTTTTTTTTTCACACCGTGTTCCCCCCTTTATAAAGGTTTTTCAAACAAACCCTTCAGTACTATTCTAGTCCCGTTACTATTAACATGGGCCAGGTCTTCAGCAAGTTCAAAAACGTTGAGACAACTGTAACAAAAATGGGAATCGGCAAAAGTTCTAACTCCGGCTACACCAAGCTCGACAGGATACAGGATCCCGAGCAAACCAAACCTCTCATTTCCAAAGAAAAAGAAGATAAAAAAAAAGGAAACGATAACCCTGGTTTTCAAAAAAACTCTTCAGCCAACCCAAAAAAAGATGGTTACAAAAAATTCAAATAATTTGTAAAATACGTTTTGAATAAAGACTCTGTAAATAAATTTACTCTTTTTTATTTCACACACCTGCATACCTAAATTTTTTCAATTTTTATAGAAAACAATATTTACCCTTTTCAAAAATAAAATAAATATCTGTAGAAAATTAAATTTTAGAAATGAAAAATTTTTCAAAGATGCTTAAAATTTAAAAATCCCAAAAATTTGCATAAAATCGTCATATACTCTTAAATATGTAAAAAAATGTGCCTACAATTTAAATATACTTAAAATATGTAAAAAAAAAAAAAAAAAAATTGCATAAATTTTCAAAAATTTGCATAAATTTGCATAAGACCAGCGTGATTTGCATATCATCTGCATAACGCCCCGCCGGGCACTTCACGCCACCTCCGCCGAAAAGGGGGACCCCCCGGTGGCGCCACTGCAGACAACCCTCAAGACGGCGCTAGGCCAACGCAGCCGCCGGGCCCTCCGCCGCGCTATGACTCCCTAGTAGGGAGTACTACCGATGACGTCACCAGGCCACGCACCCCGCACCACCGGGCCCCTACACCCTGAAAAAATTTGCATAAATTTGCATAAGACCAGCGTGATTTGCATATCATCTGCATAACGCCCCGCCGCGCCCTTCACGCCACCTCCGCCGAAAAGGGGGACCCCCGTGGCCCTGGCGCCAGCACCCTCATGACGTCACTAAGCCCCGCCCCTTCTGTCTGGCTATAGCCGGACATGTCTACTACCCCTGTAACGCTGGAAAAGAAAGTTAAATGAATATTTTTTCATAAATAAATTAATTAACCAATAAGTTTAAAATCCTCAAGACGCCGGAAAATTAGATAAATAATTTATTTATTATATAAAAATAATGAACTGACAAATTTTAAACCCTTATAACGCTGGAAAAAACAGCTGAATAAATATTTTTTTATGAACAAATAACTAACTAACAAACCTTAAACTCTAAAGCTCATAATTTTAATAAATAAATGATTCCTTAAGCTCTAAACCCACAATACCCAGGGCAACCAAATTTATAACAAAAAAATATTTATTTATTTTTTATTCCAGCGATATGGGGGTTTAAAGCTTGTTCGTTAGTTATTTGTTTATAAAAAATATGCATTTACCTTTTTTCTAGCATTACAGGGGTGTAAAGCTTGTTACTTGGTTATTTGTTTATAAAAAAATATTTAATTTTTTTTTCCAGCGTTACAGGGGTTCAAAGTTTGCTGGTTAGTTATTTGTTTATAAAAAATAATTTATTTATATATTTTTCCAGACCCTAAGGGAAATATACTATTTTTCGTCCTTCTAACCGAAAACAAGGGGCGAAGTTCTGATTTTGAGGTTAGAGGGACGAAAAATATTTATTTATCTTTTTTTCCAGCATTACAGGGGTTAAAATTTTGCTGGTTCGTTATTTGTTTATATAAAATAATTTAATTTATTTATCCTTTTTTCCAGGGTTATGGGGGTTTAAAATTTTTTGGTTAGTTATTTATGATTTATTTATTGCCATTTTATTTTTATATAAAATAAAATATATTTTTTATCATTTTTTTGCTTTGTTTTAATATAAAAAAAAAAAAAAATTCCCTTATTTTTGAAATTAAAATTTTTTTTTGTCCAAATTTGAATTGGGTGGGTCAAAAATATGCAAAGCGCATGCGCGCGAGCGCCTGAACGCGTTCGCAAAATATTCCTCATTTTACAGCATGTCACCTCAGGAAGATTGTTGGCTGATAGCCGACTGCTGCAATAGCTTATAGGCTGGAATTGATAAGACGACGAGTCATCGTGGGTTGTGAACCAGAGCCTGCAATTATCAATTCGAGCACTATAAGAGCATTTATTTACTTTTGGTTGTCTTATAAAGGTTGCAGAGTTCCGAATCTGGGAAGTTAACAATTTTGAAAACTTTTACAATTTGAGGCTCCTCAGAAAAGGGTTCTTTTTTTGTAATGTCTGTCACAGCTTTCTTTTCCCAGCTGAAAAAATCAGTACGGAAATCAGTACGGAAATCAGTCCTGGGATCCGTAAGTATACAAATAGTATTTGTAGGCATAATTATTTTCATGCTTTTTTCCAAAATAATATTTGTATATATTTTTTCTCTTTATCCAAATTTTTTTTTTTTTTTTTAATTCAATTCTTTAAATTTGATTTTATTAATATTTTAAAAATTAATATTATACAATCTTCATATTTTATTTTGATTATTGATAGTTATATAATTCAATGTAACCAAACAGTATAATTAAGGAGCTTGGCAGTTTTTTCAAAATCCAAAAGTAAGAACCCAAAAAATTCCTGTAGATTCCTTGCAGTAAGACAAACAACTTTCCTATTTAACACAACAATGGTTGTCAGACTTGTTTTCGAGAAAAAAATCAGTTTAGAATTTTTTTTTTTAACATGGGCTCTTATGGAAAAAAACATTTAAAAATTTGGCAAATCATCAAAATCCACAAGTTTACTACGAGTCAGGTGTCATTTTAAAGATAAAAATTTGAAGATTATTTTAAAATTATAAAAATTTAAGATTATCGGACTAATTTACAAGAAAAAAAGAAAATTGCGGTACATAACCTTCAAAACATGCAATTTTTCGACGTTTTAAAAAATTTTTTATCTTAAATTTGGTTTTAATATGTTTAAAAATGATAAATAATCACTTACTAATAAAAATAAATAAAAAAATACTTTTTTTCTTATTTTTAATTTCATGCACCCGGGCCCCCGCTAGGTACGACCCCTACGCTGCCAAGCCTCCTTAATTGTGATTTTTTTAAATTTGATTAATTATTTTTTTTAAGGTATGAAAAGATTAAAAAATGTAGCCTTAAGGTGGCTTCCTATAGTTTTCATGTTTCTTACAAAATTTTTCTAATTTTGCACAGAGCTAGTTTTTTGTGTCCCCTACACGCTAATTTTTGAGATATTTAGCTCGGAAGTTTCAACTCATTGCATGGCCATAGTGAAAATATATGATGCGTACTCACATGCGTACACACATGCGTACGCACGTGCTGTTAACGTTCAGTAATTTTTTTTTTTTTTTAAATAACAACAACTTTATTATTTTTAAAACAGTAAACAACAAGGTAACAGTTATAAACAATAAGTTCAACAATAAAGAATTTATTTTTCAATTTATGGCGAACTGAACCAAATATCCGTGTACCTGAAATTTTTCGAGTAAGAAAAAAACATGTTACCACTAGTTTGCTATTATCTTAAAATTTTATATATTTTTAAAGAAAAAGTTTTTATAATTTTTTCTTTTAATGTTAATATTAAAACTCGACTAAAACATTTGAAATCCATTTTTGGAATGTCCAAAGTCAGGTACACTAAAACCTCCGATGAGCATAGATCTGTGCAATCAAGAAAGCACAAAGAAATAACGATCTCAAATTTTTAACTTAAATAAATTGAGTATCAATTTATAATTTAGACAAAGTTTCCATATTCATACAGTTCCTTTCTTCTTTGACTTTAAAAAAAAAAAAAAAAAAAAACCGCTAACACATGGTCGCAAGTGATCAGCAGCAGCAGTGATGGCCGAGAACAGGAGAAAGGTTCACAATGATAGAGTTCGTGCAGGTTGCAAGCCGTTAGCCAAGCAGAGAGCGGAGACAAGTTAAGTTTAGATGTTGAACTTATTGTTTATAACTGTTACCTTGTTGTTTATTTTTTTTTAAATAATAAAGTTGTTGTTATTTAAAAAAAAAAAAATTACTGAACGTTAACAGCACGTGCGTACACATGTGTGTACACATCATATATTTTCACTAGTCAGAAGTGCTCTGCCAAGCATAAAATTCGTAAAAATTTGAAGGTTATTTTTGAATTTTACATTCAATTTTTTATAGAATATTTTTTAAAAACAGGTTTTCTGATAGAGCAAGATGTTAGAAATCGTGAGGAACAAAGAAAAATATAGCAAGCGGTATTAACTTTTGAGATAACGAAACAAAAACAATGAAAAACGCGTGACTTCAAAAATTAAATTATATAAGTATCGATAACTATCAATAATCAAAATAAAATATGAAGTTTGTAAAATATTAATTTTTACCGATGAGAATTAAATCAAAATATAAAGAATTGAATTCAAAAAAAAAAAAAAAATTCGGATAAAGAGAAAAGATATGTACAAATATTATTTTGGAAAAAGGCATAAACCAATTTTTTTTTAATTATTATTAAATAATAAAAAACATTTGGAAAAAAAAATTATTTAAAAAAATAAATTCTTTGCTTTTGAAAATCCATATGGAAATCTGTTTCAATTTTCCATACGGAATTCCATATGGATTCTGTTATGGATTTCCGTATGGGGTCCTGCATGGATTTCCATATGGATTTTCAGCTGGGTAATTATAAAAATAAAGAGTACATACGTGAACTAACAAATTTGTTAAGTTATTGAATAAAATTTTTTTTTTCTTTAAATGATTTGTATTTAATGAAACCTGGCATTATCAAGCTATTTATTGTTGTAAAGTATTCGAATCAAAACTAAATTATAAATAAAAGAATAGAGTAGCCAAAACAATATTTGTTAGATATCTAACAAATATCGTTTTGGCTACTCCACGTTCTGCTAGTATCGTCTGCTTATGAAAAAGCCTCATACTTTACTTTTATGTTTCATTAATGTAACTTAAATATTGGATTTTGATATTTTCACTATAAACTTATTATATTTTTTAGTACAACAGTTAACTCCCTCCCTCCCCCCAAAATAAAAAAAAAAAAATGAAAAAAAAAAAAATCAGCACTGAAATTAGTACGGAAATCAGTGCGGATATCGGTCTCAATTATCAGTACTGGAGATCAGTACGGATCCCAGTACGGATCTTAGTACTGATTTCCAAAATGATTTTTTCAGCTGGGTTGAATTATCAATCAATAAGATTTTCTGTTTGAAAATTGTGTTCATTTGTTAAAAAATATTTTTGAGAAATAATTTTGAATTTTTTTAGCCAAGAGGACCTTAAAGTTTAATTTTAAATTTAAAAGTAAGAAAATAATAATAAATATAATCTTTAATAAAAGCTTCAGAGCCGATAATGATTTTTTGAATTAAATCATGAAATTAATGAAATCAATATTCTAATTTTTTTATTATAAACCTCTCAATCTTTTACTGCAGAATGTATGTACATTTATTATTTGTGGAATAATGCAAAAATTTCAAAGATTTAAGTGATCAGTTAATAAAAATTCAAGTGTGTGGATCAAGCGATGAAACAAATCAGCTGTGAAATTAAAATGAAGTGCTGGATTAATGTGTAGAGTTATAAGGAATGTAGCCAATGAGTTAAAATTTATGATAAAATAGTGTAGATACCGGTGGCAAGTTTTTTGAATAAGATTTTATTTTTATGTTTGGTACATCACCAGCTATGTGTTTGTTTGTTTTTTTGTTTTTTTTTAATATCTGAGTGGTTGTAAAATGTTACATTGTTATATGTTAAAAAGATTTTAAAAAAGTAAACAAATATTTATTTGATAATGTATATATACTCTGATAGTAATATTACTCTCATCATATGCCATATTCTGAAGGAAACAGAGTACTAATAAAAAACTCCAATCAATCATATCAAAATTACTATAATATAGTTCATCTCTATGTCTATGCTCGCTTGGGTTAGATTCAATTTTGTCATCTTTAATTCAAAGAACTTTATTTCAAGAAAGAAAATTTTATTTACTTTTGACAGAAATATATATGCATGATAATGAAAAATCTTAACATTCATTTTTTTAAAAGTAGCTCATGAAACAAATTAAAGAAACTGCATATTTTGAATCATGACTTGTGTAATAATTTAAATCATTCTTTCATGAAAAGAAAAAATAAGTTATAAGAATTGGCAAAGTCTAACAATGAAATTTTAATTGACACCAATATTTATAAGTAAAAGTAGTCATTAAATTTTGTTATGACACATTATCAGATCACAGTAAATTTTTTTTGTTTCAAATTGAAAAAACTACACACAAAAAAATTTTAATTGTGTATAGATGTTGAAGATTATAGATATATTAATAGAAGGCAAAATTAAAAATTTTCAAGACGTTAACCATATCCACTTCTTTCTTTTCCTCACAATCAATTTTATTTGTTTTCATTAGTCAAAATTATGTAGTTATGTAAACACTAAAAAGTTTGTTATTGATTATATATTGATGTCTATAAAAATCACTTTTAAAATAAAATAAAAAAAAAACTTTTCACAAATGAGATGAAACAAGCTGTTCATCTTTCTCAAAAAGTTCTATATGTTCAAAGTAAAGTTAAAAATTTTTTTAATCATTTTACATTGTTATAGGGCGTTATTTAAACGAGCAGACTCAGGAGTACAACCCACGTAGATCTGCCGAGTTTGTCATACAGCCTCTATAAGCTCTGCCGCAGTCGACTACACGTCGACGAGTTTCCTGCAAAAGGAGAAAATTCCGTCCGCGATTATATATCCCTAAACGTTTGATTAATCGGGGAGGGCACGACAGCTCATTGATTTCGGTAGGTGGGCGCGGGCTAGAGGATTCGAGCGCGGGGAACACCGGTCAGAAAAATAATTATCACTCACAAAGCTAATTTTGAATATTTAATAACAAAAAATTAACTTAAAAACTAATACAAAAATCTAGGCTTGACACGGTGATAATTTACAAACAAATACTCATACGGTCGAGTATTTCAATTAACAACAAAGAGTTATCGGTGTTCTCTAAGTTGAGTTGCGCGCGTACACAACAACCTGCTGCTATCGGCAGCTTACGCGCGCGCGAGAAAAACAAAGTATTTTACAACTGATTTTAATCACTCACACTCTCACACGATAACGATTATGGTCGCTCAATAAACAATGACTCACGAGTACGCCGCAGGTGCACCTGTTGCAAGCCGTAAGGCTGATACTCTAGCCTCCAAGCTAGATACCCAAATCGTAGACTGCTGTGTTTCGTCCAGTGTCGTCGTCTCGTTGTCGCGGGTTAACAAGTTGTCCAAGGATGACAATCCTGTTGAAGACTTGTCTTCGTCGCGACGATAACTCCCGAGCACGCGACACACAATAAAATTGACCTTTCACTCGTATTTTTTATAATCTCGCGAATTTTCGAATCGGTACGATCTGTACTCGAACGCGTGCGGTGATTAGAATGACTCCAGTCCTCCTTCTCTCCGGCCCGATATTCTACCGATTCCCGCGCGTTCCATTCCCACTCGTGCTGCGTTCTAACGGTCGCGCGGCGAACATGAAATTAATTTAATGTCGTCGCGATTAATTAACTCGACCGTTACACCCCCCTCCCAGAGGTGTCGTATCCGAAAAATATGTCACTTCGATATACCACGAACGCAGCCTATCCAAGTTTAGGGAAACGTATATATAATCTGCCATCGCCTGTAACAAACGAAGGGAGGAATAAGGACAAAAATAGGATATGTGGATTAGGCTTTGCGTTGTGCGCGAGTTTTCCACGGCGACGGTGTTTTCGTGTTGTCGACGCAAATTTTCTTGGTCGACCCTTTCGGCCTACCTCTACGGCTTCCAATCGTTGGGTCGACTTGCACACATGGCTCGCTGCCATTTACAATTTACCGTACGACTCATTCAAAACATTCGTCCTCGCAGTAGGCTCATTCCCGCACCCTACCTCACGCTCGCTAGCGTTAGGATTTTCGCACGCATTTTCCATCGCTGTCTCTTCCTCGCCTGAAGAATCCGTTTCATCCTATTCTTATCCTTATTTCTCCCTTCGTTTGTTGCAGGAAATGGCAGAGTTCTTTGGCAAGGAAGAACTGGCAAGGATGATGGAGGAAGAGGTTAGGCTCGGTCGAGTCCCGATTCCAGACACGGCTGAATCGGAAGGACAAACAACGCCTCAGGCCGAAACGGCTCCTAGCGAGCCTAGCGAAATACAAGGATTGGCTGCAGCGTCAAACGTCGGAGTGGATGAGTCTACAACAACCCATGAGCCTGACGATAACCAAACGGCAGCAAACCTCTGGCCAACGCCTGATGATTGAAGCATGCTGGCATCGGAGTTGGAGGAGTGCCGGCAAAGTTCGAGGGAGCAGGAGGTTTGGGAACGCAGCCTCTTCAGCCAGCTGCAAGAAATGAGTGAGGAGTGGCCCGGAACTATGCCACCAGAGATGGTAGAGAGTGGCGTCGCCAAGCCACTGATCGACTGTCCGACCTAGACGTGGTCCGTCAACGTCGGGCAGTACATTCTCAGACAAGAGCTGCTGAAGAGGAAGCAAGAGGCAGAAGAAAGAGGACCAGCGCTGGTTTCCAGTGTGTCGTTACCCAGCGGTGGAAAACCCTAACTCCTACCCAAACAGGGCACAACACTGGCGTGGCGGTTAAGGTAACCCGAAGACAAGGCAAGTAGGCAACCTGAAGAAGAAAGACCAGCCACATGGCTTGGCTAGTAAGCCTACCGACTTGGACAAGTGGTCCGTCCACGATTGTAAATAAATAAAGTGGCCACACACAGATGACGTGTTCTTCTTTCCTCAAACCCAACCCTAACCTACGTTTTCCCAAACTCGGATAGGCCACGTTCGTGGTATATCGAAGAGACGTATTTTTTCGGATACGACACCTCTGGAAGGGGGGTGTAACGGTTAAGTTAATTAACGCGATGACATTAGATTAATTTCATGTTCACCGCGCGACCGTTAGAACGCAGCACGAATGGGATCGGAATGCGCGGGAAGCGATAGAATATCGGGGCGGGTGGAACGAGGACGGGAGATCATTCCGGAGTGAATGCTTGATTAAACACGTATCGTTCGTCAGCTCGCGTGTTAGAAACTTCACTTGCATTGTTATAAATTCACTCGAGAGAGATCGGTTGCAGTGTCGTGCGTGTTGGTGAGATATCCAGTAAGATAAACCAAGTCAGCAGGAAGGTTGTCATCACCTGACGACTTGGTATTCTCCAGACCAAGACGACGACGCTGAGCCAGACTCCGGTCGGGAGCCATCGTAGCTTGGAGAGCTACACACAGCTGAGCGACTTTGTTTGCAGCCTTGCGGCTTCGGGCAGGTGCACCTGCGGCGATTTAGAGTGAGTTTTGTTTTGCGTAAAACGGCGACTGTGAGTGTGTGTGTCCGGGATCGTTTGCTTGTAAATCGCGATATACTTTGTTTTTCTTTCTTTTCTCGCGCGCGCGTAAGCTACTGATAGCAGCAGGTTGTTGTGTGCGCGCGCCGCTCGATTTAAAGAGCAACGATAATTCTTTGTTGTTAGTTTGAAAACTCTATTGCACGAGTATTTATTTAAAGTTAATTACCGCGTTAGACATTAATTTTGTATTAGTTTTTAAGTTAATTTTTTTATCATTAAATATTAAAAATTAACTTTTTGAATTACAATTATTTATTCTAACCGGTGTTCCTTACGCTCGAATCCACTAGCCCACGCCCACCTACCGAATTTAACGAGCTGTCGCGCCCTCCCCGATTCTTAAACAGCTTAGGTATTTATTATCGCGGTCGGGTTTTTCTCCTTTTTCAGGAAGTTTGTCGGCGGGTAGCCGACTGCGACAGAGATTAAAGCGGCTGCAAGGCGAGCTCGACAAATCAACGTGGGTTGTATTCCCGAGTCTGCCTAATTAGTTTGAGCCCTATAACATGGGATAGTATAGTTCAAGATGGCTTCGACTTTTCCTGGGCATGGGCGAATTCCATCTTTGTTGACTATTACGCCTAGATATTTCACTTCAGACTGGCAAAATTTACTTTTACTGCGGTTTACCGTCAGTCCAGCTTCTCTCAATCTAGCCAGTATGGCTTCGAGGATCCGCATATGCGTCTCGAAGTCTTCTGTCACGATTATGATATCATCGAGGTACGCATAGGCATATGGGCCAAACTCTCGAATTATCATATCTATCAGGCGTTGGAAAGTCGATCCAGCCTGATCTAACCCAAACGGCATTCTTTTAAATTGGAACTGGCCTAAGCCAGGCACCGTAAAAGCCGTTATTGGCCTCGACTCTTTCTTCAGTGGCACCTGATGGTACGCCGATGACAAATCCAGAGTCGATATGTATTTGGCTGTTTTAAACCTTCTCAGGATATCATCCATATAAGGTAAAGGATAGGCTTCGGTTTTCCTGGAGACTGAATTAACCTTACGGAAATCTTTACAAAATCTCCTAGTGCCGTCCTCCTTCTTCACCATAACCACCGGTGACGACCAGCCGCTTCTCGGAGCAGGCTCAATAATGTCGTTCTCAAGCATCTTTACTACATGCTCGTATATCTCCAGTTGTACTACCGGTGAAACTGGATAATACCTCTGTTTAATAGGCTTTGAGTCACCTACATCGATCTCATGTTCGATCGACGTAGTGCAGCCTAAAGGCTTGTCGTCTGGCTGGAAAACTCTATCTAGCAAGTCGTTTATACATTCTTGCTCTTCAGACCCAATGTCAGCTAGACCTATTGACGCTAGGCTTTTTACTTTAGCCTCAGTCACGGCTGCAACCTCTAGGTCTACCACTTTATCAGCAATCCGGATGTTCAAATTATTTGTGGCTGGATCTAGTATCGCATCAAATGCACGTACGAAATTTGTCCCCAGATAACAATCTGAGTCTAGATCCAACATGATAGCCACTTTAATTTCTTGCGTCGTTCCTGCAACTTCAAACGGTAGGACCACATGTCCTGCAATTGGGCATCTACGGCCATCAGCCACTTTGGCTCCTTTGCCGTGGTAGATCTCAATTTTCCGCCTGAGCGCTGATGCCATCTGGATAGCTGAAGATCCCATAACTGTGAGCGACGCTCCGGGATCATACAGAGCTCTGATTCGGAATTCACCAATGTCAACTGGTAGCCACCATCTTCCTTCCGGTTCAGTCTCCTGTGTAGCCGACTTTTTCTTTGCTTGCTCAGTACTCTTCGGGTCTACCGAGCATGCATGAGTACCATCTCCGAGTGATGGTTGGTCTGTGACCTTGGTGGAGTAAGATCGACGTCGACTTACTCCACCTTTTTCCCGTTTTCCGGCCTCTCGGGACACTCTGGACGCTTATGTCCTTCCTTGTTACAATGGAAACAACGGACTACCCTGTCCTCGTCCCGAGGTTTTTTCTTCCTTTCCCCACTCCTGCCACGCTTCGGAGAAGGGCTCCTAGACTTCCCCCCCGTCTGCCGATTTACGTCTTTGCTTGGCTTGTTTGGCTTTGTTTGAATTCTGGGGCCTCGGGCCCGATGGCTTACCAGGATTGTTACTTTTAGCTTGAATTTGAGACATCAAACTCAATAGGCGGTTCATAACCGTGGCGTCGTCAGACTTGCCATCCATAGTCGTTGCGGCTATGTTTATTTTCGATTTCTTACTCGCCTTGCTCTCTTTATAAGCCAGATTTGGCCATAATGACGTCGACGGTGACGGTGGTGGTCTATACAAGGTTTCGCTAACCATTGTTTTCTCGATATCAACCGCTTGACTAAGTAAGCCCGTAACTGACTTTACTTCGTCTCGTCTGATTTGTCTACGCAAATTAGGTCGCATATTTGTCAACATAAAGTCGATCATCTCCATCTCGGTTGGTACTGGTCTCATTTTCAGCAACAACGATTGTAAACACGTCATGTAGTCTCTCACCGGCTCATCGACACCTTGCGTTCTGTTGGTAGCCTCGACTCGCAGACTCTATTGATAATCACCGATACCATACCATCGGCGAGCCGCTTGGCAAAAGGCTGACCATGTGTGTATGTTTTTCTTGCAATCCCGGTACCATGTTGACGCTAACCCGGTTAACAATATCGGTAATGCGTCTAACAATTGTCTTTCTGTCAAGTTAGCTAGCTCATTAGCCTCTGCGACTTGGATCAGAAATTGCTCAATGCTCGACTCGTTGCTACCGTCGAACCTAAAGTTCCACCTCCGAACGATCGAGCCGATATCGATAGGCTTTTCTAGCCTTTGTAGGTTATTACCTGCCTGTCGTGGCATTGGTAACTCACTTTGTTGTGGGCCTTGTAGTCTTTCCAACTCTATCGTCAAAGCTCTCATCTGGGCTTGTATTTTCTCTATGGCCCTTGCCTTTGCTGAATCACCGATCGGACTCGAACTGTTCCTATCATGAATCAGCGGGCCACCGAAATTGACCCTCGCCCCATGGGCTTGATGCGTATTTTCCGTAGATATACTGCAATCTTCCATAGAGTGTTGCAATATGTCTGGCCTTATTGTACTCGACACAGGCCCCCTGAGTTGTTGATTGTCCGTGATGAAATGCTGCCGACTGACTCTGTCTTCTATGGCGTCCATCCTTGACGTTGTCCTTGCCAGAGTCTCTCGCACTTGCCTGAACTCCCCCACGAACTCGTGCATGGTCCGTCGAGGTTCTTCCATCACGTCGCCATTTTGACTGGCTGTGTCACTGTCTTCAGCCTGACTGGCCTTTCCTTGACTCCTGCCGTTCGCATCGTTCGACTGAAGCTGGGTCGCTGCCTTCATCACCTGTTGGTCAATCAGGCAGGCTAGCGGGTGTTGACCGCTCGTGGTATAGTCTGGGTTTAAAATTGTTGAACCCGACTTTTCCCACAAAGTCATGGCTATAAACTCAGCCCAGAGACCCTCGCGTTTAATCTTTACCGCTTCCTGGTCATCGGACTCGTCCGCGACAAAATCTTCGGCTGAGTAGTTGTCCACAAGCCACCTAATCAGCCTTTCATGTCTCTCACGAGTCGAGCCATCAGGCTTGAGTTGTAAATCTCTCATGGCCTCCTCGATTATCTCCTCGTCCTCCGCGAACAGCCAGGAGTATACCAGGTGCTCCTTCGCCCTTTTCTCTGACTCGTCAATCCTAAACTGACAAAAAGGAGACCCTAAACCCTCGTGACAGTACCACACACTCTAGCTTAATTTAATTTTACAATCGCAATGATAATTAAAAATTTATTTTCCAACCTCCAACAATCCTGGAAGAAAGAAAAAAAATTTATAATTTTTAATTTTATATTTCTGAGTTTATTTTAACATAAAGCGATATTCGAAAAAGAAAATTACCTCGAATAGGCTTAATAGCCTGCCGACTCGCCAAAAGGTTTTGACAAAAGCCCAAGGTCGGCTTACCGGAAAAAAACAACAACAAAAAATCTGGCTGTTCTAACCCGCGTTGGAACACCGATTTTTATGCTCAGAAATATAAATTACAGTTGCTACTAATCACTAGTTAGTAGCACGCTGTAAAAAAAAATCAAAAACAAAAATTGCAAAAAAAAACAAAAAAAATAAAAAATAATAATAAAAACAAATTATTATTTCCCAATCCGCTAGACACTCATTAACTGTCACGATTTATGGGTTTTTTACAAAGTGGAAAAATAAATAAATCAAAAAAAAATCAAATTCACTTTTCCACTTTGTAATTTACAGCGCATGAAAATATCCTCTCACACACACGCTAACCGATACTTTGTTTTCTTTCACGCTCGCGACGACCGACCTTGAAGTTGGTCGGTAGCAGTACTTCGTCACTGCTCTCGTCTTCACACACTATGCACACTATCGAGCACCGTGACGTAGGTACTTGACTTCAAAAATCCACCACGTTGTTGGGCGCCATGTTATAGGGCTCAAACTAATTAGGCAGACTCGGGAATACAACCCACGTTGATTTGTCGAGCTCGCCTTGCAGCCGCTATAATCTCTGTCGCAGTCGGTTACCCGCCGACAAACTTCCTGAAAAAGGAGAAAAACCCGACCGCGATAATAAATACCTAAGTTGTTTAAGAATCGGGGAGGGCGCGACAGCTCGTTAAATTCGGTAGGTGGGCGTAGGCTAGTGGATTCGAGCGTAAGGAACACCGGTTAGAATAAATAATTGTAATTCAAAAAGTTAATTTTTAATATTTAATGATAAAAAAATTAACTTAAAAACTAATACAAAATTAATGTCTAACGCGGTAATTAACTTTAAATAAATACTCGTGCAATCGAGTTTTCAAACTAACAACAAAGAATTATCGTTGCTCTTTAAATCGAGCGGCGCGCGCACACAACAACCTGCTGCTATCAGTAGCTTACGCGCGCGCGAGAAAAGAAAGAAAAACAAAGTATATCGCGATTTACAAGCAAACGATCCCGGACACACACACTCACAGTCGCCGTTTTACGCAAAACAAAACTCACTCTAAATCGCCGCAGGTGCACCTGTCCGAAGCCGCAAGGCTGCAAACAAAGTCGCCCAGCTGTGTGTAGCTCTCCAAGCTACGATGGCTCCCGACCGGCGTCTGGCTCAGCGTCGTCGTCTTGGTCTGGAGAATACCAAGTCGTCAGGTGATGACAACCTTCCTGCTGACTTGGTTTATCTTACTGGATATCTCACCAACACGCACGACACTGCAACCGATCTCTCTCGAGTGAATTTATAACAATGCAAGTGAAGTTTCTAACACGCGAGCTGACGAACGATACGTGTTTAATCAAGCCGCCCCGATATTCTATCGCTTCCCGCGCATTCCGATCCCATTCGTGCTGCGTTCTAACGGTCGCGCGGTGAACATGAAATTAATCTAATGTCGTTGCGTTAATTAACTCAACCGTTACAACATGACCTCAAAAATTTTAATCTAAAATGATGTAATAATTTAAATTTCATGTTTAGTAAATCAACCAAAATGATTTCGATTTAAATTTTAATCTTTAAATTAAATGTTATATTATCTAATTTAACTAAATTTAAACATGAAAAATTAACATGACCGTACGCCAGAATCCCTATACCAAAAGCATTGTCCATCTAGCGTTTTTCTGGCGAGATACCCCACTAAATTTCTGCCCAAATTCGTAAAATCTGCCCACCATCTGGCGAATGGCTGGTGAGCATTTCTCACTGGGGAGCTTTTGTATTTATAGATCAACTTTTTAAAGTGTCGAAGGGTAATGTCCACCACAAACAAACACACTCAGAGACATCTAGTTTACGGGATAATGCGAAAAATTTGTGATAGTAAAAGCTCGAAATCCGTTGGAATCACCCATATTACAGGGCGGTCCATTTTAATCGATCCACCTTGATAACTCGCTTGGGAAGGCCCAAATCGAAAAAAATGTAGAGACCAAAGTTTCATTATTTTTTGGGGATAGTAAGATGGGCTCAAAAAAATTGGGACCAGGGCCTTATTTTGGGCCCCACGGATCCAAACTCCGGTTTTTCAAATGAGAACCCCTATTTTTGACCTCGGATTCGAAAAAAGCGGAAAATTTTACGATTTTAAGGTATTTTTTGGAATTTTTTTTGGGCCCCCATGAGGCCCGACAGCACTTATAAGACTTTTAAAAGCCCCACCCCTTATGGAAAAGACCGGTGTAAACACCAAATTTAACACTGATTTTTCGGTGTAAACACTAGATTTTAAGTGTTAACACCGAGAGTTCGGTGTTGACACTCAACTGTTGGGTCTTGACAACCACAATTGGGAGTTTACACCCAATAGGTTCAGTGTTAACACCAAAGTTAAGTGTTGACACTCAACTGTTGGGTGTTGACACCCACAAGTGGGTGTGCGAAATCACACCTAATGCGGTGTAGAAGTTCGGTGTTATTTTCAGTGTTATTTTTCGGTGTTCACACCGATTTTTTCCATAAGGGATTTCTTTTTAACCCGAATTAAATCGAAAATAACGCATTTTTAGCATAGCACATACATTGAGAAAGTTTTTTGGTTCAAAATTTCCAACTAAATGGGCCCGAAAAAATTTGGCCCAGGGTCTTATTTTCCGTTTTTTCAAATGAGAACCCCTATTTTTTACCTCGGATTTGAAAAAAGCGGGAAATTTTTCGATTTTTGGGTATTTTTTGGAATTTTTTTTGGGCCCCCTTAAGGCCCGAGTACAATGGGCCCCAACCAATTTGGGCCTTATGCTTTATTTGGGGCCCTATGGGCTCTAACTTTGTTTTTTTAAATGGGAATCCCTATTTATGACCCCGGATTCGAAAAGAACGGAAAATTTTACGATTTTTAGGTATTTTTTGAAAATTTTTTGGGGCCTCATTAAGGCCCTGCAGGGCCTGTTTATCGATAACTTTCGATAACAGGAAAGAAATACAATTTAGTAAAACACATGCAATGGGGAGCTTATTTACACAAAATTATTGACCAGATGAGCCTAAAAATAGTGGGCTTCAAGCTTTATTTTGGGCCCTATGGGCCTTAAGTCCGTCTTTTAAACTGGAACCCCTTCGGAAAGTGAAAAAAATTTTACGATTCTTAGGTATTTTTTAGGCTTTTTTCTTAGGTATTTTAGTTCTGAGCCTATTAGAAGATCAAGAATCTGATAGACACTTACAATCGATTCTTTGGAGGTTAATATTTATCGACTAGCTACTGTTTCTTATGGTTTGAAGTGTACTCTTACGTTTAGAAAATAGTCATTCAACAATTAGCAGAAGATGGATCTGATGAATTTTCACTTGAGGCCGAATTTTAAAGAAAGAAAAATATGCAGACGATACCGTTTCAAGGGTTTACTCTTTCATAGTTGCAAATGTAAAACAAAAGCAAATAACTATTTTAGGCAATGTGGGTGCTCATAATTTAAGAAAGTGGATTTCTAACCATCCTGAACTGCTAAGATGGTAACTGAAAAATATGCTGGCTGATGATCCATCTTAAAAGTTCGATTCTGAGTCTATGTTTCCCAGTTCAGGATAACGTTGGAAGCCACGTACAGATTCTTTTTGTTTTTTATTTAAAACTAGGAAGGACGAATCATTGACAAACAAATCAGTTTTATCCAAAAAAGAAAAATTATTTGATCCTATTAGGATGATTACCTCCATTGACAATTATTGCTAAAATCTATATAGTGTAGCCACCGTAGGAGTTTTCGTGTGCAAGTCCGCGCCACGACGGCCACCCAAGTTTAAAAGATGTATTTTGAACTCTCTTATCGAAATACCGAGGGTGGCCATGATGAAAATAATTGCCACGATTAATAAACAATAATTAAGCTATTTGGTATGCAATTAATATATAACCTCAAATCATTAATAGTAAAACTGTAGCTTGGTGCAGTGGTCAGAGTCTATAGCTCAGATGTGGCCGGCCAGGGTTCGTTTCCTACGGAAATTTTTTTTTTTTTGTTTCCATTATTTTTAATTTTATTTTTGATTAGTGTATTTATTTTTAACAATACTTGCTATTTCAAATTTTGTTTCAAAAACATATCTACTTTAATTGAATAGAGTACTAACAGTAGACAAAGGATAATTGATTGTTTTTGAAAAAAAGGAGTTTTTTTCAATTGTATCAGTGCTAAATTTTTATAATATTTAATTATTTAAGTTGTTCAAATAAAGTTAATGTTTGAAAAATTTTACGCATACTAAGTCAACGATGACCCTTGAAATGCTGACAAAAAAGTTACAAATGTTTTTTAAACAAAATTTGAAATAGCAAGTATTGTTAAAAATAAATACACTAATCAAAAATAAAATTAAAAATAATGGAAACAAAAAAAAAAAAATTTCCGTAGGAAACGAACCCTGGCCGGCCACATCTGAGCTATAGACTCTGACCACTGCACCAAGCTACAGTTTTACTATTAATGATTTGAGGTTATATATTAATTGCATACCAAATAGCTTAATTATTGTTTATTAATCGTGGCAATTATTTTCATCATGGCCACCCTCGGTATTTCGATAAGAGAGTTCAAAATACATCTTTTAAACTTGGGTGGCCGTCGTGGCGCGGACTTGCACACGAAAACTCCTACGGCGGCTACACTAATATGCAAAAGTTTTACTTCCCAAGCTCGCGAGTGAGCAGGTAAAATTGTTAATGATTTGAAATTTAGATATCTTTAGTTTGACTCCATGGATGTGTTGTAATGGTTACAAGATCAACCATCACATTTGTCAACTTTTGTCGTAAATAGATGCTCAGATATCATTCGCAGATTCTTAAAGCTAAATGGATATACGTCGTCAGCTGATAATCCTGCAGATCTTGCAACACATGGTCTTCTAGATCCAGTTTTAAAGAAGCTGAATTTATGGTGGTCAAGGCCATCTTGGTTGCTAAAAAGTCAAGAATGATTGGCAGCGAATTTGAACAATAAATCCTTTACTATTCTTTTAACTACCTCAAAGCAATAAACAGTGAAGATTAAAAAACAAACCATTGCTTCTTACGCTTTTCAAACACTAATTGCAAGACATTTTTCCTTTAATAAATTACTCAGAGCTACTGCTTACTGCTTGAGATTCTTTACTTGCAGATTCAACTTAAAAATTTAATTATTGTTAGTTTAAAATCGAAGTTGAGATTTCAGCATGCATTTGTCTTTGCAAGAGATTGATCGTGCTCGTTATTTTTTGATTTATTTAGTTCAACGTAACGTCTTTTCTCCTAAATTAAAACTTT
Source organism: Encarsia formosa (assembly GCA_038277355.1). Taxonomy (NCBI): domain Eukaryota; kingdom Metazoa; phylum Arthropoda; class Insecta; order Hymenoptera; family Aphelinidae; genus Encarsia; species Encarsia formosa. The sequence goes on from CM076186.1 coordinate 61,917,318, forward strand.
GGATAACAAGAGTAGTCTTGTAAGGAAGAATCTTTTGATTGCTTCAAACCTGTTTTTAATCTAAGGTATCCTACGAGTAGGCGGTCGCACAAAACACTCTCTTCTTTTACATGATCAACAATTAACAATTACTCTACCCACTGAATACCATTTGACTAAACTTATTATAAGAGAGTACCATCTTAAAACTTTACATGGTGGCGTACAATTGATACTTATTACCTGGAGATTGCAGTATTAGATTCTTAATGCGAGACAAAATGTTGAATTGGGCATTCATAAATGTATATCTTGCATAGGATTTAAATTTTCTTAAACATTCACTTAATTTACAGAATCAGTTGATAATTTGATTTTCAAGTGAAACTATCTAGGTATTTTATTACATTAACTGATTTTTTAATACAATCCAATTCATTCATCGTTCCAAAACCTGATGTATCTAATAAGAAAATTCCTCCGAGCAAAAGGTGGCAAATATTACAACAAATAATGCAATCTTTTTAGAACCGTTGGTCATCCGAGTATCTTAAAATCGATAACAAACCAGGTTAACGTCAAAGTCGGGGATGTTTTTCTAGTCAAATCATAGAAAATTGCTCCTTTTAAATCGCCACTGGCTTTAATAACTCAGATTTATCCTATTGAAGAATGCTCGAGTAGGCGTAATCCTAAAACACAAAGCAAAATTTAGTCCATTTCTGAGACTTGAGTACTTGAGCTTTCAATGCAATTTATAGAACTGAGTAACTTTTGTGCTTCATAAACGAGATTGATTTTACTTATGTATATCGAATTTCATAAAATTATTACATTGCATTGCAAGAAAGCGACTAGTCTTTTCATTGAATTATTTGATTAATAAAATCAATTTCATTAAGATAATTTTATTTTAAGAATATTTTTTTTTTAGTACAAATGATGCCTGTTTGTCAATTTCACTTCAAAATCAAACTTAGAATAAATGTCAAAAAAATTTTAATATTGTTATTGTTTTCATGGTCATATAAAATTAAAATAATAAAGTTACAATGATCTTATATTATATGAGATCACAATAATCATATTAAACTGTCTCATGATGTGATAGTAAAGGAATGAATTCACTGTTTCTTGAAAGGTTGATCTCATTTATCATGTTATTTTCATGAAATTCATCAATCAATTCATTTTGCTGACATGGCAGTAGTTGATTCAGAAGATTTTCTAAAATTTCCAAGTCATATTCAAATTTTAAATAATTCGGAAAATGAGTTGTTCTATTTAATGAGTGATCTCCATCACTATAATCCATAGCTTGGTTTTTTTTAAATAGTAGCGGTATCTGAAAAAAAACTTACATTAAAACTATCTTTTTTTCATCTGAAACGAGAAAAAAATTTAATCATTTTTGAATTCTTTTACTGAGGGTTCGTAAAACAATTGAAACATTCAAACCTAGCAAGGAATAATTAGGACAAAACTCAATTTTTAACTAACTTAGAAAAGATTTTTGGTGATAAGATCTCCTCAAAAAATATGAAACAATTTTTTTTTTTTGATAAAACTGAACCTGCAGCTTTCCAAATGTTGGCTTTAGTCGCAATTATCCAATGATCAGTGCTGAGGCACCATGGTAAAACCAGGCTCAAAGTAGTCGGAGTGAACGTCGTCATCTCAACAAATGAAGAAAAAGTTTTCAAGTTGGTGGTCCAGGTATCCGAGGGTCGAGACCCTTGGCACTAGACTTAACGCTATATGCCTAGAAAAAAGTGCGGAGGAAGCGGACTGTGGAGGCAATCGAGTGCGCTCGTGATATAAGATGAATGCGTGTACTTGCATACCTTAAAATAACTCAATTTTATTATTATTATTATTTAATTAACCAAATAACCCATTTCTATTTCACTTTTAAATTTTCTTTTTATTGCTTAATAAACTAAATAACCCATGTCTCTTTTTTTATTCAAATAAACCAAATAACTGTATTTTTATTTGTAACTCTCTTATTTTTTTTTTTTTTTTTTTTTTTTTTTTAAACGCCTACCTAAACTTTTCAGTTTATACAGCAATACTTATAATATTTATATGAATATAAATTTAAATAGAAATATAATGAATTCATCACAAATTTAATTTACACGACTTCAAAAATTTCAATATGGTTCTCAGAGTCTCGATATTCATGTCCTTTAAGATACTTTCCATTGTATATGGTTTTTTAGTTTTCGCTTTGTCCAACTCACTTAACAATACCAACCTCTTATCACAAAATTCACTACATTGCCAGAGCAAATGATTTGCATCTTGCAACTCACTACCACACTTACACTCCGGGGAATCCACAATGTTTTTTCTGTGGAGAGAGGCAGCTGCACTGTAGTGGTCCGCCCTAAGCCTGTTAACAGTTACGATCTCCCATCTGTTAAATCGAGTGCCATGAAACCATGGCTTGTTCCCAAAGTCGAGGTAGTTATGGAAATAGAACTTGCACTTGAAGTCGCCTTCCTGCACGTTTTTCTGTGTGGTCCTATTCCTGGCTTCCTTGTTCCAGATTCCGTTGAAGTCCGAATATGGTATGGACCCAGTAGGGATTGCAGTGAGGGATGCCTCTTTGGCATAGTGGTCGACTGTCTCGTTGCCCTCAATACCGCAATGAGATGGAACCCAGAACATCTTCACCGGCTCGTCCAGGATGCTTGTCCTTTTTATTTTTCTCATTTTACTTTTGATCTCGGCTATAAAAGGATTCTTATTACTTCTGCCCGAGGACAACGCCTGCAGGACACTCTTTGAGTCTGAGAATATAAGGTACTTTTTATCCGGGTTTAGCATGACCCAGTCCAAGGCTGCAGAGATCGCAGCGGCTTCACCAGTAAAAACCGACGCTATGTTTAGCAGTGATCCCTTTCCGTTGTAGTTGTCTCCAGGAACGTGAAAAGCCCAGCCAACAGGAAGTTCACCATCCTTTGAAGCATCCGTGTATATCTGTGTGGCTCCAACCAGTCCAAACAAGTTCTGAAAGTCCAAGTTAATCAAAGCCGAGTCTACCAAAACCCTCGCTGATTCCAAATCAATCGGAACTTGAGGAAACCTATCATCGTAACTGTTTTGGAACTCCAGGTCCTTTATCACCTGATAAACGACCGGGCTGACTTGATTAACTACTCGGACTATGGACTTCTCAAAGATTCTCTTCTTGGCTTTGGATTTGCTGTGCTTTTCAAAGTATACACAAACCGAGTCGAAACAGGAGCTATTCCTAGTTGCCATGACTTTGGAGACGAACTTGTTTCCTTGTACTTCTGCCCTGTCCACCAGAGCAAGAAGCTTTGACTCCTGAAGAATTATATTTTTAGGTGTCGATCTTCTATACCCAAAGGCAACTCTGATAGCCGAGATCTGTACACTGTCCAGAGTATTTGAGAACTTCTTCCACTTGGGCCAGTATATAAAGAGTCCATAATCAATTGCAGATCGTACAAAGCTCTTGTATAGGTTAAGCAAGGTACCCGGATGAGCCCCCCACCAAATACTAGAGAGCAGTCTCATGACGTTGAGCGTATAAGTAGCTTTCTTGACTACTTTCTTCACGTGATGTTCGAAGCTTTACTTATAGTCAAAGATGATCCCTAGGAATCTGGCCTGCTCAGTGGACCTGATGGAGTGATCTCCAATCTTGACCTCTATGCATCCAGGAATCACACCTTTGTTATTGAAGTGGATGACCTTTATTTTAGCTATGAAGAATAGAATAGAAGGAGGAAAAACCGGGAATTTTTAAACAGAGGTGATTTTACGTTCGTCGCTCAAAACACGTGTTTCTAATAGTTTGTAAACACAAAATGATCGTAAAACTAAAAACAGGCAAAAAAAAAAATAAGGGCAGTTCCCCCTTGTTTGCACAAGCAGCTATCCTTTTCTAACTAGCTCTGCTGCAGGTACTACGGTAACGGTGGGGGAGCAGCACGCTTTCTCTTTTTACCTGCGGGAAGCTGATACTTATCAACTGTTTTCATTTTCTTTTTTCAAAGCTTCATTTAAAATTAAATTTTTAAAAAATAGTGTTAGTTAGATTATTAATGGTTTTTTATTGATTACGGTTAAAAAAAAGAAAAAATAAAGTTCAAACTTTAAAAATCCATTAACATTAAGTTTTTCTTATAAAAAAGTCTTGACGGAAAAACCTTATTAACAATTTATTAAAAGTAAACAAAAACAGTTAATATTTTTTTAATTTTATTAAGGACCCAATTGATGTAAATTGCAACAAACAAAAATATTTTGTGCGAAAAGTTTTATAAATTATACATGACGTAATTAATTAATTGTGTTTTTTTTTTTTTTTTTTTTTTTTTTTTTTTTTGAAGCTGTAGACAAAAATATTTTTAAACTTTTATTGTTCATATTTGTTTATTATTGAACAAAAAAATTTAATTTCAAATTGTTATAACAATAATTGAACTACATTTATAAAAATTGATTACAACTGCACTGTTTATTTCGTACACACAATTATTGTTAAAAGAGATTAGAACATTTAACGAAATTATTAACTATACATACAAAATTTTTCTCACAAACACTAAATGTTAATCAGGCGTAAAAACCCTTCATTTTCTAAATAAAGAACACATTTTATAAACAAATTTACATAGTGATTTCACGCAAATATCATTATAATACTTTTTGTTTTTATTCAGCGATGCAAATATTAATAATGCTTTGCATTTTTTCGTTGTTGTTTTGATTTATTTTTTTTTTCGCAACAAATAGAATTAAAAGAATTGGCTAAGAAACAGCATCTCATCATAAGATAAAATATTAAAATTTTTTTTGTTAAATAATTTTTATGCAGAGCACAGCCTACCTCAGGTACTTCCTCTTTTTTAGTAAGTATTGTATCAATAATTTTATAACAAGTATCGTTCCTCAAACCTGGGCCGGTCCCACCTACTGCAAATAATACGCAGTCTTCTAATTTACTTATTAAAGTTTCTAGTTTTTTGCTGGGGTATATTAAATTTCCTGCACTCATTAATCTTATGAATTCGTGATTTTTAACATTACTTTCAACTGTTTTTAGGCTATTTAAACAGTTTTCGCATTTTGAAAATTTTTGTGCTTTTTTAGCAACATAACCCGCTAAGTATGCTTTTACGTAAGGACTAGTTTGGGCTACATCATAATCGTGCTCCGTATCCCAAGTAAACTGTTCCTGTAGTTGCTCTTTTTCGACTTCTTCAGCTAATTTTTTTTCATCAGGAACTTCATGTTCTTCAACTATTTCGTAATCCTCTTTAAAAATTCCATCAATTTTCTCAAGCCACTCATTTTTTGTTGCTTTTTCTTCTAATAACTCTTGATTTTGATCACCTAATTCTGTTAATATTTCACAGCCATGCACATTTGAGCCTCTTGCGACTTGTAACAACTTTTTGGTCAGGAAAATTCTAGCAGCTTGAAGAAATAATTTAGCGGTCGGATGATCATTTGAACCATTAGCACTTCTCATAATGCCAAAAAACTGCTGTAAATTTATTAATTAAAATTACTATATAGTTAAAAAAGAGCTTTGACTGTTTAATTTACTATTTAAATCAATTAATACTTGCTTCTAATTTATTCTGACTTAATCTTTCAGTCATTAAATATTCAAATCTATGTTGGTTGAATAAATAATCAGCAAGTTGCAATGTTGCATTAAGGCTGACTTCGAATCCATCTTTAGTTGATTTGGATACTGGTGATTTTTTATCTCCGGTTGCTTCATTCCAAGTTTTTAAGTAAGAGATAAAATCACGGATGATCTAAAATAAAATTTGAATATGAATAGCTATAAATAAGTAGAATTAATAAGTAGATTGTAATTAAAATAAAAAATACTTTTGTTTGAGGACAATTTTTTTTGTTCCATAAAGCCTCTTCAGGTATTTTTGAAGTCATAGCTTTAATCAAATTATTTATTCTTTCGATAAAATTTATAGTGGGGCCAGCATCTTTAAATTCAGGATAAGTCTCTGGATCACTGTGATACAATTTCATCGCTGCAAGTACTGTCTGATCAAATAACTACAAAGAAAAAAAAAACTTTACAATTTTTGAGCACAAAACTGTACAAAAAATAAACTGTAAAAAACTTTTGTATCACGTACAAAAAATAATTTTCATCATTTTTTGTACATTTTTTACCTGGTAAGCTAGAAGAACATTCATCGTTTGATATCCTGTCGGATTTAGATGAGCCTTTGTTAACTTAAAAGCCATTTTCAAGTTGAAGGAGATTTCGTGTTCCCGACGCAATAAAGCCCACCAATACTTTAACTCAATCCAACCGTCTGGAGTCCAAAATACACCATTTACAGCTTGTATTATTGCATTTCTTAAATTTTTCAGGAGGTGGGGGAAGTCAGAAATAAACCATAGCAACCTTCGTGTCATTGGATTTTCAATCATAAAGTCATTAGGATTTGAACGTTTTACAGGGTGATCGCAATTAAAATTATCAAGGTTTACATTATTTATTGTCCAAACTTTTCGATTCCATGTACGTCTATAATAGATACGTCTACTTTGAGTCCAGCTTCATCCAGTCGAATCATACCTTGTTTTAGTAAATTATCTAATGGATCTGATTTAACTGCTCCACTACTCAAAAACATCCCAATGACGCGGGTAAAATTCCCCTGAAATGGTTGGAACATCAAAGTAAGAACGTGATCTGCTACTTTGCCGCGGTCTTCATCTGATGTTTCTGTACCTAAATCAACGAAACCCTCAAACTGTAAGGTACTTTTATTAAAATTAATAGACTCCGTAATTTTCATTTCATCAGCTAGCAGAGCTCCTCGTTTTATTGATTCTTGTTCAATCCGAGAAGCTGTTAATTTTAAAGTTTCAAAAATTGATTGCTGAAATCCAAATCGTAGTTTTATGTTTTCAATGTATTTTGTAATGGTCGTTCTGCAAGGCATAGGCATTATATTTAAATTTCTAATGCAATCGTACAAGCGACTGCCTAACGAACGCATTAAAATACATGTATACAACCAGTCCACTGAGTACCTCCTAGCTGTTGGATCTTTTAATTTAGAAAACTGTAAACAGTGCTGTACAAGCTCTTTTTGATTTTCAGGAAGTATATTTATTTATCTGCTAAGAATTTCTTCTTTTAACTTACTGAGCTTGATTTTTTCTTCTTTAGATAAAATTTGAAGCTTGTTTTTTGTTTCCTGACAACGTAATAGTCTTGATTCAATTTTTTTTAATTCTTCTTTATAGTGGGCTAACTTATCAAAAACACTGTGAAAATTTTTTTTCTTTGAAAAAGTACAAACGTTTTGACATGATTTTACGTAATTACTACATGCTTTGCATCTAACGTAGTTTAAAGTCTGCGCGTATTTCTGCCTTTCCATTATAGTCTTCGTACATTCTGATGATCTTGGGATGCTCATTGTTGGATCTCCTCCTACGCAAAATCGAGTATTTTCCGCTCTTTTTTTCATCTTAATAAAATAATCTAGAGAAGTTACGTTTTCTACGGAATAAACTTCATCATCGCTGAGATAAATTTGAGCTTCTAATTCTTCACTAATATTAATATGGAAAATCACAACAGAAAACTTTTTATCTACAAAACTTAATGTAACTGTTTCCGGCCGATTAATCCAACACCAACCTTCTCCAATTACATTATTTTTTAAATAAGTTCTGAGAAAGTTCAATGTAAAAATTTCAGTATTTATAGGAATGTTAAGAGTGCAAGAAGGATCATTTAGTCTAGTACATGTATTATCAGATAAGATATTAGATGTTGGTAACAAAGATAAATCATTGACAGGCTGAGGTAATGATAACTTATTTGTAGAATTCGACATCGATAGATTATTAGCAGACTGCGAGCAAGATAAATTATATGTGAATGGAAAAACAGGTGATGTATTTATGGTTTTAGATGCATTAAGGCTATTACCCATTTGGGCTCTAAAGATATTACTAGTAGGACGGAACAAACTTGTGGGCATAGTGTTTCTCCTGGGTGGTTGCGTAGTTTCATTTGGATTTAATGATAATGGTGCTTGATTTTCAGTGAGCGTCAAAAAATTTGATCCTAAATTTACTGATCTTGTAATCAAGCTTTCCGTGGTTGCAGGTGTTGTTTGACCCTCGACCCAACGATGAGGAAGAGCATCTGAAGATAGTGTTATTATTTGACTATTAAACCGGATAAATTTTTGTTCAAAGTGTTTTATACACAAACTGTAAGATTTGCTCAGTGTACTCTCTTTTTTAGAACATAAACTTTTATTTCCTGAAAAAAAAAATTAGTATGTGTAAGTTTTACATAACATTCATTTTTTTATTTTTCATGATTTTAATTTATTTGTAGTAGAAAAATCGTTTTGTACACAAAAATTTCTCAGAATAAAAAATTGTTAAAAACCTTAATTTAAGATCTTGAGTACACTACATTTAATTATTAAACATACCTGAACGATTAGCCCACACTCTGCACCGGATCATGTCCTTAGGAAATTGGAAAAACTTAATATTTTCACCTCTTTGATCATCATACTGTTCACTGTTGCAGCCCATGTAAGAACATTTTTTTACTAATTTAGGTTTTTTTGGTTCGGTACTCATTATATTTATATCGCTGCACTGATAATATTTAGATACTTTATATAAATACTTATAAAGTATATAAAGTTAGAAAATTCAAACTAAATAAATTTGTTTTAAAGTGCTCTCTACAAGCGTCACTTTGCAAGTGATCTGCCAAATGAAGAGTCGAGTGCTTCAAACTGGACGTCACGTAGTCATTTTCTGAGAAAAAAAAATTTTAGTAAAGGTGTACAATGCAAGGTAGTGTAGGGATTTATTTAAAACCAATCCCCCGCTTGCTGTGCAAATTGGATAATAAATTTAGGATTTTGAAACTATCGTAAATCTGTATTTAATCCTTAACCAAAATCCCTATAATGATCTCTTTTCTTGGTACAGTCACTCGTTAAACTCAGTTTCCTTTAACTGCCCATAACAGTGCTTTGTTCAGACTTCAATTCAACAAATTTTAGTATTATATTGGGTTCATTTGAGCGTGTAATAAATTGTATAAATTGCTTTATTGAAACTTCGTCGTTACAGTAACCTTTCTGATTAAATTAATTATTTCTACTTTTTACAAATTGTTATCCTCAGACCTTATTCTAAGGAAAGTCTTGTAACTACCGAAATTTCAAATTACTTACACTTTCAATCCTTCACCGCCTACTCTACAATAGGTAAGCGTCGAGGTGGGCGTCTCCTTTTTTCTTAATGAGCTTATCTTATTCCATTTTCGACGAAAAATTAGTTAAGTAAGTTCATCTTCTGTTCAAGTTTATTTTCAATTTAAATTTTAGCTTGAATTTTTGTTCGAAAATTTTTTTTGGTTACTACCGGTTTGAGTTTTGTAACTACCGATTTGATACTTTCGGTACCGTTAGAATAAAGTCTGGCTATCCTCAAACTTTGCATATTCCGCTAAATAATTTAAATAAATTTTTATTTAAATTTTTTGCAATAAATTTTAATATGTGTTTTTAATTAAAAAATTATTTACTATTTACTAAAAAGTTCGAATTTTTTTATATTTCAAATTTTGATTAATGGAAAAAGTTATTTAATTAAATATCTAAATCGCAGAGTAATTTAAAAAAAAAAAAAAAAAAAAAAAGAACGTAAATTACAGCCACAGCCCATGACAATGGGGGGCCCGACGGTGCAAACAGTTCAAACAGTGCGCGCAGGTAGGACGCGGACCCCTGCTGCCGTAAAACCGAAACATGTGTTTTGAGCGACTACTTCGGAAATCACCTCGGTTCAGGGGCTTAACACAGAGTTGGCACTCCTCTTAGTTCTATTCTTCATAATTTTAGCCACATTGAGTGCCAGCCCCAGTTTATTAAAGTTAGCACGCACAGTTTCACAAGCACTTTGAATCTTCTCCAAGCAGTTGCTGAGGTCATGAGAGCTGAAGTAAAGTCCAACATCGTCATCAAACTGTGAGATCCTAATTGACTCCTGCTGCGACATTTCTCACATAGATGTTAAACAGGAAGGGGCTTAAGACTCCACCTTGCGGGACTCCCTTGGTGACGATATTGGGCTGATTTAGGTTCAGCACCGTTCTGATGAACCTTTTCAGCGAGAGATGCGCCACAAATTTGATAAAAAGCTCGGAACATCCTGCCTCCACGAGCTCCTGGATGAGAATCGTGGGCACCACGTTGTCAAATGCAGCTTTGATATCAAGGAAAACTGCAACAGTGTCCCTCTTGCTCTTGAAACCATCCTGCACATACATGGTCAAGTTGAACACGTTGTCGATGCATGAACGACTCTTACGGAATCCGCTCTGATCTGATGAGATGACGTTCTGGTTCTCGCACCACCACTGAAGCCTGTTCTTGAGAATGATCTCCATGATCTTGTTCAAGCACTGCGTCATGGTGATAGGGCGAAGTCCACTTCCATCAGGTTTCTTGATGAGATGGACAAACGAGTCCTTCCAGTCATCAGGAAATTCACTACATTGGTATATCTCATTGTAGATGTCCACCAGGATGAGTCTGTATTTTACGGGAAGCTTGGTGATAGTAAAATAATCGATTCCATCTGTACCCGAGCCCGAACTGGTGTTCCTCGAAGCGATTGCAAAGTTGAGTTCTGCAAAGGTAAAAGGCTGATCAAACACAGGATTACCAGGAGCTTTAACTTCGTAGGGGAGGTGCAATATACCCGGAGGAGCTGTGAGCTTATCAATTACCTCATTTGCCATCTGTTTGAAGTCTGTGTCCAAATAAGTACCTAATCCATGATTGACCTTGGTCCACTTGTTGCGAAAAATCTTCATTTTATCCCAGACATAGCTGGCGTTACTGTTTAAATCGATGGACTCGGTGAACTTGACGTAGCAGGCCTTTTTCTTGGCTCTTATGGCCCTTCTAAGAACTGCACAGCTCCTTTTGTATTCCACCCTGTGTTCCAGCTTCTTGGTGAAGTTCCATCTTTTAAATGCAGCTCTTCTCAGCCTTTTCAACTTGGCACAATCTTCGTCCCACCACTCGACGGGGTTCCTGTGGATCTTGTCATCCACATTCTTCCTCTTCGGTGTGCAGGCCTGGACTGAAGACTTGACTATTTCAACAAACTTCTCGTACTCCTGTGAAGGAGTAGCATTGTCATACGATAAGTCAAAGAACTCACCATAGCGATGTTCCAACTTCTCATTGACCTTATCCCAGTCACTCCTGGTGGACCTTATCCTGAATGTTCTTTTCCTGTAGATATACCTGGATAGTGAAACAACGATCTCAATCGGAAAGTGATCCGACTCGTATGTCTCGTCATAGACCTTGATCTCCAAGACTGAGGCCGCAGTTGTGTTCGCCAACGCCAAATCGATATTGGATGTTTTGCCATTACTGGAGTTGAGGTGAGAGACTTGGTCAAAGTTAAGAATGATCAAACCTGCAGATTCTATCGAGTCCAAGAAACGTTTCCCGTTCAAGTCATCTTCTTCACAGTTCCAGTTCACGCTATGGGCATTGAAGTCTCCGAGCAAGAACGATGCTCCTTCTTCGTTGTCCGTCAACGAAGCAATTCTGTCCCACTGCACCTGAGTCAGGACCTTGGGGCGCCGATTTTCACTGAGAGTTCGATAGACTGCATATATATTAACTGACTTGGTAAAGCTAGTGATCTTAATGGCAGCAACTTCCACCGTCGCATCGATTCTTTCATTAATCCTTATCGTGTGGAACTTGACCTGGTTTCTAACAGCGAATAGTATACCACCCCCTCCACTAGATGTTCGATCCACTCTGTACGTCTTGAATCCGGAAATTTTAAATTCAGAGCCCGGTCTAAGCCAAGACTCAACAGCCACAAAGATGTCGACCTTTCCCAAAATTACTTGAAGTTCGGCGTCTTTATTTGCCACACTTCTGACGAGTAGAAACCTCGAGGGGGGGGGGGGGTTTCCATCTTGAATCTTTACTATTTTTATTCTTCAGTCTGGTCAGCTTCTGATGCCACTGAAGCATCAGTATCAGTACCATCTGAAATTTCGTAGTCGGACAATTCGATTGCTTTCTTGAGCCTGGTTAACTTGTTCCTCAGACTTTGCCCACTGAACAGGTTGTATATTTTGTCAACCAACTCAGGAATAACTCTCGTGTCAGTTTTATACTCCAGTATAACCTGCCTCTTTTGTTCTTTCTGCGCCAGGCTGAACTTCGTCAATAATTCCGCGAATCCGTCGAGCGATAGGTTATAGACGAAGGTACGAGCAGGTTCTAGAGCAGAGAGTATGGTAAAGGTCTTATCCCGCACTCCCTGTTCATCAAGCACTTTCCTCACTTTATTCGGTCGCGTATTCTTTATTCCTTTTTTCTTGTCAACAACAGTCGTAAACCCCTTGTCTTCACTACTCAGCAGCGACCTGTCGCTGTTTGTAGGAGAAAGAGGTCTCTTGAAATACTTTTTATTTTCTCCATCTACCTGCATCTGATCAATATTTACAGTACTGCTTTTTTCCTCGACCGCATCAGCTGGTCGCTTGGGGAGCACGTATAGTTTTGTAGGTCTCAGCTGTCCAGTTTCTCCCAACGACTTTGCGAGAGTCGCAGCATAAGTGGGGGAGCCAGGCGCTTCGATCACGGCGCTTTGTTGTCCCTCGGCTGCCCCGCTGATGTTTTCCACACTGTTTACACTACCGGCACTTTGCTTCGAACTTTCACTACTGTCAATATTTACATTATTGTCCGTGATCTTATATTTGTTAGTTACTGATTTTGCTATTTTCTCGTCATCACTTACATCACGTGATTCATTGAGCACCGGGCATTCTCTTCTGAAGTGATTTGCCTTTTTGCAGTGAAAACAAATAGGCTTATCAATATCGAAGGAGACCATTACAGGTAGCGACGCTGTTCCAAACTTGACCGGGCCCTTCGGGAGCTTGTTCACGTCATCGGGGTGAATCCAGATGGCACGACGGGAGGAGATCGACTTTTTAAAATGAGCACCTTTCGCATCAATATTGGACTTCAACTCCGATACGCTCGAAGCAGTCCTAATGCCACAGTAGCCCGTTAAAAATCTTTTTATGCTGGAGTTGGACACTCCATAGGTGGCATTAGAAATCATCACTTTAACCGATTTCGCGACCATATACTTTATCGGCACTTCTTCTCCTCCTACCATGATTTTTCCTACCTGGTCGACGAGCATGGCTGCCTGTGACTCGTGTTTGAAAACGACACAGAGTCGGTCACGAGTAATTTTATAAGCGTAGATAAAACTGTCTTCATCTTTGATGTGCTCGTTCAGCTTGTGGCAATAGTCAATTGTATCATAATCTTTGTTCACCGGAATTACTATAGCACACTCGTCCTTAGGCCAAACTTCACTCGGATCACAAAAATACTGAACGGAAATGACTGGTTCCCCTAGTTGTCGTTGGCTCATTTTGAGGTTATGTGTGGTCGTCTAACAACGATCCAACTTTCACTCCTCAAAAAATAAAAGACTCTTGCTCTAACAAGCAAGAATCTTAAAAAGTCTTATCGTCTTTCACTAATGCACCGGCCAAAGGCCACGAGAAGTCAACCTAGCTTGTACTCAGCTGGGACACTTGGTGTGCACGGAGCGCCCAAAAAACACGACCGTTGCCCACAAGGCAGCGGGTGACACTGAACTCTCTTATTATAATTAAAAAACCAAATAACCCATTTCTATTTCACTTTTAAACTTTCTTTTTATTACTTAAAAAACCAAATAACCCATTTCTCTTTTTATTATTTAAATAAACCAAATAACCCAATTCCATTTATAATTTTAACTCTCTTTATATTATTTAAAATAAAAAAAAGGCTGAATAATTATGAGATATTTTTTTTTAAATCTATCTAATATACATGTAAAATAACGAAAAAAAAAAAAAAAAATTTTGAGTCCGAGGATCGAACCACGACCCTTGGCATGAGAGTCCTATACCTTGACCACTAAGCCATTAAGCTTGTTGTTTTCATGAAACTATAGAGCACAAAGATTAAAATTAAAGAGTTGACACATACACCATCTATATACAATCGTCATCACTGCATTCATTCTGCTCCCTCCGCACTTTTTTCTAGGTATATAGCGTTTAGTTTGGCACTGGAGGCGTGTGAATACTTGACTATTCGTGTTAAGGCCAGGACAGAGATAAAGTTATAAGCGTCTGTACTTCCATACGCGATTTTAAGACTCACATGTACACGAGTTATAACCACCACACGTGAGCGCCACCAGGTATTAGTAATTATAACTAAATGTGAGTCTTATAACCGAGCACAGACGCACAAGCACTTATAACTTTATCTCTGTCCTGGCATTTACTTGACCAACAAACTTGTCTTGCCAAACTCGAGTAAGTCAAGTAATCAAGTTTTTCGAACAATCGAGTTTTAGTATAATTCTCAGAATATTTTAATATTGATTCCAGTATTGTTATTTAAAATATATTCATAACTATCTCATATATATGGGTCATTCCAACATCTTTCAGCAAAACAATGGGCGCGAGGTCAACCGATTTTTCTAATTTTTTAAGAGTGCTGCCTACCTCGGAGAGAGTTCCGAATTGACCGTGCCACCGTCAACTAAGCCAACGGCCAAAACAATAACTTACCGCTCTACTATACCGGCACACAGGGCCGTCGCTAATAACTTGTAGCTATGCTGTTGGGGTTCAAAGGGAAATTCCTAATCAAAATAATTTCTTCAAATTTCGCAACTAAATTTTTACTGACGCATACAATTTTTCTTTGATAATGGGATCTAATATTTTGTTCAACATTATTCCAGAAGTAATTAATAATATATTGCGTAACTGAGACACCAGCGCGGCGTCGGCCCACGGCCACGGCGGTTCGTCTCACGCTGCCAGCATACATGAGCTGTATCTATATGCAGAGAAACAGCTGGGTGCCTGTGTGGCTGCGGTTGCTATGGGGACACGCTCGGCTACCTTCGGCTTTATTCGCGATGTCGTTTCGCAAACAATCCAGCCTGCATGCATGCAGGGCTCTCCGTGGCTTGTTCACGAAATTCTGGCTCCGCTCAGAATTATTAGACACCGACAAGTCCCCCGTCCCCCGACCGTTAGCATGTGTATATGTATATATACAATATAGCAGCAGTGTCGTTTTAGTTGTAAAAATTAGACATTATTAAAATTAATTATCCTGTAAATTAGTATTATATTTAGGTTCATGTATATATTTTTTGACTAACATTGTTTCATTTGTTTATGATTTTTTTTTTTTTTTATTAAAAAATAAATGAAATAATGTAAGTCAAAATTTACAAATAAACCTAAGTATAATAATTTTTTTTGTATAGATTAATTAATTATAATCATGCCTTATTTCTCTAACGATATCTATTATCGGAAAAAGATACCACATGGAATTTTTTACTAACAATTTCTTTTGAAAAATAAGAAATAATTAAAAAATATACATCTACATTGATTAGAGAAAAATCGTTTACGCATAATAATACTCCGTCCATTTTTTAACATTGTTTTTGAAGATCAAGAAAAATAATATTTATAAAATTAAAAAGAATGCAAAAAATTTATTTTATTCCGTCCTACTACTTAGTTTGCGTATGATACATATGAGCTGCAAGATCAAGAGGAGTGGACTGAGGCGGGGCCTACACAGCCGATTATCTGAAAGGTTGGACGGGATTTTTGGAACGAAGTTCCTTATCGGAACTTACGACGCGCAGGGGGGCTGCAGCAAAAAAACGTTACGTCACGAAAAAGTGCCAGATTACGTTGCAGTATATCTATATATACCCCCCCCCCTCCAACAAGCCCAGACTCGCAGCTCAGCAGCTGCACACGCGTTAGAGAGAGAGAGAGAGGCAGAGTGAGAGAGAGAAGACTATGCCGTTCGTTCGAGGATGGGCAACACGTGTGTTTTTATTTTATTTAGTTTTTATTGATTCATTTATCATGCTTTTCTCTCACTACCTACGTTTCGTCGTCGTCGTACGTTCAAAACTGCCAAGCTCTATAACTTTGAGCCTAAAAGACTAGAGGTCTGAAATTTTTCAGAGGGTCTAGGTTCAGGTGACAATACATGAATCCGTAGTCATTTCTCGACCTGGGCCTCCAGGTCGCCGATGACGGGGGTACCTGGGGGTCATCTTCGAGAATTTGGATCGAATTTTTCAAGAATGACTTTTGGGGTTGTCTTAGAGTGTACGAGGAGGAACTTTAGACCTGGACAGCCAGGTGGCCGATTATGGGGGTACCCGGGGCACCGGGGGGTCATCTCTGAGAGTTTGGAGCGAATGTTTGGGGTAAGACTTTGGATGGAGTTCGGGGATGTTTTAGAGTATATGAGAAAGAAGTTTTGACCTGGACAGCTAGGTCGCTGATGACGCGACGGGTGTACCTGGGGAACCTGGAGGTCATCTTCGACAGTTTGGGCCAAATTCTATGGAGATGACTTTGAGAGGTGTTATAGAATATTTATCGAGTCAATTTAAACCTGGCTACCCAGGTCACCGATGACGGGTGTACTTGGTGAACCTGGATGTCATCTTCGAGAGTTTTGGGCCAAAATCTGGGGGGATTACTTCAGAGTTCTGCAGGGGTTCTTATTTTGTAGTTTTCAATATATTTAAAAAAAAATATATTTCAAGTATTATAATTGTAAAAAGAATGATGTAAATTTCATACTAAACCAAATTTTAAACAATCTCTAAATAAAAGCATGGGGCACTATGTAGATGACTTAAATCCAAGACGTATGACTGTGTTTCACCAAGTGCCCCATTCTTTTATTTAGAGTCCTCATGAAATTTTGATTGTTCTAAGTAGTATGGCTAAGAGAGTTTCGCGCCATGGCGCGAGACTCTCATACTTTTTTGAGGTGGCGCGAGACTCTCATACTTTTTGAGGTGGCGCGAGACTCTCATACTTTTTTGAGGTGGCGCGAGACTCTCATACTTTTTTGAGGTGGCGCGAGACTCTCATACTTTTTGAGGTGGCGCGAAACTCCCATACTTTTTGAGGTGGCGTCTAACTCTCATACTTTTGGAGGTGGCGTCACTCTCTCATATACTTTTTTGGGTTCGCTCTCTCGTACAGTATTGTGCCCGCTCTCTCGTACTGTTTTGGCCCAAGTACCTTTTGAGGGCGGGCACCTGGGGTCGTGCTAGGGGCTAGCCGCTGCTGGCTAGCCGGTAGCTCTACTTTTTTATACTACTTATTTTTAATTGATAACATTTTAATTATTAGAATTCAATTTGATTTTTTTCTTTTTCTTTAATTTTTTCATATTTAATCTTTTTTTCATTTTTCTTTTCATAAGTTTTTTGTTCTTTTTGAAGCTTTTGAAAACTTTTATATTGCTCATCTTGACGCTTTTTTTCCTCAGAATAACTTTTAAAACCTGAGGATTTTTCATCTTTTATTTTGTCATAGCCAGAGGAGCTCTGTTCTTGACCCATCTTGCTCGAAGGTTGGATTAAGACTGAATCTCTTCCCACTCCATATCCTGCCACTCCAAATTTTCCAAAATAACTTTTTTCATAATTCGAGCGTTTTGCAGTGCGCATGTAGTTTTTCTAAGAAATTTGTGATTCAAGCATACCGTGGCAACTTTAGTCGGTTTCTCAGAATAATCAATGGACGTCACTTCACAAACAGGTAAGTTGAATCTTTCTAACCAGTTCTTTTTCATTTCACCTCTTACATAAATTTTTTTGGCATCCGATAAGTATTCCTTGAGCACGTTGACCACCAGTGTGTAGGGTACTTTTCCGGAACTCCACGACAAACCATGCTTGGTGGTTTCTAGTAAACGATTGATATTTCTGTACTTATTCGATAATCTCTGCCAAGGAAAAGGTTCTTGGAACATGAATACCTTTGCGTCAGAATCATCATGCAATGAAATTATTGCAAGTTCTTTGACAACAAAGTCATTTCCCGGTTGCAGAAATCCTTGCATGTCTACGGCGTACTCCATCATATATTTAATTGCTTGTACATACAAGTTGAATCGTGTGTAAACTTGCCTAAGCCTTTTTCCGTGTATATTTTATTACGACTCAATATTTGAACACTGTAATGTTTTGGACAGCGAGTATCGTATTTAGAGAAACTGTAATCTCTCAAATGTTTATTGGATATACCAAATCTAATGTTAAAAACCTTATGTTTGATGATTATCTCTACGAGTTCTGACACTGTTATATCCTCAAAAACTTTTTCATCATAAAAGTCACCATATTCATAATGAGGACTTGAACATTTTAAATCATGACAATTTTTCCAACTACTTCGAAGGTAGCCACCAGGTGGATATAAACATTCACGTTCTGTGAAACGTCCGTATATTGCAACATAAAATTTTAAACTATTTTTATCTTTGTATAAATTAACGATTTCTAGAACTTCTTTGATTTCTCGCTGAACTGCAGCTGTTTGAATTTGTAGCTTCAATTGTACTAACGTTTGAAGTATTTTATGCCAAGTTAAACCTTCCAAAGTTTTTTTGTACTCTGGAAAATAATCACAACTGGGAATATTGCAACTGGTTTCTCTGCAGCACTTGGATGCTACCTTACTCTTCGGCATCTTGGAGTATACTAAGCGATCTTTCTGACGTCTCCGCTGACAGGATTGTACTCGACTATTCGATCATGTATGATCAAGCAGTAAGCAGTTGTGATTCCTGGAAAATTATCACTTGATTCAAATTCCAAACGAACATCTACCGGAGCGTTTTTCAGAGATTCGTTCTGTTTGGAGCAGTCCAGAACAATCAGTGGAATTTTCTTGATAAAATTTTCCTTGCTCAACAACGGTTCTGACTCTTTACCATAGTACGAATTCTGAAAATTTACGTACATGTCGTAAAGCATAGCATACTGGTTCTGACCAATATCCAAATTCAGATTACTGTAAGGATAATACTGAGAATTGAGAAACAGTTTGGCATTTCTGATATTGCAATGATCAAATTGACTCAAGTTTTTGTCTTTTTGATTTTTGCGATTGGTCTGAAATGCTAGAATAACAAAGCGGGGTTTTTCCAATTGATTGGATGTTTTCACTGTCCATACGTGTTTCGAAGTACTAGGAAGCATAGGATACTCAAATAATTCCCAAGATCGAAAACTCATGACCACTGGCTTACCCCTTTGTAGATGATTCAACATGCTAATTTTATTTTCGTTGGAGAGAAACACGTACGGCATGAGCCATTCGATTTTAAATAATTGAATTTTCCAATTTTCCCATTTATCTTCTGTTCCCTCCTTATAAGATGATGATTTGATCGCATTGACATCTGTATTGGATCTTCGAAGAATCAATTCATGTTTTGTATTGACCACAATCTTTCGATAATCCTCTGCAAAACCCAGAAGCATGCTGAGAGGGATAAATATATCGAAATAACCATTATCAGTGATCTTGATTTTTTCATCTACATCGACCCATCCAGCATTTTCCAAGGTTTGTCTGGGATTGAAAGATGACCAACCTTTGATAAGTGATGTAAGTCCAACGTTTTTGCAACGATCGATCTCGATTGCATTGATCTCGTATCTAATTTCATCAAACAAGTGACAAATTCCATTGTTGACAAAATCAGTATGAGCTAATACACTATTGTCTTCTTTTACTAATTTTCCACAAATATGCAGCGAACTTTTAGATGGTAACAAACACAAGTCTTGATGTTGAATCGATATACGGATTTCATCACTGTTGTTGAAATGAGCACCTGTGTATGGCTGATGAGCGTGTACTTCGTAATGTGAAATACTGTCATCGAACACTACAGGTGTCTCTATACTTAGAATTTCTTCCATTTTTCTTGTAGCAGCAGAAGAATATGCAAGTTATTTTCCACCAGGTTTTACTCGGAAACCGAGACTTTTCAGAAATTTTATGTTTTGTCGTGTTAACGCTTTCAGAGTTCGTTGACGACTGATGGTCGAGCGACATGGTGTAGGCCTTTTATACCCTCGCCCGTAAAAAACGATACCCATCACGTGACTGATTTGATGTGTAATCTAACAGTAATCGTTTCTCCACGAAAATTAACCAAGTCACCGTCCTGATCAACTATACGCAGTTGAATGTAATCTATACACTTGTTTGAAACTGGTAAATAAATTACTTGAGAAGGAGCTTCGATAATTTTATATCCGGGAGGAACTGCAGGAAAAAATTGATGAATTGTGTGAACGCTTTGATTATTTATGTAAGCACCAGTCGTTATATTACACTCGATTCTCAAAGAGTTAACTTTAAGAATTTTAACTGGTAAATCAGAGGTGTGTTCGATGTTAGCAGGAAGTTTTCTATGAGTAAAACCTAGTAATCGACCTACAGAATCCTTAGATTTCAAAATGACCTCTTCACTACACTTGATCACGCTTGTTAAAGTGTTATTGTTAGGTTTCAAACTGAATGTTATGTCATCAGTAAGGTGATTTTTTATATATTTTTCAATATCTTCAATTTCGTAGCTACCTGTAGGTATTTTTATCACTTTATTACCAACTTTGATTTTATTATTTTTTTCATCAATATTAGGTATTGAATGAAATGACAAAAATTCTACCAAACCAAGCACGTAGTTTTTGTTTGATGAAAGTTCCAAAGGAGGAAAGTAATGAGCTTCAAGTGAAGAAGTTTTACCTGATAAAGTTAAGGTTATTGAGTCCATAATAGCTCAAAGTAGACTGAGGTCTTAAGCTTAAACTTTCTCTTTATATACCTATGAGCTTGTTGGATAAAAATTGTAGACATAGGTGACCACAATTGTACGTTCCAAAGTCTTGGAATCTTTGAGGATTATATTTGACTTTGTCCACACCTAAATATAAAATCAAATCAAGAGGTGGTCTAAGGTCACCAAAACTATCAAAGTAGATCACTTCTTTTCCTATTTTACGATAAGCCACCCAATGAGTTCCAGGACCTTTATCGTCATCAAGATTTACTATTGCTGATTCACGATAAAGAGGACCATTTGATGGCAAAGAATTTCTCATGAATACACCACGAAAATCAGGTATTTTTAATTTTTTAGCATATTTAATCAAATCAAAGTTAGACAACGCTCTTTTGGGTAAACTTATTTCGAGCTTTTTTTTTTTTTTAAGCTCCCACCCATGTAAGGTTTGAGGTACAGACCATAACCTGTTTTATATGGTTTCAAGTATAACCCTTTCCCGAGAGCTATAGCTTCCATGGTTTGATTATGTCTACGATTTTCTTCCAATTGTTCTTTCGATGACTTTGCTTGATTGATTGCCTTGGCTACTCCAGCTGCTCCACCAGCAAGGGCACCTGTTGCACTTAATCCAGCAAAAAGAGGAATCAGATACGGCAAAACCCCACCGATTTTCTTAGAAACTGGAAGAATTCTTGGAATTATAACATTTTTCTTGCCACCAGCTTTTTTGATGGCCTCCCGTGCATTCTTTATTGCTGAGCTTATAGCTTTTTTAGCACATTTTCCTGAAACATTTGGTTTAGCAGCCTTGATTATTTGTTTCAAAGTTGCCTTTTTTGTTTTTCTTTTCATTGTTTTTCTTTTCTTGATTCTTTTTTTGGTCTTTTTCAGACCCTATCCGAGTTTGGTTTTTAAATTCATAGCGTTAGTAACAGCGTACGCTGCAGCTCTTTCACCGATACTTGCGTCTTTTGAAAGTACTCTACCCCAAGCTTTATTCGCCAGGTCTCTATCTGCTGCGTGTCTAGCTTGTAAATCTTCTCGATTCTGAGAATAAGCTATGTCGTGATCCTTGCAAGCTGAGTCTAATAGATTTATTCCTGAATCACCACGTGCTAAACGTTTACCCAATTTTGTTCCAGGTCCACAATACTGATATCCTGGGATATGGAGTTCAATTGGGAGTTTATTGATTAGCTTGTTTACCAGACCACGACCTTTCTTCTCGTGAATGATCATTGCTGTTCAGAAGTTCATGAATGAATGAGTTGAACACTATATAAGCCCTGTATTTATACCTCCGGACCAGTCTTTGTTCAGAATTTAAACGCTCAACATGGATTTCCTACCGAGTTCCAAGAAACTTCCCGTGATGAATTTCGACACAATAGTCGAAGAGGAGAAAAAGATCAAGAGACATGGTGATTTACTTCCGGATACAATAAGAGCAGTATTCTGCGGACCTTCCAACTGTGGAAAGACCAATAGTTTATTGGCTCTCATTACGCAAGAAAATGGTCTCAGATTCGAGAATGTGTATGTTTATTCGAAATCTCTCAACCAACCGAAATATAAATTTCTGAAAGATCTTTTAGAACCCATAGATGGTGTAAAATATTTTCCATTTAGTGAGCACGAAGATGTAATATCACCAAAAGATGCACTACCAAATTCAATAATGATTTTTGATGACGTTGCTTGCGAAAACAAGATAACGTAAAAGCATTCTTCTGCATGGGTAGACATGCTAAAGTGGATTCTTTCTATCTTTGTCAGTCATACGCTCAAGTGCCGAAACATCTTGTACGAGATAACGTTAATCTACTCGTACTATTCAGACAAGATGATGTAAATTTGAAACATGTGTACGACGATCACGTCAACACTGACATGCCTTACACGAGTTTCAGGAATTTCTGTTCGGAATGTTGGAAAGATAATCATACATTTGTTGTCATAGATAAGGACAGACCGATAAATTCTGGTCGATATCGCAAATGCTTTGATAATTTTGCTATAAATATAACCAACTAAATGACTGTGTCATCAGTCTACAGTTAGATTTAAAGAGGTCAACATGTCTCATATAGAAAGAGAAAAAAATATGCTGCAGCAGCTTGTCAAAGCACGCCAAGCTGTAAAGCAGAAATACAATTTGGTTAAATCTCAAAGAGATGATACAGAACAAACCTTGAATGAAATGTTCAAACCCATCATTACTCCCCTCCAAGAACTCGTGAATCATAAAAAATCAGATTCTACGATAAAAGAAGAAAAATTAGAGGATTTTAAGAGTGATTTGATTAAATTTGAGGATCAAAAGAGTGATTTGATTAAATTTGAGGATAATTTTCAGAGTGACGAAGACTCTATTAAAGAAGACTCTTTTGGAGAAGAAATCGAACTCGTTGCAGCAGAGCAAGATAAACTATATGGAATTAAGAAAAAAACAAACCATGGGTATGAGCTTGGGAATGCAATGTTACGATTTTCGAAAGATAAGATTTTCGTAAACAATAAGTCATTTCCAAGAACTCAAGGGTTGCAAGATCTTATTGTAAAAAAGAATCCTGAAAAATTTTCTATGAAGGATGAATCAAACTATCTAAAAATTCTTGAGGAATCAAATGCTCATAAAAATACCAACGGTCAATTGAAAAAACATATTTCCAGTTGGAAATACAATAATATAATTAAACGCATGTTCGAATCGACCGGGAGTGGACTCTTACCTCGATACAAAGTTGCCAAGCGTAATACCCGTATGGATCTTGTTTACTGGGATAATCCTAAAAAGCTCGTGGAACGTCTTCAACTTTTGGTTGCCGAAAGATCAGCTGGTAATTATAATCATGAGAACGAAATTCACTCAATCATCGAAGAACTCCGAGAAGCTGGCTATATATATTGATCTGATTTCGATGATTCTTCATCATTATCAAAATGAGTGTTGACGTGTTCGGACGTGCTTTAAAAAAGAATACAGAGGGCGTTCGAGGTGCTCCGGGTATAGGTTATAAATTAACCGAAACTGGTCAGTTTGATGTAGAAGGCAAACGACTTTGCAACCTAGCTGCACCTGTGGAATCTAACGACGCCGTTAATTTAGAAACTATCAAAAACCTGATTGGATTGGAACTTCAAAGTCTGTACGAGATTACGAAAAAATTGAGAAGTGACGTGGATGATTTGAGTGCTATTCTAAACAATCACAAAACTGAGATAAACGACAACGTTCAGAAGAAAGTTGATGAACTATTTGAATTAATTGAAGGTCACAGAGACGACATTGACAAGAGTATCCTGCAAATAAACGCTAAGATTGTTAAAAAAGATGAATAAAAAAGAGGCGGTGGTCAAAGAACTTCACAAGCCTGCTCGTCGTAATTATCCTCGAAGAAAATTCGATGTTCGAGGTATTGATGAAACCTGGCAAGCTGATCTCGTAGAGATGCAACCCTACTCAAGGGAGAACAAAGGATTCAGATACTTGCTTACCGCGATAGATGTTTTTTCAAAGTATGCCTGGGGTGTGCCTGTAAAAACAAAATCTGGTAAGGACGTTACCGAAGCCATGAATTCTATTCTTGATGAGAAGCGAATTCCAAAGAACCTTCATGTTGATCGTGGAAAGGAATTTTACAACAAAGACTTTCAAGGTCTAATGAAAAATCATAAAATCAACATGTATTCAACTTACAGTAATCTCAAAGCATCCATTGTTGAGCGATTTAATCGAACTTTAAAAAACAAGATGTGGAAGCAATTCAGTTTACAAGGAAGTTATCAGTGGCTCGATCTATTACCTGAGTTGATTGAAAAATACAACAATACCAAACATCGGACAATTGGCATGAAACCCAAGGACGTCACTGCTGCCAACGAAGCTGAAGTTCTCAAGCGCTTTATGGACAATAGAAAGCTTTCAATTAAGATAAAATTTAAAGTTAATGATAAAGTTAGAGTTAGCAAAATAAAACACTTGTTTGAAAAAGGTTATACACCTAATTGGACAACGGAAATTTTCACGGTTACCAGAGTACTCAAGACTAAACCAGTTACCTATCATTTGAAGGATCACAAAGGTGAACCAATTTCTGGCTGCTTTTACGAACAAGAACTTTTAAGGGTTAAACATCCGGATGTTTTTTTAGTTGAAAAAGTAATTAAAAAACAAGGTGATAAATTATATGTTAAATGGTTAGGTTTTGACAAAAGTCAAAACAGCTGGATACATAAGAATGATTTATAATTTGTATTATATTTGAATAAATAAATTTGTATTATATTTGAATAAATAAATTTGTATTATATTTGAATATAGTATATTACTTAACTAGGCAGTATGAATGGGAAACGTCTCAGATCGCATGAAATTGTCATCCGAGGCGTAGCCGAGTGTGACAAACATGTGATCTGAGACCTTCCCATTCAGGTGCCTAGTTGAGTATGCTATTTTTCCGCACGACGGCGCCGGGAAGCGCTACTGACTGTAGCGGCAGCGGCAGGGAAGTAGCGCTTCCCGGCCGGAGTGCGGAAAAATAAATTTGTATTATATTTGAATAAATAAAAACACGATTAATTAAAATAAATTTGTTGGTTTATTAACTAATATTTACATGAATTTGAATTTACTATAACCCAAATTCAAAATGAATAATTCTAATTTATTCGCTTTAGCTGCTAAATTATGATACATGTCGTCGTTCTCGTAGAGGGCATTAGAGATGCGGGTAGGAACAAAAATTTGGAATTGACTGGAACCTTCGGTGATGACGAAGACCATCTTTGATCCGTAGCGTGTGGTGACCTTTATGATCTCGGTGACCATGTAACTCTCATTCAGGGCCAGGTCGTTCCAGGACTTCCTAGGGAGGTAGGAGTTGGAGGCCAGGTTGTTGAGGCTGTTTAAATCCATTTTTCTGGAAAATAAATAAGATTTAGAATTAATTTTTGAAAATCTCATTAAACGAAGTTTCAAGGAAAAGAGAAAACCAAACTTACTCAGGATAGTCGCGGTCTCTTGACAGGTGGTGAATCTTTGTAGAAGTCAAGGTCCAACGGGATGTCCAGGAAGTCGTCGTCTGGATACTCTGCAGCGTCGTCTTCTGGAGATTGGCTATCTGCTGCTGGAAGTAGTGGAGCTGCTCCGTCGTCGTCTGGAAGTGTTGGAGATCTGCTGTCTGCTGCTGGAAGTCTGCTGTTCACAACTGGAATGACTTCGGGAGCCTGGGGTGCCTCTATAAGTACGGCTGTTCCCACTCCTTCTGCCACCTCCATTGAGTTGAAGTTCGGAAAGTATATTCTAAGTTTTTATGATATCTAATATATGTAACCACCCTTTGCTAGCTCTTCGATGATGTTATAAATTTCAAAATCATGAGACATACTTCCAGTAAGTTTTTTAGAGACCAGTAATTTAAGACGTTCAACTAGTTCATTGGGGTCATCCTCACTATATAATACTCCTTCTTCATTTGTAACAAGTTCATTTGGATCGACCCAGGATAGATCATCTTTACCATTTAACAATCCTTCTCCAGTCTTTTCTTTTGCATTTAAAAACATGGGAGCGATAATTTTGATAAATTTTTTACTTTTCGATGTTCGTATTTTTTCATTAGGTTGACAACGAACTTTATGAGCATGAGTAGTTTCCATGATCTGCCTATAATTTTCTTTATCATTTTTATTATAATGAACTGGATCTATTTCAAACAATAATTCAAGCAACCCAGGAGTTTTTTGGTAAGTTTTATGGTTTACTTTTATAAGACTATTTAAAAAACTTATTGGAGTTTTTCCAAGTAAGAGTTTTCCTTTGTCCATTTTAACTCCATAAATTTTATCTAAGCTTCCTTGATTTTGAATTGTATTGAATAATTGATACACATCTTCATCTTTATCATCTTCAGCTGCAGTTTCATAATCAGTACTTGTAACTGAATTATCGCTTTCATCAAGACAAAACTTTTCACTTGGAGTAGGGCTTTCATTCTGACTACTGTTATTTTCAAAAGTTTCTTCTGGTTCTGCGATAGTTTCATCTTGGAATAATTCTCTATCTTCTGAGTCAGATGATTCTTTGACAGTCATTAATGGCCTTTCATTATTGTCTATCAATGTTTCAGAAAATGATACTTCAAGATCGTTATCAGTTTTAACTGGGTGCACTCCTTTTGTTTTTAATTGTTTTTTCAAATGACTATTTTCTTCATTAAAATTTTGATTACTATATCGCTCATCTATACTATTAAATTTTCTTTGTTTGTAAGCGCTTAGATCAACTAACTTTTGAATAGGATCGACAATGGGCTTAAATGTTTGATGTAAAATTCGCTCAGTATCATCTCTTCGAGAACGCATAATATTATACTTGCGTTTTGCTGCTTTTTGAGCTTTAACTAGCTCTTCAAGGATTTTTTTCTGCCAGATAAAATTATCCATATTGGCTCTTCGATGTCTAAATTAAGACTGAACATTTTTTCTTTCGTTCTCATATTTATAGCAAAATGTGTAGAATCCACTCGTACCTTACTTCATTCGCTATTATATTTAGAACTAAAAGTTAAGAGTCCACTTGTACCTAACTTCATTTCTTTCTTTTATAATGATCCTTAATAAACTCACATCATTTAATACTAAAATAGATGTATTTAAATTTTTTCCGGTAGTCTATGATGATGATATTAACTGTATCCAACATTTAATTTTATAGTTAAGCTTCAAATTACTAGTTTTACTATAAAAACAGTACATTTATTACTATTGATTTCTGTTATAAATTAACCTTCATAGAGGAATGATCATTTACAATAAAAAGAAGAAGGGGAGTTCCAGATTGATGGATACTATCATCAACAAACTCCCCTTCGAACTAAACTTGTCAGACAACAATTACTTTAAAACAGTTATGAGACCAGCTGAAATGTACGGGAGCTTACATTCCACCAGAAAAAGCCATGCTCGGACACTTCCAAAACACTCAAGTTCTATTGAAAAAATTACTTCAACGAACCTGAAATCGAAACTAGGAATGGGTATTAAATCAAGTGTACCTTCGAAAACTGGTGGAGCTTTACCACTTACACCTTTGTTAGCTGGGTTGAGCGCAGCAAGTGCATTGGTAAGTGGTGCTTCTGGAGTTTACAAGGCTATTAACGATACAAAAATTGATCGAGAAAAAATTGATGAAATCAAAAGAAGTAATAATGCGATAGAAGCCATAGCCCAAGGTAAAAAACCTGACATACAAGGCCAAGGTTTAATCTTTAAACCATACAAACAATTAAGGGTAAAAGAAGTAAGGCGACAGAACAATGATTCAACTATCATAAAAAATAAACCATTGGTTTCAAAGTCCAAGCGTTCCAAACCACTAAAACGACAAAACCAAAATTTTTTAAAATGTCTTGGATACAACATAATAAACCCTGTTGACAAATAATTATCCTAAGATAAAAGAGGGAACCCAAAAAGAATGTCAGCATTTTATTCGTGATGTGATTGGTTAAAGAACAAAATTTAAAATTTGAATTTTTATTTTTTATTTTTATATTACAATTAAATTAAAACATTTAGAGATAGAGTAGATTTGATAAAAAATAATTATTTAATCAAGTGTTCGAAATTATCCGATTAAAATCATGAAAATAATAATTATTAGTATATAAAAAAAAAACAATGAATTTATAACCATGAAAGTTCAAATGAACTCTGAACGTAGCGGCAAAGGTAAAAGGTATATACATAGAACATATTGTAAGTTAATTTAAATGAAGCTTCGACAAAATTTGTTTTAGATAATGTAATACAATTGCGCGCTGAGAGGAACTAGTGTTTTAAGAAAACCGGTCTCTAAAAAGTAAGTTTGAATTTTCAAGTAAAAGCATAAAAAGTCATCTTGAAAGTTTAAACATTTAGAGTAAAAGTTTAAACTTTTGAACGTAAAGTTCAAACTCATAGGTCTGAAGTTTGAATTTTGAAGTAAAAGTATAAAGTATCTTACTGAAAGTTTAAACATTTTAACTAAAAGTATAGATTATTATATTGAAAGTTTGAACACTTAAACTTAAAGTTTAAACTTTTGTAATAAAAGTATAGGGTTTCACATTATAAGTTTAAACTTTTGAACGTAAAGTTCAAACTTATAGGTCTAAAGTTTGAACTTTTGTAGTAAAAGTATAAGGTTTTACATTTAAAGTTTAAACTTTTTAAACGTAAAGTTCAAACTTATAGGTCTAAAGTTTGAACTTTTGTAGTAAAAGTATAAGGTTTCACATTAAAAGTTTAAACTTTTAAACATTAAGTTCAAACTTATAGGTTTAAAGTTTGAACTTTATAGGTCTAAAGTTTGAACTTTTGTAGTAAAAGTATAAGGTTTTACATTTAAAGTTTAAACTTTTTAAACGTAAAGTTCAAACTTATAGGTCTAAAGTTTGAACTTTTGTAGTAAAAGTATAAGGTTTTACATTTAAAGTTTAAACTTTTTAAACGTAAAGTTCAAACTTATAGGTTGCGAGGGAGTGAATCCCTCGTAAATTGTTTTTTTTTCTTACCTGGCAGTGTCACGTCACCTGGGAAAAACAGGGAAATAATTAAATTGTTTGTTTACTTTCCCAGGTGATAACCATGCCACTTCTCGCGCAGCAGAAGCCGACCACGTGGCGACGATCGCCGTCGGCTGGACGCTGCTGTTACAGCAACACGAGCACCCGGCGCGCGCACAACACATACCCACACACACATGTTCACCACCCGGGAAGGCTCTCCCGGCCCAGGGCGCGCACGTACATACACATACACTACACACGGGTTTGATTTCTCCGTCGGGGAGTTTTCGACGACGGAGGAGGTGCGCGGCGCGTGTCGGCAGACGATGCAACTGCGTCTCCAAGCGCGTGCGCGCACGCTCACCACAGTAGACACGGGCGTGAGTGAGATTTATATTTTTTTTTTGTATTATGTACGTTGCGCGAACAATGTGTGCGCATGGGGGAGAGCGAGAGAGAGAGTATGTGCGCGAGGAATAGATTAACGCAGTGAGTGCCTCGTGTGCATTAAGTTTATTCTTTATTTTGGGTTTTCGCGCGTATTATAGGTGGCGTGGCGATCGCCACCGGAAGATTGTAGACGGTAGCGTGATTGGGTGTTGTGGCGTGAATGTGTATGATTGGTGGACAAATGACTGTTCCTCGAGTATGAATGAGGCTTAACTTGATTAATCTGTGTTGATTGGCGGAGAGTGTTTGGAGGGGATGGTGAAGAAGGAAGTCGAGTCAGAGAGACGCAGGGAGCGTCACTCTGTTCTCAGTAGCCACAGCGAGAGGTAGTGTTTGAGAGTGTGATTTTTTTTTGAGTTTCTTTGAGTAGACTTTTTCCTAAGTTCCCTTTTCCTAATTTTCTTTAGTTTAGTTGTAGACATTTTTTTTATTATTTACAGCTAGGTACAAGAAGAACTCGAAGACTTGGGTTATTTCCTTCTTGCAATACCGAGAGTTGAAACCCCAGAGAGTAGCCATTTTGGGGCAATCAGAGAATTTTGGTCGAAATTTTTGTAACGTAAGGTTTTTGTTTTATTTTATTGGAAACTTTATATGGCATGGTTTTTCCGGAAATTTTGTACACTGCACGAAAAATGAGAATTCTGTTCGGCTAGTATTAAAGGTTTATTGAATTCGATAGAGTTTTTTTTGTCTTGGCGTGGTGTCGTTACCCGCCATTTTGTAGACTATTTTATAGTTCTTTTAATTCCTTTGTTCTCAAATTCAAATTTTATTTTTTTGTAATTGTAGACTTGATCTTTTTTTTGTAGACAAGAATAAAATCAAATTTAACCAAAATTTTTGTAATAATTTATTTTCTCTCTCTAGCTCACCAACCGTTCCCGGAGGTTTTCTCTCCGTGGAAACCCTGACCCCAGATTAAGGAGTTTTCCCCTAGAGTTTTTGAGAGAGATTTTTCTTGTAACGGGAGGGCCCGGGAAACTCCATTAATTATTTAAGGGAGGCCCTTTTCTTTAGAAATACCCCGTTACAAGGTCTAAAGTTTGAACTTTTGTAGTAAAAGTATAAGGTTTCACATTAAAAGTTTAAACTTTTAAACATTAAGTTCAAACTTATAGGTTTAAAGTTTGAACTTTTGAAAGTTTAAACTTTTGAACGTAAAGTTCAAACTTATAGGTCTAAAGTTTGAACTTTTGTAGTAAAAGTATAAGGTTTTACATTTAAAGTTTAAACTTTTTAAACGTAAAGTTCAAACTTATAGGTCTAAAGTTTGAACTTTTGTAGTAAAAGTATCTACAGGATTTAAAAGTTATTCTGAGGAAAAAAAGCGTCAAGATGAGCAATATAAAAGTTTTCAAAAGCTTCAAGAAGAACAAAAACTTACGAAAAGAAAAATGAAAAAAAAAGATTAAATATGAAAAAATTAAAGAAAAAGAAAAAAATTTAATTGAATTCTAATAATTAAAACGGTTGGAAAAGTACTTTAACTAAAGTCCTGACGCATGTTAGCTCAATGGCTCAGGTGGTAGAGTGTCTGCCTGGCATGCCTGGGATCGTGGGTTCGAATCCCACATCAATAAAAATTTTTTCTTCACGGAGAAGGAAGTACACCATGAAACTTAGTGTACAGCGCCACCGTTTTAGACGATGCGTGGTACAGCGTGATTCCTTAAGTTACAGTCGTATTTCCAAGTGCATGCACCGTGTTTTCCAGTGCAAAATTTTTAGAGAGATAATTTCGATAGAGCAGACGACGGCGCTCAGAACACCCATGTATCCAGTTTTTCAAAGTTTTACTCTTAAAATTTTGTACGATTCTTACTTTGAAATGTTGTTGCTATCTTTCCTAACAAATTTATAAACTTCAATTATGATTACAAACTTGATATTTATATTTATACGCTTTTAAAGTTTCGAGGTTAGAGATTCAGCAGAACTTGAGTAACCGAGAAAAAAGCATGCGTCAACTG
Organism: Encarsia formosa; assembly: GCA_038277355.1. Taxonomy (NCBI): domain Eukaryota; kingdom Metazoa; phylum Arthropoda; class Insecta; order Hymenoptera; family Aphelinidae; genus Encarsia; species Encarsia formosa. The sequence continues at coordinate 61,949,082 of CM076186.1, forward strand.
CGTACACTGGAAAACACCGTGCATGAGTTGTGTTTCATAGTGTATCTCCTTCTCCGTGTTTGATAATTTAATTTAAAAAATAATATTATTAATATATGATACTAATTAAGAATAAAAATATCAATAAACAATTAAATAAACAAAATAATGTTAAATTATTTAAAGCAATATGAAAATAATATAAAACAGTTGGAAAAGTAGTTTAATTAAAGTCATGGTGCATGCTAGCTCAATGGCTCAGGTGGTAGAGTGTCTGCCTGTCGTGCCTGGGATCGTCGGTTCGAATCCCGGTTGAACTGAATTTTTTTTCTTTAAAAATTTTATTAAAAATAATTTTCAAATATCATCAATGAATTGTAAAAGTAATTAAAATATTATTAAAATTAAAATATTATTAAAATGAGTAGAGCTAGCGGCTAGCCAGCAGCGGCTACCCGCTAGCACCAGCTGTATCACGCAAAAAGGGGTCCAAAACAGCACAGCGGGGAGGGGGGCAAAGGACGAGAGAGCGGTGTCGAAAAGTATATGAGAGAGTGACGCCACCTCCAAAAGTATGAGAGTTAGGCGCCACCTCAAAAAGTATGGGAGTTTCGCGCCACCTCAAAAAGTATGAGAGTCTCGCGCCACCTCAAAAAAGTATGAGAGTTGTAACAGCTACCGCGTCGATTAAATTCGAATTCGGCGCTAACTGTTATGGAACGCAGATGCGGATCGGTAAGTCAGGTGATGACGAGATCTACCGATCAGCATTACTCTAATCTCGGCGCTTGGCGCGATCACACGTGTGTCAGAGAGCGAATGTACTTATTTACTTTTTTGTGTTGTTAGATAACTTTATTGAGGTTGTGTTAGATAAAGTTATCAGTGAGAAGTTGTATAGATTTTCCTGTGATCCAGTTGCCATTGGATCGGAGCGGGGAAGGCAAACCTCTCACGGGAAGTCAGCGTGCGGCCTTGGAAGGCATTGTCGTCTTGTGTGAAGCCATTCGGGCTAATAGTAATTATTATTATTGTTTAATCAAGCGAAGGTGCACCTGCTAGAAAAGTAAGTCCGCGTAGCGGTTAATCTTTGAGTATTTGTTCGTGTGATAGTTAGAGTCAGAGTGTGTGCGAAGTACAGGAAGTACTTAGATTTTTGTATCGGAGTTAGTCCAAGCCTTTGTTCTTTTGGCGCGCTGCAGCAAGCAGACGTGCGCGAGTGTGTGTGTGTGTGTCGGTGTGTTGATAGCGACCACAACACAGACGACGAACTTTATTTTTGTAGAATCAATTTTCGTCGACTTAAGATTTAGAGTCATTCGGGTTGGATTGTTTGTAAACAGTCAGAACTAATTTGAAATATTATGTAAATTTTTGATTCATTTATTTTTCTTGTTAATTAAAATTATTAAAATTTACATTTTATCATTAATTTAATTAACCCGTGTTCCTGCGATCGGTCCACGTAAACTCACGCCACTACCGACGAAGGAGAGCAGCCGCGCCGCGTAATAAAAACATTAGTTCGCGTACGCGTCTTCCCCCCTCTTTTCAGGTATTGAAGAAAAATCGACGGATTGTCGTGTGCACAGAAAGTGCATTTTGTCATCAGGCCGGAGGAGTGCGGACGACGATCGCCGCGGGTTCTCGTGTTCAATCACGATCCTCCGAGGAATTAAATTCCTTAATTCGAGCCCTGTGACAATTGGCGCCCAACAACGTGTAGGTATTTAGGTAACCAAAACAAAGGTTATTGGTTAGTGTGAGTGATCGCAGGTGTGCGCTGACCGGCGGGGGTTCAAGGTCGGTCGGCAGAGTTAATCTTAGGATAAAGACAAAGGCAGAGTAGCAAGTCGAGGAATTTTTTTTTCCTGTTAATTGCTCGGTGGAGTGCGAGTGCTTGCTGGATTTTAGTTAAAATCGTTAATTTATTTTTTTTTCTTTTCTCGGGTTTGAGAGTTTTGCAACTCGAAGTTGAATTCATTTATTGGATATTTCGAGCTGCGTTTTTCGATTTTGACTTGTTTTTTTTTTTTTTTTGAGAGCAAGTACTCCACCAGGCAGAACCTATACGTGACAGTAGCGAGAGTAGAGCGCTGAATGATATTAATTTATTGTATAAGTATTGTAAAATATTATTTTACTCGCAGGCTGTTATCGACTAACGTTCGGTAACAACTGTAACTTATATTTCTGAGTGGAAAAATCGGGTTTTGACACGGGTTAAAACGATTGATTTTTTAGTTATTTTGATTCTGTCCTGGCTTCAACGGGTGATTCGTTTTTTCTAGCCAATCGGGAGTTTTTGCTAAAACCAAGCGTGGTTGGTGGGCCTTTTGGTCATTTCGGATTGTTGGTTGAGATCGGTGGATCAAGTTGTTTTTTTTTATTTTATTTTTTGTTTTCTTACATAACTCAGAAATATAATTGAAATTTTGTTATCTATTTCAGGATTGCGGGATATATATTTTGTGTAAAATATTAATAAATTAGAGTGTGTTGAAACTGTCACGTGGGTTAGGGTACTGTTTTCTTTGTAAGCTAGGTGACATCGGACGCAGTTATGATGCAGGAACTTACAAAGGAAGACTTGGTCTTTTCGTGGATCATGGCCGAAGGGGCAGATGTCGTGTCAGAGGCTTTGAATGAGCTTGAGCTCAAGCCTGACGGTACGCTGATCGATAAAAGTGGTAGGCTGCTGAAATGGCTGTTAGGCAATTATTCAGCGGAAGACTTTCTTGCAACCGAGTCTGAAGAGGCAGACGAGGTTAAAATTAAGCGCGAAAGTCTAAGAGCCACCTACATAGCGACAACAATGTGGGAGAAGTCTGGATCGACAATAATCGATCCAAACTACACCACAAGCGGCACACACCCCTTTGCTGTCCTCATGGACGAAGAAATAGTCCGAGAGGCAGCTTCAAGACTCCAGGAGGAATACTCGGGCATTCAGGAGCATGATCGAAACCCGGAACGGGGGAATTTGTCTGAGCATGGACAACCGGACCGGGAGGACGACATTAACGCCGAGGTGCTCAAAGCCATAACAGCGGTGGCAGAAGAGCTTAAGGCGTTGAAAAGGTCAAATGAGGATACCGAGGCAAGATTGGCAGCAATGGAGGCTGATAGGTATCGCCAGCCAGATCGGAACCGAGGACCGGGGGGTCCGGTTTCCTCGACAATCAGACCGGAAATGCAAAACTCGCTAAATGACTGCAGTATGTCGACTGACGGTCAATTACCGCACGCTAGAGTCAACTTCGGTGAGACATCAGTGCGAGACGCGAGAGATAGTTCCAGCCCTATAGTCGCGAGACTGGACAGGGTACAGAAACTGGAACAACAAATTAAGGCCTTGCAAGCCGAACTCGAACAGTTGAGAAGCCATGAGCAGACGGCTGATTTAGCCACTCAGGAGTCAATCCAGGCTCAAGGCAACCCGATGAAGCCAATCGACGTTGGCATAATTGTTCGAAGATGGAATATTAGATTCAACGGCGATAGTGAATCTAGTATGGAACAATTTTTATTGCAGATAGAGGAATACAATAAACTCGCTGGTTTGACCGGTTCTCAATTGCTGGATGCATTACCAATGATGCTAACCGGTGTAGCAGCTACGTGGTTCCGTAACGTGCGAGACACGATCAACTCATGGGAGAACTTTTGTCAAGAAGCCCGTGAGTGGTACGGAGTTGGAGACTACCAGCAGACCGCAAGGATGGAAGCAACAACCCGGACTCAAGGTGAAAACGAGCCGGTGCGAACCTACTTGACATGCTTGCAGTCTTATTTGCTAAAAATTAGACCGATACCGACCGAGAGAGAACAAATTGACTTTATGTTGACGAACATGTTGCCTCGATTGCGTAGACAGATCAGGCGTGAAGAGGTTAAGTCAATTAAAGGCTTATTAAGCCAAGCGGTCGAGGTCGAGAGAATTACCAATATGGAATTGGTGTATAAGCCACCTCCATCACCGTCTACGTCAGTATGGCCTAATCTGGCTTATAGAGATGATCGAGCTAATAGAATACCGAAAGTTAATATAGCCGCAACGGCTGTGGAAGGCAGGTCTGCCGAGACTTCGGTTATTAGCCGTCTCGAGACTGTGCTTAACAAACTCGAGACTAATTGTATGTCGTTTGGAAAGCCTACAGATCCAAGGCACCAAGGTTCATACAAGGCCAGAAGGACCAAAGCAAGACGTAAGTCGACGGATGACGAAGAGGCTAGAAGCTCATCTCCAGGATCGAGTAAGAGTGATGGAAGTAAGGGAAGTCCTGGCAAAGGTTCTCCAGTTAAGTGCTGGGAATGCGGGAAAAGAGGACATATAAGGTTTAGTTGTCCTGAACGGCCGGAAAACGAACAACCGGCGGAGTAGAAAGTCATAAATTCTACTCCGCCAAAGTTGCGGCCGAGCCATCACTCGGAGATGGCACCCAAGCTTGTCCAGTTAGTCAGATAAATACTGAGCAAGCTAGTAAACATAAGATGGCAGCAGGTATCTGGAAAATTCAATTGTGGGTTATTAAGAAATTTAACCTCAAAGATACAGCTGTGGTTATGACCGAATTAACGAAGTCAAGGTTGATCGGTCAGGCTGACAAGTGTTTGCTGAGGAAGAATCTGACTGATGCAGCCATAAGCTATCTGGTCAGAGAGCTGGACGGCTGGATATTGAATGAGGTTTTAAGTCAAGAAAAACCTAGAAAATTTTTAAGGTTAGGAGTCGTGGATGACGGGCTTGGCGATTGTAAGCCCAACGACTTGATTAACCAGACAGTCGGTAATTACAATATCTGGCTGGAAACTTGGATCGCAAGACTGGAGCAAGAACCGTCGGAAGAGGAAATTCAACCACCGAGGAATGCGTCCGAAAATCCTGACACTCGCAAGTGTCAGGTAGCGTGCGATCGGGTGTTATGGGGATTGTTTTAATATGGGCCCTGTGACGATATGGGAATTGATGTAATCCCTACTTAAGTAAGCTGCGTTCTTGGGATTGTCGAGGTAACGAATCCCGGATACGTCACCTCTGGGAGGGGACTGTAACAGCTACCGCGTCGATTAAATTCGAATTCGGCGCTAACTGTTATGGAACGCAGATGCGGATCGGTAAGTCAGGTGATGACGAGATCTACCGATCAGCATTACTCTAATCTCGGCGCTTGGCGCGATCACACGTGTGTCAGAGAGCGAATGTACTTATTTACTTTTTTGTGTTGTTAGATAACTTTATTGAGGTTGTGTTAGATAAAGTTATCAGTGAGAAGTTGTATAGATTTTCCTGTGATCCAGTTGCCATTGGATCGGAGCGGGGAAGGCAAACCTCTCACGGGAAGTCAGCGTGCGGCCTTGGAAGGCATTGTCGTCTTGTGTGAAGCCATTCGGGCTAATAGTAATTATTATTATTGTTTAATCAAGCGAAGGTGCACCTGCTAGAAAAGTAAGTCCGCGTAGCGGTTAATCTTTGAGTATTTGTTCGTGTGATAGTTAGAGTCAGAGTGTGTGCGAAGTACAGGAAGTACTTAGATTTTTGTATCGGAGTTAGTCCAAGCCTTTGTTCTTTTGGCGCGCTGCAGCAAGCAGACGTGCGCGAGTGTGTGTGTGTGTGTCGGTGTGTTGATAGCGACCACAACACAGACGACGAACTTTATTTTTGTAGAATCAATTTTCGTCGACTTAAGATTTAGAGTCATTCGGGTTGGATTGTTTGTAAACAGTCAGAACTAATTTGAAATATTATGTAAATTTTTGATTCATTTATTTTTCTTGTTAATTAAAATTATTAAAATTTACATTTTATCATTAATTTAATTAACCCGTGTTCCTGCGATCGGTCCACGTAAACTCACGCCACTACCGACGAAGGAGAGCAGCCGCGCCGCGTAATAAAAACATTAGTTCGCGTACGCGTCTTCCCCCCTCTTTTCAGGTATTGAAGAAAAATCGACGGATTGTCGTGTGCACAGAAAGTGCATTTTGTCATCAGGCCGGAGGAGTGCGGACGACGATCGCCGCGGGTTCTCGTGTTCAATCACGATCCTCCGAGGAATTAAATTCCTTAATTCGAGCCCTGTGACAGAGTCTCGCGCCACCTCAAAAAAGTATGAGAGTCTCGCGCCATGGCGCGAAACTCTCTTAGCCATACTACTGTTCTATTCATTTTAAATATTTTAAAGTAATAATAACTTTTAAAAAACTAATGTTTACGGCGATTGGTTTTTTAAAAAGGAATCTAAATAAAAAATTATACGCTAAGTATGATCTTTAAAAAATACTTTTAAAAAAGTAATATTTACGGCGATTGGTTTTTTTAAAAGGAGTCTAAATAAAAAGTTTTACGCTAAATATAATAATCTTTTTTTGAAAATGAATTAATGAAAGAAGTGAAATCAAAAAATTTATTACGGACGACTTGAGGCCAAATTACTTATTATTTAAAAATAATTTTCTCTTCTAAAAGATGATTATATTATGTTGAATCACCTTCAATATACGTAAAGTTAACATTTTTCAATTATAGCACATACATGGGAAAACACATGCAAATTGCACACAACTCAAACACTTTTTAAAATTAAAAATTAAAATATGTTGTTAAGAAGCACACTGAGCATTCAAAATATAATTTAAAAAACACAGGTATCAATGCTTTTTTTCGAGATAATTTAGTTCAAAGAATATTAAATTTTTACAGGTCAAGTATAGACATACATTGTGATTTAGTTGATTTCTAACTCAATTACAACATGTTTTAATTTTAAAAAGTGTTTGAGTTGTGTGCAATTTGCATGTGTTTTCCCATGTATGTGCTATAATTGAAAAATGTTAACTTTACGTATATTGAAGGTGATTCAACATAATATAATCATCTTTTAGAAGAGAAAATTATTTTTAAATAATAAGTAATTCGGCCTCAAGTCGTCCGTAATAAATTTTTTGATTTCACTTCTTTCATTAATTCATTTTCAAAAAAAGATTATTATATTTAGCGTAAAACTTTTTATTTAGACTCCTTTTAAAAAAACCAATCGCCGTAAATATTACTTTTTTAAAAGTATTTTTTAAAGATCATACTTAGCGTAAAATTTTTTATTTAGATTCCTTTTTAAAAAACCAATCGCCGTAAACATTACTTTTTTAAAAGTATTTTTTAAAGATTTTATTGCGTAAATTCGGTAAAAATTTAAATGTATTTCCTTTTTGTCCACAAGTTCAAAAAAACCAAACTCCATAAATACATCATTAATATTGTTGAAATATGTCTTAATAAATGATTTCACGATCTTAACAAATTCTAAATAATTTAACAATAACTAAGATATATTCAATTATTCTGATGTAAAACCACGACATAAACCAGAACCCATAAAAGTCCTAGGTAAATCAATTTCATATGTAAAAAAAAAAAATTCAATTTAGTATTTACCTATTTTTTAAATGTACATTGCATAACTTTATTTTAATGTAAATTTACATTGAAATGTAGCAAATACTCATTTGTAACCATAAAATGATTAAAAAAAAGATTAAAATTTTCAATGATTGGTTCATGTTAACTTAGATAAATCTAGTTCTTCTGTTTAAAATTTCTTTCATATAATTTTATCATTAGCCAGAACACATAAAAATCATAGACATAATTTATTGTTATGAACTACTTTTGAATTCGTTTTGCATACATAATAGATGGACAAACTAAATCCACTCTAAAAATAATGGAGCAAATGCTCATCCGTACTTTAAAAATCCATGCCAAATAGAATTCATAATTTTTGGTCCACTGGATACCTAGACCCAAAACTATCTATTTCTTTTGTACTTTTTAATTCTTGTAAAAAAAAAATTAACCAATTTTAAAATTTAAAATCACTTTGGCCTCATAACTTAAGCTTGCTTACAGAAAACAAAAAAGATAAAAATTTTTAATAATTGATTCATGTTGACTTGTATATATCTAGTTCTATAGGTTTAAATTTCTTTCATATAATTTTATCATTAGCCAGAACACATAAAAATCATAGACATAATTTACTGTTATGAAGTACTTTTGAATTCATTTTGCATACATAATTGATGAACAAACTAAATCCACTTTGAAAATAATGGAGCAAATGCTCATCCGTACTTTAAAAATCCATGCCAAATAGAATTCATAATTTCTGGTCCACTGGATACCTAGACCCAAAACTATCTATTTCTATTGTACTTTTTAATTCTTGTAAAAAAAAGTAACCAATTTTAAAATTTAAAATCACTTTGGCCGCATAACTTAAGCTTGCTTACAGAAAACAAAAAAGATAAAAATTTTTAATAATTGATTCATGTTAACTTGGATACATCTAGTTCTTTAGGTTTAAATTTCTTTTATATAAATTTTATCATTAGTCAGAACACATAAAAATCATAGACATAATTTACTGTTATGAAGTACTTTTGAATTCATTTTGCATACATAATTGATGGACAAACTAAATCCACTTTGAAAATAATGGAGCAAATGCTCATCCGTACTTTAAAAATCCATGCCAAATAGAATTCATAATTTCTGGTCCACTGGATACCTAGACCCAAAACTATCTATTAAGCTTGCATACAGACAACAAAAAAGATAAAAAATTTTAATAATTGATTCATGTTGACTTAAATATATTTATCATTAACACCCTGAGTGAATGTAACAGTTACAATCAAAATTAAAATTCATTGTCAGACATCAAGTTTATTTTAGAAAAAAAGTGGGATTACAAAACTTTCAGACATCAAGTTTATTTTTGAAAAAGGGTAGGATTACAAAACTTTAACAGTTCAAGTGTATTGGCTCAGAGCATATACATTTCTATGATGATTCTATGAAATTAAGCGATAATGCGTATGACAATGACATTATGTGCTGCAATTGCACCTTTTGCAATTTGCAAGTTGGGTGGATTATAAAAAAGTAATTTGCAAGTTCAACCTGACACACACACACACACACACACACTCATTCAGAAAAAACTTTATTTTTAATATTGCCAATATGCACCTACAGCCATCAGGTTCCCAACACAACCACAGCACAATTATTATCAACTCACAGGGCACACCACAATAATTGAAAAATCTTTGATGATGATGATCATAGAAAGACTGTAGAGATTATTTATTTCATACTCTTTTATTGAAATTAAACAAATTAATAATTGTAAATTCTACCACTTATTTAATATATAATGAAAATAAGGGTCTTCAGTACTGTTTTTTCTATGACAATCAATTATTTATAAAAAAGTTATTGCTCATAACACATTACAAGCTGCTCGGCTCAGCGGCTCCGCAGTCAGCTGTAGTCAGCTCACGAGTCAGCTGTAGGGAGCTGCTAATTGATACAGCGCCACCAGTCGCCTCATGGCTACAGGCTCGGGCCTACATGCCCCCGTCTGCCACTGTAGGTAAGCAGTAAGTGAGACAGCAAAAATAGACACGCCCACCGCATACGTCACGTCCGGTTAAGTCTACAGAGAGCGCAGGCAGAGAGACCGGATGCTCGAAACTGAAATCGAATTCCCCTGACCAAAGGGAATCAGCGTTTCGAAAAATGAAACGTTCATAACTTTTCAATGCGGGCTTTGTTCGGGTTAATTTTTTTTTTTAATTACTCAGGGGATCATCAGCTACGCGCGGGATGTATAATATAAATGAAATAATCATCCTAAAATAGTTTTTCTTTGAAGCGTCCTAACCTAAAACCAAAAATCAAAGTATATAAAGCCCTGCAGGCTTTCACGGCAGTCGGTTTAAAAAAAACCAAATCGCCGTTAAAGCCCGATTGGGCTTTAGGATTTAGCAATATTAAAATTTTATTTTCTACTTTTTAGTACATTTTTTAAATAATAATTTAGCAATATTAAAATTTTATTTTCTACTTTTTAGTACATTTTTTAAATAATAACTTAGCAATATTAAAATTTTATTTTCTACTTTTTAGTAAATTTTTTTATAATTTCTCAAATATTTTTAAAGAAAAGCATGTTTTTTAAAAACTGTTTTTTTAAAGACTTTTTTAATTCATTGAAATAGTACCTAAAACACTAAAATTAATAAAAAAGAGTTTCAATGAAGAAAAAAAAACAAGCGGAACTCGGGTTCCGCGGAGGGAACAAAGTTCCCGACGCTTTACACCTCCAGTAATTCGAGTGAATTTCAGGTGAGATAAAAGAATTCAGTTTACGTAAAAATACAGATAACTACTACACTTCATCTGAGATCCACTCGCGTAACTGCAGGGGAAAAGTGTCGGGAACTTCGTTCCTTCCGCGGAGTTTTTTTTTTTTTTTTTGCACACGAATCAAATAATACATAAATGGGGTAGCTTTTTAAATGTTTTTTTTTTAGTTTAATCAGCCTTTTTTCGAAATTAGTACGAGAATGTTTTCGTAACTATTTTATACGTTATCGTAACTGATCGTAAGTTAACAACGACAAAGCCATTGAACATATTAGATTATTTGTAAAAATTTAATCACAATTTTAAAGAAAAATTTTTGTAGCAAGCGACAAATGGGTTTTTTTTTCTCGCCCGCTAAACCAAATTTAATAATTTAAAAATTGACACTAGTAAAAGTTAACATGAGTTTTCTATTGCCGATATAATAGGGTTGTTAACCGTAATGTTTAACATATTATTTTCTAATAGTACTAGATTTTTAATCAATTTTGAGATTGTTATCATAATGTTTATCTAAGTAAAAAAATTATGAAAAATAAAAAAAAAACGAAATTTTCTGCGAAAAAATCCATGTACACGTTATTACAGAAATCTAATCTTTTTTATTGAACCCAGAGCTTATATTCATTACCAATGTTTGGGCACGAGTCAAAAATAGTAAAAAAAATTTCTTACTTAATTTAAAGCCTACATCAATCATTATAGCCTTATGAAATCATAGATGCTTCGTCACATTATAAATAAGTTTGTATTTGCATTGCTCTTGCAGCCGCTTTTCATTAAATATCCTGTTTACAAAAATCTGTGTATATACAAGTCATTGGTTAAAAAAAACTTTTTTTTCAACGTAAAATTTATTAGAATGTAGAATATTCAGTTCTACAGAAGAATTCGATCAACTTACGAAAATTTTCTAAATAATACAGTAAAACTCGATATTTCGAAGTTAAGTTCCGTGCTCTTGAACATATTTTTTATGAAATAGTAATGATAATTCTAATTTTGGATAGTTCTGAGTTTTTTCTGATTCCCTCAGCACTTTGATTTATCGAGGTTTGACTGTATGTTGAAACTGCATTTTCTGAAAAGAGTTGAAGGCTCAATAAGCATTCTTATCAGCTGTTAAGTAAAAGCTCTTCTTTAGCAGGTTTTTACTGAGTATCAATGATAACTCTAAAATTTTATCAAACTTTTTGAGCTTGTAAAACAGCCATTTAGATTTTCGCAGAGTTACTGTGAAGGTCTATAGCTAAATGTAGAAACTCATGACAAAGCTTTAAAATTAATATTAGTTTGAAGCTCAATAAATAAGCTTTGATTTCTGTGCTAAACAGTAACTGTACAAGTTTGTTACACTTCTAAGAAAAAAAAAATTTGTCTTCTTTATTTTGGTCTTGTCACACATAAAAGCGATTAAAAAAAATTGAACGTTTCAGCTCATATCGGAGTTTCCACTTTGAAGAAAACAATTAAAACAAAAAAAAACTCATACTTAACAATATAGTTTACTAACTTTTGTCTTCTTCGGTTTGGAGTTGAAATTGTGTCAAAACCTCAAAACATCAGAAAAAACCCGCTTAATATAAGTAAATCTGGATGAGGAAGCCAAAACAGGTACACGAATTTTCTTTACTCAGAAACCTACTTTTCGGAGGTACAACGGTTTACAATTTAAACGTTTTACTATTTAAATACATTTGGAACATAGTATCGTCAATTTCTGATTTAGTTTCCCTGTTCAAGAACAGATTCATTAATTTACGAGTCTGCAAGCAACATTAAAAGGTTTAAAACCTGCTCTCGGCGTTACCCAGGAACAACGGCTTGGACGTGGCAGGTGCTGTTCCCACAGTATGCTCTAATTGCATGAGCTCTCTTGAGTCTCAGATACATGTGAATCTTTGTTCATTATATATCTGAACTTCTGATATTAAACCTCCACAAATACATTCGTGAAGTATGCTGCAGTCTCCTGTCTAGTCAAAATACTATGTTCATTCAGTTTTAGGAAATATTTACTGATACAGTTCTTATCTTATCTCTCATCGTCTCAACGTCTTAACTCTTGAAACCATCAAACTCTCATCGCGAATCACCTTCGGTCTTCAAAGCCAATCGTGTTTCAATGGGAAGGCACGCGAAGTGCATGAACCGATGGTTCGGAAGCGGTGATTTGTTCTGAGCGAGAAGCTACGATCTCCGAAATCATAGAAAAATTATAAATCAATTATCTTTGAAAATCAGAGTACTGTTTGCAATACTACTAAAAGAACTATTTAAACGAAATCTGCATATTTAAAATAAGTATAAGTATATTTGAAAGTAATAAAAAAATTACGAAGCAATAATAAAAATGAAAAATATATAGACTCATTCATTTTGGAGATCGTAACCCTTCGGCTCTACACTCAAACACTCTGGAAACAATGAAACTCTCGTTGCGAATCACCTTCGGTCTTCAAGACCGATCACGTCTCAATGGGAAGGCACGCGAAGTGCTTGAACCTATGGTTCGGAAGTGGTGATTTTCAACTTTGCATATTATAAGTTTTTCATTTAAAACTTTTCTTCTTACTGTATACAACGTAATCATACACCAATCAATCTGAATAGACAATGGGAAATTTTTAAATCATTTTAACGTACGAGGGACTAGGTACTCCGGAATCAGCGAAAAAATTAGAAATAAAATTTATAATGATTAGAAAATTAAGTAAAGCACTTTTTATAAAAAATCTCTACGATTAGAAAAATTACAAGTGTATTCTGAAGTTAAAGAATAATACAGAAAAATTGTCAAGCAAAGAAAAAAAAAATTTTTTGATTCTGGAGTTCGTTACCCTTCTACTATACACGCCAACACTCTAGAAACAATCAAACTCTCGTTGCGATTCACCTTCTTACTGTACAAAACGTAATCATACACCAATCAATCTGGATAGAAAAGGGGAAATTTTTGAATCATTGTTACATACGAGAGGCTAGGTACTCTGGAATCAGCAATAAAATTACAAATAAATTTTATAATGATTTGAAAATTAAATAAATCACTTTCAAAAAAAAAAGTTTGTATTAAAAATATTAAAAGTGTCTTTGTTAATTAAAGAAAATTACGAAACCATTGTTAAGATAATGTAAAAAGTTTTTAGATACTGGAGTTCGAAGCTCTTCGACTCTACACACCAACACTCTACAAACAATTAAACTCTCATCGCGAATCACCTTCGGTCTTCAAGACCGATCACGTCCCAATGGGAAGGCACACGAAGTGCTTGAACCTATGGTTCGGAAGTGGTGATTTATCAGTTCGAATACTATAAGTTTTCCGTTTAAAAGTTTTCATTTAATTCTTATTCAGGGGGTCAAAATGCATTTTTTAAATCTGGGTGAATATCATACCACTTTAGATGTGATGGGACGGATACCTTTTGTGGTCTCAGTTATTGTCTCAAGATCAGAAGTTGAAAAAAATTTAGGCCGTCTTAATTTTTGCAGCGGTCGGGGACTGCTCCTGGGACGTCGCAAAATCTGAGACTAAGACACTTTACATCTCTACTTCTGAATATGCTGGAAATTCCGAGCGTATAGGCGAGGAATGTCGGAGCCAAGTACTACACCCGCTAGGTCGGGGATGAAATTATCCAGAAAACGCTCGACGGACACAAGCGTGGGGAAGTCGGTGTTAATGTCAGATGCCTGAAAAAAGGGGAGTTAGAAAGTTGCAAATCACGACAAATACATAAATAAATAAAGGTGAAGATAATTTACCTTAAAGGTTCGACGTAATAAAGGAATAGTAGGGCTGTTGACATCAACAGAGCCGGAATCAAAGTAAAACCCTTTCTCTTTCAAAGGAGTTTCGAGTAGCACTGAGTAGCTAAGGGGAATTAGAGGCGCAGGTGGCGCGTCAGGTGCTGCAGTAACATCGGGAATCTTAAGTTGACTATGGGTCTCAATTAAGTCCGTAAATTGAGCGTCTCGATCCTGGGGAGAAACATCGATGACGCGCCGAAACTAAAGCGAGAACAAAAATAAAGAATAATGCGTAGAAATAAGTTATTAGTCTGTTTCGTATTATGAGTATCGCGAGCCTTGTTATTAATTAGTATAGATCATATAATTGGGAGTAGGATTAAGTGTGAAGGAAGGTGAGATTGCATTAGAGAAAAAGGTAAAATTAGGTTATTAAGATAATTGTGGTGACTGATCTACTTTGAAGCACTTAGACGATTTTAAGAAAAGAAATATTTTAATTAAACTTTAACAGTTATTTTCAAAAAAAAAATAATTATCATTTAAAGTTGTAATCACTATAATCTTAGTTGTTCTATTAATCAGTTATGTCAGGAAATTTAAGTAAAGCTTAATTGCTTACACTAAATGATTTTTACTATAGAATAATTTGTACAAAAAATTTTTTTTTAATTTATATCAACTAAACTCCGGGAGTTGCTCGATTTTAGGTCAGAGAAATATGTTAATAAGACTTAAATTGTTATTTAAAATTCAAGATAATAGGAAAATTGTCATTTTAAATTGTAATCACTATAACTTTATTTTGATCTATTAATAAGTTAGGTCAAGAAATTTAAAGAAGCTTAGTTACCTACGCTAAATGTTTGTTGCTATGGGAATAATTAGAAAAATTTAATAAATAAGTTATATTAACTTACCACATTCACAAAGAATCGAGAGGTATGAGCAGTAGGATGGTGGATATGTTGTAGAGCTTCTCCAAGGTCGCCCGCATAATTGTCATGGTACCCTACCGAGTACTGGGGGGAACCAGGAAGATGTGCAGGTCGAGCCATATGTAAGATAGGACCTGAAAAATAAATTGAATGCCTTATTATAGGATAAGAAAAGATATTGAAGAATGGGTGAATCAAAGTAAGCATACCTGCGCCGTACATGAGATGGCTGCAATCAAACACCCATATGACATAGATGTAACTGCTAACTCATTAAGCGCGAGAGAAAGCAACCAATACACTCACATTCGGACCCCGGCACACGGATGCGAAAACGCCAGCAACTAATACACTCACATTCAGACCCCGGCACAGGGACGCGCGAACGCCAGCAACCCACACAGTTGAAGCAGTTACGATTCAAGCAAGAGAGCTGCAGCGGCGGCAGGAACTATAGCATACATACAATGCAATAGTCGCTCTCTCTCCGCTAGTAAGGTATAACGTGCAGTTGAGAATCATAAGAAGTATGAGATGATATTGACATAAGTGAGTTAGGGGGGCAACGTTGCCATGCTGATTGTTGTAGTCCGGTAATTTAATTTTCTGAGATGATACATCGTAGCTCACTCTCTGCCAGTTAAAGAGTAGACAATGCGCGTTTTACGCGTTATTCACTGTTAAGTAATTTTATTAAATTAGTCGGGGAAATTTTAAATAATAATAAAAAGTCCACGATGGGACAAATAAGTTATTATTATATGAAATTTAATAAATAATTTTAAGATTAGAAAATAGTCTAAAGCGTGCGGCTTAAAATGTAGCCAGTGTACGTTTTGTGGAGTATTCACTTTTAAATATTCTTCTAGTAAACTAACCGGGAAAATTTTAAATAATAATAAAAAGTCCATGATGGGACAAATAAGTTTATTATTATATGAAATTTAAATAAATAATTTTAAGATTAAAAAAATAGTAGAAAACGCGTGGCTTGAAATGTAGCCAGTGCGCGGTTTTATGCATTATTTACTTTATTATTATATTTTTATCAAGCTAACCTAATAGATTTATACAACAATAAAAAGTCCGTGATAGGACAACAAATTATTATTGTATAGAATTAATAATTATTTTGGAAGAAAAAATACGTGGCTTAAAATGTAGCCAGTGCGCGGTTTTATGCGTTAATTGCTTTAAATATTTTTCTAGTAAACTAACTGAATAAATTTAAATAATAATAAAAAGTCCACGATAGGACGAATAAATTTATTAGTGTATAAAATTTAAGTAATTATTTTAAAGATTAATAAATAAAAGAAAACGCGTGGCTTAAAATGTAGCCAGTGCGCGTTTTTACGCGTTATTCACTTTTTAAATATTTTTCTATTGAACTAACTGGATAATTTTAAATAATAATAAAAAGTCCGTGATGGGACAATTGAATTTATTATTGTATAAAATTTGAATAATTATGTTAAAGATTGACAAATAAGGGAAAACGCGTGGTGTAAAATGTAGCCAGTGCGCGTTTTTACACGGTACTAACTTTAAAATGTTTTTCTATTGAAATAACTAAATAATTTTAAATAATAATAAAAAGTTCGTGATGGGACAATTAGATTTATTATTGTATAAAATTTAAGTAATTATTTTAAAGATTGTGACAGTCAGCGATCGTAATTAAATCGTCGGTAACGATTTAGGATTTGGCGCGAGTCACGTGACGGTCGAACGCAGCTCAGAGCGGACCTCTGAGGTGGTAGAGCGAGAATCGGGAAGCCACTCGTAGTTTTCGTGTCCGAGTGTTCGCACGTACATGGAACTTAACTCTTCTCGATTCGACGGCTAACCGGACTCCTCGGGAGTGGAATGTCGTTGGAGAGAGAGTTGACAGAGACAGAAGGTGCGGGATCGATGGTCATCACCTGGGAAGCATTCTTCTGTCTAGATGAGTCAACCGGCTTTTGGAAGCCGTGGACGTCGGGGAACCTGACCGACGTCCGGCAGACAGGCAAAGATCTGGAGATCGATTCATGGCAGATCTTGAAGCAGCTTACTCGTTACGTCGCGCGTTGTGGTAGAGCCGTAGTGTGAGAGTGTGGTGTTATTTGTGAAGTTGTCATTTCACGTCATCGCCTGGACCGCTTTCCGACGGCTACACGGCGACTCGAGTATGGTAGATATTGCGGCTGGTCGGCATCGTAGCCTGGCATTTTGTTTAGCCTGATGGCTTGGTATGAGGTGCACCTTAGCGACTCCGTAAGTTAATTGTAAATGTGCGAGTGAGTGTGAATGCGTGTGAGTGTCCTTAGTACACTGTTATTGTCATAATCTTTGTTTTTCTCTTGCGCGCGTTAGATGCCGATAGCAGGAGGAACTTGTGTGCGCGCGCAACGATTTAGAGAGCATTGAAGATTCTTTTGTTTACTGGTTTAAACGACACCGAGTCGTAATTCGGAATTTGTATTTAAAGTTTAGATTTGTTTTAATAAATTATTCAATTGTTAATTTAATTTTTATTGGCTAAACCTAGTGTTCCTGCGAATCAATCCTGTTTTAATACCTGCACCCACTACCGATAAACGAACTAGCCGACCGCGTCGCGAAGTATAGTAGTATTCGCGGACGCAATTTCCTCATTTTATTATTTCAGGTCGACGAGTTGCAGTTCGACGAGTGCTTGGATCAGCACTAAGTACAGGTGATAAGGATTTAGTACGCACCGTGGGTATTTGTATCGGCTCATACAAACCCTTAAATCCACCCCTTTTACAAGATTAACAAATAAAAGAAAACGCGTGGCTTAAAATGTAGCTAGTGCGCATTATTACACAATACTAACTTTTAAATATTTTTTAGCAAACTAACCAAGGAATTTTAAATAACAATAAAAAGTCCACAATCGGACAAATAAGTTTATTATAGTATGAAATTTAGATAACTAATAAATAAAAAATAATGCGCGGCTTAAAGGTAGCCAGGGCGCGTTATTACACATTACTAACTTTTAAAATTTTTAGCAAATTAACCAAAGTTTTAAATAATAATAAAAAGTCCACGATGGGATGGTTAAATTTATTATTGTACGAAATTTGCGTAGCTGTTTTAAGGATTAATAAATAAAGGATAACGCGTGGCTTAAAATGTAGCCAGTGCGCGTTATTACACAATACTAACTTTTAAATATTTTTTATCAAATTAGCCAAGTAATTTTAAATAATAATAAAAATTCCACGATGGGATAGTTAAATTTTATTATTGTATAAAATGTAAGTAATTATTTTAAAGAAAAAAGAAAAATTTCGATTTAATAATATTCTACTTGCAATGATTTTTATTCAAATTATGGAAAACTTTTGAAATAATTCTATTTTAAAAAAAAAAAAAAAGAAAGAAAATTTTATAAGCTCAAGTGATTCAAGGCAGATTTTTTTTAATGTTTTAATACATGTATGTGCAGTTAAAATAAATCAAATTTTTTACTTCTTTAGTTTAAAAAGTTCCAAGTTGTGATATTTGGCTTTTTTTATGTTAATAATTTTCAGTAAGCTTGACTAGTATAGCTTGACTAGTATATTCATCTATAGTTTCTAATCTGAAAAACAGCAAGTTATGAAAAAAAAATTTTATACTTTGTGTTGTTATAATTTATGGTTGTCAAAGATTGTTTTGAATTGTTTTCAACTTATGATGAGTATGATTGAGTGGATGCTCCAAAAACGAGTTTATCCCTTGTGTTTTATTTGGGGACTCTATAAACGAGTATTTCTCCCAGGCCAATGAAGTGAGGACTCTATAAACGGGTAACTCTCTCACCGAATACATGTGAAGAAAGCAAAAAAAAAAAACAAACGAACAAACATGAGTATTAATATCCAAAGTTATTGATTTATCTCTTGATTTTATTATAATAATATTGAGGTATAGATGGATATAGTCGTGATTTGAAAAAAAAAGAAAAAAGAAAACAACTAAACTAGAGATTGTGATTTCAAAAAAAAAAAAATAAATAAATAAATATATTTTTAATCATAATCTGCTTTGCTTCTCAGTTATGGACATAAAATTTTAAAAAAGTAAACATTACTGCTTAAAAGGTTAAGAAAAGTCTCACAGTTTTTGGAGTGAAAATATCAAGATGCAAGCCAGTGGCAACCAATTTTCGGCGACACCTAAAAAAAAGGTGCTCCGCGGTAATCACTCTGATTCATCACTGAATCATCCTAAACACAAAATTAAAGAAGATTTAGTTAAAACATGAGCTTCTCCAGGGATTGACAAGCCGCTTTTTTATTTTATTAATTTTTGAATTTTTAGTGACGATCTGAAGTAAAATCGTCGATTTTGATCTCAAAATTTGGCCACTTTTGTGACGCCATTTTGTTAAAAATTGAAAAATATGAAAAAACTCTCCGTCAAACCCAGGCATTTCACGCAAAAAAATGTGTGTAAAATTTGAAAGCGATCGGAACAATAGTTTTTCAACTAGAGTGGTCACCTCATTTGAAAATAGTAGTTTCGAGAAAAACGCGTTTAAAGTTTAGCCAGCCTCCGAGCGTCGCACTGTTGCTCCCCACTGCAGTCAAAGGTCTATGGTTGATACCTCTACTGCTGCTCGAGTTTTGCTCCAATCGACTCAAAATTTTGACACAACATTCTTGAAATGTTGTACTATTAAAAAATGTAAAAAAAAAAAAAAATGATTTTTTGAAAATACCTTAACTCTACGATGCCCTTAATAAAGTATATTTTTAATTTTTAAGTATGTATTCTCTGTCTAAGGGCATGTTGTAAATGTATTTATTTTAAATAGCAAAAATGAATTATTATTTTTGTTACAAATTAAATTTTTATTTGGAGCTGATTAAAACCTTTATTTACTTTTGAAATACTTATGTATTGTGACGGTCGAGTTAATTAACGCGACGACGTTAGATTAATTTCATGTTCGCCACGCGACCGTTAGAACGCAGCACGAGTGGGATCGGAATGCGCGGGAAGCGATGGAATATCGGGGCGGGTGGAACAAGGACGGGAGAGTATCCGGAGTGAACGCTTTGTCGAACACGCATCGTTCGTCAACTCGGGTGTTGTAAATTTCACTTGAATCGCTATAAATTCGCTTGAGAGAGATCGGTTGCAGTGTCGTGCGTGTTGGTGAGATATCAAGCAAGATAAACCAAGTCAGCAGCAGGAAGGTTGTCATCACCTGACAACTTGGTATTCTCCAGATCAAGACGACGACGCTGAGCCAGACGCCGGTCGGGAGCCATCGTAGCCTGGAGAGCTACACCCAGCTGAGCGGCTTTGTTTGCAGCCTTGCGGCTTAGGATAGGTGCACCTGCGGCGATCTAGAGTACGTTTTGTTTTGCGTAAAACAGTGATTGTGAGTGTGTGTCCGAGATCGTTTATTTGTAAATCGCGATATACTTTGTTTTTCTTTCTTTTCTCGCGCGCGCGTAAGCTACCGATAGCAGCAGGTTGTTGTGTGCGCGCGCCGCTCGATTTAAAGAGCACCGATAATTCTTTGTTGTTGATTTGAAAACTCGATTGCACGAGTATTTATTTAGAGTCAATTACCGTGTTAGATGTTAATTTTGTATTAGTTTTTTAGTTAATTTTTTATCATTAAATATTCAAAATTAACTTTTTGAATTATAATTTTTTTTTCTGACCGGTGTTCCATGCGCTCGAATCTACTAGCCCACGCCCACCTACCGAATTTAACGAGCTGTCGTGCCCTCCCTGATTCTTAAATCACTTAGGTATTTATTATCGCGGTCGGGTTTTTCTCCTTTTTCAGGAAGCTTGTTGGCGTGTAGCCGACTGCGACAGAGCTTATAGAGGCTGTAAGGCGAGCTCGACAGATCAACGTGGGTTGTATTCCCGAGTCTGCCTGATTAATTCAAGCCCTATAACAGTATATACCTTTTGATTTACTTAAAATAATCAAATGGTCCAGAGCTCTATTCCCTTTATAAAAGAGAGCTATCACGCCATCGCCATCTTGCGAAAACAATTTATTAGTGAGCTGATTGGTGAAGAAGTTTCTAAAATATTCGAAAAGTGCATTTGAGGTTACTATTTTTGTTTTTTTCTTATACGCGCTTGCGCACTTAAAAACTGATGGAGTTAGAATTTTTTATTATATTTAACAAAAATTTCTTTTACAAAAGCAATAAATAACGGTCCGTGCGTGCTTGCGCGCTCAGTAATTTCTAGTCTTATTAAAAAGTTAAGAGAGAAAAAAAAATTTTTAAATTTTTTAATAAAAAATTATTAAGGAAAATTTTTTATAAAAAATTATTAAGGAAAATTTTTTATAAAATAATAATTAAAAATAAGAGATAGTAAAAAGAAAAATACTTTTAATAAAAATTATTCGTTATTATTAAAAAAAAAAAAAAAAACAAAAAAAAAACAAAATTGAAATCCGTACCGGAATCAGTGCAGAAATCGATTCTAATTTTCAGTACTGGAATTCCGTATGAATTTAGGTAGTGATTTCCGTGCAGACTCCCGTACGGATTTCGGTACAGATTTCCGTATGGATTTTTTCAGCTGGGTCAACACTACAAATTATGTCCTGTTCATGATGGCTATATAAAACAGTTTATTTTGTTAAAACAATGAAAAGTATATAAACATGGAAGTTGCGACCTTTTTGGACAAAAAAGGAAGCAGTATTTCAATAAAAAACTCCTTATTTTTATGTTTATCAATCGACGTTTCGGCTACCATCGGCTAGCCATCTTCAGGATTTTATAATTAAAAGTTATGAGTAAGACTCAACATCAATTTTCTGGAGTTTTGAGTGTCTGCTTCACTTGACATCTCTTTACAAACTATTTGTAACATTTAATAATATAATCCTGAAGATGGCTAGCCGATGGTAGCCGAAACGTTGATTGCTAAACATAAAAATAAGGAGTTTTTTATTTATATCCTACTCATCTTTTTTTGTCTGAAAAGGTTGCAACTTCCATATTTACGTAACTCTCAGACGTAAAACAACTAATTTGAAAAATATAAAAATTTTTGTTACAAATTTATATATTGTTTTGTATTTTTTGAAATTCATTTTTTTATTTTTAAACAAAATTCATATATTTTTCATTGTTTTAACAAAGTAAACTGTTTTATTTAGATATCCTGAAAAAGACACCATTTGTACTGTCGAAAGGTTGAAACGTAATAAAAGAAATTCAAGAAAACACAGTGTCTTGCCTTTATGCTCTATTTCCAAATTACTAATCCATCATAATAAATATGTGATTTCGTTTCAATTAGAACTCCAGTATTTCAGGTAACTAACCCAGCACAACGGATTTGAAAAAAGTATTTGATCTTTAGAGCATGTGTTGCTCAATGTGATGGGAAAACTAGGGTCTCTGTCTCTGAGTACACAATGCTAAATAAAAGAAATGCAACTTTTGTATTGTAGATTAAAATGAGTAATGAAACTATAATGTAAGATCAAATTTTTGTTTTCCGACCAAAAAATTGTATTTTTGGGCTGCGGCCTAAAACAAAATTGTCGCTTTGGGACTCCGTAGAACCTGAAATAAAACAGACCAAGTATATACTTTTAAATGCTTTCTAAATCGATTGATATAAGTCGATACTTAGATGAAGATTCAAAAACTGTAATTTTTCAAAGACACTTTTCATCGTAATTCAAATCTTAGTTTGAAATTTATCAATATTTTAATTTGATAATTTTCATTCGACATAGATTAGAACGTACGAAAATTTTTTGGGTATGTCATGGACACACTTTTAAATAAAAGTATAAATATAATTATTAAATAGTAATAACGATGAAAATTTAAATAGCCACTTAATAGAAAATACTGCCATTTTTTACCTATAAAAAGTATCGTTTAGAAATTCGACAGAAACATTCTTCGAAACTTAATGAAAAATTTTCTCTCTGACAGTTTTTTGGACTCTAAAATTTATGCTTAATTTTTTAATCCAAAGTTTTTAGGTTAGAAATCACCAATATGTCGTTTAAAAGTTAGAAACATGGCTTATAAATTTTTTAGAAATATCTGGACCAATTTATTAGCAGCGGAAAAACTTCAAGAATGCGGTTTTAAAATTTCATAAAAAAATATTTAGCTCTTCCCGAGTTTTTACGAATTAAACTCAAAATTCGTATGATGAACAAAATTTAAGTTTTTGCTTTAGTTTTCTTATCATTTAAAAATGACAGTATTTTTCAAAAATTGACTGGCGCCGCCTGAGCCAATTTCAAGCTTCTCGAGCACCTAACTGGTTATTATACCGAGCTGTTCTTATTTTTCATTTTCGACCCTTGCTATTACACAGCAAGATTAACAAATATTAGTGTAAGAATTCTATTTCATACATTAAATTTTAAAAATATGAATTGTAGCAGATATTATGGAAAAGTTTTAAATAATGATTAAAAGAAAATTTCTACTTAAACTGTTAAGTGTTGTATGAAAAATTGCATTGATTTTTTATTTTTTATCTTTTAAGGACGTTCAACTCGAAAAATTAATCATGATGAGTAAATTATGAAAATTTAGAGATATTTTGATTGAATAATAAGAATTCCTCCGTTAAAATCTGGAAGCAATTTGGAGTCTAATAACGAAGATATCAATAATTATTGTTTTGACCCATTAACACAGTGTCATATGGGAAATCGAACTTTTTCGTGTTTCTTAACAAAGTCTCTCAATAATGGATGATGACACAAAGCACAGTTTTATTGAGGTGTTAAAAGAGCACTGAGGATTATTTTAAGATGTTTATGGAGTAAACAAAGAAAAAAACTAGTTCTATGGAGTTAGACTCGAGGAACCAATCAGCGTGTTTCTACATTGGAAAAATAGTCATACGAGAAGACTTGACTTGAGTAGTCAAAGTTGAACGTCTTTAGCACAAGTGAAATATTTTATCTGAGAATTAGCAGTTTTAACAATCTTTTGGTATTTCTCTTTCTTATTTAATTAAAATAGCGACGAGATTAAATGGTCCCGGAACATCTACGTGGAGTATCTGTCGGGAGTCAGACAGTATTAGTCCGCTTCCTTTTTACTTTTTTTATATTTTATCTTGTATACCTCCGTTAGTTGTGATTTTTACTTATTTATTTATTTTATTTTAATGTATTTTATTTATTTTTTTATTTATTATTATTCTTTTTTTTGTGTAAGATGACTAAGCACTTAGCGAAAACTGATTGTGATCACTTATGAATTGTAAATGACTGAAATATTTATATGACTGTGTATCCTAGCAACTGTTAAGATTAGTATATTCCTGTGCATGTAAGGGAACCGCGTCGGTTCCACGAGAGTCGGATGTTTCAGCACGAGACCGTGGTTTTTAAGGTGAAGACGTAACCGCGTTTTCATAAAATTTTTCGATTGCAATTTAAAAAAAAATAAAAGAGAAAATGTAAAAAAACGCTCTGTAGCGCGCTAGATAATATTTTTAGCTATTTTTTGAGCCTTATTTGATAAAAATTGGTTAACAAATAACTTCAGGAAACTTGGAAAATCGGTTTTCTTCTTATTCAGCAAAATTGTAGTAGTGTATGTCGTCTGCTAGTTGCTGCTAGTGAGCGAAGGATGCAGTACTGCCAAATATAACCAATAATTTTATATGCATCAAGCAACAATTATTAGTGAAAACTAAAAACAAAAAGTACTTTTTAATATAAAGTGTTAATTCATGACAATAAGATAAATAAAAATAGTAAAAAAATCAATCATTTTCTTGTGAGCTATCTAGTGTTCATAACTATAGTAGATGTAAATAAACTAATGCTTTGAAATAAATTTATCTTAAATATGTTTTTGTTGACTCCTCCATCCAATTTGACTGTTGCTGCGTTTTCTTTAATACTTGGGGTACAATAAGAGAAATCAAACTAAATTTTAACAACTATTACAGTTTATCAAAACTAAAATTGTCCACTCACTTTTATTTAGTAAAAGATTTTTAATCAAACATTACTTTTAAATGAAAAGTGGAAATTCATAACTACCAGATATCTAAAAAAGAAAAAAACTCTCTTGTGTTCATAAATCATAGGTGTAAATGTATAACGGCTGTTTTTAAATAAATTTTGCTAATATAAATTTTTGTTGTTTTCTCAAATTTGAGTGTGGCTTTTTGAATTTGATGAAGATTTGTGGAAACCAACGCTTAGATAAAATAATTGTGTACTTAAGGGCACAATAAGTATAATAAAATTAAATTTTAGTTGCCCACAACTTATAAACACTACAATTTTTTACTCTCTTTTCTCTAGTCAAAGGATTTTCTATTAATTAGGGTCCAGAGTTTCAAGTCAATAAGTCCATTGGTTTTTTCATAAAAATTATACCCTCAAAAAAAGAATGATACTTGGTTTTATCAGATTTTAAGTTTTGACCTTATCTGCTTTAGTAATTAAGTTTATTAAACATCTTTAGTAATTGATTAGAAGTGTAAAAGAAAATTTCTAAATTTATTTAAAATAACAAGAAAGCAGGGTCCAGAGTTTCAAGTCAACAGATCCATGAGTTTTTTCATAAAAATTATACCCTCAAAAAAACAACGATACTTGGTTTTATCAGATTTTAAGTTTTTACCTTATCTGCTTTAGTAATTGATTAGAAGTGTAAAAAAAAATTTCTAAATTTATTTAAAATAACAAGAAAGCAGGGTCCAGAGTTTCAAGTCAATAGGTCCATTGGTTTTTTCATAAAAATTATACAATTGAACGAACTTCAGTGAAGTTCAATTACAATTGTATGAGCGCTTCCTCCGAAAGATCAAATACGTAGTACCCCTTTCCCGTGCTACAAATACCACACATTCAAAGCATAAAAATAAAAAATAAAACAGTGGCGCCCTCACGCTTCGCTGAGGGCGCATGGGGTATACTAGACCTCATTTCTTTAAAGCTCTGCCGTAGATTCAAAGGGAAAAATTTTTCCCAAAAAAATTTAGGGAAATTCCTGGGTGGGAAATTGATCTTTCGGAGGAAGCGCTCATACAATTGTAATTGAACTTCACTGAAGTTCGTTCAATTGTATAATTGTATTTCGCGCTTCCTCCTTCAAGATCAAATACGTAGACGTTTAAAGCGATCTACGGCAGTAAAGTGTGAATAAAAAATCCTCCAAGCAACAATGTTAAAACGTATTGTTGTCGACAAATACTGACAACTGTCAAGATCGATTATCTCGCAGTAAGAGACTGCTCAAACTCTCCCAGTTTGTATTCAAAAAGAACGAATCAAACTTGTACATCTATCAAACGTAGCTTATATCCGGTTACGGATCTACCGCTCAACTTTGACCATAGCAGCCAAAATTGATAATTAGTCCATATGTCCACTCCACAAGGTGTTCCACCAAATGAACACCTGTAGTTGCTATCAAACTCGCTGCAATCTTCATGAATTGCATACTCCGAGTTACTTCCGGCCATTACTTAAGACTTTCAATAATTTAGATCTTCCAAACACACATCCCAATAATCAAAAGGCACAATCAGACACTTTGGTAACCCAAATCTGCTGACAAACTACCCTTTCAGCAAAATCTTCCTTGATTTATTTTCCATCTTATTTTATTTTATCTCACTTTATTTTGTCTTACTTCATTCCTATCTATCTATCTATTTATTTCTCACTATTATTATAATCATCCTTTCTCCTTCTCTACTCTGATATCAATAATTGATGATGACCATCATCATGAAACACTATACTTGAAATCATAATGATTTAAGTAATTCAAAATTCACTGAAAAAACCTTCATTCTCCCGATGTCATTGAGTTCTATAGCTTCACTACTGAGAATCAATCCTCGCAATCTTGCAATAAATGTATTTCAAACATTAATCATATAATAAATAATCTCAAACATTTTATAATAATAGGATATTTTCCTTAATCAATTCTCAGAAAAACATATAAAAAATTTTACCTGTCAAAAGGCCTGACAAAATAAAAGGAAAAAGGTTGAAAATTAAATCATTTTCATTCTCCCTTCATTCAAAATAATAAATTAAATTAATAAAGCAAATAGTTCCATAACCACTGCTGTTAATGAGCTTTCAGTAAATATTGGCCATCTTACGTACTCTAAATTCAAATCTTCCTTCAATATAGTAAAGTTCAGAATCATTCTCACACTATATTTTAGAATTTATGCTCAAGCCTTTCCTAGAATCATCCCCAAGTTAAAATTTTAATAAATTCCAAATCTTACTCATCATTAAACATCTCTCTCAATCAATGTTTGCTCAAACATTTTAATACCAATAAAAATAATACCAATAAAAAGTAAATAATGAACTCAGAAAATCTGAGTAATAATCATGAGAATTAAAACAACAATAAAGTCGTGTTTTTCAAACCTAATTCAGCCATGGATCGCTACAAAGTAGGAGCTGTTTCATCTGAAATCACAACCCAATTCAAATGTTCTCTGGAAAGCTTAGCCATCAGTCAATCAAGAAATTATAAATTTCAAATTATTCTATCTCTCAATGGTAGTAAGAGGTATATCCTAATGAAACCCTCAAGAATATCACTCCATAGTTTGGACATACAACAAAAAATATAGCAAAATAGTTTTATCTCACACTACCTTACCTATGAGGTAATGTTTTGAGTTTACTCTTAACTCACAAAATACAATCCATATGGAAACATGGTTAGAGTAGGTGCAAACTTGCTAAAAATTCACTCTCATGGTATGAGTGTATGAACTGGTGGAGTATCGCTTACTTGCAAAAAACTAATCTTTCAGGAATGTCTGAAATAAAACCTCACTCTTAAGCAATGCACACTATCTTCATGTCTCACTTGATGTATCTCAAGTGGCCTTGATATAGAAATTCCTACCCGGTTGCTATGTTCAATTGGTCCTGACTATCCAAAATCCTCACTTGTACTTTCCTCCATCTTACCAATAGATCCTAAATATAATTCACTCTCTGACTTCTAAAATAAAAAATCTTTCCAAGAGTTTGACCTGTGCAAATTCAAAAAATCTTGCACAATCAAAATTCATGTAATAGCAAAAACAGTCCTGCAAGTTTTTCTCAAATTAATGAGCAGGAATAAAAATAGCCTCGAATCAATGTTGAGTTCTCTGCAGCTTTCAAACTTGCCATTCAATATAAATTACAATTCATTTTTACATCAGCTCCATCTAGTTAGTTGGCTGATAACTCAAATTTCTTGGAAAGCGATAAGAGGTACTAATAACAGTATGTATTAGGTGTGTATTATATATAAGGCTTCAAAAAAAAAATCAAACTGAATTCAAAAAATCTCAAAGGTAGTGTGTAATTGTATCCTTACCTAGATTTCAACCAGAGACAAATAATTGTCTCGACACACTCTGTGACCTGACCAGTATTAAACTTGGAGGCTTAACTTAGTATGAAAGTAAGAATCTGTGTTCACTTAATAAGTCAGACTTATCGCTTACAATATTATGCATTCAAAGGTTACCTTTTCACTCAGAAATAAAATCAGTCCATCAGTAATAGAATCTTAAAGCAGGTCAGAACTTATCAGTTCTCCACATTGTTGTGCATGTACACATTTTCATCTGTCTGAGATCAATTCCTCTGGTGCCGTCTACGGCTTCTTATGCCAGACTAGACAAATAAACTCAATCCTTACAGGTATGTTATATGCATGATATTGAATATTGTGGGTGAGAATCTTGCATCTAAAAATTAATGTGAGCCTCCTGTGTCACACTGATAAGAACAAAAATCAAATGTTGCATCAAATACCAACAATCAGTCATGATTTCTCAAATTAAACTGCTTCAAAAAATATGCAGTTATGAGTTAAACCTTAATTCATTCTAACAATCTTTAATGTTGTTGACTAATCTAAATCAACTTATGAGCCCTCATATATTTTATAAAACAGACTCAAATATGATCTCACCATAATCAAACTTCTGGCAGTTATTCTATATTCAAACAATAAGCAAGGAGCACTTAAAAAGTACAATTTTAATATAAACTTAGATTATCCAGTCAAGTAGCCATTTCTGACATAAAACACAATGACCTTTATCATGGTCCAGACACCATCATAACCAATCTTCTCACAACTTAATTATTACCATGATCAGCTGAAACTGAGTTCCTGGATCTAGTCTAGCGAAAAAAAAGGGTAAAACCCTTCTGAGATTAAAGTTACATGAAATTTACAAATACATTAATAATGCATTTCTAGGCTATGAAAAAACTTTGTCAAACAAATCAGACGCATACCTAACTTTCTTTCTTTATTTTATTCTATATATATATATTTATTTTCTTTCTTACAACTGAAGAATAAAAAATAATGTAAGCCTGTGGTGGTAAGTTGCCATTGGCAGCTGTTGGCAGCAGACGATAGTCGTCAACTGCATGCACCGTGCAGTGCTGTGCCCTCGTCCGTGGCTGTGCCCTGTGCCGGTGCAGCGTCGATGCTCAAATCGATCGATTGTAAAAATCGATTAATCGATACCAATCCCGTTAATAAATAGCATATAAAAGTAAATCTTATTTAACTCATTTTCTTTTTTGGAAGTGCGTCAATTTACGCGCTTGTCTTTTCTGAGAACCTTTGATCATATACATGTCATGGTCTTGAAAATAAAACTCTAACATTTTCGTCAGAACAGCTCGAGCAAGGCAATCGAGCAGCGAGGAGCGGCGTATGTTTGCAATGCCCTGAGATTGCATAATTAAGGCCAATATGTACCTATCTGTAGTAACCTCAAAAAACGCCTTATTTTCCCGCTCATGTGGTCTTATGTCGCTGATGCTGCATCAGATCAATTTTAACCAATTTTTTAAAAAATGTTCTCAAAATGGACGACACGACGAAGAAAACCGACTTCTCGTCGATTGTGTCTCGAGAAAAACCAGCTCCCTCGCTGCCAAGCCGCATGACCCGAGATAGAGACTGAGCAATTGACGGTAAAAAGAAGCGTTGACGGGAACCCTTAATGCGGTCGTGTCGAGCGAGATTGTGAGTGTCTTTCAGGAAGGAGTGGGTTTTGCCTTGGACAGTCCTTGGCAAAGCCACGTGTGCATAGCATTCAAGAATGACTCAGAGCCTCTAGGGACCCTCCAGGGTCATGAACGTTTTGCGGGGATGAACTTGAACGTCTCCCGGGTTGTGAAGACACGTGATTGCGTTAGAAGACATTGTCTCCTGCACTCGCTCGAGAAGCTCGAACGAGTCATGAACGTCTTTTTGTGATGAGTGAGCTCTGCCTCGGACAGCCCTCGGCAAAGCTACGTATACGCGTTCAGGAAGGCCGGAGCCTTCTGCACTCGCTGTGAGTCATGAACGTCTTCCGGAAGTAAGTGAACTTGAACGTCTCCCGGGGATGAGTGAAGACACGTGATTGCGTTCAAGAAGACATAGTCTTCTGCACTCGCTCGAGAAGCTCGAGCGAGTCAAGAACGTCTTTTGTTGAGTGAGCCTTGCCTCGGACAGCCCTCGGCAAAGCCACGTGATTGCGTTCAAGAAGACATAGTCTTCTGCACTCGCTCGAGAAGCTCGAGCAAGTCAAGAACGTCTTTTGTGTTGAGTGAGCCTTGCCTCGGACAGCCCTCGGCAAAGCCACGTGATTGCGTTCAAGAAGACATAGTCTTCTGCACTCGCTCGAGAAGCTCGAGCGAGTCAAGAACGTCTTTTTGTGATGAGTGAGCTTTGCCTCGGGCAGCCCTCGGCAAAGCCACGTGAGTGCGTTCAGGATGACATAGTCTCCTGACTCGCTTCGAACAGCTCGAGCGAGTCGTGAACGTCTTTTAAGGTTATGAGCTTTGCCTCGGACAGCCCTCGGCAAAGCCCCGTGTATGCGTTCTCGGGACGACCACAGTCTCCTGCACTCGCTTCGAATAGCTCGAGCGAGTCTAGAACGATACACCCCTTTTTTCCTTGCTGAGGAGATACCTCGTCGCAAGAAAATCTTCTTCTGGATCTTAATTTTAATTCACTATAATTCACACTTTACACGGAGCAACGCTCTGAACATGTGATACCGTTCACACTAGAAAACGGAATGAGGTCTAGTATACCCCATGCGCCCTCAGCGAAGCGTGAGGGCGCCACTGTTTTATTTTTTATTTTTATGCTTTGAATGTGTGGTATTTGTAGCACGGGAAAGGGGTACTACGTATTTGATCTTGAAGGAGGAAGCGCGAAATACAATTATACCCTCAAAAAAACAACGATACTTGGTTTTATCAGATTTTAAGTTTTGACCTTATCTGCTTTAGTAATTGATTAGAGGTGTAAAAAAAAATTTCTAAATTTATTTAAAATAACAAGAAAGCAAGGTCCAGAGTTTCAAGTCAATAGGTCCATTGGTTTTTTCATAAAAATTATACCCTCAAAAAAACAACAATACTTGGTTTTATCAGATTTTAAGTTTTGATGTTATCTGCTTTAGTAATTGATTAGAAGTGTAAAAAAAAATTTCTCAATATATTTAAAATAACTAGAAAGCAGGGTCCAGAGTTTCAAGTCAATAGGTCCATTGGTTTTTTCATAAAAATTATACCCTCAAAAAAACAACGATACTTGGTTTTATCAGATTTTAAGTTTTGATGTTATCTGCTTTAGTAATTGATTAGAAGTGTAAAAAAAAATTTCTAAATATATTTAAAATAACTAGAAAGCAGGGTCCAGAGTTTCAAGTCAATAGGTCCATTGGTTTTTTCATAAAAATTATACCCTCAAAAAAACAACGATACTTGGTTTTATCAGATTTTAAGTTTCGACCTTATCTGGGCGTCCTGGTTTTTTTATCAATAAAAAAACCAATGAAAAAATTATCTCCCAAACTATACAACCCAATAACGCTAGGCATGCGAGTTTTTTATAAGCAAAAAAATTTATAAACAAGTTATCCCCCAAGCTTTACAACCCAATAACGCTGGGCGTCCTGGTTTTTCTATCAATAAAAAAACTAATAAACAAATTATCCCCTAAACTATACAACCCAATAACGCTGGGCGTCCGAGTTTTTTATAATTAAAAAAATTAATAAACAAATTATTCCCCAAGCTTTACAACCTAATAACGCTGGGCATCCGAGTTTTTTATAAGCAAAAAAATTAATAAACAATAAACCCCTTCGCAGTAAAACTAAATAACGCTGGGCATCCTAATTTTTTATAAATAAAAAAATTAGTAAACAAATTATCTTCCAAGCTGTACAACCCAAAAATGCTAGGCGTCCGAGTTTTTTGTAAATAAAAAATTATTAAACAAGTTATTCCTTATCTGTAAAACTCAATAACGCTGGGCATCCTAACTTTTTTTATCTAGGTAACAAAACTAATAAACAAATCATCCCCTAAACTATACAACCCAATAACGCTAGGCGTCCTAGTTATTTTATGAATAAAAATACTAAATAACAAATTATCCCTCAAGCTTTACAAGCCAATAACGTTGGGAGTACGGGACTTTTTAAAATTAATTTAACAATTCAATAAATGAACAGGCTTAATCGTTAAACCTAGTGAAAAATTTGGGGCTCTTAATAAACAAATAAATGATTTAATAGACTATCACGAGACACTTATCTTTGATATTCAGAAAAACTGCAGTTGATATGTCCAGGATTAAATTACCGTTGACAACAACAAAAAAACAGACGCCCAGCGTTATGGTTGTATAGCTTGGATATAATTTGTTTTTTAGATTTTTTTATTGTTTAAATAACTAAGATGCCCAGCGTTATTGGGTTGTTTAACTTATGGGTCAATAGTTAGTTAATTTTTTTTTTCATAAAAAATTCGGACGCCCAGCGTTATTGGGTTGTATAGCTTGGGGGATAATCTTATAATTAGTTTTTTTATCGATAAAAAAACGAGGATGCCCAGCATTATTGGGTTGTATAGTTTGGGGGATAATTTGTTTATTAATTTTCTTATTCATAAAAAACCAGGACGCCCAGCGTTATTGGGTTGTATAGCTTGGGGGTTAATTTGTTTATTATTTTTTTTACTTATTAAAAACTTGTACCCCCAGCGTTATTGGGTTGTAAAATTAGGGGGTATTTTATTTATTGAATTATTAGTTCATAAAAAAAGCTGGGCGCCCAGCGTTATTGAGTTTTTTGTTTGCCTGATCTGTGCCGGAAGATTTTCAAATTTCGCGGTACTACCTGGGCCGGGATCGGTCATTCTGGTGCAGACGGGTGCATTGCACACTGCACACAGGTGTAAACCAAGTGTAAACTGTAAGTTCTGTGATTACTTTGGTTCATTTAGTTTTGATATATTCTTCTGCTTTTTATTAATACTTGACTAAAATGCATGAAAACTATATTTTTTAAAATATATTCATCAGTCTAAGCATGTAATTTTTCTTTTATTGATAATTAATTATCTTACTGGGTGACGGCAAGAGAGAAGCTTTCAGTGTTAGTAAAAAAAGGAAGATGATTATAAGAAGAAAAGTAATCGACACGGTTGCTACAAGAACAGGATCTAATAAAGTACCCATATCAAGATAATTATTCAAGAAATTTCAGACAGTTGGGGAAATAATTTATTAATATTGAAGAAAGAAGAATTATTTATCACTGCCTGCTGCTTGTATGATTGCTTACTAAAATTTTTTTTTTCTTTGCATGTGCTGCATGAAATAAATAATTTAAAAAATTTAGAATTTCATTGAGGGAAATAAATTTTAAAGGTTATGAGAACGGGTGCATGTGCGGTTCGTGCATTTACTACGCGTGCGGTAGCAGACGACGCAAGGATCTGCTACACATGGTTAACGGGAGGAAAACGATTTTCCAAGTTTCCTGAAGTTATTTTTTAACCGATTTTCATCAAACAAGGCTTAAAAAATAGCTAAATTTATTATCTAGCGCGCTACAGAGCGTTTTTTTACATTTTCCCTTTTATTTTTTTTTTATAGCCACTTTTTACTTCCAGCGCTGGTTACGTCTTCACCTTAAAGGATGGCGCGCGCGTAGCGCGCGCCATCGTTTAAAAACGATGGTCGAGTGCTGAAAAATCCAACTCGAGTGGTACCGACAAGGTTCACTTACATGCACAGGACTGTGCTTTCTCAAATTCGCTGAATTTCAATGCAATTTTCTATAATTTACTGATGAGAGGCGACACAGTGGAGCGGTATCCATGTATCCCCCCCGCTGGCGGCCGGGCGGCGATAAGTCGAGCAAAGCGAGGGGGAAATTGGACACTTGATCTCTCATTGGTTTTAAAGTCGTAAAAATGAGTGTGATTTATAGTACGGTATACTATGCATTTTAAAAATAATATACCTATATATGGGTGATTCTCTGTCAAGACGACCGACCAAAAAATAAATTTCAAAAATAATTTTTCTGCATGATCTAGACTATTATTTGGACTCCCTGGTAAATTTTTAGATTTTTTGAATGCATATTATTTGAATGGCAATGGTCTAAAGTTGACAATAACTGGGATTTTTTCATTTTAGGCTATTTTTAGGCTATTTTAGAGCTCAAATAACTAATAGGGGAAGCATTTTTTTTACATACACATAAATGTAAAAATTTTTGGAAATTTTATAAATTTTCAGAAAAAAATTTTTTTAGGGTCATTTGATAACTTTTTATTTTCATCCTCACTGATTAAGAGCTTGAAAAACCTTAAAATTGAGTTATCTTGATGTTCGCCATCCGGGAAAAAATTTTAAAAATCCCTAAAAGTTGTATTTTTTATCCACAAAAATAGTCCTGGTATTTTTAGAGTGGGCCTGATAGATAGTAAACCACTACAAATCATTTTATCATTAAAAATAAGCCAAAAATCCTCTTTTTTGACTATTTATAAGCATTGTACGCTCTAACATTGTTAAAAGAAAAACCATTTGTTTGAATGAATTTATGGTCATGTAAAAAATGACAGCCCTGAATTTATAGAGTTGGCTTGATAGAATTTAAACCACTTGAGATGATTTGATTAAGAAAAACAAGACAAAAATGCTTTACTTTGATTAAATATGAGCATTGTACACTCTAACATTGTTAAAAGAAAAACCATTTGTTTGTATGAATTTATGTAAAGGTAAAATTTTAAAAATCTGATGTGTTTGAAAAGACAAAAAATTATATCCATAAATACTTACAGATTTTATGGTTTTAAAAAAACTGGGCTTAATCGCTTTAAGTCAGCTTTTTTTACACACATACTATTATCATGTACCACAACACAACACAAAACAATACAAAACAACACCTTGATAATAAAAATTAATTTATTTTTCACAATTTTAATTAATGAATAACTAATAAGATTTGTTATCAATCTTTATTATTTGAAAATTACTTAATTTTGCTTGTCTAAAGAATTCAAACAGCTTGTGAATAAAAAACAAATTACTAAAAAAATTATTACCAATCACTATGAAAAAAATCTGCTTGTTTGTTTTGATCGTGGCTTCTAGTGTAGCAGACCGCAGCACCCGAAATTTCAAGTGATTGACTAAAACGCTCTCTTTAGCATAAAAATGAGTATGAAAAAAATCTGCTTGCTTGTTTTGATTTTTAATTCACTGATTTTAGTCTAAAATTTTAGACTTAAATTTTAGCATAAAAAACACTATGAAAAAATTTGCTTGCTTCTTTTGATTTTTTTCATACTTATTTTTATGCTAAAGAGAGCGCTTTAGTCAATCACTTGAAATTTTGGGTGCTGCTGTCTGCTACACTAGAAGCCACGATCAAAACAAACAAGCAGATTTTTTTCATAGCGATTGGTAATAATTTTTTTAGTAATTTGTTTTTTATTCACAAGCTGTTTGAATTCTTTAGACAAGCAAAATTAAGTAATTTTCAAATAATAAAGATTGATAACAAATCTTATTAGTTATTCATTAATTAAAATTGTGAAAAATAAATTAATTTTTATTATCAAGGTGTTGTTTTGTATTGTTTTGTGTTGTGTTGTGATACATGATAATAGTATGTGTGTAAAAAAAGCTGACTTAAAGCGATTAAGCCCAGTTTTTTTAAAACCATAAAATCTGTAAGTATTTATGGATATAATTTTTTGTCTTTTCAAACACATCAGATTTTTAAAATTTTAACTTAACATAAATTCATACAAACAAATGGTTTTTCTTTTAACAATGTTAGAGTGTACAATGCTCATATTTAATCAAAGTAAAGCATTTTTGTCTTGTTTTTCTTAATCAAATCATCTCAAGTGGTTTAAATTCTATCAAGCCAACTCTATAAATTCAGGGCTGTCATTTTTTACATGACCATAAATTCATTCAAACAAATGGTTTTTCTTTTAACAATGTTAGAGCGTACAATGCTTATAAATAGTCAAAAAAGAGGATTTTTGGCTTATTTTTAATGATAAAATGATTTGTAGTGGTTTACTATCTATCAGGCCCACTCTAAAAATACCAGGACTATTTTTGTGGATAAAAAATACAACTTTTAGGGATTTTTAAAATTTTTTCCCAGATGGCGAACATCAAGATAACTCAATTTTAAGGTTTTTCAAGCTCTTAATCAGTGAGGATGAAAATAAAAAGTTATCAAATGACCCTAAAAAAATTTTTTTCTGAAAATTTATAAAATTTCCAAAAATTTTTACATTTATGTGTATGTAAAAAAAATGCTTCCCCTTTTAGTTATTTGAGCTCTAAAATAGCCTAAAAATAGCCTAAAATGAAAAAATCCCAGTTATTGTCAACTTTAGGCCATTGCCATTCAAATAATATGCATTCAAAAAATCTAAAAATTTACCAGGGAGTCCAAATAATAGTCTAGATCATGTAGAAAAATTATTTTTGAAATTTATTTTTTGGTCGGTCGTCTTGACAGAGAATCACCCATATATTATTTCGTTTCTTCCTTTAGCTGTTCTTTCGTAAACAGCTGCAGAGAAACGACAACAGTGGTAGAAAAGGCCTTTTTCCAGTTGAGTTCAGAGTACATTGAACTGTGGTAGAAAAGGCTCGGTTCCCTGGTTGTTCATACGCATGGAAAAGGACGTTTTCCACTTGCGGATTTGAGAAAATAATGTTCTACATTGACGTAATCACGCGAGAGACTAAACTTTATGACTGGAGTGAATCAATGACGAAACCAAATTGTGATAAGGAATTAAACATATGACGTGATAAAGTAATATAAATTAAGTGATCTATTGAACTCAAGCTAGTGTTGTATGATTTTAACTAAACTATATATTGTCACACCTGTGTTCCCCCTTTGGGGGGAAGTTATTTAATAAAAAACTTAATTTCACATTAAAATTTTCAATGAAATATGGATTTAAGAAGAATTTCCTATAAAATTTATAAAGGATGAAAATTTAAGTAACTCAAATATCTTAATCAAATATTACTTAAAAAATAAAAGTGAATTTGAAAGCGCACTAAAATATTTTTACAGTAGACGATTACTGCAATGGTTTTCGAACTAAAATAGTATTCAACAGGCCATTTTTTAAGGTATAAGTTGGGGGCCAAGTGGCCCCGCAGTGTCATTATTGTGGCCCACCAGTACCAGGGATTTGGCCCCAGAAAAAATTTGATTTTAAGATGTATGTGCTATTAAATCATTAAATCTCGGAACACTGGGCGAAAAAATTCATAAATCGACAAGCTTCAAACCTCCATAATTGAAAGTGATTAGCATCTAGCCCCAAAATTTTAATCAAATAAACTTACAAGTTTTAAACGTTTGGTCATTCAGATAGAACAGCTTTTATATCCCCAAGCCGTAATCCCACAAAACTCTGGGCGCCGAGATCAATAATAAAATAACTTTTTTATCCCCCAAGCCTTAAGCCCACAAAACCCTGAGCGCTGAGATTGGGACAATTGTATACTCAAATTATAAAATCGGAGCCTTAAAATTGTGATCATGTAAAATTACCTGACTTGAGTTAAGGGAGTATGGAAATTAAAAGATCGAATTTCTCTGTTTTTTATTATGTTTATCCTATCCCTACCGATGAGAGAAGCACTCATGTAGTTCTCAATTTCAACGTCTAGGGTTTAAGCTGGAGAATAATTAATTTTTATTTTATTGAATTTATTTTTTTTTTTTTTTGTGACAAGTTATCGATAAAAAAATAATTGAGTCATTTGAGTATTTTATACATTTTATTATGTTTTTAATGACAATATAACTTATGTGAATAACATTTCTAAAAAAGTATTCTTTTTATTCACGAAATTTTGGTTTTTTTGCTTTTTATACTTGGTAAAAAAATTATTTTTTGCATTGGGGCTGATGTGATTACTTAAGTCGATCACAGAAACTCGCCGGACGAGTCCATGACCGCCATTCCGTGTTCCGCAGTATTGCCACCCACCTGACTTTACTGTAAGTTTACGGGATTACAGCTTGCGGGCATGGACACGTCTCGCGAGTTTCTTAGATCGAACTTAGACTAAAAAAAATATCGGTTCTTGTCTAGACAAACGAGTTTACAAAAATTATAAATGTTTTTTTTAATCACGCAATTAGTTGACCTTCCGCGTGTTGAAAACAGTGACATTTTATAGGTTAGCTTTCACGACCATTCTTTTTTTTTGAAGTGTTAATATCGTGTTTATATCAGTTTAGTGATTTACAAAATTAAACATCTTTCATTTTTTTATTGAATAAACTTTTTAAAAATGAGCCAGAAAGATAATTCAAAAAAACAGGCAAGAAGTGCAACGTTAATTCCATCAGTAATTACTTTCTTAAAAATACTCACATAAAAACAACAAACAGTATTTCTACTGAAGCAGTAAAAGAAGATGCAATAGTTTCATCTTGCTCAAATATAAGTCATGTTGATCCTCACCTTGAAATAAACCCTCCTTCTACATCAGCACTTACAGTCGATACTCCTGCAGGTGCTAGCGTAAATTTTTATAAAGGAAAAAAGTTGGATTTAAATTGATTGCTAAGATCTTATTAATTTTTGGAAAAATCAGTTCAAATTCAAAATAACAGAAGCCGGAATTTTGCAACATGTACAATCTGTCAAAAATTCTTCGATGAAGCTTCAAAGGTAGCGAAAAATGGGTCTGTTCCTATTGCGTCCGGAATTCATGCAGATGGTGCAGATAAATTGCAACGCATAATTGATCACATCAATTCCTTGGTTCATAAAGCCGCAGAAGATGCAAAGAAAGCAGCTGAATTATGGGAGCAACAATCCGAAAAACATCCGTGGGTAATAACACTAAAAAAACATCGCGCGGGGGTTGTGAATGATTTCATTGCTCTTTGCATAGATGTTTACAATGACTCACTACACGAAACGCCCACTGCTCGTACTTGGCCAGCTCGTTCTTTAGCGTCAATTCGTATAAAATCTATTCAATCTCAACTTAATGATTCTAGCGATTAGGAAGTTCAACTGGACAATTGAACCACAAGCTTCTACTCTTCATTACCGAGATCTAGTAGTATATGCCGAAATGTTACACATTGTAGGAAGTATAGAAAGAAAAAAACTGCGTGAAGAATTAGACTCCGCTATTTGTATATACCTAGGAGTTGATGGAAGTTCAGATCGAACGAATCAAGACATGAAATTTGTTATTATTAGATTTATTTCCAAATCTGAATTAACCGTTGTTAAAAACCGGTTTATAGGAGTTGCTCAATCTGAACTAAAAGGTGCTGAAGGTTTACTGGATGCAACCCTTCAAATGTGCGAGCTCTCTAACTAAACTTGTTGTGGGCATTACAACTGATGGTGAAGCTGCTAATACGGGTTCGGACGGCGGTCTTTGGAAGCTGCTTGCAGATAAATTGGGTCATGGTTTATTGACAGTCTGCTGTT
Organism: Encarsia formosa; assembly: GCA_038277355.1. Lineage (NCBI taxonomy): Eukaryota > Metazoa > Arthropoda > Insecta > Hymenoptera > Aphelinidae > Encarsia > Encarsia formosa. The sequence continues at coordinate 61,988,794 of CM076186.1, forward strand.
ATTGCCATCAATCAGATCTTACCATCGGACGTCTCCTTCAAAATTAAAAAGAATGAAACAGATTTTTCCGGAGTACCATGCATTTCCTGCTCATTTTAAAGTGAGGTTTGCTGAGCATTCTCGTAATTTAATAAATGAAGTGCTCCACAATCTTCCAGGCTGCGTAGAACATTGGAAAGAAATTACAAAAGAAAAATCTTCAACAAAAAATGAAAAAAGTGTAGCCCTTGGTATGCTCAAAACTTGGGATTTTAATAACTCTCAACAGTGGAAGCTTACTTGCTTAGTAGCTGATATAACTGCTATTTTGCAAAGTCTTCAGAAGAATTTACAAAAAGGGGATCTCATTTTACCTGATTTTTAGAGTTTTTTAGAAAAGAACCAATTTGGCAAGAGCAAATATTATGTTTTAAATAACTATTAAAAAGTAAGTATTAATTTATTTTTGAGTATGTATCATAAATTTTGATATCAAGATTTTGGATGAATATTCTTACATATAATTATGTAATCGAACGTGTATAAAAATATTAATAAAACATTTAAAAAAAAAAATGTTTAGATACCTTATGAACAAAGAATTACCTGATTTTGCCTACTTTACAAAAAAAAAACAATAAGTAAACCGATATTGTAAAAAATACCTTCATAAGTTCAAAGAATTTTATTATTTTTTTTAACCAAGAATAGGGGACTAAAGTTTTGTTATTTATGTTATGTATGACGCTTAAGGCTTGGGGGATAAAAAAGTTATTTTATTATTGATCTCGGAGCCCAGGGTTTTGTGGGTAAAAAAGTATTTTTAATATTAATCTTGGCGCCCAGGGTTTTGTGGGTGTAAAGCTTGGAGGTTGGGAGGGGGGGGGGGTGGGGGGGTGCCACTAGGTTGGCCCCCCAGTGAAGAATCCTTAAAAAATGTTCTGGTATCCAATACAAGTCAGGAAAAAAATCGAATTACATTGCTAATTGCATAAAATTTTATAGAGTAACCTAAATCTGGAAATCTGCATCAGTAATTGAATCATCAAAAAATTTTATCAAGGTACTATTTGAAAAATATTGATCAAAGGTAACTTTTTAAAGAACAGTCATTAAAAAGACAACAATATACTAACGGATCAATACTTACGAAAGGTTCGGTTAACAAAAAAAAGAATTTATTGAAAAAGACAATTTTGAGGTATTATATATAAACCTTGAACAGGAGGCTTATAATGAATGATGTTTTTTAGAGTTTACTATCGAAACAGTTCAGGTTAAGTCACGTCTTCATTTTAAAATTGTTGATGATAAAAACAAAAATTTCATAAACAATTTTAGATAGAAATTAATAATACTTGGAAAGGAAAGCTTTAAAACAAGTAATGGAAATAAAACACTCGAACTCTGATTTAATGATCGAGAGTATAAAAACTTTGGTTTTTTATATATTGGGGGTTTTGTGATGTGATTGTGATTGATATGCATACAATGTGCACTCAGCTGCAAAAAATCTCTCAACTTGATAAAAATTAAATACGTGAGTAGGTAAAACAGTAAGGCTACCAGCCCGCAAGGCTGGCCCACAGGCTGCGTAACCTTACTGTTAACGATAGTTGAAGCTTAGTCATTTAACTTATGAGTTCATTTACCAGCCCACGTCTACCTTATAACTACTACTTACATGAAAACACAGTTTTAAAAATCTGTATACGAGCAGTCTCAAAAGCAGTTGAACTATTTTGGAAGTGCTTTGTTATAAAAACCGCGCGAGCAACTATCAGATACCTGCCGTGCGTTTAAAATGACCGGATAAAAGACGTGTGCTTAGAGGTAATTATTATACTATTATTAGGTAATAAGAGTAAAAGTTATTTTTTTTGTGATCAATTTGATGTTATTTATATTGCAAGCGATAGTTAAAGCTTAGTTATTTAAGGGGATAGTATGGTCAAGCCATTTTCAAAAAATTGATTTTTTTTTTTTACAATTTCTAATAGCACCTCATCTCAAGAATGTTGTGTCAAAATTTCAGGTCGATCGGAGCAAAACTCGAACCGTAGTAGAGTTTTAATCCAAAGACCTTCGAGCGCTGCGGGCCTGAGCTTTTAAACTTTAAACGCGTTTTTCTCGAAACTACATATTTGACATCGGTGGCCACGATAACTCGAAAACTATTGCACCGATCACTTCCAAATTTTATACACGCTTTTTATCCATCAAATACCTGATTTTGTCGAGCCACTTTTTAAAATTTTTTATTTTTTACAAAATGGCGGCCGTAAAATGGCGTCATTTTGAGGTAAAAATTTTTAAACTGCTGGTAAAAATGTAAAAATTGAAAAAAAAAAAACACCCTGTCAGTACCTAGAAAAACTTATCCTTTAACTAAATCTTCTTTCAAATTGTGTTTCGAATAAGCCAGTGCCAAGTACGAGTGGCCACCGCAAAAAACTTTTTTCGAAAGGTCTCGCCGAAAATTGCCTGCCAGAGACTCAAATTTTAATATTTTTACCTCAAAATTAGACAAAAGCTTCTTCAAATGTTACTTAATAAAAAACTATATTTTACAATAAACTTGGTTTACTTGATTTCATTTTAAAAATCGTCAAAAAAAGCATTTTTTTTCGCTCGTTTGACCATACTATCCCCTTAACCAACTACGTACGAAAAAATAAAAAAACATGATTTTTATTTTAAAAATAATAAATTGTATAAAAAAAAAAATTACATCTTTATATAAACTTATTATTTAAAACTTTGGTAGCCATCTTTTTTAGGACAGCTTTTTGTATTTGTAGAAAATTTTTTGATGTACTCCTTCCATACAGACTTTTTCTCGTCTTTGTCTTTTCCTTTTTTATCAATGAGGCGATCGCGATCGCTGGAGCTTATCTCTGGACCCATGATGAATGAGTAAAGACTGAGAGTGAGCAAAATCAGAGTACTTATACCATCTCCATAGGTTCTACGGTGTTACGGTCTTCTTTTTCGATTATAAACTTTTTAAAAATTCTAACATTGTGTAAAGCACAATAAGTTTTGTATAAATCGTAGTGATTTTCGCATACCGTAAAATTTTTTTGTGATATATTGGAGGATGACAATAAGCAGCAACGTCCTCGACGTTGTATCTAAAACGCTCTAGCCATTTTTCTTTAATGAGCCAGCTACGTAAATTTTAGTTGAATCTTTAAATGTTTCGTGAATAAGAGAGCCTATTGAAGTGTAAGGAATTGAACCGGTGTTCCAATCTAAGCCATGGTAATTTCGTTGCAGATCAGTATTGACACCCTTGTAATTTTTTGTTGAACGATTCCATGAAAAAGGTGGTTTGAAAAAAAGCACTCCGGGGTCTTCGTCTTTGTGGAGAGGAATGAATGCAAACTCTTTGATAATGTAATCGTGTTCTTTCTCACTATTACGTCCATCTTTAATAGTACTACCAGGTTGCACGAAGCAAGCCATATCCACCACGTATCGCGTCATGATGATAAATGAATGATGTTGGTCATGTTTTCATTCTTTTATATCAACTTTTTTACATCCCCACTAACTGAGTTATATTGAACGATGCGATCGTCTAATATCATACAGTATGCTGCTGTATTCTTAGGAAAGTTTTCTCTTGACTCAAGCTCCAAGCGAACATCAACGGGAGTACTTTTGAGAAATTCATTTTGTTTCGAGCAGTCGATAACTATCAGTGGAATGTGTTGAATAAAATTGGATTTGCTTAAAATTGCTCAGCATCTTTACTGTAGTACGAGATTTGAAAATTAGCGTACATATCATACAGTATTGCGTACTCGTTTTGACTTATATTAAGATTTAAATTGTTGTAGGGATAATATTGAGAGTTTAAAAACAGTTTAATGTTGCTTAAGTTACAAATATCGAAAAAACTTGCATTTTGTGTATTCAAAGATGAGCATTTGCTCCATTATTTTTAGAGTGGATTTAGTTTGTCCATCTATTATGTATGCAAAACGAATTCAAAAGTAGTTCATAACAATAAATTATGTCTATGATTTTTATGTGTTCTGGCTAATGATAAAATTATATGAAAGAAATTTTAAACAGAAGAACTAGATTTATCTAAGTTAACATGAACCAATCATTGAAAATTTTAATCTTTTTTTTAATCATTTTATGGTTACAAATGAGTATTTGCTACATTTCAATGTAAATTTACATTAAAATAAAGTTATGCAATGTACATTTAAAAAATAGGTAAATACTAAATTGAATTTTTTTTTTTTACATATGAAATTGATTTACCAAGGACTTTTATGGGTTCTGGTTTATGTCGTGGTTTTACATCAGAATAATTGAATATATCTTAGTTATTGTTAAATTATTTAGAATTTGTTAAGATCGTGAAATCATTTATTAAGACATATTTCAACAATATTAATGATGTATTTATGGAGTTTGGTTTTTTTGAACTTGTGGACAAAAAGGAAATACATTTAAATTTTTACCGAATTTACGCAATAAAATCTTTAAAAAATACTTTTAAAAAAGTAATGTTTACGGCGATTGGTTTTTTAAAAAGGAATCTAAATAAAAAATTATACGCTAAGTATGATCTTTAAAAAATACTTTTAAAAAAGTAATATTTACGGCGATTGGTTTTTTTAAAAGGAGTCTAAATAAAAAGTTTTACGCTAAATATAATAATCTTTTTTTGAAAATGAATTAATGAAAGAAGTGAAATCAAAAAATTTATTACGGACGACTTGAGGCCGAATTACTTATTATTTAAAAATAATTTTCTCTTCTAAAAGATGATTATATTATGTTGAATCACCTTCAATATACGTAAAGTTAACATTTTTCAATTATAGCACATACATGGGAAAACACATGCAAATTGCACACAACTCAAACACTTTTTAAAATTAAAACATGTTGTAATTGAGTTAGAAATCAACTAAATCACAATGTATGTCTATACTTGACCTGTAAAAATTTAATATTCTTTGAACTAAATTATCTCGAAAAAAAGCATTGATACCTGTGTTTTTTAAATTATATTTTGAATGCTCAGTGTGCTTCTTAACAACATATTTTAATTTTTAATTTTAAAAAGTGTTTGAGTTGTGTGCAATTTGCATGTGTTTTCCCATGTATGTGCTATAATTGAAAAATGTTAACTTTACGTATATTGAAGGTGATTCAACATAATATAATCATCTTTTAGAAGAGAAAATTATTTTTAAATAATAAGTAATTCGGCCTCAAGTCGTCCGTAATAAATTTTTTGATTTCACTTCTTTCATTAATTCATTTTCAAAAAAAGATTATTATATTTAGCGTAAAACTTTTTATTTAGACTCCTTTTAAAAAAACCAATCGCCGTAAATATTACTTTTTTAAAAGTATTTTTTAAAGATCATACTTAGCGTATAATTTTTTATTTAGATTCCTTTTTAAAAAACCAATCGCCGTAAACATTACTTTTTTAAAAGTATTTTTTAAAGATTTTATTGCGTAAATTCGGTAAAAATTTAAATGTATTTCCTTTTTGTCCACAAGTTCAAAAAAACCAAACTCCATAAATACATCATTAATATTGTTGAAATATGTCTTAATAAATGATTTCACGATCTTAACAAATTCTAAATAATTTAACAATAACTAAGATATATTCAATTATTCTGATGTAAAACCACGACATAAACCAGAACCCATAAAAGTCCTTGGTAAATCAATTTCATATGTAAAAAAAAAAAATTCAATTTAGTATTTACCTATTTTTTAAATGTACATTGCATAACTTTATTTTAATGTAAATTTACATTGAAATGTAGCAAATACTCATTTGTAACCATAAAATGATTAAAAAAAAGATTAAAATTTTCAATGATTGGTTCATGTTAACTTAGATAAATCTAGTTCTTCTGTTTAAAATTTCTTTCATATAATTTTATCATTAGCCAGAACACATAAAAATCATAGACATAATTTATTGTTATGAACTACTTTTGAATTCGTTTTGCATACATAATAGATGGACAAACTAAATCCACTCTAAAAATAATGGAGCAAATGCTCATCTTTGAATACACAAAATGCAAGTTTTTTCGATATTTGTAACTTAAGCAACATTAAACTGTTTTTAAACTCTCAATATTATCCCTACAACAATTTAAATCTTAATATAAGTCAAAACGAGTACGCAATACTGTATGATATGTACGCTAATTTTCAAATCTCGTACTACAGTAAAGATGCTGAGCAATTTTAAGCAAATCCAATTTTATTCAACACATTCCACTGATAGTTATCGACTGCTCGAAACAAAATGAATTTCTCAAAAGTACTCCCGTTGATGTTCGCTTGGAGCTTGAGTCAAGAGAAAACTTTCCTAAGAATACAGCAGCATACTGTATGATATTAGACGATCGCATCGTTCAATATAACTCAGTTAGTGGGGATGTAAAAAAGTTGATATAAAAGAATGAAAACATGACCAACATCATTCATTTATCATCATGACGCGATACGTGGTGGATATGGCTTGCTTCGTGCAACCTGGTAGTACTATTAAAGATGGACGTAATAGTGAGAAAGAACACGATTACATTATCAAAGAGTTTGCATTCATTCCTCTCCACAAAGACGAAGACCCCGGAGTGCTTTTTTTCAAACCACCTTTTTCATGGAATCGTTCAACAAAAAATTACAAGGGTGTCAATACTGATCTGCAACGAAATTACCATGGCTTAGATTGGAACACCGGTTCAATTCCTTACACTTCAATAGGCTCTCTTATTCACGAAACATTTAAAGATTCAACTAAAATTTACGTAGCTGGCTCATTAAAGAAAAATGGCTAGAGCGTTTTAGATACAACGTCGAGGACGTTGCTGCTTATTGTCATCCTCCAATATATCACAAAAAAATTTTACGGTATGCGAAAATCACTACGATTTATACAAAACTTATTGTGCTTTACACAATGTTAGAATTTTTAAAAAGTTTATAATCGAAAAAGAAGACCGTAACACCGTAGAACCTATGGAGATGGTATAAGTACTCTGATTTTGCTCACTCTCAGTCTTTACTCATTCATCATGGGTCCAGAGATAAGCTCCAGCGATCGCGATCGCCTCATTGATAAAAAAGGAAAAGACAAAGACGAGAAAAAGTCTGTATGGAAGGAGTACATCAAAAAATTTTCTACAAATACAAAAAGCTGTCCTAAAAAAGATGGCTACCAAAGTTTTAAATAATAAGTTTATATAAAGATGTAATTTTTTTTTTTATACAATTTATTATTTTTAAAATAAAAATCATGTTTTTTTATTTTTTCGTACGTAGTTGGTTAAGGGGATAGTATGGTCAAACGAGCGAAAAAAAATGCTTTTTTTGACGATTTTTAAAATGAAATCAAGTAAACCAAGTTTATTGTAAAATATAGTTTTTTATTAAGTAACATTTGAAGAAGCTTTTGTCTAATTTTGAGGTAAAAATATTAAAATTTGAGTCTCTGGCAGGCAATTTTCGGCGAGACCTTTCGAAAAAAGTTTTTTGCGGTGGCCACTCGTACTTGGCACTGGCTTATTCGAAACACAATTTGAAAGAAGATTTAGTTAAAGGATAAGTTTTTCTAGGTACTGACAGGGTGTTTTTTTTTTTTCAATTTTTACATTTTTACCAGCAGTTTAAAAATTTTTTAAATGTACATTGCATAACTTTATTTTAATGTAAATTTACATTGAAATGTAGCAAATACTCATTTGTAACCATAAAATGATTAAAAAAAAGAAATTTTTTAAAAAATTTTCAATGATTGGTTCATGTTAACTTAGATAAATCTAGTTCTTCTGTTTAAAATTTCTTTCATATAATTTTATCATTAGCCAGAACACATAAAAATCATAGACATAATTTATTGTTATGAACTACTTTTGAATTCGTTTTGCATACATAATAGATGGACAAACTAAATCCACTCTAAAAATAATGGAGCAAATGCTCATCCGTACTTTAAAAATCCATGCCAAATAGAATTCATAATTTTTGGTCCACTGGATACCTAGACCCAAAACTATCTATTTCTTTTGTACTTTTTAATTCTTGTAAAAAAAAAATTAACCAATTTTAAAATTTAAAATCACTTTGGCCTCATAACTTAAGCTTGCTTACAGAAAACAAAAAAGATAAAAATTTTTAATAATTGATTCATGTTGACTTGGATATATCTAGTTCTATAGGTTTAAATTTCTTTCATATAATTTTATCATTAGCCAGAACACATAAAAATCATAGACATAATTTACTGTTATGAAGTACTTTTGAATTCATTTTGCATACATAATTGATGAACAAACTAAATCCACTTTGAAAATAATGGAGCAAATGCTCATCCGTACTTTAAAAATCCATGCCAAATAGAATTCATAATTTCTGGTCCACTGGATACCTAGACCCAAAACTATCTATTTCTATTGTACTTTTTAATTCTTGTAAAAAAAAGTAACCAATTTTAAAATTTAAAATCACTTTGGCCGCATAACTTAAGCTTGCTTACAGAAAACAAAAAAGATAAAAATTTTTAATAATTGATTCATGTTAACTTGGATACATCTAGTTCTTTAGGTTTAAATTTCTTTTATATAAATTTTATCATTAGTCAGAACACATAAAAATCATAGACATAATTTACTGTTATGAAGTACTTTTGAATTTATTTTGCATACATAATTGATGGACAAACTAAATCCACTTTGAAAATAATGGAGCAAATGCTCATCCGTACTTTAAAAATCCATGCCAAATAGAATTCATAATTTCTGGTCCACTGGATACCTAGACCCAAAACTATCATTAACACCCTGAGTGAATGTAACAGTTACAATCAAAATTAAAATTCATTGTCAGACATCAAGTTTATTTTAGAAAAAAAGTGGGATTACAAAACTTTCAGACATCAAGTTTATTTTTGAAAAAGGGTAGGATTACAAAACTTTAACAGTTCAAGTGTATTGGCTCAGAGCATATACATTTCTATGATGATTCTATGAAATTAAGCGATAATGCGTATGACAATGACATTATGTGCTGCAATTGCACCTTTTGCAATTTGCAAGTTGGGTGGATTATAAAAAAGTAATTTGCAAGTTCAACCTGACACACACACACACACACACACACACACACACACACACACACACATTCAGAAAAAACTTTATTTTTAATATTGCCAATATGCACCTCCAGCCATCAGGTTCCCAACACAACCACAGCACAATTATTATCAACTCACAGGGCACACCACAATAATTGAAAAATCTTTGATGATGATGATCATAGAAAGACTGTAGAGATTATTTATTTCATACTCTTTTATTGAAATTAAACAAATTAATAATTGTAAATTCTACCACTTATTTAATATATAATGAAAATAAGGGTCTTCAGTACTGTTTTTTCTATGACAATCAATTATTTATAAAAAAGTTATTGCTCATAACACATTACAAGCTGCTCGGCTCAGCGGCTCCGCAGTCAGCTGTAGTCAGCTCACGAGTCAGCTGTAGGGAGCTGCTAATTGATACAGCGCCACCAGTCGCCTCATGGCTACAGGCTCGGGCCTACATGCCCCCGTCTGCCGCTGTAGGTAAGCAGTAAGAGTGATACAGCAAAAATAGACACGCCCACCGCATACGTCACGTCCGGTTAAGTCTACAGAGAGCGCAGGCAGAGAGACCGGATGCTCGAAACTGAAATCGAATTCCCCTGACCAAAGGGAATCAGCGTTTCGAAAAATGAAACGTTCATAACTTTTCAATGCGGGCTTTGTTCGGGTTAATTTTTTTTTTTAATTACTCAGGGGATCATCAGCTACGCGCGGGATGTATAATATAAATGAAATAATCATCCTAAAATAGTTTTTCTTTGAAGCGTCCTAACCTAAAACCAAAAATCAAAGTATATAAAGCCCTGCAGGCTTTCACGGCAGTCGGTTTAAAAAAAACCAAATCGCCGTTAAAGCCCGATTGGGCTTTAGGATTTTTTGTTGGTTTGTAGACCAATCATTACAAAACGTGATTTTTCCAATTGATTGGAAGTTTTGACAGTCCAAATGTGTATAGTGGTTGCAAGAAGCATGGGATACTCGAAAAATTCTTTGGATCTGAAACTCATAGTCACAGGACGATCTTAAACGCGTTTTTTTCGAAACTACTATTTTCAAATGAAGTGACCACTCTAGTTGAAAAACTATTGTTCCGATCGCTTTCAAATTTTGCACAAATTTTTTATGCGTGAAATGCCCAGGCTTGATGGAGAGTTTTTTCATATTTTTCAATTTTTAACAAAATGGCGTCACAAAAATGACCAAATTTTGAGGTCGAAATCAATGATTTTACTTCAGGTCATCACTTAAAATTCAGAAATTAATAAAATAAAAAAGCGGCTCGTCAATCCCTGGAAAAACTCATGTTTTAAATAAATCTTCTTTAATTTTGTGTTTAGGATGATTCAGTGATGAATCAGAGTGGTCACCGCGGAGCACCTTTTTTTTCAGGTGTCGCCGAAAATTGGTTGCCACCGGCTTGCATCTTGATATTTTCACTCCAAAATTTGACAAAACCTTCTTTGAAAGTTACTTAACAATGACCTATATTTATCAATGAATAAATTTTACCTGATTTCTCATTAAAAATCGTCAAAAAAGTGCTTTTTTTTCACTCCTAGACCCTACGATGCCCTTAATGAGCTAACTGCTTGGGCCATATTTTTTCACTAAATTACAACGTAAAAATAACAATGTCAAAGGGGTTAGCGCGGTAGAACGCTGTGGCAGCGCTCACCAACATGAACGCGTAGACGAAGGTCTGAACGCAGCGGCTGCCCAAGTGATACTATCGAGTCCACGCGAGCAGTAATCTCAGCTGTCTCACGCATCAAGTCTCTTTGCTTCTTGCTCCGTCAAGGCACGATTCTCTCGCTCTTGTGCCCCGGCGCACAGTGCAGTAAAACGTAGTAAATGAAAAGGACATAATTTGTAGTGTCAACCCAGCTGAAAGAATCCATACGGAAATCTGTACCGAAATCCGTATGGGAGCTCGCACGGAAATCACTACCTAAATCCGTACGGGATTCCAGTACTGAAAATTGGAATCGATTTCCGCACTGATTCCGGCACGGATTTCCGTGTGGATTTTAATTTTTTTTTTTTTTTAATAATAACGAATAATTTTTATTAAATTTATTTTTCTTTATATTATCTCTTATTTTTAATGAGTATTTTATAAAAAATTTTCCTTAACTCTTAAAGTACACACCCAAATCCAGAACTGCCACACTGACAGTTATGTGGGGTATTTTACACCCCGTGTGTACTTTAAGGGTTAATAATTTTTTATAAAAAAATTTTTAAATTTTGTTTTCTCTCTTAACTTTTTAATAAGACTAGAAATTACTTAGCGCGCGAGCGCGCACGGACCGTTATTTATTGCTTTTGTAAAAGAAATTTTTGTTAAATATAATTAAAAATTCTAACTCCATCAGTTTTTGAGCGCGCAAGCACGTATAGGAAAAAAACAAAAATAGTAACCTCAAATGCACTTTTTGAATATTTTAAAAACTTCTTCACCAATCAGCTCACGAATAAATTGTTTACGCAAGATGGCGATAGCTCTCTTTTATAAAGGGAATAGAGCTCTGGACCATTTGATTATTTTAAACAAGTAAATCAAAAGGTATATACATAAGTGTTACAAAAGTAAATAAAGGTTTCAATCAGTTCTAAATAAAAATTTAATTTGTAACAAAAATAATAATTCATTTTTGCTATTTAAAATATTTACATTTACAACATGTCCTTTTTATACTTATATTTTCCTTTCCTTTTTATATTTATAGGACAGGGAATACATACATTGTTTGAGTTTCCGCGTTTCGGATTAGGATAAACGCGGCGCGAGTAAATTAAGGAAGAGTGAGGAGAGAGGAAGAGGACAGTTTCGTTGGGTGAATGAAACGCAAACTCGCCGTTTTCTTCAACTATAACTTTACTGCCGTAAAATCGCGGAATTGTCGATCTTACAAGGGGAGGTGAGAGTTTACTCGCCGTTTTGGCCGGGAGAAACTTAAACCTCGATATAACACTATTAACGAAAAAATGGAGTACTAGAAACACATGTAATCTCTCTCGCTTGCGCGTGATGACTGACTGCGGACAGAAGTCTCTTTCGCGGCCACGGCGCGTGGATTGCTCGACTGACTTCGGACCGCGTCAGTCATACTACCGGCCTTAGCGCAAAATACAAATATGGTAGTGTTAAAATAAGTGTAATAGTCTTTGTAAATAACGTAATTTCAAACATCCCGCCTGCCTTAATCCGTGCGGGCAAGGATTAACTATAATCAGTGGGCTGTAGTAGTACTAAGTGGCACGTGCCCACTATCAAGTCGGTCGGAACCGCCCTTTGCTCTTCTACTGGCACGAGGAGGCGCAATTTTACTGAAGGGTGTCGTAGTTGGGTGGTGGCCGTCTGCAGGTCACACATTCTGTTGTCACCATGGCAATCAGGGTAGGTGGCCATGACCCAAGCCAAAGGCCACTGCCCCGGAGGCGAGTTGTCCGCTTTGATGAACACAAGTTTCACGGTTTTCTTTCGCCACTTCTCTCTCGGATGCAGGGATGACTGGTATTCATTTCTCCATCGTGACCAGAAGTGCTGCATTTTCTGTGAAATGAGTTGCCATCTGCGACCAACCGGGAGATTTCCATTTGAGTGATCTGGTTCTGGAATCAGATAACATGATCGATTAATTAAAAAATGAGCTGGTGTTAGATAATTTATGACAGAAGGGTCGTCTAACAATGGGAGCAGCGGACGAGAATTCAGGCACGCTTCTATCCTGCACAACAGAGTGGACATTTCGGAGAACGTGATGACCGTATCTCCGACCACTCTGCGAATGTGGTGCTTGGTTGATTTAACTCCCGCTTCCCAGATGCCACCTAAGTGTGGGGCACCGTGAGGGATTAAAACTCCAGTCCGTGCCTTGCTGAGCGAAAATATCGCTGACTTCAATTACGAGTTTGAATCTTTTTTTAAAAAGTCGACGGAGCTCGACCTCAGCACCGATGAAGTTGGTACCTTGGTCGCTAAAGAGCTTAGAACAATGTCCTCTTCTTGTGGTGAAACGATGAAAGGCCGCTATGAAGGCTTGAGTGGAGTTGTCCTCAGCAAATTCCAAATGGATAGCTCGCGTACTCAGGCAAACAAAGAGACATACATAGCCCTTCATCGTTCCACGACCTCGAGTCTTAGTGAGTCTGATCGAGAAGGGACCCGCGTAATCCACCCCGGTGTGAGAAAAGGGGTGTGTTGGCGTGACACAAGCACTGGAAGTCTCGCCCATGAGAGGGTAACGAGTCCCGCTGGCAAATCTAATGCAAGATTTGCAGCCATTAAGGACCTTTTTTACGCACCTGCGTCCACCAATCAACCACACATCTTAACGTAGCGTGGCCAATGTCAACTGCACTCCACCATGGAGTGCATCACCCCTCGTAGTGGTTCGCATATAGTGTCGCTCACACCTCTCTTCGTCAGGGTGAAGCAATCTTACTTTGGGTGGAGTCTCTTCATGCTGCCAAAACCTCTGCAGATCAAATGCGAGAGGATCGTCATTGGTGCAGTAGAGCGAAACCAAGGTTGAAATAAATGAGTTCAACAGTGGAACAGGGCTCGATATTACCCATCCGAGCGAAGTAGCAGTGGCTATGGGTTCACCGGGCCTACCTCTGACAATGCTCTCTTGCAGAATTGTAGCATGAATCTCAGCACCCAAGAGCACGTCTAAAATTGAGGATCGGCCAGGTTGAGATTGAATAAATGCAGTAAGTCGGAGATTGCGTGCCTTCGAGGAGGCACGTAGTCGCAAATGCGAGGAACTACCAACGCCTTGATCTCGCAGGAAAAGTGAGAACTGAAATGAGGCTTGATACTGAATTGGGTGAGTGCTTGACTTATGACTGCTTGTACTCCACCAACTGCCGATACAGTGGCGTTTGTCGACGAACAAGTCAAACCAAGGGTTTCTCTTAGACTTGAGGAAATGAAAGAGGGCTGTGAGCCATTCTCGATCAAAGCGATCTGCGACCGTCAGCACCCTCTACTATGACTAACGCTGTACCCAATAGCACAGCGGATCACCGATTATAGTTGGAAAAGGCACCGTTGAAAAACGGAACAGCCCCTGAGTCCATCGAATTTGACGTGCTGGGAGTGGTTGGCGTTGCGGCGCCACCCCCAGATCCCGTTGAATTGACAACCACCGAAGAGATCGAGTTCCTGGGGAGAGTATCATCCAGCGGGTTATGCAGTAGAGTATGGTGTTTGCTTTGGCATTGAAAGCATGAAAACTTGGACTTGCAATCCTTTACATGGTGAAAGCCGAAGCAGTTCCAACAAAGCCTCCTTTGAACCACAATGGCCTTCCGATCGGTGGGCGATTTTTCTTTAAATTCAGGACATCAGGACATCTCGTTAAAGTGTGACTCTCGCTGCAAAAATGATACCTTGTCTCTCCCTTTTCTTTCCCCTTCGTAAAAGGCTTGGGAGTATCCACGGAAGCCAACGCTGTGGTGGTCCCACCAGATTTCCTTGGAGTGACAGGGGGAGCAACACCGGCGGTTTTGCGCTCAACCGACTTGAACATCAGCGCCTGAGCTTCCAGAAAGGATTTGACTCGCTCCAGTGTGGGAGCTTTCAAATATTTGCCCAAACTCTTCTCCCAATCACGACGGGTATTCGAATCCATATTGCAGATTAGCATGAAAGCTACAATATCGTACCAATTCTTGGTGGGACGACCCAAGGCTCGCAGCGCAACCAGAGGAGTGAAAGTTTCGTTCAACAAGCGCTTTACCTCGAAATAAGTTTCCTCCGCCATGGGCTTGACGGAGAACAAATCGGACAAGTAATTGTGGACTAAACGACGTTTGTTCTCGCAATAAAGTTTTAAGGGGAACCAGCGGCAAATTTTTAGCCCAAAGAAATAATGGACCTAGAAGGCTGAAAATTTTTTTCAACATGCATTTTTACGTATCTCCATTAATGGTGCATCGAGTTTTGGGTAAAAAAGATTTTTGACCTTTTTTAGGTACTTTTTTGAACTATTATACCCAAAAATTTATAGGTTTTCCTGGATAAAGAGCGTAAAAATTGCGTTAAGGTCAAACCCATGCGAGAGAATTTAACTATTGCTCTTACGAACAATTTTAAAAAAAAAATCTCAAATCAGTTGAGAAACAAAAAAGTAGATACAGTTTGAAGATGAGATGTTTTTAAAATAATTTGCTCCGGCCGCCAAGAACATATTGGGCTGGTTTATTTTTCCAAATATCCATGAACAAATGTTTGATATCGATGGAACTTTGTATGTAGGGGTTTCTTCGAGCGCTGAGCTCGAATTTGACGTTAGTTTTTCAATTGGACCTGTTTTAAGGGCAGCACTTATTTAAGGGAGGATGAAGAATTATAATTTTTTTATAATTATTGATAAAAATTGATTTAGGGGGTTTTTGCATGCACTAAACACGAATTTGATGTCCATTTTTCGGTTAGACCTTAACTAAGGGTAGTACTTACCTAAGGACTGGTATTTTTTTTTCACTTTTCTATAAAAGTTGGTACGCGGGGGTTTTTGCGTGCGCTAAACACGAATTTGACTAGCGTTTTTTAGTTTGATCCAAACTAAAAGTAGTACTTACCTAAGGACTGGTATTTTTTTTTCATTTTTTGATAAAATTTGGTACGCGGGGGTTTTTGCGTGCGCTAAACACGAATTTGACTAGCGTTTTTCAGTTTGACCTATACTAAGGGTAGTGCATATCTAATGGAAGGTAATATTTTTTCTTTGTTTAGTTGTAGATAAAAATTGGTATGCGGGAGTTTTTGCGTTTTATTTCTTTTAGTGCAATACAGACCACTTGAACTGTAAATAAAGTTGGGACCAATTTTTTATAATCTAGATTATACTAATTTTATTAAAAATAATGACTTCGAAAAAAATATGTACATGTTTACAAATTTATTCACAAACAAGATATTTTGCGTTGTATTACTATTTACAAATTTCAGTATTGAACAACTAAAAATCATTTTTAGGTTGAAAATTTTGTAAGAAACTAATTTTATTACGTACTGAATCAGCTGTAAAACTCATTGTTGCAAGTGAATTTCGATTTATTTTTTTAGTTATTGTTTATTGGTCACTATGGTACTAAAAATTATTGTCACGATTATCTGCTAACCAAAAATATTTTCTTTGTACTTGATTCAATAAATGTGATAAATTAGTGAATATATTTCCAAAAGTTGTGCAAAAATGGTGTAAAAAAGTAGTAAAAATGCCTAAAGTACCAGCTAGTAAAAAATCCGATCATTTTAAAAATCTTGCGACTCTCAGGTGGAAAAATTTTCGAAAAAAAGATGATGTTCCTGAGCACAACGTTCGTTTGCAGATAAAAATAAAAAATACTGAAAGCAATAAAGGACTGTTGAATTTGAATGAACCGTTAGAATTTTACGAAAACATTATTCCTCAAGAAAGTACAAAAGTTTCTGATCGGTGCATTATTGAACCTGAGCAAGATGAAAATATAAAAAATTCTGATCAGGATGAAAATATCGAGTCGAAAAACATAGAAAGCTTCAATTATATTTTTTTGCAAGTATCTCAGTTGAAACCTATCCTAGATAAATTGAAATGTGGCGAGTGCGGAGGAAACTCATTAGAAATTGTACTTGATGATCAGCGTTTTGGCTTAGCTCGAAATTTGATTTTGAAGTGTTATGATTGCAGCGAAAGTGGTTTGAATGACGAAAAAGCGAAGGTGTACAGTTCAGAAAGAATAAATATCCCTCAGCAATCCAAGAGCCGCTTTGACATAAATCTATGGAAAACTCTAGCATTTTCGTTTATAGGAAAAGGACATAGTTCCTTCGAGCAATTTTCTGCAATTATGAATATGGACTCGATGTCTGACTCTATTTTTCGTGAACATACTGAGATTGTTGCAAAAGCTGTAGTGATTTCCACAAAAAATATACTTACCGAATGCAGAGAATTAACAAAAAAATCTTACAAGTATTTTGAATTTGGAAACGTAGACGACGATGCTGAAAAACAAAACAAGGTTCAAAAAAGAAACGAAATGGCAAAAAATGATAATACAGAAGTTGATTGCACTTATGATGGATCCTGTCTAACACCAGGATTCAAATCGAAAACTTGTTTCAGCAGTGTCATCGATTTACTTACAGGATTTGTACTTGATTTTGACGTTGCGTGCAAATTTTGCCAAGAATGTTGTACAGTCGCTGCGAGTCTTGGAGCAGACTCACCTGATTTTAATATTTGGTATGAAGGGCATGCCGATAAGTGTCCAATTGATCACACAGGGTCATCCGGAGCCATGGAAGTGTCTATCGCCGAAAAACTATGGAAACGTTCCGAAAAAATAGGTTTCCGATATGTCAATGTACTTTCCGATGGAGATTCTAAAACTTATAATCATTTAGTATCATTGAAAGTTTATGGGCCATCAGTTGAAATAAAAAAAGAAGAATGCGTCAATCACGTTTCTAAAAGGTACAACAAAATCAAAATATCTAATATTTATATACATAAAATTGTGAAAATTTAAGTTTTTTTAATTTTTCAATCAAGAGTTTACGCTGGCATTATAAAAATTGTAAAGGAAGAAAAAAGTCGTAATGTCACTCTCGGAGGAAAAAAATTTGGACAATTGTCTGATCCAACAAAAAAAAACTCTCTAGTTATTACAAAAAGCTATCTACAAGAATAAAAACGATGTTCAGGTTAAAAATTGAATAATATCTTTTATTTTGTAAAAAAAAAAAAAAAATACAAAATATATGCTGAAAAAACATTCTTAAACAAATTATTATAATTTGTAGGGAATGAAAAATGATATTCTTGCATCGATTTATCATTCAGCTTCTACGGATGATGAACCTCAGCATCAGTATTGTCCTAAAGGGTCGACCTCATGGTGTTTTTACCAAAGAGCATTAGCGATAGATAAAACTCCTGGTTGTCATAAAACTAATATAAAAACACCAATAAAAAACTTTGTTTTGAGAAAATTTTACCGTTGTATGAAAGAATAACAGATGAATCTCTACTGTCGCGTTGCAGTCGCTGTGCCACCCAAAATGGCAATGAAAGTCTTCACAGTATTAATTGGAACAGACGTTTTAAAAAAAATTACTCTGGTAAGACGCAGGTTACAGTTGCAGCTTCATTAGCCGTTTGTGAATATAACGTTGGTAGTTATCGAACTGTGTCTGAAATCACGAACAATTTGGGACTACGTAACTCTGAGTATTTATCCAAACTGAAAAATATTGATGAGCACAGACTTTGTAGAAGCGTGCAAAAAAAAATCGATCCGTCAAAAAATGCCCGTGGCATTATAAATGTAGCTAAAAGAAATCAACAAGAAACAGAAGAAGAGGACGACTCGTATAATCCAGGAATGTACTAAAAATATAATAAAATTTATTTAATATAAAATATTTAACCTAAAAATGTATTTCAGTTGTTCGATAATGAAATTTGTAAGTAGTAAAATAATGGAAAAAGTCTTATTTGTAAATAAATTTGTAAATATATAAAGTCAATAATATGAAAAAAAAAACATAGTTATATAACTGAGTTACTCTAAAAATGATTTTTAGTTGCTCAGAACTGAAATTTGTAAATGGTAATACAACGCAAAATATCTTGTTTGTGAATAAATTTGTAAATACGTACATATTTTTTTCTTTCGTTTATAATAAAATTAGTATAATCTAGATTATAAAAAATTAGTCCCAACTTTATTTACAGTTCAAGTGGCCTGTATTGCACTAAAAGAAATAAAACGCAAAAACTCCCGCATACCAATTTTTATCTACAACTAAACAGAGAAAAAATATTACCTTCCATTAGATAAACACTACCCTTAGTAAAGGTCAAACTGAAAAACACTAGCCAAATTCGTGTTTAGCGCACGCAAAAACCCCCGCGTACCAAATTTTATCAAAAAATGAAAAAAAAATACCAGTCCTTAGGTAAGTACTACTTTTAGTTTGGATCAAACTAAAAAACGCTAGTCAAATTCGTGTTTAGCGCACGCAAAAACCCCCGCGTACCAACTTTTATAGAAAAGTGAAAAAAAAATACCAGTCCTTAGGTAAGTACTACCCTTAGTTAAGGTCTAACCGAAAAATGGACATCAAATTCGTGTTTAGTGCATGCAAAAACCCCCTAAATCAATTTTTATCAATAATTATAAAAAAAATTTTAATTCTTCATCCTCCCTTAGATAAGTGCTGCCCTTAAAACAGGTCCAATTGAAAAACTAACGTCAAATTCGAGCTCAGCGCTCGAAGAAACCCCTATATACAAAGTTCCATCGATATCAAACATTTGTTCATGGATATTTGGAAAAATAAACCAGCCCAATATGTTCTTGGCGGCCGGAGCAAATTATTGTAAAAACATCTCATCTTCAAACTGTATCTCCTTTTTTGTTTCTCAACCGATTTGAGATTTTTTTTTTTTAAATTGTTCGTAAGAGCAATAGCTAAATTCTCTCGCATGGGTTTGACCTCAACGCAATTTTTACGCTCTTTATCCTGGAAAAACTATAAATTTTTGGGTATAATAATTCAAAAAAGTACCTAAAAAAGGTCAAAAATCATTTTTACCCAAAACTCGATGCACCATCAATGGAGATACGTAAAAATGCATGTTGAAAAAAATTTTCAGCCTTCTAGGTCCATTATTTCTATGGGCTAAAAATTTGCCGCTGGTTCCCCTTAAAGTATCCCAAGCAGACTCATAATTTTGTTCGGAAATTTGAATGCTCTTTATGACCTCAAGAGCCTCGCCAGTCAAGTATGAATGGAGGCAGGTCATCTTGAAGTTGTCAGGGGTCGTGTACGAGTGACAAGAACATGTCGCGAAAGTGTGGCTACTCGGCCGGTTAGCCGGAAAATTCGGGCAGCTGGATTTGAGGCAGAGCCTTTGATAAAAATTGAAGATTCATTGGGGGTTTGGGCTAAGGGACCTCTCTCTGAACCGTCGGAGGGGCCGCATGAGAGTTAACGTAAACTTCATAACAGCTGCGAGAGTCGTCGTAGTCTTCTTGCACTAAATACAAGTAATCTCCCTTGAAATAATCGTGGCCAGGATCCACCCGACCGCCGTCTCTAATGGCACTATCGTTTTCGATAAACTGGTTCCAAAGCTGCTCAAGACGCGTAATTGTTGTACGCGCCAGCTCAACAGAGAGCTTGGCTGAGCCCTTTTTCAAGAAGTTTGTGTAGTGATTGGCAATATCATCTCTCAAAGTTGCCTGTTTGGAGATTATCTCCTCCATCTTGGAGTGATAATTAGAACTTTGTTGAAAATTATCTCAATGAGAAAACTCGGGGGTAAGGGGCGAAGGTCCCTAAACCAATGCTAAACCACTTTGGTGGCAGGGTTTACATGAAGACCCTAGCGTCGTCATTTTATGCCTGAAAAGAAGAGAAATGAAAGAGAAAAAAGTATAAAAAAAAGAAAGAGAAAATAAATAAAGATTGATAAGTGGAATAATGAAGAAAGAAAAAGAAATCCCTCATCAACTCTAATTGGGCCAAGAGGGAAATGATTAGTAGGGTGCAGTGCACCAACTGCAGTCTCAACCCTTTAAGCTAAGGATTGAAAGTATTTAACATGGAGTGTTAACCGGGTGTGACCTAACAACCCTGTGTTCAAAATTTTATGGTTAGTAATAATCAGAATTGAGAGAATTGCAACAGGTATTTATAAAGAGTCTTGATAGAGAAATACCTATTATGAAAAAGAAATTTAATTAGAATTTTTAAAAAATGGATTTGGAGTCAATAGCGTGTATTGATTGTTTTATAAAAATAAAGAAAAAATGAAAGAACAAGGTAATTGGAATTATACTATACTAAAACAAGGGGTGTTAAATAATGAATGAGCTCCTTCGATGACTCCTTTTGGACAAGAGATGGCAGCACTCCTTCAAACCAGTTGGGAGATGAACTCAGGGACAAATGATTCAGCAGGGTTAGTCTCAGGATTGCGCTCAAGCGAAGAAAATCCTCTGCATTGCTCACCAACTTTGCTACTGATCCACGAGAAGACCAGAGTAACCAAGAGTAATCAGCTTGTCAACCAGGACAGTCAACGGATGAACCTAGAATTTCAGTGTGAATCAATATTGGGCTACTGAAATACAGCGTCAATAAGTAAATATTCAGTATTATTTATTCTCAAATTTACTGAATCTTTCTAATGCCAACTTTAAAGGTTATGGTTTTATTATTTATTTATTTATTTATTTATTTATTATGTACAGGCCGAGGCCCAAAAATACATTTTATTATAAGAACTTAAATTTAAGGTGGTGTACGGGTAGCTCTCGCACATCATAGAGTTCTATAGACTCAACTACGATCATTTATAGTAGATAGTATCTCAATATATAACGAATAGATTTTCAACAAAATATAATTCATAAATCGTAACTTATCAGTACTTAAAAAACAACTCTCTCGCTTTTGGTTTAAAACTAGATATAGAATAACTAACAAAGTCGTATATGCTTAATTCAGAGTTATTTAGGGTACGAACTGCTCTATCAAGGACTGACCTTTTCGAAATGGTAACCCGATTCAACCTGGCGACTGCCGAAATTCCTGAAGGTCTCAGAACTCTCGGTGGCACCTTAAAACGTACCAAGGCAAGGAGATCAGGAGAATCAATATAACCCCTCGTAACTTTAAAAAGATACAAGATGTCCTGATAATCATAAAACGACATCAGAGTACAGATATCGAATCTACGTGAAATCGCCTCAAAATCATGATCATAAATACTCATCGGGTTACCAGCACGAAAGGCCAAAACACGCAACAATTTATGTTGGACACTCTCGAGCATGGAACGAGAGTTTACATTCAGAGGTGCATATATAACAGACGCATAAAGTAACACTGGTCTTACCAGAGTAAGATACAGAGTCCGCAGAGTGTTTACATTTCTAAAATTACGAGATTGTCGAAGAATATAAGATAGTAATCTCATTGACTTATTTCGAGTAAATTTAACATGATATGCAAAAGACATTCGCTCATCAAAATAAACTCCCAAATCCTTCACTATTGCTTGTCTTTGCAAATATTGATTGCACAGTAAATAATTATAATATATCGGACTAGATGAATAGAATGAGATCACCGAACATTTTGAAATACTAAATTCAAGACAATTTTTCGCACACCAGAGCTCAATCGCATGTAGATCTTCCTGTAACAAGAAAGAGTCATACGCTGACTTTATACTAATAAAGATCTTAAAATCATCCGCATATAACAAATAGAAACAGTATTTAATAACTAATATCAGGTCATTTATAAACACATTAAAAAATAACGGACCACAGTGTGATCCTTGAGGAACACCTGATGTCGCAAAAAAAGCATGGGATATAAAGCCATTATAATTAACAAACAGCCTGCGATCACGCAAGTAGGACTCGATCCAACGGAATAGTGCACCATTTAACCCATATCCGGATAATTTATCAATCAACAGACGATGATTCACGGAATCAAATGCCGCACTGAAATCCGTGTAAACCGAATCCACCTAATATCCAAGATCTATCTGACTTAGAATAAATTCAGTATATTGCGAAAGGTTTGACACCGTAGAACGCTGAGGCATAAAGCCATGTTGATAAGGTGAAATGTAACGATTCAAGTACGATGATAGCTCACGATGTACAATACTGTCGAATATCTTGGCGAACAAAGATAATTTAGCAATTGGTCGATAATTATTCACGTCGGATTTATTACCGCGCTTATGAATAGGTGTTATGAAAGTGTCTTTCCAAGCATCTGGAAACTTGCCAGTGGATAACGACTTGTTAAAGATAAGATACAAGGGCTCGACAAGGCATGGAGCCAGGGTCTTTATAAACGCTACAGGAATACCATCCGGGCCTGGGGCGAGATTGTCACTCAGCATATTCAGTTCAGCCCTTATAACGGCCCTGGTCACAGACAAGCAGGACAATGGCGGGGATGTCATCGACCCAGTATTACAATCAACAGGGGAAGCACTAAAATCATCGACCCTAAATACCGACCCAAAGTGATCGGCAAAGAGATCAACGACAGCCTGGCCACCATCCGCAGTACTATAACCACTGAACACCGAGCAAGGAACACCAGAGGCCTTGGATTTTCCATTGACAAATCTCCAGAAACTTTTACAATTTTTCTTTATATTAGTCTCAATTTTTGATATATAAACTAAGTAGGCAGACTTAGCTAATCTCTTACACTTGGCACGCTGTTTACTGAATAAGTCATAAAAAACATCTGTAGAAAATTCCTTCCACTGTTGATGAAGTCGTCGCTTCACAGCTACCTCTCTCTTTAATTCTATGGTAAACCAAGGAGGAAAATCCGATGATGAGCGCTGTAACCTTGGCACATTCTCACAAATCAACAAATTCAATCTATCATAAAACAAGGTGAGATAAGAATCAACACCAGATGTACCTTCAAAAACAAGTGTCCAATCCACAGCAAGAAGAGCAGCCCTCATCTTCGGATAATCTCCTTTCCTAAAATTTAAACATAAATCAGAAAAAGAAAGTCGGACAAAGTCATCAACAATAAATTTTAGAGAGAAGGCAGGGTGATACTCATCCAGCTTCACCACAGGATCATCGGAGTATTCACAAACAGCATCCAAATTGGAGAAACAGAGATCCAGAAATTTATCCTTACAGTTTGGTGATAATAGCTGGAGCAGATGATAGTTGTTAACTAGAGCCAGGAGGTTAGAGACAGCTTCTCGAACAGGTTCATTGGGATTTCCACCAATAAGAGAAACAGAGTGGTCATTATTTATCCAAGAAAAACCAGGTAGGTTTAGATCCCCTAGTATAATCAATTTGTTTAGAATATAGTCATCACACCATTGAATTATATCAGCAACAAAACTTTCCATGCCAGCAGTAAAATGACTAGAATCTGTACAGGAGATGGGTGGTAAATAAGCCAGAACAAGAAAATAAGTATTCTTAAGTAGTTTGAGTTTCAGCGTTAGGAATTCCAGACCAAGATTTGATGACGGACCCAGTGAATAAGTGATTGTATCTCTTACATAGATTAGAAGTCCTCCACCTTTGTTTTTGTTTGAATTAATAAAGTCTCTATCTAATCTTACAAAATTATAATTTGGTATGTATAACTCAGCATCAGTGACTGTGTCGTCCAGCCAAGTTTCATTAAGGCAGATGAGATCATAGATAACAGAAGAAGTAACTACATTATTCACTAAATCAAAAAGTTTGTTTTTTAAGCTTCTGACATTTTGATAATACACATTTAGGCCTCCAAGTTTTTTGAGTTTTTTGAGTTTGAAAGTTGAGCTGGGATAGAAGCAGTTTGTTTCTTGGAGTGAACAATCCTTGGTAGTCCGTTGAAGTATTTAATCTCAATGTCTTTCTCACCATTTTTAGCTCTCTCATCCAACTCCAAATACACATCTCTCAATAATTTTCTTTGAGCGAATGTGAGATCTCTCTTTATTTTTATATTATCTAGGTTAAGTAACTTTTGATTCTTTACTAACCAATTTGGTACATCAGGTGAATTGAAGCAGACCTTTAATAATCTAGGCATTGTTGGCGACATCTTCCCAACTCTAAAGGCTTTAAATTTACCTAAAGGTATAGGGACAATAGAAAAATAAGTATTTAGAAGAGCTAAATCACTCTGGTCACTACCAGTTTCTTTAAGTTGAGTAAAGATTATATTAGATTCTCTCTTCTTTCTATCAATGAGTTCAGCTACACAGTCTTGAACACAAGAGGCTGCTAGCGTATCTACCTTCTTTTCCAGATCAACTAACTGCTCTTGAGCAAGATCAAGACGACAATCCAAAACTTCAAATTGGGCTCTTAGATCTTGAAATTCAGAGGAGAGCTTTTTTGTATTTTCCTCTGCCTGTTTATGAATCATAGCCCATAGCTCAGCCAAATTAGTAGGTGAATCTTCAACAGAGATTGGGTGAGAGATATTCTTATTGCCATTGACCAGAGAATTATTGATGACTTGAGAGTTATTATGATTATTCTGGGTGGATACACTGCTGTTATTGGAGACAGAAATAGACCTGGATAGAGTTGAAGACACATTTGAGGAAAGAGATTCATTTGAACTTCTATTAGATTTTTCAAATTTGTTTACATTACAGCACTTTTCAAATGAACCATTGCTTTGTTTACCAGCTCTGCCAGCACAGCTTTTGTGGTAGTAAACCTTGCACTTCCTACACTGTACTGGTTCAGAAACTACCAAAGGGCGTTTTTTAGGGCAAGAATAACAGTAGTGTTGCATTATAAAAAAGAAAAAAGAATATAAAGTCAAACACGTGGTCTATGCAAAGTAAGGTTAGGTGAATGAAAAACACTACCACCACTGAACTAATGAAGTAAATAGTCAAGATCACTAAATAAAGTTTAAAGAAGAGAAAAAACTATCTAAATGAACAATAAGAATCATTTGTTTAACACTAATTTATGATCAGTTTTGACTTAATTTATTGTATTGCAAGAGCAGCAACCCGTATGCCACCACGCGCACACGCGTATGATTAAAACAATTATTTTATTAAATTATAATTATTGTCAAATTGGTATAACTAAAGAGAAATGGTAATTTTACCAAAGTAGCAAACAGTTCTGCAAAGATAAACAAAAAAAATGATTATTAGAGATTGCACAAGATGGGCCCGCGTCTTAGAGCGTACCCACCTAATTAGTGAACTCCGCAGCAGGTGTCCGACGCCAATTGGATCCACACCGCCCGGCCGGGGAAGCGAGAAAGCGCTGCGGCTGTCCACGTGCTCGACGACGCCGTCGCTGAGCTTCCGTTGCCAGCTGTAGTCTATCAGCTGCGTCGCTGGGTCAGTGTGTCTTGGCAGTGAGTGCGTGCGCCGTTGTCCTCGCGGCCCTTTGACGAGACTCCCCCTTTTTTAAATATGGCCGCTACGCTGCTCCGATCTCGCCGTCACCGCGTTGGTTGCTGCTTCAGGTGCATGCAATGGTGGCTGGACTTCTCTTCCTCACTTTCGGCTCACGCCTTTCACTCGCGTCCTTTTGGGAACCTTATTTCCCGACAAGGAATGCCAATGTTTGAGTTTCCGCGTTTCGGATTAGGATAAACGCGGCGCGAGTAAATTAAGGAAGAGCGAGGAGAGAGTAAGAGGACAGTTTCTTTGGGTGAATGAAACGCAAACTCGCCGTTTTCTTCAACTATAACTTTACTGCCGTAAAATCGCAGAATTGTTGATCTTACAAGGGGAGGTGAGAGTTTACTCGCCGTTTTGGCCGGGAGAAACTCAAACCTCGATATAACACTATTAACGAAAAAATGGAGCACTAGAAACACATGTAATCTCTCTCGCTTACGACTGACTGTGGACGGAAGTCTCTCTCGCGGCCGCGCCGCGCGCGGATCGCTCGACTGACTTCAGACCGCGTCAGTCATACTTTCGGCCTTAGCGCCAAATACAAATATGGTAGTATTAAAATAAATGTAATAGTCTTTGTAAATAACGTAATTTCAAACATACTTAAAAATTAAAAATATACTTTATTAAGGGCATCGTAGGGTTAAGGTATTTTCAAAAAATCATTTTTTTTTTTTACATTTTCTAATAGTACAACATTTCAAGAACAATGTGTCAAAATTTTGAGTCGATCGGAGCAAAACTCGAGCAGCAGTAGAGGTATCAACCATAGACCTTTGACCGCAGTACGGGCATAAAGGTATTAGGTACATTATTCAAAATTTTTATTAGTTATGTAAATAGTAGATTAGGGAACGTTCATAAACCACGTGGTCATTTTTTCGAAGATTTTGAAGGGCCCTCCCTCCCATGAAGATCAACGTAGTATTTGTATCAAATTTTCGACCCCCCCCCCCCTAAAGTCACGAGGTTTTTTTACGATTTCAAATTGTAAATATGTATACTATTGGTTTTTTAAAAACATTATTTTTCAAGTTATAATTTAATGATTTAATACCAGAGGCGCAACAACTCCTTTCAGCTAGGGAATGTCCTGAGGTCTACCCCCCCCCCGCCCCCAATAAAACTTTCGCCTAAAAAAAAAATAAAAAAAACGTTTAGTTCAATAAACAGACTAGTTAATTAACCCCCAAAACACTGGGCGTAGAGTTCAATGAATAATCTGATCAGCTGTCCCCAAGCCTTGAATCCCCAAAACCCTGTACGTAGAGTTCAATGAATTATCTGATCAGCTGTCACCCAAGCCTTGAACCCCCAAAACCCTGGACGTAGAGTTCAATGAATTATCTGATTAGCTATCCCCCAAACTCTAAACCCCCAAAACCCTGGGCGCCCGAGTTCAACAAAACAACTGATCAGATTATTTATTTCGTTAATTAAAATGCGCACTCATATTTTTGGAATGATTTAACTCGGGCACCCAGGGTTTTGAGGGTTTAGAGCTTGGGGGATAGCCGATCTGTTTTTTTGTTGAACTCGGGCACTCAGGGTCTTGAAGGTTTAGAGCTTGGGGGATAGCCAGCCAGTTTTTTGTTGACCTCGGGCGCCCAGGGTTTTGGGGGTTCAAGGCTTGGGAGATAGCCGATCACAAAACAGCTGCAGACTGCAGAGAACCATGAGCTACAGAAGCTACCTACACGCGATGATAATGAAGCACATACGGGACAGTCAAAACAAAACTCTTACGAGTTTTTACTTGCACACGGCCACGCAAGCGCAAATCAGATGACAGGCACGGATTCGGTTTTAACGTTCAACAGTAAAATATTATGAATCGAAACATCGATTCATGCACCAAAACCACGTGCCTTTCTGAATCAACAGCCCTAGCCCCCACGTAACTTTTTGTAGCCTTTTAATCGCCCCCCCTCCCCCCCTGTTTGGGCCACGTGGTTTGTGAACGTTCTCTTATTATAAGTTTAAAAAATAAAAAAATACAGTAACTGCTTTTTGGGAAAACGAGAAAGTTTTATTGTGGTAACATTTTTGCTTAATGATTTGATGTTTAACGATAGCTCAAAATTTTAACGAATAACGCAATCGTTCGTAAAACTGATCGTTTTGAATTCGTTAAATCTTAGAATAAGGCCCCTGGTAGCCTTCCGGGCTGGTAGCCTTACTGTTTTACCTACTTACGTGATTCTTCGATGCTAAAATTAATTTTTTTTAATAAAAAGAGCAGTTTCGAATCCCCACGTGAACTTACATGAGGCACAACTATCCGTAATAAAGTGTTTATGTGACTTACTAAAAAGCTTTGAGTTGAAATATGCTCATGTACTTATTAACTCTGATTTAAATTGATAAAAAAGCAAAAAATCAATCAAAGTACAGGCATGCGGTACACGCGCTAGCGGATTTTCTAGTCCTAAGATAAAAGAGAGAACCCGAAAAGAATGTCAGCATTTTATTCGTGATGTGATTGGCTAAAGAACAAAATTCAAAATTTGAATTTTTAATTTTAATTTTCATATTACAATTCAATTATAACAATTAGAGAATAGATTTGAATCAAGTGTTCGAAATTATTCGATTAAAATCATGAAAATAATAATTATTTGTAAATAAACAAAATTCATGAATTTATAACCTCGAAATTTTAAATGAATTCTGAATGTAGCGGCAAATAAAGGGTTTATAAAACTTAGTGTAGGTTAATTTAGATGAAGCTTTGACAAAGATTGCTTTAGATTTACCCTGTAGATAGTTTAATACAATTGCACGCGATTGAGCGCTGAAAGGGACTAGTAAAATTAAAATCAAAATGAAAATTTAAAATTTAATTATAATTTTAAAATTTTAATTAAAAAAAAAAAAAAAAACATGAATCTTAATTAGATTAAAATAAACATTTAGATTTATTATATTAAGAAGTTTATTTTCGTCGTCGTCGTCGTTGTCGACTTCCTTTAAAAAAAAAAGACTTGGAAGTCTCAGATCAATTACAAATTTGGTATTCGGGGTTTTCGGGGCTGCTGATCACCAATCCAACATTCATTTTCAAATTTGACCTATGTAAAGTCTACTTATTCAAGGTTGAAATTTATTTTTTCTCAGGCTCTTTTCAGACTTTGACGTCTATGATTAATTAGAAATTGAGTAGTCAGAAGTTTTTGGGATTGCTGATTACGAAACTGACTTTTATTTTTTGATTTGGTCTATGTAAGGGCTACTTACTTAAGCTAAAAATTCATTTTCGATAGCATTTTTTTGAAACTTCGTATATGGAAGTTTTTGGGGTTGCTGATTACAAATTTGACGTTTATTTTTAAAATTGACCTACATAAAGGGATACTTACGTAAGGTAAAAATTTATTTGTTCTAGCATTTTTTTGTAACATCGTATAAGAGGGTTTTTGCGGTTGCTGATTATGAATCTGATATTCATTTTCAAAATTGACCTACGCAAGGGCTACTTAACCCATTACCGCCCATGGAAAAATCAATAGTGATATAAAAAAACTAACTGTTGGAAAACCTGTCTCATGAAAAAATAGTAGATACGTATTTTTTCTTTTTTCAATTTTCATTGTTTAAACATTATTTATTTAAACAAATTCGGAAAAAATTTTAAATTTTTATAAACTTATAACGGCATTCGATTCTTTGACCAAAAATAAGGCGAAAGTCATCTAAGTAATTTTTTGATCAGACGCTTAGATCTTTTGCTACGAGCGCTCAAACATGTAAAAATATGCCTTTATAGTGGTGAGCTCTGACTCGTAAAAGTGTATCTTCGGTGCGGCGCCTCGGAGCTCACCACTATAAAACCATATTTTTACATGTTTGAGCGCTCGTAGCAAAAGATCTAAGCGTCTGATCAAAAAATTACTCAGATGACTTTCGCCTTATTTTTGGTCAAAGAATCGAATGCCGTTATTAGTTTATAAAAATTTAACTTTTTTTACGAGTTTGTTTAAATAAATAATGTTTAAACAATGAAAATTGAAAAAAGAAAAAACACGTATCTACTATTTTTTCATGAGACAGGTTTTCCAACAGTTAGTTTTTTTATATCACTTTTGATTTTTCCATGGGCGGTGATGGGTTAATTAAGGTAAAAATCTATTTTAGCATCTTGTAGCATCTTTTTCAAACTTTGACGACGGGGGTTTTTAAGGTTGCTGATTACTAATCTGTGCTTTATTTTTTAATTTGGTCTACTTAAAGGGCATCTTATTTAAGGTAAAAATTTATTTTAGTTGCATTTTTTTAAAACTTTATGAATGAGGTTTTTAGGTTTGCTGATTAATCCAACCTTTATTTTTAAAATGGACCTATGTAAGGGCTATAAAAACAATATATTTCTTATAAAAATTTTAAAATTAATATATTTCAATATGCGAACTATTTTTAATATGTATTACATTTTCGTATTTTATTTTAGAGACTTTAAATAACAATATTTTCAAACTTTTTGTTTTAATTTAAAAATAAAATAAAAATAATGAATTTCACAACCTAACAAGCGTTAGCGCAGCGAGCTATAGAAGCTAGTTTAGATTAAAATGATTGAAGTAACTTTAAAATTTAATTTTTACGACAAAAAGTTTTGAAATAAAAATATGGAGGGCATGAGAAGATAATTATAAGAAAAATAAAAAAAAAACAAAAAAATAAGCATATTTCCGGACAGTTTTACTGTTACTTAAGCATTTAATGGAAAAAAGGGTATAAGGAGGGCATGTGGGGGCAGGAAAGATGGAAAACTACAATATAATGTAGTCGGATATATACTACATTGTATAGGACTAAGGAGAGCAAAGCTGAGCAAAAAATGAGGAGCAGCGAGGACTTGCCGAGGAAGAGCCAAAATATTTATATATGAAAAAGTAAGGAAAAATAAATTAGATAAATCTTTTTATTGACTGTACTACAACAAATAATCATAACATATTTGTATCGGTCTTACAGTTTAACCATATATGCGGATTATTAGATGATTCTTACTACTTAAAATCACCCCCAAAGAACCTAAAATATCGATTAGTAATCAATATTACAAAACCCACAGTATGTGTAACTTCTGGGTTTTGCAACAAAGGAACATCCAATGATTCTCTGCAGCACCACTTCGAAGTTACCTCAGAAATTTGTAAAGAAACCTGCAAAAAGTTATGACTCTCAGCATATTGATCCTCAGCTGTCCAGCGTTTCGGGATCGCTTCGGCTCTTGATCAGGGACTGAAGAGAAAATCCCTCTGCAGCTCTTGAAAAACATTCTTACTCACCTCTTTTTTTGTTACGCATGCGTACACGGACAGAAAAAAAACAGGAATTTACTGTGTTAAGCTAACACGTAAATTTTCTGCGAGCGCCACACATAAAAATCGTGTGTTAGCTTTACGCAGAAAAAATCTTAAGCGGCACTGTAGCGGAACCAATCAGGTGCGACCGGAGTGATTTTGATTGGCTCCAATACAGTGCGCTTAAGATTTTTTCTGCGTAAAGCTAACACACGATTTTTATGTGTGGCGCTCGCAGAAAATTTACGTGCTTTAGCAGCACACAAGTTTCTCGTGTCCTCCACAGTAAATTTCTGTATTTTTTCTGTCCGTGTACCTAAAAAAAAAAAAAAAAGTTTAGATTAGAGGTTGATAAACCTCATCAAGTTTGCTTGACTCCTTCTGTAGATAGACATTATTCTTGTTCTTGGAGATGTGTAGATTCTCCAAGCTCTTGCTCTTGTTCTTAATGTTGCATTCTAAAATATCCACATTCCAAGAATCAAACGAGTGTCCATTTTCCAACTAATGTTCTTTGACCCCTGTACTGTTAATGATTGTCTTTTTAAGGCTGCTTTTGTGTACATTCATCCTCAATCTTAAATACCCTCCCGTTTGACCAGCATAGCATTTTTCGCAATCCTTGCAATTTAATCTGTGGACAATCTCTTATTTATTGCGCTTCTCCTTACAGTTGCTAAAGAATTTGCTAAGGTTGTTTGTATTTTGGAAGTAGACTTGAATCTTCAACTCGTTTCTCAATCTTTCTGACAATCCCTTAACATATGGTAGTACGCAGTAGAGTCCTCTCTCGATGTTTCTTCTTCTCTCAATGCCCTTGTTGTAAATTTCATGTATTCTTTCTCTCACCATCTTATCTATGAAGACTCTTGAGTAGTCATTGTCAGCAAACGTTTTCTTCACCAACTTCCGATTGTCGTATCTAAAATCCACATGGGATAACTTGATTGCCCGGTCAATGACCCCCTTGATCGTTCCTATCTTGTTTCCAAATTGATGGTGGGAGTAAAATTTCAGGAATCTACCGGACCATATTGGTTTCCTGTACCGATTCATTCGTACTGTGCCATCATCCATCATATTTATTTAAATATCTAAGAAACTTAATCAGTTGACGCATTCTATCGTCGTTGGAGACTTTCATTCTAGATTGCATTGTGTTGAAAACCTCTATCAGTTCTTCTCTTATCAATAGACTTGGTGGGAACAATTGTAAGTATGTCATTATTATATCTCTTAAAGATTTTTGATTCAAATGATAATCTGGCTAGCACTTTAAATTTCAAGTTTTCCATCATCGCGTTTGCCACCACGGCTGATAGTGGTTATCCAATTGAGCATAAAATCTCTGCTCACGGAATTCTCCATCAAACGAAAAAGTAGTATTCCGGAAAATTAGCTTCAAGGTCCTGCTGAATTCCTCCTTAGCCAGCAGCGTGTATTGTTCAACCTTATTCCATCTCGTTCCCTCTATCTCCATAAGCTATTTCAAGGAGACGTTTGTGTATAGTTGACGTACTCATAGCCTTGAGCGAGTTGATGTTGGGTGTGGCTTTACATTGGGCTCAACAACATTGCAAGAACTGGGTCAGATACAACCATTTTAGATGGGCAGCGAGTCGTAACTTCGGGTTGGACACCAGGATCCAGATCCGGCTTACGCAAGAAGCCGAGCGACGGACGCAAGGGGAGGGTGAACCAGTCGTCCACTACGTGACATGTCTGTGGGCGATCTTGGACCGGTTGACTCTCGCTATGATTAGCACAGCAGCGCTTGACCTGATTTTTCAGAGTTTACATCCAGAGATTGGTAAATTCCTGCGCCAGGGTATCATACGTGCCATTGATTCGCTGATTGACCAGGCACAAGTCATAGAGGGTACGATAGTGGCACGAAGCTGCTACCGGCCACCCCCTCTACCCAAAGAGTCGTTGATGCCTGACGTGGTATCAGGGGTGTTAACGAACCCGAACTACCTCTACCGAACCTAAGTGGACCAGGTCCGATTGGTCCAATCGGCAGGTCCGATTGAAAATAGTTCGAAGCTGTGAAAGTTCCTTTAAGAGCAGCTAGATTTTCTTCAAATTTCTTTGCGTGGTAAGTATTAATTAATGAAGTCCAAAGTACTTTTAATAAAATTACAATGATAAATTAAAATAGAATATTGTTCAACGTTCGAAAATAAATAGTTTTTAACTTGGGCATATTTTGAGGTTAATTTTTACAAAGTAAATTAAACTTTTTTTTTAGATGTCACCAAAGTATCACCCAGGCTGGAAAAAATATGGTTTTATTAAAGTATTTGATGAACAACGACCAACAATCGTAATAAAAGCTCGGTGTCCAATTTGCAATTATGCATCAAGTAAAAAAACAGAAGAATATATGTGAAAGCACATGTTAGAAGTCAAAACATTTTTAACCTCTAAAAAAGAATCGTTAATTTCTGATTTGATTAGTTTATTTTTTATTTCTTGCAGAGAAAATCATAAAACCAGTCAAATATTTCTCAGGAATTAAATGAGCGTGAAGTGTTGAGAGAGATTTTTGAAAATGCTGAGCAGTCAAGTACAAGTTTAAATTCTCAATGTTCTCTGCAAATTCAAAGATCCAAGGTAAGTAAAAATTTTTTACAGTAGTTATTAAAATGCATAGAATTATTAAATCATTGTTGTCCACAGGGGAAAAAACGTAGCTTAGATAATAATGATTCAGTGCACGGAGAGAAGAGTCGGAGATCCGTTTACGAAATTGGAACATAACCTGCTTGTGTTTAGTTAAGCGCGATCGGGCTTCGAACGAGTTCGCAATCTGATTGCGAACTCGGGCGAGAGGCCCGATGTCGAACTGAGATCGTAAACGAAGCGGTGCCCTCTTGGGGCGACATTCCCAGATTACGTTCGCCTGTTCGATATCGGGCTTCGCGCAGTTCGCAATCTGATTGCGAACTAATTCGAAGCCCTATCGCGCTTAACAAAGACAAACAGGTTAGGTCCCAATTTCGTAAACGGATCTCCAACTCTTCTCTCCGTGTGGATTGTTTTGATGAAAAACTTGTTGAGATAAACACTCATTTAGTAAAATTTTTTTATTGCAATGGGTTCGACATTAGTGCTGCTTATGACAGTCCATCTTAAGAATTTTTGTGAAATATTAATTTCAATAACTGATGAATCAAGTGTACAGTATCCAATTTTTTCTGCTGGACAGCTCAAGACTTCAATTTTACCCAATGTTTACAAGGGTATTGTGACAAGAAACCAAAAAAAAAAGTTCTATGAAGTACTTTTCATTGAAGCAAATGATTGCTTTTTATTAAGTTATATCTCTGTCAAACCAGAAGACAGTGTTATTATTCACAGTTATGTTTACATTTTATGTAATAAAAATGTGGAGCTAACATTTGAAAGATTCTGTGCAGATTCCGTTGAGAAAGCTAACAGATTCTATGGAGCTAAAATTAAATTTGTTTTTACAAATGCTGCTGATGTAACTGACTTTAAAATAATTAATGAATTTGGAACAAGTAGTGTTGTTGTTTGCCTGTCACATTTGTTGGAAAAATTGGAACACGACATTGAAACATTCAGATTGAATAGTTTATCGGAGTCGCATGTAACCAGTGAATATCTTGTGTGCATAAGTGGTATTAAAAGTAAAATAATAAACTTTTCACTTGGTGAAGCAACCAAATTAATTTTTGAAATTAAAAAGAATGATAAATTTTCATTAAATGAGTCTATTAGTTTTATTATAGATCAATGTATTCAACCATTGTACCTGTGTGCAATGTTTTTCAATCACAGTTTTCAAATGGATTATTTTACAGCATCAGAGCAACAAACTGTGTTAGATTACTTAGATGATAATTTTAATACATCTCCTGAAGACACCAAAAGTATTTCTGATTACATACTAAAAACTTGTGATTTTAAAAGATTATTTGAAAAATCAGATATGGTTAATCCAAATCAGTTCTGGGTAAGAGCTAGTTTAAAATATCTAAAAATAGCTTTATTCGCTTTAGAACTTTTGGCTATTCCAGCATATATATCCAATGTTAAAGTAAGTGAGATTTCTAAAGTACTTCAAAAGTATTCGAATGATGAGAGCATGAAGAATCTGGTGATTGCTTTGCTTCTAGAAGAATCTCAATAAATTACTTAATATTAAAAAAGCTATTAATCGCTTAAAAGATTATTGTTAAGTAATAAATGTTATTATAAGTATAATATCCATATTAAAAAATCTAATTAATAATTGTTTATAAGGCAAGGTTTCTAATGACAAAAATCAGGTGTCTTCAAATTAAGAAAATTTTTGCAATTAAAGTTCCTATGATTAATTTAATTAATCAAGAAAGTTTAATTAACATTATCTGTGATGTTATAGTTAAAAAAAAAAGTATTTTCATAATGTTTCATTTTTTTATTAATGAAACAAAAAAGTATTATATACAAATGATTTTAAAAGACTGATAAAAAAACATATATGATTAATTCACATAAATTTTGGGTAAGAGCTAGTCTAAAAAAACCAAAAGTAGCTTTATTCGCTCTAGAACTTTTGGCGATCCCAGCATTTATACTTTATGAACAAGTAAGTGAGATCTCCAAAGTGCTACGTAATTCAAGTGAATTTATAAACACTAATGAAACAAATATTGAAAAGGTTGATGTACTTCATTAGTTTGTTTTTTTAATAACAATATCAATGTTTATAAAATTCTATATTTTGAATATAAATTGCTTGAGAAGCAAGTTAACTAATGTCAGTAAGAAATTTTTTTTTAAATTAAGAATATTTTTAAATGACAAATAATTATAATTTGCCATAAGGTTAGTTTGTTTAATTACTCAAAGAAAAAATATTATATTAAGATTATATATTTATATAAAAATTGATACTAATATAAAAGCGCTAAATAATTTCTGAATTTCTATGTTTATCTTGTAATTAGAATTATAATCCTAAAGTGCGGTAGCACTTTGACGGCGAGTAGGTTTTTTTAACCGACTGCCGTTAAAGCGTACGCTTTATATACATTGAAATTCGGTTTTAGGTTAGGTCGTTCATGAAAAAAACACTATTAGGATGATTATTTTTCCTTGACCATATATTCTACGCATAGCCTAAGATCCCCTGAGAAGATTAAAAAAAAAATCATCCTGAAAAATTTCTGCGTAAAGAAGTTATGACCGTCTCAAAATTCGAAACGGTGATTTCCTTTAGAAATTTTTTCGTTTCCAGTCCCTGAGCATCCGGTTTCTCTACATGCGCTGCATGTGGCTTAAACCGGATCTTACGTAACGCTGTCTCACTCTTGCAGCCTGCAGCAAGGCATGCGAGCAGGCTGCGCAGGTGAGGTGCGCGCACGCAAGAGGCCGAGCCGCCGAGACCCGAGCAGCTGAGCAAAAGACAGCGGTCATAATTATTATTATTTTATTACATGATTTAGAAATAATTAAGTAATTAAAAAAGTAGGATATAATAAAATATACAGCGGCATCACGCTAAATTCACTATTAACATAATTTAATTAATAAATATTATGACCGTTAACCATCAATAATTATAGAAAAATATTTGGCTATAATTTTTCAAAACAAAATATCTAAAGTCTCCCTATGATAATCATCTATGAGTTAGAGTGAGTTGAACTTGTGAAACCTTCTGCTGGTGCTGCAGAGATTTATTTATCCAGTGAAAATTGCTGCAACAAATGTCAATGACCAAGTTGAGGTAGTTTAAATGTGAATGGTGATCAATGTCTCATGGGGTTATTCAAATTGTCAGACAAGTAAATACATTTAAATCATCATTGGAATTTATAAATTCTGAGTCAATACACCAACATGGATAAGGTTTACTGCTCTCAGTTTATTTTCCAAGATGAATTTGTCTGACTATCAAGTTTAATTTTAGTTTTATCCGCTATATACCAACTACCTTAACTTGCTGCAGCAAATGTCAATGACCAAGTTGAGGTAGTTTAAGTGTGATCAATGTCTCATGGAATTATTCAAATTGTCAGGCAAGTAAATACATTTAAATCATTACTGGAACTTATAAATTCTGAATCAATACACCAACACGGATAAGGTTTATTGTTCTCAGTTCATTTTCCAAGATAAATTTGTCTGACTATCATGACCAAGTTAAGGTAGTTTAAATGTGATCAATGTCTCATGAAATTATTCAAATTGTCAGACAAGTAAATACATTTAAATCATCGCTGAAATTTATAAATTCTGAATCAATACACCAACATGGATAAGGTTTATTGTTCTCAGTTTATTTTCCAAGATGAATTTGTCTGACTATCAAGTTTAATTTTAGTTTTATCCGCTATATACCAACTACCTTAACTTGCTG
The DNA here is from genome assembly GCA_038277355.1 of Encarsia formosa. NCBI lineage: Eukaryota > Metazoa > Arthropoda > Insecta > Hymenoptera > Aphelinidae > Encarsia > Encarsia formosa. Next base: position 62,026,570 of record CM076186.1, read on the forward strand.
CAGCAAATGTCAATGACCAAGTTGAGGTAGTTTAAGTGTGATCAATGTCTCATGGAACTATTCAAATTGTCAGGCAAGTAAATACATTTAAATCATCACTGGAACTTATAAATTCTGAGTCAATACACCAACACGGATAAGGTTTATTGTTCTCAGTTTATTTTCCAAGATGAATTTGTCTGACTATCAAGTTTAATTTCAGTTTTATCCGCTGTGTACCAACTACCTCAACTTGGTCATTGACATTTGCTGCATTCAAATGTGATGGTGATCAATGTTTCATGGGGTTATTCAAATTGTCAGACAAGTAAATACATTTAAATCATCACTGGAACTTATAAATTCTGAGTCAATACACCAACACGGATAAGGTTTATTGTTCTCAGTTTATTTTCCAAGATGAATTTGTCTGACTATTAAGTTTAATTTCAGTTTTATCCGCTGTGTACTAACTACCTCAACTTGGTCATTGACATTTGCTGCATTCAAATGTGATGGTGATCAATGTCTCATGGAATTATTCAAATTGTCAGGCAAGTAAATACATTTAGATCATTACTGGAACTTATAAATTCTGAGTCAATACACCAACACGGATAAGGTTTATTGTTCTCAGTTTATTTTCCAAGATGAATTTTTCTGACTATCAAGTTTAATTTTAGTTTTATCCGCTATATACCAACTACCTTAACTTGCTGCAGCAAATGTCAATGACCAAGTTGGGGTAGTTTAAGTGGGATCAATGTCTCATGGAATTATTCAAATTGTCAGGCAAGTAAATACATTTAGATCATTACTGGAACTTATAAATTCTGAGTCAATACACCAACACGGATAAGGTTTATTGTTCTCAGTTTATTTTCCAAGATGAATTTGTCTGACTATCAAGTTTAATTTTAGTTTTATCCGCTATATACCAACTACCTTAACTTGCTGCAGCAAATGTCAATGACCAAGTTGAGGTAGTTTAAGTGTGATCAATGTCTCATGGAACTATTCAAATTGTCAGGCAAGTAAATACATTTAAATCATCACTGGAACTTATAAATTCTGAGTCAATACACCAACACGGATAAGGTTTATTGTTCTCAGTTTATTTTCCAAGATGAATTTGTCTGACTATCAAGTTTAATTTCAGTTTTATCCGCTGTGTACCAACTACCTCAACTTGGTCATTGACATTTGCTGCATTCAAATGTGATGGTGATCAATGTTTCATGGGGTTATTCAAATTGTCAGACAAGTAAATACATTTAAATCATCACTGGAACTTATAAATTCTGAGTCAATACACCAACACGGATAAGGTTTATTGTTCTCAGTTTATTTTCCAAGATGAATTTGTCTGACTATTAAGTTTAATTTTAGTTTTATCCGCTATATACCAACTACCTTAACTTGCTGCAGCAAATGTCAATGACCAAGTTGGGGTAGTTTAAGTGTGATCAATGTCTCATGGAACTATTCAAATTGTCAGGCAAGTAAATACATTTAAATCATCACTGGAACTTATAAATTCTGAGTCAATACACCAACACGGATAAGGTTTATTGTTCTCAGTTTATTTTCCAAGATGAATTTGTCTGACTATCAAGTTTAATTTCAGTTTTATCCGCTGTGTACCAACTACCTCAACTTGGTCATTGACATTTGCTGCATTCAAATGTGATGGTGATCAATGTTTCATGGGGTTATTCAAATTGTCAGACAAGTAAATACATTTAGATCATTACTGGAACTTATAAATTCTGAGTCAATACACCAACACGGATAAGGTTTATTGTTCTCAGTTTATTTTCCAAGATGAATTTGTCTGACTATTAAGTTTAATTTCAGTTTTATCCGCTGTGTACTAACTACCTCAACTTGGTCATTGACATTTGCTGCATTCAAATGTGATGGTGATCAATGTCTCATGGAATTATTCAAATTGTCAGGCAAGTAAATACATTTAGATCATTACTGGAACTTATAAATTCTGAGTCAATACACCAACACGGATAAGGTTTATTGTTCTCAGTTTATTTTCCAAGATGAATTTGTCTGACTATCAAGTTTAATTTTAGTTTTATCCGCTATATACCAACTACCTTAACTTGCTGCAGCAAATGTCAATGACCAAGTTGGGGTAGTTTAAGTGGGATCAATGTCTCATGGAATTATTCAAATTGTCAGACAAGTAAATACATTTAAATCATCGCTGAAATTTATAAATTCTGAATCAATACACCAACATGGATAAGGTTTATTGTTCTCAGTTTATTTTCCAAGATGAATTTGTCTGACTATCAAGTTTAATTTTAGTTTTATCCGCTATATACCAACTACCTTAACTTGCTGCAGCAAATGTCAATGACCAAGTTGAGGTAGTTTAAGTGTGATCAATGTCTCATGGAACTATTCAAATTGTCAGGCAAGTAAATACATTTAAATCATCACTGGAACTTATAAATTCTGAGTCAATACACCAACACGGATAAGGTTTATTGTTCTCAGTTTATTTTCCAAGATGAATTTGTCTGACTATCAAGTTTAATTTCAGTTTTATCCGCTGTGTACCAACTACCTCAACTTGGTCATTGACATTTGCTGCATTCAAATGTGATGGTGATCAATGTTTCATGGGGTTATTCAAATTGTCAGACAAGTAAATACATTTAAATCATCACTGGAACTTATAAATTCTGAGTCAATACACCAACACGGATAAGGTTTATTGTTCTCAGTTTATTTTCCAAGATGAATTTGTCTGACTATTAAGTTTAATTTCAGTTTTATCCGCTGTGTACTAACTACCTCAACTTGGTCATTGACATTTGCTGCATTCAAATGTGATGGTGATCAATGTCTCATGGAATTATTCAAATTGTCAGGCAAGTAAATACATTTAGATCATTACTGGAACTTATAAATTCTGAGTCAATACACCAACACGGATAAGGTTTATTGTTCTCAGTTTATTTTCCAAGATGAATTTTTCTGACTATCAAGTTTAATTTTAGTTTTATCCGCTATATACCAACTACCTTAACTTGCTGCAGCAAATGTCAATGACCAAGTTGGGGTAGTTTAAGTGGGATCAATGTCTCATGGAATTATTCAAATTGTCAGGCAAGTAAATACATTTAGATCATTACTGGAACTTATAAATTCTGAGTCAATACACCAACACGGATAAGGTTTATTGTTCTCAGTTTATTTTCCAAGATGAATTTGTCTGACTATCAAGTTTAATTTTAGTTTTATCCGCTATATACCAACTACCTTAACTTGCTGCAGCAAATGTCAATGACCAAGTTGAGGTAGTTTAAGTGTGATCAATGTCTCATGGAACTATTCAAATTGTCAGGCAAGTAAATACATTTAAATCATCACTGGAACTTACAAATTCTGAGTCAATACACCAACACGGATAAGGTTTATTGTTCTCAGTTTATTTTCCAAGATGAATTTGTCTGACTATCAAGTTTAATTTCAGTTTTATCCGCTGTGTACCAACTACCTCAACTTGGTCATTGACATTTGCTGCATTCAAATGTGATGGTGATCAATGTTTCATGGGGTTATTCAAATTGTCAGACAAGTAAATACATTTAAATCATCACTGGAACTTATAAATTCTGAGTCAATACACCAACACGGATAAGGTTTATTGTTCTCAGTTTATTTTCCAAGATGAATTTGTCTGACTATTAAGTTTAATTTTAGTTTTATCCGCTATATACCAACTACCTTAACTTGCTGCAGCAAATGTCAATGACCAAGTTGGGGTAGTTTAAGTGTGATCAATGTCTCATGGAACTATTCAAATTGTCAGGCAAGTAAATACATTTAAATCATCACTGGAACTTATAAATTCTGAGTCAATACACCAACACGGATAAGGTTTATTGTTCTCAGTTTATTTTCCAAGATGAATTTGTCTGACTATCAAGTTTAATTTCAGTTTTATCCGCTGTGTACCAACTACCTCAACTTGGTCATTGACATTTGCTGCATTCAAATGTGATGGTGATCAATGTTTCATGGGGTTATTCAAATTGTCAGACAAGTAAATACATTTAAATCATCACTGGAACTTATAAATTCTGAGTCAATACACCAACACGGATAAGGTTTATTGTTCTCAGTTTATTTTCCAAGATGAATTTGTCTGACTATTAAGTTTAATTTCAGTTTTATCCGCTGTGTACTAACTACCTCAACTTGGTCATTGACATTTGCTGCATTCAAATGTGATGGTGATCAATGTCTCATGGAATTATTCAAATTGTCAGGCAAGTAAATACATTTAGATCATTACTGGAACTTATAAATTCTGAGTCAATACACCAACACGGATAAGGTTTATTGTTCTCAGTTTATTTTCCAAGATGAATTTGTTTGACTATCAAGTTTAATTTTAGTTTTATCCGCTATATACCAACTACCTTAACTTGCTGCAGCAAATGTCAATGACCAAGTTGGGGTAGTTTAAGTGGGATCAATGTCTCATGGAATTATTCAAATTGTCAGGCAAGTAAATACATTTAGATCATTACTGGAACTTATAAATTCTGAGTCAATACACCAACACGGATAAGGTTTATTGTTCTCAGTTTATTTTCCAAGATGAATTTGTCTGACTATCAAGTTTAATTTTAGTTTTATCCGCTATATACCAACTACCTTAACTTGCTGCAGCAAATGTCAATGACCAAGTTGAGGTAGTTTAAGTGTGATCAATGTCTCATGGAATTATTCAAATTGTCAGGCAAGTAAATACATTTAAATCATTACTGGAACTTATAAATTCTGAGTCAATACACCAACACGGATAAGGTTTATTGTTCTCAGTTTATTTTCCAAGATGAATTTGTCTGACTATCAAGTTTCATTTCAGTTTTATCCGCTGTGTACCAACTACCTCAACTTGGTCATTGACATTTGCCGCATTCAAATGTGATGGTGATCAATGTTTCATGGGGTTATTCAAATTGTCAGACAAGTAAATACATTTAAATCATCACTGGAACTTATAAATTCTGAGTCAATACACCAACACGGATAAGGTTTATTGTTCTCAGTTTATTTTCCAAGATGAATTTGTCTGACTATTAAGTTTAATTTTAGTTTTATCCGCTATATACCAACTACCTTAACTTGCTGCAGCAAATGTCAATGACCAAGTTGGGGTAGTTTAAGTGTGATCAATGTCTCATGGAACTATTCAAATTGTCAGGCAAGTAAATACATTTAAATCATCACTGGAACTTATAAATTCTGAGTCAATACACCAACACGGATAAGGTTTATTGTTCTCAGTTTATTTTCCAAGATGAATTTGTCTGACTATCAAGTTTAATTTCAGTTTTATCCGCTGTGTACCAACTACCTCAACTTGGTCATTGACATTTGCTGCATTCAAATGTGATGGTGATCAATGTTTCATGGGGTTATTCAAATTGTCAGACAAGTAAATACATTTAAATCATCACTGGAACTTATAAATTCTGAGTCAATACACCAACACGGATAAGGTTTATTGTTCTCAGTTTATTTTCCAAGATGAATTTGTCTGACTATTAAGTTTAATTTCAGTTTTATCCGCTGTGTACTAACTACCTCAACTTGGTCATTGACATTTGCTGCATTCAAATGTGATGGTGATCAATGTCTCATGGAATTATTCAAATTGTCAGGCAAGTAAATACATTTAGATCATTACTGGAACTTATAAATTCTGAGTCAATACACCAACACGGATAAGGTTTATTGTTCTCAGTTTATTTTCCAAGATGAATTTGTCTGACTATCAAGTTTAATTTTAGTTTTATCCGCTATATACCAACTACCTTAACTTGCTGCAGCAAATGTCAATGACCAAGTTGGGGTAGTTTAAGTGGGATCAATGTCTCATGGAATTATTCAAATTGTCAGACAAGTAAATACATTTAAATCATCGCTGAAATTTATAAATTCTGAATCAATACACCAACATGGATAAGGTTTATTGTTCTCAGTTTATTTTCCAAGATGAATTTGTCTGACTATCAAGTTTAATTTTAGTTTTATCCGCTATATACCAACTACCTTAACTTGCTGCAGCAAATGTCAATGACCAAGTTGAGGTAGTTTAAGTGTGATCAATGTCTCATGGAACTATTCAAATTGTCAGGCAAGTAAATACATTTAAATCATCACTGGAACTTATAAATTCTGAGTCAATACACCAACACGGATAAGGTTTATTGTTCTCAGTTTATTTTCCAAGATGAATTTGTCTGACTATCAAGTTTAATTTCAGTTTTATCCGCTGTGTACCAACTACCTCAACTTGGTCATTGACATTTGCTGCATTCAAATGTGATGGTGATCAATGTTTCATGGGGTTATTCAAATTGTCAGACAAGTAAATACATTTAAATCATCACTGGAACTTATAAATTCTGAGTCAATACACCAACACGGATAAGGTTTATTGTTCTCAGTTTATTTTCCAAGATGAATTTGTCTGACTATTAAGTTTAATTTCAGTTTTATCCGCTGTGTACTAACTACCTCAACTTGGTCATTGACATTTGCTGCATTCAAATGTGATGGTGATCAATGTCTCATGGAATTATTCAAATTGTCAGGCAAGTAAATACATTTAGATCATTACTGGAACTTATAAATTCTGAGTCAATACACCAACACGGATAAGGTTTATTGTTCTCAGTTTATTTTCCAAGATGAATTTTTCTGACTATCAAGTTTAATTTTAGTTTTATCCGCTATATACTAACTACCTTAACTTGCTGCAGCAAATGTCAATGACCAAGTTGGGGTAGTTTAAGTGGGATCAATGTCTCATGGAATTATTCAAATTGTCAGGCAAGTAAATACATTTAGATCATTACTGGAACTTATAAATTCTGAGTCAATACACCAACACGGATAAGGTTTATTGTTCTCAGTTTATTTTCCAAGATGAATTTGTCTGACTATCAAGTTTAATTTTAGTTTTATCCGCTATATACCAACTACCTTAACTTGCTGCAGCAAATGTCAATGACCAAGTTGAGGTAGTTTAAGTGTGATCAATGTCTCATGGAACTATTCAAATTGTCAGGCAAGTAAATACATTTAAATCATCACTGGAACTTATAAATTCTGAGTCAATACACCAACACGGATAAGGTTTATTGTTCTCAGTTTATTTTCCAAGATGAATTTGTCTGACTATCAAGTTTAATTTCAGTTTTATCCGCTGTGTACCAACTACCTCAACTTGGTCATTGACATTTGCTGCATTCAAATGTGATGGTGATCAATGTTTCATGGGGTTATTCAAATTGTCAGACAAGTAAATACATTTAAATCATCACTGGAACTTATAAATTCTGAGTCAATACACCAACACGGATAAGGTTTATTGTTCTCAGTTTATTTTCCAAGATGAATTTGTCTGACTATTAAGTTTAATTTTAGTTTTATCCGCTATATACCAACTACCTTAACTTGCTGCAGCAAATGTCAATGACCAAGTTGGGGTAGTTTAAGTGTGATCAATGTCTCATGGAACTATTCAAATTGTCAGGCAAGTAAATACATTTAAATCATCACTGGAACTTATAAATTCTGAGTCAATACACCAACACGGATAAGGTTTATTGTTCTCAGTTTATTTTCCAAGATGAATTTGTCTGACTATCAAGTTTAATTTCAGTTTTATCCGCTGTGTACCAACTACCTCAACTTGGTCATTGACATTTGCTGCATTCAAATGTGATGGTGATCAATGTTTCATGGGGTTATTCAAATTGTCAGACAAGTAAATACATTTAAATCATCACTGGAACTTATAAATTCTGAGTCAATACACCAACACGGATAAGGTTTATTGTTCTCAGTTTATTTTCCAAGATGAATTTGTCTGACTATTAAGTTTAATTTCAGTTTTATCCGCTGTGTACTAACTACCTCAACTTGGTCATTGACATTTGCTGCATTCAAATGTGATGGTGATCAATGTCTCATGGAATTATTCAAATTGTCAGGCAAGTAAATACATTTAGATCATTACTGGAACTTATAAATTCTGAGTCAATACACCAACACGGATAAGGTTTATTGTTCTCAGTTTATTTTCCAAGATGAATTTGTCTGACTATCAAGTTTAATTTTAGTTTTATCCGCTATATACCAACTACCTTAACTTGCTGCAGCAAATGTCAATGACCAAGTTGGGGTAGTTTAAGTGGGATCAATGTCTCATGGAATTATTCAAATTGTCAGGCAAGTAAATACATTTAGATCATTACTGGAACTTATAAATTCTGAGTCAATACACCAACACGGATAAGGTTTATTGTTCTCAGTTTATTTTCCAAGATGAATTTGTCTGACTATCAAGTTTAATTTTAGTTTTATCCGCTATATACCAACTACCTTAACTTGCTGCAGCAAATGTCAATGACCAAGTTGAGGTAGTTTAAGTGTGATCAATGTCTCATGGAATTATTCAAATTGTCAGGCAAGTAAATACATTTAAATCATTACTGGAACTTATAAATTCTGAGTCAATACACCAACACGGATAAGGTTTATTGTTCTCAGTTTATTTTCCAAGATGAATTTGTCTGACTATCAAGTTTCATTTCAGTTTTATCCGCTGTGTACCAACTACCTCAACTTGGTCATTGACATTTGCCGCATTCAAATGTGATGGTGATCATAAGTTGTTTGTTCTAGTCAGGAATCAATTGGTAAATTTTACCAATTTTTTTAGTTTCACCTTATACCTAGTTATTAAATAGTTTGAAAAATAAAAAATTAATAGTTATTAAAATATCATTTTTTTTTTTAAAGCCTGGAGATAAATAAAATTAAAAAAAAAAAAAAACATTTAAAAATGTAAGATACCAACGGCAACTTAGGTTTTTACTGCTATAGTTGCTATAACAGAATTATCAAAATAAAAATTATTTTTTATACTTGATGTTTAAAAATCAGTAAAAAAAGTTTACAATAAAATCAATTCATTTTAATTGTCCTTCAATATCGATAAAATCATTCATCTCAATGGAGTCATAAGTTTTTTGTTCTACTCAGGTATCAATTGGTAAATTTTACCATTTTTTTTTTAGTTTCACCTTATACCTAGCGAAAGAAATGAAATCTTTAAAAAGAAAGACCTTTAAAAAGGTAAGAATTTACGGCGAGTGGTTTTTTTTTTGGACAGAACTAAAACAAAAGTATATATGTTGTTACTTTCAGATCTATGTTAATATTAATGAATTTATCCCGAAAGATACGAACAGATGAATAAAATAAAAAAATAAAATAAAAAACCATCTTTCAGTAGAGTTACAGTGAATTCTGTTCATTTTTTTAAACTTTAATTATAAATTAATTCGAGTATCTACTCTGATTTTGATATTATGTTTTCGGGGATACGAACAGATGAATGAAATGAAATCAAAAATCATTTTCCGGACGAGTTTTTAATAAATTTTTTTCAGTTTTATTTCTTTAATTAATTTTTACTCAAATTATTTAAAATTCCTACTCTGATTCTGTTGATATTTTTTTGGAATATGAACAGATGAAGGAGATGAAATCAAAGAATCATCTTCCGGACGAGTTTTAAGTAAATTTTTCTTTTCTTTTTTACGCATCTTTTTTCTTTTTTTTTTTTTAAACTTGAATTCAATTTTTTTTTAGTAAAAGTTTACTATCAATTTATTCAATTTAGGTGTCGTTCAATATCGTTAAAATCATTCGGACTCGACGGAGCCGCAGATTTATTAATTAGAATAATATTACTTTTCAAAGAATCAATTAAAAAAAAAAGCTCTTAGATTTTTAAGTCTTTTTATTTTTAGTTACCCTAATACAGTTTCTGCTTTTCGGTGATGCATGAATATCTTTGGTCGACTGTTAATCGTTAATCTGCGGCTCCGTCGAGTTCGAATGATTTTAACGATATTGAACGACACCTAAATTGAATAAATTGATAGTAAACTTTTACTAAAAAAAAATTGAATTCAAGTTTAAAAAAAAAAAAAGAAAAAAGATGCGTAAAAAAGAAAAGAAAAATTTACTTAAAACTCGTCCGGAAGATGATTCTTTGATTTCATCTCCTTCATCTGTTCATATTCCAAAAAAATATCAACAGAATCAGAGTAGGAATTTTAAATAATTTGAGTAAAAATTAATTAAAGAAATAAAACTGAAAAAAATTTATTAAAAACTCGTCCGGAAAATGATTTTTGATTTCATTTCATTCATCTGTTCGTATCCCCGAAAACATAATATCAAAATCAGAGTAGATACTCGAATTAATTTATAATTAAAGTTTAAAAAAATGAACAGAATTCACTGTAACTCTACTGAAAGATGGTTTTTTATTTTATTTTTTTATTTTATTCATCTGTTCGTATCTTTCGGGATAAATTCATTAATATTAACATAGATCTGAAAGTAACAACATATATACTTTTGTTTTAGTTCTGTCCAAAAAAAAAACCACTCGCCGTAAATTCTTACCTTTTTAAATTATGATATAATTTGTTTTTCACTTGAAAAAGATTTCAACTTTATTTTTTAATTCTTAACATTTAATATTGTCTTTTGTTGTCTCTTTTCAATGCAATGACTATATTTTTAAATGATTGCGTATAATTGTTTTTTTCCCTGCTACTTTATAAGCGTTGAAAGTGATAAAAAAATAATTGTTGATGTAACAAGTTATAGTTCTGTTCGTTAACTGAAACTTGTAAAAACATTTATAATTCAGATTAATAACAAATAAAATTGAATAATAAAAAGTTATGTTTAATTTTCAATGAATTCGTTATTTATACATTATTATTATTATTACCATCATTCTATTTTTTTCATTAATTGAAGACCAATATTCATTGGACAAATTCTACATTCTATATCCTTAAATCTGTAAATTCTATATCCTTAAATTTTATGACAATTTTTTTGTATGATTTATTAATTGAAAAAATTTATTATAAGTAGTTATCTTTGCATAATATTTTTATTATAATCTTATTATTAAATGTATGTATAAAACGTTTTACAACTTAACCCATTAAGTCCGAGGATTTTTTGAATTTTTGGTTGTGTTTGAGCTGGGAAATCTTAGGGAAAACTGTGAAAAATGTATACCTGAATACCCTATCCCCCTATTTTCAAGTATGCCCTACACGATGGTATAGTTCAAAAAAGTCAAAAATTCGATTTTCATTTGTTTATAAACAAATTAAAAAAAAAAACAAGATTTTTTTTGCACTTTTTTTTTTTTAATCGAAAAATTGAGTGGTTAAAAAATTTTTTACACACTTTAGAATATCATCACGGGTGATCACGCATTTCAAAGTTTCCAAATCTTCTTGAAAATTGTAGCTGCGATTTTTGTAAACAAAATGGCGGCCAAAACACTGCGAAGAAAAAATTCGTAAAGCAGCCGAAGGCGGAACCAACATCGAAAAACTTATTTTGCTCAAAAATATTTATTGAAAAAGCATAAAAAGTCTTTGAAATGTTAATTGTTAATATTTTTATCATTTCAATTGCATATATGCGAGTATTGGGCCCAATAGGGAGGGACCCAAAAATAAACATTGAGAAATCGAAAAATAAAAAATACTAACTTATTCTACGTAAAATTATAAGAACAAAATATACTTGGTGTTTTTTTTATTGGGGCCACTATTTTTTCATAAAAATTCGTTGAAGTTGGGACTATCAACCAATTGAGTCCAAGGATTTTTTGAATTTTTGGTTGTGTTTGAGCTGGGAAATCTTGGGGAAATCTTGGGGAAAATGTATACCTGAATACCCTACCCCCCTATTTTCAAGTATGCCCTGCACGATGGTGTAGTTTAAAAAAGTCAAAAATTCGATTTTCATTTGTTTATAAACAAATTAAAAAAAAAAAACAAGATTTTTTTTGCACTTTTTTTTTCTAATCGAAAAATTGAGTGGTTAAAAAATTTTTTACACACTTTAGAATATCATCACGGGTGATCACGCATTTCAAAGTTTCCAAATCTTCTTGAAAATTGTAGCTGCGATTTTTCTAAACAAAGTGGCGGCCAAAAAACTACGTATTTATTTATTTATTTATTTTTTTTTTAAAAGAAAAATCAAGTAATCTAATAAATAAATAACATAAATAAATAAATAAATAAATAAATACATCTGAAGGCCTCGTTTTTGAGCGAAATAAGTTTTTCGATGTTGGTTCCGCCTTCGGCTGCTTTACGAATTTTTACGTCGTAGTTTTTTGGCCGCCACTTTGTTTAGAAAAATCGCAGCTACAATTTTCAAGAAGATTTGGAAACTTTGAAATGCGTGATCACCCGTGATGATATTCTAAAGTGTGTAAAAAATTTTTTAACCACTCAATTTTTCGATTAGAAAAAAAAAGTGCAAAAAAAATCTTGTTTTTTTTTTTTAATTTGTTTATAAACAAATGAAAATCGAATTTTTGACTTTTTTAAACTACACCATCGTGCAGGGCATACTTGAAAATAGGGGGGTAGGGTATTCAGGTATACATTTTCCCCAAGATTTCCCCAAGATTTCCCAGCTCAAACACAACCAAAAATTCAAAAAATCCTTGAACTCAATTGGTTGATAGTCCCAACTTCAACGAATTTTTATGAAAAAATAGTGGCCCCAATAAAAAAAACACCAAGTATATTTTGTTCTTATAATTTTACGTAGAATAAGTTAGTATTTTTTATTTTTCGATTTCTCAATGTTTATTTTTGGGTCCCTCCCTATTGGGCCCAATACTCGCATATATGCAATTGAAATGATAAAAATATTAACAATTAACATTTCAAAGACTTTTTATGCTTTTTCAATAAATATTTTTGAGCAAAATAAGTTTTTCGATGTTGGTTCCGCCTTCGGCTGCTTTACGAATTTTTTCTTCGCAGTGTTTTGGCCGCCATTTTGTTTACAAAAATCGCAGCTACAATTTTCAAGAAGATTTGGAAACTTTGAAATGCGTGATCACCCGTGATGATATTCTAAAGTGTGTAAAAAATTTTTTAACCACTCAATTTTTCGATTAAAAAAAAAAAAGTGCAAAAAAAATCTTGTTTTTTTTTTTAATTTGTTTATAAACAAATGAAAATCGAATTTTTGACTTTTTTGAACTATACCATCGTGTAGGGCATACTTGAAAATAGGGGGATAGGGTATTCAGGTATACATTTTTCACAGTTTTCCCTAAGATTTCCCAGCTCAAACACAACCAAAAATTCAAAAAATCCTCGGACTTAATGGGTTAACATTTACAAATATCCGCTTGAAACATAAACGTAAACTTAAATTTCTAAATTATGTGTCAATGTATTATTTTTTCTCTTTGTTATTATTAAATTAGCAGAACTCTTTAGTACAATACCTTAAAAACAAAATTGGTCTAACAATATATCCATAAAGTTTTTTTTTTTTTTAAATACGCATGTAATAAGTTTGTTTACAATCAGTGTGCTGAGTAATGGGTAAGAACAGTATTGAAATGGAAAAAATAATTGGTATCAAATGTAGTGTAGATACTACACATTAATATTAATTATCAATTTCCATTTCGAAGGGATCATTTTTGTATAACTGTAAGTCTAAGGCTCTTAAAGAATGATAAATATCTAATAAATGACTAGATTTTTCATCTCCTAAACGGTCCTTTATACATTGTGGACGTACGTCCATTGAGAAAACAGACTCTCGATTAGAGCTGTGGATGCTGTTATTAAAATAAGCTTTATTGCAAATCTTGCTAAATTTGGAAATCTGAGTTGAAGTATGGACCAGTAATGTATCGGGGTGTCAGAGTTTGCCGCTAAGGTTTCAAAATTTCCAATTGTTTCATTGTATAATTCTAACTCAACTGAAGCTTCTTCTGAAAATTTATCATTAATAAAATTTTTCGCAACTGCAGTTTGATTATTACTTAACAAACGGCCCTTATACTTGTTATGTAATAAATAAACCGCCAAACCGACAGCTGGAACTGCTTTTTCTACTCTTGCAGTGAGCAACATCCGTAAGTGGTCTGGAACTTCCAACGACAACCAGTACTCAGTTGCATCAGCAATATTTTTTTTTGGATCTTGGCATTTCTTTATAAGCTTACAAACTGGATCAATGTCTTGAAGAGTGGAAAAAAGCTGATTTTCAAACTCATCGTCGTGAAGTAAATCAAAAACATTTTCGTCCAGCTTGACAGTTGGATCGTTTGCTATTTCTCGCAGTTTTGAAGATTTGAAAGAATACTTTGACAAGTTATTTGGATATAACCAAACCTTGTCTCAGGAAAACTCTGGATCTTTGTGCCTTTGAAATTAGCTGATCATAATAAAGTGTCAAAGAAAGGTTTACTAAAGTTATCCACAATTTTATTAACTTTTAAAACAAAATCGGCATCTACGAAACTTTTCAGTAATAGATTAGCACTATGACTTGAGCATGTAGCTTGCCATAAAAAGGCATCCTGGACGTTCACAGATTTCCTAGCACCACAAACAATCTTGCTATCGTTATCAGTAATGATACCGAATACGTCCGTGTCACACTTATTTTTTGCGTAATCAATAGCATTTGTTATGTGAAAAGCCAAATATCACCATCCTCCGATTCCATTGGAAAATCTTTATAAGTTAGAAATAATTGATCAACGTGAATGTTTCTGATCGTGAAAACAAGAAGCTTTTTGTTAGAACTTTTGTTTTGCCACCCATGCACTAATAATATACTGGAAGTTTCGATGGTAAGTTTTTTTTTTTCTAAAATTATTTTTTCATAAATCAGATCCAATATACTATCTGCAAGGGTTTGCCTACATGGTGCTTTATACGCTACGTTAGTATTACTCAAGGTTTCAAAGAAATCTTTGACGTAAGGATTATCAATTACTTTGAATGGAATACTCGCAGAAAAAAAAGCAAGGGCCAATTTTTGATTCAATACGTTAATGATCGTTGGCCTGTCTTGATTGTTCAAATAGAAAAATCTACGATCCATTTTGCAAAATGATACGTAAGGATCCAACACTGAAACACAAATGTTACGTCAGTGAAATTTTAGAAATTCTTTAGAAAATTTTCGTTAATTATTTATTAAGGTGGCTTAAAAGAATTTTAATAAAACAAAAGTAAGTGTTAAAAAAAATCAGGTAGATTCCTTGAGACCTACAATTTTCCTAGAGGACACTAAGAAGGTCATCGGACTTATTTTTGAGAAAAAAATCATTAAAAAAATTTTTTTTAACATGGACTCTTATGGGAAAGAAACACTGATAAATTCCTAAAATTGTCTAAATACACTACTTTGCTACGAGTCAGGTATCATTTTAAAGGTAAAAAGTTACAGATCATTTTAAAATTATAACAATATGGAGTTATCGGACTAATTTTTATGACAAATTAAAAATTGCAGTACATAACCTCTAAAACATGAAATTATTCAATCTTTTTTATGTTTTTTATCTCAAGTTTTGTTCTAAAATGAATTATGATGATCATAATAAATAGTAATAATCATAAAAAAAAGGAAAATCATAAAAGGAAATCATAAAAAAAATTGCTTTTTTTTCTTGTTTAAAATTTTTGTAAACTTATGCACCCGCAAGGGCCCCTGCTAGATACGGGGCAGCACTTACAAGCCACCTTAATTGACAAAATAATCAATTATTTTTGTTAATTATTTATTAATTATTTTCCCAATGATTTATTTTTAATAAATTTTTCAGAAGTTTACATATTTAATATTTTTAAGTATTACATTAAAAATGGCAGAATGTAATATACAAAACTAAAAAATTGATAAAGTATTACTGTTAAATGCATAGAAAACCTAATATCATCAATACAAATTCGTGAAGTTAAGTTGAAAAATAATTTGTAAACTGAATTTTAAATAAACACTATATTATAGTAACAAATTATTAGTACTTATTTTACGTAATTTTTTTTCTTTGGTGTAATTATTTATCACAGTTATTATATCGAAATTTTGGAAAATTAACCTCAAAATATGCCCTAGTTAAAAACCATTTATTTTCGAACGTTGAACAATACTCTATTTTAGCTTATCATTGTAATTTTATTAAAAGTACTTTAGACTTCATTAATTAATACTTACTATGCAAAGAAATGTGAAGAAAAACTAGCTGCGCTTAAAGGGACTTTCACAGCTTCGAACTATTTTCAATTGGACCTTCCTATTGGACCAATCGGACCTGGTCCACTTAGGTCCGGTAGAGGTAGGTTGGGTTCGTTAACGCCCCTGCGTAGCATACTACGTGCGGAAGAAAAAAACCACAAAATTGACGCCGATTGCAGCCGTGTAAGAACCAGCCACGGCCAAAATTGATATAAAAAAAACTGGTGGCCCAGGCGTATAGATAGAGTGCGTACCGTTAAAGTGCATTAACGGGGCTTACATCATTCGAGCGTTTAAAGAACGAGTCGTCTACCACTTCGGCGCCCCGACAGTATTCCTCAGTGATAACGGGAGCGAATTTGACAACGAGGAGGTCCATCACACGTTGACATCACCAAAACACCCACGACCCAATACAGTCGAGAGAATAAACCAGTCAATCAAAATAATGATTATCTCATTTATTGAGGAGAGTCACTGAGAGTGGGAATTCGCATTCTGTTTGAAAACGGCAAGTCAAGAAACCCTCCGGTTGTCTCCGGCGATATTAAATTTTGGACTCCAACCCTCGCTAATGAACACGGTGCGACGACAAGCAGAGTTCGAGCTGGAAAAAGAGGTGCAGGAAGCAGCCGTCACTGAGTGGCTAGAGCGGATGGGAAAACTCCCAGACCTTTACCAACTAGCGAGAGAATAATGTTCGAGCACAAGATAGACAAGCGAGTTATTTTAACGAACATCGGCGAAATGTGACATTTGCCATTGGCCAAAAGGTCTGGCATCGAAATCGAATCTTATCAAAAGCGGCCGAGCGAATCGCCACTAAACTAGTTCCAAAATTCAACGGGCCCTTCGTGATTGTTTGCGAATTAACCGTCTCGTAGAACCAAAGGGCCGAGAACGGCTTTCTTCTTATTTTTTTTTGTGTAAATGAATAAGTACGTTTGAAAGCGAGTGAATGATTTTGATAACATTTATTATAAAACAATTCTATTTACAAACAATCAGATTAACAAATAAATGTCTCTTTTAATCGAGGCTCGACGTTTAAGCGGCCGAGTTTTTAATGTTAAGTCGAAAAAGCGTGTGTACTTTTCGGTAGTTGAATTCCAAGTCACGACGTTGTCAATTACGCAGTGCTTGGCAACGTCGAACGTTCTTTTTTTTACTCGCGGTAAAATAAAAACAAAAGAAAAGAATAAGAACAAATCAGTTTAAAATTAGAAATAATAACATAGTTCGGATGTATTACGAACATTCCGCCCGCCTCATCCAAGAGATGAATTTACGTCAAAATTAACGAATCTGATATTACATGATAATAATAATGTAAACAAAACAAAAAAAAATGAATTTGCAATTGCTTTTTTGATCACTGAATGCCGCCCGCCGTGACGGCTTACATTTTTCAGTGTCAAAATAAATATAAAAAAAGATTCGCATTATTTAAATGCTTTAATATGTAAATAACAATAAAAAATTCAAATTGTTTTTTTTTTTTTTTTATGAATGCCGCCCGCCGTGACGGCTTACATAATCAATATATATAAAAAAAAATTCTTAACATTTCAAGAAAACGTAGTAACGTAGCTTCGATTCAGTAGTTTAATGAATCAACGGATCGGACTCGTCACTGCTCACTGGGACTGGTAACAGGCACAGCTTATGAATTGGACGCGAGAGCTCACCGGTAGCCGTTTTTACTATTACCGCGCGAACTTTTCCGTCGGGGCCAGTATTGATCGATCTGACGCGAGCAAGTGGCCACTTAGCCGGTGGTGTGTTTTCATCCTTGACCAGAACTAAGGAATCGAGTTTTAGATTCTCCCTAGAATCGCACCACCGCGAGCGAACTTGCAAAGTAAACAAGTATTCCGCCTTCCAACGTCATCAAAAATCATCACGCATTCGAGATAAAAGATCGTGCCGTTTTGTAGGGGTTAGATCGAAATTTACCGTTCCCGGTTCTGGGATTACCGTCAATGCATGACCGACGAGAAAATGCCCAGGAGTTAATGGAGCGAGATCTTCGGGATGACTACTTATGTCGACTAACGGGCGTGAATTCAGGCAAGCTTCGATTTGACACAATAGTGTCGTTATTTCCTCAAAAGTGAGGGTCGAGCTGCCGATCACACGTTTTATATGGTGTTTAGTTGATTTCACTGCTGCCTCCCAAATTCCACCCATGTGAGGAGCAGAGGGGGGTATAAAAGTCCACTCAGTACTTTCATTAGCAAGTGAAATGCAAGCATCTTTGTAAAATTCGGAAGCTTCACGAAACATTCTGCGAAGTTCCTTATCTGCACCTTGAAAATTAGTACCGTTATCACTGGCAAGGGTTTGAACGTGGCCGCGTCTTGAAACTAATCTCCGAAAGGCTGCGAGAAAACTCGGAGTGGTCAAGTCAGAAACGGCTTCAAGATGAACAGCCTTCGTGGCTAAACAAACGAATATACATATGTAGCCTTTATATGCTTTGTGACCTCAACCTTTCGTGGTACGTAACATCACAGGCCCAGCATAATCTACGCCGGTGGCTAAAAACGGTCGAATCGCATTGACTCGAAATTCAGGCAAGTTACCCATAATTTGAGTCATCGTTTTTGCTGCAAAACGAGCACAAACTACACAATCACTATATACTTGCTTAGCGAGGACTTGCACATGAGTAATCCAAAACTTTCGCACGGTGTGACTGACCATCAATTGAGGCCCACCATGTAAAGTTTTGTCATGCGATTCGAACATTAGTAAATAAGCAAGACGACAATCTTTATGCAAAATTATAGGATGTTTTTCTTCAAAACTCAATTCAGCGCGTTGAAGACGTCCTCCAACACGCAGTAAATTATTTTCATCCAAAAAAGGACGCAAAGATCTTATGGACGAACCAGATGGAAGTCTTCGATTTTTCAAAAGAGCATCTATTTCAGCTTTGAAAAAATGTCGTTGAGACTTTAAAATCAAAAGTCTAAGTGCTTTAGAAAGCTCGACAGTTTTCAATGGTTCAATTGAATTATTTTTGGAACAAATTTTAGGCGTATCTCGCCTTTTCAGCTTTTGTGAATAGCGTAGCCAATAGGCGATTATTCAAATAATTTTATTTAAATCTGAATATCTATATAAAAGATTTATACTCACACATGAGTTTGATACATAAACAGTGCTTACATTGCATCTTTTGAGCTCAAGAGAGGTTGTCTCATTGCATTCATCCTTACTGGGACTAAATTTAGGGTCAGAGAGCCAGTGTGGTCCATTCCACCACAATGAACTGGATATTAACTCCTCTGGGGTTATACCTCTAGTAGCAAGATCTGCGGGGTTTTCACCGGAGCGCACATGACGCCATGAATCCGGGTGTACTATCGATTGGATTTTACTAACACGATTTGCGACGAAAGGTGTCCACTTTGACGCATGAGCTTTGATCCAAGCTAAGGTGACTTGAGAATCAACCCACGCGTAAGTAGGAACTTGTTCGTACTCTAGTTTTTTACGTACTTGATTAACGAGCTTTGCACCAAGTAGTGCACCGCAAAGTTCTAAACGAGGAATGCTGAGGGTTTTCACAGGGGCAACTTTTGTCTTGACCAAGAGTAATCTGGAAAAACTAGCTGCTTGCTTTTTTGTACGCAGATAAACCGTAGCAGAATACGCACGTTCTGACGCATCAGTGAAAACATGAATTTCGATCTCTGAGGAATTATCAGTACCTAACCAGCGAGGTATAGCGATTGTTTCGAGTAAGGGTAATTTTGTTTTAAAATTCTCCCAAAGCTCTGAAAGTTGTGGAGAAAGTTGTTGATCCCAATCAAGACCCAACAACCACATATCTTGAATCAGAATTTTAGCAGTAACTAAAACTGGACTATACCAGCCAAGGGGGTCGAAAAGTCGAGATATATCCGACAGAACGGAACGCTTAGTAGGTTGAACCTTTTTAAAATCGTTCATATCTACCTTCAATGAAAATGTGTCAGTTCGAGGATTCCAAACAAGACCAAGTGTTGTAACTGGATCAAACTTAAATTCCTTAACATCATTTTCCGATT
Organism: Encarsia formosa; assembly: GCA_038277355.1. NCBI lineage: Eukaryota > Metazoa > Arthropoda > Insecta > Hymenoptera > Aphelinidae > Encarsia > Encarsia formosa. The sequence continues at coordinate 62,046,786 of CM076186.1, forward strand.
TCGGACAAAGTTCTGGGGAATTTGAAGCCCATTTGCTTAATTCAAAACCACCAGCTTTAAGTATACCGATTAATTGATTCTTAACCTCAATAGCAGAATCTAGGGTATCAGCACCGTCATAAAAGTCATCAACGTATGATGCTTTGCGAATAGATCGAGAACCTAAAGGGAATTTATGAATCTCGTCTTCCGCCAATTGTAAAAGCGTTTGCAAAGCAAGCCAAGGGGCACAATTCGTACCGTAAGTAACGGTAGTTGGTGCGAATTCTAACAATTTTCTCCATGCTTCAAAGCGGAACAAAATTTTTTGCCAAATAACATCATCAGGATAAACATTAATTTGTCTGAACATCTTGACAATATCAGCTGTAAAAGCGAAACGAAATCGTCTGGCACGAGTAAGAACTGCCCAAAGCTCAGATTGCAATTTAGGACCTACCATTAAACAATCATTTAATGATTTTCCTGACTGAGTTTTAAAAGAAGCATTAAATACCACACGAAATTTCGGTGATGGCAATACGCGATAGATTCCGTGATGAGGCAAAAAAGTACCTTCGTCTGATTCTGACGAAATTAATTTCATGTGTTTCATGTCAAGGTACGTTGACATGAATTTATTGTATTCAGACTTGAAAACAGGATTTGACGCTGCTTTCCTCTCGTTTGAGATTTGCAACGATGCAGCAGCCTGTCTGTTAGGCAACAAGTTTTCACGTGGATTTAACCGGAAAGGAAGACGTACAGTGTACCGACCAGTCTTATCGCGAGTGTGAGTGTCATGGAATAATTTCACGCAATCTTCCTCCTCCTTTGACAAGAGTCTCTCGGAAGAAATCTCGTCTATTTCCCATAGACGTTGGAGATCGAAAGACAAACAGTCGTTGTCATGGCACGAAACGATTTGATTTGAACAATGAAGTGCATTTTTCAAGTTTATTAATGGTTTATCCAGATCGTTATCAGGATCCCAAAAATTTTCCAAAGAAAATTCATGAGGTGATCGAATTACGTGAATCAAGTGTGAACGACGAACGTTCGTATTTTCAAAATCAACAGGACCCATCAAGACGAAAGTGTGCAGCACGAGACTGATTTTGTATGCTGAGGAAACTGGGAGCGAGGCTGATTGTGTGTTTCATTCTGTCGTGTCGATTGACTTTGTGTTTGGTCGCTTGAATCGATGTGTAACAAAGAATGATGGTCTCGATTACAAGTTCGGCAACGATGTGTGGAATGGCAATCTGGAACTAAATGTCCAGGGCGTAAACAATTTTGACAAAGTTTAAAATTTTGGATTTGATATCTGCGTGAAATGGGTTGCATCTCGATAAACTGAGGGCAAGACGCAATCCTATGTTCCCCTGAACAAAGTGTACATGAAGGAACTGGTGGGTTTGGCGTTTTAGCTTTAGGTTTTCTATTCCCACCTGATTGATTAGTAAATTGAGGCTTAACGTCTTGAACTTTAGAAGCGTTTAGCGCCGATTTGTTTAACGAGTGACTTCGGTCATTTGAGTTGCCTTTTGCGTTTGAATGATTCAGCCTAGGTGGTTTAGCGTTAAGAATACTATCGGAACTGTTAGCGAATTCTAACGCGTTGACGCGATTTTCAAGGTAATCAGTCAATGCCTTGAAGCTTGGGACCTCTTTGCTGTCAGCAAGTGAAGTTTCCCAGTTATACCGAGTTGCCCGGTCCAACTTTTGTACTAGGATGTACACGAAAAATTCATCCCAGTGATGAACAGGCTTTTTTAATGCCCGAAAAGCACGAATCGATTGCCGGAACGCGTCGAGTAGTCGTTTTATCTCAGCTGGAGATGATTTCGCGACTTGATCGATCTCAAACAAACTACGCATATGAAATGCTGACAAAATTCGCGGATTACCGTACCGTGAGTTTAAATCTTCCCACGCGCCGTCGAATGCGTTCTCGGTTACTGGCGTATTACTAACGAGCAGTTTGGCTTCGCCAGTGAGTCTCGATCGCAAATATATAAGCTTTTGGACATTTGAAAGTCCGGGTACCTTTATCACCATGGAGTCGAACAGGTCACGAAAGCTCTCCCACTCAAGAGGGTTACCTCCGAACATTGGCAGGTCAATCTGAGGCAGATGAATTTGCCGTACCACAGGCTCGGTGTTTGATTGAGTCGTAGGCTGAGCCGATGAAGACGCAGTATTTGACTGAGGCTGCAGTTTCTCGATATCGTGCTTAAGTACGGCCGTGTGCTCGGAGTACAGCAGTTCAACGGTGCTGTACATGTCCTCCGTGCAGTACTCCGACTCTTCGAATTCTGGGAAGCGAGCGAGAGCATGGTGATTTTTCCTGTACGAGTCCCAGTAACCGTTGAGAAGGTCGACCCGCTGATTGAGGTAACCAACTGTAATGCTAGTTTTCTTAACTTTACTAGTGTTTACAAGAAAGTTTTGAATGAATTTCGCGGTAACTTTTTGATCGGTTATAAGATCTTCAAATGTTGCAGTCATTTTTCAAAGTAATCAATAAAATTAGTATTCAAATATAAGCAATAAAAATAACGTACGTTTTGTTTAGTCACGCGAAATGAAAATTTGAATTTTCAAAACAATATAATTTTTGTTTAATCGCTAAATTTAAACCTAAGTCATAAAACGATCTCACGTATTTTAATCTTGACGCCACTGAAGACTCGATTATCGACGACGCCTGAAGATGCAGATCAAATCCGTGTTGTAGGTTATGACGGTGACGAAGAAACAGCTTCACTCCTCCGTTGTGTAGAATAAGATCCACGTAGGTTTAGTCTTTGACGATAAGATGTACTCGTGGAGAGACCTCGTGTGTACTGGCTCCAAGATTGAAGAAGAAATAACAACTAGTTGAGTACCGGCGTGCCTGCGTACTCAACCAACTTTGTTTTGGTTTGCGTGAGTGCTTAGACCGTCAGTGCACTTTAGGTTAGTGGCACTGCACGGGTATGACGATCGTGGGTTGATGCATAAGTTGACCAAACACGATGCTTAAGTCTCGATGTAAATACGAGTTTTTTGGTTATTTTGCACCTAGCGCCGGCGTGCCTGCGCGCTTCGTGCTCAAACTTGATAAAAATAACAAACTGTCAGCTGTCTTGATGACAATGAATCGAGTGACGGCGATGTTCGCGCTAACCTCTTGACTTGGTTATGTTTTTTATGATTTTTTTTTTTTTTTACTTTTTTAGATTTTACGCTTTTGATGGTTGTGGTAATATCCAGGTTCGAAGGACCAATGTTTGCGAATTAACCGTCTCGTAGAACCAAAGGGCCGAGAACGGCTTTCTTCTTATTTTTTTTTGTGTGAATGAATAAGTACGTTTGAAAGCGAGTGAATGATTTTGATAACATTTATTATAAAACAATTCTATTTACAAACAATCAGATTAACAAATAAATGTCTCTTTTAATCGAGGCTCGACGTTTAAGCGGCCGAGTTTTTAATGTTAAGTCGAAAAAGCATGTGTACTTTTCGGTAGTTGAATTCCAAGTCACGACGTTGTCAATTACGCAGTGCTTGGCAACGTCGAACGTTCTTTTTTTTACTCGTGGTAAAATAAAAACAAAAGAAAAGAATAAGAACAAATCAGTTTAAAATTAGAAATAATAACATAGTTCGGATGTATTACGAACAGTGATAATGAGACAAGTGAGCCCATATATTAACATTCTACACGATCTTGAAGGCAAATACATTGGCCCAGAGTATGTAGAATATCTCAAACCCTGTTACGATGGCGAACAAATTGGCCCGACGAGAGCGTTCTCGTCGGGCCAGGCGAGAGAACGGATGATGACTAACAGCATGGCGCCAAGCCGCTGGTGGTAATCGTAGATGGCGAGGACCTTGACGAATCCTGCGAGCTAACCGAAAGACGTACAAATCCACCACGGGCAGCGAGACAGACGCCCGCTGTGAAAACCGTATCAGTGAGAAAGCGAGGCCAACCAAGGAAGACCACAGTCGTAGTGAAGCGTACAGCACGGAAAACGCGAGAACGTGGAGTGAAAAATAGCACGAATGTGAGTGCGACAACAGCGGGTGATACACCTGCGGATTTGATTGTAAAGCGGAAGCCCAGTCAACCAAGAGGATCGGCGAAGAAGATGCTGGAGGCCTCAATGAACGTGTCCCCGAGGTGGACACGAGCGAGCGCGAGAGTATGAATGTTAGCTTGACGCTTGATTGCTTTTGATGATTAATTTTCTTTTGTTATAGTATGCATGAATTTTACTTAATTTCTTGTAGATAGATATGCACGCTCTTTTCTGTCGCTTTTCCTTCTCTCCTATGATAAATCTTTTTTTTTCCTGACCAAGCATCTCTTCATAGTGAAATGGCCAGCAACGACGACAACACCTGGGAATCCCCAACCTTTGACCTTCCAACGGGCGGCTTGTACACTCGCCCGTATCGATGGCCCATGGATAACCCTGAGCCGGTCTGGGAAGGCATAGGCCGTGGTGGACCGCTCCATCGTCAACAAAGACTTCAGCGAAAGCAGGAGGAGCGCCAGCAGCAGGAGCAGCAACAACCACGTTGGAGGCAGATTCAGGTGAACATGTCTTGCCTCGCCGAAATGCAAAAAGAACGACGAGAGGAGGCTCATCGTGAACTATCCCACCTGCTCGAGCTAAAGGAACAGCGTCGACGGGAAGAACGTCAACGCTGGCTCCCGACCTGGCACGAGCACGAGCAGCATCGAGAAAGAGTGCGACAGCAGCAGGTAGGAGCGGCCTGCTAAGCCGAGTGCGAGGCTGCCCTGACGCCAGAGCAACAAGCTCGACAGCTGCAAGTTCGCGCTGAACAACAAATACAAGAGCGCGAGCAGGACGGAGCTATACAGCGAAAGGCGAATGAAGCCGATGTTGTTATTTCCGACATTATCGGCGAGAAGAAGATAGAGGTAGACCGACGATCTCTGGTTCGTGTGGAACAACAAAAAGCGGAGCTGGCACTCACGGCAAGCGGCAACGAGGAACTGCTCGCTGACATCACCGTGCGTAGCACCCGCACCAAAGTGTGATTCAGTGAAATTAAAAAAGAAGAGAATCGAGAATTTTGTTTTCCTTCTAAGCTTTTGAGCTATTCTTTTAATAGTTTTTTCAATGACTTTTTTGCCTAAAGCCCAGCGGAGTAATAGAGTGATCGAGCTGGCATGCAGCGGCTACCAGCGTCTGGCGGAGGGGGTTGTAATGGGCAGGTTACCGTACAACTCCCCTGGGCTATTTATTATTCATAACTTATTTGTAGTTGTTAAATAGCAACACCGTTTGTGAGCCTGCAAGTAGTGGTAACAGCGCCGAGAGTCATGAAAGTAAGAGAGACAGAGAGAGAGAGAGAGACTATCACTTGACTGCCAGCTGGCCGGAGGCAGTAGAGCAGCAGCAGCTTATCGTAGGAGTTGGAATCTCAACAATCTCGCGTGATCTTGTCTTTGTTTGACGATTTTGATAAGCTAGCTGCATCCACAGCTACCGTGTATGCATTTGTGCATTTCATTTACGCGCTTGATTATTGTTGTTGTCAACCTGTGCTAGCGCGCGCTTGGAAGGAGTAGCTGCATTGTGTTAGTGTGTCAGTTATATCTCTCTTTCGCTGGGCAAAGCCCTTGCTGCTCGTTTGGTGAAGTGTGTTTATAATTACATAATAAATCGAGTGGTTACAAAATGTAACATCGTGTGTTGTTACTTATTCCTGGTTCCCCTCCAAGTCGAACCCGCAATTAACTGAGGCTCTTCTGGCCTTGAAGGTGATAGAAAAAGCTGTTTTAACTGGCATCCCTTGTGGGGATGGTGTCGGAAAGCCTAACCCACGTGTTTGTTAGGGGCGCAAGGCGGTGTTGAAGTGAGAGTGACTCCCAGATTTTTTGTCTCCTCCTTGCAAGAGCTTTGCATTTCAGGTGCTGTGGTAGCAGTTACAGTAGACGGCTAATGATGTGACGGCCAGCTGAAATATTTAAAGTCAGTGAAAATAATCGGTCCGTGCTTTGTTTTCTTTCATTGAGCGTTGGCTCGTTTGTTTTGTTTTAGCCCAAGTATTTAAACTGTATTCAATCGAGCGAGTGTGCGACTTATTTTTTACTTGGTGCCAATGACCTGACGCTTCGGGGTGTTGAGATCTATGGAGGCGTCCTGCTTTTCCTTTAGAAAAGTCCGTGTGACTTAACATGTAATGTTCGCGTCTCTCTGTTGATGCGAATATTATTTATATTATATTCAGTTTTTTATCTTTCAGGAAGAAAATAAATTAATGAATATATCGTTAAAAAAAAAATCAATTCATGAATAGCATTTCATAAATATTCTAATTATTTATTTTAAAAAAATGTTCGATAAAAGAAAATCGGGATTATTTATGGAAGTTCACAAAAGGTATAGTCAAGGATAAGACTGAATATTCATTTCAATTTTTAATTTAATTATCCAATACCAAGAAAAAAAAATACATCTCATACTTGAATATAATCACTTTAACAATTGTCTTTCTCCATTGGTGATTCTTTATTTTATCTATTATCAAACTTATGCATATCCAAAGAAAACAGAATTATATACTTTGAAAGAAAACTAAAAAAAAATATGGGACAGTGAGCTACTAATTAGATGAACAAATCTCTGCGCTTCAGCTTAGCAAATTATAACAACCTCCGTACGGTTTTAATTCCCGCATACATCATGATTGTATATATATTAGCTTAATTAATTGGAGGATTAGATGCTCTAATCACTCGGTTGCAGTGAGATAGGAGATCTAGGACCGTATAGTTTCGCTGCACAGAGAAAAGTTTTTCTCCGTCACGACTCGTATATTTTTCCTATTCTCGACCACTTGGAGTGTATTACTAAGCTCGCGAGAGCTCGCCCTTTTATTGGGAAAGAAAAAATTCTCTAATTAATCAGGACTAGTAATAATTCCTAAAAAAACACTCACTGATAATAAAATAAGTTTACGGGCTCACGATCCTGTAACAGGATGCTTCCTGGAAGTATTCTCGACCAGTATTGTGAGTAAATAAAAGGTTTTATTTATTATATTTTATTTTATCGAATACGCGACGAGGAACACATGCGATATTCGAACACTCGCGTTGAATTATTTCGACAGCACTCGTGATCAGTAGCTATCCGGGTCCTGTTTTGATTCGACAGGCTCGAACAAAGGTTTAGGCTTTTTTCTTTGATTTTAGATTTTGTACTTTTGAAAATTAGGAATAGAATGTCTCTCACGGGCCCGGAGCAGTCTATTTATCGGTGTTTAAATCTGGATATCGGGAGCCAATAAACGGCCTTCCTTAGGGCTGCCGGAAGATTTACATTGGGTAGTGGGGTGCACAGGCAAAGGTAGTGATCCCGTACCAATTAGTGCCCTCGGTGGTCGCTACGCTGATTTCCTACTCCGCTACCCCAAGCTGCGCAGACGGCGGCGCGAGAGCCCCAGCACCCTGTAGTTCTGCGTGGTCCAAGAGATGGCGCCACGCAGTCTACAAACTATTGATTTTTGCTTGATGATGTTTACGGAGTGAAATTATTGTTCGCTCGGTAACATTGCCACCCACCATCAACCGAATCGTTGATTAATTCTGAGCTGAGTAGAACGGTAAAATTTCCAACTTTACCTCTGGTCTCTTGAGAGTTGTTGTAGATGTCCTGAGTGTAACTACACGAACCAATCCATCTGGCCCTGGATGAAGTTAAATTACTCTTGCCAGAGGCCATTTGCTTGGTGGCATGTTCTCATTAGTGAGTAGAACCAATGAGTTGACCTTGATGTTATGAAGAGGGTGTTGCCATTTTGAGACCGTCTGCAGGTGATGCAGATAATGAGTGGACCATTGCTTTCAAAAGCTCTGCATGATTTGCTGAAGCAATTGCCAGCAATCCAGTCGAGACGGTGACAAGTTGAACAGACTGGGTTCTGGACTGCGTTGAGAGCTTTGTCGATGAGAGAGTTGTCCGGGTGTGAGTACTTCCAACCAACTAATCAGGATCATCACTGAGAGGTTCCAATGAGCGTGAGTTGAGAATACCTTCAATCTGAGCTAAAAGAGTAGTAATCTCTTCGAACGTCAAAAGGGTATCACCAATTGTCCTATTGAGATGAAACTTTACCAATTTTACCACTGACTCACACTTACCAACCATGTGTGGGGCAGCTGGTGGATTGAACTCCCACTGAGTCTTGTCGTTGGCTAACAACGTTCCAAGAGCTGAGCTTCCCTGTTGAGCATGAAGCCAGAGTTTTTTTAGCGTCTTGTCTGCTCCTTGAAAGTTTATTCCACAATCTACAAGTGAGGAGGGAGTCCACGACGAGATGTGAAGCGTTGGTATGCTACAATAAAATCATCTGCAGCGTAGTCACTGACTACTTCTAAGTGAGTAGCTGATGAAACAAAATAGACGAACACATATATCCAACCTTTGTAGGTTTTCCAACCTCGTCCTTTCCATGATTTGATGCTGAGTGGACCTGCATAATGTACCCCAGTGAGAAAAAGGATGAGTGGGAGTTACCCTGGCCACGGGTAGTTGTCCCATGAGTTCACGAGCTCGAGTCCTCCACTGCTTAGCACAAATCACACAGTGCACTATGTAAAACTTGACAATAGCTCATCCACCAATGATCCAGTATTCTTGACGTATCTTGGCAAGAGTGACCTGAGTTCCACCATGGAGTGTGACCAGATGGGCTTGACGAATGATGAGTGTCGTGAAAGGTGTGTTTCGTTTGAGAATTGCGGGATGCTTGGTTGAATAACTCAGATTCGTCTCGTTGAGGCGACCTCCTACTCTGAGAATTCCCTCTGCATCCACAAATGGAGTTAGCTTGTTAAGAGCATGAGACATTGGAAGTGTTGAGCTGGAAACCATGCGAATCTCGTCCTTGAGATCCACCTCCTGAGTATGTTAAATCCAAAATGACTTGGCTTTGTTGAGCATTTCGGCAGAGATGACCGGTGAGTGAGTGATGAAAACTCTTTTGAACCGTTGGCACGCCATCATGCACAAAGAAGTAATTTTGAATAACTTGTTAAGCGATGAATACCTGTAGAGAAGATCCCAATGCTCCCACAGTGGCAACAGCTGTTATTGGAACAATTTTCTTGAG